>OX457078.1:6467500-7805000 GCA_949752815.1 Conops quadrifasciatus | reverse complement strand
CCTTCGAGCAAATGCTCTTAATGCTTTCAGTCTTTTACGCATGTTTGTTTCTTAAATCTTTTATTTATATAACGCTTTAACGCAAAATTATCTTGAGTGGAGTCTTTTTATTTTTTCAGCTACGAATTTACCTACGAATATTTTTCAATTAGCGAATTGGTTTATAGACAAAATAACTGCACAATACAACAAAAGCTGATAAATATTCGTTTAACCATTTCAAAAATAAAACAAATAAATTACTTTTAGAAAAGAAAAATTTTATCTATTCATAAATTAATGGAATTCGTTTGAATTTGTGGACCAAAATGTGCATCACATGAGTACTATATTATATTTAATATTACACTCATATTTCTAAAATATATACCAGGACGTACCAGCCTTCACCTCAAATGACCTCAAGATATAGACAATTTACGTATTTACAAAAGTTACAATGTTTTTGTGTTCTAAAATTTTAATAAATATTAATTATATTATAAAACTTTTCTCTTCTTACGTAATTGATTTTATTAAAAATAAGTTTTGTAATTTCAAGTTGAAAACTTATCACAAATTGCTTGTGAATCTCTCGCTCTGTTTTAATTATTGTCTAAATCATTGTCTAAAAATAAATATGTATCAATAGTTGAGATATTGTTATTCTTTAAATCTGAATTTATTTACATATTAATTTCTTTCATATGATTTTAGAGCGCTACGCATGAAGAAATGTTACTTTAAACAACGCAAAACAACATGAATTTTGTGATATTTCTTTAGAAATTTATAACCATAATTTATATAGCACTGTATAGCTAAATAATCCTTCGAGACAGATTTCAAAAAAGAGAACTTAGTCTTTATATTATGATTTATTGTAACTGGTTACTACTAATTTAAATTTTGTTAAAAAGATTTTTTTCTTATTTAAAAGCGTATAACTCTGAAACTTCTGCATGGATCTTCATTATTAAAAAAGTGTTATTGAGCTCCGAAATATTGGTTTTTAAGAGCGTAAAAGAAAATGCTAATCGCCTTTAAAAAAATCAAAAACCAAAACCAAGAATGATTTATTTTTAATCAAAAGATATCAGAACTTCAGATTTTTTTAGTCAAAAGCAATACAACAAATGAAGAAGTGGCGCCTATTTGACGTATCGTACTCGATTTTTACCACAAAGCAAAGCAAAAATCAAGAATTTTGTTTTTTTGCAAAATATTTTCTTTAAAACTTCAAGAGTTATTAGGAATTAATCTTGAAATTGAAGATATTCGATTATTTGTAAACATTTTATACTCTTTATGACATTTAGTAGACACTTAGAAACAACACCAACAACCAAAAAGCGTGAAAACATTATAAATTTGAGCCAAAAAGGGCATGACTTTGTTAATTTATCATTTCTTTTATTAATTAAGCTTTTTCTGATTGATTTAAAATTTAAATTTCAATTATTTCACTTTCTGTTGCGTCTTTTGTGATTGTTGACACTTTTTTCGTTGTTTTTTATTTTTTTATTTTTTTTTTTTAAACAGTTTTTGACCGCTTGTGGTTACGAAATAATTGCAAAATCTGTGGCAATTATTGTTGTTAAGGATAATAATGATGAAGATGTTGTTGTTGTTGTTGTTGTTGTTGCGGTTGATGGTATTAATATACGATAATTGTTGTGGTTGTTGTTATTTAAACAAAAGTGTTTCGTTGAAATTATCTTAAAAATCATTTCATTTGTTTCCATGAAATATAATTTTTTTTTTTCAAACCATTTTGAATGAAATTTTGTTGGTTCCTTATACATACCCACATAATGTGATGACCTGAGGATGGTGAGGGTATGGTTTTTGGCTTGTGGTTTTGTGGTCATGATTGCTTAAGAAACACGAACTGTTGACATTTAGTGATTGCTGGATAAAGGTTAACGCGGAACTTCGACAAACTGAACCAATTTGATCTGGTGATAAAGACTCCTCCCGCTCTCTATCTCTGTCTCTGTCTCTGTCCACTCTTTCCTCTACTTTCTGCCTAATTTCTTAATAAGTCGCTAATGGTTTGGAGAAGAAAATGCTTTTAAAGCGTTACCACCAGCATCATTGACATCATCGACATCATCATCGACATCATCATTATTGACATTATCAGCATGAGTAGAGCGAGTGCAAGAGCCATTTTTCTTTAATTAACAATTAACCCGCGCGTGACGCATGAAAAACGTGTTTAAGACAAAACAAATTTTAGTCTCTTCTTGGTTTGCTTTCTTAACGAAGAAGTACCCGCTGTTGAAAGTTTGTGTATTTTGTGTGAAATGTTTTCTGCTTTTTTTTGTTTCTTTTTAGTAACTCATGAAGTCTTTATTGGTGTTTCATGCCGTGTTGGCTCGCTTTGAGTTGAGTTCAGTATTGAAAATGACTTATTTTTAAATATCACTTTAAAGCTAATGCAATAAGTGATATCTTGATTTCATGAGAGCGTCGTAATACCATAGAATTACTTTTAAGAAAAATGTCTTTTGTTGTCAAATTTTCAAAAAACAATTTCTTTTTGAGCTATAGATAATTTAAAATATTCGGCCCTTCGATGATGCAATAAAATATATAAATTTTTAGAATTCTTTTAAAAATATTTTAGCTCTTTAAAATATGTATTTTTAATTATTTGCATTAAACGTTAGAGAAAATCATCATCAGACTCTTACTTTTAACAATAATCGAAGAAATTAAAATGAAGTTTGTTGCTTAAGTCTTTCATTGTACGAAGCTTGAAGTATACTTTCTGTAATTTCCTTTTTGGCAAAATTATATAAATTTAATTAAAAACAAATATTCATCTAACAAAGGAAATAAAACGAAAGTTAACAAAAGCAAACAAAAAAATGAAAAGAAAAAGAAAAAGAAACGGAAAACGGCAATGAAAAAAATATATATTTACAAAAGCTAACAACATTGATATGGAAAATTGTGCAATATAGAAATAATGTAATACAAACGAGGCAGAGCAATAATAAAATGTTAAATAATAACAGAAAGCAACAGCACGAACAACAGCAACACGAACAACTGCTACCACTACAACTATTACTACAACAATACAACAATAGCAGAGCAACGTTCAACAATGACACTGATAGTGAAAAACAATAACAGCGCAGAAATCAATAACAGACGAAGAAAAACAAAATTTGTTGAAAAAAAAGAGGAAAATTCGAATTTGAGAAGCTGCAAAAATCACAATCGCTAATAAAATACTAACGAGCAAAATACGCTTATATTAAAAATAACAGCTATAGCAATAACAGATACAAAAACACCCTGTTATTTTTAGTATTAGTTACCACAACAACAGAAGCTCGCAATTATAGCAACAAAAGCTAGAAGAATATACATACATACTAAATAGCAGCTATAGCAATAACAGCTGCAGAAACAACGGATCAAACGATTGCCAAACAGCGCAAAAAGCCGAAAACCGATAATGAAACTTATATCCAGCTACTGGAGCGAATAAGAAGAAAAACTACAGCCACAACAACAACAACAACAAAAGTTCAAAAATAACAGCTAATAACAGGCAGCAGTAACAGCTGCAGCTATCAGATGAAGTAAAGAAAAGAGAATAAAAAAGCTTCATTTATAACAACAACAGCAACAACAACAACAACAAAAATAAGAACACACAAGACCGATCTAAAGAAGAAGATGATGAAAAAGAAGAAGAACAGCAACTTAACCATTATCAGTCTATAAAAAATCGAAACCAAAAGAAACACAAAAACCAATAACAGAAAAGGTCTTTAAAACTGAAAGATTTTCTTGGTCAAATTTTTGGCAGCTTTTATAAACATTTTATGGTGCTGTTGTTGTTGTTGATGGTGCTTCTCCTGCAGCTTCTATTGCATGTTATTTTTGTTGTTGATGTTAACGGTCTTTATACATTTAATAATATGTATATAGTAAAATGCTTTGAAATAAATAAATAAAAGGCAATAAATTTGAGGCTGATTTGAAATTCCAAAATTTAAATTAATTTTGTTGAATTCCAAAATTTAATTTTAATTTAAATTACAAGAAGAAAATACATATTTATCTTTTATAAAGTTTTGCCAGAATGATACTTAAGTAAAGAGTAAAGTAAGGAGAAAGCATTTTAACAACTTTTTAATAATTTTATGGTTAAATAAAATCCAATTAAAAGGCATACGTAATTTTTGTGAAAACTATTCTTCAGAAGTAATATGTAAAAATGTGAAAATAATTATCTGTTAATGGTGATGGTAATTTCTTTAAACAATAAATTAATAAAAATGTTTCCTCGTTTTTAAGCCTACACTTTTGGTAGCTTTTTATCATTATTAAAAAAATGTGTTATTGTACTGCAAAATTTAGCTTTAATAAGCAGAAAATATCGCGTAATATAGAACCGTGAGTTGCTATATCCTGTTTGAAAACTATTTTATCGTTCATTCGAGGCATTTATATGCTATATAATATCTATTATACTATATAAAGTACTTCTATATAATAAGAAAATATATTTTCTTTTTAATATTGATGACGATTGCTTACAAAATCCTGTTTTAAATCGTAACGAATTATCAGTGCGTTTGTCGTTAACAAACAAATTCCTGATGAAATAAAATAAAAAAAATGTCAGCAAATTGTCAACAAACTAGAAACGGCCGCAATGATTCTCTTCCCCCCCCCCCCCCTTCGCCCCTTCCCGCCCCTTTCCCACTTATGCGTATTAAAAACCGCAAACTGCGTTTAATCTTTCGTAATAAATTTTTTGGATTTTTCAATAAAAATCCACTAAAACAACAAAAACAACGCCATCGAACTAGAAGATCGTTTATATGCTTCTAAAGATGATGATGATGATGATGATGATGATGATGATCATGATGATGCTGCTGATGATGATGATAAAGATGGCCGGTATACTTGTTTCAACTTCTACATTATCTTTTGCTTTTTCTGAAGTTACTGAAGTTACTTCTAGTGATTTTAGTGCGTTTGAGCGGTGTTCAGGGTTGTGTGTGTGTGTGTGTGTAAAATCATAAACTTTGCCATTCATTTTGCAAGTTTAAAAAGTTCTCAATTACACAGTTTAACCATCGTCACGGTTGTTGTTGTTGTTATTGTGTATTATTTGATGATACAATCGATGATCAGGTTCATCGCTCATGAGCGAAAACCGGGAGGCCCCTTTAGTCACAATCAAGTGACCGGAACCGGTATCGGTTTCTCGGCGACTTGACGCTTTGAAAGTGTTAAGCTTGTAAATAATTGAATTCATAATTTATATACTTTTTATAAATAATTTTAATTTTTTCTCGAATTTAATTTAAAATAGTTCTCCTTCTGTTTTATCTCATTCGCTTGAAAAACAAAGACGTAGACGATGTAGATAATAAAAAGAAAAACGAGGAGAAGAAAAAGAAGAAGAAGAAGAAGACGAAAACGCTATAAAGGCCATGAAGGAAGGCCTTTTAATACCGTTGCACGAGACATCAATGAGAAGATTCAATGACGGCAAAAGCAACAACAACCACAGCAATCCAGAAGAGCGCGCTCGCTCTACTGCCAACAACAACAACAACAACAACAACAACAAAACCGCCACCTTGCAAAAAAGGTCAAATAACTTTTTGGCAATCTTGTTTGATTTAGTTTTTCTTATTCTTCTTCAGCTTCAGCTTCATCGTCTTCTTCCTTTTATTTATAAAGCGCTTTTGTATTTGACAAAACAAATCACAGAAACAACAACATTCCACAACAAAAACAAATATAAAAAGTACTGTTCCATTTATACTTTTTATTAACCCATTAATGACACAGTGACAACTTCTCGCTTATTGACATTTTTAAGCGATACCAAAAACAAACAAAAGAAAAACAAAAATACAAAAAGTTCAAGAATTTCAAACAAACAACAAAAAAAAAATTACCTGAAATAAAAACAAACAAATAAAAAGCACTTACTTTCAAAAACTCGTAACATCTTTCAAATGTTGTTGGTTTGCAAGCGACAAACGACAAGAGACGGCGCTCGATGTTGCCACTGACGAAGATGATGCTTATGCTGATGCTGCTGCAGCTGTTTTCTATACAGATTGGCGATGGTTGCTCACTGTCCGTCCGCCCGTTCGTCCGTCCGCCTGTCCGTTGATCGTTAGCTGCTCGATCGATCGATCCAAACGATCGTCTTCGATTTTAATTTAATTTCAACGTTATTCAGTGAAGATTCGATTTAATATCGAGCTCTTATTTTCGTAATACAAGCATAAAAACAACAACAACAACAACAAAATTTATTTGATGCATTGAACTCATTCAGTCGAGTAAATCGCATAAATCGCGTATTTCGCGTTCCTTTGCGTCGTTTTCGAAGTCTTTGAAGTCTTGATCAATAAAAGTCAAATCAAATTCAAAAAAAAAATCAGCTTCTGTTGATCGAGTTTAAACAGACGCAGATGGTTTAAAAAAGAATTATTTCTGAGTTTTGTTTTTTGGCAAAAAAAAAATCTGTTAATTTGGTAAAAATGGTAATGGTTTTATGATGACGCTACGTAACGCAACGCAACGCACTACGACGCAATGCAATCAAATATGAATACAAAGCGACATTGGGTATAATGACGATGTTGTTAATGATGATTACGACAACGCGCAGAAAAAAGGAATAGGCAACAAGGAAACAGCAAAAGCTTATATAAATTTAAAATCAATTGAACATTGTTTAAATTTTCCAGATAAATTTATTTTAAACCATTTCTTCATTTATTGGCTTGACTACAAGTGAAAAAAACAACAAATAAATTTGAAAAATTAATAAAACTATTACATATTATCATTTATATTATATTTAAATATTTAAATTTAAATAAATAAATTTATATTATTGTATTTCTATTATATTAATATATTTTTTTATATTTATATTGTATTCCTTTTATGCATTTTTTTATAATTTATTTATCATTATTTATTTATTATTATTTTTTTATTATTATTTATTTTTATATTTAATTTATATCTTTTTTTTTTATGTTAACTAAAGCAAATTTTCAAAAAGTTTGAAACTATTTTCCATAAAAACATACTTTCTTGAAACCGCGTATATTTAGAGAAAAATTTCAACAAATATTTCAAATCGTAAAAATAAAAATTAAATAAATAAACAATATCAAAATTACACAAGACAACACTTGCACAGAAATAAAATTAAAAAAATTAAACTATTGTATATAAAATTTTCTAAAAAAATTAAAAATTCACAAAATTAAGCTTTTAAGTTTTTCTAAAAAATTATTAAAAGATAATAAAAACATAATGAACATTTTATTGTTTAAAGAATATTAAACATTTTTAAAACCACACAAATCTGTAAAAATTTTGAGAGATAAAAACCTTTTAAAATTAACATAAAAAACATAAAAAATTCTCAAAAATTAAAAATAGCAAAAAAAATTATTGAATACCACAAAAAAAAAGCAAAACAGAAAAGGCAAATTAAAAAAATCATAAAAACACAAATTTATGCAAATCTTTAAAAATCTGAATTGACAAAAATTAGAAATATTGAAAACAAATACATACACGAACTTGCGAGGTTGCAAAAATCTAGAATAATAAAACCGAAAAGTCGAAAAACTACATTAATTGCAAGAATTACAAAAATTTAAGTTATTTACAAAAAATGTGAAGCAAAAATTATCAGAACGTTAAAAGAAAATAAAAAGTGTTAAAAATTGTGATATTTTCTCAACAGATGAAAAATTATAAATTATGAAAACCTGAAAGATATTAGTAAGTAAATTTGCAAATTTGCAAAACTGAAACAATTCTTAACATAAGAATTATAGAAAAATTAAGAAACATTGAAAAATTATAGGAACATTATGTTAGAAAATAAAAAATAAATGAAAAATTAAAAAGGTACACAAATTTTTAAATTAAAAACCAATATAATAAAACATTTAATGCAATAAATTTTAAAACTGAAAATATTACAAAAAATCACAAAAATTAAGAGAATATAAAATTTACAAAATTTTAAAAATTGAAAAATTATAAAATTTTCAAAATTGAAATATGATAAAGATTTGAGAAAATTAAAAATGTTGCAAAATATTATAAAAAATCCAAAGGAACGAATGTAAATATAGGAAATACATACTTATAATATTAAAAAAAGGACAAAAATGTTTGATTAGATAAAAAATTATAAAAATTGAGACAAATAAAAAAACTTTTAACTTCGTAAATACAACGTACTTATAATATTCAAAAAAGAACAAAAAATGTTTGATTAGTTAAAAAATTTTAAAAAATTGAGACAAATAAAAAACTTATAATTTCGTAAAAAATTATAGAGTTCATAAAAATTAAATGGTCGAAATAATATTATAATTCTTTATATAAAATTATTATAAAAGATTAAAAATACAAGAATTTGAAAATTAAAAAAACGGATAAATAAAATAAAAATCAGGCCGGTTTAAAGAAATCATAAAAAAAATTTTAATACATTTTTAAACTTAATTTTAGTTTTTTAAATTGAAATTTTTAAATTGAAAATTAAATTGAAAATATAAGAATTGGACAACTTATTAAAAAAAAATATAAAAATTTTCAAATGAAATGGTCGAATGAAAATCTAAATAAAAAGCTAAATTCTGAAAGCTAAAATTGATTTTTGATTTTTGATAATTATTAAAAATTTGAATTTATAAATAAATTTATAAATAAACAAACATTTTTAGAAAAATTAAAATTATGTTATTCTTAAACAAGTCATATTACATATATTCTTTATACAATAATATTATTTATACATAAGTAATTTTTTGTATGCTCCTTATTTATTATTCATTTGTTACGTACTTTAAAATATTAAGTAATTGATTTTTTTCGATCTGTGTCGTGTCTATTTATGTAATTTTATTAACGAGACAATTAAACAGAGAAATCAGTTTAGTCAGTTTAATTAAATTTTCACACAAAAATGAAATTAGTTTTGGAAAATGGTTTTATTTCACGAAAAAATCCAGGCTAATTTTTTTTTGCGCCAGCAAAAAATTTTTTCAACTATAGTTTTTTAATGATTTAATGAAGAAACTGTATAATTTTAGTTATATCACAAACAAAAAATATTTATTACAATACATAAAACTCTAGCGTTTTTGTTTAATCCTTGTATACGTTATTGGAAATTTATTAGATTGTTTGATTCGCTTTTCTAAAGCGTTTGACTTTTATCGATTCCTTTGTTCGACACTTTTTATTTAAATTCAATTTGGACACCAAGAAAACATAGCAAAAAATAGAGTAGTATTGTATAATTTATAACTTCACTGAACAAACTTTTTCTTGTCGTTTCAGCAGCACGAAAATTCGAAGAAGCGTCTTCACGCGATCGTTACCAAACACCGAATGTTTCGTTTGCCAGACTGATGGGCCGACTTTAGTAAATGTTGACAGCGTTGTTGGCCAGTTGCGCTGGTTGGCAACAACAACAACAACTTGAAAACAAAAACCATATTCAAGCAATATTCAAGCAACAAAGGAAAATGATTAAGCATCGTAATCGTTTGGATTCTTCAATGAAGAGCGAACGAATGATGCTAGTACAAGATTTAGAAAACAATAAAGATGAAAATGTTTATGTTACTATAGTACAACAACAACAACACCAATAACATCTCAGGAAGAAAGAATGAAGGAAAAACAAAGACAAAATAGTAAAAAATATAAATCGAGAGATTATCTCTTCGTATGTTAAAGCAAATGCTTTAACAGCGTATTAACAGAGCAATAACAGAAAGAGAGCAGAATTGAAAAAAGCGAACTATGAAAACCAACAATGTGGGTGAATGGACAAAGAGAGGCAAATTCCGCAGATCCAGTTTCTCTTCGAAACTTTAGAAGAGTTCTAGTTTAGTTTAGTTTTCGATTTCAATTTTTAATTTTATTGATATAGAAAACCATGCTTCAATTGTGTCGCAAAATCATCGACCTAATCTTATATAATAACTTATAACTCTTTGACAGTTTTAACAGTTCAGTAATTATTCTTTAATTGTTGTCAAACACAGAAAAAAAATACAAAACCAAACGATTTTGCAAGTTTTATATGAGTTTCTCACGATCTCATTGTTTATGAGGTTTTCAGGACGCTCAAAAAGTATCATCATTTAAATGCTCGTACAATCAACAATATATTGTCATAAAAAAAATTTAAAAAAACAAATGGTTAAGGTTCCTTTTTCTACCCAGAAGCCATAAGAATTTGGCAGCATCGAACCATTATTATCGATCAACGATTAGTTGATTTAATGCGATTTTAAAGCATCTGTCAGTCACGTTCGCTGAACGACATTGACCGACCAAACGATCTGTCGAAATGGGCCGCGGTCGGATGACTTCAAAAAAAGCCCAGACAAATTTGATTGATTACAGTCGATAGTAAAAAAATACATAGATGCCAAGAAAAACAACAAGAAGAGAGAAGAGAGAATGAAGAAGAACAAGAAAAAGCGCATTTACTAACATTATAAAAAAAAATCTCAATAAAAATAACCGAAAAATAAAATAACCGACATAAAAATTTATCAATGATCGATGATCATCTTAAATCAAGATGATGAAAATAAAGTAAATGTTTTTATTTTAAATTAGGAAATTTTTAAAACGCGATTTTTTTTTAAAATTGTTTTTTTTTTTTAATTTTTTCTCTTTTTTTAATTTATTCTCTTTTTTTTAATTTTTTTTTTTGTCAAGAATCTTAACTAGTTTAATTGTTAAATTTTTAATTTTAAAAGTTGGTTAATTTGTCAGAATTCATTGATCATTAGTGTTAATTATTTGTATTATTATTTTATTATATTATATTATATTATTATAATACTATTATTTGTATTATTAAATTCATGTTTTTAAGTAAAATTTTTGTATTAAATTAATGAAGAATTAATAAAGAATTCTTGAATGAAGAATTAATAAAATATTCTTGTACTTGAGAATAAAATAAAATTATTATTAAACTTAAAAACTATTTATTATTTTATTAAAATATAAGCTCTTTTTGGAAAACGATTACGGATGAACAATAATTAATTAAATGCAAATTTTTAAAGGTCTCCAAAAGTTTAAACATTTGATAAAATTTAATAATAAAATAATAATAAAATTTTAAAAAAAACTGATAAAAACCAACGCCTCCATTAAAAATACACACAAAAACAACAACAACAACAACAATAACAATCTGCATCCATTCAAGAGATCTGATTGCTTAAGATTGCTTAAGTCAAGAAAATTACAATAACGTTAAGAATAGATTGTAAACCGAACGAGAAGCAAAGAATTCTCACTCGCCGCCGCTGCCTCCGCCACCACGCTGTGATTGCGAACACAATGCGGCGGATGCGGCGTCACCTTCGTCAACTGGCAACGCGCTAGGAACGAACGAAATGATAGGACGTTTGTGGTGCCAAGCGACGGCACGAACCCAATAATTATCGCTCCTCAAGAACAATGCAACAGCGAGTTGACGGCGACGACGAGAAGCGGCCGCGTCTCGGTGCTGTAACAATGCAACCGAAGGTGTTAAAGTTAACGGGAACAAGAGTAAATTGCTTTTCGATTTACGGATCGCATTACATAATCGCAAAGTTGTAATTATCTGCCGTCTGCTGCCAGCGCCAACGATGAACGATTTCATTTGCGCGCTTCCACACACAAAATCTGCGCTGACGCTGATATGCGGACGCCTGAAGGACGGATATGGGTTAAGCAGCTGAAGCCAAAGCGAATCAACGGATGACTGTTGATTGACCCGGCAGCAGCGACTGACTGACTCAGCTCTTGCTGAGAAAATGCCGAAAAATCTGCATAATGCAAAACGTCTATGATCGAGTAAAGAAAATTCAGATGCAGAAAATGCAATGCCGTTAACCAATTAACGGCTCCCTTCAAACCCTTCATACCTTTAACAGACCCAGAAATCAACCCCAACAACCCCAAAAACAGAAACAAAATTATCAACTACCGAAAATTCTTCAGCTCTCTGCTCAACAGTTAAGAAAACGATGTATTCAATTCATATTCATTCCGAATTTAAGCAGCTTCGTAACGAACGTAACTGCCTATAATAGCCATGATAAAGGCGTATACGAAACGTGATGACAATCAGTGTAAGCCCCAAACGGTTCATACCGCCGCTGAGAGACCGACCCTAAAATTATCCAATCGAAAATCAATTGGCTGACACAAACCTGATCGGGTCAGGATGGACCCCATGGATTCGATAATTCTGCATATCGTGAAGTTAACGAACGTCAAATTGCGACGGATAGTTTATTGTTGCACGATCCAGCGATCTCTCGATTGACAAAGGGTGCTTTGTGAGCTTCTTTCCGTTTCTCGTTGCCATTCATTGGCGAAAGAAGAAGTTTCCACAGTGCATTGAGCAGGTCATGACATGCACTCTTCGAATTTCGGCAAATTCCAGCAATGATCATCGATCATCAGGTCGATTAAAAAAAGCAAAATATCGTCCCTATAAAGTCCGAAATACTTCAAGCAAGCCATCAATTTACCAACCAAAAAGTGCACTGAACAAGAATTGAACTCTTTAACAATAATTTTAACAATCAACCGTCTCAGACAAATCACTCTCAGATTAATTGATAACTTATCGAAAGGAGAAGGTTCATTTTGGCGAATGCCCGAGATCGGTTTTTGTTTTTCAAATTTACTCACAATGTTCATGTAATTTTACAAAAATTCTTATCTCTTATGATTTGGAGATGGTTTTTTTGTCACTCTCACACACACGCAGACACACACTCACCCCCACACACACACGAGCCAACTTTTCCCAAAATCTAATTCGTCTTAAGTCAAATGAATAGAGTTTCAAATCTTGTGAATCTTGCTGTGTGTAACTTATTTCATGCGTCTGCGTCGTCATTACGTATGATCATGTAACATTCATGTATTAAGTATTATGTAGAAAGTAACTTTTTGTAACAATTTTTTTTAGATTAAAATACTGTTGCTTTCATTTAACAAAACCGAAATTAATACCTCAACTCGATGATGAAAGAAAGTTGTTCTCTTATTGTTTCGTAAAAAAAGTTAATATTTTTTTAGATCGTTTCAAATATAATATAGCAGTTGAATTAGGGTTGGTAACGAAATCCCGAAAGACAAAATCCCGAACGACAAAATCCCGAACGACAAAATCCCGAACGACAAAATCCCGAAATGACAAAATCCCGAAACGACAAAATCCCGAAATAACAAAATCCCGAAATTACAAAACTAGTTTTTCGGTATTCTCCATCTTCTTAAACATTTTAAAACCACTAGCAAACAATTCTAAGAAAATAATAAAAAATTACTCTTATTTTACTTCTCTAAAATTATTATTAAAAAATTAAAAAAAAACATTATTAAAAAAATTTTAGCAGAGCCCTCTCGATAATGTGAGTTTTTTTGCATACAGGTTTTTTCGCGTATTGGCAGCCTTCGGCTGCGGCAGGGATCATAATCCTCAATCAGCAGAATCTTCACGGTCATGTGAAGTTTTTTGCATACAGGTTTTTTCGCGTATTGGCGGCCTTCGGCCGCGGCAGGGATCATAACCCTCAATCAGCAAAATCCTCACGGTCATGTGAAGTTTTTTGCATTCAGTTTTTTTCGCGTATTGGCGGCCTTCGGCCGCGGCAGGGATCATAACCCTCAATCAGCAGAATCCTCACGGTCATGTGAAGTTTTTTGCATACAAGTTTTTCTGCGTATTGGCGGCCTTCGGCCGCGGCAGGGATCATAACCCTCAATCAGCAGAATCCTCACGGTCATGTGAAGTTTTTTGCATATTATAGATTATAACCTTCAGACAACAAAATTCTCTCGATATTACAACTTTGCTTTTCTGCCATTGTAAAAAAAGGCAAGTAGGCGCGTACTACGCTTCGGAAAAAATTGTGACTTAAATGTCATTTTTTCATTAATTTAAAATTTTATTTCGTGATTTTCGGGATTTCTCATTTCGGTATTAAAATTTTTCGGGATTTTGTCGTTTCGGGATTTTGTCGCATCGGGATTTTGTCGTTTCGGGATTTTAAAATTTTTCGGGATTTTGTCGTTTCGGGATTTTGTAATTCGGGATTTTGACTGTCTCCCGTTGAATTAATCTAAATTAATGAAGATCAGAAGAAGCATGAGAAAAGGTCATAAGATTAATTCATCACAAGAAAAGAATGACTTAAAAGGCTGCACCAAGTTTTTAATATTTCCAAAAAGAAAAGGTAATTAATGCGATTTAAAAGTTAAGCTCCAAAAATAACCATATGGTCTTTCAAATAATATTACTAAAAAATAAAAAAGGATGAACAAAAACCGTAAAAAAACAAAAAAAAACATAAAAAAAAATTCAAATCAAAAAATAAATAAAATTATATTGCCAAAAAATGTTTTCTCTTTTTATTAGAAAATAACGAAGATTTGTTTTTCATTTATTAGAATTTTATTAGAATCAAAAATTCTTTTTAATTACTCATAATTTGAAGACTCAGACAATTTATGGTAATAAATTGAAGAATACAAAAAAATTACAGAACAATATTCTTTATATAGATTTTTTTTCTTATTTTTTCGTATAGATTTTTTATTATTTTTTGCTATTATTTACTGTTGGATAAAATATATTATATATATGTAAATGAAAAAATTAATTTTCATCAGCGAATTTTTGTAGATTTATTTTCTCAGTGTACCTACTTTTATTACTGTTAGCGCTTTACATTATTATAGTTACAACTTTACAACTGCAAGATGTAACAGCTTCCAACTTGTCACAAGCTGTTATTACTATCGTTGCTATAATACTGGAGAAAGAAATAACAACCACAACAACCACAACCACAACGACAACAACAACAATAGCTATAACTAGAAAGATGAGCAATTGCTTCTTGTTTCTTGTCTTTTCTTTTATTTTCTTCTCTACTCTTTAACTTAAATGAGAGAAAAAGTCAGCTCCTTTTAGATAATTGCCAAAAATTTTCAGGAAGTCACGTATTCTCCACACAACAACAACAACAACAAAAATTAAGGATAACAACATACAATTTTGAAAATTTGTTTGAATGATTTGCGGTTTTTAAGAACAAAATGAATCTTCAAGACTAAACTATGTTGTTATGTATTTTCAAAGTTTTTAAATGAAAATAAATTGAAAAAATTTTTTTATTTAAAATTTTACCGAAATTTAATTTCAAAATATTAAATATTTAAGTTATTTTTAATTTCCAAATTTTTCCAAAAAACCAAATTTTACAATTTAAGACATAAACAATTCGTATATATTTCATATACGATAAATAATATTTCTCACAGTTTAAAAAAATTTAATAAACGTATGAAAAATATTCTTTTAACCACAATTTTTCAACTTACAAAATGTTTCCAAAAATTTTACGATTTAAAATATTTACACATATTTCATTGTATTTCTTATAAATAATTTTTCTCACAATTCGAATTACGAGTAATTTTATAAACGTACGAAAAACTAAAGTAAAAGCTCAGAAGAACCCTTAACATCATTTTCACGAAAAAAAAAATAACTCATTTTCCATCATCCATCATCATTTTGTCAGCACTGTCATCATTATCATCTTATCAATGTCAGTCATCAGCTGGTCCACATCATTATAATAAATTTTATTCTTCCTCTAGTTTACATAACCTAAAAAACAAATATGCTGTATTTTTCAAAAGAGATGAGTAATTAAAAATCGAAAATAAACTTAAAATTTTAAAACCAAAAAGAAAAAAAAATTCTTAACTCCAGACACTGATCATCGTACTGTCGTCGTATCTGGCGTATAATAAATTCGAAGAAGAAACTAGCAATTTTTTTCAGATTCTTCCTAACGATAGTAAACACAATGAGATTATCCGCGAAAGATTTATCGTAGAAAGAAACTAGTTCAAATGTAGTTAAGGAGAGAAGAAAATGAAAAATTAAAATATCTTATCGTATATTCAGACGTTGATCAGTGTGATAAGTCATGACAGAGGACAGATTTTTGTGATGAATATGATAATGATAATGAGCAACAAGACAGTGAAAAGACACAGAAAAAGAATTATTGCTGCAATATTAATAAGGAAAGAGAGCAAAGAAAAAAAGGGGAAAAGAGCAAAGAGCAAAGAGAGGAAGAGAAAAAAAGAAAATTGATATCATGATGATTGATATCTCTGGATTGTGGTAATAATGGTTGCCAAAATTACAAAAATTAGGTTAAAACTTTTTACTCTGATAAGAAGATGATAATGATATTAAAAACCATTTTGTAACACACTTTTATTCAATGATGATCCTGATGTTGACTCATATTGATTTTCATAATACAAAAGATGATCGTATTGGCGAGGATTGTGGTAATAAAATCTATGTATAATGCCTGAAGTATGATATTAAAATGATGCCATTCGATCAATATTACTATAGAGATGATAAGAATTGGATTTAGCTGTAGGTAATAATGTTATATGATAATAATAACAACGTTACTGATGATGTTGATAGTTGTTATCACGATATCAAGTATCATTAGTACTACTACGAGTATTCTTAAAACCATCGCGTTCGAACAACATCGTACTAAAAATAACTATTATTAAAGATGATGGCGAAGAGAATTTATGTGATGAAATTGAGAGTAAAACTACTAAAATAATAACAATAATAATAATAATGATAATATTCAAAACACCGAGGAATCGTTTAATCGTTGTCAATACGATTATACTTCAGCAATCATTTTTCATAATCTACAACAACTTTTATATCAATTGAGCAATTGATTTTAAAAGTGTTGAAAAGGAATGATGAGAAAATTTTATTTTCTATTCTAATAAAGTTTATTTGTTTTCAGTCTTTTCAAAATCTTAATGATTTTCTTAGAAACAAAATTTTCTTAATTAAAGAATTGTTTTAATTTTAAAAAGAATTTCTCTGAAAAAAATATCCCAAAACTAAGAAAATCAACTTTAACCTCACCTTCAAAACCAACAGCTCAATAAATAATGAAGCTTGAAAGTAGAAAACAGCATTAACTTCATAACGAACACGTAATAAAACAAAAGACTTAAGCAACAAACTTCTTTCCTTTTTTCCATATAAATCAAATAATGTTAAAGTTAACGCCTCTCAACAACAATAACAGCAACTTCTTCCTCTTCTTTACTATTCTTTTCTTCTTCATCATCATCATCATCACCATCGCCGTCATACGGAACATTTTAAACATTCCAAGTAAAATCTGTTTTTTTTTTTAAATAACGAACAAAATACTCGTACATGGCTGTGAAGTATAATTAATATCTATCGTCGATTATTAGACTTCATGGCCAACAATAATTCAACAACAAATAATGCTAGTAATAATTTAAAAAAATTGTGTTTAACTTCTTTATTTTAATTTAACACGCACGCACATGATGCCACGAATCAATGAACGATCTAGAGAAAATTTCCATCACAAAAAGTTATCTAAAACTGAAAATTAGTACTAGCGGGCAAGAAAGACGAGATAAGCCAAAAAATGCTTTATACAATGCATTGTAGGTATCATGCAAAGCATGTACCTTACACGAAGTAATAACCCTTTGCTGCTGCGGCTGTTAATCGAAAAATGACACGAACAACAATCGAGCGGTAACTCGAAGAAGGCTCAGCAGTAGCAGTAACAAAGTGTAATTGCCTATTGCAACAAAATTAACAACAACAACAACAACAACAACAAGAACATGATCAATAACAATTACTCTAACAAGAAATCAAAGCCCATCATTAAAATTTCGTGGCATCAAACAAGGCAGAAGAAGAGTCAGTCAGTCAGCAAACTAAAGAGCTGCTGAAAGTTTTATTAGTTTTTCTTTGTTGTTTCTTTTGTTTATTTTCTTCTATCGTTGTGGTACCTAAAACAAATATTCGATTCGATTCGATTCGATATAGATTTGGAAGGAGAAAGATATTATTTCATGATATTCGCTAGGTTTTCCGAAAGTTTTGGATAATGATGGGTTTTAGAACGAATTTCTATCAATTCTTGATCAATTCTTGTCAAGTTTTGTTTTGGCTAAGAGTGTCTGTTTTCGTTCTAAAGGAGAATAATGCTTTCGAAAGCCATAACTAGGTTCACGAAGAAAGTTTAATTCATGATATAACAGGACAAAAACACATTTGTCCTATTAAAAGCAAGCAGGATATCTCGAAAACCTGATGTGATAAAGAAATTTTGGTAAAGAAATAATAAAGAAATTGTAAGGTAATATAGACGAATTCGGTTTCGACTTTCTCAAGACCGCAGAGGTATCATATGTATTCACTTTTAGTTAACAAAATCAGTCATATTTTGTCAGACTGTTCTATATCAAATAAACTAATAAAGAAAATAATCTTTTTCAAATGATTTGGGTTTAAATGTAGAAAATTTACTAAGGAAAAATGTACATTCTTGTCGAATTTCTGTTGTTTCTATGTATATTTCATATATTTTTTCTTTATTGCAATTGTCATATTTAAATTTTGTTTAATTATATTACGAGTATAATAATAAAAAAAAAATTTATATTAGTCTTTTGACTAATGTATGAATAGTTAGCAAAAAAGTTAAAATATTGAACAAAAAACTGTGAATTTTTTTTTTAGGTTTATGCTTTCTTTCTACAGCTGGCTATTTTTGGTTTTTCTTTTTACCGCCCATGCTTTTGAGTAAAAAAAAAAATATTTCTTTAATAAATTAAAGAAAAGGCCAACAAAATTAACTAAAAAAATATCTGTTATATTTGAAAAAACAGCAAAAAAGGTGATATATTTAAAAAACTATATAATTACTATTATTAGTACTTTTTAGCATCAACTGTTATTTTTTTGTTTTTCTTTCTACCGCGCTATTGTTTTGGTATTAAAAAAAAAATATTTCTGTAATTAGTTTTTATGATGTTTTTACTTATTGTTAAGTATGTATAAAAATTTAAATACGATATGTTTTTATTTTCTTCTTTTTTTGTTGAAATGTTTTGCTTTTTTATTTTTGAAAACAATCAGGTTTACTTTAAGTTTTGTAGTTATTGTTTTCTGTCTTTCTGTTTGCTTTGATGTTTAAAACCAAGGTATTTTTTACATTAAGTCTTATTAAATGCAATTTTTATATACGATATGATATCGCTATTATTTATAATTTAACTATTTATAATTAAATTCAACTCTTTTTCACTCTCTTTTTAATATGTCATTACCATCAAAATTTCTTTAAAATATTTTTAAAAAATTGCGGTAGGTAACGTTAAGAGAATTTAGATTTTACTTTTTGTACTGTTTTTTTGCAAGTCACTCACCGATCGACCTCACTCAAAATGGACGGACGGACTCGTATATACTGGTAGGTACGAGTATATAGCGCTTTTGTTAGGCAGCGGCAGAGACAATGGCAAAGCTTCGCTTTTTTTCGCCTAACTCTTAAATAATACGATATTTTCACTAAACCCACAAAAAATCCATGTAACTAACTCATTGTTAAAACACCACGATTTCATAATCTTGGTCTACAACACGAAGACGCTAACGCAACATAAGACGTCTCATCTCCTCGAAACGAAATTTTTCTATGATGTCATTCATTATGAGTAAAGAAAACCTTGCGGGACTCAACAAATTTCTTTCAAAACTATTGTTGTTATCTGCTTGAGGCGTTAAACGGTAGCTATCGTCGTCGTCGTCGTCGTGAGCTTCCTTGATAAGGATCAGAAGAAAACAAAATCAACAGAAATTTCATTTCATTTTATTCATTCAAAATCCGTTGAAGAACTTCAAAAGCGACAGCGAAGGAACTCGCGCGATTCACCGACCAGTCGCCGTCAACGTGTCATGATTACGTAATCAAGCAGCTCAAAGAATGCCGCCGCACGGCAAACTTGTCCTTCGTCCAGTTTGTTAACAGAGTCAGTTAAGTTCACCACCACCACTGAAGATATTTGACTCTGTTAAGAGACTATTTGAG
This sequence comes from Conops quadrifasciatus, assembly GCA_949752815.1. Taxonomy (NCBI): domain Eukaryota; kingdom Metazoa; phylum Arthropoda; class Insecta; order Diptera; family Conopidae; genus Conops; species Conops quadrifasciatus. Next base: position 7,784,937 of record OX457078.1, on the reverse strand, counting down.
TATGTTAATATAATTAAATGTTTACAAACAACGTTTTTAGTAAAGTAAGTTAATAAGTTATGTTTAACTTATGTTAAACTTTGTCCAACTCTTTAACAGAGCCAGAGAATTTTAATAACTAAACTAATGGAATCATCTGACTCTGTCAACAAATTTCAAAGGAATGTTAACGTGATTAAATGTTTACATAGAATACTTTTAACGTGAAGGAGTCAGATAATTTTGATAAGAGAACCAATGAAGTCAACAGAGTCAGACTGTTAACAGATTTATATATTTAAAAGGGTTATTACAATCTCTTACGAGAGCCAGTTGACTTTAATGGTCTCATTTAACAATTTTGTTAGTAGGTTTTTATGGTACAATGTTAACATGGTCACTTTTACTAGTATATTTTACATGCTTAGAATTATACTTAAAAAGCTTTCCATATAGTCTGTTAAAAGAGTTAGATGCATTAAAAAATTAACCCTATGAAAGGATTTGACTCTCTTAACAGAGTATGGAATTCTGTTATGATGTGTAGATGTTTACATTAAAGCACATTTAACAATGTATGTTATTGTTATTAGGAGCTATGTGAAACATTTTATAGCATAACCTTTTAACAGACTCCGACGATTTTGAAAATAGAGGGCAGTCATTAGACTCTGTTAACAGAGTATTGTAGTGTGTTAACGTGGTCAGATGCTTACATGAAACACTGTTAACGACGTGTATAAATTTTTTGAGAATTTTTTGTTTCTTTGTTTAAACATAAATTGATGTTTCTTCTCTCTTCTGTTAAGTTTGTTAACTAACATGGAAATATACTATACACGAGATAATTAATTTTTTAAAATACTCTTTTAGTATTAAAAAAAACACATTTTATAAAATAATCATGGTTATAATTATATATTAAATAAAACATGGTTTTAAGGGTTAGATACTCTTTTAAATATATGAGTATTCTGTTAATATGTTTAGAGCTAAAAATTCCAAATAATTAGCCACAACAAAGCGAACCAAAATTTCCAAATAATTAAAGATTCACTGAATAAGGTTGAATATACCATATTTTGCTCTACTGATTTTAAAAGCAATCAACAACGATAGTCAACCTAGTGCGTTTTATTTCGCAAAAAATGTTTGTACAAGAAAGATTTTTTCAACGATAAAAACAATGAGCATACAATTTAATTAAAATAACCAATTAAGAAATTTTGCTTTCGGTTGTTGGGAATGATATTGCGGTATTTGTGTTTTCATCATTTATTTTTTATTTCATTGTTTCTAGGTTACTGCGCCTAGTTCAACAATTTTAATTATTTTTTGTAGCTTTTTGCTTAAACTGAGTCTTTAGGGCTGAATTTTAAATTAACTTCAGAGGCTTTTATGCTTCTGTTTACATAATATAACAACAATTAATGGTTAAATAGTAACAAATGGGTAACAAAAGGAAGCCCAACAGCAGCATTCATTGTTTGCTGATCATCATAAGCCTAAACGCAATACTGTTTTTCTTTCTTTCTTTCTTTCTTGTTTTTCTTCTTATATTTCAAAATTCGTTATAACTTCAAAATTAAAAACTGACAAATTTTTTTTGTGGTTTTCTGTGGTTTTTTTATGGGAGAAGTAACGTGTCGGCCAAAAAGTTAACGCGGGTTAACGCTCAACAGTTTTGTGATTATGTTGTCAATACGATTGTATTATTTTGTTGTTGCCTCGTAGTGTTTATATGATGTCTATAACGTACTCGTATTAAAGACTTCTTGCGTTGTTATTGTTTTTTTTCTACAAAATAACCATGAGAGGTCAAATAGTTAAATCATTTTTCAGTTAGTTCAATTTTACACGATTTCATACGTTTTCACACTATTTCTGTTATACTCGTATCAAGCTTCGAATCTGAGGGACGTCGGAGCGCTCCGTCACTTTCGTCATCATCATCAAAGGCATCATCAATCGTGTTAACGTGATACACCGTAAACTGGCGGCGATTTAACACCTACGAATTAACTTGTCAACGAGACAGCATGTCATCAACACGTCGGTAACAATGTAACGATGTAACGATGCACCAATGCACCAATGCACCGATCACATCACATTACTTCATATCATTCACTGAACTTCTCTGAACCTGCAGGTTCTCTGGCCTGCCTGCACCCATCGTTTGTTAGCGATTTGTGTGCAAAAGACGTGACATGTAATGTACTGACGTCACGTCTAAATAATGGCCATAACGAATGGTATACGAGTATACCTACTCGTGTGCGCTCTACTGTCAGTTATGCCGAATGAAAATGTAAGCTTCCGTTTTCGGTTTCTTCAGCCATACTCAGTTACTTTTCAGGATACTCTGAAGAACGTTCGCAGCAGTTCGTAGTCAGTTGTTTATGGGTGGTGCTGCTGCTGTTGTTGTTGTTGTTGTTGTTGTGAATTAACAATATGTTGTTGCTGTTGGGAAATTAACATATATTTCTTCCTCCTTCTTGTTATTATTTTGCCGATTGAAAGTGATTTGTTTTGATTAAGCAGCATCAACGATTCATTATGGCCACCTTTTTGTGGTTGAAATCTTCATCCTCGAAAAGAAATTAAAGGACAGACAGAGACCACGACATTTTATTTCACATCGTGAACAAAGGGTGTATCTTCGAATTTCTTGTTTTTGAAGAGTCAAAGAGTTTTCACAACACAAGACTTAAGACACGAACTCGATTTTTTGGAAATTTTACTAAGAAAGTGCATGCAAGCGAAAATGGGTTATGAGACCGGCAGGGAGGGTGGATTGCGAGGGGGTAAGGTAAAGTAAGGCAAGGCGTAGAGGAAGCTACATTACTGTCAGCTCTTTAATTTGGCTTCCTTTTTTTTCTGTCTCTAAAAATAATCGTTTCGAAGTAAAGTTAATTGAAACAAAACTCGAAACAAAGAAAATAAAAAAAAATATTTTAAATTAAAAATTTCATTAATTAATTGCAATACTGTGTACATTCCAAGAAGGATAAAGAATTATAATTTCAATATTTTTTTAACACTAAAATTATTGTCTGAAATCTTGAAATTTTTGTCCATTCTTTTTTCATTTATGCACAATGAAATATTTTTCAATATTTCAATTATTTCAATCTATCAATTTATCTACACTTTAATAATGCCAACAGCTGTTTGCAATTAACAAAAAAATTTTTGTTAATTTAATTATTGTTAATTCATTTTTTTTCGGTCTTTAGCTCATCTCGTCTCACAAAGAATAAATATCGTATTATAAACATTCAGCAACGGCAATAATGACAAACCCAACAACAACAACAATAATAATAGGCACCATAATAACTACTAACAATTACTAACGTGCGAATTTTTGTCAAATAAATAAAAACGCCAGAGAATAAATTCAAGAAATACGATAAATTGATTTCGGCTGCGCGTATTTTTTCATGAAAAATTTGCATTCATCAAGAATACATACATACATATTTGCACAATAAAGAAAGAGAAACAAGCAGAATAAGCAGCAAAATAATAGCAGCAGCAGCGGACAGCACAAGACAACATCAACCCATAAAAAAAAAATAACTGATAAAACAACTGATAAAACAACAGCAACAACAGAATCAGTACGACGCAGAGTAACAAAGGAATCAAAAAAGAATCCACGAGATAAAGAAAATCACATACCAACAACAACAGCAGAACAACAACAACAACAATTAGAAAACCTAACAAATACCAGAAAATCGTATGCATGCAAATTGAATTCAATTGTTATAGCAATTGTCGTTGTTGTTGTTGTTGTCGTCGTTGTTGTTGTTGTTGTTGTTGTTGTTGTTATTGTTTTTGTTGCGCTCTTTGTGGAGTAAGCGTTAAATTCATTACATATATCAGCGGGGACAGCATAGGCGGCTTCATAGGCGACCATCTACTTACTTTAACTTTAACAACCAATCAAATCATCATCATCATCATCATCACCACCATCATTAATCCATTGATGGATGGAAGTATGTATGAAGGGCGCTCACGGTAATACGATTTGCTGAAGTCGAAAAGTAAAGCGTGCCGCGCGAGGATAATCACTTTGTTTCTTTTTCCACGATATTTTTTTGCCAAATTCCAACAAATAATTGTGTGAAGGATGATTTGATGCTTGACGCTTGACGCTTGACGCTCTCTTAAACCGACAGCTACGAACACGACAATTATTAAGTAATACTATGGCTTTTTTTTGGTAATTCCTTTGTGGCGTTGATGGTGGTTTTATTGTATTGTACGCTAGTTGTTGTTAGTGTTGTTGTTGTTGGTTTTATTGTAGTTATTTTTATTGGACTGTGGTTGTTGTTGTTGTTGTTGTTGCTCTTTAGCTACCACCATTGTTGTATAATTATTGTTATTTAAACTTGGCTGCACACACGCAGCTGGCATAAAGCAGAAGAAGAAGCAACAGTAGCAGCAGCAACACCAAACCATTAAAAACAACAACAACAACAACAACAAGAAATATTCCTACTACTAACATAATTTGAAATATTCCTCCAAAAAACAAAAAAAAGCCAACATTCTCCCACCGAGTTTTTTTAACCAGAAATTGCATAATTTTATTTATTAACAGTTAGTTTTAGTATAATTTAAATGTCGGCAATTCTATTCAGTCTCTTTTTTCTCTTTCTTCGCTTTTTATTCATTTCTTGGGCTCACACAATAAACGTTACACCTTTCTTAAAATTATTTTATTATAATACAAAAAATAATAAATAGTCGGTTTTTAGAAAAAAAAAACGACTATTTTCTGCTTAAAACTTTATCATTCTGCAGATAATTCTTGATATTTAATGCTTAATTCTTAGTTAATTTTTAATTCTTAGTTAATTCTGAATTTCTTGTAGTCGAAATTAATTATTAATGCTAATAATGTATTAAAATGTTATAAAAAATGACTCATTATAGTTTAAAAGTGTCGTTTTTGTTACCGTTTTGCGTTTTGATTAATGCGTTCAAGAGAGCAAGTTCGCGTGCATGTTACACGTTATATGTTTCTCCGTTACCTGATCGTTACGTAATTTATAACATTAAATCTCATTTCATTTGATTAATGACTTAATGAGCAAATTCGGGCATTATTTCTTCGTCTTTTATTTGATTAACGAGCTAGTGCGCTCGCGCATGACTCTTTCAGATAATTAGCGAATGTATGGCAGCATTGGGCGTGTTTGTGGATTGAATTCTTGGGTCCACTGCACTTTATAAGTACAATATGTAGAGGGTCTTTATCGACTTTTTTAGGAATTATCAGTTTTTCAAAATCGCTATGCGCTATGTCTATATCGATCCATATCTGAAAGCCTCCGGGTTTTTACTTTTCGCGTGACATCATCGTAATGACAGTTAATGCTGTTAACTGTTAACAAATGACGCGAAATTTGACATTTTCGCTTTACGCTTTTGACATGCTGTTTTCATTTAATCGAATTAATTAAACGATGCTCGCCATCGTTTTTCTATTGTTTTGTTTCATTTCATTTAACGAGTAGAGATATTTAACGTTTAATTTGTTCTTTGCTTAAAAAATACCGTTATTTCGAATATTTGAAAAAAAATAAAAAATTCTCCTCAATTAACGACTAAAGATTAAGCTGGTCAAAATGAATTTTTCAAAAAAGGGAAGTTGAAGTAATAAATTTAATGGTATTTTATTTTCCCAAGATATTGCCGTGAGAATGGTTTAATTTTTAAAATTTAATTTTAAAAAAGCTGCATTTATTATTTCAATTAAAGACACTTAAAGCAACAACTACAACAAAAACAACTACTAAACAAATTTATCGTTTGAGTTTTATGTACTTTTATGAATAAATAAATAATCGTAATCGCTGCTGTTGATGATGATGATGTTATGGTGCTACTCATGTAGATGATGATGATGAGCACGATGATGAAATTAGAAAAGGTCATGGCAATCGCGCGCATCCTCTTTTTGAAGTGATGATAAAGCCTAAAGCCACAACAACACTAACATTTTACTGAATAAATTACTACAGAGATTTTTAATATTTTTTTTTTTGGTTTTACGCCAGAAACGATTTAACGATTTTTGTTTTGTCATCATCATGACATCAGCAGACAATGTTTTGTTTTGTTCACTTTTTTTCTTTTTTGCTCAGCAGCAATTGCTTCTTCCTTTCTCAAGCTTTGCAAATGAAAAGAAATACATACAAACATACGCATAATTTTAATAGATTTAATTCAGACTTAAGGTCTCTCTTTCAAGCTTACTTTCAAGTTTAATTATCCGTTGCTGCAAACGCCATTGAGAGACAAATGTGTACCTATCAACATCATCATCACCATCATCATGAGATTGTCGAAGGTGTAACCTTGCCATGTCTTTCAATACTCATAAATGTTTTTTAATGTTTTACCCAAAATGGACATTATTTTTTTCGTTTTGTTTGCTCTGGCTGTAATAATTCATTAATTACTGTTTCAATAACTCATCATCAATTATTAAATCATTAATTAAAGAAATGCAATTGGTAACAATAACACCAACAATTATAACAACGTAAAATTATTTAACGCCATTATTTAGCCATGATTTATAAGACAGATCAGATAACACTTTTGTCAAAGAATATTAATTAACAGTCGAAAAATGGTTTACAATCATGCTTTAACAGAAACACGAGTATCTTAACATTTTTGGCAAAGAATGTTAAATAACAGTCCAAAAATCGCATACAATTATGTTTTAACAGAAATATCTTAACAGTTCTGCTTTAACAGAAATATCTTAACAGTTTCTTCAAAGAACATTTATTAAGAGTCGAAAAATGCTCTACAATCATGTATCAACAGAAAGATCGTAACAGTTTCTTCTAAGAATGTTAATTAATCGACGAAAAATGGTTTACAACCACACTTTAATAAACTGTCTTACCAATTTCTTTAGAGAAATATATTTCTGCTTTAACAGAAATATATTAACAGTTTCTACAAAGAACATTAAATAAGAGTCGAAAAATGGTCTACAATCATGTGTCAACAAAAAGATTTTAACAGTTTCTTCTAAGAATAATAATTAACAGTCGAAAAATGGTCTTCAATCATGCTTTTACGAAAATATCCTAAAACCTTTTAGAGAAAGTTAATGTATAGTCAAAAAATGGTTTACAATCATGCTTTAACAGAAATATTTTAACAAAATTTTCACAGAATATTAATGATCATTTAAAAAATGGCTTGCAATCATGCTTCAACAGAAATATATTAAAAGTTTCGTTAGAGAATGTTAATCAACAGTCAAATAATGGTCTGCCCTCATGGATCTTAACAGTTTCTTCAGAGAATATTTATTAACCGTCGAAAAATGGTCTACAATCATGTTTTAACAGAAATATCGTAACAATTTTACAGAAAAGGTTGATGTACATTCAAAAAATATCTTAAGAGAATATTAATGACCAGTTAAAAAATAGCTTGCAAGCATACTTTAACAGACAGATCTCAACAACTTTTTCAGAGAACTTTAATGAACAGTAACAAGTTAATTTAACAGACAGATTTTAACAGTTTCTTTAGAGAATGTGAAAGAGCAATGGTTTACATTTTTTCAACAAAAATATCAAAACAATTTTTTCAGAGAATTTTATTTATAGTGTAGAAATTGTTTACAGCCACGGTTTGAGAGAAATTTCTTAACAATTTCTTTAGAGTATATTATGATCCGACTGTAAAATGTTTCTGTTAAGCAGCGCTTTAACAGAGAACTCTGCCGTGAGCTTCTGTAATTTAATATATAATAAGTTAACACTCGTAACTTCTTTTTGTGTTAACAAATTTTCATTTACACGAATTATCGATAATGTTTAAAACACTTTGTCGCTTTCAATTTTGGCAATACTATTTTTTTACTGTCAATTGTTTCTTAAATCCAACACGATTACTGTTGGGCAAAAGATAGACCATAACAAATACTTCAAAATTTCTATTATGTATTATCTCAGTGTTTTTATTTCGTTTATTTTCTTATTGAATCTGGTCAATGCCAATCTTAAGCTCAACTTCTTATACATTCGTCAGCGAAAACGATGGCAATCGAGCTTTCAGCTCTAAACATAAACCAATCAATCAATAATCGCACGCCGTGATTAAATCGTGGGAAGCTTCAAAAATTCGAAATTCCATCCGTCAATATCCGTAAAAAAAATTTCATCAATATGCAGATCATACCGCACCGCGTCATATCGTCTCGTTCCATCCCGCACCGCATCGCATCGCATCGCATCAAAGGAAATGGGTTATCTTTTTGAACGGCATCGTTCAAGCCGCTGCCACTAACTTTTAAGCCATCGGGTAGGTTAAAGCTATTTACTTTCAACCCAATTCGAACCAACATCGCTGAAAACCAAGACGAAGACTGCTTAAGCTTGTTGACAATTGGACGAATATCTGTTGCGACGCAGATTGATAATAAGATCTTATAAAACTCCTTTAAATATTTGTAAAAAAGAATAAAACAAACTTTCAACAATTAGCTAGTATTATTAAAATTAATGTTATTAATCTAATTAATGTTATAACAATGTTTTAATACAAGTTTATCGAATTTATTAAACAAAAATAAGAATTTTCTCATCATTAAAATTACTTTTTTTCTTGAAGTCGACTGACTTTCCTTATTTTCATTATGGATTTTCTTCAAGTTTTTTTTTTTTAGTTACGTTTGATAGTCAATCAAGACGAGAACCTGATCGCGGCAGAATTTTCGTCCACCGAGACGAGACCCCAGAACGAGAGATTGCCCAAACAAATAAAAAGCTCTCAACGTGCTTCAAACAATGAAGCAAGCAATCATGGATTTTAATAAAATCCATAGAAAATCGAATACAATCGATAATTGTAGTAGTGTAGTAAGTAACTAAAGCAAAAAAAGGGAAAAGAAGAAAAAGAAGAGGAGTGGGGGGAATTATTACCCGCTCTAAAATCGATATTCATTAATTAATTGACCCATTGAATGACCCTTAATTGAATTAAATTGTGACTTTCAATTAATTTAAAAAGAAAAAACCAACACAACGGCGATCATCATTGTCAAAGATCAAATTCGTTACCGTTACTTTATGGTTCGTTAATTCTCTTTTATGTTTTGTCGTCATTGTTGTTGACTTTTTGAATGTTGTTATAGTTTATTTCCCTTTTTTTTGTGTGCTCAAAATGATACTCAGAAAGGTTAGTTCAACGCCTAATTACTTAATGGACCACCGGCGCGCGGCGCTCGTCGATCATTCCAAGAAGTATTTGTTCAGCATCTACACGCAGGCAGAGGCAAAGGCAGTGGCGGCAGCGGCAGTAACGGCAGTGGCGGCAGCTCGTCTCTCGCTTGCCTGCAAAATCTTGAGTTGTCACTCGTTAGATTATCAGTTCGCAGCGTTCATCAAAACTGACGAGTTTTTTTTCGTTGTTTTGTTGTTGTCTCTTTTTTTTTGTTATTATCGTATTTACGAGAAGTTTTTTTTCTTTTGTCATCTCTCTTGCTACATAAAATAATAACAGGGCAGAGCGCTGTTGATCTACAGTGTTGCAAAAAGTTTGAAGTTTGCTGCTGTTTTTGTAGTTATTGTTGCTGTTGAAAAGAAAAACAAACAAACAATGGAATAAAAAGTAAATTTTTTATTTACAAGTAATTTGACCTGAAATTGCAAATATTTTAGAATAATCCTCCACAAAAAATTACTTACTCAATTTTTTGTAACAGCAGCGAATATGAAAATGATGTACGGAAAAAAACTTCCACAAAATCGTTACAATTAAATTGACAGTTTGCGGTAGTATTTATTTTTTTTAACAACTGCACACTTGTTTTATTAAATTAGAAGTCAATGAGAACACTTCGTCTTTTTTTTTATAGCCTTAAAAAAATGCGCTTACGTACGTATCTTGCATTACTTCAGCGATCATAACTTTGCTTCGGCTAAACTTATTTTCATCGTCTTCTCTGCATCTTAAAGGCATCATTTAAAGTTCATTAAGACTTTTTAAATAATAAATATCCATGGAATGGTTTCAGAGTTATACAGCTTAAAAGACGGGAAGTAAGAATCTTGCTAACAAATTTTAGTCAGTGCTTTAAAAGAAATTATATACCTCTTTTTAAATAATAAATACTGCTACTATTATAGCAGTAAAAAGAAAAACAAACTCTCATTTTAAAAGCGACTTTTGTAATTTTTTTTTATTTTAATAATTTTTGTGTACTTAGTATTTGGACTATCTCAAATACTCGTATTATTTACTAAAGTCCAATTTAAAATTCAGACAATTACGAGATAACATGCACGCTTGTTATTTTATAACCCAGCAAGAATCAACGTGTGTCAGTCCTCTTTTTTAACATTTTCTTCGACCATTTTGGCACTGCGCATTTTGATGTGGGCTCGATCGGGAACACTATGTAATAGTTTTGCATCGACTTCTTCTGGCACTGCATGGCCCACAGCCGCTAATTATGAAATATTAGAAATTGTCACTTACTAACTGAATGACGAGAAAGCAAAAACCAGAAAATCCACCTTTGCCATGATGACCCTCTGTACCTTCTCCCTTATCTTCATAATCAACGCTTTCGAGAAAAATGGCGTGATATTCATCGCGGCATGCCTGAATGTGGTACGGCGATTGCTCTTTCGTGTAGGCACGCATTAATCTATACAGTTTGTACTTGACCAGATGTAAAATTGTAGCGACTTATTAGAGAACCGAAATAGATCGATAATGAAATAATGAATTTCGAAGCGATTACCCGAAGGCCCCTTCAATTAACTTACTATTTTCCTCATACGGTTCCGGTGGGAACGAGTGCATATTCAGCATCTCGAACTTGAGCAAAGGCAGCTTCAGATATGAGTTCGCATATTTATATCGAACAATTTTCGGTACGCGACCTATATACCGAAGTATCTCGTTCAGATTCCAAAGTGTGAAACTGCGAATTGAATTTAAAAATGAAAATGTCGCTCGATTAGCCAAATAAATCTGCTTTTTTATGACGACACTTACGTCAGTAGTACAATCACATTGCCGCGTTCCTTCATTTGTTCCATGGTTTTCGCCTCAAATTCATCTTCGCGCTCAATATCTTCTTGCAATATTTTGATAGTCTCTGCGCGGCTGAAAGAGACAGCTCATGCATTTTAATTGGCCACACAAACTGAGAGCCATTTACACACAAGTCACACACACACACACACACACACTTACTGAATCTCATCCTCGGAGAGATTATTGATAAGCATTCCCTCTAAAACTTCCGCTCTTTTTTGTCTGGAATTCAAGCTCTGGTGACGCAGTTTGCCATTCTCTATAATTTTCATTAGTAGTTGGTTATTATTGACTTGTACTCTCATTCTATCAAAATAAAAATGGCAAAATTTTCAATGGCGAAATGAACAGAAATGAACAGAAATTAATGATTAAAGCTCAAGGCACAATTACCGCGGAAAAATCTCTTTTGCTTGTGAGCAGAGAGTAGCAAATTTCACATGCTTTATGGTTCCTTCAATTGATTCCAATTCATTTTTTAGAAATTTCATACTGTCCGTATCTCGCACATAACGCTTGCGGATATCTTTCTGGTCCACCGGTTTGTTGGCGCGATTTAGGGCCGCCTCACTGAATCGTTTGATGACTTCTTTCCTGTACTCGGTGATAAATTGTGCTTTGGTTTGCGAATTTCTTCGCGTTTTCTCCTCCACTTGCTAGATTAAAGTGTCGACGAAGTGATGGGGATGGGTCATCCAAAAAGTGAATTTAGACCATGTAAAAAAAATGCATACATACATATAAAAAAGAAATAAATGAAAAAAAATACGACTTAAAATTCAAACAAACTAATGAAAAATGTATCGTCCCAAAACTAAGTAAAACAGTACCAACGAGTACAAAACATACAGTAATATTAATAGCACAATAATTGACGAAAAATATGATTAAGATATTAAAATATCGTATGTATTATCAAAGAAGATATCGGTCGAGTAGCGATCATTATACGAATATTATTTATACCACTTTTCAATTTAAGACGATTCTTTCAAATTATATTCAAAATACAGACGTACGTTATTAATCTTACCCGGTACTCTTCACTCAATTCTTTGGATTTTAGTTGTGCCGGTATACCTCGATAAAGTACATTTTTGATAAAAATCGCTTGATCGTCAAGGTCTTTATTCAGCGAACGTATAATCGGATCGTAGAATATCTCCTCATTGCGCAATACTTCCAACATTTTTTTGTATGTTTCGTTGATTGTCTTTGTGGCAATTAGACGTATGCGTGCATTTTCGATAAGTTTACGAAAGTGGCGCGATTTTTTCTCCTCTTCCAATTCATAAACTTCACGATATTTTATACGATTTTCCAACATTGAAGATTGCATCTGAAATGAAGAAAATGCCAAGTATTCAAAATTCAGAAAATTTGCCTGCACCTCCTCCACCTTCTCTTACCAATTGGCCCCTATATTTCTCTTTCAGACTTTCCATCTTATATATCAATCGATCGCGTTCCTTGCTCATGACAAACGAACGCTGGTTCATAGCCTCCGCAACCACATGAATGGGCATGCCCTGAAAGAGTCGCTGCATGTCCTTATGATTCCTCAAAAACTTGCGTATTTCATTGGCGCTTTCATCGTTGGTTTTCTGCCACAGTTTCAAGCGACCATCTCGACACAGACGCTTCAATTTACGATATTCTTTTTTATTACGTTTCGAAATCCACTTGCCTTCATGTTCCTGGAACTTTCTTCGTTTCTCTGAAATTAGATGAAATATATCGTATTAGAGATGTTGCAACGGAAAAGGATGTTGTTAATTTCCATTTCAATTCAGTTTCAGCTCCAGCTTCACAGCCTAAACACTTAGGCACTGCATCTTGGCGCTCCGGCAAGCAGCAGCAGTTGTCAAAGTCGAAGAGCTAAACACAATAAAATTTCAATAGTTACCAGTTACCAGTTACCAGCCGCGCAGAGGTACAAGGTAAAACTTAAAGGAACAACAAAAAAACGAGGCAGAAAATTTGAAAAAATCAATCTGGGATGCAAGCGGCAATTAATAATTTCGACATTGCATCTTGCTGCAGCAGCAAAGCAACATTTGATGTGTTCAGACTGTGTAAGTATGAAATTTATGTTACCTAATATTGTTTCTGTTACTTACCATAGAAGCTAGCCATGCCTTTGAATTGTTCTGTCAAGCAGCCAACTGTCCAGCGTTCATCCTCCATCATGTGATGGCGCAGATACGGAAGGCCCATGAGCCCATGCGTTTTCACCGCGGTCGGTAGAACCTGCTTCGGTCGCCCTATGACACTGTTTCGTTTTGCCTTTTTCATTTTTAGCTTCTTCTCGTCAACGAGATTTTCGCAATGAATGGATTGGTTGGTTACTCTTTTTTCAAATTTATATAATAATAACGGCTTCAAATTTAAATGAAATTTCCAGAATTTAATTAAAAAGTTGAAAAAAGAATTTCGAAAAGCGTTTTCTTTTCCTCCATTCAGTAAGAAAGTTTTTTCCAGACTGATGAAAGAGAACACCTCGATAGTTCAATTCGATGAGATTCGATAACGAACTCAACATGAAAATGTAAAAAGAGCCAGTAGTTTTAAAAGCGATATATGTACATACGTATTTCTAATTTTTGTTTCTAAACGAAGTTCGGAGGTCTATATAACGCTCCGAATACTTTTTTCCTCAAACCAATAGAAGGCTAATAAATAAGGAAAGTACCTACGAGTAAGTTTCAAAAGTTCGACTAGAAAAGACCTTGTTTAAAACGATAGTTCTTTCAGCGCTGAATGCGCTTGCTGCCTGTCTTGTAAACGCCATAATATAGTGATGCCATCATTTATTTTTACCATACATACCATACATTTCCTTTTATATCTTTTGTCGTATATTTTTTCGTATAAAAAATATATATATACATACATATTTGTATAATTATAAGTATATACGGGCGTACAATATTGCTGCGTACATATTTCACATACCGGAAGTAATTTAGAATTGCAATTTACTAAACCTCGTCTTTCTTTATATTCTCCTCCATCACTTTACGACTCAATGCCTTGACAGTAGGATGGTCCAGAATCTTTTGTATAACTTTAGCGGATGACGACTGCCGATGGGCCGGTTCTGTCGTAATGATGAGATGAAATAAGTCGATGAACAGAAATAAGTTAATGTCGTAACAACGATGGATTGAAAATATTTACCGGATTGCTTTTCGGCACCAAGATCAATTGTGTGTATAGATGTCTTATAGTCCAAAAATTCCTTGCTATATGCATCAAGATATTCCTTAGTATTTCTTTTACTTTCGGGCAACCGGCTATATCCTCTCATGAGTTTTTGAACTTTGTACTTGATGTCATGCAACAACTTATCGACTATTGATAGAGATTGCAACGGCCATACGGTAACGCTAACATAATGTTGTTGGTACAAATCGTTAGATATTATGCTGCTTACCGTTTTGCTGGAACGAAACTGGTGCTGCCGAACGCATGGTTAACATCTCGAACTTCAGCAGCGGCCAGTCCAAATAGGAATTTTGTGTTGTGGCAGTTGGCATTATCGTACTAGATCGCGAACTGACATGCCGCAGAATCTCAGTCAAATTCCACAACGTAAACCTTCACACACACACACACACACACAAGAGTTAATCTTCCAATAACTTCTCGTTTCAAGTCAAGCGACAAGAAGAAGAACGAACCCACCTTAACAGCACGTACGCATCGCTCCGATTCTTTAAATGCTCCATGGTTTTCGTCTCAAATTCGTCTTCCTCCTCGATATTTTTTCTCAGCTTTTTTATGGTTTCGAGCCGTCTAAAAAAGTGCGTGTGAATGTAGCAGCTTCACTGTGCTGCGCTGATCTTAAACTCTTATGTTTACTCACTGTATTTCCTCTGTCGTCCGATTATTTATCAGCAAGCCCTCCATCAGCTCTGCTTTTTGTTGCTTGACACTCAAATGGAGATGCCCCAGTTTATCATTCTCGATCACTTTTTCCAATTTTGTATTATTCTCCGTTTGCATTTGCATTCTAAGGAATGAATGCACAATTAGGATGGAATGAGCACAGAAGCTGCTGTACTGCGCATCGCAGGTCGTATACACTTACCGCGGAAAGATTTCTCTGGCTTGTGAACAGAGCGTGACCGTTTTGATTTGCTTTATAACATTCTCGACATTTTCCAGCTGGTTCCTTAGACATTTCATGCTGATAGTTTCGCGCACATAGCGCGTTTTCTCCTCTTTGTAGTCGGTAGCAGTGCCAGCCCTCGATTTGTACACCTTTTGGGGTAGAGATATTTTCTCAGCAAGGTCTTTTCGTACTCTATCGTCAAGTAACTGTGGGCGAGAGAGAGAGAGAGAGAGAGAGAGAACCATTGGAATTGGAAATCTTGCAATGAACACATTTATTGCGCCGATTAGGTGGACCAGCTCACGCTCACTCACCCTGTACTCCTCATTCAATTGCTTGAATTTACTTATAGCCGGCAGGCCCAGATACAGAACGTATTTGATGAACGCCGCCAGGTCGTCGTAGTCCCGGTTGAGCGATCGTATTATCGGATCGTAGTAGATCTCGTCCTGATGCAGCATTTCTATGATTTTTTTGTAGGTATTGTTGATAGTCTTGAAGCCTAGCATGCGCAGCAGCGATTTCTTAATTCTGTTCTGGAACTGCAGCGATTTGGTTTCTTCCTCGAGCACAAACTCATTTTGATATTTAATGCGATTCTCCAAATCTGCCTTGATTTTCTGCAAGAAGAGCAGACGCATATATATGTATGTAGATATTCCAGAGGAATGTACCTACTCGGAAACGCCAGCGCAACGCAACAACTTACCAGTTTATTTTCATAGATCGCTTCCAACTGTCTCAGACGATAGCCCCAGCGGTCGCGCTCCTTGCGCAATACAAACGTGCGTGTGTTGATGTTGTCCGCTACCATGTGAAGCGGCATGCGCTGGTACAGGCGCCCCAAGGCCTTATGGTTAATCAAGTAGTTGCGTACTTTTCTGACATTGTCACCGGTCAATTCGTTCTGCAGTTTGACGCGCCCGGAGCGGACTTGCCGCTTCAGCTGGCGACACTCCTGACCTATGCGCTTGCGATAGGCTTTGTTTTTGAGATTGGAGAATTGTCTATGTTTCACTTTGGATTGGAAACGTTTAACAACGTTGGATTATTATTTTCGGCTTCCTTTAACTGTTGCTTCATTTCGTTCTCGTTCGTTCTCAACTTACCCAACATGTCGCCGGTGCATTTAAATATTTCCGTTACCGAATTCGGCGTCCAAAGGTCGTCACTCATAAAATGGCGTGACACAAAGGGGTAGCCGAAAAGTCCGTGGAACCGCACCGGCTTCGGATGAACCGGCTTGGGCGCGATTCTGGAGTATAACAGAGCATCTGTCGTCATCTTATCAATTCTGCCTGAACTTTTCACCGACGGTCTCTAAGCGGCTTCTCTTAATTTCGATCCCTTTCTTAATGTTAATAATTAAAATTCTATATAGTATATCTATCAAGCAAAAAAAGCCTAACAGCCTAAATTAGTCCCTACTTCTGTTTAGTAAAAAGTATGTTCACCGAATGAATGATAGAAAAGCCTACGACAAGTAAGACGATATGTGAAATTTTTCATTTTTAAAAGTATTTAAAATATAAGGTTATTCCTTTTTTTAAGTGTTATACTCGTATGTAAGAATATCTAAATAGGAATATGTAAAGGCTAAGGTTAGACATGGTTGGAATAATTCCTGGTACCTGAAGTTGGTGACTTAAAAGGGGAAAAATTAATCTATTGGCTCCTTAATTATTATTATACTATTGACTCCTTAATAATTCAAAATTAATCTATGGAAAAAATGCTCGTGTTAGTCTTTCAGCGGTCTTCTGCAATGGTGGCTATCATGGTTTTAACTGCACCAGGAAAGTCAGTTCTCAAACGAACTAGACTGCTCTGCAAGGGCTGACTGACTTTTTCGAGTATGTACGATATTTTGAGAAGACCTAAGACCTAAGTACAGGTATCTCGAAAACCTTAAAACTTTAGGTTTTCAACATTTCAGCAAGTCTCAAAAACAATTGAACAATTGAAACAATTGAATAAAATTATTTGTATATATATATATATATATATATATACATATGCATATAAGTATGCATATATTCACATATGCACTCGTATGTATTACATTTCTACACATTCACATTCCGAAACTAATTTGGTTTGTATAACCTTGAACCCAACGGTTTTTTGCCTTGTTCCAAATCAATCTTCCTTTTTCAAATTATCCTCCACCATTTTACGGCTTATTGCCTTGACAGCAGGATGGTCAAGAATCTTTACCATAACTTTCACATCTGCCGACAGTCGGGCGGGCTCTGTCGGAATAAAGAACAGAGGAGATGAGATGAGAATTGTTTGAGAATGGAATGGAGTGGAGTGAGTGAGTGAGCAGTGAAAGCATATCAACCTGACTGTTTCTTGACGCCAAGTTGAATGACCTCTTCAGTTTGATTGTAGTCCAAAAACGCTTTGGCATATGCTTCACGATATATCTTTATATTACTGCCGCTCTTCTCGCCCGCTTGATATGCTGTCATGAGTTTATCGACTTTGCGTTTAATCAGACGCAGCAATATGTCGACTAATGGCGAATGACAAGGATGCATGAATGACAAGGAGTACACTATAAACCGGCCGAATATTGCTCTTCTTACCATTCTCATTTAACAACACGGGCGGTACTGAGCGCGACGACGCCATCTCAAATTTGAGTAACGGCAATTGCAAATACGAATTGCAATAATTGAAGGATGTCTTTTTGGCCGAGTGGTTTACATCGATATGACGCAGAATCTCTATCAAATTCCACAACGTAAACCTTCACGCACACACACCAACACAAGAAGAAAAATACAAACATTTAAAGTTTCTTCTCTTCTCTAGCTTCTCTTGAAAGTCAACTACAACAACAACACAAGAACGAACTCACCTTAACAGCACGTACACATCGCTCCGATTCTTTAAGTGCTCAATGGTCGTCTTCTCAAATTCGTCTTCCAGAGCGATCTGCTCTCTCAACTTTTTGATGGTTTTATGACGACTGAAAAGTTGCATGAGAAAATATGTATGTATTACACTGTGGTGCGATTTTGGTGCCTTTTGTTCTTACTGCACTTCATCTGCCGTCTGATTACTTATCAGCAAGCCCTCCAACAGTTCAGCTTTCTGTTGTTTGACGTCCAAATTATAATGCCCCAATTTTTCATTTTCGATCAATTTGTGCAATTTTTCATTATTCTCCATCAGCGATTTCACTCTAAAAATCGTGTATTGTTTATGCCACATAACTTGCCAAACCGATTCGCGCGTTTCGTGTTAATGGAGTCGCACCATATACACCATGTACACTTACCGCGGAAGGATTTCTCTGGCTTGTGAACAGAGCGTGATCGTTCCAATTTTCCTTATGGTACTCTCGATACCTTCCAGCTGGGTCTGTAGACATTTCATGCTCATAGTTTCGTGCACATAACGCTTATTATCATTTAAGGGACCGATGCGAACGTCAGGCATTGCCGTTTTCTGTTTGTTTGTCTTTTGAAATGGGGCCAATTTTTCAGCCATATCTTTTCGTACATTTTCAGTTATTTTCTGTAGTTGAGAGAGAGAGAGAGAGAGAGAGAACTGTTCAGAATGATCTTTTTCGGACCTCTTCATTGCGTGAATCTACTACTAGCCCACGCCTACTAACCGTGTACTCACTGCTTATCTCTTTGAATTTCCTTATTGCCGGCATTCCCAGATAGAGAACGTATTTGATGAAGGCCGCCAGGTCCTCGTAATCTTTGCTGACCGATCGCAGTATCGGTTCGTAGAAGATTTCATCCTTACGCAGGACATCAAGCATTTTCTTGTACGTACTGTTGATACTCTTGATGCCTGCTAAACGAATTTTCGATTTCTGAATTCTGTCCGGGAGCTTCAGCGATTTGAGTTCTTCCTCAAGCATGAACTCATTTTGATAATTGATGCGGTTCTCCAAATCTGACCTTATCATCTGCAAGACGAATGCAGACGAATATATGCCAGACGGTTGCACGATCATTTTAAACGCCAATACAACCTACCAGTTTATCTTCATAGACCGCTCTCAACTGTCTCAGGCGATAACCCCAGCGGTCGCGCTCCTTGCGCAATACAAACGTGCGTGTGTTGATGTTGTCCGCTACCATGTGAAGCGGCATGCGCTGGTACAGGCGCTCCAAGGCCTTATGGTTAATCAAGTAGTTGCGTATTTTTCTGGCGATGTTGCCGCTTAATTCGTTCCGCAGTTTGGCGCGACCGTTACGAATTTGCCGCTTTAGCTTGCGACACTCCTGAATTATCCCTTTGCGATTGGCTCTGCTGTCGATCTTTTGGTATCGTCTGTGTCTCACTTTGGATTAAACGATCAAAAGGTTAGGCATCCTTCTGCAATATTTCTTTTACTATATTCTGTTCTGGGTCGTCTTGCTCGACTTACGTAACACTTCCTCCATGCCTTTGAACGTTTCCATCAATGAATTCGGCGACCAGAGATTGTCACTCATAAAATGGCGTGACACGTAGGTGGGACCAAACAGCCCGTGGAACCGCACCGCCGTCGGATGCACTGGCTTGGGAACGATTTTTGAGTATTGCGGAGCTTTATTCGCCATTTTGCTCGATTGATATGATATGAAAGAGTTTAGCTTTCTGAACTTTTACCAGAGCGTCCCTAAACAGCTCCTAATTTTTGCAATATAAAATATTTACAAATAGTTATAAAGCAAAAAAAAAAAACAAAAAAAAATATGCCCTGCTTCCGTTCACTGAAGTAAAAAGTATGTTCACTGAATGAACGAATAGACATGTTAGCTTCGACATTTCGAAGTTTTTATTCGAGTATTTTAAAATATAAAGTATTTTACTTTAAGTGTTATACGTACATACGACGGCACTGTACTGTTACGAACTTTTATGCTAAAAGAAGGTGAAAAATGTACTCCGGTCGTGAGCTGAGAACCGCCAGTGAGGTCGCATTGACAAGCTACAGGCGTGCAGAAGTTTATTGTATATTTTGGTAATGAAACTCAAAATCTTTTAAGTATGTACTCTGGTCTGTACCTGATATATTTTAGAAAAATATAATCATAACATAAATAAATATATATACATATACATATATAATTATATGTATGTATGTATGTGCTCTCAGTGCCAGAAGTTGGCCCTGATGTTAGATTTCTTTCCTCATCAGTTCAGTTCACGTGAAATTAGTCTTCTCTTTTCATAAATTCTTCCACAAGTTTTTGGCTTAACGCTTTGATTGAAGCGTAATCGGGTATCTTTTGTAAAACTCGGGTCTGGAGTTGTTCCTCCTCTTCTTCTATTTAAAAGAAATAAACCAAATAAGCACAAACTCAGTATAATACTCGTAATAAAAGGCCGCTGTTCTGGGTGCTACTCGTATTTACCTTTACCCTTCTTCTTCTGTGCCTCTACTTCACCGCCGGCCTCTTCATTCACTGCCGTGCTGGCTAGGAAGCCTCTGTGATATTCTTCATAACAGCTCTCGATATTAGCAGCGGAAGACACGCCTTCGAAGGCTTTCATTAGCTTACGTAACTTCCGCTTGATAAAATGCATTGTGGTATCAACTATATGTAGAAGACGTACAGTAGAAGGCGCGACAATTTTTATGGTAGCATAAGCTCACGGTCTTCATTGAATATTTCCGGCGGGCACGCGTGCATAGTCAACATGTGGAACTTCAGTAGCGGTAATTGTAGATATGAACTTTGATAAGTATATAGTAGTGATGCCCTGTCTTTCTGATCGATGTGCCGGAGTATGTCATGCAAATTCCAAAGGGAAAATCTACGCAGTTACATAACATACATAAATTTAATTGTTAGAAAAGAACGACGGGACTGTCCAAAACTTCGAGAACCGTCACTCCCGCGCATAATACTGAGTTGCAGTTGCTTTAGCATTTACCTCAGTAAGACAAAGCAATCGCCTCGATTTTTTATGTGTTCCAGTGTTTTAGCTTCGAATTTGTCTTCGTTTGAAATGTCCTCTTTTAGCTTTTCAATAGTTTCCAAACGTCTGCGAGGAGAAATTCATCATCAAGCCATCAGTATCAAGCCATCTTTCGCTTTCTTTCATAAATGACATTTTTAAGGGGGCTTACTTTATTTCCTCCTTCGTCAGATCGTTGACCAGTAAACCCTCCATCAGCTCGGCTTTCTGCTCTTTATTGTTCAAGTGATGATGGACAAGTTTGTCATTTTCGATCATTTTCTTCAGCTTCACATTGTTCTCCAATTGAGACTTTATCCTTACGAGCGCATAGAGCAATTAGCTAAGACAAAAACCATGGCCCTCGGCGTTACTCATGTTCAGCACACTCACCGTGGATAGATGTCTCTGGCTTGCGAACAAAGCGTAGTAAATTGTATATCCCTGATAGTGTTCGTTACTAGCTCCAGTTCATCTTTGAGAGCTTTCATGTCTGGCGTGTTGCGCACATAGCGCAAAGCGATCTCCAAATTTACTACTGGTTTTACTGACTTTTGCTTAGCAACCACGTCGCCAGTACTGCCATGCGGATTAGTTCTCTTGGAATTTATATATTGCTGTAAAGTTTGCATAATCTTTCGTTCCTTTTCGAACATTTTCTGCATGAACGAGGCGAGTGTACTTTGTGTGACAATAACGGTAAGTACATATATTTTGAAAACAACTCACCCGATAGTCTTCACTCAATACGTTAAATGCACTTACGGCTGGCATTCCAGTATAAAGAATATACTTGATAAAGGCTTCCTGATCAGCCAAATCCTGGCTGAGCGAATTTAAGATCGGATCATGGAATATCTCATCGTGCCGCAAGACTTGCAACATTTTATTGTAGGCGCTGTTCACCGTCTTAATGCCTTTGAGGCGGACGTACGAATCGGCAATTTTTCTCCGAAAGTAGCATGATTTAACTTCTTCTTCCAGAATGAACTCGTGTTGATATTTGATACGATTCTGCAGCTCTCCAGCCTGTATCTGCAATAACAAAAATGTTGCATGTTTGAGGCGATTGAGGTTCCATTGAGTTCCATTCCGCTCCACTTCATCAAGTCATACCAGTTTGTCCTCATACTCCGTTGTCAACTTCTTTAGGGCATATCGCAATCGATCGCGCTCCTTGCGCATCACAAACGTGCGCTGATTGATGTTCTCGATCACCAAATGGAGCGGCATTTTTGTGTACAGACGCTGCATGTCCCGGTGATTGAGCAGGTAATTGTGCACCTTGTACTGGTTGTCGCCGTACAGAAACAGTCGCAACTTGGCTCGGCCATCGCGACAATCTTTCTGCAACTTCTGATACTCACGTACAGATGTTTTGTGGCCCGCGTCCATTTCGAGTTTCAAGAAAACGTTACGCTTTGCTGGAAATTGCATTTAATTAATGCAAACCAGGCACACACTGTGATATTTGACACTTTTATATTCCTAGAAATCGAATACCTATCAAATCGCCCATTAACTTGAACTGTTCCGAGATGGAAGAGGCCGTCCAGCGATTATCCAACATCCAGTGCTGGCGAGCATACGGCACTCCAATCAGTCCATGAGTCAGCGCCGGTTTCGGATGCACCGGCTTCACTGGCTGTCGCGTCATTGCGTTCATAATCTGTCTTTATCGTGTGGCAGTCTGTCTAACGGTTAATAATTTATTATGTTACGTCACTACGTTACAATTCTCTTATAGCTTAGGTACTGTTCTTACTGGTAATCTGGTGTTAGTCGATCGGTGTTATTTGATTACTTTAAAATGATATGAAACTTCTGTTGAAACATGTATGTAGTACCAGCCTTCTGTCCTTCTCAAGTGTATCGTAATAGTGTAAAAGACTGTCGATGAAGTGTGTAAAATGTGTTGAACTTTTTCGTTCAATTAAATTAATTATCTTGAAATTATTTCTATTCTATGATTACTGATGATATGAGAAAATGTATTTTTATGTTTGCAAAGTTTTTCCTAATAGTATATTTTTTCCCTAATAGTACCTACATATATCAATGTCAATAGATTGACGTGTACTTACGGACACCAAACAAGCTATATATGCGCAACTAACTCTCCGCAGAAAAGTTCCGATCGATAGTGTGGAATTTCAGCCAATTCCTAAAAGACTGACATCCACTATAACCACATCGCTGTCGGGGATAATCGAAGCAGAGGTCAAAATCTCTTACAAATTGACGTTTGGAAGTCCCGATTAGCCCTTTGACCCAAATTTATTATGTAAGGCTTGAAATTCGCTGTTAAGACGTGTAGACTTATTGAGGTTTTACTAGACTTAGGGCCAACTTCACAATGTCCGATTAAGTGCTGATCGGGACTTTCAAACGTCAAAATCTCTAACAAATTGATGTTTGAAAGTCCCGAATCGGTTGTGCCGAAGGGGCACTTTTCTTGTAGGATTTTGTAGAATTTTGTATATAACTCAAAAACGCCGTAGAAAGCCGTAGAAAATTGATATTTCGTATTTTTACTGTTATAACCTCTAAGTGTGCACCTATGATTTTGGTTATAATTGGTTGTGGCGAAGGGGCACTTTTCTTTAAGGGCACTTTTAAGGGTTTTGTAGAATTTTACATATACATACATAACTCAGTTAATAGTCTCTAAAATATAATTTAAATTTTATTTCATCTTATTAAACTTTTTTCATTTCATATCATTTTTTCTTGTCTTGCGTATTCTATAACTTTTGTAGAACAGCTGATGTTTTTTTGCAAAAAAAAAACACAGTATTAAAAATAAAATAATAGAAGTATTTTTTTTGTTTTTATTTTATTTTTATTCTCTTCAATCTCAACTAAGCATTTCTATTTAGAAATTATGTGTATTATATTTTATACTATTTTCGATTTTTACGCGAACAGCGCTTATATTTTTTTATAGATATATTGTATGTATAATTTCTTCTCTGGTTTCTATAAACATATGATTTTTTTAACTTCAACAATGTGGTCTGATGAGATTTTTTTTTTTTGCTTTAATATATTACTTTAACATGGTTTTCTTTCTCTTTTAACATGCAATAATTTGTGGGCTTTCTTTTTTTTTGTTTTTTGTTTCATTAGAGGTACATAAACCTCGGTTTTCGTGGGTTATTTAAACATTTGTAGTCAATAGAGAAATATAGTAGCCACCATTAGCCAGCATTAGATATTGTCACAGAACGTCATAGATTTTAGTAATTTGTTGTTTTTGTTTTTTCCCCTTTTAGTGCTGAAGTATTTCAAGTGATTGTTTCATAGTGCAGTTTCATCGTGCAAACATTTCTACATTGTCATTTATTTTTTACATAATTACAATATCAACACACACACCAGCCAAAAATAAAAGAATATTTTAGTGCAAATTTTAATTGTTTTTTTGTATATTAGCAGATGTTAATGTTATGAATAGCAATTTATTACTACGTTGCATAGTGTTATACCTCCTCAGAAAAACCGTACAATAGAAACGAATCGTCAGTTATTTCCTAATTTGTTGTAGATAACTTGGAAAACAGTTAAAAGTTAACAAAATTATTCAAAAAAAAAAAAATTTCCTTAGAACTTGCATCGAATATTCATTGGAATCATAGTTTTTAATTTTAAAAAAATTTAAAACTTATAGAGAACAACAAATTTGGTGAAATTTTTTAACATTTGAAGAGTACCTTTCGTATAAACCTCCCTAAAAAGCAAACAACCAGCAGCGAGTAAAACTCCTCCGTTGATGACTTTCAAACTGATAATAAAAAAAATGTTCTTTTCATACAACAAAATTATTATTTTTACATTTAACCGAAAAACCTAATGAAAAATAAAAGTGGCGAAATATATTTTACCATAATTATTATTTTAGCATTCAGTTTTTATTTATTGGATCTAATATATGTATTTACAAATATAAAAAGAAAATTAATATAATATATACGTAATTAAAAGGAATAGAAGAGCTTTTGTGTTTATACGAGTGTAGCAAATAACAAAATATCAATAATACAAATTACGAATAAGAATAATAATGACAATGATTTTAATAAAACAATATGAAAGTCTACGAAAATCAAAAGTAAATGCTAATCAATATAAAAGTTATTACTTGGAATGACCTTATTAAAGGAGATTCACTGCTTTTTAAAAACAAACAAGCATTGCAATTTCCAGATTTAAAAAAAAAAACGTGCGCAATATATTTTTAAAATATTGTATATAAACGAATACGTTACTTTTTAGGAGATAAAGAAACAATTTTAATAATGAAATATAAGACATAAAATTTAATTTTAAAAATGCGTAAAAAAATTATCATATGTATGTATATAAAAGATTCATACAACACACATACATACAACATATTACTTTTAGATAATTATTATCTAAATAATTATAATTATTTAAATATTATAAACGAGAAAACTTTCTTTCGGTGAAATAATTATTCAGCGATGAATATTTTATGACATCTCGATTGTGTATATGCATGCGTGTAGGTGTGTGTATAATCAATTTCTCTTTTTACGAAAATAATTTCTATATTTTTCTCTAGTTATACGATGTTTTCAATAAATATAACCAAAATAGCAAAACCATTTGTCGTTTAATATGACTTAATATTGAAATCCTTTTTCACAAGTAGTTTTAAAGTAATTATCATTTTGACTTAAATTTCAAATATAGGACATACATACATATATTAAAATGATAGTCAAAAGAAACAAATACAACGAAAAAATTTAATTAAATTAAAAAATTAAACATACGAATAATTCTAAAATTAAAATTTAAATTTTGAAATACGTAACTTTCATAATAATTATAGAAATATATAAATGTTGGGCGAAGATGGGAGATTTTAAATTTTCTATTATGCCATTTTTTTGTCTCAATAGATAAATACACAGAGCGTGCACATGAAGGGCATGGTTGGGATTTATATTAATATAATATTAATTCATATAATATTAATATTAAAACATATAATATTCAAATAATATAATAATAATTATATAATAATTATAATTATTAATATAATAGATTATATTAATATTGTATATACTATTAAGATTCAATTCTACTCAAAAAAATTTAAATTATTTAAATGAATTTCTAGTGGAAAACATTTTTATTTTTTGTCAACCAACAATACTTTTTTAACGAACTTTTAAATAAGATTAATTTTTAGCAATTCTTTCGTTTAAGAAGTATTTTCCTTCTAAAAGAAACTGTATTAGTTTCTTGTAAAGTATTTCATGTGCACAAACAGACAGACAGATAGACAGACATAATGTATTTAATTTCATAATGAAAATGTTTGAAAAACCATAATTTTTTCGTTTCATTTCTTGCATCACATCCTTTTTCCATTACTATTACTATTACTATTCAAATCAGCATAGTTATCTTTCTTTAGAGTTAATATACAAAAAATATTTCAGAAAACAAATCAATTTTTATAATAAAATGCATTTTAATATAATATAGATCCATATAATATAAGATACATATATACGCAGGTTTGTTTGCTTCTTTTGGGAACACAAATTAAAAATAGTTAATAATTATTTTGAAGCCAACCTATACAAAATAAATTCTATTATACTATGAAACATTTAAAAGCATTTCAATAATTCTATTCGAATTTGCAAAAAAAAAATATATTATAGCACAATTCTTGTTGTTTGTTTATACACAATATATAGAAAGCTTATGAATTTTCTTAACGCTATTCAAGTGTTGATGATGGTGGTCGTGGTTGTGATTTCTTTTTTTTTTGCAATTCTATAATGAATAATTATCGTATTTTAACCGTTTAAATCTTTTCTTTAATATACATTTTGTTGTTTTTTAATGTTTGTTTGTATTACAATATAATTTCAGCAGGAAGGAAAACACAATTTTAGCCGTTTTATATAACTCACTCTTCTTCAGCGGAAGAGTTTGCAATTTCAGTTTAAACACAGTAATAATTATTATAATTATAATAATAACAATAATAATGGTAATAATAAATATAATCTTTTAATATTTAAAGTAATATTTATAATTTTAATTGATTTTGTTTATTTGTTTGCTTGTTGTTGCTGTGTTCTTTTGTTTCTGTTTCCTCTAAATATTATAAATGTTTGTATGTGTATTTTTAGCTTTACACATTGTTTTGCCTTGAATGAGTGTTCGTTTGCTTACTGATTTCTTTATAATGCACCGAATGGATCCAGTGTCACATTTTTATTCGCGCCATTCGGCTGGGACTGTAGCTGCTGCTGCTGCTGAAGCTGTTGGCTGCTCATGGCCACCGGACTACTGTGCATGGGCTGTGCGCTCATCATGGTTGCCATCGTCGGTGGTACGCCAGTCAAAGGGGCTTGGCCCATCATAGGCGCCCCCATTACCGGCATTCCCTGCTGTGAGCCACGTGAGCAGAAGCACACCAAAGTAAAAATGTTAGGAGAGAGAGAAAAAGAAGGAGAATAGCTTAATATTAATTAAGTTTAGAAATCGCTAAAGATAGTAAGAAATGTCATGCATGTTTCCTAAAACAAAACTACAATACAAGTTTTACTAATCTTGTCCCAATCGAAGAATTAGTTCAATTAATTGGAAGGAAAACCACATTATGTTTTATTCAGGAATCGTTTTTGTGGCTTTCCCAGCTGAATCGTGAAATTCGAATGATCGAATAAAATAATGACGAAAAAAAAACAATGTTCAATAACTGTACATCACACTTAGAGAGTCAGAGAAGTATCAGAAAAGGAATGGCGAACAGAGAGAATTCTGTAGATTACTGCAGAAGAATTGAAATGGTACAATAAAGCCTCGATTATAATTACTTGATAGAGGAGAGGGAGACCTCTTGAAAATAATGAACTATATATCTTTTTGGCTTCACATTGGGAAACCTTTAATTTGATAAACTTCAACGCGTGTAAGAGACGTTTTTATCAATATTGTAATATCTCTGACCGTTTTTTTTTGATAATATTGAAGAAATTTACAAGTTTTCTTTATTAATATTGAAGAATTTTACAGTTTTCTTTGTTAATATTGTAAAAGTATAGATATTTATTTACTTTTTCTGGTTACTACTGAGAAATATGAAATAATTTTTGTCAATATTTTACAATCTGACACATTTCTGTGACTTTTTTATTATAACATACAAATAATTTTTTTTGTCAATATTGAAAATTTAACGAAAATATTACCATATACTATACTGAGATAACAACAGAGATAATTGTTAATACAAAAAATCCAGCAGTCTCTTTGCAAAAAAAAAAAAAAACAGTACGGCAGGTTTCTTCAATCAATATTTAGGAATATTTCAAATCCATTTGACAAAAATGCGAAATTTCTTTATTAAATAAGTTCGTTCGATAACGTGCTTGCTAGTACTAGCAAGCACAAGCTTTTCCTATTCTTTACTAAAACACGTTCGATAACTGAGAAAACTTACGCAAGTGAGAACGAAAATGATCACTAGAAACCTGTTTGATAACTGTTAAAGCAACATTTTAAGTTTTTACTATTTTTTACTAGAAAAGTAAACGAACGGACAGACTTAACATTAAGAAATACGTCGAGTTATTTGTCAATTTTGATATATAGGACAGATTCCTTCGACCACAATGAAAAAGTGCCAACAAAGTTTACAAAGAATCTTGACAAATGTGCCAGATTTATAGATGCTCCTTTGTCAATATTAAAAAATATGACAGATTTATTTGACAATATTGGAAAACAGCAAATTATGGACAAATTATATGTCCATATTGAAAAATATGACAGATTTCTTTGTTAGTATCGAGAAAATGCTATACTTTTTTGATAATATTTATTATTAGTTATTATTTACTATATTAGTGAGCGAGTTTTTTTCGTCAACGCTGTAAAATATGACACATTCGTTCATTAATATTGTAAATAATACCAGTTATTTTTCACAGTATTGACAAACATGGTTGAATATTGAAAATATTGAAAATTATGCCGACTGATTTCTGTTTGTTGAAAAATATGAGAGTTTACTTTTTTGTAAATTTAAAAAAAAAACAAGATACGATAGTTTTATTGTACCAGTAACCGTTAAATATAACGACACTACAGAGAATGTGAGTTCATGTTGAGGAGAGAGACGGGGAGAAAAACGCTTAGTCTAATTTGCTACAATAGAATTTTCATAAGAATTAACTTTTTGATGGAATACATAAAGGAAAGAAGGGGGGGGGGGGGGGGGGGGGGGAAATTACAACTAATGCAGATTCAAATGTGAATAAAACCCAAAAATAATTTTAAATAAAACTTAAAAAATTAACTTAAGAATATTAATTTAACAGCAGAGAGGAAAGGTGATGTAAAGAGAGAGAGAGAGAGAGAGAGAAAGGGTAAGTGAGGCCAAGATGAGAAGGTATAAAAAATCGAAAAATTTTAGAAAAAAATAAATAAAAAAGATTGCGATGGTTGGAAAGGAAGATTAAAATTAAAAATGGTGACTAAAGGAAAAAATAATAATCAAAGAAGAAGTGCGGCTTACCTGCATATAATTTGGTATAACGGGATAACTAGCGTGTATATACGGATGGTTAATTGTGATTGGCGCAGGACTTACTGTCATGCCGTGTGCCTGTACAGACAAGACACAATCGTACATACAAAAGGAAGAGGTTGTTTTGTATTTTTTTGAGAATTTCAAATTGTTTTGCATTTTTGTTTTTTTTAAACATTTTGTTTGTTGGTGGTTTTTACAGGATTTTTTATTGTAGTTTTTGCAACAGAAAAGAGAAGAAAAGAAAAGAAAAGAAAATAAAAACAAATAAATAAAATGTCATCAAAGAAGAAAGAGAAAAAATAACATAAAAGTAATCAGTAATATTTTTAAATTACATCACAATCAGTAAATAAATAAATATATACTAATTAAATACATAAAAGTCAAAGTAAAAGCAGGTGAGAAATATTTTTGCTATTCATTTTCGTTTTAGATTTTTAGAAGTTTGTAGAAAATTTTTTAAAATTTTTGCATAATTTCGCATTTCCAACTAAATTCTGACTATCCTAAGACTTTGAGCAACCCTGAATTTAAATAAGTAAGTTAAATAAGTAAGAATTGTCACAATCAATTGTTTTGATTTTTCCCCACAACATTGATCGAATGTGGTACGTTGTCACGATCAACAAGATCTATTGTCTTGATAATGAATTGGCTCAACCATTGGGATCAAAAAGAAATGCTCGTTTTTTAATCTTTACGATGTTGATTACGATAACGTGATCAATGTGATCAATGTGATCATATTCCACAATCAATTGTCAAGAAATTACGGGATCAACGTGATCGTATTCCACAATCAATTGTCAAGAAATAACGTGATCCACATAATCCACAATTAATCGTCCGGAAATTACGTGTTCAAGTGATCGTAATCCACAATCAATCGTCAAGTAGTTACGTGATCAACGAATAGTTGTCCCGAATCGTCAAGATCAACACTGGACGATCAATTGTGTATAATAATTGGGGAAAACCAACTCAAAATTGTGGTGATCAAAGATCATCAATTGTCCTGAAACTGCAAGTGCCATGGAAAATAAATATAAGTTAATTGTTTACAATGATTACGATCAACGAAGAATTGTTCGGATTTATCGTAATCCCCAAACGAGTGTCATAATTCATTTATAAATAGGCTCAACAGTCTTAATTTTTTGTGATGAATAACACAACAGCTTGTCGTTAACAAGCGCGTCTCTAAACTACCGTAATCTGTGATTAGTGATCGAGTGAACGCGTGATCCTGCAAACAAGTGATAGAGTGATACTATTATTGAGTGATCGCGTGAACCTGTGAACGAGTGATAGAGCGGTGATTTTGTTATCGATGTGATCAGGTTGATCATATGATCGATCGGAGTAATTGTAGTGATCATAGGATATCATCGAATCGAAAAAATGATCAAGTGAAGTTTATGCAGGAAGATGTTTTTGACTAGAGTAGAATAAGAAAATATCTCATTCAATTTTTATATTTTCATCTATTCTTAGCTTTTCTATTTATATTGTATATATATACGTTTGTACCAGACTGGATTTTTTTTTAAATTTCTGTTCAATTTGCATTTCTTTTTGGTAATAAAGAACTCACTCACCATCGGACGATAGCCAGCACCGGTAGTAGCCGCCATAGGTTGTGGTGTCCAATTAGCACCTGGTTTCGCTGTATTTTTTGGAGAATTCCATTGCACAGGTCTATGAATAATGAATGGATGAATAGATGAATGATTTGATTCATTTGATTTGATTTAATTTCATTTCACTTGATTTCATTCGATTTGATTTTTGTTTTTTTTTTTGTCTGAATGATTATATTTTTATTATGCATTTTAATTATTTTATATAAGAATACAAATTTATTTTTAATGTCATTTATTATTAATGTTACAGTTACTCCTCACTTTACGACCGAAATAAGTTACTTCGTCGTTAAGCGTATTGGTCAATAAACGAGGAATATATATTTAGAATGGTTATAAATTTATTAAAATTATGCAACAAACTTCGAATTTTTTTATAAAATAAACTGGAAGGTAGGACTGATCACATTTCACACCGGAAAATTGTTTAGAAGCTCTTTTATTCTCTTCCTAAAGGAGTCTCTTCCTATATATTTATATAGAATACGTACATATTTCAATTATTTTGAAAATATTAAAATCGGTTTTTGTAATTATTATTTTGATTTCGTCTTTAATTTAAAGAGTACAGAGTACATTTTATGTCTTTTATTCAATTTTATTCATTAAGCTACTCACTTGGCATTTCCTGATTTATTTATATTAAGGTTATCTACGAGCGACATGAGCGAACTGTCCAAATCGCCAGTAAGTATTTTTCCAGTGCTGGCTGATTGTTGTTGCTGCTGCTGCTGTTGTTGTTGTTGCTGTGAAAGCGATGGCGCCTGTTGTTGTTGCTGCAGCGTAGTAAAGCCGGCACCTGAAGTAACAACGTTTGTTTGATTTGCAGCGGTGTTGATGTTGGTGGAAGAGGAGGAAACAGTGCCGGGCTTCAACACATCGCCCAATGCATCGAAGCCTTAGGTTTTATTTAGATTTTGTTTTTTGTGGTTTTTTGTTTTTTTTTTTTTTTGTTTTACGGATTGTTAGGTTTTTTGTTGGTTTTTTTTTTGTTTGTTTTTGTTGGTTTTAATTAATTGAACGTATCGAAAGTGATGATGATGATGATGGTGATATTGGAGGTAGTGTTGATGGTGATGGTTGTGGTTGTGGTTGTAATGATGGTGGTTTGTAATGGTGTAAACAATATTGTTTAAACAATTAATTATTCGGTGCAGTTTATTTATATGCGTATATGTCATTTAGGACCCATAATGTATGCATTATTTATTAAATACGGAGAGTATACCAAAAAGCGTGGTAGACAGAAAAAGCCAAATACCCAACATTTTTTATGCATAGATATTGAATGAACGTTGTTATTGTTGATGTATTGTGTATCCATTGTTATACCGTATCACCATAAATATGTTTTATAATTGTTTATAATTATTAAAAACATGATTTAATCAATATTGACCCATCATAACGTTATTATAGTTATTATGATAATCAGCCATTATTATAATTATAATTATTTTTATTATTATTAAAAATTATTTTTATAAGAATTGGCAGTTTGTTTTTTGTTTTGAAAAATTAACACCATGAAAATATACGGATTTTTTTTTTTTGGTTTTTGTTATTTATATTTTTAGTTCAAAATTTGTGACAGATGTGAGAAAAATAAAACATAAAGAGAGAAAGAGAAAAACATTTACAAAATAAATATAATATATAGGAGAAAAAATTCTATTTCATAGAATATTTCTTTCTTGTGTACATTTGTGTGTTATTTGTTAGAATGGTTAGAAGATGAGAAGAAAAAAAAGGAGCAAAAGGAGCAAAAGCAAACAATAAAAACCAAAAAAAAATAATTATATCACACAAAAAAAGTAAAACTAAAAAGGACCATAGGAAAAAAGAAAGAGAGAAAAACTAAACAACACACAGAAAACACGAAACATTCAAGGAGCACTGACAATACGAAAAGTATTTCTAAAAGGACAAACACTTTTTGATCGTATGTACATTTCTCTATTACACAAAAGCTATTACTGTCATTATTCAAAGCCACAAAAGAAAAAAATTAACAAAGAGAAGTATACAAATATTGAAAAACCTCAAGAATACCAGAAATCTTAACAATGCATCAAAGACTATTTATGCTATACACATTTTTACTTATCAGGAAGATTTAAATAAATTTCACAAAATATAAAGTGATTAAATTTCACAAAATATTAAAGTGAGGTTAGAGGAGGAAGGAACTTGAAAGATTCCGCAGGACTTCAAAGCAAATATTACAAAATTACAGACAAAGACTGATGGAGGCAGCAAGGATTTACCTACTGGTAATACAATTAATAATATCTGGACACTTGGAACAAACGAATATTCACTTTTCTTACAAAACAAACAAATTTTTTTTTAAATAATTGTATTTATCGAATCGAAGAATGTATTGAGATAAGCTTTCAACATCCTTATTCGATTGTGTTTATCGTCAATTAATCCTTCAAATACAATATATGTATTTAAAAATTAATATTAACAAATCGAGACGAATATTACTAACACGAATTCACAGAGAAATGGACAAAGGACTACAGCAATCATTGGACAAAAGACGTAAGCAGCAAAGCTATTGAGTAGAGTTCAGCCTTCTATGAAAATACGAAATGTTTAAAAACAGAGTCGTTGCAGAAAAATTTGTAAACTCCACCCATTTCCTTTTTCTGATACCATAAACAATTCAAGAGCTAGCTAGCAAAAGCTACAAAACAGATCACAAGTTAGAGAGTCATTGTCATCACAACTGTTCGCAGAGTGTTTTCAGCGAAGAGAAAAATTTGCATAACAACATTGTTTTCACCGAAGCAAAGTGTTTTTGGAGAAGCAGTTTTTCAGCAGTTTTCACCTGTTTCAGATGGCTTCGTCATTGTTGTGATTGCTGCGGCGCCCAATGATGGCGACGCGTTCATGAAAAATGACTCCGACACTGCAGTGGTATTAAAATAATTATTATTACCAGCAGGCACCGTGAATGCAGTTGGCATGGAGTTCTGTGACTCCGTTGTATCGAAGAATGGATTGGGCAATGTTGTGGCGACCAATGTTGAGTCAATACCACCACCAGATACCATCATGCCACCGCTTGCTATTGCTATCCAATTTAAATATAAAATAAAAGTAAAATTTTTAAATTGAATGAAACAATAATTCATTTTAAAATAAAGTAAATTTTTTTTTAAAATACCAAATAAATTAATCAGATTTTTTTCGAAAAATCGAAAGCAAGTTAATTTAAAGGTGAAGACATAAATTGATTTTATTTTAAAAATGACAAAACAATTTAATTAAAAACACAAGGAAAGGTTTTTATATAATATCCAAATGCCTACAGATGTATTCATGTACATATGTATAAAGCAAAGGCAAAGGCATGTCAAGGTTTATGTCTGTGAAGAAGGGGCATGTCTAGGTTCATGTCTATGAAGAAGGAATATGTTTAGGTTTAAGTCTACGGAAGCTACTGCTAAGAAAAATATGAATATGTAGTGTACAATATCTAACAGCGACACAAAACGATATTACGCGTTTTTTTTTTTCTTTAGACTTTTGGGGATTCTCAAAGAGAAAACTACCAGATAAAGGAAGTATTAGCTTTTCCCGAACATTCTGACACATTATAGCATAAGAAGTTTATTATATTTAGTACAAAAAAATTCTAAATTCTCTTAGTTAAACACTTTCTTTCTTTGTCTAGCAATTATCGTATGATGACAGTTATCGTATTAAGTACATACTTAGTTACAAATATAAAACAATATATTTATTTTTTTTTAAACCCAAATGAAAAGATCATCATATACAATACAATACCTATGCAAAAAACAGCAATAAGAAAATTGTTAAATTATAGAATACAAAATGAATAAATGAAAAGTTTTAGAATACAAAAAAGAGTATTAGGATTAATTACTGTCGTTTTAATGAGTAAGGTATTATTCAAAGGTTATAAAATTTGTATATTCATGCTACAAACAAAGCATATCAATTAATAAAATAAGGATTTCTTTTATACATACTAAGAATAATGGCTCATATCTCAAGTAGTTACTGACAACGCGTATTTCCATTAGAAACCTTAGTTTTATTTTAAAGAATTCTTTTAGTAATTTTAATTTTTTCTTTTCATTTTATTGTTCTTAGAAAAAAATTATAATGAAAGTAATTATACTAGTATCATCAAACAGTCGACTATTTTCAATTTTATAACAGTAACGCTCCCTGAAGCCATTATTCAAATATGTACATACGTCTATATCGTATATAGATACATATTAAATATAGCTGTATTTATGTGTAAAACGGGAAAAGGTTAAAAAGTAAAATGGAAATCATGTTGCCAGAGTAAATATTAAAATTACTGCATAATTATGAAGCAATTTGTTAATGCAAATGCTGCAAAATTTCATTTTAGTTTCGATCATTTCGGGCACAAAATTTGCAAGAGTTAAAGAATTTTTTGTTAAAAAGATTATCGAAAAGCAAAATGAACTAGGAAACAAGAAAATCTAAATAAATGCTAACTTTTTTTCTTGGTCTCTTTTTCTTCCTACTTACCGGTAGGATCAGCATTACCGAAAACCGATGAGAAATTACTGTCCGAGACGAAAGCATTTGCGGCTGCAGAAGGGACAGAAGTGCCATTGAAACCTGTTGAATTTTTGTGTTGTTTTGTGAAACACAAAAGTCAAAAGAGAATTTCAATTAATAACAACTTTTTAATAATACAATAAAATACAACTTCATCAATCAGTCAATCAATCAGTCTTCAGAAATGCAGAGGATTTTTTACCGGCAAAAAAATAAAAATTAGCTATTGAAAATGTGGGTAGCTAAAAATAAATTAATAAACTTTGCATTTAGTGAAACAGCACCCTCGATTAACGATCATTAGCACGATTGCGATTTACCATTGTTGAAATATAGACGAAGAATTGTAATTTTTACGAAATCGAACGACACTGATAAATAAACATCCAAACAGGTTTTTTTACTTTAAGTTTTAATAATTATATCGTCTAAATGGTAGCCGCCTTGACGTTAAAATTTTTTCTTTAATTACTTTAATTACTTTTATCTTCTTAAATTACTTTATTTAGTTGGTCCAAGGACCGAGGACGGTCTTGGAAACTCAAATCAAGAGTTTCCAACGACTCAACAATGCATCAACCCTGCATGTAAATCGAGGGCTACCTGCATATATTAAAATAAAGAAATAGCAGTACTAAAAATTAAAAAACTTCATGCTACCGTTATTGTGCATCCAAATATTATTAGCACCTGTGGCCGTTGCTGGTCCTGTGCCTGCACCAGCCGCTGCCGGAGCATCGAACATATCGGCAAAGGGATTGCCCAATTGTAGCAGATCATCGGACGCTTTCGTAGCGGAGGCTGCTGTTGCAGCTGGTTGTGCTGGGGCTACACCAAACAAATCTACTATCGGTGCGTTAGCTGCGGCAGCTGTAGGTGACGATAGAAATGGATTTGTTAATGCAGCGCCAGCACCACCACTGCTGGTTGGCGAAGAAACCTTCGACTGCGAGTAAACAAGAAGAGAAGTTTGTTTTTTTGAAAATTTAAACTTTTTACTCTAAATTTTTTTAATATTTTATTTACTTTGTACTGATTCATGGCGGCTTCTTCTTCGGCTAAAACCTGTGCCTTCAGTTGTTCATCGATGCCGTTGGTGGTGTCGAATTTGGTGGAAGCTGCTGCGGTACCAAATGAGGAGCTAGTAGAAGAAAGGGCAGACACAGCGGATTTTACGTTTTTTTGGTTGCTATACAAGTTTTTCTCAACGCAAATTTTCACATACACATTTTACATGATTTCAAAGAAACAATATAAAAACGATAACAACAACAACAACGAACAATAAAACATGAACGTGATGGACAGGAAATGTTGTAACAAAACGAAATCCAATTGAGTATAATCGCAATTAAAAGAATGTCATAATCATTTTATAAGCAACCAAAATCGTAAGGAATAAGTTTAAAAGAAAAGAAAAGGAAATTCATACACAAGTAAAATAGAGGAGAAAATAGTGAAAATAGAAAGCAGAAATGAAAAAGAAAAAATGTCATTAAAATATAAAGTTATACTCGTATTAAGTAGTACTAGAGGAACAAACTATGGATAAATTAAGCTAAAGATAAATTTCTAAAGTACATTCGACCAACAAAATACATACATACATACATACTCGTAATTTAACTTAAAACTAAACCTCTTTTCACGCACCGACGACCATTCTCTTGTTTCAGAGAATCTCATATCGTTTGAATCTATTGTTTCGTTCTCGAATCTCGTCTCGGTATCTGAGATGCTAACGAGACGATATCGAAAGGAAATCGAAAATTATTGCGGCTTCTGCGCGCATAGCTACTTTAAATTATACAAACTATAGAAAATATGAATCGCTAAGACATTAATTACTCTTCTAAAAACCGAGTGCCAAAATCGGAAGTGCCAAAAGAATTATATATTTTAAACTTTATATTTCTGTTTTTACCTGGCCGATTGTGTGGGTGTATTAGCAGCAGAAGTTCGTCGTCCCTCCAAAGTCGCCAGATGCTGTTCTAAAGCATCCAACAAGGAGCTAGGTGCCTTTGTCAAATCGGGTATATCACCCTTATCAATACCCACGTTCTGCGCATGCAGCAGCAATAAGAATAATAAAATAAAGTAGTATTAAAATTACCATCACGTTATCTTCATATCTATCATATTCTTACCTCAGCTACTTTCAAAAATTCACCAACACGATCCATGCGTACCAAAAATTTCTTATACAAATCCAAAGCATCTCGTGCCTGTTTTTTATTCATGTCGAAATACTTCTCCAATAAATTAATTATGCCATCATTGTAACAAGCAAACAAGCGGATGAGATCACGAAACAGAAGCATAAAGCTCATGTTTATAACACCTAAAAACCATGAAGAGAACACAATAATCAGTAGCATCCGAGCATAATTTGTCTATAAAATTGATGTAATTGAAGTATATTGTATTGAATTGTATTGTATATTAAACGTCTACTAATTTTAATAAAAAATTTTTAAGTATTTTTATAATTCTATATATATTTAATACTATATAGACTTTCTTCAGATCAGTCTAAGCTTAAACTTGTTGTACTTTAACAAAAAATTGAAAATATAGCCAGTAAAATGTTATCCATTCCTTATAATCACGTAAAAGTTATTACATTATTACAGTAAATGTATTTAATTTCTTATCATAACAAAATTATGTGTACTACTATGGTCTACACATACCATTGCTCAACTCATTAGCCTGACAATCGAATTCCAACAAAGCATCCAATTGAGCTTGCAAAACGGGCAAC
Organism: Conops quadrifasciatus; assembly: GCA_949752815.1. Classification (NCBI taxonomy): domain Eukaryota; kingdom Metazoa; phylum Arthropoda; class Insecta; order Diptera; family Conopidae; genus Conops; species Conops quadrifasciatus. The sequence goes on along the minus strand of OX457078.1, from coordinate 7,746,241 downwards.
GTTTTCAGTAATTTATCGGCATTCATGGTGCGTAAGGAGCCTTCTTCCTTGCTGCAAATAGATGGCAAAGTATGGTATGTACGATATAACTCAAAAATAAATCATAATAATTAATTCAGCCACAGCCTTAAACTTACCCACGCTTCACCTTGCAGAAATCAAAAGCCATCGCACGATAGGATAAAGATTTCTCATTCAAATACTTAGCATAACGTCGTATAAATGGTGACATATCATAGCCTATATGAAATAGTATAGAACGGATGATAGATAACATTAATAAAATTTGGAAAGAATTGTGTACCATTAAACTCAAAACGGTTCAATTTGTAAATAATAATAAACAGGTCAGATACAAAACGTTATACGATTATAAGCTACAATACTAACTATAGACTAAATAAGTATTGTAATTAAATACACTATAAATGGATTTTTAATGAGTTGAAGAAAGTGATATTGTTATCTTTCTATACACTTCTATCGCATTTAATAGTTTCAACACAATTATTTTCTATAGGAATATAAGATGGATTACTACAGACGACTATTTTCATATTAACTAAAACTAGTTTTAAGCAATTATACGATATATTATCTACAGTTAATGTTTAAATTTTTAACTCAATTAAGTACTCACCCATTCTGCCACCAGGAACAGACATTCCACCATCTTTAGTTAGATAAAGAGTATATTTTGGTATATTTATATTACAATTGATTGATTCGATTGATTTGATTTGAAATTCAAAATTGGTTTTCAGTTTAGATGGGCGTGTTTTTTGTATGTGCGTGTTGGTGTGTGTTTGTGTGTGTGTGTGTGTGTGTGTGTGTGTGTTAAGAACAAAGGAAGCCACAAAAAATAAAAGGGAAGAGAGAAAAGAAAATAAAAGAAGAGAAGAGAAAAAGCATTTTCTGTTTGTTATTCTTTTAACAATAATACGTATATTCTTGGGTTAGAGCAGAGAAGCAGAAGAAGATGATTGTAATAAAGTATGGAACAATAAAGCCAAGATGAGAAAAAAAAAGCAGATTGTTGGCAAACTTAAATTAATATATCGTATCGTATATAAAATATGACAAATTGCCAAATGCCAATGTTAAAAGTATTTCTTCAAATACTAAAAGAAAATTAAAAATGAAGAAAATCGATTATTTTAATTGATGCTGCAACACATTGCTGCAATCAATTTCTGCTAAAATTTCATATATAAGCGGGCACGACTATATTTGGCTCGAGGTCTAGCAAGCAATAGTAAGCTACGCGCTTAACTATACCAACGATAGACTTGGCGGCGGGAGCTCTTGTATATTTTTGTTGTAGCCGGATGTACATAATTGATTTCGACTGAAGTCTCTTGGTGTCATATTATATTTACGATAGTTAAATTTAGTGAATGTAAATTTCTATGATTCGACAGTAATTTTGTAAGGAAAGTGATGTATGAAATTCAGATGGTATAATCATTTCTAACCAGTACAGACTGATCACAATCATTACCTTGTACACCGCCTTTATCCAGAAAGTTACTGAGGTTGAATGTAGAATTACTAGATGCTAAATACTGCATGAAACGCTGTAGAAAGAAAGAAGAAATGTTAAAGAACAATTTTTTGAAAAAACGGAAATACATTATTGTAAATAATGCAGTAATCATAGACTGGTTAAACACTGCCCCTTCCACATAACAGTCAAAGGAGTTACCAAAACGTCACCAGTTACCGACTCACCTCATTTCCGTAGGCCATCAGGTGATGCGTCGTTATCAGCGACTTGTAGACCACCACCCAGTTAGCGTTCTGTGAACGTTCGATAAGTAAATTGGCCAAGTGCGGTATCGATACATTGGGCTCATTCGTGCAGTGCACCAGATCTGAAATGATATGCATATAAATACACGAAAACTGTACTTTTCAATAGAAACAATTTAAGTAATTAATGTACAAGAGAATTATTATTATACGATATGTATGAATAGATATATGTATGTTGCATTCGCAACACAACGCACAGACATTCATGAACTCTGGGAACAAGAAGTCAAATTGGTGTGACACTTTTAAGTGAAAATCAAGTAAGAGCGAGCGTTAACGTTTCGGTGTGGCCGAAGCTCATATACCCTACAAACAATAGTCTACATCCTACGGCGAAGCCGAATGAATGATGAGCAGGCAAGTGGGTCCCACCCATTTCCATTAAACTTTTAGAAGGTAAATTTCGGTTTCTTAACTCTTTTAAGACATCGCTTTTAAGACATCGCTATATCCATATGTTGGCGTGATCCGCCAGCTGGTATACTATAGCTGGCGCATTACGCCCAGCCCATTTTGAGACATGACATTCTTCAATACGCCGTTAAGCCGTTAATAGGATTTAAGCCTGATATCTTGAAACCAAGCTGAGAAATAGGAGAACAAACTGAATTCAACGCCATCCCTTCGGGCATCATAAAAGAACTGGACGAGGATTTAATATTAATATGGAATGATATTTCATATCATTTGCAACGAAGACTCAAGTCAGTCAGTCAGTTTAATAAATAACTACAAGCGCCTTTTTTCGTATGCGTTTTTGCGATAGTGGTTCTTTTTACAATATTACTCGTATGTTAATCTTTTAAATGGTTATCAATTTCTTTACTTTTTTGCTGTTTTTTTTTAAGTAAATTTTTTATTTTTTTTTTTTTAATTTTCTGAGGGTGTACTTGTTGTATTATTGTCACAATTGTTGTTATTGTTTTACGAGTACATACTTATCAATTAACTGCAATTATAAGGCATACATAAATTGGTTGTTGTGACGGTTTTAAGAGGCGGTTTCAAAAGTGTATAAATATAAAAAAATAATATTATCTTTTGGTATTGATAATACTTAAATTCATCCATTCTTTTTTAAAATGAACAATACATATTGCAGAAAAATATTGTATATTATACTTAACTTCCATCATTTCAAAGCTGTACGTACTGATGGCTGATAAATTGGATTTGGGTACTTATGGCGCCTCTTTTAAGCCATTTGTAATCGTTTAGTGTCAGGCAAAGACTGTAATATTTTGCTTTTAGCAGCATTTGAATATATTTACAATTCACAAATCTTGAAATTCCAATTGAATTCAATTGTTAGAAACAAATTTTCGCAAGAACTATACATATGTACGTACAGAGTGCGCCATCTTTGATGTCGGTATGTGAATATTGAACCATTTTTTTTTAAAGCCGATTTCCATATATGAGGTATTTTTAATTTGGTCCTTTACAATTTATTTGGACCAGTTTTTGAATAAAACATCAATCAAGTGGCCGCCTATCTATTGGCCAAAGCAAAATGTGCCCTTTTTGCTTTGTTTTCCAACACTTTTTCGAACATCTCGGGTGGTATAGCGATAACTTTGGCACGAATATTTGCCTTAAGCTCGTCAATAGTCTGAGGCTTGCTGGCGTACACTTTTGCTTTTCAAATAACCCCACAAAAAGAAGTCCGGAGGGTTCAAATCTGGAGATCTGGGTGGCCAGTCACTTTTTGGTCCGGCCCAAGCAGCCACTTTTTGGTCATGCCAAGGTGTTTCATGGATCTCGTGTGGATTCGCCGTTCTCCAACTGGAATTCTCCGTTCTCCAAATGCGGAAATATGGCTCGTTAACGGCGCTAGAGAGTGCGAAATGGATGATGATGACCTCGTTGGTCATCGAAATTTGCTTCCAAAAATCAGGTTCAGCGTCCATCATTCGAGCGACTGTTTATTTCAAGGACCAAATTAAATAAAAGTACCTGATGTATGGAAATCAAGTGTTGTTTTTTAAGTTATTCAATATTCACATACCGACATAAAAGATGGCGCAGCCTGTACATATGTGTATACATATGTATGTATGCACATACATGGTCATAGTAAAAGCATTGCGAAGGAGCATTGTCTATATAAAAATACCGTTTTCACACTTTCACTCGACCAGTTCTACCTTATATCAGACCGAATGGGTTTATGGTCATGATTAGAATTAGACGAAAAAATGTTAGCATTGGTTGAATTGATTCAAAAGTATTTTCAAGGTATGTTTCCAGTAACTATATGTGTTTGTGTGCGTGTGTGCGTGTATGTGTGTGTGTGTGCCGCGTGTGCGTGTTGATGAGTATCAAATTTTCCTCAACGACGATGACGCAACACATGACGGAAGGGGGGGTGAAATTGTATACCTTTGCGAAAGTGGCAAATCCAAAAGCATGCGGTGAGGCAGAAGGATTGAGATGGCCGAGATATGGAGGGCGGTGAAAGAGAGAAAACAAATAGGAAGCAAAAAATTTATGCAATGTGAAAATCATGGTTCCTTACAAGGTTTCCATGATTATAAGTGAAGCAGAAAAAAGGGGCGAAATACAAATCCGAAGCAACAATTGCATGCTGTCTCACTTTTTAAACGTCATCAAATTAGATGTAATAACTTTCTTGGGTAATATTTAAAAAGATTTCCACAAATAACCCTGATAACGATGATTTCAATCGATGTGTCTCTCTTCCATCTCGAAGGAGATAGAATTAGTGTCCACAATGTGTTAATTAAATAAAGATTTCATTAACATTAGAAGTTACTTACAATCCAAATGCTTCTTTTTCGGTCCGATGCACTCTTCTGTTGTTGCTTTGCAAACGGATTTCGCCAGGCCTTGACCAGCAAGACTATGCCTGGCGGCCAACAGACGATCATTAATAGTTTGCCCAGCCATGGTCATGATTGCACCTGTTGTTTTAGCTCTTGTTGTCGTTGTTATTGTTGTTGTAGCTGTTGTTATTGATGTAACTCACACAGAGCAAGAGAATTATATCCAGAAAGGAAAAATTGTTGATTGCTTGAATTTATTTTCTTGTTGTGTTGTTGTTGCTGCTGTTGTTGTGGTGGTGGTGGTGATGGTGGGTACTCTTTAATAAGTTTTTCAAAATTTTTTATTTTGCTGCTGTCTTTTCACTAATTGTTATTAATCATTTAATTAAACAAAAATTAAACGCCAACGACTTTGTGGAATGTTTCTTAAGCTGCAAGCGAAATATTGAAGTTATTAGTAGCACAAAATATTACAAAAGAAGTTTCAAAAAATGTTACGCAGGATATTTCAAAAGACTGTGAAAACAAGTACCCCGCAGAAGCTGCTCCACTGGAGTCTGTTAATAATCAATTTGAATAAATATGTATGTTACATATGTATGTACTTTATACAATAACCTAATTTTATTAAGAAACATATGTGCATTTTTAATTTCAATTTTTGCTTAGATAGATAGAAACTTATAGCTCCAGAGATAAGCGCCCGTTAATCATCACTAAAAAGAGATTTGCACTCAGCAAAAGCAATCTTAATTGAATTACAAATTGCAGAAACTGTTGCGTTAAGTTTTCCGTAAAAACCAACAATCCAATCCGTCTTTCACTGAATCGAAAATTTTTAAAAAAATATTCCAGAAATTGACAAAATAGAAGTTTTTCATTATCAATAATCAATCTCTTAAACATACAGCCTCCTAGCCACTCCTCCTAATCCGCCCTTCTTTTTTAACTATGGCAACCACTAAAGCAATCCACCCACAAAATTAAGCACAATACATATTCTTTTTAAACTATTTTCCATGACAGAACAGAAGAATTTTCTTCGGCCTTTTTGGAATAAATCGATGCCGACGACGACACATCTGCTTGGTGCTGCTACTGCTGCTGCAGCCACCAAAGGACTTTGACGCTTCTCCTGTCCCCGGTAGATCTCATTGATTCTTTCATCGACCTGAATTGACCCGTTTGCCGTCCATGGCAATCAATTATAAATCAACTGATCATTTTTAATATTTGATAAAGAAAAAATTATGCAGTGACATTTTCGATCTCTCTTTAAGGAATTTTTCCCTTATCATTCACTTCTTTTTGATTTTTCGTTGCAATCTCTTTTACTCACTCAATTCATTTCAATTGGATGAAATATTTTCACAAGTTATCTTTTCCCTTCTATAGGTTAACTTTTTTAGGATTTTTTTTTTCTGGTGTGTCAATTTTAGTGATTTTCATCAATTTTCACCTTCGTCGTACAATGTTCAATCAAAGTTAATAGAGGAACTCATCAAACACTGTGTAAGGAATCTGGCAACAACATTGAAAAACTAGCCACGGCAACGACAGCGGCAACGACGACGATAGCAATTTTCCAATAACGAAACACTGGCACACAGAGGAACGCACAATAAAAAATTTGATTATCGAATTTTTTGACAAACGGAATGCACAACACAAGCAATCATATCTTTTGTATCGAGACTCGAATGTGTTCAACGAGACACGCTCCTACGGTTATTAGCCTGAACACTACCAAGCTGCATCTAGCCGCTGCTACAAGCAAAGCCCTGGTGCGGCGCGGTGTTTTTTGTGGTGTTGTCAAATTCGGTGAGCCAAACTCAATAAAATTGTAATAGATATAGTTACGAGCTGCGATGCTATGTAAAACGCAAACAAACAAAAAAAAAAAACCATGCAAAAATTAAACAAACAACAGAAAAAGAAGAAGAGCAGCGACAAGATGCAAAATAAAGAAATAGGTATATTGGTAGTGGCGTAGCCGCTGGGATACAAGTGGCAATATGGCTTTTTTCTCGTTTCCCATAAGAGCCACTGTAATTTTGATATTGCACCTTGCTGCGGCAGCAAAGCTTCGTTTTGATGTATTTAGGCTTTAATGTTATAACAACTAACATCTGCTGTCGCTGTTCACCGTGAAGACGGGTCGCCAATTTTGATATTATTAAGTCGAAAATTCTAAAATTTAAAGGTGGAATATTTTTGGTTCTCTAGAGGCAGAACAATAACACAAAAAAGATAAATGGGAATTAGGCATCTCCCATATATTTTATATGCAATGCAATAATACCCGACTTTTGTTTATTAGCTTATGGTAAATTTAAGAATTCGCAATATCTTTACTCCTTAACAGTATTTTACTCGTACTCATACGAAATAGAAGTCCATATTATATTTTTTCATTCTGTTCCAAATATCAAAAGCAATAGCTAAATGTCCGCTTTCGAGATTATTATTTTAGACATTATGTTTGCACAGTACGCAGTGAGTGTCAATCCATCGGTTGACGGTAAGCAATTTCCGAGAAACTCCAGATTTAATGGATCTTTTGAAACAACGGACGCATAATCATCGTACGAAATAAAACCGTCTTTATCAGCATCGAACTTCTTGAATATTAAATCAACCATATCCTACAAAAGACGAAATTATATCTAAAGTGATTCTTCCATTAAAGAATGTATTCTTCACAAACCGATCGCAATTCATTGACCTCGTCCTCATCGTCTCCAGTAAAAAATTTCTCTACTGCATGTGTGACAATTTCACGATTTAAAGATCCAAGTCCATGAGTATCATATACCTGGAAAATATTCTCTTTTAAAATTGTATATTTTTGTAATAAAATTGCCGTACCTGAAACGCAAAACGCATTTTCGGCTCTAACTTGTCTGACATGAACACAGAAAACAGCTTCACCCAAGCAATAGGATCCACTTCTTTATTCTGTCCGGCTGTTATATTCAGCAAAATACGTTCAATTATTTGCAAATCATAGATCCTGAAGAGCACTTCAAACAAATGGAAGAATTGCTTTTTTGTCATAGTCTTTGCTCGAAGTCCGTTTACAAGGACAAACTTATGATAAACCATTAGAATGCTTGTTATTTCGATTTCGGTAAACTGTGTTTGCTTGGCCAACTGCTTAATAAGTTCATGGTAGATGTTACCAAAACGGGTGTTCTGCACATCGTCAAGAGTTGAATCCAACTTATTCATTTCTGTTGCTTAAACGAATTCGTCTGGTTTATAGAATAGTAAAATGATCCTACGTATATATGTAACGGCAAAAGTTTTAAATTTGAAGAAAAAATAAACCGATGACTACTCAGTAAATTTTTTCCAATAGAACCTGTTAGAGTACGATTTAAAAAGCAAACCTGCAACCAAAAGCAAAAACTAATAATTTGAAGTAGGACAGAATACCAATCTATCCACTCAAAAAATCTATTCTGAATACGAGTATATTCTAAATTCATTTTTTCCATATCTATTCACTATATAACTTTTTTTAAAAATGAGCACGCCAATCAAAGTTTCCATCTAATTTAAACTGATAATACAAACTAATATAGCATAGTTCTACATCTAAAACGTTTTTGCATTTCAATTTAGGTATTTCCTATTATTCGAATCCTTGATACTTTTTTCTCTTCTCAAAAATTCACTGGCGATTAACACAGGCTTACTGTGTAAACTGGACCTATGGAACAAATGAGAAATCGCGGAATCGGCGAGTTGACACTCATGTAAACAGCAACAATCTAGTGTTCCTCTGGTGCTATCCAGCTGATTTCAGTTCATAACAATATCGTAAATTTACGTTATTTGTTATTTGCGGCATGTTGAGCAGGATTCGTACATTGATTGGGGAGCAGGTTCCTATTTAAAAATCTCTATAAACAAATTAAAATTAAACTCGAAATTTTATTGGCTTTATCATCTAGATATCACAGCACATCAAACAAAAAGATGTGCACCATCGTCTGGAAGTACCGACAAGGAAATCAGAAACAGGCAGTAACGGATTATTTAATGCATCGTTAGAGTTGGTTCTCAACGGCCGTGAAAGTGCCGATTTATGCAGAATCCTTCCAACCCTCCGCTTTGACTCGGACTTGATACAAGATGTACGCATTCATCCACCGATTGATAAAACGCCAGCAAAATGTGAATTTTTTGTAGAGCCACAAGCTTTTTTGGACGAGGTTTTACAGCATGGAACGGTGCAGCACGAAAAAGAAACAAAGATAGAGTCCAAAATCGTGCTTGAATTTAGTTCTCCTAATATTGCTAAACCTTTTCATGTCGGTCATTTGCGATCAACCATAATTGGTAATGTTTTAAGCAACCTGCACCGGCATCTGGGACATCATGTGACGAATTTGAATTACCTCGGAGACTGGGGTACGCAGTTTGGTTTGTTGCAGGTGGGCATGGAAATGACCACTCCATCGGATGAGCAAATGCGTGAAAATCCTATCGAATGCCTTTATCGAGCTTACGTGGCAGCAAACACGGCGGCCGCTACGGACCCAAACGTTGCAGTCAGGGCAAGGCAGTACTTTAAAAAACTTGAGAGCGATAGTAGCTCGGAGCTCAAAACACAATGGCAAAAATACCGTCAATACACAATAGCCGAACTGACACAAGTTTATGCCCGCTTGGGTGTCTCCTTCGATCACTATGAATGGGAGTCACAGTATTCCCAAAATAATATGGTGGATATACTGCATCAACTGGAAGAGAAGTCATTACTTTCCGAGGTTGATGATGGCCGCAAAGTTATAGAGGTGGATGGCCGTCGTGTGCCCATCGTAAAGAGTGATGGCTCTACATTGTATCTGGCCAGAGATATAGCAGCGTTGATAGATCGCTTGCAGCGCTTCGATTTCGATCGCATCTTTTATGTTGTTGATAATGGTCAATCAGACCATTTTAATGGGCTCTTCAAAACTACCGCAGCACTTTGCCCAGAGCTGCCTTTACCAAAAATGATGCATGTAAAATTCGGTCGCATACATGGCATGAGTACTCGCAAAGGAACTACCGTCTTCTTACGTGATTTGTTGGATGAAGCTCGGGACATTATGTTGGAGAAGCAATTAAAAACTGCTAGTATGCCTAATTGCGTTCATTTCGGCGTATAAAATATATTAAGGGTCTTCATGAATTTACAGCCACAAAAGTACTAGTTGATGACAAACAGGTATCTGATACTCTCGGTGTATCTGCTGTCATAATTAACGATTTGAAACAGCGTCGACAACGTGATTATGACTTCGACTGGAACAAAGCTCTGCAAACGACTGGCGACACCGGCATCAAACTGCAATACACGCATTGCCGGCTTTCGAATCTGCTGGAAAATACATCTTCTGTTGATATGACGAACGCATTAGCAAGTGTGGAACATTTAATGGAACCAGAGGCACAGGATTTAATTAAGCAGATTGCTCGTTTTGAGCAGACTATATGGAAATCCAAGGAACAGCTCGAAGCTTGCATATTGGTTAATTATTTATTTGCTTTATGGTGAGTAGAACACCAGAGCCACGGAATATATGTGTCTACCTTTTATTCCAGTTTTAGTTGCTAAGAAATTCAAACTTTCAGTTCGAAAGTGCCCTATTCCTCTTTCTGATTTCTCCCATCTTTTCACAGCAACTCCACAAGTCGTGCGCTGAAACGTTTAAATGTAAAACACGAAAATTGTTTGGTTAAACAGCAAAATCGCATTTTATTATTTAAGAACGCAAAAGACACACTGGCCAAGGGTATGACAATTTTAGGCTTAACTCCACTCACGAAAATGTGAAGAAGTTTCGATAATTCCGCACCACAAAGCAGCGCGCATCTTCTTTATTTTTAAAACCGCTTAAGAAACAATAAGATATTCTTAGCTTAATTTGACAGATTTAATATTTAAATTAGTCACAGAGTTGTATGTATGTATGTAAAGCTACAATAAGAAAATCAATAAAATACAATTAACGCTTCTTCCAAGTGTACTTCCTTCGTGCACCTTCTTGGCCAAACTTTTTACGTTCACGGCGGCGATAGTCACGTGTAAGCAAGCCAGCTAATTAAATTGTACCATAGTAATAAGCAAATTAAGTTCAATTGATATTCAATTTAAGAAGTTATGCGAAGAGAACATAAGAAAGAACATGTTTTCCTCTCCATCAAATACAGAACTTACCCAAATGCATGCTATCAATCATATCCTTGTCAACAAAACTGCGAAGACACATTGAGATTCCCCAACGTATGGCGCCTGCTTGCCCCGATGGACCACCTCCCGACACATTGGCCTCAACGTCTACTAAGCCCAGTTTTTCGGCATAAATTAAAGGAAAGAGAACCTAAGAAGCGACAAGTGGGGTTATTTTTAAATTGATATAAAGTTTTTTAAATAAATAAATTTTTAGACGACAAATTTTTGCCGTATATATTTTGCATAAATATTTTGCATTATAGTATTCGGAATGAGTAATGTTCTTTTTATTAGACTGTATTAAAGAGAATGAGGAGAGAATACGGAGGAACGCAATAGATTTCATTTGTTTATATGGAAATAAATTTTCTCACATATTTTAGCCAGAAAATTGAATTGTTCATTTTTGTTCACAATTTTAGGATAAATTGTTATTTATTGAAAAACAGATTGTTTATTGTTTAGAAAATTCACAAATAGCGTTAAGAATTTTAATGCGGACATGAACAATAAGTAAGTACAATAATTTGAAATATTCTCATATTTTTTTCACGCCAAGTGAAAACCGATTTTGTACAATTTTCAACGAATCTTTAGATTTGTAAATAATTAGAGATTTGTCAACATTTTAAATGTAACGTACAAAATTCTTATTTATATATACGGATAAATGTATGTAGATATGTACATATATATAGTGTGTAGTGTATAGTAAGTGTGAGATACTAACTACTATACTATCGAAGGAAAATATTTTGCCAAATCATTTAGAATTACGAGTATAATATATTATGAAAAATTAAATTAACAGAATTAAATTTATACAAACGAAATTAAATATAAGTTATAATATAATAAAATTAATAAGTTATAACTTATATTTAATTGCGTTTGTATAAATTTCAAGTCAATTATTTCTGTTATTTTGAGAAAAGGAATTTTAGCTGCCTGATATTAGCAACTATGCGATGGTAGTTGAAGAAAAATCTATTATCTTTCTTCAGATAAAATGAATTCTAAACTTTCCTAATTTAGATGGACATACAATATTGTAATCTATATAATCAATATCTACTTTTTCTGAAACTTTGCTTAGAATGCAATGAACCAAAATCATAATAAAAATTTCTTGTCAAAACAACAAAGCAAGCGGGATCAGTCAACAAGATCTTCCGTCTTATTTCCAGTGCAAAATTCTTAAAAGCTACATATGTATATGTACCCACTAAAAACACTTCCCAGTAGCGAATATTCCAAGTAGACAAGTAATCCTAGGGTCGCCATCACCCTTCCCAAATTTCGAATTACAAAAACTGATCATACTGAGATTTCATGATACTTTAAACTGATCAATAGGAGTATAATGTTTGTAGAAGAGACACATAATCTTGTAATACAAATCCACGGTACCAAACGAATCTCAAAAGTATACAGTACGTAAATTATCTGAGTGTAGTGGGAGTTGTTGTTGCTGTTTTTGTTGCCCACTTTATGTGTTTTTGCTTACTCGTCGTCAGCTTGCCATCGAATTTAATCTAACGATCATCATGATTATTTTTGTCACATTCACGATCATCATTTGGATGATCTTACGACAGTTTTAGCATAACTCAAACATAAAAGAGCTAGAGCTACATTACTACATTCATACTTATACTCGCACACATACTTGAATGTACCTTCTCATTTGTGCCAGTAACTAACTAACTATTCGACTAAAACAAGTTAGTCGCGATCAGCACCGAAGTCTGAATTGTTGTTCCTTGGCGTTCGCCGGAGAACGCAGTTGTTGTTTTTTGATCGTGAACTAAATTCCAAGACCGTGTCAGCAGTTTTATTAGTGCATAATTTTAAGCCGTTCGCGACCGTTTCTGCGCTTCTGCGAAAGTCTTCAAAACCAGACAACTCTTACTTCAAAAAAAAAAAAAAAAAACATTGCTTAGTTGTGATTTATTAAAGACGTGCAAAAGTTATACTCTTACTATTTACTTTAAATATTGCAGCTTATACTCAATATCTTGATCTTTGGTATTTTATATATTTTCTTGTTATAAATAAGGACTAAACCGTTATATATTTTAATTTTAAAAAAGTGGGAGCCTATGAAGAAATTATGTGCTAACTAAAATGATATATTTAAAAGAAGTCAATATAATTAACTAAATGATACGGTATTTTCCGCCAAGTGATCATAAATTATACAATTTCATTTAAAAGATAACTTTCAAATTATATATCTATGATCCTTTGGTTCAAGAGAGCTAAAGCCAATAGAAATCTTCTCGCATCATAATTATATTTATGAGGATCAAACAGAAATTATTCAATAAAGCATTGAGAAAATAAAATTAATCTTTTCTAAAAAGAAATTTTTTCCTCTTCTTAAAGACTAGATCGAACGAGGGTGTAATTTTGACTCTTTTTGAATTTACTTAAGTTGCCAACCACGTAAATATTTACCGATAAGCTTGCATTTCGGTGACTTTTAATGATTTTTATATTAAAAAATAAGACGTGCTAAAGGAACTGGGCCTACATGAAAAAATTGATAGTAAGAACGCTGTTCTTAACCTTCGCCAATTAATTTCAAAACAATTTGAATTTGGCAGGAATAAGCACGTGAGTAATTTATAAAGAAGTCACTGGAGAAAAGCTAACGACGTTAAAGTTTCTTCAAAAGTTCAAAAGAATCAAAGGAAGAAAAGTCAAAAATTTGTAGGAGTCAAAATGAAGGTCGCTAAAGGTGGGTCGAAAATCCGGTACGCCTAGTGTTAATTGGTGTTTAGTAAAAGCGTTAAGCTTAAAGAGAAGAATATTAAAATTTCCGAAAGAATAAAAAGGTAGAAAGGGGTAATTATATTAAAAAAAAGCGTATAACAAACATAATGAAAATAACCAGCGCTCAAACTTCTGCCAGTGTGAAAGAAGGTGTCTTTGGAAAAGTGGCTTTGGTTGAAACATCAACCTCTATCTATTTTTAGGAATATTCCAAAAATTTCAATTTATATTTTTTGATTTTATACAATAGAATTTAGCAGCAGTGCACTCGCGATATTGTGAATTAAAAAGTCGATGATTTAGCATATACGATACATTGTATTATAATCGAAAATTCATTGTTTTACCACACAAAAATAACCATTTTTATGTCTTCCTGTAAACCCTTGGAAATTTTTTTATTGCATTTAATTGAAATAACTTTGACTTTGACTACAAAAAGGGAAATAACAATACATATAATCCACCGGAAACAGGAGATCTTTATAAGATAACAACGTTTTGAGGTTCTAAATGATGTCTAAACGATATTAATCCTACTAAAGACTTTAAAATGGTCTCTGGGTTAATTTTCTAAAGATGAGATGCTAAGCCCGTGAATACTTATCAGGCAGAATCTTCCACCACCGCAATTCGCTCTTCTTCTTTTTAATACCATCCAGATCTATACCACAGATTCCTTTTTCCCGCTAAAGCTGCACCCAGTTTTTAATATTATAAGATATTAAACAATACAATACAATAAATCGTAACAAGAAAAGTACGATTAAGTATCCTTTTCATATTAAAGAGATGATCACATAAGCGCAAGTACACTGTAGATTTCTAGATAACTGATTTTCATAAAAATCAGTATTGACCTATTAATCTTATATCATTTCTAAGCTTGGCAAAAAATATTTAGGGCGTAAACTTCAGCTTAAAATGTACGATTTCGACTAATTGCTAAACAACTAACATTTTGACCCACTTTGACAATAAATATCTCCATTTTGCTAAAATGAAATTATTTTGAAGCAAACAAACGAGTATACATATTTCTTCATCTCTACTTAACAAATGTTCAACAACAACAACAAGAACAACCGACAAAAAATTGTCGCCTTTAATATTGTATAGCAGCAATATTGTATGAATAACGAAGAGAAGTGTTTGACGCAGAGCGAATTACAACAATCAACAAAATGTAACAATTGAATACTTTGAATTGCATTATCCTTTAATTTGTGATGCATGATGAGGAGAAAAAATCGTATAAAAATCGTTGATCGCAGTAGCAGGAGCGTAATATAGTATCACAGTAACACAATAGCAGCAACAACAGCAACAACGAAATCATTAATCCGAATACAATAAGAATTTGAAAACAGATCTAAAGAAATCAAATGGTAAAATGACGATGAAGTAGAAGAAGAAAAACTAAGTGTATGTGATGTATTTGCCTCAGGTTCAAGGGCAGAAATGCATACAACGGGACCACAACGGTGATCAATTGATTTAAATTATAATTGAATCAACTGGAACTACAACAGCAACAGCAACAGCAACAACACATGAACAGCAAAAGCAACAACATGAGAAGCCAACAATTCTATCACAAGAAACTGCATTAGAATCATAAAGAAAACAGCCGCATTAGAAATATGAACAGAGTAAAAATTAGGAATAATTCTTTGTTGTACGAGTAATAATGATGATATGCGTCGGTTGCAAAAAGTTTGCGAAAAATAGAAACCATCAAGACTAAACAAATCTGAATACATAAACTAAAGCATGATATTGAGGCTGTAATAAAGTAATTACTCGTAGATGATATCAAAAAGAACCATCATCATCCATCATACTCAGCTACTCGGCTACTGTATATGGATAGCAATTGAGTATAAGACGATGGAGCCACAGCTCGACTCACTGAAATTTTAAATAACACAATATTGCATTTATACAATATATTCCTAGGAATTCCTGTCTCTATTTATCATCATATTTACTTGTGTACCCTTTTCTGTTATACACTATTCGTTCCTTTGT
This sequence comes from Conops quadrifasciatus, assembly GCA_949752815.1. Taxonomy (NCBI): domain Eukaryota; kingdom Metazoa; phylum Arthropoda; class Insecta; order Diptera; family Conopidae; genus Conops; species Conops quadrifasciatus. Next base: position 7,730,602 of record OX457078.1, on the reverse strand, counting down.
TTTTTAATAGTCTGATATTTAATCTTTTAGACTAAATAAAGTTACGAGTTCAAATCGCAAGCGTTCGACTTATAGTAGTTACTTTAGAGGTGCAAAAGCTTTGCCGAAGTAAAACGAAAAACTTACTGCAAATGCACATTTTGACAATTAATTAAATAGATTCATTGTCGGTCAGTAGAATTACATTTTATTCAAAAGAAAAGACTAACTAACTTTCATATCGCAGCGTCTTTTACATGCCTTTTTATGGGATATAACAGATTTTTATTTCATATAATTTAAAATTATGAAAATAACTCCGATAGAAATCACTGAGAAAGTGAAAGATATTATCTTCCTCCAGATCTTTACTCCTACAATATCACAACAATATCTTTGTTGGCCTTCCTTACAATATCTATAAGTCTTAACAATTAAAAGAGAGCCAAAACAATAGTTGACATGTAAAAACTACTTGACTAATAAATAGATTCGAATGATTACCATTATATCCGTTTAACGCATTGATACAGTGAAAATTCACTATAAAAATAGTGCAAATTTGACAGAAACGCAAAGTTTGTAGTCAAGTAGTGAAGAGAGATACTGTCTGTATTTAATTCTCACTCGTGGAATTTATACTATTATGGTTTTAAAGAAGAATAGTAAACTTAATTTGTAATAATCTCAAATTTCAGTTCTCATTAGAATTTCTAATTATATTCTAAACAATTTTCTATTAAACTTTTATTATTTCTTTGTAAACATTTTAATATTATTTACTTAGATTAATAATGGATATCCGGACATCTTGGAGAAAAGATAATTAATGTGATATTTTGATATGACCCCTTCCCTTGAACCATAATTTTCTTAAGATATAAAGTTTATTATGTCTAAACAATTTCTCTGAAAATGCCATGCAAATAAATAGAAATTTTCCTTAAGCAAAAATCATATAACTTTCAGTTTCGAATGTTGAAAGGCTAATAATAGACGATAATAATAATTTTACGATACTTTTAAAATCACAAAAGTCAATCATTAATAGAAGTAAGTCACTTTTCTTTATTAACACTTTGTAAAATAAAATTTGAATTATATACAAAAATAGATTCTATCGATTCTAGCTCTATTATTTGTTGTATGTACGTACTATGAAATTTTTAAACTTACTCTTAAAACTATACGCTTTACATTTTATAAGTTTATAGTGTACTAAAAAGCGAAACGACATACACAGATTGTACCATATTATGATACTATAAACGATGATATGAATAACAAGAATCCTGAGAGAGAAGACTCTGCGAAACCCAATTTATCTTTCAAACATACATAGCTACATACATACATACATACATACATATGAGTACATACAAGTCTATATTAAATCAAATATACACATTCACCAGCATGGTAGAAATATTTTATCAGTAACAGCTATAGACATCATCAAACAACTTAAAAAATGTTTACAAGCTCAAATTAGCAAAATACCAAGAGTACTCGTATACGAGAGTCAGTTATCCAGATGCGACACAAAGTAGAATAAATCATTTCTTTTACAAAGAAAATGTACATATTTATATATCTATGTATATAGGTATAGATAATTTAGCAAGCAAGTAGCGCTACTAGTATTGTATAATACACAAAAAGAAAAAACCCGTTGTAGAAAAAATTTTAAAGGACTGGTCGAAGCATAAACACTCTACACTCTGCTATTTTTAGATAAGACTTATGCTATTTGAAATGTTATTTTATGATGTACTCGTATAGAAAGTAAGCACTTTTAATTAACGTGAACAATAATTCTAAAAAAAAAAATAGAATAAAAATTTGACAAATCAATTAACGCAATCTAGGTTTCTATGTGTTGTGGAAGTACCAATAAAGAAAGTCCCGGACATATTTTGCTAACAGACAGATAAACGACTTAGCGATTATATATACGAATATATAGAAGATTTCAAGTTTTAAAACCTAAATAACTAAGCTAGGTACTAATTTTTCTTTTTAATTTTAAGCCTGTAATAAATTAGTTAAATATAAATAACTGAATTACAAAATGGCTTTTTGTTTATAATTATGATGCTATAACCATACTAAATAGAAATACATAAACACTTATAGATAATATGAAAACATTATCTTTGAGAACACTCCGGAAGATAATGTTTTTATATTAAATAGTTTTACAGTAATTTCAAATGCTTATTCTGCCCTACTTGGAATTTTTAAAGGCTATTACTTTTGAAATAGTCTTACTTTATCGCTCTTACGTACATCTTAGTCACTTACTAATCAATCTGGCTGATGAGTTAGCTAAAAATGTGCAGAATAGAACCTAAAAGAGGTAATCTCAAGAGAGAAGTTCTGTGAAAGATGTACAATTGCTATGGTACTCGTAGGGCTTAGGGCAAAGAAACCTTAATAGGAAAGTATATTGTTTCTTGATATAAGCTGAGATTTCTAACAGGATTAGATGATGATGAGTTTTGGCAGGAATTTCTGTCATCCAAGTTTGGTTTAGAGACAAACAGGTTGCGGCAATGTTGTTTTCGTTATTTGGTGTGTTTTTCCTTATTGAACAAAAGAACCAAATTGGAAAAAGAATGGCGGAAATTCAAAAACTCTGCGTAAAGTATCATATATTCTAGGAAAAACAAAGGCTTAGATTAATTTTTATAAATGGCTGGTCTTCTCACTTACGCACTCGGACACCTTTAATCTTTTTTCTTAGTTAGTCTTTTTAACTATTTGTATTAATACCTCTTGCCTGACCTTTAACCAAATTTATAAAAATTTCATGACACAAAAGGATGAACATTTTGAAAAGATCTAATTATTTAGTCCAGGAAAAAGGGAAGAAGAAAAATTGAGGTTACTTATAACACATTTCAAACGAAAATTGTCAAAACTGGCCACTTCAGAAATACGAATAAAATAACTTCACAAACAGCAGAATAAGACGAATATAGACAACAAATATACTATACGAGGCACGAATGTATATACGATAGCATCGTATATAAAATCTGTTTATAAAGTACATAGGTGTAGTATGGCCAATTTTCACTTTAAGCCGGACGTTCCAGGAAAATTTAATTGTAGTCTGAGAGCTAATTGAGTGCATAGTGAGAAAGTGAATGAGTTTAGTAATCGATGGTGGGTAGTCGCAAAATTAACGATAAAGATAACTAACATGTGCCGTTTTCCGAAATAAGCTCTCTGAAATTTATGACACAACAATACAACTGTTGCGATTTACTGCAACATCCGATTGCAATTAAATATATACGACTATGCCGAAAACAACAAAAGACGAAACGAAACTAATTACGCGCATTAATTTTATTGTTATTTTTTCTATTCTAGATTAAGTGTCGACTGTTCGCTCCTGTACCTGTAACGATAAATTCGAATTGTTTACAACAATACAGAAAAAAGAACGACGACCCAACAATTAATCAATCAAATATGACGAACTTCCTTGTAGGCTCCACACTACTATTTGCAATGCAATAGCAGCAGAGGACGACGACGTCGTACATATTATTTTAGTTCCATTAAAAACTCCTTGCGAAAGGATCGATGGCTCGATGGTTAAAAGCCTTAGAAGCTGCAGATTATCAAGTTATCAAGATTTCATCAAAAATGTTGCTCGGCTGATTCTTACTTCAAGCAGAAGCAATCGTGGTTATTCTGCCAGACTCACTAAACGACATGGACAATTTGGGATACAAGGAAGGTACCGCTAAACCGCGCCGTATAACGCGCTCGATCAGTACCATTACGAAGAACAACGAAGTCGAGCAACCGCTGGCTGAAAACAATAACGCTAACAGGTTGGTGTTTGGATTTCTGTTTACGGAAAGGGTACAAAGAAAAAGGGTTGGTTATGTCAAAAAAAAATTCATAAAGGCAGAAAAGAACTTAACACACAAAAACCTCAATAATTGACGTTATTGTAATAAATATTCATATGGTTTCGACATTTTCTATTAAGCGTTCTTAGCTTTTAACTGTGAAAATATCACAGACGATGGAGATTTTATTTATTTTTACTATAATGAAATTTGACAAAAATACTCGTAACAGAAAAAATAAATAACACGATACGGACAGCTAATTTTGCTGTTGTACCTTTTCTGTGTTTTTCCCACTTTTGCAATTCTTTTTTGGCTTTTTTTAGTTACGTATTAAATTTCAGTAAATCAAATTATTCTCTGAAAAAAGTCCGTCCATCTAACCAGTCTCCATTGTTATGGCAAACATCAGCTTGCCAATCGTTTCTCAATATGTTGATCAGTTTAATTCGAGCTCGTGTTGAAGTTAGTCGCTTGTCGACGATTGCAATGAATCGATTGGTCGGCGCGGTCGTTCGATCGGTTTGAGAGCATCTACTGAAACCGCATAACGCTTTTTTCATTGCACGGCTATAACTTGAAATGAAGTTAGAAGCTTTTGGAAGGCTTAAAAACTGGCTGTACGGACACACGTGGATAAATAGAGTGTATATCTTATGTTACAAGCTTTTAGCATACGTCTTTTTTTTGTTTTTAAAACACTGTCTTTACCTTTAAAATACTCTTAGTCGAGTTATGGTAAAAAACTGTTCAGATTTCAGTTAAATTTTAATTAAACTCCATACAAATTTTCCGATTTATCTGTAAAATTTTGTGTTAATGCGAATGGCCACTAACAACGAAATAAAGAAACTTATTTAAGTGTCTACACTATCATCTTAAATGCATAAAATGCACAGATGATTGCATATATTTATAATTCAACTGCTTTTTAATTTAATGCTAGATACAATGAACGCAAATTTATGCTAACGAAAGAGATAATAAACTGGGATTATGCGGTTATACTAAATGCAATTGTGATGACTTTGTGGCAATAAAAATAAAGAAGCCTTTAAAAAAACGCATATACAATTTAATTATAAATATTGCAATCAGAAAAATTTCAAGATTAACAAATTTAAGCACATTTTTACGATGCTTTCATTCGGCTCTTCGAATCCAAGCTACTAAAGCAACACATTTCTTTAAATCTAAATTGGTAAAATAAATCTACTCCGGAAATAAATTAAACTATTAAAACCGATATTAGGTAACTAACAAATGATGCCTGCTAATCCTAAACCATAACCTCGATATTAGCAACACCGAACATTTTTTTGGCCGACTCTGCTCTAAATCCATCAATATTGCTTAAAAAGGCTTTCATTTAAATGCTATCTGTTATAATGTATTATAAAATTTATATAATACGATATATGTATATAAACGGTAATAAAATATAGCGATCATCTTAGTATTATTAACTACTTTTCCTTCGTCTCCTCTTTGTTTCTGTCTTTTATACACGTACAGATTTAAATCTATTCCTCCCAATTTAATGGTGAGATGGCGCAACAATACCGACGCAATGATCGAAGCTCACTATCCAACGCCTGGTGAATTTGAATACATGGAATGTGGTCCATCACCACCCGCCGAAAGTGCTCCCAGCATGTATGACAGTTTCGAAGAGCCCGCCAGCGAATTGAGCGTTCAAATCTGCAACGACACGCTACGCATCAGCTTAATTGATCAAATGAAAAATGTTGTGGGGCGCATCCGTTTCCTTGAAGACATTGAGCAGGGTAATGTTATAATCGAAAATATTAGAATGCACTTTGAATCGGCTTCGAATAATGAGAAGAACATTAGTTACTTGTGGGCGGCCTTCCTTAAACGCTGGGATCTTCTGCAGGGCTTCATCGATATAGGTGCCGAATTGAATTTCTGCGACCAAAACGGCATAAGTGCCTTACATTTGGGCGCTTTCAGTGGTTGTCTGTCCACTCTCAGTTTCCTCGTTGAGCACGGAATGAACGTCAATTTACAACCGAAATGCTATACGCCGCTGCATTGTGCCGCTTTTGGTAATTCGTCAGAGGCGGCCAAATTTCTTATAAAAAACGGTGCTCTGATTACCATAAACACGAATAAGCCCAATTGTGAAGAGAGTCTCCTGCACTGTGCTGTGCGCTCCAACGCGCTCGAGTGTCTCTTGTTGTTTATAACCGAGGGCGCCGACGTCAATTCGCTGAAGCCGAATGGCACCAATGCTATACATTTGGCTGCCGATCTCGGCAATGCACAATGCTTGGAAGCTCTGTTGAATGCGCCAGGCGCCGATCCGAATGTACGCATTTGTATACGGGAGAAAGAGTCCACAGCACTGCATTTGGCCGCGGACGAAGGTAATATCGAATGCGTGGACCTGCTGCTGTCGAAGGGGGCCGATGCAAAGTTGAGAAACCATCGCGGTTTTACAGCCCTGCACCTGGCGGCGCGCACCTCGAGTCTGGAATGCGTTGAGTCGCTGTTGCGCAATGGAAACGCGGATCCCAATGCTGAAGACTTTGACCACAGGACGCCTTTACACGCTGCTATTGGCAAATCCGAGAACGCCTTCGACATCTTGGAGACGTTGATACAGTGGGGCGCCAATGTTAACCACAAGGATATATACGGCTTTACAGCCTTGCATTTGGCCGCTTTGGACGGATTGGTGCAGTGCGTGGAAATGCTGATATTTCATGGCGCCGACGTGACGACCAAATCGAAGAAGGGAACCTCCGCTCTGAACGTCATCACCAGAAAGACGCCCGCATCGGTGGCCATGATTCGACAAAAACTAGACGCCGCCATTACACTGCACCATTCACATGATCCGGTTAATCGCGAAGTCGAATTGGAAATGGATTTCCGTCAGCTGCTGCAGCACTGTCATCCGCGAGAAATTAGCTACCTGAACACGTTCGTGGATGAGGGCCAGAAAGAGATACTGGAGCATCCGCTCTGCTCGTCTTTCCTCTACATTAAATGGGGCAAAATACGCAAATACTATATTGGCCGCTTAATTTTCTGCTTCACATTTGTGCTCTTCCTGACGCTGTATGTGCTGACGGCGCTGGCGCACAATTGTTACAATGGCAGCAAGGACGACAACACAACTATACAAGCGCAAGAGCTCTGTCAGAAGCAGTCCATCCTGGGCGACATGCTGCGCAACAATCCCTTCGTGATGGAGATGCAATGGTGGGTACTCGTTGCCATCACTATCGTCGAAATACTGCGCAAACTCTATGGCATCACTGGCTACTCGTCCTTCAAGCACTATGTCATTCAGGTGGAGAATATAATGGAATGGTTCGTCATCACCAGTGTGTTTGTCATATCGTATATATACACCAAACAGACCTACACCTTCCAGAACCACATCGGCGCTTTCGCAGTGTTGTTGGGCTGGACCAATCTTATGTTGATGATCGGACAATTGCCGGTCTTCGACGTATACGTGGCCATGTACACTCGAGTTCAAGGCGAGTTCGCGAAGCTCTTTATGGCCTACTCTTGCATGCTGATCGGTTTCACAATCAGCTTTTGTGTGATATTCCCTTCGTCATCATCGTTTGCCAACCCGTTTATGGGTTTTATTAGCGTATTAGTGATGATGATTGGCGAGCAGGATTTGTCACTGCTTATCAACGATCCGGATGGCAAAGATCCGCCCTTTCTGTTGGAAGTAAGCGCCCAAATAACGTTTGTGCTGTTCCTGCTCTTTGTAACAATAATACTAATGAATCTCTTGGTCGGCATAGCGGTGCACGATATACAAGGTCTGAAGAAAACAGCCGGCCTCTCCAAGCTAGTGCGCCAGACCAAACTCATATCCTACATAGAGTCGGCACTTTTCAACGGATATCTGCCAACGTGGTTGCGCAATCTTTTGCATTACACCGCATTGGTTTCACCCCAAGCGTATCGTGTGGTCCTCTGCGTCAAACCACTCAATCCCAGTGAGAAACGTCTGCCGCGAGATATTCTAATGAAAGCTTATGAAGTTGGAAAAATGCGCAAGCATTTTCCACATACGATCTCCACGAAAAATGTCCCAACTTCGTATATGTCCTATAAAAACCAATACAACAATAACAAAATTCAAACATACAGTCCGTCGGATGGTCTAGATACCACGCAATTTAACACCTTGACGGCGAAGTTCGATGAAAATGCAGAACGCATAGAGTTTCTTACGCAAGAGATAGCAGAACTCAAGCAGGCATTAATAACACAGCAACAACAAGCAAGCAAAGTAATCGATAAACTGCTGATCGTGATTTCTAATCAACAAAAGAATAATTTAAGAAAATAAAGTCCAGCGCTGGCCCTAAGATCCCTGAGAGTTTACTCTCACACAAAATTTTTATCGCTAATTTTAGCAATTCTTCTTTTTTGGCAACCAAAGATCATAAATTCTTATGCGACATGGTATGAAACATCACAAGCAATTTTAAAAAAAGAATATAGATACATATACGATTATAAATACATATATAAAAAATGTGGCTAAATAAATAATTATTTATAAAGATATACATACTGAAAGACTATAAGCTAAATAATTTAATATTTATAACAAAATTATTTGATCATGTTGAACCGAGTCTGTCCTAATTGTAGTATCTTCCAAATTGTATTCTTTTCTTGCATATAATCGTATGTAAAATATAAATAAGCATATCTACTGGAAATAATTCAATTTTATCTGCACTTTTCAATGAAAAATAAAATATAGAATAAATCGAAACGATTTTAAAAGAGACGAGGTCATCTTTCATTTTTATATTCTACACCCGAAGTGTTGTTTTGTTTTTCCTTTGGTAACGCATTAAAGAGATTATTTAATTAAATTATAGAAAAGTATATAGTATATTTTTGTTCAGAATCATCTCCTGAATCGTAGAAATAATAACTAAACTATAGGCGTTTTTTATATTATTTATTATATTTTTGCTGTACATTATTTTAATAGCTCTGTATCAGCACCCATTTAAACCTCATGGTTTTGAAAAGCTCAATACTAGAAAAACAGGGAACCGCCTACGCCACCCCGAAAATGCCAGCACGTGAATTGTTCCCCATAACTTAAAGAAACTAAGGTCTAAGCAAATCTTCAAATGCTAAGCATACATCTTTCCAGTACAGGTAAAAGAAATCCTTACAAAAGTTTTTAAGATTACCTGTTCTCGCTCTTGGATCCCTTCAAAATATGTTATATCTTTGCCATTGATCCATATTTTTCCTGTACCCGGTGAACGTACGGTAACATCACCACGAGCTGTTTTTCTTAAACATTCTGCAATAGAGTTAAATACATAGAAACTTTAAGTGCAAATATTCAATAATGACTAAAACTTAATTGCAAATAATACACAACCAATAATTCATATAACTCACCATACGTTGTTATATACTGTCGACCCTGTTCGTCTATTTTTGGTTCAGGAATTTCCACTTGCAGACTTCGGTTCATTAGTGGTTTTTTGTATTTCTCAATAAATTCTTTACATTTATACGAATATGGCATTGCCATTAAACGGTCCATAGCATTCGTAAAGTTGTTGTATTCAATGTCGGCAATCTTTTCCACTAGCAAGATCTCGAGCTCTTCTTTTGGAGTCCATTGACACCCAGCAAGACTCCTTTAATAAAAAGGTATATATATATAATTTTATAGTACATATATATTAAAAACTGAAATTAAAACAAAAGTACTAATTTACATTTGATGTTCTGAATCCGATTTAACACCTCGACGCAGCATTCGTTCATCCAGATCATATAATTTATTCATTTCTTCCACAATGTCGTATAACAATTTAAAAAAGTTTGGTTTTCCCGTGTAGAACATACTGTGAAATGGTCTCCCCGACTCATTAAACTCAGCTGCTTTTCTCGCGGGAAACACCTCATCAGGACTTTTCATGGCTGGACGAGCACGTGGATCGAAAATGCCGGATGGAAACAGATAAGCGATAGCATTCTATTTTATGTTCCAATACATAAATAATAGATTAAAAAAAAACCAAAGCCAACGGGAAATTTTCTTACATCAACATCCTCCTGCGTAAAGGTTTCTGGATCTTCTCCCATCATATTGGCCAAATGTCGTTTACCAAGTTGAAATTCAAGATGTTGCTGTTTCATGAACTCATCATGTTCTCTGGCTCGCTCCAGATAAGCCTTCATAGATTTACTAACCTTTTGTGTTTTAATTGCTATTGGTGCCGCTTGCACTGAGACTTCCGAGCTAAAGAAATTCTGCAAGAAGTGATAAATTCATTGGATGTCTACAGAGTTTACAAAATTGAAACTTACGACATTGTGGACGATTACATTATTTACTTTATTAATACTTTGAAAAATGTTTTTATTACTTTTAAGAAAATTTAGACCTAAATTCCGGAATGCCATTACGACTCGAAGCAATCCGCTGAAAATCAGATTATTTGAAATAAAAGAACTGAGAAACAGCTGATTGAATTAACAATTTATTGAGGTTAAATTGGACAATTTAGGCACCCACCATAGAATTTTTAAGAATTTCGCTACAATATTATAGTTATGAAAGCAGATAAAAACATGCTGAAAATCAGATTATTTGAAATAAAAGAACTGAGAAAGAGCTGATTGAATTAACAATTTATTGAGGTTAAATTGGACAATTTAGGCACCCACCATAGAATTTTTAAGAATTTCGCTACAATATTATAGTTATGAAAGCAGATAACATGCATATATAAACTAAAATTCTAATTTCTAATATAGGCATATTCTTCTTCTGTATTTAGAAATCTTTCAAGACTAAAATAAATATTGAATAGAAGCGAAAGCCATGCAATATGCACTATTACTAACTCTGAGGTCATTTTGTGCGATTTTCCATAATTCTGTAAGATCGTTTTTTAAATAATTTTAAACAAAGTGTAAGATACACATTGGTGATGATATTACAATTAAGAAATATTTTCTGGAAACGACTTTGTAGAGCGCATAAAATTCTATAGTCTGAAGTACTTATCCAGGTATAAAAAATCCATGCATCTTTTATTATCATTTAAATGCATTCATTAAATTTATTTATATTTTAAATTAAGTTTTTTGTCAAAAATTTGGTATATTTGTCCAGTGTATATCAGTGGGTACACCCACCACACTACTTCCAGGCTTGTTTTATTAGCTTCCGCGATGCCATATGCTTAACAATCAATGAGCCGGAAGTTAAAGCAACAAGAACAACTGTAATCAAAATGTAATCGAAATCCTCTTTCAAAAGATCAAAAGTCTTTGACGGGGCAACACGTGTAACAAATAAATCTGAAATGACATTAATAGAAGTATAATGAAAAGGGAAGATATTGAATAAACGCTTTCTTGATTCCTACCCAAACCAGTTGCTACAACTAGGCATGTACTTTCTAGACCACTCGGAGCTGTGAATATATTTCTTAAGCGTGATATAGTTTGATTGTAATTTATGATGTTTTCTGTTGGCAAAGGTAATTCTGGAATGTAGGGTAGCATGCCTTCTTCACGGCCTTGTCCTGTTGTCGGTCGACGGGGGTCAAGGAATGCCCATGGCATTTCAATAATTGCACCGCTTGCGGTACCAACTGAATATGACATCCACATATAAATGCAATATTTCATTAAGTAAAAAAAATGCGACAACTTACTTAAAACATCTTTATTTGTAATGCCTCGTTCCGTAATTGTTTCTCGCATGGTCTTGACGAGTGTGGGAATTATATAAGATTGACGTTCCACCAGAGGCATAGGAGGTGCATTTAACGAACTCCACACCGTGCCATTTGCCTGTACTTTGCCTTCATACAGCTCAATTGTGGCTAAATAAAAAAAAAATTATGTATTTAAAAATAATGACAAACAAAATCCGCAGCAGCATTTTTGTTTATATCAGAGAAGACCAGAACAACCAAGACTTACTGATTTCACTGCGCCGCACTTTTTCATTATAGTATGAGTAGGCCAACCAATTCTCCGAGTGTACCATGCTAACCGGGCCGCGTACTTTACGGTGATACATAGAAAATACCACAGAGCCGGACACGACATCAACAAGATAAATATTTAAAATATCTACGCAAATCAAGTGAAATGATTTGAGAAAGTTAAACTTTATCCTATTTTGTGAATACAACATAAATAGACTAACATTTGTGTACACTATCTGGAGCCTGTGTAACTACTGCCACCAAGTTTGGATTAATATATTTATAGAGTACAGAACGATCACCCAAAACACGGCCTTGCGAATGTACGCGTTCAATGGGATTCTTTGATGCAACGGCGATAATTTTATGTTCGCCTGTATGTCCTCCCAGACGCACATTCCAAATAGCATTGGCTGATAATTTCTATTTGGTTATGAATTCAAATTAATTAATATTAATTTAGTATATCATAGTATAATTTATTACTTACATTGTTTCGTTGAGAGATATAATAACCTTCAAGAACAGAAGTTAATTTATCAGCTGTAAATATATACATTCCATTGGCCTGTAATATAAATTTATCTCAATAATATCATACAAATTATAATTATTTTATTATTGCTTCTGGTGATCTTTACAAACCATTGATTGGACTGCTTCCGGATATACGTAGACATTGTTGAGAGCATCTATTAAAAGCACACCCTTCACAAAGTCAACTTCTGCTTCCGCCAATAGCATCATTTGCTTAATTTTGTAATTTAAACGTAGAAGACCACCGTCGGAGGGTTTACCAGTGATGGGATTAAAACGATATAGAACACCATAGCCAGTAGCACTCTTTACATACGTCAAAGGAAGCAAATACATCTTTTATTTATTTAATTTGTTGGTTTCAATGCCACAAACCTTATCTTTGGCGATTATTGTACAAAGCGGTTGTAATGGAAAATGTTTCGAAGATCGTTGTATCACCAACTGCATGGTTTGATCGTTGCCGAAATTTTCCACATTCGGTATATACTGCTTCCAATGGTGTTTTCCGGTAAGATTATCAATACCGAAAATCTTACCGCTTTTCGTCAGTACAACTAAAATTTTATGCAGACCAAAAGAGTCTCGTATAAGACCAGCTTTTTGTGTATCACTTGGTGCCGGACCCAAACCAATGACATGAAGGAAAATACTTTTAATTTGAAGTATTTGGGCAGAAAGGCGTCGTATAAATGCATCAACAATATCACCTTTTAAATATTTAGCCAGAAAGAGCAAATTTTAGAAGTGAATTGTATTGTTGTTATTTTTAAATTAAAAGTTTGTAGAGAAAAGGGTTAAGAAACGCATAATCAAATAAAGTTATAATTTTTTTTGTAATGGTTAATCTTTATATTTCTTCTTGTACGAAGTGGTACTCGTATATAAATATAAAAAACAAAAATTTATTAAAGTAAAGGAAGAAGCTCTACTGGATATTAGCAAATAATATTTTTGAATACATAAATCTTTTAAATGACCTCAATTTTCGAAAAAAGATTGACTAATAATTACTCACTTTCAAATCTTGTGGATTCCTCTTATGAATTTTGAAAATATATTAGCAGAATAAAATGTATAATAAAATGTAGAATAAAATGTGCACAAATAATTTTCATTACCTGATTTACCCTTCATTTCATTCTCCAAAGCTCCTTCGGCATCAGCTAGTGGTAAATCGATGAAATCAGTAGCCACAACCTCGGCTAAAGATTCCTCACGCACCCAACGCAATTTATTATGTTGTATTGCCAAAATAGCCTCATCAGCGGTACTCAATATGAAGAAGCAACTTTTGCCATCATTATTTCGTTTATTTTTGCAAGCAAAAGCCTTTAAATCTGGTCGACCATGATGTAGCGGATAATCCACTTTAATCGTGAGTTCATCCACTAACTCACAGCTATCGGCATAATAGGAGAGTATATGTAGAGCCTACATGGATTATAGATATTTGTGAAGCAATCAACACTCAAGCAAGCAAATCTTTGTGCCTTCCTTACATACATTATCTAAGGTCTTTGTATGTAATTGAATACGGTGCATACGGTGTATACGGTGTATGGATACTTACTTGATCTATTATATTTGCTTGTGATATTATTTTTCTTTGATTGTAGGAGCTAACCAAGAAGCTCTCCCCACTCAATTTGGCACAAATTTTTAAATCGTTATTAACATTAACTACACTGTCGTCCACCACTACGAGACCATTTAAACCCTGGAAAAAACTCCAAGTTATCAAATAAAAATAAATTATCGCCAAAGACGATTGCGAATATTGTTCTCATACCTTAAGTGATTTCGGCTTGTGGTTTGGTTTCATTGGTAACGTTTTTTTTAATACACGTGATTTGCTTGCAGTTACCTCCAAAGAAATTAACTGATTTTCTTCCAAGCAAACATAAAAGTTTTCACTCAAAAAGCAATTCTTGGGACTAATCCAAGGAGCAGAAATTTTCACAGTTAGCCCTAGAGCCTGCCCTGTGGTAGGAAAATATTGAGTCATTTCCAAATGACTTCCCCACTCTGGTACCAAGTGATATAACATAGAATTCCAATAAAACCACACCGCATGCTCAGCCTTAGCCGTTTGCAGCGGCATTAACGACCACTCCCATTCAATATTGCCCGTGTTAGCGTTCCAGCCTCGTACAAGGGCTGGTGCATGTCCCTGCACTGTAATTACATCAAATCTAAGATTTGAGTAGTTCTCTGCGGCAGCAGTTGAGCTCACATCATTGTTCGCCGAGGTTACGAGCAACGTTTTGATATCGCCACGCGGATCATTCTCAAGTACTTGCCGCCATAATAATTCACCGGACTTGGGGCATAATGAAGCAATTACATTCTCATGGGTAGTAACCAGTAAACGCGGTTGAAATGAATTCAGATCAAGATGGGCATGCTTCAAAGCTCCTATTTGCAGACTACGCCTATATAAAGGAAAGCCTTTATAGAGTTAAATAACAAAAATTGGTTTACCATTAGTGCCATTATAACTTACCAATCGAATTTTTTTATTTGATCTTCGTACAATGAGTTAACAACGCCTATATAGACCACAATCAGCAAAACTAATTTTATCGGTAGTCTGGTTGCAATCATTATGCTCCAAAGGTTAATTAATTATATTTTATAGATTGAAATAAAGCTTATTTAATTTCAATTAAGCCTCCAAGTATTCCAATTATTCTGATCCATTCGCCTAAAACAAGGGTGAAAAAACCGTACCACTGTCAAATGTTAATTATGGTTCTTATTTGGCAAGAACTGCCAGATGTAAAAATGAGCGTATATATAATATTCACATCATAAAATAGGCAACTTGTTTTTTATTAGGATTATAAATTATCGTATATTTTCAATTGAATTCTCTAATACAGGGATCGCGAACCTTTTCACTAATCCTTGCCGTAAATTTATAAACAATATAATTTTGTTGTTCCAATTTGTTGTCCAATTTTGTTGTTGCTTTTTGTTGCTGTCGTTTTTGGCGCTGACCCCAACAACAACATGAATTTTAATCGCTCTCATCTGATTTCAGAGTGATAGCCGTTTAAAGCTTGAAATTTTCGTTTCATTAAAATTATACATTTTACAGAGAAAAAATTAATGAATAGGAAAAGAGGTACTAAAAATTAAAATTTTACGTTTTCTCCAAAAGTACACGATTTTGGATAAAATGTTATTTCACCTAAATGAAAGATATTTTTAATATCTTTGCATCGGTACCTATATGATCCGAATATATTTTATAGTTTAGGAGATACAGACGAGCAAAATTCAAACTTTAAAGGGCTATAACTCGTAAATCAGACGAGAGCGAGTAAAATTGTTGTTGTTGTTGGGGTCAGCACCAAAAAAAGCAACAACCCAAAAAACCAACAAAATTGGAGAATTTGTGTAACGGTAAATCTATACCTCTTGTTTTGATACTTTCACTGAATCTTACATGAGTGCATGCGTGAGGGGAAGACGTTCTCGAAAGTGGTACATTCTGATTCATTTTTATAATTTTTAAAAAAAAAATTTCTTTATTATTAATAGAAAAATCACCATAGGTTCCACACGTGCCATAGGCTCGCTATCTATGCTCTAGTATCAAAACACCTTTAATCCACTTTTTGTGTAAAACGAGTTAGGTATGAATGGCAAAATTATCTTGATAGAAAGACCAATTTTAGAGCAGCTCCTAATGAAGAAGATGAACCAAAAAAACTGGTATAAATCAATATGTTGTGTTTCTTGTAATTTCTAAAGTTATAAATAAGAAATGTTTCCATTTTCTTTTTCTGCAACAATTTTAGCTAATTTGCCGGATCTAAACTAAACACGGGTTAAGCAAATTTCAAAATTTTGTCGATTTATTTAGATGAATATGGAAACCTATTCACCACACAATTCCTATTGAAAATAACAGCTGGATTAGAATTGAAATTTATAGCAGCAATGATAAAGGAATAAATTTTTAATAATATTCGTTGCCAATATTTTTTTGTGACAAATAAAATATACGTATATAATGTTTGAGAAAAAGGTTGATAAAGTGAAGCACGAGTCAAAACCTCGTGATGATGGAGTTGAACTAGAAAATCAGTTTATTTTACGCATTCCGGAGGTAAGAAATCTGTCTTATTATTTGGTTGTCGTTAGTCAAATCGTTAATTTCAGGAGCCTGCTAGGCTCCTGCATGAAGCCCTACAAACTGGCAACTTAAAGGATCGCTTAACCATAAAAATTGAAAGCGACCTACGCTATGGAGAAGTTAGGTTCGACCATTGGCTACTTCATGCAAAGATAGTTGACTTGCCCACGATTATTGAGTGTTTAAAAACAATAGACAACAAGAGCTTCTATAAGTCTGCGGATATATGCCAAATCATGATTTGCAAAGAGGAACCTGATGCACCCGAAGCCGAAAAAGAGTCGCCTAATAAGGGCAAAAAGAAAGATCCCAACAAAGTGGATAAAAAGTATCTGTGGCCTCATGGCATTACGCCACCCTGCAAGAACGTTCGAAAGCGAAGATTTCGCAAAACGCTTAAGAAAAAGAACGTTGAAGCACCAGAAATTGAAAAGGAGGTAAAACGTCTCTTTCGAATTGATAACGATGCCGTTCATGTGCGCTATGACATAATTAATGAAGATGATGATGAGATGGCTATTGGTCAACAGATCAAAGACCAAGATATGGAAGACAATGATGAGACTTTTAACGAGGAAAAACAATTGAACGACTCCAACTCTAATAAGGAAGACATCAATGTTGAATCTGATGCGGAGGAAGAGCTTACCTCGTCCGCACCTATTGGTGGAGTGGGAGAACATGACATCTTTGGTGAGGAGGTTTCCTCATCTGAAGATGAGGATGATCGCCACAATTCCTCGCGCTTACGGGATCTGGAAGACACATCGCGTTTGTCGCCAGATGACTCTCGTATGTCTGACTTTTCGGTGGGTGGCGGTGGTGGTCTAAATAATTGCAAAAATGAAGTAACCGAATTTAGTAAATCAATGTTTGAGAGTAGCCCGAAAGGATGCGACGTCATGGATGATAGCGGCCCAACCGAATTCGATGGCTCAAATTCGAACATAGTAACATCTTCGATTTATTACGACGATCAAAAGCGTAACGATTGTGACGATGACTACTCCAATGATGGACCGCAACTGTCCAGCGAACAGATATTAAGTAAAATTGCAGAACTACGGAAGCAATACGACGAACTTAAAACGCAACAATCTCAAAAAGCTCTTGAGATATCTTCCATACAAAATCCTACTCTCAAGCAACGAATGCAAGAGACCTTAGATAACTTGTTGGGCCAAATGCTGGAAAAAGAAATGGAAATTAAGAGCTACGATAATATGCTGTACGGTTGAGATTAAATAATTTGTTTAATAAATAAATAAAAACTTGTATTATTTATATTCAAAAAAGAAGTGAATTGGTTTTAAAGAAATTCTACAGAATGCTAACAAGATAAAATTTAAAATAAAATTACAATATTTAAGAATTCTTAAGTAACGTTTCTTTGTACATTTAATAAACGTCGTGAAAATTCGGCATTAAATTTACTTTGCAGTGTAAATCGTTAAAAATTAACCAATCCGTTCTACGGCGTTTTCAATCCACGATTCTTTTTTCTAGGACCCGTTTTTCGCTGGCGATTCATACTCCGCCACTGGTTCGGTGTTGCAACCATTTTCTCTAGCGTTATCATTGCTTTGTGTAAAAAATTTAGATTCCTTCAGTTTACGAACCTCGTCATCAGCATTTAGTAAGAGTTTCGCTTGCTCTATGTCCTTTTTTATAGCTGCAATCAGCTCCGCCAAGGAATTGAAATTTAGCTCCGGTCTTAAGTATCCCACAACACATACTTTAAGTAGATGTCCGTATAAGTCTCTATTAAATTCATGTATTATATGAGTTTCCTAAAAAGTGAAAAATATATTAACTGGCTGTAACTGTTATTATTGGATGAAGCAATATAAATTAAAGGAGAGTGGGTATACATATATTAAATTTCTAATGGTATACATTGGTTTTAATTCGGTAATTCGGTTACATGTGTATTATATAAATCGAAAGTTGCAATCTTCCTTCATGCTTCATAACTTTAATGTTAATAAATTTTTCTGCGTTCCAAGCAATACTTATGTATATAAAATTAATATTCATAATTGTATATTTATATGAATACATTTATAATACTTATTTCAAAGCACGTGGCATCCAGACCTAAAATACAGATAAGCAATTCTGAAAACCTCATACATCTTCAGTATTTATTACGTGGCTAAAAGATTACATCAATGAAAATTGTAAGGTATCATTTTAAAGCCATATGTATGTATGTATGTGCATATAGTTGAAAAACATTTGTATTGTAAAGTCATTGAAGAGCAAAGTGATCGTTCAATAAGGGGCACAGTATCTGTCTAGTTTCCTAATTTTATTAACCTGGCTCTGTATATTTGCCTTACCATGCTCTTTTCCTTATTATCATAGTATGGATTTGTACCAATACTCATGACCATTTTATGCACCTCTCCATTATCCACATTCGCCCAACCATAATATATACCTTTTTGTAGAGCCGAAGGTAAAGATTTGACTACTTCCAATGGAAAATTAGCTGCAATGATAGATTGATTTATGCAATTTTATTATTATCATTATATTTCAACTTTAATGACTTTGTCAATTACCTGTCGGTATTCCCAGCTGTTTAGATCCCCGTCCAAAGCCACGCACTATCTCTCCAGAGGTAAAAAAAGGCAGACTGTTTAACATACTGCCAGGACTGATGTGTTTTGCGATTGCTCGTCTGCGGTTTCGATTCGACTGCCTATCCGCAAAGGAGTCGCCAGATTGTAGGGCGAAATGGAACTTTCCGCCTAATGTTGAGAATAGTAATAATTGATGACGTCTCCCGTTACGTTCGACTGATTGCCTTCCTCCGATTGTTGATTGAGGTTTCGCTACTGTAACAACCCAGTCTTCGAAAAAGTAAACGAAGCTTTCTTAAACTATGTATTATTTCGTTTTCGATTGGGATTCGTCGATGGGCAATGGATCCCGAAGCAAACGATTCATGATTCTTATTTAACAAATCATTCGATTCGATAATTTTAATAACCACAAGCAAAATTCATTTCAAAAGTGACGTCACTATTTTGAGAGCATGTTTACTTATCACTGTCGTATATTTTTTAGTCTGCCAGAGGCGTTCGGTAAAAGTGTCAATACAAAATAATTCTTCTTTGGTGGAATAAGTCCACTAACCACAAAATTATGTGGTTAATGATGGAAACTATAATCACATGGTTCAATCAACCGATTAGGCTAGACTCTGTCCTTTTTCGACTTCCCCAAGCCCCAAAAGCCACATTGGCCTTCAATAGAGCACCTATTTTGTCAAATAGATGGAGTTCAATATCTGCGCTACATGGTATAACATTCGCACAATGTTTTTTAATGAAATATAAATTTCTTTATCCAGTCTATTAAGAAACTAGAGGAAATTATAAAAGCTATAAAAGTAGCATTCGAATGTAGTAGCTATACAAGCACAGCTAATGTGATGCGAAACTCTCACTACAAAAAGTGCATTTATCGTGTTAAAGAAATCGCTCAAAATTTGGAAATTCTAAGGGGTTATTAATTTGAAACGTCAAAAAATTAGTTTGATATCTTTGAACGGTTTTTATAATTAAGGTTAATCTAATTAATAAGGGTAGTTTTTACTGATAAAAATAATAAATAAATAGATAAAGAAATAATAAACACTAACTTCAAAATAATTTCGTCGAAATTTATCCGGATAATAATAATCAATAAATAATATTTTATATATTTATTGGGCTAATAATAATAATCTATAAATCACATTTTATCTGTCCTTCTCTTGAACAAGAAATAATTTGAACAAAAGTGCTTATCTTTAATGATCCCGCAATGAAAAATAGTTTCTTCAAAATTTTTTATAGTTCTTTTTTAAAACAAAGGCTAAGCTTCATAATCGATATGTCATTTGCTCGGAAGTTTATAGTAAATAGAAACAGCAATTAGAATGAAGTCACCAAATTATAAAAAAAAGTCAAGCCGATTTTGCTGAATTTATAGGAAAGAGTTTCGCATCTCATTATTTTTGTTTTTAAGCTCATTAAAAGAATAAGAACAATGGTTGATATGTAACAGCCCCGTGTGAATTATATGATTCTGGAATATGAGAATACCCATTAGTACCAATTCTCTTGTCCGTACTGTCAATTTATTTTGTTTTTATGGTTACTTTATTGTGCTCTCTTTCACTATAGGAAATAAAGGAATAATAATATTGTTTGTATACCCTACACCCGAAGGGTGTAGAACTTATTACTCAGATCTTCACTTTGTAACGCTTTAATCGAGCAGTGACAGGTATAGAAAAGTACATACAGGCTCAGAATCACCGCTTGAGTCGATTTAGCCCTGTCCGCCCATCTATCTGCCTATATGTCCGTCTGTAAAAATAACGATTACAGGAGAACGATTAAAAGGATCGTCTTGAAATTCGGCACCGATACACTCTCCCATGACGCGCTACAGGATGTCGATAATGGAAAACCTCTGCATCGCCTACTTTAAGTAAATACTAATGCAGTCGATTAGAGAGCTGAATTTGTCAGCTTGCAATCCGGATCTGAAGGTCAATCCGGCTCATTGTGTTTAATGTATTGGTGAAAGTCATCTCAACCGTAGGTGTATTATACCATATACGAAGGTGTTTTTTGAGTTAGTGAATGAACATTTAAAATTTGTAGGTAAGGTAAAAGTTGGCGCCACGCCTACCCCTCACATTTTTTATCTTTGCTTCGACAAATGCTTGTGTAGGGTATATTGAGCTCGACCAGGCCGAAGTTAAGGCTCTTACTTGCTTAGTATTATCGCTGTTTAGGGATTTTCCATGCTATCATTTTCTGTACCGACTCAGTTATGCCCATCAACAAGACAAGCTGACATAAATGCTGTTTAAAAAAAAACACACGAAAATTTGGAAAATTACTAAATTTTTTTAAGATTTGCTTTAACTAGCATACAAAGTTACGCAGAGAGTACATAATTAGTTGACGATTAAAAGTTGCTCTACGTACATGGATTCACACATAGTCAATAATGTAATGTCGAGCTCCGGCAAACAGAAAATTACTTATATACATGAGATCCCGCCAACCCACAGGCAGCTCCTCTGCGATCATCTAGATGAGTTGAACGTTTGGAATCAGTTGGCGGTGACAATGAGTTTGAAGCCGGCAGAAGTTCAGGTAGGTAGGCTCGCTGTCTGCATCGACAAAGTCTACATAATATTCTACATTAATTTATTTTGTGTATTTCTTCCACAAAAACAATCTTTTATTAGAGTATCCGTCGTCAAATGGCTTCTGGAAATTCGGCAACAGACAAATTGCTCAAGATCTGGGGTGGGCAATACAATCACACTGTGACTGAATTATTTTGTGTTTTTAACAAGTAAATATTAGTATAGTATTATTATGGAAATGTAAATTTCCTAAATACAACTATTATTCTTGCGAAAAAAGACAGGGCTTATATCCGGCGATGCGACTTCTGAAAGATTTTGTCGAGCGCAAGTATCATATACTTATTCCGAATAGTCAACCGATATTGAGTGAGCTGATGTCTCCGGATAAGCAAAAACCGAATGCAGATTCAAACAAAATTCAAAACTACTCTACCTCATCGGGAGTGAGCAATCCCAATGCTTTAACTTCGGACACTAACAACAGCAACACTCACACTACCTCCTCCGATTATAAAAACCCAACAAATTTGGAATCGACAGCGTCATCCACCACCAAACAATCAAGTTATATAAACGAACGCAATATCAAAGAGTATGCCAGTTCAATATTGGAGATAAATTATTTCGAACTTGTTGCGGCAACGCATAATTGGAATGAAAAATATATATTGGGTCGTGGAGGATTCGGTATTGTGTATAGAGGTTATTGGAAGCATACTGATGTGGCTATTAAGCAGATACACTATCGTGGAGTTGACGGTCGCGAAAGCGTTAAGATTCAAATACAGCAAAGCCTAAACGAATTGAAGTATTTGAACTCATGCCGGCACGACAATATATTACCCCTATATGGCTATAGTATAAGGGGTGAAAAGCCTTGTTTAGTGTATCAATTGATGAAAGGTGGTTCGCTGGAGCAAAGATTAAATAGTAGGAAAGTGGCACCGTTGACGTGGCGACAAAGAATAAATATTTGTCTGGGAACAGCCAGGTAAAGCTTAAATTAAAATGATGGTTAAGATGATTGGTTTGCTTTTGAAACGTAAAATATATATATTTATATATACGAGTTTTTCTCGTATATTTTCTATTAATTTTCAACTTCCTCAAATTGATCTTTTAAGGGGCATTAACTATTTGCATACATTCCGTGAGAAGCCACTAATACATGGTGACATCAAGCCGGCTAATGTTTTGCTCGATGTCTGTTTGCATCCGAAAATAGGCGACTTTGGATTGGCTCGCGAAGGTCCAAACGCCGTCAATACTGCAGTTGAAGTATCTCAGATTTTTGGTACCAAACCTTATTTGCCTCCAGAGTTTCTTAATTCGAGAAAACTTAGCACTCAGGTGGATACATACAGCTTTGGTGTAGTTCTACTAGAGACATTTACTGGCATGCGCGCCCATGATAAGAATCGAGAAGATGTTTTGCTTACGAAGCATATTTTGAAGATGTTCAGCGCTACGACGAACGGATATAAAATCGAGAATTTAATTGATAAAAAAATACCACTTTTGCAAGGAGAGGAGGAAATGTGTAAGCGATTACTGCAATTGGGTTTAGTCTGCATCGCTGAAAATTCACAAAATAGACCAGAAATGGAATATGTTCTCAATATCATCGATAACTATAATACTTTTAGCTATTTGCAAGAGTAAAAAGCGCGGCATACCGCCATTTCGCATGAAAAATGTACATTCCTTAATAGCCCTCTGTGGTATTCCAGTATATTTATGATAGTGTGTTATTATCAATCATTTTAGTTGGACGGATGAAATGATAAGAAAAGTAAACTATATATTTCTATTATTATAATAAGATTAATTATTATAATATTATTATAATAAGAGAAAAAAGTGGTTATTGAAGAGAGTAATATTTTATTTATACATACATGTACGTATCGAAATATTTAATGCAACTATTTATAGTTTTTCTTAGTAAGCATACTTTAATTTTATAATGGTCTTATTGTTTCTTTTATTTAAGTCGTTTTTTCTTTAACGTTCTTAAACATTTTTTAATAAAAAATTCCTAATATAAAGGCAATTTTTTATTAATATGAAAAATTATGGTGTTTTCGGTGTTATTAGTATACAAGTAGACAGAGAAACCTCGACGAAATGTGTTTTCGTTTCTTTCTGTTATCAGTTCTAACAGAAAATACAATCTAACGTATTTAGGCTTTCAATTAATGTTTAACTTATCCCTTTTATAGACTCTATCGTATATGTTAGACAGATAAGATATGAATTGAACTCAATAATTGAATTTTGATTAATAAAAATCGATTAAAATTCGCTTATTCAAGAAGGTTTTCAAGATACTCGTACATACATACATAGGGTGCGATTGATAAGTACTCGCGTTTCATGGAAATTCCTCAAGCCATTTTTTTTCATGTTAGTTGTTTTAAAAAACTACAATAATACGATGCGCAAAGGTAAAACAATGCATACGCGGGTACTTTCAACCACGTCTCATATTTACGTATGGATGTTATTTATATTAAAACCTCTAAATTCGTTATTCCAACCTTTATTTTGTACTCATATAATAGTTAAGAGTTAGCTGGCAACACAAAGTTCCCGTTTCTCAGTCTAATCCCTTCCCGCAAATGAAATTGTCATAATTACGCTCATACCGAAACTAAAGAATATGTCAAACTTTAGTCATCTACAGACACATAAAATCCATTATTATAGTTTATGGAATTTAATGGTGGATTTTTTATGTTTAAAATCAAATTTATGGACGAATTTATTAACGATTTTAGTCGTAATATGTACTCTACTTTTTTAATATTCCAACATACTATATTACATGCGATCATAATTTGTTTTAGGGCGTACTGCCTGAAAAGAGTATGCCTGTAGATAAACGTACTCTATTCGACGTTCAGACAATTTGGATTTTTGTTTTACTTTTTTTTTTGTAGCAAAGAGATGTTATAAAATTCTAGCACAATTTTTATTCAACACATAAAATATTTATATTATTATTCAAAAAATGAATTTAAAAAATTCAAAATTCCACAAACGCATTCAAGAATTGCGCAGAATTTCACGGGAAAAAACACGCAAAGAGAAGGAGAGGCGAGTCCGACTGGATTTTGAATTGGATAATGTACTGAATGAACGTAATGGTTGCGCTCAAATCACAATTTCCGAAGTAAAGGAGTCTAAAAAGGATGATATCGGTAACAGCAGCAAAAACATCGTCATCAACAACAGCAGTGGCAATAACAATTATAACATCAGCAGGGACAACAACAACAACAACAATGATACTGATAATAGCAAAACGAAAGGTTTAATTCATTTGAATAACGTACTCTTCCGTTTAAAGTGCGCCGCACCACCGGTACCGCAGCCCGGCGACGATGGACCAACCATAGCGTAATCGGAAATTGCACGAACCCATTTTACAAATACGATTAACTCAATTGCAAAAACTTTTCAGCGCTACGAAAGGCAGTATTTGCGTTTCGAATTCACGTTACGCAATTATTGGAAAAATTTCAAAAAGCCTCGGCTACAAGGTGGTCAAGGAAACGAAAATGTGGAATGTCCTTTGGATGGATTCCATGCCCGGCGTGGAAACGTATAAGAGCATGAAACGTTTTCAGCAAATAAATCATTTTCCGGGCATGTTCGAGATATGTCGCAAGGATTTACTCTCTCGTAACCTGAATCGTATGTTAAAACTTTTCCCACAAGAATATAAAATATTTCCGAAAACTTGGGTCTTTCCAGCGGAGTGAGTAATGCAGTTTTTAATGTCTTTAGATATGAAGTAATTAAATTTTATCACAATTCATTACAAAGTTATGGTGAAGCTCTAAATGTTAGCAACAATTATTATAAGGCAAAACCGCGTACATTCATCATTAAGCCCGATGCTGGCGCCCGAGGACGCGGTATTTGGCTAACAAATGATCTAAGAACGGTTAATCCAACGGAGCGTATGATATGCCAAACATACATTGCTAAGGTAAAAGTTTCTGATTATGGAAAGTGTGATTATATGATGCTATTAAGTATGATATTTTAATCTATTTGACTAAAATTGCAATCTTAAGTCGTCTGTCGTTTAGCAATAGCTGGCCAGTATACCGCCTTTAATGTGTCCTGCAATTTAATGATTTATTATTTCCTTTAAATATATAAGCCTTTTTTACATCAGTACTTGAAGAGTGGGGGACTTTTACCACTAGCCCTTAACCACTGACCCATTCTATCGAGGATTAACTAAAACCGGAAACGTGGGTCGAATATCGTGGGTCTACTTCTCAGAGTCAACTAATTGAACTCTCTATAGTTACAATAGTTCAATACAAGGCTCAACTCCTGTCAAAATTATAAAGTTAACTTTATTTCCAGCCTCTCCTTATCGATGGCTATAAGTTCGATTTACGCGTTTACACTCTCATCACTTCGGTGGATCCTTTACGCATTTTCGTCTATAACGAGGGCCTGGCACGTTTCGCCACTAGTAAATACACCGAGCCCAATACCAAGAACACTACCGATTTGTTTATGCATCTGACCAACTATTCGGTGAACAAACGAAACTCACAGTATGATCTATGCGACAACGATGATTGCGGCAGCAAGCGCAGACTCACCGCCATCAACAACTGGATGCGCCGGCGCAACTACAATGTTGACGATTTTTGGGCTAAAATCGATGATATAATAATAAAGACAGTACTTAGTGCTTGGCCTATGCTTAGGCACAATTACCACGCCTGTTTCTCTGCACACGATACAATCCAAGCTTGCTTTGAGATACTCGGCTTCGACATACTGGTCGATTCAAAAATGAGACCTTATATTTTGGAGGTTAATCATTCGCCAAGTTTTCACATGAACGAAGCAGTTGACCGCCAGGTGAAGCCTGCCCTCATCCGGGACACGCTCGCGTTGGTCAGCACCGCTTTGGCGGATAAGCGACAAATACTACGAGAAGATCGCAAGCGTGTTAAACAACGGTTACTAAACATAAAACCGGGAGATATGTAATATATCCAGCATTGTATGCGATATTTATATATGTTAGTCTTATGTTTTCAGGAGTCAGCGTACGAATACAGCCAATGTCATGAACAGTGCCATCAACAAAAGCCAATTGCCGGAGGAACTATCCTCGCAACAGAAAGCAGAGGAGGAGCCAAGTCCATTGAGCGCTTTGGCACAGCAAATCGCTTGGGAGGAAAGCCACTTGGGAGACTTCCGACGTATTATGCCGCCAAATGATACCGGCAAATTAAATTATTATTGCCAGTTCTACGCAACGCAAAACCAATCGTCCATTTATGGTGAAACAGCGGCCAGCAAGAAGCGCGAGGAGGTTGCCAAAAAAACGCGTCTTAAATTAGAGGAAAAGCGTCAGAAGAACGAATTGCTATTAAAGAATGCTGGCAAACTCAAGTTGGACCAGCTGCGCATACGCAATCGGCGCGCAAGCATGACGCGCGCCGTTTTAGAGCGCAAGCGCGTCCTGCGATTTAAAACGCAAGCGCAATGGACACCGGGTTTTATATCAGAGGCGGAGGAACGCCTCCGCAGAACGTGGATGCAAATGCGAATGGACATACTGAATGGCAACAAAGTCGTACAACTGGTAAGAACTAATTGATGTTTAATTGGGTTCAATGCAAACTCAGATCAGCAATTACATTATTATATTACCGCAGGTCTTCCACCTTCTATATAATGCTAGAAATCTGACGAATGCGGACATCTTGAATTACCCGGATTTGTACAATTCTCTTGAAAACGGTGTTGATATATTGGAAGTATAGCGATTTTTTTTTTGATATTACATGTTTTATATTGTTTCAAGCGCGTGACATAGTTTGAATATACGGGTCTATTTTGTTTGTCTTAAATTTGGTGTAAATATGTATTTTTTTAATTTTAAATAAAATTGAGATTAATTCATACAATAATTTGCACACAATTAATTTCTCATCTAAACTAAAACTTTAAAAGAATATTACATTGGAAGGAAAAGAGCTCGTTAGTATGAGCACTGACGCCTTACAAATCAAGAAGAGTCTTTTCAAAACTGGAAGTGATGTCAGATGTCATCGGCGTACATGGATACCGTGGCCGAGGAAAATTATATTTTTTCTTTGATTTATAAATTTCCTTTCGAACTTAACGCCATCGTCTGCAAGTACATAATTTCAATTGACTGAGATCTTTCATCAGATGTCATTAAGGGCTCTGTTGTTTCATTACTTACCTGAAGTTGTGTTATTTTCAATTGTCTAAAAGAACTGTGGTAAATATTTGTTCACCCAAAATTACGCACGCTCATTTCAAGCAAAAAATTTATGGTTTGCAAACGATAGCAAATAGTTTAAAATGCATTTTAAATAACGTCGTCAGATGGCTTGAAGTTATTTGAACAAACAAATAACAACTGGGAATCGTTATTAGGGATTCTTACCATCTATGTATTATTTATATTTATTTTAATATATTTTAATATTTAATAAAACTATTAAGGGCACAAATTTGAACATTTTTCGTTGTGGACCAATTAAAAAACACTTCGTTCAATTGAAAGTGAAAAAAACCTGCTTCTTTAATCGATTTTTAATGTTTATTTTATTTAATTATAAATAACTTATAGTTTAATAATCTGTATAATGCTTTTTTAAATTTGCTTTTACTCTTTAAATATTATTAATTGTTTGCTTTTGCCTCGATAACATTTAAAAACAAGTCCTCTTCTGTATAGTATGTATAGTACTTAATTTCGTTATCTCTTTATCAGTTTAAACATATTTATTTAAAATGAAAATACAATATAATATCGAATATGCTTAGTCATCACGTAAAAAACAAAAAGGAGACGGAAAATTAAGAAAAATAATCGCAACACACACACACACACACACATATGCACAAACACACAGTGCAGCAGGTTCACAAATTAGTTTTTTTCGTATGAATTTTAATTAGTTGCAACGAGCATAATGTTTTCACTTCATTGTTAGATTGTTCAATTACTTTACTTTATATTTTAAACTAGATTGTTTTCGTGCACTTAGCAAAGTTATTCGTTTGTTTGTTTGTTCTTTTTACAGTAAATGGTTTTCCTCAATATCAGTTATTTATAAAAAATTCAAGTATTTGTGGTTGTTTTCGTTGATAACATTAAACAAATAAAAAAATTTTAACAATTCCATCCTCTAATTCTTTACTTAGAATTAAACACAATGTACACAAGTGTATTGTTGAAGCTGAATTAACATTAACGCGTTAACGTTGGGACGTTGGGTGGATATATATCAAGTGAAGAACTGTTCGGCAACAGCTGGGAACGGATTGGAGCAACGAAGGCTGGGAAAAGCGCTGGCAGTGGCAGAGGTTCGAAAGTCAAAATCGTTGCCGGGAGAAAGCGTGCCTCGCCTGCCTGTCCGCCTGTCCGTCTGCCTTTCTGCCCACCAGCTTTGTATAATTGCATACTAAGTCGTTCGCCTTTAAGCTGCGCTGTAGAAAATTAGGAGCACCTTTGAGATGTCATGTCAGTTGTAGTTTTTTTTTTTTGTTTTTTTGTTTTGTCACGCCTGCTTGTAGGCGTTTACCTATCAACTATTTCTAAATGCCATTTGCAATTATTATTCTTAACACGTAGTTATAATTTATTCAATTTTATACATTTTTGTAGGATTGGTTGTGGCTTGATTGATTTACTGGGCGTGCTTGATTGTGGTGACGTTGTGTGCCTTTAACGTTATGTCCTTATTAAAACCGCAACGCAGCCCAATCAATGCACTCCTGCCCGGGGCCAACCAATCTATTCTATTGCGAGTGCTGGCTTACTGTCCAGTGTTACCAGGCGAGACAGTCTGGCGAGACTACCTCGGCTTCAACATTTGAACTTCACCATCGGTATATGCTTGGAAGACAGACACTTGTCGCAGCACCACTCCGCATAAACCTCCTTCGTAAGCATCTGGAACGCGGCCTCGGTCATGCCGCAACACGTTCTGAAACAAGAAACACAATACGAAAAAGCGGTATGAGCAAGTGACGACTAGTCTGATATTGCGTCTATTGCGGGCTTATGGTTACCTATGAAAGAAAAAATTACAACCAGATTCACAGAAGACTGCTTCGTCGTTGTCGTTCACCTCCTTGTGGCATAGGCCGCAAGGGTAGATGGGTGGCGCGTTTGGGTTTTGCGGATTAAACACCATCGGCTGTCCGGGCGGGTACATTTTGCCCGCACTGACGGACATCGGTTTGGGCCCACCCATCGGCCCGCCCATGGGACCACCCATCAGGCTGTTCATGGGACCGCCCATATGGCCGCCAGGACCCATCGGTCCACCGAACATGTTTGGTGGACCGCTCATGGGATTGTGGTGTGGATGTGCATGTGAATGTGCATGTGGATGGACGTGCGGGTGTTGGTGTTGGTGTGGATGCGGGCCATTCATAGCACCTGGATGGGGTCCACTGCCGGGACCCGGCACTCCTCCCAGATGGCCCATATGTGGTCCTCCGCCGGGGCCACCCATCAGGTGATGCGGCGGATGCGGATGATTCGGTCCGCCCGGACCCATTTGAGACATGCCCATGGGACCGCCGTGCATTTGTGCGCTGCTGCCCATCATGTGTGGGTGGCCTTGAGCGCCGGAGTGATGCGGATGGCTCGGGTGATTTTGGTGGCTCATGAGTTGCGGATGCGGCGGCCCGAGATGCGACTGCTGCTGTTGTGGTGGATGCATTTGATTGGGCGCGCCAACGCCGCCCGGGCTCGGTCCTCCGGACGGACCGCCATGCATATGCCCGGCTCCACTGCCACCGGGGCCTAGTGAATGGGGATGGGGATGTTGTTGTTGCTGTTGTTGTTGATGTATAGGAACATTTGGGTTCATTTGCTGCATCGGACCGACCATGGGACCATTGGGGCCCATGGGGCCGCCACTATTGCCACCCATATGCATGGCCGCACTGACTGGCACACCTAATGGACTCGCACCCATGCTCCCCATCATGCCGCCGCCCATGCTCATTCCGGGCGACTGCATTGTATTCGAAACTGGGGCGTTCGGACCACCCGGGCCTATGCCGCCACCGACTGAGTTATGGTTGATCTGGTGGTGTGGCGACATCGCTGGCGGCATTCCGACACCGGCCGGCGAAGACGTAGGCACTGTTGCTGTCGCTGTCGCTGAGGTCGACGTCGCCGTTGTGGCGGGCGGCATAGGTCCATTGTGCATTGCATTCATGCGTGCATTTGACGCCGAGTTTTGCTGCCCAGATGGTGTTGCCGGCTGGTGATGATTCTGGTTCTGGCTATTATTATTGTTGTTGATGCTGCTACTATTTGCATTTGTGTTGCTGTTGTTGTTGTTGTGATTATTATTACTATTA
Source organism: Conops quadrifasciatus (assembly GCA_949752815.1). Lineage (NCBI taxonomy): Eukaryota > Metazoa > Arthropoda > Insecta > Diptera > Conopidae > Conops > Conops quadrifasciatus. Next base: position 7,699,507 of record OX457078.1, on the reverse strand, counting down.
CTTGCATTGCTTGTATTGGATCCACTCGCAGGAGAGTTTCCACCTGACTGAGGTCCTCCGGGTCCAGGGCCCGGACCCGGGCCGCCAAGTACGGACGTCATGTGATTCGTAGGTCCGTTACCCAAAGGGCTGTGCATTGGCGGAGGACCCATTTGTCCGTTATTGATGTGTGGAGGCGGTTGCGGTTGCGACTGTTGCTGCTGCTGTTGCTGCGGATGTTGCGCAGGTGGTGGACCTAGTGAGCTTCCCATTGCATTTCCCATCGGCGAGCCCATGGGCAGCGAGTTCATAGGCGAACCCTGGCCTGGTCCCCCTTGGGGCATACCGGGACCACCGGATGCGTTCATCGGCGAACTGATGGAGCGAGGACCATTAGAGCCGCCCATATGCGAATTGGGTCCGCCGCCTCCACCACTCATGGGCGACAGCCCACCCATTGCCATGTGATGTGGTGAAATGCTGGGGCCCATGCCACCCATAGGGCTCATTCCACCCATGGACGCCATGCCGCCCATCGGGCTGCCCATGGGGCCTCCGGCTCGGCCGTGGTTCATGTGCGGTGGAAGTCCCCCCGGACCCATCGGATGCACTCCAGGACCACCCATCGGATTGTTCATGCCCATTGGATTCATTCCTCGCATCGACGGTGGTCCGCCTAAGTGATGTGGGTGCGGTGGACCGCCGGGGTGATGAGGGTGCATATGAGGATGCATATGCGGCGGTCCGTGTGGTCCTCCCATACCATGCGGCATGCCACCCATACCGCCGGGGCCAAAATGTCCCGGCGCGCCCATGTGGTTCATGGCCGACATGGAGTTCGACATCGTGGGAGGACTGTCGTCGAAAGGATTCGATGCTACGATGGTGTCGCCGAAACCGCCCATTGGCGGCGGCGGCAACAGATCTTGCGGCGTCGGCGGAGGCTGTGATTGCATTGAGTTGGCAGCAGCAGCCGCAGCCGCAGCAGCCGCCGCCGCTGCTGCAGCCGAATTGGCATTCGATGTTTTCCGTCGCTTTTTTGGATTGCTAGGAGCTGATATGATATCAGTCGGCGGTGGCGGTTTGAAGTCTGGTGGACAAAGACCTCCAGCTGGACCCGGCAAACGATATGGTGCCATACCGAGATTATGGGTCATATTTGTGGTGTTTTTCTTCCGAATGGTGGCTGCTTTTTTTTTCACCGGTTTCAAAAAGAATATTTTGGTTTCTTGTATATAGCTGAGTATATACACGTCGACACGAGTCTGCTGCGGTTTGTTTTAAGTGTTTGAGTTGTATTCTCGCTTCCTGCAAAGGTTTTCATCCACTGCTAATACTATAACGAAATGATAGTTCAAAGCCGAACAATGGTGCCGTCCCGCCCCTTCACAGCTCAGCACAGCACGTTGCAGTTCGAAGGTGCTGGTGGTGGTAAGGCTAAAGAATTAGTTTGGAGCTGCTGTTGTATGAATTCCATTCTTGAGGTGTCTCGATTTGCAGCTAAAGCTCAATAAGTTGCACAACCTGAAAAGAAGAAGGGACATAAGAAAAGATTGCCAAGTATCACCAGAACAAATCATACACCTTGTAAATCGTAGCAGTGTCAGTGAATTTATATTCCAAACGCTCACTTAAAACTTATCTAACAAAAGAACTGCAAATATTGCTGAAATTACCTCCACATTTTGTTTTAAAATACAGCTGATTCTTTTTGATTTTGACACCTTCTTGCAGCGAGGTTAACCATCTTGCTTACGCCGGGATGCTGCTCTGCATGATGCAGCGCACTGCAGCGCGTTTGGAGCGAATTCAAGCCAGTCTAGCAAACTCGAATTTCTTTTGAGCAAGTAGCAACCACAGAAACAATACCAAAATAAGGCCTTTTCAGTTCTAATAGTATATAAATTTATAAATTTTTACTCTGCATCGATTGATGGAAGCAGCCCGATTTTTTTCATTTCACAATTTTCACTTTTACAATATATCGTATCGTGCTCAATTAATTTTGCGTCGAGCAAATTGCACCGCGCTGCGTCGTGGTGACCGTCTTTTCACGTTTTTATTTGACTATTTTGTTGTCCCAATTGTCGTTCAATCCTCTAGTGACCGACGTGAAGTCAGTCAGCCGTCCACCACGGACGACGGTGAAACGGTATGAAACTCCTCCAAATCTATTCTAAAAACATACAAAAACCAACTTTTCCGAACGTATTTCTCTCACTTTTATTTCATTTCTGCAACTCTTCTGAATAACTTAACATTTTATTTAAACTTCTGGAGTGCTTATTTCGAGCAAATATTCTCATTTATCATATTATGCTTAATTTTGCCAATGATTTTCCTTCCAACTCTCGAGCAATTCTTGTACACAACACACGCCATTCATAATTTGTTGCACACACTGACAACTAGATGAAGATTTGGCGCTAGTGTCGTTTGGGGCAACACTACTCCAGAGTATGTTCAATTTATTAGTACGAAGGTAAAAAACAAAAAAAGGATTTTAATTTTCAATCATTTGTAAACTTGTGGATTTTTAGACTTAAGCATTATATGTATATATATAATGGACTCCTAAATTTAATTTAAACTTAATTAGTGGATTTTGATTTGAAAAATAATTTTTGGGTGTATTATTTTCTCTACTGTTCAGCCTTTCTAATTTAAAAACAATTTTTCATTTAATGGTTCTTAAAAATATATAAATTAAAATTCCCTATACTTATTTATTTATTTTATTCCGTTAATTGATATAATATCTTTACAGACTAAGCAAATGCAAATATAAAAATTGTGAGTAACTACTAATAACTTACATAAAGTTGATTTGAAGGCATCCTTAGGCATTTAGAAGTCAATAGAGCTGTCCGAATAAATCTTTTTTATAGCAGCTAGAGCTCTAAAAATGTTCGTATGCCGGGTTGTTTCGGTTTTGACAATTAAGTGTTAGGTTTTGACAATTAAGTGTTATAAACAGGCATGCTTCCACCGATTTTTATTTTTGAGTTGGGTTTTCGGCGGATTGGATTCTCGGACCAATTCATTTTTTCTCGTTCTCTTTTGCACAATCGTTCATTCTTCCACTCGTGTAGACAGGGACAAAGAATGCTGGTACACAATTCACGGAAATTGGTACAGAATTTCCACTAATTTGAATTTGACTTTCCCATGTGGTCCTACAGTGTTCGCATCCTCATTGTACACCACTAGGTGTGTTGACTTAATTTTTGGAAACGAGGCGGCCGACAACATGGGCACTGTAACGATTATTTTCCAAAGGATTTAGATTTAGAAAAATCCTGCGATTAAGCGCACATGCAAAGCAAATAAAGACACTTTTCGGAAGCAAAAGAAAAGTGATCACCGATCGAGCTGCGTGCGAGTTGCTATATCGCCCAAATCTGCAAATGTAGATCAATCGATGGCAAAGAATCAATTCCAAGTTTATAAATAAAACTTGAAAGCATTAAATAATCTCTTATATCTTTCGCCGTTTTTTTAATAGTACATATTTATATTACTGTGTTTTTAATTTCTCAGTGTTCATCATTCAGCGCATTGTATCATTCATAATCATAAGCTTCTTACATGCGCGGGTCGCACATTTCAAAATTTGTACCTGGCTCAAAAAAAGGTTGCTCATTCTTGCGTTAAACCAGTGATTCTCAACCTTATTTTTGTCGCGGCACGCTTTTAACGATTTCAAAGTCTGGCGACACATAAAGAAAAAGATAGATATACAAATAAAATATAGATATACAGTATTATATACAGTATTATACAGTGTTATAGAAATATATATACATATATATACATATACATACATATACATACACATACATATACATATACATATACATATACATATATATATATATTTCTTCACACATTTTCTTCTTATATATATATATATATTTATAAATTTAGAATAAAACAGAAGTAAAAATAGAATAAAATATACAAAACAGACATTTTCTTCTTTAAAAGATTCACTGCGCTAAACAATGACTAAAGGGCAAAATAAGTTGCCTTGTTTCCTGTCTTTGATGCCATTATAAAGAAGAATAATTAGTAGCAAATTTGGCTCCAGTGGACCATTGTATCGCCGATCAAGACCGTCCAATCAACGTTCATCGAAATAGTCTATAAGCTATTGTCAATACGGAAGAAAGCGTTTGTTTTTTGGCATTAGATTGTGTTTTTCATTATTTCCTGATGTTGATTGCTACTATCAATATTAGATACATATTTATTTTTTGAACGTGTGTTCATTGTTCACATAATGAAGAAAGATCGTCAAAAGATCGTCGAGGACGGAGTAGACCACAAAAAAAAACTTTGGAATTTCTCAGTTCACACGAGTGTCGTATATATGTATGTATGGCATGATGTTCAAGGTTGCCACTATAAAATTTTAAACAGTCTGGAAATACATACATTTTACATTTTTATATTCCTCTTTAATTTTTTAGCCACAATATAAAACATCTTAAGTCGTCTTAAGTAATGAAGTAATAAAGTAAATAGTAAATTTTCCAATAAATTGGCAGTAAAAACACACAATTTTTGATTTGAACACAATTTTTTTTTTGTCTTTTTGAAGTTATTTATATTTATATTTGACGAAATATGTATTTGATTAATTATACCAAAGAGCATTAAGACCAAGTTTCAAGCCAATCTGACCACAAATAAAATATTCCTCATACAAACTTTGCAATCCCTTTTCACCACCTTAGGGGTTAAATTTCAAAATATCTGTCCTTAGTGCTTGTATACGTAGTTAAGGAAACGTCTGTGCAAATTTCAGCTTTCTAGGTCCAAGCGTTTAGTCTGGGTGTTGATGAGTCAGTCAGGACTTTCATATTTATATATAGAGATTCATAACATAAATTCAGTTATAGGGTAGCAGACGATCCTTTGCTCTGACTATAAGAACTAAAATAATAAACTTATATAAGTCAATAGGAGTATACTATATTGTCCTATGACTGAAGTATTGTGAATGAGTATTAAAAGTTTTTATATAGTATCTAGAATACACATTAATATTGAAGCTTATCACAAAAAATTTAAGTAAACTTTTTAATGTAAACTGATTGTAAAAAATATAAAAATATGCATTTAAAATATTTGTAATGTAAACTGATTGTAAAAAAATATGAAAATACGATCAAAAAGGTTTAAGTTGTTTTACTTTAGAAAGGGAGTACTTGCATGAAATTAAAAAAAAAACCCATACATATTCTTGAATTTCTTTAAATTTTTATCTTGTTTTAGAAGAAGTAAGAAAGAGAAGAAAACAGAGACGGGGAATATACTGCTCTGCCACGATGTGATGGTGGCATCTCTGTTAGTTCTCATCAAAAAGTTATTGCACTCAACTTATTGAAGAGTCGACCCTACAATCATGACCAGTCATAACCAGAGGGATACTCTTTCTATCGAAGAGCAGGGGATCCACGAATAAGTAGCGATGCGCTTCGGACGAATACATTTGTAAATACTCGTACTTTTACAGGTTTTAGCAACATTGTTTGCGCTGTCTGCCTTGGTATCTTCATTCGAGTTCGGTCAACCAACTGTCCAGGTGTCTGTCTGATTATTGTGTCTGCCGCCACTGCTCCTGTCTGCAGTTTAACGAGGGAATACTTTTATACTGTATGCGCTGAAACTTTTAAATGTTCGTCTGATCGTTAGCTGGATATCTATGCTTTTACCAATTGTCTTGTTTACTTTTTTATGTAGTTATTGTTTGCTGTATTTTCACCAACCACTAAAGGGGCTAATTTCACATGGCTTTACGAGTATTTTATGCTATTTTATTTATTTATTTTGTTTTTTCAAAGCAGAAAATGTGTGGTTTTCCCAGCCATTTTTTTGCGGAGAACTGTATCAACCAGCTAGACCAAACAGACCAAACAACCATCAACCTTTTTGAATGTTTGTAGATAGATTTGCACATTTTTATTTAAATTCATTAGTTATTTTCCCAGCACTTTGTGAGTTTTTCTTTGGCTTGAGGATCGTCTCTGTGCAGACAGCTTTGTCTCTTCTGGAAGCAAGGAAGGGTAAACTACAAAAACCGAAACTTGTCTGTAATGATGCGGCCCCGACGAAGTGATTTGAAACTAGTTTCTTTAAGGAAGCATCATCCACTGCCTGCATCTTCAGTTTGTAAGACTTATGGTGATGATGATGATGGTAATGGCGGTGGCGATGATGATGATGATGATGCTGACGCTGACGATAATAGCTTTTCTACGCTTTGAGGACATTATATAATATCATTTCGTTTTAAAGGCTCATCAATAGCTTGGCCATCGAGCTAAGAAAGAGTCCACGATTATTATCATGGTACTATGGTGTACACTACACTGTACACTAATGAAAATGCTGATTGTCGCATTGCAACTGTAATGTTGGTGATGATATTGCTTTGTATGTTATATCATATGCATCGATACGGGAGGGTTGTTGGTGGGCATTTGTTTGTTAAATAATTTAAATTTATACTGGTTGTATTTTTACCATCTTTGGATGTAGGTATGGGTATGCATACCTTTTTTTTTACTACTAGTCGTTGTTAAAAGTTTGTTGAAACTTTCACTTTTTCAGTACAATAAAACAATGCTTGAGAGAAAAGTATTTTATTGTATAATAATTAATTTTACAGCAATAGACCTGCTGATAGACTGAACTAGTTTTGAATATTTTTTTATTAAAGAAGCTATCCTCATATAAACAGACTCTTTTTTTTTTAAAAGCTCTCATCACTTTCTCTAAAGAAACCCATCGCCGGATTGTTGGATGGAATTTTACGCTTGTCGAACAGAGCTTATTTTTGGTGCACTAGGCTATAGATTTAGACCTTGATTGAAGCCTTGATTCTTTGAAAATACATACGAGTACATATCTAAATGTTTCAATTTTAGTACATACTCGTAGGTATATGTCTCGTAGGTATCAATGTTAATGGTTATGCTATACGAAATTGCCATATTGCACGTCATATTATTTCAGATTATTCACAACGCATTATAAATTATGTAGTATGTACCTACAATATAATAATAACGTTCATGCAAGCTTTATTTCAGTAGAGCACTCTAATTTGTTTGCCAATTCATTTTATCGTATTTGATTCGGAAATTCATCAATGAAGCATTATACCACCGTCATATTTATTGTCTGTTATGTTACGAGCTGATTTAGTTTTATGTGATCGTTAACACGTACATACGTACAGGCGAAAAGTAGGTAAGGCGGTGATGAGGTCAGTAATAGTCAGCTTAGTCATATTTTTTTGCTTAAAAGTAAATAAAATACGTAAATGATGACATTTTCTTATAACGTAACAATTTTTATTTATGTTCGTGAGTACATGCATTTTTTATTACAAGAAGAGAACAGGTAAAATGTCTACAATAATACAAAATTTAAATGCTGTACATTTTTATACGTTAGAATATTTTAATTTTTATGTTAAATAACGTCACAATAACAGTGGATTTTGACAGTTCATATATGACGTGAATACTTGTGCGTTTAAGATTTGTTGCATCACGGCTCTAACTTCTTTAAAAATTCTTTTTGGTGTACTCGTATAAAATTTAATTAAAACAAATAAAACAAAAACTCGTATGTGTATTGCCTTATAATATTTTACAATATTTATATATGTACATATGTGCATATACATACATATGTGCATGTACGAGTATGTGTAGTGTAATCAAAGCAGATTAGTGAAAAAAGTAAAGAAATTGTTGCCATTATCGCCGTCGCACGGATGGATGTATATTTTTTCATAATGATTTTAGCTCAGTGGTCGCAAATATGTGACAAGCGTGCCAGATTTGGTACGTTAGCAATTTTTTTACCACGTCAACAATACACCTTTTTGTCAATTAGATAAGTTAAGTCTACCATGAAGAATTGACTACAGGCGAAATATAAAGTCTATTCTAAATATTAGGAATACTTTGGGCTTTGTATCTTTTAAATGCATATTTTTCGTCAAAAAAATTGAATCATTTATTTTGGTAATGCGAACCAAAAGTATGATTTTTTACGAGATTCTATTAATAAGCAAATTTTGTTTCGAGAAAATCACAAAGATTTTTAATAAAAATGAAAAGATCATACCAGAATAGACAACAATTGCCCAACAACACATTAACTCAATTTTTTCATGAAGTGGACTTGCATCATTTTCTAAATAAATGATTCAGTTACGAGTTACATTATAATGTCGTTAATAAAACATTAATAAACATTATAACATTAATAAAATATGTACGAATTTTGGCTTAAATTGCTTTATTGGTAAATTGATATGAATAGAAATTTTCTAAACTAAGTCCTTAAAATAATATATTTTATAAAATTAGTTTGGCATTAAAAAAAGACAAATCATAATTTGTTTATAGAAATAAAAATATTTTTTGGCACAATAATAAGCATCCACTTGTGTCCACTGACTTGAATGTTTTATGAAGCGTGTATGAGTATGCGTCTGCTTTATGTATCCATGTTCGTAGAGACATCTACTCGTATGTTAGTCTTCTTATACATATAGTAGGTATGTAGGTATATAGTTGAACTGCCGGTAATTAAAGTGATTTTACAGCACAAATCGATGTTAACAAAACCTTCTCAAACATCATCATACACCACGGAGCAGCGTCGTAAAGTACGTACATATGTATGTATCGTAGTCGTAAAATTGCAGTAGAAATAATATTGGCCAACAAATTTTAACGGCTGCTAAGTAGTCTATGCGATTTGGGTTAAGCTCTCTCGACACATTAAAGAAAATTATATATATTTCGTGTAAATTTCTTTTTACAAAATTTCTCTTTTAAAAAATTTAAAGTGGCAAAGCTTATTTATTAGTGTAGGTATTTAAAAAAGCGTATAATGATGGAAGAATAAATTACAATGGATATATATATAATATTTTGTTCAAATAAATTTTACTTGGGAAGACAAGATCTTAAGAGGCAGAGACAGTAGAGATGAGATCATGACACGAAAAGGCGTTTTTCAGTTTCGAGACCAGTCAAAATATCTCTTCGTCCAATATAACCAATATAATCCAAACTTTAACATAATTAACTAAAATCTATATATTGATAATATCTATTGTTTTATTGTTGCTAATATGGATGCAGTCGAGAAGAGGCAATACGTTTTAGCCGAATGCGTTTTTTTTGTGCCCCGAAAGTGTTTTTTTCTCCCTTTTTTTCTATTTAGAAATTAAATACGTTTTAAAAAGGTTATTTATTGTATTTTTTGAATACTCAAAATACTGTATTTTGTATTTATACTGTATTTATACTGTACCAAATTTACTTTATGAAAGCCTGAAAATCCTAGCCATTGCCTTTATTTTCCTTTTTTCTTCCACTCAGTATTTATTTTTTTTTATATTTTTTTGTTGGTTTGTGGTTTGTGGTTTTTGCGTTTTTCCTTTTGTTTTTGATTTTTGTGTTTTTTTTTCGTTTGCTTTTAATATTTTCATTTTTTATTATTCAGTCATGACTTTTTCGATATATGTACGAGAGTATATTCGTACAAGTGTTACACTGGCAGTTGCTTTTTCGAAGTAGGAACAACTTTTACTTTATCGACATCGGGATATGCTTCGGATGCTTCATGAACAACGGTATAAAGTTTCTCTCCTTGACAACGACCAACAAAAATTGTAGCTCTTCACTCTCCAAAAGCAACTGAAAGAGGCAACTTTAAGCGTTTTAAATTACCTTTGCCCCTTTGTGAATCCCAAAAGAGTTGCATAATATTATTGCTGGTGCCGTTGTTGTTGTTGTTGTTGTTATGAGTTGTTGTCAAACAATTATGATGTTTGCTTCTTCTCGATAGAAAGTAACAAACATGAAAATTTGTTTTATTATGCAATTAAAATTGGGAATAAATTTATTTTAGGAGTATACCTTTAATATACCTTTTTGAACCGTCAAAATTCATTTGACAAATAAAAGCTAGAAGGTTTTTAGACATGGATCGTTGCATTCTCGCACAACGAAATGAAATAATAACAATTTACTACAAACATTATGAAAATATTGCACTTTCTCGCAAAGCTTTATTGAATTAATTCAATAAGTTCGAGCGTCTCGGACAAGTTAGTGATATAAAGACCTCAACTCGTGTGCGTCCGGCCGGCCAGGTCAACTGAAAATATCACCACAGCAACTGAGAGTGTGGCTGAGAGCTCAGGTTTATCCATATCGTGACGATGCTATCACAAGCCAGTTTGCACCGCATTTTGCATTAACATCTTGCCTTACATGCTTATCAGGTGCATCGGAGACAAGAATTGAAGCCACCAGACCCACGCACAGCGCCGTACCTTCGCTTGTGACACTTCATTTGCTCCTAATTTATTTTCGATTCACGTTGTAAAGATTGGCGCTTCTTATAAACCTGAAGCAAGAAAGCTACATATAACTTTAAACTTTTATAGTTTTATTAATATCACAGGAATATATAGAAAATAGATCAGGATTCTTAACTATTGCTGCTTATCATACATTTAGATCACTTCGACTTTATTAGAACCTCTGAAAAGTAGCCTTTTCAAATTTTCGGTCCTTGGGTACTTTATCAGATCTTAGCTTAGCTATCTGCGAAAGTATTTTCCTAATCCTTTTTGGTCTTTTTAAAGATCAAACTTAAAGCCATATAAACCCTTTTTAACAATGTAAAAGAGTCCTCCTCAATGTCTTAGTAATTTGAGAGTAATAGGTCTGTAATAGTAAAACGAGTACATATTATAATTTATGATTTTTTTGATGAACTAAGTAATTTCATTACCAATTTTCCTTTGTTTGTTAAATTTTTGTTAAATGAATAAATGATAAAATTAATCATTATGCAGTGAAAATATATAGAAAATATTAGTAATAAAACTGTAATTTTGTAGACAAATCCACGTAAAAACGTCACTGGAAATAACTAATAGTATAGTTAATATAGTAGAAGCGGAAAAGAAACAGTTTTTTTAAGAATTTTGCTTAATTTTTCACCTCTTTTCAGCCTTGTGGTCCGGTCTACAAACCGGTTTCTCATTATAATCTTCCATTAATTATTCTAATCCTTAATCATTACATTAAATTTAAAATTGTTTGTGAACAAAATACATTATGACTTAACATTTATTACAAACTAAGAGTTACTGAAAAGTTGCTGAAGAGTTACTCGAAGAGTTACTGAAAAACAATAATCTTCGGTTTCTTTTTCTACATCTTCAGTTAATTTTTTTGATTAAACCAACTGAACCAACAACTTTGGCAAATTTCAGCAATACACTCATCACCAACGCATTCGTTGAACGCAACGAATTGTGGTGGCTGTTTTTGGCTTCACGAGGCGACAGAGCGCAATGAATATGTTTAGGATTCGTAAAAGACCAATACGATTTCAATGAAGAAAGACAACGGCAACGATGGTGACGATGAAAAGACAGCAAAGACAACAACAAAGACGGCGCGATGTAGTCGACATCGACTACCGCCAGTAGTCGGAAGAATAAGATAATGATGATGATGATGATGATGATGATGATGATGATGATGGCGACGATGCAGAGATGATGAGCAATAGGCTGATGGCAACGGCGTCACAGCGATACCGATTAACAGACCGAACCGATCGGACAAACTTCCAGCCGAGTATAAAGAGGGCTATGCCAGCCTTTTGAAAAGCATTCAGTCGTTGGTTCGCTCTTCGAAAGCAACTAAATTTAATTTTAATTTAAGTTTTTTCTCTCCCCCACAAAACTCACAACTATGAACTCCTTCTCCGTGGTAAGTTTGTACATCAAAAAGAATGGCACAGATTATTTCAGTGGAGATATAGGAAGCAGCAGCTGAATAAAGGATTTATAATCTGCATTCGTGTTGCTAAAACCGGATCTGATCGGATATATTTGTGTTCTTTTTCGTTGCAGTTTTTGGTGTTTGCATTGGCAGCGTTGGTTGCTGCAGAAGCGCCATCGGGTTATAATTACCAAAGAGGCGGCGGTGGTGGTGGCGGCTTCGGAGGCGGTGGTTTCGGAGGCGGCGGCGGCGGCGGCCTCATTGGTGGTGGTGGTTATCAAGCGGTCAGCGGTGGTTTCCAAACGTCCGAGGGACAAAACGTCGATCCTCAGCTATTGGAGCAAGTGCGTCAGATTCTGTTGAATGAGGAGAGTAAATCTGGCGGTGGTGGAGGAGGTGGCGGCGGCTCATTTGGCGGTGGTGCTCCGTCCGGTTCGTATGGCCCTCCGTCGTCCTCATACGGAGCACCTGGTTTCGGCGGTGGTGGCCGCGTTGTTGGCATTGATCTCGATGGTGTACGCCAAGCCATTCAAGTGGCGCAGTTCGCCCAACAAAGCTCCGTGGGAGGCGGAGGAGGAGGAGGCTTTGGCGGATATCCCTCCAGACCGAGCGGTAGCTACGGGGCGCCATTCTAAGCGCTGTCTGTACATACCGTAATCAACCACCACCACATCATCAACACCGTCTTCCTCTCTATATTCATCGTCTCTTTTCCTTTGGGAAAAACACAAACACAAACAACAACAACAATATACATTTAGTTTCCTGCCAAGAAGCGCTGGGTTGCTGAAAAAACTGCTAACAATAAAAGAAAATTAGCAAAGTACTCGAGAATTACAATAACAACACCGAAATCACACGAAGTGCGTTCGTAAAGTTTAAATATTGAACGGAAATCTTTTTGGCTTCAGCTTTTATTCCATGTTCCATGCACCAAAGCAGATTTTGTGGACCCTCCAGCGTGTGAGTTCATCTCCATCCAACCATCCAACAAACAAACAAACCAACCAACCGACAAAACGACAAACCGACTAACCAATCGAATGGAACCTTCGCTGATGTTGAACCTGAGTTTGTTGTTGACACTTTAAAAGCTTTTCTTCAATTTCATTGTAAACCCAAGCATTGCTCCGTTCCGCCCCGTTCGGCGGTGTAGTGTGTCATTGGTTTAACTGCGCGGGCGAGTCGAGTAACTTCTTCTTCACCACATCATCGGCGTGCCTTTCTCTTCGCATACTCGAATTACCGACGCAGCTAATTCAATGGCATGCCCTGCACCATGCATCGATTTCTTTCTATCGTGTCCAGGAGTTTAATGACCCGGCCCAGCCCAGCCCAGTCCAACTTCTCTAACTCAGCTTCCATGAGGATATCATGTCATGTAAATAGTATGTTCTTTTTTCTAAAAAAAAGAAAAAATGTTATAACGCATCGTGTTAGTTTATAAGTGTTTTTATAAATATTGTGTATGAAACAAACAAAGAAACAACAAAAAAAAAATATGAAAATAATAAAAAAAATAGTAAATTTTGTCACCGTTAAAACTTTTGCATTTTCATTGAATTTTATTTTCATTTTCATTTATTTATGCTTATAAAATTGAATTCTGTCGATTTAACTAAAAATGAAATAATGAAAAAAAAAGATCCGCTTGACATTAAAATATTGGAACAACGAAAGTATGTCGCCTAAAATCGAAAATTTAAATGTTAAACGAATAATATTTTACATAATGAATGCTTAATTTGCTAAAGCGATTAGATCTACTATTTCATTTTTATATAAGTTTTATAAACTCCGACTATCTATATTTTAGAAAATATACATATATCCAATTTTAATAAGGATTAAAACCACCATTATTCTATATTATTCTATAACGTCTACATTTTTTTTCTCCTACTAGTCGATTTGGTACTAGTGCATTTCATTTTTTTATATATTTAATTGCATTTATTTTATTTTGTTGGCAATTAATAAAACTCCTTTTAGATATTTACATATGTCCCAAATTGAACTCTATATTAAAATTAGTTAGTTTTCTGTATAAATGGAACATTTTACACTACTGTTGGATGATCGGTATAAAAAGTTCTTATAAGGCTTTTGCAGGGTAGATATAGCAGTGTAAATAACGCAATAAAGAATTTGTTCATTTTGCGATTTATTTTCTGAGACGATATTAAGAAAAGTATAAGGTTTCAAGAGAAAATTGTCGGTTTTAGAGATTTACAGTAACAGATTTTCAGTGTCAGACGGAATAAACGCATATCAGGAGATGTTAAAAATTATAATTATATTTCACATTCTTATGGATCCATTCATCTTCTTTTTTTGCAATCAATAATTTATTTCATTCATTCCATTTGTTTGAATTACTGTCAATGCCAGAAGATTAACCAAAGTGCACATACGGTAGATACTAGACCATATGTACATTTATTAATATTTCACAATGATCGAGCCTATGCGTTTGGCTATGTGTACGATATGTTTGGACCTGAAAAATTATTACATAATACGAGCCTGTAGATATAATTTTTTGCTTGTGGTCTTTTCATACTGTTCGTGGTTTTTATTTTATTCGACTGATAAACCAACTTAATTACACCAAAAACACACACACACACACACACACGCGTGTACACTGTACAATCAACATTTTTGGACATATTGTTTTAGGCCTGTCACCAGCTGCATCTTGCCGAATCTTTAAAATAATCATCTAGTGAAGCATCTATTTTTTCCAAAACAGACAAAAGTGAAAGGATTTAACACACTTGCTATTGTTACATTTGTTATTGTGGGCATCATCATGATAACCATCATCATTGTTTTTTTTCTTCATTATTATTCTTCTTTGTTGTTAATGTTATTACGAGTATGTGCCATGACTGAAATGCTGATGCTTTTTCTGGTTTTGAGCAACTTCTTTGAACTGATGCAACACAAACGTTTGCAGCCGCTAACAAACAGCAGCTGTTGCCACCGGCTCTTGCTGTTACTCTTTAATGCGCATGGAGTTGCGCATTAGTTGGCTATGGCTTAAACGTTGCTATGGCCTAAACATGAGTGTACGCATGAACGAATTACTTCAAAAAAAAATTGTTTTGCATACGCCATTTGCTCATCATCATCATCATGAGCTTGCTTACGTTTACAAGTTCTAGTAAATTATAATTACTTAACTTGTAGATAACTTGTAATAAAAGAGCATTTTGGAATCCTCCGTATGTTGAATGCGTTAATTACGATCCAGGCTATATATTAAACATTTCTATAAAATGTACAAAAACTATTAAAGTCAAAGTAAGAAATTATCTTAAATTGATTAACAATTATAATTTCAACAATTATACAATAATTAGTTAAGGTTAATATAATAATCATGTGGTATTTTATACTCAGTTCATACTCGTCTCAACTGAGAAGGTCTCTGTCATTTTTGAATCTCGTGTAGATTGAAAAATTCTGTCTCGCCTCAGGGTTTCGTATCCATTGAAAAATTCTGTCTTATTTTGAGATCTCGTCTTGACTGAAAAAGCCTATCCCGTCTCGAACTGAAAAGTTCTGATCCATCTCCGAGTCTCTTTTTGGGAGATCGATTTTAAAAGGCTGTCTCGGATATTGTCTCGAACCAAATTGGAATAGAGTAACTTTAGTGTGGAGCAACAATAGAGAATATTAAAATAATCAAAATAAATTGATGTTAATCTAAGTGCTAAATATATTAAATAAAAGTTTATATTAAATAAGTGCTGAAATAGTATTCTACAAAATTCTAAAATCGAAAAAGTCCTCCTTGGTATATCATCAAAATTGAAAAATACGACTATACAGGCCGATAACCTCGTACGGCTTTGGAATTCAAGATGTTATCGAGACGAAAACCAAAACAGTTTCGACTCGTGTCAGTGAGTATTCATTAGCATCTACAAGAAGGAATATTTTTGTTAGTAGAACAGCTAAAATGTGATGAATAGCCATCGAAGAAGATGGAGATCGTAAGAAATTTCACAAATCTAGGTTTTGAACTGTAATTAAAATTAAATTTTAATCATTTTGAAGGGGAAAGTGTTTAATATAATTAAGGCATTTCTTTATCAAATGCTTAGATATTAAAATTGCTGTGCTTGGAGTAACAACAATGATTGCAAAACTAAATGACCTACCGGTTGTAGGGTACAACGTACAATTCTTATAAGAAAAAAAAATGAAGGTGACTTTTTTAATATTATAACGTTCATGACATCCCAGAACTGGGCAATAACGCAATAAAGTTTAATTGTTATATAAGATAGATATAAAATATTTTTCTATTTACTTTCGTCCATTAATTATGTATTGACGCTATAACTGACTTAAATTCTAGAACAATATCATTTAGTTACGTTTCGAATTTTCAGCTTATACGATACTACATTTGTGGAGTGCACTTTGGTGGTGGCGGCGGCGGTCTTTTGGTGTTCGCAATTCTGTGAAAAGAGTGTGTGTTTGAAATATTATTTTTTGTCAAAATTTCAAAAAATGTCCGCTTTGAATTTTGCTCACAATGCAACGAATGAAATTAATTCTTTTAATTTTGGATCGGTGGATTATATTGTATTCGTAATAATGTTGGGTGTGTCGGCAGGAATCGGAATCTTTTTCGGTTTCTTTCGCCCAAGTGAGGATACCGCCGACGAATATCTTTTAGGTGGCAAACGAATGAAAACAATTCCAATTGCCATTTCTTTGGTCGCTAGGTTTGAATTTGAGTTAAGAGAGGACACGCTCTTAACTCTTAGCTAAAAAATTATCAAGAAAAATGTCTAACTGCTAATTTCCATAGTCAACTCTCGGGCATCTCCATAATGACGATACCAGCCGAAATGTACAATTATGGCTTTAATTGGTTTTGCAATGTTCTGTCAATGATTGTGGTGATACCCATCCTTTGCTGGGTGGTTATACCGGTTTTCTACAATAACAATATTTCCAACTGTTACGAGGTGCACATAATGAAAGAATCGAAATGAAAAGAAAGCTTAAACAACAAAATTTTTTTCTCTACCTCGTATTTAATTGCAGTATTTAGAGAGACGTTTCAACCGGAAGACACGCCAACTACTTACTCTGGCATTTATTGTGACAGCAACCTTCTTATTACCGATATACATATTCATTCCATCTTTGGCTTTCTCTCAAGGTTTTTATTAATTAAAATATTACAAAATACGATAATATCGACAATAACACTACTTCAAACAGTTTTTCGTATTCATCACCAGTAAGTAGGGCATACGAGCGAGATTTTCCGAGATTCACGGATCTTGTCGCGTTCTCGAATCTCGTCTAGACAGCAGCAACTATTTTACGAAAAAAGAGAATATCAGTAGAAAAACCTTAGCTAATTATCAATATGAAACATCCTGAAAATAATATTCTTATAATAATTTTAGACAAAAATTTCTTTAGAGAAATGCGCGCCTAAAAATCTTCTCATTATTAGTCCTCATTTTAACTGAAATACCTTGTTTGTTCTCTGGATCTTGTCTCGCATTAAAAAGACCTTCTAACCTTTAAATCTTGTCGCGAACGAAAAATTCGGTCTCGTTCTTGAATCTCAATTCATAATTCCACACGATGTGACGACAAAACCGACATACTCCCGCAGATTTCTCTAATCCATTCCCTAATCCTAATTTTATTAAAACTTTTATTTTATAAAAAAAAACCCTGTTAATTTATTTCCAGTAACTGGTATCAATATACATCTCATAAATGCCGTGGTTTGTTCCATTTGCGTTTTCTACACAATGTTCGTAAGTCTTCTCGGGATGAAAGTATCCTTTGTGAATTTATCAATATGTACGAGTATCATTATCTTCAATAATCGAGTCATAATGCTTTTAAACAGGGTGGCATCAAGGCTGTGGTGTGGACTGATGTTGCGCAGGCAGCTGTAATGATCTTATCCGTGGCATTGGTCGCTATTTTAGGCACCCTAAAAGTTGGCGGTTTTAGTAAAGTGTTAAGTATTGCAAGCGAGGGACGACGCCTTGAAATGGAGTAAGATATTTTTGTTTAATTTATTTTTAGATTTATATTAAGTTTATTTATTTTCTTTTAATTAAATTTATTGTTCATGCCTGATCAGTCTTACCCTGGATGTTCAGACACGCGCAACTCTATGGAACTCTTTTGCTGGAGCTACGATAATGTGGACTTCATATGTTGGTCTAAATCAGAGTTGCGTTCAACGTCTCGTCGCTTTGCCTTCCTTGGAGCATGCTAAAAAGTATGTAGTACTTATAGTAAAACTGTAAAACTTTAAGTATGTACTCTGTAAGAGAAATTGTATCGTCTACATTTAATTCGTTTCAGCGCTTTGTTATTATTTGGATTTGGTTTCATGCTTATCATGACGCTTAACTGTTTTACGGGCATTATCATGTTTGCTCGATATTCTGACTGTGATCCAATTCAGCTGGGCCTAGTGGAAAAAGGCGACAAGCTAATGCCATTCTTTGTACAGGATATAGCAGGACATTTGAAAGGAATGTCTGGTGTCTTCATCTCATGCGTTTTCAGTGCAGCGCTTAGTACATTATCGGCCAGCTTGAATTCGCTTTCCGGTGTTGTGTACTTCGACTATATTAAGCCGCATCTCAGGCACACCGAAGGTAGGGCCAACTTCATAATGAAGGCGTTCGTGTTTGTGGCCGGTTTATATTGCATAATTGCCGGCGTAGTTGTGGAAAAGTTTGTTTCGATTCTGCAGATTGCGTATTCGATAGTCGGCGTTACCTTCGGTGCGGTTTTCGGCGTGTTTTTGCTGGGCATGCTAGTGCCCAAAGCTCACGGAAGGGTAGGCAAATCGGCGACCAATGGCCGAAAATGTTTTCAATTCTCTTTTTTAATACAAGCTATTTTTAGGCTGCCTTTTGGTGTGTAGTCGCCAGCATTCTATTTGTGTTATTGATTGTTGTGGGCTCACAAGGAAAACTTCATTACACTCCTTTGCCGTCTGCGACTGATGGTTGTATCGCATCTAATATAACTTCAATGGCAAAGTAATTTAAAACATGTTTTATAGTTTTTTGCAATTGTTTTAATTTTTTTACTCAAGCATTCTTCCAAAAAGAAATATTTCCATTATGCAGACGGTGCAGACTTCCCGAAATTCGACATTGGCAGGTTTCAACCTGTTTAAGATCTCCTTCAATTGGTATGTGGTCATTGGTGCTGCGATTGTTTTTGCTTTCGGTATTCCGCTCAGTTATATTTTGCCAACGGAAAGAGCTGCCAAATTCGATAGCAAATTGTTGTCTCCGATTGTGCAACCATTTGTGGGTTACGAATTGACGAAAGTGATGGAGATGCCAGAAATGCTTGAAACGATAAATTTAAAATGACTAAATTTTTTCTTTCTTATCTTTATTTAGTTTAATTTTATTATATGAATATCGCATGTTAATGAATATTTTATTACATTCAGATAAATAATTCGTATCTCCGAAGAGTTGATGTTTGTTTATTAGTATAAAAAATCAAACTTTTATACTTTTCAGTTTTAAAAAATTCAAAGACACGAATATAAAAAAAAGTATATTTTCAATCCAACAATTTTGTAATGGTTAAAGTGATAATAAAATATTACATTAATATTTACATATATAGTTATCTCATTCGACTTCTTTCAAATTACATTGCCTGCTGAGGGACTGTTACATTTCTATTCCCGATTAAAATAACTTCTTATTCTACAACATCTTGAACTCTAGGTCTTGTCTCTCTCTGCCTCAGTCGTCAACAGATGTACATACTCTTGTTTACAAACAGATAAATACATACTCGTACATACATATGTATGTACATATATTGTTCAAAGAAGTTAACTTATCTGCAACCAGTGGAAGGTGATGAATACAGTACTGATTGTAAGAATGTGTCTTTCACGAGTATAAAATATGAGCCGTTTTTTTTGAAAGTGTAATAAGTCAATTCTTTTTTATTTCGTGATATTTACAAGCTTGTATTTTGATAGCAATGCAATTCTTATGGAGACGGATGTTTTGTTTTGTGAAAATTGTATAGATTTTGAAAATTTGTTCTCTAAATTGAATCAAAATATAACAATCAGAGTGAAAGTTTTCTCATTATTAACTCCATTTTTTCATGAGATGGTGTTGAAATCACTTTCAAAGAAAACGGCTCATATAATATTTAAACAAAAGATATCATCTACGAGTCTACAGAGTTACTGAGATAAGGATTAAGTTTAGAAATGATTTGCTATTTAAGTTATGTCATGTTATTTGCTCTCTGGAGTATTCATTTCAGGTCGTACAAAGGCAGTAGCATTAATTAAGTCTTTAATTGATAGGAATGAGTTGATAAGCAAACGTCTTAAACTAAGAATTTATAAAAAGAAAAAGAAGCTTTCCTTGCTAAGCAGTTTTAAATTAATTCTAAAAATAATATTAAAAATAATAATAAAAAATAGTACTAATAATAAAAATAATAATAAAAAATAATAATATAGACAATATATGCATACAATATATGCATAAAAAATAAATTTGAAAAAATGTCACAATCAATTAACCAGCCTTTGGTCAATGATAATTCGGCAGATCAATTAAAGAATTTTACATTCGAAATTATGGATTATATAGTGTTTATAATAATGTTAACAGCATCAGCTAGTGTTGGTGTATATTTTGGTTTTTTTTCGAAATCGAAAAATACAACCGATGAATATTTGATGGGTGGCAAGAAAATGAAAACAATACCGATTGCAATTTCATTGGTTGCAAGGTTTGTAAACCAAAATGTTGAAAATTCGAATTGAGTCTAATTTATTTAGTTCGGCTTCTTAAAGCATAATTACCTATTGCATTTCACTTATTCGGAAATATTGTTGAGTTTTAAATATAAATTATTTCTCTCTGTCTTTTTGAGTAAAATATGAGTACTGTAATGCGGCGGACATTGCAAGAAAAGTTGTATTTGAAAGTTGCATAAGTCCACTTTTGGGAAAAAATTAGTAAAAATCTTATTAATGGTAATTTTAATAAGATATACATTAGTATATGTAGGTAGCCTCTTTTTATATTTTTAATCTTAGATTCAACGGAGTACAATTTCTTGATAAAATACTCAATAGCAATACTCAATTTAGCATTGCAATGCTATCACAAAAAAAATATCGCCACTTCTACCTAATTATCATAATTAAAACGCCTTATAATTGCAATTATTATTGATTATTCTTGATTATTGGAGTTCAATGTGCTCTGTTCTATAGCAGATATTAGCTAGTATCTAGATTAGTTTTTTTCTTTATAAGTATGTATATATTATATGTACTTTTTTTATATAGTATGTAATATTAAAGAGAAAAAATAGAAGTATGTATTATTTTTTACATTAAAAAATCCATTTCAGTCAACCAATGTCTATAAAAATTAGGACTTGTATTTCCTCTTGTTTTCATTTCCTATAATAATTTATTACTGAAGGTGTATAAGTTAATTTGAAGCAAAAAATCGTTAATTTTTTTTTAACAAAAATAATAATAATTATTGCATTATTAAATTTTAAAGGGTTATAGTGTAAAAGCATCACATAATTTAAATAATTGCCAAAATAATTTAAAATTGATTCAAACGCAAACCCTAAAATATATCAAAACTTCTAAAACTGGACTTATAACACTTTTAACTTTATATTTGAGGTGGTTTCTTTAACTTTTTTGATAATAATATAACAAAATAAATTCTCTTCATTTCATTGTCATAGTCAACTCTCAGCTATTTCCATAATGTCAGTACCAGCGGAAAATTACACATTTGGTTCGAACTATGTGCTCTTGGTTCTATCGATGGGAGCTTGTGTTCCAGTGTTGTGTTTTATTATAGCTCCCGTTTTTTACGAGAACAACATATCAAATTGTTATGAGGTTAGCCCATATTTAGAATAATACTTAACTCTAATAAGTGTACATATATTCATCTTTAAATAATAATCATTGTAATCTTAACAACTATATTTTATTTTCTGGAAAGTATCTAGAAATGCGCTTCAGCAAGCGAACCCGTCAATTAGTCACAGCATCGTTTGTGCTAAACGCCAGTCTCACTCTGCCCGTGATAATATTTGTGCCTGCTTTAGCATTTTCGCAAGGTAAAATCATTTGATAATCTATAATATATAGCCGCGAATAAAAACTAATTTTCATCTAACAGTGACAGGCGTTAATATACATGTCATTAATGGTTTTGTTTGCTTCATATGCGTTTTCTATACCATGCTGGTAAGTTTTTGGTGGATTTTTAATTATGGCATAATCATATTCTTAATTAAATATTACCCAATAAAATTTAATAAAAATTAAAATATTCAATAAAAATTTACAAAACTATTATTAAACCAATCAGTTAAGAAAATATCTTGCTATCATGAATGAAAATACATATATGTAATTATATTTTTCTTCCATCAGGGTGGAATAAAGGCTGTTGTTTGGACAGATGTTCTACAGGCTGGTATTATGATATTTACCGTCGTTCTTGTGGGGGTTTTAGGAACCCTTAAAGTAGGCGGCTTGTCGAAAGTTCTTGAAAAAGCGCACGAAGGAGGACGCACTGAATTGAAGTAAATTTGTCTGCTTTTTCCTTTTTATACTAAGAAGGACCATAAATTGTGCTTGTAGCTTCTCCTGGGATCCACGTATACGCATCACGGTTTGGAACTCCTTTATAGGGGGGCTTTTAATGTGGACTGGACATATTGGTCTTAATCAAAGTTGTGTACAGCGTATCGTTTCACTTCCATCGTTAAAGCAGGCCAAGAGGTTTATGAATCTTTTCGAAAGTTCTTGAATTATCAAGCATTATAATTTTATACTATTGTATTTTTTCAGATCCCTTTATATTTCCGGTATTGGAATAATTGTAATTATGGGATTCAATTGTATTAATGGTATTGTCATGTATGCCCGCTATCATGGTTGTGATCCTCTAATGACTGGTGTAAGATATTAAATATATGTACTATATATAAATACATACAGGAATTTTTTGAATTTTTTAATTCGGGGAATTCCGTATTATTGCGAAATGTGCGTGTTTGGCTTAAAATTACAAGTTCACGCGTATTCGGGTCATTCGAATTAATTCTTAATTCTTGTGAAATGAATACTTAAAGATTTCTTAATAAATATACATATTTCTGTACTTGGTTCTTTTTTGAATAAAATTAAATTTGGTTTCATAACTGTAAATTTCCATTTTAAAATGCACAATTAGGATAAAAGGGGATATGTTTTGCCTTAAATTTTGACATTCGCCAAAGTGAAAAAATTCGAAACTGTGAACCCGCTTGGTTTTAATTAGTTAACACTACTGCGCGTGCACTGTATACTAATATTTACAATATAAAGCCAATAGAAACTGAGGAAAATTAACTCAGGGAAAGATATTGGGGAAAATCCACCAATTTCAGAGCCATCGAAAAAACTCATGAGGTCATACAACCCAATATGTTTCAAAGAAAGTATAGAACCAATAGAACTCTCAAGAAACAACTTTGAAAATTTTACGGGCCTGTTGAGAGGGCACTGCAAATTAAAGACGCACTTGTGCAACGTTGGCATACTCAACGGCAAGTTCTGCATGGAATATGAAACAGAGTAGAATTAAAAAAATTTTTTTTGAACAAGACTACTCGAAGAATTTTTTCATATATACATACTAAACATACCAAATATTGCAGTACATTACTCCCACCAACATAACATACTAACATTTATTCTTTCCTTCGTCCTTTACAGTGGGTTGACAAAGCGGATAAACTGATGCCTTTTTTCGTACAAGATATCATTGGTCATTTGAAAGGAATGCCTGGTGTATTTATATCTTGTGTCTTTAGTGCTGCTTTGAGCACCATGTCCGCAATACTAAACTCACTAGCTGGAGTGATATATTTCGATTACATAAAACCTTTCACGAAGCATACCGAAGCCAAAGCAAATAAGATCATGAAATTCATTGTCGTCGCAATGGGATGTTATTGTATTGCGGCTGGTTGGATGGTGCAGAAATTCGATTCCATCTTACAGTTAATACTTACCATATCGGGAATTAATACGGGAGCAGTAGTGGGCGTGTTCCTCCTGGGAATGTTTGTACCGCGCGTAAATGGAAAGGTTGGTGTACATATATACCTGATTACTGAAGTAAGAAGTAAGAGCAGTTTTATATTCAATATATGTAAATAATTTGCAGGTTGCGGTAACGTCCATTGTGTTCAGTGTGCTGGTAATGAGTTGGATTATTGTTACGGCTCAAATGAAATTCCGTTCAGGAGTAATGGAATACAGCCCACTTCCTACAAAAACAGATCAATGCGAAGCTAATAATATGCAGATTCCCTTAAAGTGATTCAGAATCTGTCTACTACTAATCACGATGAAGACAATTAATTTATTAATATTAATTTTTCTGTCTCTTTATTAGGTTGAACAATACAAGAAATTTGCTGGACTCCCAGCTTCCGCCTACAGATCGTAGCATGCTGATAACTACCGCCTACGCCAGCAATCGTGAATTTTCCATAACGGAAATTTCCTTTTACTGGTACAAAGCTGTCGGAGCTCTTCTCGTTTGGCTGATCGCCATACCACTTAGTTTTGTCTGGCAATTGAAAGAAGATAAGCTGGATCCTAAACTTTTCTCCCCTATCGTTAGGCGATTTCTTGTTAATCGCACGCTAGAAATGGAAGAGATCCCATTGAAGGTTTCACAGCTAGAGAAAGCACAAAATGGAGTAAAAAAAGATGCGCTTTAAAAAATATAGCTTTAGAAACTAATATAAAAACGAAAATTTTTAGTATTGCATTTAACGCTCCGCGATAATAAATAAATAAAATAAACTTTAAACAAAAAAGAAGAAGAAGAATATTTCAGCTTGTTTGCAAAGTTAGCGCATCGAAATCGTTTATAACAACAAATTTCTTTAAATCATCTGAACTAAGCGCTGCATTTCCGGGCCGATTTAAAATTACAGTCTGCATGCCAGCAGCTAGTGCGGCATCCGCCTCTGCAAAAGATACATTTATCTACCTAAATTTGTAAAAATTAATATTTCCTTACCTTTTGCAACATCAGTTAAAAATAAAATTTCCTCACAAGGCGCATCTAAGATCGTTGCAATATTTGTGTATGATGCCATTTCCTGTTTGTGCCCGATGGCTGTATCGAAGTGTGCTGCGATAAGTGGTAATAAATTGCCATAATCTGTTTGTCCAAAAAGTAATTCCTGAGCCTTAACACTGCCGCTAGAATAAATGGCATTTTTTATGCCAGCTCGATGCCAACGTTTCAGAGCACTTGGAACTTCCTTATAGACACTACCTTATTTATTAGTATGTTATACAAAAAAGAAATTAAATTAAATACTTACTGTCCCTTTAGACTACCATCGGAGTAACCTCTGGCCCAGATGTAACCTTGTAACGTTTTCAGAGGACCAACTTTTAAATCTTTATCAATCAAATAGTGTATAAATTTTACAGTATCAGTCAGCGTCTCCTGAATGTTGTTGACGACAGTTTGGTGTGGAGTTTCAGAACCCGCAAATTCTTCATATTGTGGCAGTTGAATAAATTCCTTTATTAATTCTTGAATAGTTGGTTCATTCCAATGCTCTCGCAAGTATGTTTCAGTGTGCTGCTTTGCGTAGGGAAAAAGCACATCCTGTTTACAAAGTAAACAACATTTAGTAAGGAAACAATTACGATTCTATCGGTATGATACCTTGACAAAACTAATTGAGGTCGTCGTACCCTCAATGTCCAGCAAAACAACCTTTGCTCTGATTTCCACCATAACTTTCAACTGAAGTATAAATGCGGAGAAATACCAGCGATAATTATCTAAAGAAGCAGAAAGTAAAGTAAAGTAAAGAAGCAGAAATATTTTACTACTTTATTTCTAGCGTTGCAAATTACTAATAAAACTGTAGCAAAACAATTATTCAAACCGGCCAAAAAAATAAAGAGTTTTCCAAATATTTTAATATTTTTACAAATATTTAAGGTTATGATGAAAAATATACCCATATCGCTCGTTTGCTTTACGAACGACATAATTCAAAAATACATTTTTTCGAAAAGACTTCATTACGGTAGTAGAATTCTAAAATGGCTTTTTACTTACGTGATTGAGAGCTTTAACATTAATTTTCTCTTAAAATCCTGCTCCGATATTGGTGAAAAAATATGCCTAGAAAGCTAAGAACCTCGGCTTTTTTAATATTGAAATAATTATATGGGTTAGTTATACATTTTACACAGAAAAAAACTAATGTTGTTTAGTAAAAAAAAAAAAAATAGTGCTAAAAATTTAAAATTGAAGTTTACTTCAAAAGTACACGATTATCTATAAAATCTTGTTTAACATAAATGAAAGATATTTTTGGTGCCTTTACAACGGTGGCTATATCATCCGTATGGCTATATCATCCGGACATTTTTTACAGCTTGGGTATAGCCGGTAAGTTTTTAATGTTTAAAGGGCTATAACTCCTAAACCAGACGAGAGCGGCCAATAATGTTGGGATCAACGCCTAAAACAATAACAAATTTAGTGAGTTTGCACTGTGCTTAATCTGTTCCAAACGAACTGTTGGAAAACTTTTTGAAAAAATCATAATTACACTTATCAATTAATGAATTTCTCAACGCTCAAAGTCAGCGAACGATTTCTCTGTGTTTATAACTTTACTATTTTATCTAGCAAATTGGCAGTTTAGACGCTATTTACACGTGCGACGGATCGCACTTTTATCTCAAAGAGAAAGCAATATTTTACAGTAATATGAGAGAAACCTTAATTTCAAATACGAAGATTTTGCAACGAATAGCAAATTTTGATTTTTTACGTTAGATGTTTCTTGAAATTTATTATTGTTTATCAGCAATATCATTGTAACTCGTCGCAAAAAAGTGAAAATGAAGGTGCAATTCGTGACATGCCATTCGTCGCAGGTGTAAACATCGTCTTACAGAACATTTTGCCAAATTGTTAGCTGGCAATATCGTGCAGGAAGATTTTAATTTTTCAGGGGTCAGTTTTGCGGACATTTTCTTTTTATTTTATTCTTCATCTTCGTTTATATTATTTTGCTGTCAATTCGCTCGAACAAATTTTTCAAGGAACATGGCATGTAGACTTGTTTGCATTATTTATTTAACGAAATACTTTTAGCATGATAATACGACGCAATACCAATAACTAACTAACGTGAAGAAACAATAATACCCGATAATAAGTAGTTAAACAGATTATTTAAGATGCGGTACTTCCAGTTCAATCTTGAGTAACACGGAGGCGTTGTAACGCACACATTTTTTCTGTTTTGATTTTGAGCAAACAAGTGCAATAGCAGCACTCGTGAAAATAACAGCGACGTGGAAAGAAAGATTTTATTTTTATTAATGCTTAATTTAATGGAAATCAACATGAGTAATCGACCAATTACAGAAGCGGCGGCAGTGTTGTTAACAAGAAGAAAATTGGTATCGGAAAAACTGCAAAGGCTGCACTAGTTGTGATAGCGAGCAGACCGCGACCGAAGACGAGGAGATACCACACCGAAAGCTGTCTCACCTGAGGAACTATCAAGGGTGGTGCAAACATTTGGCTCATTTCTCATCCCCTATTAACCCTTCGTGATATCGCAAATAGTCACTGATTTGTGTTGGGGATTTCTCATTCTTCAAGGTGAAGTCAAAGGTAAGAAAGGGCACACGAAGGACAAATTAAAACTCGTGGAGCTAACTACGAGGAACCAGTTAAATTAGTTCGAACTAGTCAGTCGAAGGGAAATAAAAGAAAAAATGGACACCCAAAAACCGGTCTGCGCCATCTGCGGCACGACACAGCAATTATTGCGATGCGCAAAATGTAAGACTGTCTACTACTGTTCCACGAGTCATCAACACACCGATTGGCCCAGTCACAAGCAGGAGTGCCGCCGTTTAGCCAAAAACAAAGACAGCAATAAGCAGTTGCAGCAATTGCAGCAGGCTGTAGCTGCAGCAACCTTAAATAGTACTCCAGAACCATCGAAAGCAACAACTCAACAAAATTCAATAGTAAATAACGCAAATAGCACTGCATTTGATGGAGCTAGTATAGGAGATAATATCTATAGTGATAAATCAATCCCGAATAGTGGTAATAGGATGGGCCCAATGCCACTAATTTTGGGAACAAACGAGAATGAAATCTTAAATACGCAAGCGGAATCAGTTTCACCCGGTAAAAGCAACGGCGTGGGCGGCATTTATCTGGGCAACAGTGCAGTGAATTCGACCACCATAGAACGCATGAATAACTGCAATAACGTAGCAGAGCATTTTCCAACGTCACACTTAGAGGAATCGGCTGCTGAACAGCTACAGAGGCCACAATCGCGTCATGTTTTGCAGACTGCAGCACTGCAACAAAAACGAGAGCAACAGCAACAAGAACAACAGCAGCAGCAGCAACGGCAGCAAAAACAATACCAACAAATCAAACATCACCATTTCACGAATCACAACAACTACAACAGACCAAATGAGAAGACGGTCAGCCATCAGATTGGACGTGGCGACGAGAATGCAGTTGGAAATGCAAAGTAAGAATTATCAAAAATATTTTTAAAATTTTTGCACATGAATCGCTTGATTAGGTTTCGTGACTAAATGAATTTTCCGCAAATTGTAAAAAAAAAAAACACAAAAAAAGAGAGAGTTCGTACATTTTATTTTTAAAATTTAGAGGTATATTAATGTACGTATACGAATTTAATGGTGGTCGTTTCATAAATTTTCTAAAGATAGTAGTATAATTTTCCGCTCTCTAACTACTAAAAAAAAGCGAAAAACTTTTTAGTAACAACCATTAAAATTTATTTAATTTGATTTAATTAGTTTTTTGAATTCGATTGAGTTTGAAGGAAGTGTTAGAGAAATATTTTAGTTCTAATGAGGAATAGCACAGTGTGTTTCAGTCTATTTAAAATAGAAATTAGAAGCGATTGACGAATTCATTCTCAAGTAATAGGTCATTAAATTGCAAGTTCACAAATTGCACTAGAATTTTCAATTGTGAGCAGGCTAAGAAGAAGAAGAATTAATTATACATACTATAAAATAAGCCTCATAATAGTCAGGCGTATATTCAATATTGTCAATATTATCATTTCATCAATAGCGGATTCCTTTTCTTCCTTTCTTTTCTTTTCGTCTAGTCAGAATATAATATTCCGATTTCCATTAAATAATTAACTCTATATGAATAATGTTAACTTTATTTAACTTGATATTGTAAATAAAAACCATAAAGAAAATAATTTCAAAGAAGCCTGATGCATAGTTAATGAAGGTAGTATGTATTTACAATACTTTCATTAGAAAATGAGTTATGCGCATACTTACACCTTCCTCGTAATTCTGTTAAATTAAAAATTTAATGGTTATTATTAAGTTGTATTCTTTGTAAACATTTGTCGCAATATTTTTTTGCCAATCTCAGAGATAGATGTACATATATATGTATGTACATACAGACTTTGTATTAGTTCTAGAGCAATCAGTTCGTTCGCGTCGGTGAAAACTTGTTGAAAAAATAATGCGCAGTGTTCAAGCGAAGATCGCATCAAATGAGTTCAACTTATTCTCCATTTCAGAGAAGTATTAATAGTAAAATGTATTGGTTTCATTTCTTGAATTTATTAAAATTAAACGCGCAGAAGAATATTACATTTCTTTAAGTTGAAACACATGCTTGCAAATATTATTACCTTTCATCAGTAAAACAATGGAGCGTTAGACCTACAGAAACCTTTAAACGCTTTTCCTTTCTTGAGGGCTTATAAAAGCTTAAACTTTTTTGAAATACTAACATAACATACATAATCATAATTAAATATCTACAATTTCAAAAATTTCTCTTCAGCTGTATGTAAAAATTGCTAAAATTGACTGAAGAAATATCTGGATAACTGGAAATATTAACCTGGCGAAGAGAATTATTTAATTTGGTACAAATATAACGTTTTAACGAATAACAAATTTTCCAAATTTAATTCTTTCTTTTTTTTTGTTTTGCTTAGAGAGTTTAGTACCACATATAGCGCTTATAAAATACTTAATCTGAAACAAACTAAACAAGTTTTTATTATTTTTTTTTGCCCTTTGAAGACGAAGTTTAGAGTTCAATAAACTTTGTTAATGAAAATCTTCAAAGAAGTTCCGCGAGTTATACGCGTTGTATGAAGAAACAGAAAGCATATTAAGTAATTTTAAATGAAAAAAATGAAATCAAAATTTAATATATGTATGTACATACGTAGTATTCTTACAACGTTTTATTCGGTTCTGGGCGATATTACTGCTGTTTACGGTCTTAATTCTTATTCTGTAGCACCTAAAATTAGCGGCTTCTGTAAAGGAGATGACACGTAAAATTATCCACTGTATCGAAGTTGTTATCGACATTACTCATCAATTTTTTCTATCGATTTATGATGGGAATATAGTCGTATTAGAATATGTTATGATTTATATGGATCGTGACTAAGTACCATCATGATCATGATTTGCCAGCAAGCACTTTTGCCTCTAATGAAATTTGGAAAAAAAAATTTGTTAAAAAAATATGCATATTGTATTGTAAATGGTAATTTTTTAACCACAAAAGTAAGTAAAAAAATGTCCTTACCTTTGCGTATCCTTACGTTTGCTCATGATAAGGCGTATAACTTCAATATTTTATTGACTTTTAATTATTAAAAGGAAGAAATAGGATATTTAGCTGCAGCTATTCAGCTGATGTCCAGCAAAAAAGATAGTATAAATGCGGCTAAAATGGAATACTCGTACACATATACATACATATATTATTAGTATTAATAATTAGTATATTAGTATATAGTAGTAATTAGTATATTAGTATTCACGAATAATTAATTATATTTAGTAATCTACTTTATTTAAACCGATGGGAAATAACTTTTACGGAGACGAAACTGTTATTTTCTTCTTGCTTTTAAAAAACCAAATGCCGATTTATTACTTTTATGAGATTGTTTTGTACATTGTACACGTAATTGCTGCCTACAGCTGTTTTCGTTTTCAAGGAATCAAAAGTGTAAACTTACAGAGAAAATAATAACAAAAAGAACCTCATCTAATAAACAGCTGCGTTGTTTCAGGCAGAGACTCGTACACCAGCGCGAGAGTGTAAGCGCAGGTCTTTATACCCGAGAACCGAAGTTTGAAAAACAGATAACAAACTGAAAATATTGTCACGCAAAATATTTTCGTCTGTCTCCTTCCCCTCAGTCGCCCTTGCGGCACGGTTCGTGTCTGGTTCACAGTCTGCCTGCCTGCTATTGACTCGACTGTGGAATAGGACAGGCGCCTGCCTCCGTCAAGGTCGCTTCTCTTGTTGCTTTCTTCGAGTAACATTCGGCCCGTTCAAAAAGCGTGCACCAACACACACAATACGAATATAATACAAAGAAGCACTTCAAGTGTTTTCCAACGATATTCTAGTTTTTACTTGCTCTAAGGATTGATAACTTTTCTATCGATTATTGTATATTTTTGCATCGATCGGGCGGCGGGAGGTTTTCGAGGTCGTTTCTTTTTTGTTAAGGATTTTTTTTAGATGTTATAGAAATCTAGAGAAGTGATGATGAAGAGTCAGTCACAAGTTCATTTCGGTATCGTTTTTGGTATTCAGCTAACGCTGTTTGTTGCCAGTTTGCAAATCTCAAATAAAAGAGAAAACGAAATATGTATGTATGTATGTATGCGTTGGTGCTACGTGCTCGCCTGCATGAATTTGCCAATAAACCGTTGTTGAACTCAAGAGCGCTAGCACTCTCACATGAATTAAAAAAAAAATGGGGAAGCTTTACTTTCGGAACTGTCTGTGAAGGCATGCATACAAGTGTGCATGTTTGCATTTATGTATGTATGTACCTGCGTAGATGAAACAATGCGAAAAGGTAACTAGTTTGGCACAGTGGTAAACATATGCAGATAATTTTGCCGAAAATGAGTCTTTAAATATTGAAGAGATTTTCGATTTTTACAGTACAACTGCACTAGTTTATTTTATTGCTACTGGTTTATTTTAGGTATACTATACATATATTTTGTAACAAATATGATAACGTTTCTGAAAACGTTCTATTTGGAACGTTTAATTTAAAACGCAAGTACGTACAACGCCGTCTTTTTAGCACGAGACGACACCTCAATTGCTGTCGTCTTAAAATTGACGTTTTGACGACTGCTGTCGTACTTGTGAATAGCTTTTAGTCACCTCAAAGTCACCTAGTCGTGCCACTGCAATTTTTGTATGCTAACACTAAAAATTTTATATAGTACACAAACCTTTTAGCGCATTCCAACTGATGCCAGCGTAAAATAACAAGTCACTTTCAGAACAATGAGCTTGGGAATACCAATTCTACCAAAAAGTGAGAAGAAACGACGACGAGTGACTCGGTGAGCTAGTGAATAAGCGTGTTAGGTACCAGTCCTTGCTTGTCACGTGTGTAGTTTACTTATGTAACTTCTGCACGTGCCATTTTTCTAATAACTTATCGAAAAGTAAAGCCTGTTCTCGTAAGATACTTGTTTATATCATAGAATTTGCTAATCTTTCAAATACGTATTGAGAGTTTGTTTCGCTTTTAGAGATTATAAGTAAGTAAGGAAGTGTATTTGTTAAGGCATTTCCTTTTTCATTAAACGACATTGGTTTCAAATTGACCGACCTCTTGTTTTCTCGAGGTAACGCTCCTGTAGGTTTTGTTTGCTCTGCGCTACCAAATGTTTAAAATATTTGTACATAACTATATGTACAATACATACATATATAATATGACTTTATGTGTGTCCGTATGTGTGCA
This sequence comes from Conops quadrifasciatus, assembly GCA_949752815.1. Lineage (NCBI taxonomy): Eukaryota > Metazoa > Arthropoda > Insecta > Diptera > Conopidae > Conops > Conops quadrifasciatus. The sequence goes on along the minus strand of OX457078.1, from coordinate 7,666,721 downwards.
TGACTGTTCTTTACTTTTATTTAATTCTCTGTTAACAACTCTAGTGCGCATGGCTCTCATTTGTTCGGTGCTATTGCCTGCCTGCCTTCCTATTCACAGTCTGTCACGTTCTTTAAACATTTTGCTTTTATTTTATACTGTGCTTGGAGTTTTATATACTCATTCGCACAGAGTCTCTGGCTCAGTGTGGTAACAGCGTCGTCTCTCTGTGTACAGCGTGGTCTCCGTTGGGGTACAGCGCGACGTTTGCTCTATTCTCAATTGAATTTTCTTCAGAACAGAACAATTCAATTTAATTTTCATAAATAAAATAATAATTAGAAAAAACATTGTTAAAATATATTTTGTGAAATAACCACAAATTGTTTATCAAAAGATTGCCAACATTTTTTTAAAAAAAGTGCAGAACGACCGTGAGTGCTCTTAGCGGTCTAATATTGGATCTGTCACACAAACTCTTATGCGGTTTACGCTTAATTTAACACAAAAAATAAATATAAAATTACAATTAATTATCGTTAAAAGCTTAACTTAAAAGAATAAAGAACGAGCCAACAAAAATTCTTCGCAAAAGCCAAAGCTGTATTGTTTGAAATAATATCTAAACGAAGTTAATCCTCGTCGTCGTCGTCGTCGTCATCGTCATTGTCGTCATCATTATCGTTAATTTTAACGGCATCGCTATACCACCAAAGTCAACGTAGATATTAATAATAAAATAATAACGCTTAACACAACAAAAACCACAGCGATCTAACATAATTTACAAATATACACACCATCAAGCATTACAATGTACACTTAATTAGTGAGAAAAACTGTGTTTCTATTGTTGACATTTCGCATTAGTTAATTTTTATTATATTCTGCATTCAATTTCATTTAATTAAAGACTGTAAGCAATATGATTACATCAGGTTCATCAAGTACCGATTTTGAAACTTTCTTTAAACGTTCAGCGCAACCTTCAAATGCCGAGCAGTACTTGCGTGATGTTTACAATAAATGGTAATGATTAACTAGTAATTAATTTCAAAAATTTACAAAAAAGGGAAAGGAAAAAAGAAAAAGCTTTACTGTTTTACAATATGTAAATAAATACGATGTAGACATACGAAATAGACATTTCTTTCATTCTCTGCTTTGTTTCATGGAGTGATGAAATTTTTCGGGCTCCGAACCTCTTTTCCAATAACGAAAATTGTTCCACTTATGCGCCTTAACATAAATAAAATTAAGCCTAAATCGGGGCTCTTTCTTCTGTCTTTTTTTTTTTTAAAAAGTCTGCTACTTTTGGATATTCGAATTCCACGATTTGGATTTAAAAGGCATTTTCGAAGAGCTAATCCAACGTGTAGCCAACCAATCGTAGGCAATTAGTTTTTATTATTTGTGTCCTGATAAAGTCTTAAGGCACCTCATTCTCTCTCTCTCTCTCTCTCTCTCTATAAAGTCTATGAGATATTCAGTATTTTGATCATATTATTTTATTCTTTTTTTAATTATAGTGAACGTCGCTACGAAGAACTTTGTCGTATTATAATAAACGATATGAATCAATATGGTCTATCGGTTTTGGATGATTTTCTTGGCGTGGAAAAAGGCTTAGATATTCTAAATGAAGTTCACCACATGCACGCTACTGGTACCTTCAAAGTCAGTATTGATGTCTTATACGATATATATTGTGTATATAATTATTATATATTGTGTATATAATTATTATATATTGTGTATATAATTTGTATAAAGATTGTGTAAAGTAAAATAAATCGTTAATCTGTATTTGCAGGATGGTCAATTAGTATCGAAATCGATTGCTGAACAAGATTTGCGTACGATACGCGGCGACAAAATAGCGTGGGTGAAGGGCGTGGAACGAGGCTGCTCCAGCATAGGCTATTTAATTAATCAGGTAAGTTTTTGGATGATGGCGAGGAAGGAAAGTGAGTTTCAATTTTAATTTTATTCCTCTCTAATAGATCGATGCAGTTATTTGCAGAGCGAATACTATGAGAAATAATGGAATTTTGGGAAATTACAATATAAAAGAAAGAACAAAGGTGAGTGAGCTGCAGCGCAAGATTGTGCACGTTGAATAGCTTTTCATTTCGATCGTTTCTCAATCAGGCCATGGTTGCTTGCTATCCCGGCTCAGGCTCGCATTATGTCATGCATGTGGACAATCCAAATCATGATGGACGTGTCATTACCGCTATCTATTATTTGAATATGAATTGGGATGCAAACGCTAGCGGTGGCATGTTAAGGTAGTTCGATTTTGAAGATTTCATGCACTTCCAGGACTTCATTTATTATTTTTTTTTGTAGGATTTTTCCCGAGCATGGTGGCTCCGTTGCTGATATTGAACCGAAATTTGATAGGTTAATATTTTTCTGGTCAGATATGCGCAATCCCCATGAAGTGCAACCCGCCCATCGTACGCGTTACGCCATCACTGTCTGGTATTTCGATGCCAACGAACGCGAGGCTGCCTTGGATCGGTGCAAGCATAGTAAGAGTAGAGCTAATGGCAATAATCTAACAAAACCGGCAAATGATAATTTTACGACAACAACAACAACAACAACCATTACACCGGCGGCAATAACAACAACAACAACAACAACAAAAGCGATGACATCAAAGGCAACGACAACAACAACAACCACAGCTGCTAACGCGACAACAATAAATTTAACAACAACAACAACTGCAAATAATATTTGTACATAACACGCATGAAATTTTCTATGGAAAATTTAAACTGAACACAAAACAACAACTACAAAAAATATTAGTTAAGCAAAATTTTAATGCCATCGTACCTTTTTACAGTCATAACTTCAAACGATTATATGCGAGCATATTTAATTATATATACAATACGAGTATATAGCAACTTGTAAATTATTGATTTTAAGCCCCTTTAATTTTTTATTTTCTTTAAAATACGAGTAACATAGAAATAATTTCTAGTACTAGGTTTAGGTAAGATTTTGAGTTGCCTTTTATGAATTTCAGGCCGCAAAAACCTTGGATTTTGTAAATATCTTATAATCCATTTTTATGCATAGCTAGAAGTATTATTAAAACTGAAAAATATTAAATTTTTGAACCTGAGCAGAATGCTAACTGAACCAATCTAATAACTTAAGTTTTATAAAAATATTATTTGCTAAATTTTAAAAATAAAACAATTTTTCTTTCTTTCTAATAATTAACGGATTCTATACCTTATTGTTCCTTCAAATGGTGCGCATAGCATTGTAAATAGCATCCAGTTATTCTTTATAACTCTAACCATAACCTCTTTCCAATACAATATGCATAATTAATTAAATAAATAAATGAATTTAAACATGCATTGAAATTTAATATTCAACAACGTAGTTTTGTAGCAAAACAAACAAACTACTAGTTATAAACACATTACAATACATTATATGTATATAAAAACAAAAAAGGAAAAACGAAAATAAAATTTGTTTTATTAATAATTTGTTAAAGGTATTTGGTGTCTGTCTTTGCGCTTTTGTAGAAAGAGCAAAATCGCAGATATAACAATAAAATAAGCGAATAGGTTGCTAGAGGAAAAGAATGGCGTCTTAAGGCATAAAAATTAATGTAATTACTTTGCGTCAATTGCATTCAAACAAAACCGTCAAAATGTATATTCCTTTTTTACGACTTAAGATTATGGCTTAAAAGAATAAAATATCAAAATTATTTATTCGTTGTGTTGTTCGATGCAGTGTTTTTAGAACCGTGCTGTTCATTCATACATGCGTTCAGATTTTAAGTAGGAACTGGTTACTTGTAATAGGCTAAAAAGAAGCCGCTCCATCGATTTGGATTTCAGCTTAGAAGATCTCTCTCAAGAAAATAATTGTCTCAGTAATGCCCTGTAATCAAGAAACGATAAGTATCCTGGACGATAGGCAATACTTTTCTGTTTGCTTCATGTGTTGAATATACATACCATACCATCCATATAACCACCATATCTTCAGTTTAGCAAAGACTTTCTAAAAGGCTTCTAAAAGGAGTGCCTAAAAGTATGCGTGCTTAAAATCAACAAACAGAATAGTTAAAACAGGCAAAAGGATTTTCCCTACATTTCTAATTTTTTTACCTCTTAATTTAGCTTTAAGTCTTTAGTTTCTAGTTTCATTACTCTGCGAATGAAAGCGTCGGGAGCAAGCACGTTTCACTTTTATATGTACTTCTTAAAATAAAGCCTTAATAAGAGAACATGTCGTTTTTTCATCAAAATTTGCTATTAAAATAATACACTATAGTTTTAAGTTTTCTCCTAGTTATATAAAATTAAATAATTGTTAATATTTTAAGATTTCTTTTGTATTCAGACTCAATAAAATTAACTTAACTAATTAACTAATTAACTTCTAATTCTTTATTTTTAATAATAATAATGTGGGTTACTTTTAATGTCAAATGCACACACGCACAAGGTTTTATTAGCAGCAATGGGCAAATTGGCTTGTTACAATATTTTGCCATCTTCCTACGGTAATGAAAGTAACGAAATGTAAGTATTTTTTGCCGATTTGCCTTTTTGAAGCTTTTCGAAGCTTTCCTTCCTTCTCCTTCTCCTATAATTTTTTCCCTTCTTTCCTTTTTACAACTTCTAGAAAATCGCAAAAAAAGCTGTGCCCAGAAAAAATTGTTGCGGCAAAAAAAAGCATCAACATTTAATAGAATTTATCTTATCTATTGAATTTAGCTTATCTTTCCGAAGCTTTCCTTTACCTATAATTTCTTATCATCTTCCTTCTTTGCTCTTTTGTGTATTCATAATAAATACAAAAAATGTGTACCCAGAACAAATTGCTGTAGCAAAAAAACACAATTCTTAAACATTTATTAGAATTTTCCTTTATTTTCATATATGTATAATATAATCATTGTTTTGTTGTTGTTGCTGTCATTTTGTTTTCTGGTATTTATGATAATGCCTTAATTTTAGGTGACATGAATTGATTTTAAAATCAATATTTTAGAAGAAAATATTGATATTGATATTTTTTATTTAACATTTTAAAATTATTACAAAATCAAGAATATTTGTTTTCCAAAGTATAAGAAAAATATTTAAAAAGATATTTCGATTATTGATGATAAAGCGTGTAGTTTGTACATATTTCAGACTAACTTAAAAATTTTGGAAATGGAAAAAAAATATTTTTGATTTTTTAATAGTAATAAAAAGTCTGTTGGCTTCTGTATAGTATACATAACATCGTTGATAATATTGTAATAACAAACTAGTGTAAATTATTACAAAATATTACAATGTATGTATAACACAGACCGAGCAAAATTTAAATTAAATTTTAACTAAAATGCAGATTACTCCATACTTTTCGAAGGTTTTCGAATTACACTTAATTCAATTTCGAAAACTTTTTGTGATAGAGATATTCTCAGACAAAATTAAAGTTATTACAATAATAATTATGGTACATAATTATAGCAATAACGAGTTCAGAGCTTGTTTCCATTTTGTCGCAATAACTATGCAGTTATATATAAAGCGTAACATGTACTATACAGTATCGTATATTGAAAACATTCCATGAGACAAACATATACCATATCGCTGTTATTTAACGCTATTTCTGTTGTCTCTCTTTCTTAATTTTTATTTCTATGAAATTTATTTATTACAAACATACATGTGTGTATGTATACAAGTGTATACATATATCTGGAAATAATTACCAAAAAGTCTGCAAATTAAATAATTATTTATGTATATATCATTAGTTTGCTTCCTATATATTTTTTACATTATATACCATTAGTATTTTGCATATAAATTTATATTTTTTTCGGCTATAGTTTGTTCTATATATGTTTGCTTGTTTATTTGTATGCATGCAAGCACGAGTATGTATTGCAATTTTGAACAATGACAACTACCAATACTACTACTACTACTACTACTACTACTACTACTACTACGACTGCACTGGGTCTATGAAGCTGGCAACACTTACGATTTTACATCAGCAAAAAGACAAAATTTATAATACGGGTACCGCAAGAGTCGGTCCACGCTCATCACAATAAGCAACCACTATAAGCAATACTATTTAGTGCACTCGAGCGAACGAACGAACAGCGACGACTACGAAACCGCTACGAAACGAGTACGATTCGTCTTTGCGAGTTCGATTCGAAATCGAGAATGAAACGGTGTGAGGGCGAATGAAAGACACGCTTCACTTTCAAGCCTACTTTTGACAATAGTTAAGGATTTGTTAACGGAAACGAGAATGAAGTGCGGCTTTCATACGTCATCGACGTTGGCGTTGGCGTTCTCAAATCATTACCGACTTCATTAGTAACGATTTCATTTTGTTAAGCGTGATATCATGCAATCATAAATTGCATGCATTTTTATTACAACAACAGTTACAGAGAGAGTGTTTCGCTTTTGTCATATTAATCAATTCTCCCAAAAAAGTAATAATTAACCCACAATTAGTTCAGTTTAATCGTTCTCTAACTTTTTAGGTTTTCCAACTTTTCGTTTGTTACCATGCAAATGATGCTCGTAATTGTCACAGACTACTACAATAATATTTCTAATAAATTTGCGTATTTTAAAGAAATTTGAAAACGTTTTTCTTTCCGTTGTTGTTTTCCAATAATTTTTTTTTCCTTTTTTGGAATGAACCAGTCTACAATTTAATTGACAGAGGTTTCTCAATTGAATTTTTTCTTTTTCGTTTTTTGGTGTTTTTGTTTTTTTTTTAATTTTCTTTTACAACAAAACAACAAAACAAAACAGAACACGTAAATAACATTTACAATATTTCGCAATATCAAAGATTATATATGTATATTCTTTCGTAAGATATTCGTACAATAAAACCATATTAATACAAAACGAACAAGGTTGTTGTTTTAAATGTTCGTTTTTCTAAATCATTCTAATAAAAGACGAAGAATTTGTTTTTTTTTCCTATTTTCCTTTTTAGGCGCAAAATTTAGTTTTTTGTTGTCTGTTCCATGGCAAAAAATTAGTATCCATGTTTGGAATAATTATTTTTCTTTGAAGTATTTTAATTTTTTGGCTCAGAATTATTTAACCAATTTTTTTCTCTTTTGTGTTGTGTTTATATTAAATTTTAATTGACCGCATTTACTTTTAAACATATAAATTAATTGTTAAAAATATTTACACATAAAATATTTTGAAAGGAATCACAATATTTTAAATAAGCTTGAGTGTTTTTATAAAAAAAATAAGAATTAACTAATTAAGGTTTAATCATTTTGGTTTAATTCTTTTTTTAATAAAATCAGCATCATATATAAATAAATTGAAATATTTTTTATGCTCTATATACAACATTTTTAATTCGCTTAAATTTTTTTATCGTATTATAAATTTTTTTTATTATGACTTTCTTTTTATGAGCATTATTTAAGAAAATAGAGACAAAAGTTTTCCGCATAAATCTAAACATTATTGTTTTCGTTTCTGCATTCGAAACACTCTTTAGCTATATTTCGTTTATTGATAAAATCTTAGGACCTCTTTACTCTTTATAATAAAGCTTTCTACATCATCAAACATTATTTAATTGTTCTTTTTAAATTTCATATTTTATTAAATAATGCTTATAAAATGAAATCTTGGTAAAAAATCTTGTTTTATAAACTTACAAAAGTTGGTACTTGCGAAATGACGTTGATCAAGTTGTTCCTACTGATCGGGTTGGTTGTTGTTGGTAGTGTAGAGCGCTAGAGCAAGAGTAAACTCGTAGGTGTATATATAGTTTTATACGTAGATATTCAATAGATATAGGTATACATTATAAATTTGCAAAAACTTTTGCATAAACCTAATAATTGTGGGATACATTCGTAAGATTTAAATGAGTTTTTCTTTCTAAATTTTTTCGTTTTTCTTTTTTACAACAAATTCTAGAAAGCATTTTTTGAGGACTACATATTTCTATTTGTTATTTTTTTTTGTTTTTGTCAAATGTGCTCTTTTTTAATTAGTTGGTCAGTTTTTTTTCTATAAAGGTTGTAAAGATGTATGTTTTTTTTTTGTTTTTGGTGAAATTTCTTTCTTCTACCAGAAAAAATTAATTAAAACTTAATTTTTAAGGTGCTGATTGTTTTTGAGTTTTTTGATTTTCTATAGACACTACAAAGAAGCTCATTCAATATTATTTTAGTTGTAAAAACTGCTTCATATGAGATCCTCTACAAAAAATAAAAAAATTATCTCTGCCCGAATATTTCTATTTAAATTTTTTGGCTTTCATTTCCATCATTATTTTTCAAATCAAATTTTCAAATCAATCAAGTTTTATAAAAGGCTTTAGAAACTTTCTTTTGTTTTTCGTCTTCTAAAAGACGTTGTTTTACCTTCAAAAGATTCAACAGATCGAATTACTTTCCAACGATTTGGGGAAAGGTCTCCTAAGTCTGATGTAAACCTGACTACGGCCGTGTCTCTAACTCTTTATTTCTTTTTTAAACGTGCCTAGAAAAATTGGAATTGTTTTTCTAAGAAACGTTTTCTCCTGAAAGATGATTTTTTGATATATTAAAACTGTTTTGCAACATACTCATCATCACTCACTCTCATGACTTCTCTCACCCCTCCGACCCTGCCCATAACATAATTCATTACATCAAAGTAGTTCCTTTTTACAACTAAAAATTATTTACTAAAACTTAGAAGATTTTTCCCATTTGCTACTACTGTTACTGCTGTTGTGGATGTTGTTTTTGTTGTTGTTATCTATGTTGTTGTCTCTATTTTATGTTCGCTTGTAATGCTTCTAAAACAATCTACGGATTGGATTAACTGTCGGTTTATAAAAGCATCATAAAAGCATCATCAATAAAGATTAAGTGCGATCGTGTTCTTGCTGTTGCTGCTGCTGCTAATGTTGCCTTTTTCTTTTGTAATTTAATTTAATTTTTCACTAACTTTAATATTTTCTCTACATTTATGTTTATGGTGCAAAATGTTATATTGTTTGTATTGAGAGGACAAAAATCTAAACCTACTTTGCGCTTTTTTAGAATATTTTTTGTTTCTTCGCAAAATCTTTTACAATTGTTCCATTTAGTATTATTTTCATTAATACTATTTTTACTATTATTTTAATTGTTTTTAGTGGTACTTTACACAATGAGGTTATTATTTAATTTCAAATTTCACTCTACACTTTGATTATTTATTGATTTTCCTCAGAAATTGTGTTATGAAAATTTTTTTTTTTTAATCTATAAAAATAAAAAAAAAAATTTTAAAATAGTTAATTTTTTTAAAAAATACTTAAAATTCAATAAAAGTAAAATACAAAGTAAAATTTTTTTTTTAAAATACAGAATATAAACAATCATATATGTATGTACTTAAGTTTGTCTTATAATTTTTTAATTAAAAATTTTATATTATACAGAATATAAACAAATCATATAATTAAATTTTTCTAAAGTTCATTGATCAGTAAATTTTTTGTTTTTATTAAAATTGAAGTTATTATTATTTATTATTATCAAGGAAAAAAGAAATTAAAATTTAATTGTTTGTTCTGTGTAATCAAGAATTGGTTTTTGTTTAAATCTTATATATTAAACACTTAAATAGTTTTTAATTTTTTGAAATAAATAAAATAATGTATGTTTAATTTGAAAAATTATCAAATTTTTTGCTATTTTATTGTGTATAATTTTATTTTTTTTGAATTTTAAAAATTTTCTTTTATGTTTTAATACATTTAATTTAGAATATACATACGTCTTTGCTGCTTTGGTTTTGGCTCTGTCGATTTTGGATTTTTTATTTTATTATAAACCTATTTTGTTTTTTACATTTTATACACATTTGTTCTTTTACTATATTTTTTTCTTTCTCTCTTTCTACACCCATAGTTACGAAAGACTCATTTGTAACAGCTTCCCTCTTATTTCTTTCCTGGTTATATTTTTAATAAAATTAATTTAAAAAAAGTCTTCTTTGCAAAGCGAATCATATACATTTTCTTCTATTTATATGCATAATATTTATATGATAAACTGATTTATTAATTGTTTTTTTAATAATTTAATAATAAATTTAGACTTTGACATGATATTGTTTTAGTGTTTTTTAAATACGTTTATTTTAAAAAAAGAAATTGATTGATAAGATTTTAATTATTTTAATTATTATTAATTTAATTCTTAATATTTTTACCATTCAGCACAAACATTGCTTTAAAGAAAAAAAAAATTGGTTTCTAAAAAGCACATAAAAATACGTTTCCAAAGTAAAACTTGAAGAAATAAAATCAGGTACCTAAAAACTTTTTTAAATCGAAATTAAATCGAACTAAATCAATTTATTGCTAGTCACAAACCTTTGGTTTGAAAATCTGGCGATGGCTTCATTGATGGCTTCATGAAATAGTACTGCTTTATACATATGTAGTAAGATTTTTTACTACGCTCCATAAACATTAAAAACGATCAGGTGGTTAATCTTAACTTCGTTGATTTGTATTTTTGGGCTTTGATGCATTAGGAATAATTTATTCAAATTTAAATCCATCATTACCGATGTTACCGATTACCCAGTAGTAGGACCTTTTGGCAAACGGAATTGTAAAGTGTACCTACTTTGAAGATTAAGACACATAGTGGTCGGCCGAAAATATACAAGCTATATCGTTTGATATCTAGTGATAACCTTTCCCGCCACGCCCACCATATATTTAGATATCTGATATATTTAGATATCACTACGATCTTTTTTGTTTGTTTTAACGCGTTCATTCTCTTGAAATTTTGGTACCTTGCATCATTCTAGCGAACTTGGATTCTCCTAATCTATTTTGCTTTTTAGAGATTCAATTTAAAGCCAAATAAAATTTTTAAATACTGAAAATCTCTAAAAGAGTATCGGGTTTATACACCTTAAGGCATTAAGAAGGAAATAAAACCGAATTTAATAAACTTCTAAAGGGTTAAAAAATTATTATTCTGATAAATTACCGAAAGGAACGGAAAGAATGAAGAAGGGAAATAAGCCAAAGAAGGAACAGAGTAAAAACAAGCACGAAAACATTTCCTTTAGTAAATATAATATATTATTTCTTTTGTTTTTATATATATTGTATTTTAATCTTAAAGAGTCAAATAAAACTAACAAAACTCAAAATCATAAAATCATTAGTGTCTCAACAAATACATGTACGTTTTATATATGTTAATCATTAAATAATTCATTATTTTATTATATCTTTATATATACGATAGTAAAAAACTAAAGGACATTTAATTTCTTTTCAAATTCATTTTGCATTTCTTTCGCTTTACGCATTTTCATACATTTTTTTTAATGCCTATTCTTTTGTCTCTGTAAATTTTTTTTGTTAAGGTATTAAGAATGAAATTTATTGTTTGTTATACTTGTTGTTACTTTTGTTCTTTACTAACAACATTTTCCGTTTAAGTTTATAACAAAAAAAAAAAACAAAAATTTTTTGGAAATTGATTAAGTTCTTCCTTTTTATTATAGTAATAATACTTTCGCATTGCTGAAAAGTAGTTTAAACATGTTTTCTTGCTCTTGCTTAAAGTTTTAAAAACTGTTTAAGATCATCTCAGAGCTTTTTGTTTTACGCAATGACTAAAAGAAATGAAAATGTAATGTACAAAAATTAATGGTTTGCTGATTTTAAAATTAAGCATTAAAACAAAATGGTTACGATTTAAGATTTTAAATTAAAATTAATATGTAGTAATAATAATAATAATAATTGCAACATTAAAAGTAATTATAATTAGAATAATAATAATAGTAATCGTATTAATATTAATAATAATTTTAATAATAGCAATAATAATAATAATAATTAATTTACTGTAGAACAAGTAATTTCTTTAAACAAATGCCCAGCATTCGAGAGTTTTAATAACAAAGTCTTCTTGTGGTGCCAATGGCTCATTGCTGTATGTACTGCAGGATTGTGAACGACCCTGATTGAGATCACCATCCAACCAGAGACCAAAGCGACCGCTGTTAATCAAAGAAAAAGATATAAGTAAAAGCATAATTAAAAATCACTTTCGATGATTTTCTTCTTGTACTCTGAACTTACTCTCCTGCTCCAATGGATAGACTCTCAACGTTGCCTTTGATGAAGTAAAGATTTTCGCCGGTCCAGTGAAATACTTTGAAACTGGGATTAAATTTGTACAGCAATGATTCGCCGGTACCATAGAAATGATCCGACACATGCAGAGAGCAAGAGGTTAATGCTCCAAAAACCTAAGATAGATAGATAAACAAATAATTTTAATATGATTACTTTTACAAAATAAGACGACCTTCTTTCTGGCCTTCTAAACAATGACTTACATTATGATCGGTATCTTCGATGACAATCAGCACCGGACTTTCCAGCCGCTGCATTTTGCGATAGAGCGAATTTAAGCAGAATCCATGCTGTGAAGTACTGAATACCAGAGACCAAGAGTAACCTTCAGCACGCGCTGGTAAATGACCACAAAGTTTTTCACTACAGAAATATGATGAAAAGTTAAGTTAAAAGAAACATCGAGGAAAACGCCAATGCTTCTTACCGATGCTCTTCGGTGAGAATTTCAGTGGTCCCAATTAAATCCGGTATCGGAAATTCCAGGTCAAAAGAGCCGGTGGCAAAAAGTGATGTTTTTCGATATTCGTCATTGCTCATAGACAGCACCTAAATTCATATTTTTTATAATATGTAATAAAACAAAAACCAGAATTAATAAATAATTACAAAAAACTCTTTTTTTTTGTTTTTGGTTGAAAATTAATAGGAATTTGAAAAATTTAATTTAGCTTAGTAATATTTGACAATTAAAATAAAAATACAATAATTTCAAATTGTCAAATGTCAAATAAAGGACAATTTTTAGAAAAAGATACCATACAATACAGCAATAATGACAATAACAAATAACAATTTTGTGAGGATTGTTTTAAATACTGGGTGTATTTGTACAGTTTTTAACTTTAATTTGTGGCTTTTAGTTTCACTTTTAACAACAGTACTGGTAATTGTGTTAATTAACTAGAATAAATTGTGAAGAATAATCAAAATAATCAAGTCCATCAACTGAAAAACACAATTCGTAAATAATCAAGAGAAAACATATTCTTTTTTTAAGAAGTAAAAAGGATTTTTGAATTTCAAAAAATCCAATTGGAAATGGAAAATGAAGTTTATAAGAAAAGGAGTGAAAATAAGTAAAAGGTTAATAATTTTTCAAATTATATGCAGTGGAATAAAAAAGAAAAACTTAAAGAAAATTATTAAAAATAATTTTAAAGATTTTGAAAGTTTTTATCATTAAGAAACGACAAAGTGAAACTGGAATTGATGAAAAGCGTTCTGTGGCAAACTTCTAAGATAAAGGCAATGATTCTAACGACGATCTTGTTGTTGTTAGCAAAAATTACAGTTTTAGCGGAATTTCGGATGTTGGATTTGGATTCAGTGTCAGAAATTATCGAATATAGCATGTACCTGCTCGTATAGTCCGCTTTTTTCTTAAAAATCTGCACACAATTTTATTACATATTTTCAAAATTATTTTCTTGGAATAATCAAAGAAATCAAAGAAAATCAAAGAAATTAACCCAAACCTGAAGAGATGAAAGTCAAAATGTTTGCTGAGAAAGTTGATTTATCAGTAGAGATTTCTATAAACCGTGACAATAACCATAACAACACGTTTTATCAATGCCAACGACTAAAGAGTTTATATTTATATTGATTGACAAAAATGGAAAATGCATTAAAAAAATGTAATTTTAATGCATTGTCAATAAAGATCAAGAAAAAATGTACATACATATGTATGTATATTTAAAAGTCTTATTAACGATTGGTTAACGGTTGATTGATTGATTTGAGAAACAGTTGCTTTAAATTTTTTCAAAAAGAAAATAAAGCAATTAAAAAAAAAACCAACAAGGGTTAAGTGATCGACGAATTGGAGTGCGCCATCTCCAAAAGTGTTTAGCGGTCAGGAGCCGAACTGAAGAAGCTGAGGCTGGGAGACAAATTGAAGTGGGGTAAAGAAATGTGGTATCGCTTTAAAAAAATAATATTGTTTCGGTTTCGGTTTTTTTTTTCCAATTTTAATTAAGAGTGCATGAGCGTATGAGTGTATTTGTATGGTAATTGCATTGATATTATTTTGAATCCTTATCTCCAATGAGCTTCTGAAAAGCCTAATTTTTTTTAAAATTCATACCGATGATAAAGAAGATAATTTTTATGACTGTATTTTTGAATAAAATTAATATAAATATTATAACAAAACAATGTAAAAATTATTAAAATTAATTGTAGTGATTTTGATCGACAAAAAGTCAATGACCAATCAATCAAGCGATCTTACGAATATATAATGGAACATTAGACATTTAAACCATTTAGATGATAATATATTTTTCATTAATTTAAGGCAATTTCTATATGTTGACAACAAATGACATAAACAATAAATGTTTTGTTTTATAAATATTGCATAGATTTTGAAAAGATTGTTTTAAAATTGAATGAAAATGTAAAGATCAAATCAGAATAAAAGTTTTCTCATCAATAACTCAATTTTTTTTATGAAATGGACTTTACACTACTTTCAAAGAAAACGGCTCAAATAATAAATTGACTTTTAGTAGACAAAACTTAATTTTAAAAATGTTAGCAACGACAATAAATTAAGGCAAAAAATATGTTCTATTATAAGAATAATTATCTGATCTGGAATAGTTTATGCATTCGGAAAAGGCGAACAACAATGAGTTTAAATTGCGGCGCCAGGAAATGTCATAAAAATGAATTAAAGGCTATTGCATGCTACAGAAACAATGTACTCGTACATACAGCAAACAACAGACACTTTTGAAAAAAAGCAAAAAAAAAGAACAACAAATTGACTGAATGACATTATATTCGTCAATACAGAATACTTGATCGATCGTTACAGCGTTTGTTATTGGAAAATCAATGTACTTTTCTACAATACAATCGCACTTCTACGATATTATTCTTTACCAAGTCTTAACAAACGCTTTTAAATTGTTTTTTTTTCAGTGTATTTAAAAAATTGAAAAAAATTACAAACTTTTCTATAAAAAACTTTAATATATAAAAACTTTTGAATGCATTAAAAAATTTGTAGCAATTCTAAAATTTTTAATGCATTGTAAACTATATAAGATTACCATAATAATCTACTAGACACATTAGGAAAAAAATTAAAACAACTTTGAAAAAGCGAAAGCTTGCTTTCGATATTGCAAGCAAAAATTATTTATTGAGAAAAAACTAGAGAATTGGTTGTAAGCAATAGCAAAGAAAAAGCAAATTACTTTTCAACCTTGCGACAATTTATTTTCATTACTAAAATTATTATTTTTTAAATGCATTCTATAGAAATGTTTTATTGAAATTCGATTGTGAGACGGGCGTATTTCTTTGATGTTGCGACAAATGATTTAGTCGATAATACTGATACTGACACTAACGATAAACTAATTTTAAAGCAAGAAATTAAGTAGAAAAAATTCTACTTAATAATATAATTGTTAATAATTAAGAATAATGGTATTCAGGTAGTTCGAAAAGTTTTAATCCTAAAGATCAGGTTAATCAATTGAAAATTAATGCTTCTATTTACAATCTCATCATTTTCATTTTATTATGTATATTTATTTTTTTAAATTTTATGAAAATACTAGCTTTTTAGTGCAAGCAATCTTACGCGGGATTCCCCGTCTTTCCGGGTTAAAAGAGTAAGGATTTTGAACTAAAGCCATCCTGATGAAATGATGATAAATAATAAAAATGAAGTGGATCTCTACGGTGTAAGATCAATCACTGTGCAAAATTTCAGCCTCCTAGGCCTGGCGGTTTTGAAATGATGGCAACCCCTTTTTACCCCTTTAGGGGTTGAATACCGAAATATGACCATCGTATTCATAAATGCCATAATCATAATGACAATACCAATTATCCAGTTTTTATTTCGAGACATCGTATATAAAAATTTGCATTTTGAATGGAAGGAATTTTTTTATTGAGAAGAACACAACGATTTTTAAGAAATTTTTTCGTAAATTGAATGAAAATAAAATAATTTACTCCACTTTCAAAGAAAATCCATATTAATGAGCATGTAAACACTGCGCAATATGTTTGAATACGGAACAATTTTGATTACTATGAAGGCAATGATTTTGATACATTATTGTATGATTTGGCAACATATAATCAAAAAAAAAATAACACTTGTAATCATTTTGCACATAATATTTAATTTAAAAAATTAATTTCTCAAGATAAGGTCTTATCAGCTTGTTTAATTATTGGGAAACGTGTAAAAAACTTCTTGGTGACAAAAAAAAAAAAAAAAAACAACACGCTAAATTGCTTGACAATGGTGACGATGACACGGATCGACCGCTGTGTGTATCTCTTCCTCTTCCTTTCAAGTTCATTGCCATCATCGTGCAACGAAGCTACGAAATGCAATAAATCAAGTTAAGTAGCTATCGCTAAGCTTCCGACACATTTCTATCTACAATCATCGTCATACGGTCACAGTGAGTTGGTTGACATCAGGGCGGGTCGAGCGGGAAAGTCGAGAAAGAAAGAAAGATGAGAGGAGGTGGGCTGAAGAGGGAGAAGGGGTGAGCTTGAGAGAAGAAAAAGCCAGCTAGACAAATATGGGGAAATACTCGTAAATAAGGCTGCAGTTACAGAAATCTTTATTCCGCTTTTGCCGGTTTCTTTGTTTTTTTGTGATTTCATGTTATAGTATATTAAAAAATTAAGAAAAATTTATAAAATACAAAAATATAAATTTTTTCTCCTTTCCCCTTCTTGCGCGTTCTTTTGGTGGAAAAATCGCCAGATTTTCTGAATATGAAAGCATAAACGATACATGGACCGTTTATTTTGAAAGTGGTTCAAGTCCATTTATTTCGAAAAATTTACAGAACTGCAATTAAAATGCCATATAACTTCAATACTAACTAAATTTTGGGTATAGAAAAATCATATGGATTTTTGTAGGTCGTAGAAATAAACTCTTTTATCTTTTATTAGCTTATATTAAAAAAAAAGCCAAAACACACAACAATAATTACCTCACATTTTAAGGTAGAATTTAAAATTAATTCACACATTGTTTTTTATTACAGAAAATTATTAAGTTTTTTTCAATCATGCAGAAAGGATCGATCGAGCACTCTTCCACTCTTTAAACACTTCGAAAAATAAATTGTACACGTATTCGTAATCTTGTATTCTTTTCTAAGAATTTTTATTAATCTATTCACGGTTTTATATTGCAACTTCTCCGTTTTAGTTAATATAAAATCATTAGCAATTTCACAGAAATGACTTAAAATGACTTTTCAATTTATTACTTCTCAATTATTTATTCCTTCATATTTTTTTAACGCTGTCATTGTTCATATCGTTGCTTTTGTTATGAAAATAATAACATACTAAGAATAGTTTTATTTTTTATAGACAATATTCAATTTAGGCAACGAAAACCTCAGATTGGTCGGTCCATCCATTCAGCATCAGATTTCAATTCATACTAATCGTTTGCAGATCGCTTGCTTCACTCGATACTTAGAAACTACGTTATCAAACTTTATGGGTTAAATAGAAAAAAGGGGCGGCGTAAGTAAGGGGGCCCCCTTGAGAAGGAAAGAGGTAAAAATAAGTTAAAACCGTAGATTTTGAGTCAACAATAACATTATTGTTACTGCAATACACGAGTATTTTTTTAAGTATCGTAGTTAACAGTGAGATTAATCGTTTAGTCACGTATTGATCAATGGTTTATTGAATGAAAATTAGTTAATTTATATATACAATGGAAATATCAGATATCTTTCATTATAATTAAGGTTAAGGGTTAAGCACGTGTACAGAACTCTGGCGTGTGTATTTTTTACTTTAAAATTTGCGACGTTACAAAAACAAAAGCGTTGCTAAAAAAGTGCTACAGCTACAAAAGTTTTGATCAACTGCGAAATGTCCAGCTTTATTCTTTACCAAAAATAGAATCTAATAAGTGTGTACCATGAAATAAGACATTCATAGATTAAACGCACAAACGTCTCTTTGGTGCATGTACAGAAAAAAATTCTATATGTAATAAAGAAAAAAACGCAGTAAACAGTTAAGTATTTGGTTTATGTCAAGATTTGGGTCTAATAAAGCATTTTCCTGCCCCCACAATAAACTTTAATAGGCTCTGGTCCTGTACAAGAGTTGGATGACCCAGCCTATATTAGTTTATCAACCTTCTCCGGGTATTTAAATCAATGTCAGGTTGCCAATCGGTAAAGTTCCGATAATTATACGATCCCAAATAGATAGATAGTTATAACCAACCAACCCATCATCTCACCCGGGACTATTATTGATTCATAAGTACGAAAAACTCTAAAGGAAATATGATTTTTTGAGAAAACTTTGCTATTCGAGTAAAGTAAACTAATATTTTTCCTTCGGCCACTTTTCGATCGCCAAAGAAGCATCAGCAAAATCATTTAGAGGTAATGCCCTTTGTATTAATAATACAGGCAGGCGTTTGTTTATAATTAACCAGCAAATATGAATTTTTATAAATGTTTTTAAGTTCAAGTTAAATGTTAAAAAAATTAAAAATACATACACAATTTTAAACTGATATACGAGAATAAATGGAATATACCCGTATGTAATATAAAATTACGAAATTACTGGAAATAACAATTTCATATTGAAATTTTAAGTTGTTTTTGATCTGTCATTCCAGAAAGTGTAAATAGAATGAATGGCGTATAAATCGGGGTGTAGATAATGTTATTACAAACTATAAATAAATAAATTTTTTAGATATTAAATACCAAAAGTTTTTTTACCCAAATAACCTAACTAACTAGTGGTTACTCAATTAATTTTTTGTTCTACAACACTAATACTATTACTATACAAAAATTACTATTAATTTTTGTTGTTACATTGCAAAATGTTAATTAAAAATTCATCAGCATACTTTTTTACTTCTTAATTCTAAATAATTTAAATAATTTGTCATAAACATGTTGAGAGATTTCATCACCATGATATTCTATTCAGATTTTTTTCAGGTTTTTCTTTAATAATCATAAAATATATTGCATATAATTATATTAAAGAACATAATATTCACTTTAATTTTCTATAAATATGCTTATTTTATAAAAATGATCTAACAAGAACTTATATTTTTGTACCAAGCACAAAAGTGAAAATTAATGGAATTAATCCTTTTTTGGACCATTCGTTATTGTATATATCTGTTAGACAGCTGCTTTATGAATTTTACATTCACTGAACAAAAAGGTTGAAAAATTTACCAATTATGGATTTTAATATTATCCACATATGTACGTTCTTTAGAAAATGCTTAAAAACTGTTAATGAATAGTGAAAATATTGCTATAAGGCCTTAATGGGTTAAATATCGTACATTACTTACTACAGAGAAGCTGAATTTAGCTAATAAAGAGACGAAAAGTGCTCGCTAACAATGTACAGTGTACAAAAAGACAATAAGTTAGTATGTATTTACCTAAATTTATTTATTTATTTTGAATGGTTTGTTTTTACTTTTTGTTGGTCATGTATTTATAGTATAGGAGTATAGTACAATACACAATATAGTATTCTTCAACGATATTTTATTATACTTGTACAATAGCTATACGAGTACATTTTTAAATGTCAATGAAAATCAATGCCATGATAATAATGTATGTTGTGAAATAATTCTATAGAAAATGGTAAAATATTTACACAACTGAAATGCATTTCAAGGCGAATATATTTTAATTAATTTATTATTTTAAAATAAATAAAAATTTAAAAAAAAACAACGCTCTGTCATTTTTTTAATGGCGTAATATTTGACAGGGTTTTCAAAAGAGAACGAAAAAAGAAAACACTGAAGACGGCACATCACCGAAGCCGGTTGGTTGGCCTTCAAATCAATTAAGGCGTGGCAAGAGCAAAATTCATTTTTAACAACAATGTAGTTGTTAAATTTTTAATTCATTACTATTAATAACTTTGTGATTAGTTATTTTTGTAATTATTTTATTTTGGTATTATGATTTAATAGATTATGTTTGCTTTTGTCTCTACGTACATATACTAACATTTTTTTTTAAATTTTTTTTAAGTTCTTCGAACTTAATTAATTTACGATTAGGAATTAATTTATTAATTAATTTATTTAAAGTGCTTAGTATTAAATTTTAAATAATTACCTTGGATTCGGCTGCGAAAGCAAACATTTTTCTGTTATGTGACCCTTTTTATGATAAATTTTTTTTTTCGATATTTAGTATGCTTTTTTCATTTTTTAATACGAGTATTATAATCGCTTTGTATTTGTTTTTTATTTTGTTTGTTTGCTCTTTTCTTTGTATTTGCTTTTTTCTTTATTTCTTTCTTAATTCGTCGCCAAAGCCTATTCGAAGCACGTTTCGTGGTCAACTGCGCCGGTTTCACGACGTTTCGCCGGGACGCAAATTTTTTTTGCTACGTGGTACGTGAAAAGTTAAAAAGACTTTAATCTGACTCTGCAAACTGGCTTTGTATATTCTGTTTTTTACGCTCCGTACAAATAACGTAATGTGTCCACGTAGCTAAAAAAGCCAATACAATTTGTTCTCTTTTGTTTTTTCACTTTTGTGTCTGGCACTGGAGCGAATTTTCAACAGTCTAATTTAAAAAGAAAAAATCTTAAATCAACCGAGGTAGAACTAGTAGCAATGAAGACGAATGGCTGTATGTAAAAAATAAAAACAAAATAATCCAATTGAATCAACGAGTGAGAACGACGGCTTCGTTTCTCCAAAGCGGCTCTTTTTGAACTAAAGCCATGCATGGTTCGGTTAGACACGAAACTAATGCAAGACGACTTTGCGTTTATAGAACAGACTCACAAACACAACAGACTCTCGTATGTGTAATGCTTCGGCTTGTGATGCAACATGCTGCATGTCGCATGGCATGGCATGTCTCTATCACACAGAAGAAGCAACAAAACGCAATTGAACTTTGTAGCTTATATGAATATCTCACATTACTAACAAGAGAAAGTGAGTAAAGCTTTTTTTCATTTTTTATACCCTGCACCCGAAGGGATCAGGGTATAGTCACTTTGTGCTTCCGTTTGTAACGCATTAAAGGAGGCGTGGCAGGTATAGAAAAGTATATATATTCTGGCTCAAAATCACCTCCTGAGTCGATTTAGCCCTGTCCGTCCGTCTGTCTGTCTGTCTGTCCGTCCGTCTGTCTGTGGAAATCACGATTACAGGAGAACGAATAGAGTTATTATCATGCAATTTGGTACGAATATCCTTTGTTATCCTACGCTGCTTGGTATTGAAAATGGGGAAAATCGGACCAGTGCCACGCCTACTTTTTATAGAAAATATGCACTCATCCGTGCTTATAGCTTAAATTCTTAACTTGTAGACCGAAATTTCAGCTAAAATTTTATTTCCGAGTCCACCATCTTAGACTAAAATATATACTAAAAAATGGGCGTGACACGCCCACTTATATACTATACCATATAATGAGGTGTTTAGTACGAAGAACGGTGTTGTAGATGAGCTAATAGAAAAAAATTTACTCCCTGTAAATTTAAAAAAAGTAGGTGTCACCCGCCCACTTTTTATCACTTCGACAGATGCGGGTGTAGGGTATATGAGCTTCAGCCAGGCCGAAGATAACGCTCTTACTTGTTTTTTTTTTAAATTCGATATAAATTAAAATATTTCATAAAGCATAAAACTGTCCTAAAAGTATTCGGTCTAATATTATACTATGTCTCTACTACTTGCTCTATCATGATGTTACATACACTTTGTATGATGTATTAGTAGTATAAATGTAATGCAATATAACCATAAGTATTGCTGAAAACAAAATTTCTGAGACACAATCTTCAAAGTTGTGTTTATAAAAGATATACATAATTCGAAAAGATTTCTACAGAAAATCGTTAAGAAACCGCATTGAAATCGAATATTTCGAGCTTATTTCAGCTAAGAAAACCGACAAGCAAGCAAATATTTTAGAGATAAAGAAATTTAATGAACACTTAGTTTTTGCACGTATCACAAATTATATATTAATTTTCTGTTTTCTGTAAATAGTAATATTATTAAATTTTCCAATAAATTGTGACGGTAATAAGAAATTATTATAAAAAAAATGTTATTCCATAAAGATTTTTATCCAACTAAAAAGTTAAGAGTTATACCGCTACCAAAATAACTGAATTAATTGTAAGGAGTCAGCGAGAGTCTTTATAACGCGAGAATTTCATAACGCAAGCAATTATTGCTCCGGACGGATTGAGTACAGTGATAAACCGGTCTTTTTTATCAAGAATAAAGCCCATAAGAAACAAACGATGAAAAACGAAACGTAGTAAAGACTTGTAAAAGATTGACATATTTGTAGGAGTCTTTTAAACCAGTTTAAGGTAAACATGTTTGTTGGCGACACTTGCAAATGGCGAAGAATTTTAGTAAAAACAACAAAAAAATAATAAATTAAAATTAAAAAAAAAACATGGCATCAGAAAATAAGTGGTTAGTGCAAATTATATACCAAAATTATATACCAAAATTTTTTTATTTTATTTTGTAAAGTAATTTTAAGCTTAGTCAAAAAAAAATACGTGAGAATATTTGTTCTACATTGTTTTGCCCGAAGAAACGAACGTTCATAAACGCTGTAATTATTGCATGAAATAATAAATTTCAAAATACTTACATGCTAGGAACAACAACAACAATAAATGAATTCATTTAATTATGCATTATTGCAAGCAACTGACTATTAATAATTTGCAAAACGTCTAAAAAAGCCACAAAATTTAAATTGTTAATCAAAGTAATTTTAGAATACCTGATTCCTGAACCTATTCCCATCGTAGTCTAAGTATTAATAGTCAGTTAATACAAGCATTATCTGGCATAGATTTTAATGAATACATATATGGTTAATGAATAATTAATAAATATAAATTTTTTATTGGATTTTTCGTCATAGATAAGAACTATGTGGGTTTGAATTGATTTCCGGTTGTCTTAATATTTCATTACTTAAGCTTTACATTTTTTACGAGGACAATCAATATTAAGGATGATGATTAAGAATAAATTAAAAAACCTTGAAAGCATTTAAAAATCAAATAGTCACATAAATTTAATATAAAAATTTTTTTTGCAAGAAAAAAAGGACAATTATAAAAATTCTATAATATACGTTTTGTTGATGCTTTCCTTGACCATCAGATAATATTAAAAATATTACTCAATAGTACCAAAGAATTCTCTAATAAACTAAAGTATGGTACCTCCTACTTTTTAAAAAAATTTTACTAGCAAGCATATTTTAATAAAATAATATAAAAAAAAATTCTATTTTATTTATTTTTAAAAATATTTTATTTAATTTATTTAAAATTTAATTAATTTAATTAATTAATTTAATTAATTTTAAAATTTAAATATTAAAATTTGTTTTATTTAAAATTTTAAGTATGGAAATGTTTGCAAAACTCTGTTTAGTTTTTATAAACATTCATTTGTCACTAACTACAACGACGACAGTACGATGCGGTTATGGTTTATGCAACGTCGTCCAGTTGATCGAAGTCTTCCTCTTCTTCTTCGCCTCTCAAGAAGATGTTGGAAGAAAACAAACCATAAGAAGTGTACAAACAAAAAAAAATAACTCACCGTCTCATGCATTTCGCCGCTCTCATCGAGCAGGCCTTCAAGACTCTCATCATTGGTGGTCGTTGATGTGGGCGGCAGTGGTGGTGTCGAGGGACGATTTTTCGACGAGGTCAACATGGAGCGCGGTAGTATGAAGCGACCATAACGCAAATAAAACCAACGGCCCCACCGACGACCGGCAAAGCCAAGCGCAGTAGCGCAAGCAAAGAGAGAGAGAATGAACCACATTTCGTTGAATGTATTGAAATAGGCTACTCCAGAGAGAAATAAGTGTTGACGGGTTGTTGGGTTGGGTTGGCTGATAGTTGGAGCAAGTGGTGGATGGAAGAGGGTTTACGTGAGGTACAAGTTTTTATAAAAACGTGTTCTCCAGAGTGTAGTAAGTTCTTCGTTCAACAAGTGCGCGATGGTAGTGCTACTCTCAATTCATTTATTTGTTATTGTTTCTGGTAGATGATAAAGTTAGTACGCTCTGTTATGTTTTTGTTAAAAAATGTATTTAAATCTCTCTCTAGTTTGCTTTCTCTCTTTCTGTCTCGCTCTCTTTCTCTCTCTCTATTTGTTCATACGTAGACACTCTTTTATTTACAGCGTATTTATGAGTGTATTTCAAGTTTCCTTTTAAACGTTTTTCCTTTTCGGTCTCGTGACTCTGCTACTATTTTTTGACATTTGCTTGCTCTTCCATTATTTCAGAGCCAGTTGATATATGGTTTTGCTTTTTGTGTTTAGCAAATTTATGTTTTTCCACGGTACCGCATTTGGCAAAACACTAAAGAGGCAATTTAAACACTAAACATTAATATTTTTTCTTTGTAAAATAAGCACCGAGAACTGCTGACAGCGGATGAACTGCAGCCATCTGTCAAATTGTCCGTACACTGAGAATGTCAAAGTGAACTAAAGCAAACTCCAAATTTTTACACTTCTATAGTAAAATTATTTTGGAGAAACAACGAAAGAGAGAGAAATATTTGAACGTATCGTAAATACTTGGAGAGAGAGACAAGGAATTTATTTCCCCAAAAGAGATATGAGAACGATTGGAAATACTCATATCGGTATCAATTAAAACTCTGCATTGAAATACAACAGATCTTTGATTATTTCAAATGACTTAATTTTTAATTCCATTAAAAATATCGTACACCGCTAAGGATTAGCAGCGATTTCAACTAAACCAGTTTCATTGTAGACATTTAAGATATTTATTCAAAATATTCTAATGGTGTTTGATATTAAATATTTTAATTTTGAAAAAAGAAGCAAAAAATTGCTTAAATTCACTTTCAAACTGGTCGTATTTTTAGAACAAAATTCTTTAAACCAGTATTTCCTTTATGGAAGGAATAGTATGAAACTTCCATGACCTCATGGAATTTGTAGATTTTTTAACAAAACTGGTATTAGTCATAACAATTTGTTAAATATTAAATTATTATTATAACAGAAAACCTTGGTTTCTCACGCTTTCCATACTTATCACAATTCTTAGGACTTCCAGAGAAAGTAAAAATTCAGGATTATCTTTGACTAAAATTAAGGTCTTGACTTATAAGACCGACCAATTTTGTTTAAATCAGACAAGTTCAAATTCAACCAGATAAGACCAGCACTAAATTTGACCTTAAGAAATCAAGTTTGAACAACAGAAACAATTTTGACTAGATAATACAAAGTTGAATGAGATACGACCAGGTTTGATCGTATTCAAGACCAAATTTACCAGAAAAGAATTTGGTAGTTTGAATTTGACTTCGTTCAAATAAAAGGCAGCTTTGACCAGAGAGGAATAAGTTTAACTATGTAAAACCATATTTGACCAGATAAGACTCAGTTTAATCAGAAAAGAAGAATTTTGCCTAAATAAGACCAAATACTAGGTACTACCAGATATAAAAGTCTGAAAGCAAATTGACCACGTAAAAAGGATTTGACAGGATGATAAAAAATTTGATTAGAGAAAGCCCAGTTTTATCAGATAAGTTAAGAAAAAATTTAATCAGGTAATGCTAAGTTTTTTTAAGTGGAGTATACTTTGCAAAAAAATATTAGGCTGGAACCAATCATGTTCTGTCTTAAAGTTTTGACTCTAAAAAAAGACAGGACTTAAAAAATTAAACCAATCTTGACAAGATTGGTCAGATCAGTTCTAGTTTGAGCAAATTCCAATCAGATTTGAGCAAAACATGTCAAGTCTTAAGTCTAACACTTAAATTAATAAAATTTTAAAACATTGAATATTGAAAAGCATGTGCAAAAAAGGTATTATTTCCAAATAAACATTTATCCTTTAATTTTTATTTTAAACTCTTTTAAAGATAAAAGATTTTAAGATTATTTTTACGAAAGGAACTCATAAAAATAACTCGAACCTTAAGTTTCAATTTCAAATGTCATTTCAGTTTAATATCAACTTAATAAATATAATTTAAAATGACACCCGGACACGTTTAATTATTTTAGATTTCTGACATTTTTTATTTTATTTTGGAAATTTAATTTTTTTAAACTGAAAGATTGTACTTTATAAATTAGCAATATTCATTATTTAAATAGAAAGTCTGGGAATTTTTGTCAATTGATATCACTTAGGACTATACGAATGACGAAGCCAATTTTCTATAAATTGGATATTGTGAATCCCAAATAGAAACGAATAGAAATATCGAAACCTGGATAAATACCACAATATGAGTCATTCTTTATTGGTTTGATCATTTAAATTTGGTTATACATGTCTTTTTTTTTTAAATAATAAAAACAATTTTAATTGTAATATTTCGTATTAAGAACTAACAGACCAACCAAAAGAGACGAGCACAATTTTAAATTTTCAATTAAAAAAAATGAAAATTAATGCAGATGAATAGTTTTTTCACTTTATTACATTTATGTATGTATTTATTAATTTATTTTATTAATGATAAGTATTTAATTTCTTTTACAAGATTATATCTTTATACAATAGAATCAAAACAGCAAAATATTTTATATTATTAATTTTATGTGTCTATTCGTATCTACGAGTATTATACCGGTTAGCTATAAATCAATTTTTAGGACTTGAAAGTTCAATGCAGTTCAAGCATATTCACTTAGACATCAGAAGGTTTATACTCTACGAGTTTAGTCGTGAGAGACTTATAAGCAGTCTTATAAACATACTTATAAAAATTCAATTAAAGGTTCACACGATGTCTGTCAGACGTTCACACAGTATCAATTATATGCATGTACATATGTACATGCGTAGATACGAATAAATAAAGAAATCTTATTACTTTCAACCGGCATTTATGCAATTTCAGTTAAGTCTTCAAGCGAATTTAATAATAACTTCATGCACCCAACTTCATTGTGAGGCCTTCATACATCAGTTCAAACTTTAATTAGACTTAGACAAGGTGGTAATGTCTTATTCAGGTTATAAACCTGACTTGCAGAATTTCTATTTATTTCTATAATACTTTAATTATTAATTTTCAGTGAGTTTAAATTATTAGACGACTACAGGCAGATTTTCAGAGTCAAGTAGAGTCATTTCATAGCATTTCATAACATTTCATAGACCTTTACGTAACTTCAATAAAGCTTTCAAGCGATTGCAACTAGAGAGCCCCATAAGACGTCTTGAAAGTGTCA
Source organism: Conops quadrifasciatus (assembly GCA_949752815.1). Taxonomy (NCBI): domain Eukaryota; kingdom Metazoa; phylum Arthropoda; class Insecta; order Diptera; family Conopidae; genus Conops; species Conops quadrifasciatus. Next base: position 7,639,212 of record OX457078.1, on the reverse strand, counting down.
TGGGTTGTCTAAAGTACTTCCATTTGCTTTAAAATCAAGCGGTGACCTTCGGAAGTGCTTCTGAAAACATTACCACATATGCCTCCTACAGTTAGTGATTGATTCAAAATCAAAGGGAAGCATTGCATCAAGGCAAACATTTTGGTATGTTAGTTTCAAGCTTTTCAAGACGTTTTACTTTATTTAGACATTCATACTATAAACTGAAATTAGACATTTAGAATTTAGTCTTTTGTTAGTAATTTAGAGTAATTTTTGACCACTGGACACTTTTTCAGATCAGGCGGTCATTTACAGAATATGACATATAGATGCTGTAGACATGCTATAGACATTCATGTAACATAACATTAAACTTTCAAAAAGACTTATTTAGGCATATAAATATATAAATAAATTGAGTTTTAGACAGACAGTAAGTCGTTTACGGAATGTGAATTTTCATAGTTGGGAATCTTTGGTACGTACATACGTGTATATACTACTTTGTTAGTTGCATGAAGATTTAAATTATTCTGTATTTAATCGTATTACTTTAACTTAATAACTTGTTTAAAAATTATGATTAATTGTTATTGTTTATTTTTATATATATTTTAATTGAGAGTAATACAGTAGCAGCTGAAAGTAGCACCTGAAGTAGCAGGTCAGGGTAAACGGGTTAACTACAAGTAATTTGGAATGTGTTTGTTTTTAACTTTTGAAATTTTGAAGTTCGTTTGTTAAAAAGTTTTAATTTAAATTAGGTATTTTTCTTTATTAATTTTTATAAATACAAAAATGTATTTATTGAGATTATTTAACGTTCATATGCATATATGTATATGTTTTTTTGACATTTTATTAAGATTTATTTTACGCATTTATTTTGTAAACTTTACTTCTATATTGATCATCGAGAAATGTTTAAGAACACTTAAAAAACTTTTGTTGGACAACGGTTTTTTTTATGTTCTCAGCATTATTTAGAAAAATTTGTGGCTTAGAGCCCCAATTAATTAATTAATTAATTGACGTAATTTTATCAAAAAGGTAAAAAAAAGGTTGTTGCTGTTAAATGTTATGTAGTATAGATTTTTGTGAGCCGAAAAATAATTAAATAAAAAAAACATTTTTAACTTTCGAATGATGACGGAACCTTTAAGAACGATGCTGATGGATCGTTTAATAAATTACCTACTTTTTAACGAATTCTAAAAGCTATACTCTTATACAGTTATTAATACATTAACAAGAAATCGTACTGTTTTTTAAAATCTTGCGCAGGTGTTTTTCTTTTAAACTGACAGATTTAAAATTGAAATTGTGATAAATAACATATTTACTTCGATTGTAACACGCCATACGTGACTCAGCTCAGATGGTATTATTGCATCAGATTTCTTCTTCATAAAAAAAATATAAAAAAACATAATTATGTACATACGATATTGGAACTCCAATAATTATTATAATCAAAATTATTACAAAAGATAAACAAATGAAATTATTAGTATCGACTGATTGTATCGAATTGATAGCTCATTTTGTGAGATTACGTATACTGGTGAAATACCTAAAATATTTTTATTATTTATTTATTTTTATCTTCGTCTATGGATCGAAATAATCGTGTGAAATAAACGAATAAAGTTCGTAAATTGTACAAATATATGATTAAATCAATGATTTCTTTTTTCTTTAAATTAATAATAAATAGTCTCTAAAGAAGTACAGTACGAGAAAGAGCTCGTAGCATTTAAAGAAATCTAGATAATAGCAATAACAATATTAAAATTATGATGTTTAACCTTTAAAAAATGAATTTAAAGACAAAGAAATAGGTACATTTCGTGTATGTTCAAAAGTCTAACGAATTCGAACGTCATGCTAACGTTATTTTTCGCTTCGGTCAATTACGGATGGACAAACCGGTGTCTATCCGTAATTGACCCTTTTAAGTGTGCTTTCTCTGGCTTTGTGAACTATGGTAAGAACAAAGTTTAAGGTTTGTTGAACTTTTTCATTTATTCTCATGCGTAAAAATAAAGGAAAAATATTTTAAAAGAATGGTTTTTCAAGGAGGCAAAAAACTAACTGTATTGTATAGTAACTGTATTAAGCGTAATACTTACTATTACTATTACTATTACTTACTATTACTATTACTTATTAAGCGTAATACTCGCATATTACAAATTATATTCAAATATTATACTATATATTATTACTATGGTCTACGGAGAAAATATAAGAGGACTTAAGTAGTTTAGAGGCACTTCTATTTTTAATTTTTACTCGTTTTTCAGTACATAGTTGTTTAAATATAGTACGTACTAGAAAAAATTACAATAAAAAAATAGTTTCACGTATTATTCTACCATCACGTAAATAAACGCTTTTAAGAAAAGTTAGGAGTTACGTGAGATCTTTTATATTCGAACTTGACGTGCTTTTGTACTGTATTGAATATCAGTTCTGTGGCATGTACCTAGGTACATGTGGTTTTTATAGATTTTATTTGTCTGGAGAAGTGAATTTTAAGGTGAAATGAAACTGTTTGTTTTGTCAGGTTTGGAATTTAAATTATTGAGTTCAATATGAAATAGTTGGAAGCATTCGGGGTGCAAAAAATAGCAGATATTTGATACATGAAATTTCATAAAAAGCTGTCTTCACCAAAGTCATCTCAAGTGTAATGATATCGTAGACATAACCATAGGTTTTAAATACTATGTAGCTGGCTATAATGCACACGCTTTTTATATTTTCGATATTTTTTTGTGATTTTCGTAATGCCCCAACTTCTACATTCAAATCGATTATCGACTTTTGGACGACTTCTTTTAAGTTTCTTCGTCTATACTTCAGTGTTATACGAATATCTTTAGAGTATTATTCAAAGACGTGTTTGCTTTTGAAACACTCTTCGAAAATGTTAAATGACATTATACATTTATATACAATACATATGATAATTATATTGTGAGATTCAAGATTTTTTCAAGATTTTTTGCTTTCGAAAAAAATAACGAACATTTAAGTATGAAACTATGAGTATGTAATTACTATCATTGCGACTATTAAAGACGCGACTATTAAAAAGTGCTGCTCGACGAGAATTTCCGAGATTTTGGCGATTTTTTCTTGGATTTCGTCTCGTACTTTGAGACTTTATCATACAACAAACTAAAGAAAACATACATATATAGAGATAGAAAATAAACACCAGAAGATATATAAGAAATTTAATTTTCTACAGTTTTTGCAAAACAAAAAAAATCACAATTATTTAGATGTGCATACGTGATCGATGGTAAAATAAAAAAAACAATATCACGTTGCCTGAAAATTTAAATTGTTTTAGAGGAAATACATACATCAAAAGATTGTAATTATTTATATAAAAATACTCGTATAACCGAATGTGACGCGTAAAACAAAACAATAGTGATATTTTAAGCTTTAAAAAAAATTAATAATGTTTTCAAAAAATGCTCTGATATTTATACGAGATACAAGTATAACACCAAGCAATAAAGTTAGAAATAAATCGTCATATTTTTAATCGCAACATTGTCAAATAATAAAAGCTCACTATAGCAAGAATAAAATGCAGGCTTTAAAAAGCCTGTTTTTGTCCGATTTTTTTTACTTGTACTATATTTCATTATTATACGATAATAGAATAATTACAACTATTTGCAAGAGTACAAAATATCACCATTTGTATGAACATTTTGTAATTTTTCATTTAGTAACACTTATTGCACATATAATGCTAACTATTATATATTAAATATTAAAATATATAATAGTAGATAGTAATACGATTACTATTATCACAATATTTTCTACAAACGTACACAAAATTTTCGAAGTGTATTCATAAAAAATATGAAATATACTAAATTAATTTGAGAAAATATAAATACAAAATAATATACTAAAGTATTGCATATTTTTTTTTGGTTTCTTGTTGTCTTTCTTTAAAACCAAATTAGAGTAAATCTTTTCAAATGTGTTTCTGTTTCTATTCTATTCTATTCTATTCGTATCTCGTTTTTACCTTTTTCTTTATATACTTGGCAATTTTTGCCAATTTCATCGATTTAGTACTCATGATGCTTCGGTTTGTCGCAGATGAGATGAGAAAAGTATATACTCTTTAACAGAGAATTGTACTGTATTGTACAGTTTGTTGGACCACTTGGCTGGCAGACTGTGTCTTTTCTGCGTCACTTTTGGCCGGGTTTGAATTTTTAAAAGGAATTTCTTTGTTTGTCACTTATTTATTGTCTGCGTTGTTTGTTTTCTCTCTCTCGTTTACTCGTTTATGATTTTTAAAGACAGCTGCTGTAAGATAGATTATTTCACAACTGTTTCGGCAATTTAAAAAAAAATTATAGTGCTTATTAAATTAATTTGCTTGTAAAATCTTTTGTCAATTTTATTTACAAAAGATCTGTTTTTTATATTTTTAGTTTTCTTATTTTTGCCTTTTATTGTTTTGTTTTTTATTATATTTGTGCTGTTGCTTCAGTTTATTTTTCTTCACGCAAATAATTTTATAAAAGTGATATTTTGTGTATACGAGTAGTATCACCGTCTTCGCAACTTCTCAAAAAGTTTTTCCAAATTTTTATTATTATCGTATTATTTTATTATATTTCTTTTAAAAATATTTATAATAAATTAAAAAATTATTCTTTTTTAAATATTTCTTCTTAATGACTTTCTCTCTTCTGGTAAAGAATTCTTTTGATGACTTTAATCTTCGAATCAATTGTACGATCGTTCGTTCGATCGGTCAAGAAGCTCAAATTGTGACTGAAGGCAAGAAACTGCTTTAGCGTCAACTTAAACCGTTCCAGCAGCTTGATATCAGACTTCGTAGCTGCTTTAAGTCGAACGCAACGCCGTCAACCCGTCTTCGGTCTTCGTTATACTGGACAATTCGTTTGGGTTTTTGGTTTAATTTCAATTCAGTTCGTTTCATTTTATTTCGTTTCCTTTCTTTTTGTTTTGTTCAATTTTAGAAACGAACAATATCGAACCAAACCGACAAACAAAAAACAACGTTTGATCGTTACGGTTCTTTCGTTCGTTCGTTTGTCTGTTCGAAAAGTGAAATAAACAAAAAAAGAAACATCGCAAAAAAAGAAGTGACTACTCATACATAATTGTATCGCTTCGCAATCAACAATTGGCTCCTTCTCTTGCAATAAATTTGTACACTTCAATCAATCGATCAAGCAGCGAACAATAAACGATAAAATCAATATTAATAAAGACTGAATAAGAACGTGCTCGTTGCGTCATAATAAAGATGATAATTATGATGCTGATGTTTAGGACAACGGCAATTATGATGCTGATGGTGGTGGTGGTAAAAATGAAGATGATGCCGATGATGGAACTAGATTTTAAATATGAGCTTAATACAACCAATAAATTTGAATATGATCATTATTATGTCGATATATGTATATTCATAGCAATCTCGATTTGTTTAAAAACCTGACGTGCTGCATAAAAGCAGGTTTGATTTTCGTGATCAATGTTGCCAATTTCTCTAAAATCCATCATTAGATTTTTACTTACAGAAAAAAAAGGTGTTAAATTGTTGGCTGCGTCGCGCTATCGTACCAATGACGATGAAGATAATGATCATGATATTGGAAAGTCGAGTGTAATGATGAAGAGAAGTTATACAATAATATAATGGTTGCATTGCATAATATTGATGGTCTCTTTTGATCTCAACAAAATTAAGAAATATTCCAACCCAAAGAAAGTTGAAAAAAATAAAAAATTAAACTATAATTTTCGACCGTGTAGCTCCATAATGGTGGTTTTTAGTATTTGTTATTATCGATTGTGATCATATAGTGTAAAAATCATTGTCATAGTAATAATATTGTAAAATTCAGAATAATGTTTATAATTTCCAACACTATTCTCAATTTACTCTAAATACTGACAAGCATACCTAATATTGATAATGTTTGTACCTATGTCTATAAAGATTATAGCGATGATAATGATGACGATTACATTAAAAGTGAAAATTATGTTCCAAGCGATAGCATTGAACTATAAATTATTGGTTATGGTGAATATTACCCATAAAAGATAAATTTATTTATTTTTCGCATACGACAAAGAAGGTAAAACACGTTCTCAAGCAATTCAAAATCGTATCCTGAAAAATGTGTTTACGTGGGAACGATTACAAATGATTATTAAATGAACTGGCTTTAAAAACTATTTTTAAAAATCAAGTTGAGCTACTGAAAAAATTACGTTACGTGTTTTGTATATAGTTCTATGAGCGTAGATAATATTGTAGTACCATAAATCAAAAGATCATAAACCATAGTGCATACCAAAGTATGGCATATAAGCTATAAGTAAATATTTATACGAGTATTATAGTAGATATTTACGGGTATTATGCATGTACTACGGTATCCAGAATCACAAAGAAAATCAGAAACAAAATCATTAAGAACAAAAACCAGTGGACAAGTTTTATAAAAGAAATAAAGTGAATGGCATAGTCATTAAAATTCTTTGCAAGACGTTCGTTCAGCGAAGAAACTTATCGTATAATCGTATAAACCGGTAACCAACTGCGGGCACACATTGGTGTGTTTATGTATGTGTGTATTACACGTGTGTATGCACTCGTATGTATGTATATTATGAATGCCATATGAATGTTAGTCTAAATGAAGTCAGCTTTAACGAGTCGAGCTAAAAAAATTAATCCAAAAAGTGGTAACAGACTACTGACATTATTACACCCGCCCCCACCCCACACCCCTTCTCGAACCCACTCATTTTCCATTTTAGTCCCATTGTGTATACGATTTTATTACGTCTTTCCAAAAAAACCGATACAAACCAAATTGTTTGGTATCGAAGTATCAAAATGGTTTTTGCTTTCTAAAAATAATATTTATAACGGCAATATACAATATTGTTGTTGTTGTAGTTGTTGTTATGGGAATTGCAAAACACAATAACATTATTTTGTTTTTGAAAAAAAATTAATCGTTCTTAATCGTTAAAGAAATGTAAATAAATTCAGGAATGCAAGAAAAAATCAAAGACTGAAAGAGTTCTTCCACTTTTTATTTAACTTGCGTATATTTTGAATGTATACATCGAGTACATCGAAATACATCGAGTTTATTTCGGTGTTAAAATGTCAATGGCAATGGCATACTCTTTCGTATCGTGTGCTTTATAAAAATCTTCCGGAGTATAAGGCTTGACGCTTTGACGTGTGTGAAGTCAGATTTACCGAATTGTATTGTACTATTTTCTGCGATTTTTTCAAAAACTAAAGGTTAAAGATTAAAGGATAAAGATTAAATACTTTGCCTCTGAAAATTCCCTTTTATTCGCTCTAAACTACCTAGAATTTCACACTATACCTTCAGACAACAGAGCCGAACAGAGAAGTTATCAAAAAGTTATGGGTATGGGTCATGGCACCTGGTAGAGAGTCGTCTGCAATCTACGTGACTCAAAATGCGTACAGTCAAGTTTACTTTGGAACTTGTCGTACGTGTTTGAACTAACGTAATGGAAAATTTTCTCTTTGTTGCCGATTAGCTGTGAGACGACGGCCAATCTGCAATTAGTTGTTATTGTGTACGAGATTGTTTTAATCTCGTCTTTTTCCACAATAAGTTTTAGTGGATGTAAGATTACATAGACCGACAAATTTGAATAGCATCAGCCATTCAAGGTTTTAAGTTTTTCTCCATAATTATTAACTTATATTATTATTGTTATACAATTGTACAAGAGGGTCTTTTAAATAATGTACAACCCTCAAAAGATTATAAATTTTATTGCAATTCAGAGAAGAAAAATATATTACTTAAGACATACTTTATTAGAATTTAGTATTTCTATTATTGTATAGTTTATTATATAATATACTACTATGTATAGTTTTTCTCTATATTTATGACTAAACAGGTACTTCTCACTCCTACGTCCTATATGTTTGACGACCACTCCCACGTACGACCATTGTAGTTTCGACCGATCGACGATTGCAATTCGGGCAATCCCTTTCGCTAATCAACGTAGTCGACGGAACGGAACACGATCCTAAAGTGGGGAGTACCTGTATTACATCACAAGGCAACCATTTATGGCATCCGAAAGTACTACATTTTCCACTCAAAATCCGTTTTAAAAAGAAATTAAGATTTTCTAAAATACTTCGTAATGCGACAATTTTTTTATTGAAAATCCTAAATTTTTATACAGCGATACTGTTTTTTTTATATGTATATAAAAATTTCATTTAATGGTATCTACATAGAAAATGTGTTCACATTCACAAAAAAGAAATAAAATAATTTTTGCAATTAAAAAAAATAATTATGCAATTTTAGAAAATAATTATTAGGCAATTTGAGGTGCGAATAGAGAGATTTCGTATGGATTTGTTATCAATACTGGAGGAGATTGACTCAATATTTTTATCAATTTTATTGTTATGTATGTAGCTTCTTTGATTCATCTTGAACTTCCGAGAGAATTTTTATGACAATAATAATGACAAATGAAAAAAAAGAAAATATAGAAATGACAACAACAACAATCACTAGAAATGCCTAAATACAAATAAAATATTACTAAAATCGCAATTTGCAATTTGATCATTCGATCGATTCGAGCGGTTGGTTCATAAAAGGTTAAAAGTGTACGTTTTATATTTGAGACAAATTTATAATTAGGTACTAATAAAAAAATAATTGTTAGGTATTTTATTTATTAATTGATTATTATTTTTTCGTATTTTATTTTTTATGGTTTTTTAATATTAATTTTTCTAATTTAATTTTAATTTTTTTTTTTTAAATGCGGTTTCTGCTATTATTATTTCTACTAGTATTCTACTAAAATAGAATGTATTTTCTCAAACTGAAAAATATTACAATTTATTCGTAAATTATTTTTTACATGAAAATACATGAAATTTTTTACTTTCATTTAATTAATTATGATTATATAATAATTATAATTATAATAAATAAAGCCAGTTATTAGTACTAGTATTAGTAAATTAAAGTTATTAGTACTGGGCGAAGAATTAAAATAAATTATGGTTATTAAAGTATCATTTATATTGTGGTGATACTGGTACGTAGTTTTCGTTATGAAAACTTAAAATTATCTGAAGAAACTTGTACTCTCATATAAACAGACTTTTGTATGAGTATGAGTAAAAAACAAGAAAGGCTTTTGCTTTTTCGGCAGCAAGTGATGCACTTGAACAGAATGATTTAATATTCTGTACCCGTCGCTGCCCCCAAATTTGCCCGATCCATTGAAATGAACTGCAACAATACTCACGCAAACAATCGACACAGAAATGCTAATTATTAATGTTAAGAGAAATTTTAAATATTTAAAAAAATTACGAATTTTTATGAGTTTTATAAAGATATCAAGAGATTTTCACATGAAGTGGAACGCGGAAGAAGGAAGAAGAAAAAATAATTTAAACAAAAATTTTAAACGCTTAAGGTTAAATTTTTTCAGAAATTATTGAATACTTATATTTTGCTTGCTTTAAGAATTTTATTTATACTGCGAGTATAAAAGAATCTTGCAAACTTGCAAGATTTGCCCTCTTAACACGCAGCCGTCGGCCATTTGAAAACAATGGCCTATAAAAAACCTACTTAAAATATCTTGAAAAGTGTTTTTTTAAAAACTGCAACAAAAATGTAAATGAAAAATGGTGATCGTTTCCTTTTGTCAACATTTCTGTTTTTTTTTCTTTTGCTTTTTAAGGTTATGTCAATTGCGCCGTAATAAAAATAATTGAGAACAAACAGAACTAAAATTAACAATCAATTTTAAACTGTTAAATATTGTATTGTGCTCGAGCGAGGATAATATTTTAACGTACAAATCAATTTTTAAGTAAGTTAAGATTGGGCAACATTTCATACTGGAATTATTAATTTATTATATTTCTTTATATGGAGGAATATTCGCTTTATAATCTCTATATTCTTTCCTTCAAAAACAAATATTATGATATTGTAGCTAGTCTGAAGATGAAATATTTTATATATATAACAGTTGGTAAAATTTAATAGTTAGTCAATTCTTAATGACAGACAATGACAACTAACAAATTTACTACGAAGTACATAATGCTACAAGAGTTAAACAGTGCTAAATAAGAGAGTTGAAGAGCGTGTTAAAGGAGTGTGACGCTGTCAATAAAGCGTTAGATTATTGGCTAACTAAACGCTAGACAATACGAATAAAGATTTAAACAACTGAAAAGTTGGCATTTGCCAACTGAAAGTTAGACCACGTTAACTAACGCTTTGTTGGCATTATGTAACTCTTTATACGGATGGTGTAATTATACATAATGCTAACGCAGATAACGTTAACTAAGAGTTAGACAATCCCTACAAATCATGAGAAAGGCTGCTGACAACGGTTTTAGACTAAGAAATTTCTAAATATAAAGAGTTCAAGTTTACTAACCAACTCTTCTGTTACAAACAATAAAGTTTTAAACCTTTTAAACAATGTTAAAAGACTTAAAATAATTAAGAAGACTTAACTAGATTCAAACAATGTTATCAAGGAATTAGATAAAATTAAGATAATTAGACAACTATTCATCTCACAAATCCAAATCCCAAAATTCTGTGTGTAGTGTATGTAGATGAGCCAGAATATTTATTATTAGCTTTGTTTAAATATGAAATTATTATCCAAATGTCTTTCTAATTTTTTTCAAAACTTCGTTTATGTTTAAAAAGTTAGAAGACTATTTACTAACAAAATCTGTTAGTTTTCTAAAGGTCAGGATGATGATAAGAAAATATTCAAAAGAAGGATGAATCAATTTTTAATATAAAAGAAATTTTTATAAAAATTAAGAATGGTATAAAATTAAACGTATTATAGGCAGAAAAAAGTAATAATAAAAGGGTGCTGACTGCTGGAACATTCATTAAATACATCGTGAATTTGGAACGTGTTAAAATTAACAAGAAACAGTTGGACTTTTTGTTTTTGTTTTTGGTAGCAAGACTAATTTCAACTTTGTGAAATTCTTGGAATCCACACAGCAATAAACAACTACAAATTAAAAACAATTACGCAGTAATTTTGACAGAAATTACAGTACAAATAATAGGTAAATTTCTTTTGTTTTTTTTTCGTGGGGTGCTTTTTGTTTTTGAGAATTTTTCATCCTAACCTCACCACCCAAAAAATCCAAATCGTGCGATGCGGCATGCGAGGCCGTTTTAATTATGTTGTAGGTCTTGGCGAAGGGCGCCTTTATAAGCTGTTTATTAGCCGAATTTGTTCGATATTTTGGAATTTCGCAATCGAAAATATTGCGTAGTAGCATTTTGAATTCGAAGAAAAGAATAAGAAAACAATTGAAGAAAATTGATAAAGAAATCAATTATTAATAATTCTTTTCCAATCAATTGGCACTCTTACTCTTAATGAGTTCGTTCAAATGAAAATTAGTTTTAAATTTTTAATGAACAAATAAACGCACTCACCTCCCATGATTCACGTGTTAAATCGCTGATCTCTTCGCCCTCTTGACTACCGCTGTTTTGACCAGTTTTGGTGGTGCCACTCTTCGTCCACTCGGTGTCATCTTGTATTAACTCGAAGCCACGTGCTTTAATTTGCTCCTCATTCAGTTCGCCGTAAAGATGTTGAACCCAAGTATTTATAAAACGGTATAGTTCATCAACGCTGTTGATGTTGATAAAAAACAACGACGACGACAACGACGAAGATAATTAAAACATAGAAATTAATTTTATGTATGATATTAGAATACAGGAAGGAAAAATAACAGTGTTTCCACTCTTTACTAACCGATTTTTAGGTACACTAAACCAATATTCAGGTCTCAGTTTGTTCTTGCCGTACGACATCACTGAAGTTGGTAACGGAACAGCTTTGCCGATCGGCTTGCCCATGCGTAAACGTAAATATAGCGGTGGATCGGGACATGCTCTGGCAGGGCGTGGTATAAGTTCTATGAAAAAAGAAAATAAATAAAGTAAATTTTTTCAATGAAAAATACTGAAAAAGTCAACAATAAAAACATTTCAATTTACATAATTCAAGCATTATTTACAGACGGGGAAAGAGGCCCAAACATGTGGGTCATGTGAATAAACCAACACGGCGTATTCGACAAAGAAATAGAGCTTTAGATAAGAAAAGAATATCGGAAGCATTAAAAAAAAGCTTCTTTTTGATGTTTATTGTATATACCATATGTTATGTAATTTGTGTAATAATACTTCATTAAAAACATGAAGAGTAGAAGAAGAGTTACTTCAGTGAAATTTGAAAAAAAATACTGTGAAGGAAAAAAATGAGCAGAGAAAAAAAAATTTTAAATACCACTACATATTTCTAAAGAAACTTACTGTCAACACTTATAAAAAGTTCTGGTTTATCATCCACCGAAACCATCGATCGGTAATCTAATTTGGGTTGTTGTTGCTGTTGTGATTGTTGTTGTTGTTGCTGCTGTTTGATGTCTTTGCTGCTTAGTTTCGTCGTAGAGGCGGTACCTTCCGATGAATGCGGACGCATAAATGTGCCAATAGAGGAACGCCTGTCGAGGATGTCAACGATGAAGATTATTATTATATTTGAAATTGTATTTATGGAAAGAAATCACTACTAAAAAAACTACTTAATACATCTTCGAATACAAAAAACTGTCACAGCAACGCTGGAATAGACGAAAAGCAGTTATAGACAAATAAAGAAAAACAATAACAAGTTACTCCCCTGCAATAATGAAGCGAGGCGGGTGATGGCGGAGTATTAAAGAAAGTGATGGTGCATTTCACATAAAGACTTAGTTAAAACAGATCATTCAAAGTGAATTTAAAAGAAATAAGGAAAGAGTTAAATATTTCTTTTTCAAAAGAAGACTTCCTTTCTTTTTTAAGTTTTTATACTGAGAGAAGTTTACTCTTCTTGCTTAATACTTCCTTTTTTCAGATAAAGATTTGTTCACTTCACACGAAAAGTTATTTCTTTTGACTTTGAAAACATTCAGCCTTCTTCTTATAAAAACTACTCTTTCAACGAAAAATTTATTGGAAAAGGCTCAACATGAGATAATAGGAAACTAAAATCCTGACTTCAAAAGCGGTGCAAATTCGATTCGTTTTTAATATTACTCTATTGATCATAATATTATTTCTGCCAAACCGATTTTTATAATATTTTTTGCTCTATAAGACTTTAATTGGATTTCAAAAAACCGTTTTAAATAATAAAAATCCTTAAAAAAGTGTCGGAGTAATACGGCTTAATATAAACAAAATTACATGACATGAAAATTATAGAAGGTTAAAGACAATACCATCTTATAATATTATTTATTAAAAGCACTTTATACGGAATTTCGCTATAACGGCCTTTTCTAATTATGATAATTAGAAAAAATGCCAAAAAATGCTGTACTGTTACCGATCTTCTGTTTATAAATAATTAATTCATTATACGGCTTTACGGCCAACTTTTCCGGAACCTATGCCGTATAGTAAGGTATGAGTGTATTTTAATTATCTGCTTGCTTTCCAGCTATCGACAGAAATGGGTGCCATCTTTGAAATTTTGTTCCAATTGAAAATTTGTATTGGTATTTTTAAAACGATCAATACTTCGTTCTCACTGCATTTTTCTATTACAAACAACAAATGAAATGAATCGGTAAAAAAGATAAAAATAATAAAAAATATTAAATATTTACACTTTTAGAAAAAAGGAAAATATAAAAACAACAAGCTAAAATACTTCCTCCACAATAACTCCTTTTTTTCGTTTTTTTTTTTTTATAAACTCACAAGTTTTTTTATTATTATTTTGGTTTAATAATTTTACAAAATCAACATAACATAGAAAAAAGCCAACAACACTTCGATGCCAAAGACATAGCCCTTACCCAGTCGTACCATGGCCCTCGGAATGAGTTGAATGCGGAGTTAGCGGTGGGACTGGAGAGCCACCAGAGTCTTCGGACGGTGTTTTCGAAAAAAGGTTGCCGCCCAACTCTGAGACTAAAGTAATGGGTGAACTGTGGACGTGGGTGAGAGTGTGTGTGGATGCGGATGTGATTGTGGAAGTGGTGGAAATGATGCATTGATTGTGATATATTGTGGTAGGTTTAAGGTACATATTATTGATTAACAATTTTTGTTTTGTTTTGTTCGAGAAACGTGTATAAATGGAAATATGTTTGCGAAACGTGTGCAAAATGCGTTGTTAGCGAAGTTTGAGTTTCATTTGGCAATATGTATTTTTTTGGCAAATTATTGTATTTCAATAAAATTTCGAAGAATCCGGGTGAATTTGTGAGCATTGAGATTTTCAAAATGAGAGAAGAAAATTAAAAGAATATTCAGTTATCCAATCAAGGTTTAATTTTTGGTTCCTTTTCGAAATGCATAAAAAATACTGTTTTAATAATAACATTAGAAACGATAAACAGTGAACCGAAAACGATTCAAATCGTTTTTTTTACTATCAGAAGAATAACATTTACCTTGAAAATACTTTTGAAAATACGCTTTGATTCGAATCTCCAGTGTTCGGAGCCGATTCAGTGTCTGCCGAGTGTTTGCCAATACTGCCTGTTCCGCTTGTCAAGCCACTGCCCTCACCCGTAAGACCCTCCACCCATGTCAGCGGGTAAGACAAACGCTTCAACATCTAGAGTGATAAAGAGAGGTAAAAATAAGTCAAAGTGAAATTATTCAATTACCGGCTGATCCGGCATTGTACTTACTTTATTTTTCTTCTCAGTACCCTTTTCCGCAGCTGCGGTAGCCGCCGCTGCCGCTATGGCAGCCGATTGGGTATCTTCTCCGTTATCGTCCACGCTAAAGCTAACACTAGAGGTCTTCTTACGTGTACCGCCACCACCAGCACCACCGCCGATTGCCGCTTGAGCTTCTAGGCCGAGCAGTATGTTGCGTGGCGGACTCTCACTGAAATGCGTGGGCGAAATGTTCTTCGGTGGTACCCAATCGGAGCTAAGCACAATGTCGGCATCGCTGTAAACGGTCTTCTTTGGTATAGGCTGTATATGCGTTATGGGTGGATCGCGTATGTCGATGCCCGAATCGTAGCAAGACTGTTTCGAGAGCAGTTCCAGACGCTCCAGATCGGCAGCTGCTAAGCCGCTGCTGGCCACTGCACCGGCGCCGCTGATCGATGAGGTGGCCGACGAATGCGGCTCCTGGCCGCGAGCACTACTGTCGACTGTCAGATTGGACTCATTGTCGCCCTCGTCTTCCGATGATCTTCGGGAATTAGATAAACATATTCTACATTTTTCATGTTGGGCATGGATGATTTTGGATTTTGATTTTTGAAAAATTGTGCACATACGATATATAAAATGGTGACAATTGTTGGTGATAGTGATGATAATGATGTTTATGGATTGTTGTGGATTGTTGTATTTGTGTATGTGTGCACGTGTTTTTTTTTTTAATTGACATAAATAACAAAAGTAATCGTAGTGTATGGAAAAATGGATACGGAACGGCAGCATCGTTTGCAATAACATTATCATTTTGGTAGTTGCATATGAAACAAAATGAAATGAAACAAAAGAAGAAAATTTTAAATTGTATATATTTAAATTAAATAAGATAAAATTCGTTTATGATATTGTCAGAGAAGAGAAGTTGTTGGTAGTTGTTGGCCATAACACGCCTAGAAATTTCACCTCCTCACTTATTTTGAAAGCACTCACAAAAAATGTACTCTTAGTAAGACCTAAATGGAATTTATTGAGCAAATAAAACCCAGAATAAAACACGTTTCTAATTAGAAAACGTCGAAACAATTGTATTTGCCAATTAGAATTATTTGTCTAGAATTCAAAGAACTACTTGTTTTTCATTTTAGAAATTGTTATTTAAATAAAGAGTTCAACTTAAAGAACAAATGGTAAAAAAACAATACAATAACATAGCAACAATGGTTATAACAACCAGTGGCAAATATTTTGATAGCTTCAATTTTTTCTGTTCATCTGTTTCATGAAAGGTGAAAGCCTGATTCATATTCTTGTGCTAAATTGGTTTCTTCTAATCGGATTTCTAACAATTTTTCCTTTCTTTCAGCCGAAATTTGAAGCTAAATAACTATTTTAAAATCCTAAAAATCCATAAAGAACTGACACTTCTTCTTGAAAAAGCTTCGATATAAGAAATGTTTAATATCAAAAATCATAGCATCGTGTAATTATTGCCCTCATAAAATGTATGCAAATTAGTTGAAAATGGAAAACGTTAGTCGCTTCAATCACGTGCAAAAACATCTGCACAACTCACCGATCTTTGCTCGGAATGGCCCAGTGATGATCTAAAAGGCTCTTGCGACGTTCATCCAAAGTACTGCGTTTATCTGAAATGCACAATTTCTTGGACTCGTCATCAACATTATCAGCTCCAACAACATCATCAGTCTTTGCATTATCTTTGGCTATAGTTACTTCTTCCTTGCCCGGATCCTTCTAAACGCAAAAATATTAACATTTTATTAAAATACAACACTTTCTCGTCCTCTAATTCGTACCTCATTGCTAGAAGTAACATGATCACTTTCAAATGTTTTCTTTAATTTCTCTCCACCTTCAAAACCACCTTCACGTGCAGAACCTGAATGCATTGTTTCTCGATCATCGCTAATTTCCAACGATTCCATTTGCTTTGAAACTTTTTCAAAAAACGTTCAGTTAAAATTGTTCCGATTTAGTAAAAAGAAGAAAAGAGAAGAGAAGTGATAAATTTATGTACCTTCAATATGACTGGAAGTCGCTGGCCCATCAACAATATCATCCGTTGTTTTCTCCTTCTTAGCCTGTTGCGCCGCTTCTAATACTGCCTTCGGATAGTAAATCTCTGGCTTTTCGGTTTCAATATTTGCAATGTCTGCAACACCGCCGGAAACACGCATGTGCGCAATATCATGAAATATAGCAGCATTGACAACCAGCTCCATTGGAGCAATGACACCATAACTCTCTGGACCATGCTCGATCACCAGCGGATCCGAGACATTCGGATCGAACATTACAGCATTGGGCGTGACCAGCAGTACACCGCCAACAACCCCTTGACCATCGGTAATGTGACGTACATTGATTTTAAGGAAACGTTGTGTTATGATGGGATCATCAATTTTATTCGTCTCTTCGCCGTCGATGTTGGTGGCATCGATGCGTTCAATGTGTCCTGGCTTAGGAGAGGCAGGACGTAATCCATCGAGAAGATCTAAAGAGAGAGAGAGAGAGAGAAAGAGAAGACAAGAAATCGGATATAAGAGTAATGCATATTAATTAAACAATGTAAATTCTTCCGACTTGGTCTTGAACTCAGGACACTTTTTAGTCAGCGTCTTAAAAAAATTATTTTATTGTTGTAAAATTATATTATTGTTATAAAGTTGTTCTGAATATATTCGTATTAATTTTATTTATTTTTTACTTCTTGTTTGCTGTTATCATAAATCTTATTGTAATCCGAAAACAAATCTAGAGCTAAATTAAATTGTTTAAAAATAACTAAACAGTAACAAGTTTTCGAGACAGTCTTTACTACGCTACCGTTTTGTGATCAATTATGACAGATTGGTTTTACTAAAAAAATAGATAGTACATATTAAAGCAATGCTAATACAATATAAATGTTGCTTGAAGTTTTTTCCCTTTTCAGCCAAAGATAAGATAATTTGTATTGATTTGTTTAGAAAGAAGCTTTTAAGAATTTCGAAAACTTCAATCAATAACAATTAATGTTAAAAAAATTATTATCAACATTTTTTAATCAAACTTAAATAAGTTACTTTAGATACTCCTTAAGTCATTGTTTTTTTGTTTTTCTATTTGCTCTACTTTTATTTTTTCTATTAGGATCGTCAGGTTCGAGAACTGTGAAGAAAATATTTATTTGCATAATACTACGGAAGAAAGTGGTCATTCAAGACAAAAGTGCTATTTATGGGGTTTATTTCGAACATTTCTAAACTTACAAAATGTAACTGTGACTTTTATTTTATTGTAGAAATACTGATTTCTACAAGAAACTATAACATAACAAACGAAAAATAATTTTGGCCAGGTTTTTGATGCAAATACTCCCTTTTGCGCTGCTAGAGTGAGCAGTGCAGTCAGTGTATTAGTTAGAATTCTAGAAGCCTCTACCTCTAGAAGCAGGTAAAGGTTTAAAAATTGTCAGAAGGTTTTTAATTCAGCTGATAAATTCTGAGAATGTATGTATATCAAGGTATAAGTTTAACACCAACACGATAACAAAAAGCAAAAGTGAAACAGCTTTAACCATTTGAAAGCCATAAAGATTAGAATACACGGTGAGTGACGTGTCCTTTGGTAATTCTAATGAATATTATGCAACGATTTCAAAAATTTAAGAAAAGGTTAACATTGGCTGATGAATTCTTCATACCTAAGTTTTTATCAATTCCGCATATATGAAATTATGCCATGTTAAATATATTCCTATTCTTTATATTTTGCAAGGAAAAATGATTTTGTTGGAAGACACGAGATAGAAGCCGACAATGACGAACAAGTCTTGAAAACTTATAAGAAGCATTAAAATTTAAATAGTTTGCTTAATTATCTATTTGAGAAAAGTTAATACATTAATTTAAGTGATTTATTGGTAAAGAATGATTATTCACAGCCTTTTCATTTTATCCATAGAATAATCAGAGGATAATAATCTCTAGCGTGCTTAAAATTATTGATGTTATGTTTAGGCCAAAACCATAAACTTATTCTTGAATACTTTTCCGTGAAAACTTCTCATATTCTTTTTATTTATAAAATGAATGTTCAAAGAAATTAATAACATTATGCAAAAATTACAAACACATAATAAAGATGATCACCTCCGTTGCGCCAGAAGACTGCTGTATGCATTGTTTTCGGTATTTTTTTTATCTGCGTTGTATTTTTTCTTTCTTACGTTTGTTATAATTATTGTACAATCTAGGTTTCTAGATTCGACCTTTAAATTATTATACAAATAAATTAAAATTTTCCTAAAAAACAGAAGCCACACTCATTTCTCAACCATTAGAAATGTATAAGAATAAAAATAAATAGAAACGCCGATATGTCAACATGAACATGCCGCTTCACATGACAATCCGTATATGTATAACAATGGAATCATAAGAGAGAGCAAAAAGCCAACAGAACTAAGCATTGCCAGCCTGAAAACAAGAAGTTTTTGGAGAGATTTTCCTTGTGAAGAGATGAAAGCACAAGGGATTAAAAAAATGCGTTGTTATAACTATAGCATTTGAAATACTAAGATTAATACATTAATTTAAGTTAAAAATTAAATTAATACATTAAAAATTTAAGTTTACCGAATATTTGTCACCGGCAATATTTGTGAAGAGATGAATGCACAAGGGATTAAAAAAAATGCGTTGTTATAACTATAGAATTTGAAATACTAAGATTAATACATTAATTTAAGTTAAAAATTAAATTAATACATTAAAAATTTAAGTTTACCGAATATTTGTCACCGGCGTTTAGTCTGTTATAGAAATTCTTTATGAAGAGGAAAATAGAAAAAAGAAAAAGATGTCGTCTTAAACACGGGATTGTCAACTTGAAATTAACGTCATATCTGATGTTAAATTGTAATTACAGCAAAATTTGGCTTTTAGAGTATTATGTGTTTAATATTCACGGCCATATTTTGCATCATTGAACGAGGTGATGCTCGTCGAATATGTGTTATTATTTTCGCTTCATTGACATCTTTATTTATCTATATTTTCTATATATAAAAATACAAGTCCTGACTGACTTTTCAACGCCGAGGCTAAACCCTTGGACTTAGAAAACTGAAAGTTTGCAGGTTTCTTTTATAACGTATACAAGGAATAAGATATTTCGAAATTGAGCCCCTAATGGGGTGAAAAGGGGATGCAACGTTTGTATGCAACACACGGTTTTTAACCATTTCACCAGAATGAGCCACAGCAACGCGGGGCTGGGTGCACCTAGTATATTATAAAAACGGGCTTGTTCGATCTTTTGATAACAACTCTCACAACAATTCTTACGAGTTTTGGTTCAATAAATGGATTTTATAAGCACAATTCATTCCATAATGAAGCAAGTTAACTGCCATACTGAACGACAGGTTCAAAGCATTTTTAAAATATGTACATGTATTATATGTTTTACTCCTGCAAAATTTACAACTGCAGAAGCATTTCTTCGCATTGTAACTGCATACGAATTTACTCGCCATAAACCAAAGAAAATAATCGAGAAGTCACTATTCCTCTTTTTTTTTCTTTGTCTATTCTTCATTGACTTACTTTTTTCATTGTTGTGTTCATCGGTGGAGAGTTTCCGTTCGATGGGGCTGGATTTGCCTGAGCCGCAGGACGCGCCTGCCTTCTCATCGGTGGTGCCTGTCGATGAACCGGTTGATGCATCGTCTTTGGCGCTTTTGTCCGGAACGAGTAGCTGTTGGCCCGGGTAGATAAAAGAGCTGGTCAGCCGATTCAAATGAGTCAACTCTGATGGTGTGGTATCGAAACGAGCGGCGACCGAGGTGAGTGTGTCGCGATTGCCAACCGTGTAAGAAATTGTGGGAATCGTTGGTAGTGAAGATTTTTTGCGTTCATCTGGAAGAATAACAATAGAAAACCGCTTATTACGAATATTATTAACATGAGGTTATTTGTACATTTTTTACTAGATGTTGTTTTTGATGACTGTTGAAATATTTTCCAGGAACTACTAATCCCCGAAGATACCCTAAAATGAGTCTTCCTCTGTTCGAAATTGACATTTTGAAATTTATTTACAAAATACACAACAACGAAATCATCGTTACACCGATAGATCTCAACAATTTCCATTTCTCAAATGAAGGCATTCACTATTGATAGCTACCGATTAGGACTCTTCAAAAACGCTTAGGACACTATGATTTTAAATGCCGGCGACTGTTGATAAACGAACTGTCTGTCCCTAAAGCTTTATTTTTCGATTTTCTTTCTTTTTCATTCAAAAATGTCAAATGTAAATAAACAACAGAAAAAAACGACCTACAAGAGTAGCACATTTTGAGCTCTTGTTAATTCTTTTCAGCATTATTTGTTGTAACTTTGTAACGATACAATGTTGCATATAATAACACTGCATGGGTACACTTTGAGAGTTCTACGAAATGTAAAAAAATACGTAGCACGACCGGCCCGGCCCGGCAAACTTTTCTAAAAGTTTAGATTTTTTATATGCTTCACTCCGGTTTTTAAAATTCAAAAAAAAACGATACGCAACGACTCGTAATTTATCATAACGAGTTTTCTAGTGCGCTTTAGAAACGCGACTGCAACATAAAATCGTAAAGAATTTGTGTAAACAAATTCCGTTGTGTTTATAGTGTTTTGAGGTAAAGTATTTGCAGTTGAAATCACTCAGAATTAATTTAATAGCATTGAAGCCGAGCTGGCTTCATTGTCCCCGTCGTTGTCGAATTCGTCAAATCGACACCATCGTAGATCTCTTTCAGTCTCTCCAACATTAATCAGCTCTGCTCAGTATGAGAACGAAGGAACGTACGTTTCGCGAAATGATTAAAAACTTCAAGATTAAACTTCAACAACTTGACTCGGTTGTTTTACTAGAAATGGTACAATTGTTATCGAAACCATTAATGTCTCTTTTAAGTTTTAAATCACTAGCTGTGTTTTTTTAAAGAACTGTATAGGTTTTCTCCACACCCCGGAGAAAATCGAAAACCGCGGTTTTAACCAAGTTTCTATCGAGGTTATGGGGAAATTTAAAGAATTTCCCACTTTTCGAAACAACTCAGCCGAGGAAACGTCATATGTGCTTGCTGAATCGAACAAAAAAGAGCGCGAAAAATGTAAATAACAAGCTGAAGCTGTTTTTAGTTGTTGTAATTCGATGTCAAATAGTTTTTGACGTTTAAAAATTTCCCACCGAGAACTGGGTTTTTAGTTCATTAAAAAAACGCAGCTACTATAGATAAAAATAATCCATAATGTTAATAATAGGTCTGCTCGTTTACTTTTCCAGTAAATAATAGTAAAAACTTCAAATTTTGTAAACAGAGAGAATTTTACTTCAACAGTTATCGAACAAGTTTCTAGTAAAAAATAGAATAATGTCAAAATTTAAATTTGAAAGTAAACAAAAAATTAATGTTTTTCTATTCACAAATGGAATAACGTCAGCTCTCTTTTTTGCTAGTCGAAATTTTGCCAGTAAAAAATAGGCAATGATTTCCGATTTTCGAAGGGGCAATGATTTTCGTTCTCACTTGCGTAAATTCTCTCAGTTATCGAATGAGTTCTAGTAAAAAATAGTAAAAGTGTGTGCTTTCTAGTACTAGCAAGTACGTTATCGAACGATCTTAATAATAATAAGAATGTCAAAAATTGAGGACTATGATAATAAATACATTAACAAATGATTGCTGGCAATGATATTGATTGACATTTAGCAATTAATAAGTACCGGTTTTAATGCTGTTTTAGTTATTAATCGATTATCGTTACCAATATTTCTCTCTAAAAACTATTTTATCCCATTTATCATTTGTTTTGTCATCCCATCAAAATCAGCATTTTGTCACGTCAATGAATCACAATTAATTTGTCATGTAATGCTTATCGCAAACTGATTGTACTTTCAACTTTGCCATTCAGAATACATATACCACTGATAACCACGTTTGTTGTTGAAATTGTACTGATTCGTCACGAGGAGAGCTTTTGTCATTGATTTTACTTCGAAGAGTTGGCATTTAGTTTAGTTACTTAATAAATCAATTAAAAGTAAAAGTTCTTATAATTTTAGTTAATTTTTTACATTTACGTCGAGATCGATATTTATATCGAAAAATTGTATTCTCTAATAATTTGTTATCCAAAGCTTTTCTCTCTTTCAAGTCTATGGACATGTACGTAGGAGTGTACCTATGTATCTATCAATATATGTACATATGTATGTACGTATGGATATCAATTAGTGCTTGTATGATTCTATTATTGCATTGAAAATTCTTTATATTACTATAAAATAATTAATTTTTATAAAGCAATCTTAGACGACTTCTGTGAACATGCTTTTCATTAGAAACTTTTTTAAATGTAAAGAAACAACCGATAAAAATAATAGGAACGGAGTTTTTTAGTGTATAAATTGAAATAAAAATTACGTGTACGTTTTATAAATATACATTTAAGAATTTAATTAAATCATTATATCTTGGGACTGATAACTATTCAGTAAGTGTTGATGGCACAATCAGACAAACAAACGGTTGTAAAGAATTGAATATTATATTGTGGACTATATGTATGTATGTTGTAGTTTAATTTACGGTAAATATAAATGGCATGTAAAATCGAATATGTAAAAAAGAGAAAATTTGAAAAAATTGTGAAAAGCTGAAAACAAGATATCTTCATATAAAATACTATCTTATTACTCTTATTATTACTACTCTTATTACTATCTTAATACTTCCTTTTACTAGATTTTTTATATACATATGTATGTACAACAATTCCACTAAGTTTAATAATTAGAAAAAGAAAAGTAGTCTCGCTGAATGATTTCCAACAAATCGAGTACATATGTATAAAATGGACATTGTTTTCTTTTTAAATGCTATCAAGAAAGTTTTTATCTTTTTTTTTATATCTATATAATTTATTTTTTTATATAAATATGCATGTATTAGCAAAATAAAAGGACTTTTGCAATGAAACCGATTTTGAAAATTAGGCATTTAAATTTTTAATTTCAATCTCAATTCAAAATTGATCTTTTTATTTCGTGTATAATAAGTAAGAAGTAAGTAAGTAAGTAAGTAAGTACATAAATTTAATCCCCCCGCTTTATTAACGAAAACTCGACCGTTACGACAACGAGTATCGCGTATTCTGATACGTTCTGATACGATATGTTCTGAAATGTTTGAAAATGCCTAAATGCATACTTCAATTATTTTCGACATACTTCAATCTCTCGTTGATATTTAATAAATCATTTAATTATAAACTAAAACTTCTTTACGATATCGTATTTTTGTTTGTTAGAAAAACGTTAAAGTTCTTCAACAAGAATATATTTCAACACCATTCAACATGATAATTTCGACTTCACTTTTACTTCACAATTGTACTTACTTGACAATCTGTCGACATTCTCGAAACGTCCTTCTACTTTCGAACGTAATGAATCCAAGTCGAAAGGCGTGGCAAGGCCATGATCAACGCTACGTGATTTGCTCCTGCACATGATAAAAAGGAAAAACGGTGGAAAAAACAGAAGGGATATAAATTAGTAAACTATTAAGAAATAGTTTAAGTTTAAGAGAGATATAAAAAATGTATTATTATTAATTGTAGATTTGTGAAAATAACCATCATTTACTATTGAAATTATTTCAAACAACTGTGCTAAAATTTAAATTGATTTTTTATAAAGTTTATCTTTTTAAAATATTTATTTTCCTTAATAATTTTTTTTTTTGTTTTCGATGTTTTGATTTTATAGTTTTTTTTTTCATATTTGTTTGTAATAACTAAATTGTCACAAATTTGTTATTTAACCTTTGAATTGAAAACTTGTTGTTTTTTTTTGCATTCAGGGCAATTTTAAAATGTTTACTTTAAAACTGTGGCAGTTGTTATTGTTTTTATCAATTTAGATGTTGTTGCTTCGTTTGTTGCTTCAGTTGTTATTGTTGTTATCATTCGAAGCGCTATTTTTGCCTCTTGATATTATTGTTTTTACAAGTTCAATGTCAGTTTTAATTATGTTAGAAAAAAAAACATTTAGAAACATTTAGAAAGACGTTTGTTGATTCAGACGAGCGTTCGAAACATCACGTTGTCCTTAAAATAATGTCCTTGAAAATTACTTATAAGCGATTTCGTTTATATACAAAATATTTTTTTTTCTTTTTAAATGCAATGAGATTTAACAAAATTTATATTTTATGGTTTATTCATTGAAACATGAAAATTCATTAAAAGTGAAAATTGCCTTAGCATGTTTTTTTCGAAAGAGTAAAGCTGAATTATAATGTAATTTTTTTAGTGTAAACAAAACATTACAAAGTAAAAGTGACGAAAAGGGAAGAGCTGAAAGCGAGGAATGTGTATAATAATATATTAAATATAAAATAAATATAAAGAAATATGTATAACAATAGAAATTATTATTATAAATGGTTATAACTATTAGATTAAAAAAAATAAATTGTGGAAGTGTTCAAATTATTTAATTTTTAATTGGTCATATTTTTATACTTATCAACATTTTTAACATTTCGTTGTTTGTCATAATTTAGACAATTTATTAAATTTATCTAAGATGCGTTTACCATTTTTATATTCTCTTATTATATTCGTATTTTTTGTATCTTTGTCAAAATCGATTTGAGTTGATCATAAAGCTTGTCAAAATTCTGAAATTTATTTTTCATCTTAATATTAATATCTTCTTAACATTACATCTTAATATTTATCGATATAAGTTGATGGAATGTTAAATTTTTTCATGTTTATTAGATTTTAAAAATTTTGTGCTGTTTTTTTGTATCTTTTAAGTTTTCTGTTAACTTATCGGTTTAATATTATTAGATTTGTACGAATTCTTAGTATTTTGTCAGGTTTTCAAGGAGTGTAATACGTATTATTGTTGTAAAATCTTATTCTATTCTATGTGATTTTATTGTAATACTCTACATAATTTCTAAAAAGTTTGCCATTGAGAAAGGTTTTCTAATGATGATAAACTGACATCAATCAAGATCGAATCTATCAAGCAGAGAGATTGATTTATGGAAAAGGGGTGAGTGTTGGTAAAGGGAGGTCATGCAGCAAAGGAACAAAAATGTGACAGGTTTCTATGACACAACGAACACACTACATATTTGCATTCATTAACTGTTAAATTTTTTCCACTTGAAAGGAAATTGTTTAGTTCTTGTTTTTATTGTTGTATTTGCAGTGCAGTTTCTTTTCTACCGACACTCGTGCGTAGGTGTGTGTGTGTTTGTGCTTGTGTTTGTCAGCATTAGGTTACAGCGATGGCGGCTAGTTTGATTGGGTTGATTGACAAAATCGATTTCCGCAAGTATCAGATGAACATTAACTGCAGCGGCCCGCCGAAACGTTGGCTTCAGCATCAGCATCGGTTTCAGCGTCGGCGTTGGCTTCAACAACGGCTTTGCTTTCTGCATTTTAACGCACGCAGAGACGCTGGCAGATACAATGAATGGGCGGTAGTTGTTGTAAAAATTGCAATTTTATTTATTGTAAATTAATATGTTGTTGTTTTTACTCTATTTGGCTTGATGATGTTGTTTCATTATTTCTTTTTCTTACTCAATAATGTCTTATTCATACTTTACTTTTTATTTAACTCGTTACTTTGTTGTTGTTGTTTTTTAGAACTAATACTGCCGGAAGTTTTAAAAGTGTGAATATTTATTATTATTTTTTATTAAAGTTTAATTAATTTTATTAATTACGTATATTGTGTTTGTGTGTGTGTGCACTCTTTTGAGGTTTTTTACTGACTTTAGCTGACTCCTTTATAAAAGAAATAGTTTTACGGCAAAAAAAAATTACTTTTTCTAGGCTGAAAATTTATTTAAAATAATTTTCTTACTTTCTCTTTTTCGTTGTCTTATAACAAGACTGATTTTTTTGTCATATTTCTCTTAATTTTTTTTGGGGTCAAAACAAATTGCCTTTTTCTTTGCCTCAAATGCTTTTGTTTATTCATCTTTTACTTCTTCATCGTCTTCTGTTTTGACTTCTTCTTCCTCTCCTTCTCCTTCTTAACCCGTCTTCTTTTTCTTGTTTATAATTATATTGCATTGAGAGAAATAAAAAAGGAAAATACGTACATAAATGAAAAATGACTTTGAAAAATATATTTTTATTTAAAACTGCAGGCATTCTTTCAATTGTTATTGTTTTGAATTTCATTCGTATTCGTCTATTTGAGAAGGTTAAATATTTTTCTAATTTAATGATTTTTCTTTAAAACAATTCATTTCAGTTCTGCAGCTACGTATTTATTTGTTCAAGTGTGAATATTGTTAATTGTTAATAGAGAAAAAAAAAACAAAAAAAAACGAAAAAAAAATTATTAATTTAATTTCTAGCACAAGATGAGAATGTTTACCTCATTCTGCCTCATTTTATTTTATTTAATTAATTTCCTTTGCAAAATTTTAACAATGTCAAAAGTCTTGTTGGGCACTTTTTCACCTCAATTTATTTTGCATAAATTAATTTATTTCTAAAATCTTCACACTTTTCTGTAGAAATCATATAAAATCTTCAAAAAATTTTAAATGAAAAAGAAAGTGTCGCTTTTCACTGCATTGACTTTTGGAAATGTTAAAATTCTTATTAACAGTATTTAACAGTATTAACGGTATTTAACAGAAAATGATAGAACTTATAATACAATTTTTCAATGTAAGTTTGAAATTTGAAAACGTTTGAAAATTTTTGTATTTGCATAGAAACTTTTTTGTTTATTTAACCGTTATGGTTACAGTTTCTGTTCAATGTTTTCATCTCGCTCTTATCTTGCAGAAATATTTACTTTAAGCCTCTTTTGTGGTCAGTATTTCAAGTTTTTTCTATATATATTTTATAAAAAAGCCTTTCATTGATTTTTTTTAAACTTGTTAAAATGGTTTATTGTTTGTAGTCTAGTTTTTTAACTTCTTCTTTATGATATATGCATTTTTTTTCAAACCAAAGCTACTTTAGAAAAGGGCACATGTTATGCAATATTACAAAAGTAACAATGACTTGTATTGAATTTAATTCGAAGAAGGGAAAAACAGTTTATTTATTTTGAAAATGGTGGCCTAAGGCTTTCATGAGTTAATTTATGCACGTATTTGTCAAATTTTCTAGTTTTTACTTTAAGATTTTTAACAGTATATTAATTTTTCTAATCGAAAAACCTCACATAAGAAAACCATGACGCTTGAATGCGTATTTTCCATCGTAGAGTTTCATAAGTCTTTCCTATATTGCGTTTTAAGTTATTGTCGTTGACTAAAATTGATAAAGTTAAAAAAAATTTTCCTTTTCGTCTTTAAGAAAATCAGTTATATGTATGTATATAAATTGGCGCGGCCTGTTAACTTTATCAATTTATTGAAAATAACACAGAAAACATTTTGATTTGTTTTAATCTCAAGTGGCTTTCTTTCATCCATTTTGTTATTATACGATATTTGCAGTAGATGATGATCGTAATCTTGACTTTGCTTGATAATCAAGCCATTTTTGGTTCAATAGATTTCAGTTGTACTGGATTAAAGTACTTAAAATTGTAGAAAGAAAGAAAGAAAGAAAGACACTATAAAAAACTGATAATCAAAACAAAACTTAATTATCAAAAAATACCATACTGATGATAAACAAAACGAGAATCACTTGAAGTAATACTGGTATGAACAGAATTTCTAATTTTTTATAAGAGCATATTTTCCTTAACAGAATTTCCGTTTTCTGTATAACAGAATATTTTTCCATAACAAAATTTGTGTTTTTCTTTTATAGCAGAATATTTTTATTTAACAAAATTCATTTTATAACAAACAACTACAATTTACATTAACCTGTTGCATGAGCCTGTTGTAAAATGCCTATGTTAGTGGTAAATAACAGTTTTCAAAACTCTAAAATGGATTCAGAAGGATTATGTTATTGTTAATCTTAGGATATAAAAGATATTCTCCTAATTTCCGGAGTATTTTGGAAATTCAATTTTACATTTTTATAGTCAACAGATTAAATAAAACCTTTCTTTCGGTTGTGCCATTTTATACTCAAGAGATTTTGATAAGTATCCTCTGGCAAATCAGTCTAATTTGTGAATTGGGTTTATTTTAATGCTTTCAATGACTTTTACAATTAACAAACTTTTAATAAAATAAGAAGAAAAAGCTGTTAAGAAGCTTATTAACAGAAAATTAACTCATTTCTATTAACTATAAATTTTGTTAAAAATACAAGGTAACATTTTACAAATGAATTTCTTGTGAAATTTTAACAAACAGAAACAGATTTTACTGATTATATAATTTAAGTGTACTATTTTATCATATTCGGCTGTTGGGACTCTCTGTTAAAGGTTTATTCTCTACAGAAATATGAATTTTTTGTTCTTTTCAAAAAGCAAAACCATATACCGTTAATAGTTCTACTTGTTTTTGGGTGTAAGTGTGGGACAGACGACGGTAATTGTAGATAACTCAAAGTGACTGAAAGTGTTATGAATAAATAGTGTGAACGTATTGAATAAATTGAATTACGTAAGTATAGCAAATAAAAGTCACAGTTTTCTTTTCTCTTACTGCTTTAAAAAATTACTGCCGCTGAAAGTTAAAGAAACGTTATTGAGCTCATTTCATTTCTTTAGCTATCGGAATAATTGATAATTTTTTTCGAACCATAATCAATTAACATTGTCGCTACTATTATAACTATTGCTGCTTACTTTGATAAAGTAGATAGTTTATATGAAAGCACAGACAAATAAATCCATTAAAAGAATGCCTACATGAAGTGGGTAATAACAGAGGGGGACGGGGCTGCCAACCAACCGCATTGAAAGTTGATAGGCGCACTCTTAAGAAATCTTATCGGATATTGTCAGTTGATAACTTTGTTTCAATAAAAAAAGTATATATAATGCGAGTACATTGTTTATATCTGACAAAAAAAAATATTTAATATAAATCTAACATATTGTATTTTAGCTATTGACAAAAAAGGGAAGGAACAAAAAGAGCTGAAAAATTTATAATATTCGTTTATACTTTACGGCTGCGGTGAAAGTTGTTGACATTGTGTTGTATAAAATATTATGCTCACAACGCGCTAAGGCTTGTATTTGTTATTTTGCTTGCTTTATTGTTATTGTTAAGGTTGGTGTTGTTACAGAAATAGACTCACATTTTTCTATAAATATCACCGATGTTGCAACCATAAGTTTATTGTATGATGACATATAATGGGATAATTATTATTAATGCTGGCAGTTATTCTTTTAAAAAACGTATATAGTATATTTATTAATATATACGAGTATTTATATTTTATTATGATGTATTTATTAAAAATAAAATTATTTGTGTTATCCTTCTTTACATTATATAAAATCAACCATCATCATTACTGTTAATTGAATTCTATTAACAGAGTCTTCTTAGCTGTGATACAGAATCTGTTAATTCATTCATAATCTCTTGAAAACACTAAATTCCTGAATTCCGTCATTATAAAATTTCTAAATTTAATTATAAATTCTGCTAAATCAATCAAACTTAGTCATACATCCTGTTACATAAGTCATAAATTCTGTTAATGCAGTTAAATTAAATCAGTCGTAAATTCTGTAAATTGATTCAGATTTTTTTTTAATAAAGTCAGAAGACTCTGTTAACGCCTATGATAATTCTAAAACTTCATAATTTAGCTGCTAAATTCTGCTAAATCAATCAGATGTTATTTTAACTTCTGCTATGTTATGGTGTTTAATATTGTAAATTGCGTTAAGTGAGTTACTAGCTCAAGATTTAGTCTGTGATAAGTTTTGTTAACTCTCACATGAGCTCTGTTAACTGTGTCGCTTAACAGCATTGATGTAAAAATAAGAAATTCTCTTAACTCCGTTACATATTCTTTTCAATCAATAACAATATCTGTTAAATCAATCAAAACTGATGTTCTGTTAAATCAGTGAAAAAATATATTAAATTTATCAGCTTTGTTGTGAATGGCTTTACTGTTTTACAAAATCTTTTAAGTATTTTGTAAATCTTCTATTTGTACGTCATAAATTTTGGTAACTCTTTTAAAATTAATCTAGAATTTATTAACTCCGTAGTGAATTTTCCACGCTGACGCGGGAGCTTTAATAATCCATAAACTCTGTTAACAAATCTGTTAACTCAATTAATTCTTAGTTAAGTTGGTTTAAGTTGGTTTTACACAACATACTTTAAGTATAGCGTATATAGTAATTTTATTGTGGCTTTTTAGTTTATTGTAAACTTTTATAAAGTGTTTGGTTTAAAAATTTTACTTTTTCTGAGAGTCTTCTTTTTAGTGTCAATTATTTTCTACTAAATTTGTTTAATTTCTTGAAAAAAATTTTTAAGTATGAAAAATTTTTAAGTATGATAGTTATTTTCATAAAATAATATATACTTATATAAGTGAATATATATAAGTGAATATATATTACAGAGATAAAAATTATATAGTAATATAGTCGTGTATAGAGTATATTCCTAAAAAAAGGTATAAATATTTTATAAATTCAACAAAATCAGATACATACATACATACATACATACATACATACATACATACATACATATATTTATACACTGAGACCAAAGAAGTTTAGTTTTTTTAATTAAAGTGCTCTACAATGTCTAAATATTGTACTTAACGTGCTTACAAAATGCAGTATCCTAGAAACAAAAGTCATGCGTTTTATTAGAACAATGCTTCAACAATAAAATTTTAAATGTAATTTAGTAAATTTCATAATAAAAGTTTGAAAATAAAACAAGTAACATACATAATGCAAGCAAAAAAGTGGGCGGCGGACTTACCTTTTTACCGGCACTGACAGATTGTCAACACTGCGTGACAATAGTGTTACATCTTGACTAGCTCTACGTGACCTACATAAAGGGTTAAGATTAAAAGAAAAATGTTAAATGAAAACAAACGAAAAATAAAAGAAAAAATAACACGAATAATCGCATTTATATGCGATATAAATGATTATGGAAAAAAATAACGAAATTAATGCAGAAAATTATTGAAGAAAGAAGAAAAAATATCATACAGAACTTTACTATTCAACGATGAAGTAAAGGCTATAGCCTAGAAGGCTATTCAAAGCTTCAAAGGATGCGAAGATTATACCCTAATCAGGTGAATTAATATGAGAGACAAGAATGGTTTTAAATGGTGTTCAATATGGCTAACATACATCCGAAAAACTGTCTTCTGTATGAACCCTGATAAGCCCTTTTCTGATCTCTCTTACCGAAATATTGAAATACGAAAATATTGAAATTCGATACAAGAAAAAGAACTGATATTTTCAAATATTAAAAAATTAAAAAGATCTCTTTTATCTAGGCTATATTTTGCTTTTAACATAAAGGTAAAAGTCTATGATTAACAATTAAATACAATACGGCCACAGTACTCTCCCCGAAACCTCGAAAATAAGACAGCAAAACCCTTTAAAGTCGAAAAATCTTTTCCATAATTTATTATTTTGCAATAATTCATCAAATGATTGTATTGATTGAAATTGTTTTATTGATTTTAATGAACTGTAATTGATAATTCTCAAAAACTAAAAAGTAAAAACTTTTTATTAAAAAAACATTTTTTACAACAGCTATAAATTTTTAATATCACCCTCTTTATCACTTTTTGGTGTATACGTAGTATTTCTATGATAACATGAGATAATAATTATTATAACTCCTGTACAAGGTGATAAGTAGTTATATTGCTTTATAAGTATGTCCATACAATAAAATTTATCATGATAGTTTATAGTAAAGATAACTCGCTATTTTCATGACGTATTGTAAAATGTCGCATAAATTGAAAATGTTGAAATCGAAACGAGTCAAAATTAGCAGAGAATAATGCATAACAAAAATTGTATTGTGTTGTTTGAGCTTGTATGACCGTGACCGTGCTTGTATAAAGTGAAGTGTAAGAAGGTGTAAATAACTAGAAGATTTATAAATTGAATAGCGTGTAAATTGGGGTTTACCTGTATAATTACCGCTTTCACAGTTACCTAAGAGTTTACGACGATATTTGTTTTTATTTTAATGAAATAAAGTTAGTGAGAACTTTTGAAAATTTACTTATATTCTATTAAAAATTGTGCTACTGATGGTTTGTTTCCGTAACTGGAATGTAAATACATTATAAAAATTCGAATTATTATATTAAAAAAATAAAATGAAATTACGTAGCACTTAAGTGAACACTTCAGCCGTTGAATACCAGAGTGGGCTCAGTCGGAAATATGCTGTCAGAAAAATAGGAGGCTTTCTGCACTCAAACATAAGCTTGTTGTATTTATAATGAACCTGTTACTGGAAAAAAACTAAGTTACATCCGCTAAACTCATTCAAAAGATGTTGTACAATTTTCTAAAAACGTAGTTTTTTGACATGGAGCACTTTGGCTTTCAAGGGATCACTTAAAAATTCAACAAACAACTTTGTGGTGTCCTTTTTAACACAACAGTTTAAGTGATAATTTTATATATGTTTTTTTAATTAATAGCATCATTAATTAAAATGATGCTGTAATTTTAAACATGGTTTTTTCAATTAATAGTATCATTAATCGGTAACTAATAATAATCGTAAAATTGTTTGTTTCTTTAAAACCGTTTCTTGAGATTTTCAAAGTATCTTTTCAGGTACTTAACTTCATCGTGAAACTTCCAAAGTCTCTCTCTTATTCTTCTTGCTTTTCTTCCTCTTCTACCGTTTCCTTCGTTTATACTGAATTTTTTTGTGGGTAAAAGAGTATGCGGGTTACGGTTTTGCCGATTAAAATTAATTGTATGTAGGTTGAACGTGACTAAATAATGTTTACATTGACTCCATATGAAAACAACTCATAAAGAAGAAGCAGAAAGAGAAGAAGAATGTATGTATACGTTCATACGTACGTGATTTTCAGCATGTTTGCTTCTTAATGCTCTGCTGGTAAGAACCGGGCACGATGAAGTGACAGAGAAAGAAATGTATGTACATATGTAACTAACTGAAATTAACTACGTAAAGACCTAAATGTTAAAATATTATATTTAAATTTTATAATTGTCCACTCTAAATATTTAAATTATTCCCGAAAAGCAAATAAAGGGGGCCAAAAAGTTTACCAACTTCAACCAACTGAAGATGAACATCGCAAGAGGCACATCGCCGTAACCGGTTTGTCCGCATACCAAAATTAACAAGAAATGGGATAAAAGAAAATTCGTTCCAAAACTCCTCATCATCCAACCCTGTTGAAAAACTTAACGAACGTATTTTCTAATGGCTCTTTTTTTAAACATTTTTTGCTACTTTAGACGTGCTTTAGACGCTCCGAAGTGATTTTAGACACTATAGATAACAACGCTACTATAGACTACTATAGATGCAATAAAGATACTTTAGACGTAGACGCAATAAAGAGAGTTGAGACGTTAAGCGGATATACCAAGACTTAGACACACCAAGGCGACTTTAGATGCTCTAAAACGATGTTACATCTGCTTACTAAAGTGGCTTTAGACTCACCGAAACGATTTTAAACGCACCAAAGGGACTTTATATGAACTAACCGACCTTAGGTGCCCTAAAGAGACTTGAGACAATACATAAATGTGACTTTAGACAACCCAAAAACTGATTTGAAGCATGTACTAAAGTGACTGACCAAATTTATTTCAAAATTTTAACTAATATTTATGAAACGAGTAATATTAATTTTTATCTTGTCGCTCTCCCCGGTTAAATATAATAATAAATATTGTCTTAGTTTTAGTAGATTTTATAGTGAAATATGTGGTGGTCTATACCATTTAATATAAAATGATCGATTAAATAAGTTAGCCTTGACGATGGCATGGATATTGATAAATAAGTAGCTGTTTCTTTGATAGCGATACCGATAAAAATAACTGTTTTTTCTTTTTTTCTGTTTTTTTTCTTTTTCAAATGTTTTTTACCATTATTGATTATTGATACACTCATTGATAAAGAGATAACATTTTTTTTTAATATATAATTTGAAATGTTGCTTTTTTTTTAAATGTGGCTTAATTTAATGAAATTGAATTTTTTTTGTCTGAAGCAACAAAATGAAACAGAAATTGCACTTATTTACGAAATTAATATTTAAATGTATTTTTGTTCCAGGTAGAGCGTACCTGGTGATGATGGTCTTCGATCTCGGTACAAGTAAAAGCAAAGGTTTGAGATAAGAAGATTAAGCCTCAGCAGCCTCTATAGCTTCGTAATAAGCATTTGAAAAAAAAAACAGTTAAAATAAAAAAACAATTTTTTTTACTCTGGAAATAATCACGTAAAATTTAAGAACAGTAACAGCAAAGTACAGAGGAGATAAGATAATTTAAGATAACATGAGGAAGGAAATGAAATAGTAGTAAATTATAATAAATTAAGAGGAAACAAGATAAAAGAAAAATTCTACTAAAACCTAAAGAGATTCTTTTATATGCTTAATTAATTTTTAAGAAATATGAAGACAATCTGAAGAAAACGTTTAAAAAAGTTTCAAAAAACACTCAAAAATAATTTCTAATAAATTTTTTTAACTCTGGAATAAATCTCTTCCATCAAGTACAAAAATTCCAAAAACTGAGAGTAAGATAATAAAAATTAAGATTTAAAAATACTTATTTGGTACAATTACTATAGGTTAAGCATTCAAATAAAATAATAAAGAAAATTAAGTTAACGCCAGTTATAAATCATATAAAAGTCAATAAAATCAATTATAAAAAATATTAAAAATTAGTTAATATAAAAAAATCACTAATGAGATGCAATAATTTGTAAAGAAAATTATAACTAATTTAACAGATAAATAAACGTATACAGTGGAAAAATTTGAAGTAAAAATTCAAATAAAAACTAAAACTAAAACTAAACTTTTTGCCAAAATCGGAAGTTCTTGTGAAGTCATTTGATCGAAAAAAAACAAAATTAAAATAAAATTGGCTTTTTCAAACAGCAATTTTTTTTTTCAAAATATTTGAATTAAGTAATTTAAATTTCAAAAAAATAACATAATATTGCGGACGACAACCAAAGGAAAATTATTACAAATTATTATTTAAGAGTGAAGGCTATTGATAAAACTTTATCGCTGGCTTTTGTATTGTTACAATAGCTACTTATTTCGTCAAGGCGTCCACTTTGCCTTTTATTTAATTTATTTGAATTTTACGTGCCATAGAATTGAAGTTTTGCGATGAAGTAGCGCTCTCTATTGACGCGTCATGAAGAAAATATAAATTGTCTACCGCAAAAATCTCTGCCAGGATAATAATTTAAAAGTCATCCAGCCACAAGTTCGTTTAATAACTAAATTAATTTAAAATTTAAAAAAGAATTTGATTGAAAGAAAAGATCAAATAGGTAAAGATTAGACATCCTACAACCTGTGAAATTTGATAAAACTGAAAGTTGGACTTCGTTAGACCTTTTATTATGATAGACAGATCGAAAGATTTGTTCGATTTAAGAGATATCACAGATTCGAAAACTTCGATAGATCGGCGGACTGAGAGGTACAAGTATGACAGATTGACAGTCACTGATCTATCAGATTTGATAGAGAGCAGAACTATTTTTTATGACAGATTGAGACTTGTACCTTTTGGTAGTAATAAAATATCTTTAAGGAAATTTTAGGGAAATTGATCGTTTAAAGTACCTGTTCGAGGTAATTTTTATATGTTCTCTTATAAGCTGTAACTGATCCTTCATGTTTAGAAAGCGTGGTCAAATGATGCTTTCATAAATTGCACAATATTATTTCTGAGCAAGTTTTTCTTTTATGTTAATAAAGTTTTTAGGTTATTATTACTTAAACCTAAAAGGTTTTTTGTATTAAGTTCATTTTTATTGATTGTATTTAATTGTAATCAATAAACAAACATTATTTCATTATCGAGCTTTAATTAAAATTCGTTGCTACTTTTTTATCGTAGCTCAGACAAAACTTTATTGAACTTAACCTTTTTGGAAATAATTTAATTGTTTTTTTATTTGGTTTAGGTTTTAAAAAATTTATTTTTTTAAATACACTCACACTAAGTATTTTAAGATTAAAATTTAAATAATATTCAGTTTAATTTTCAGCAACTTGTGAATTTCTAATAAGACGGCAACAAAGAATTAACGAATTACGAGTATAAAGACAATAATATTAGTAAAGACAAAAACCTTTGCCTATACAATCAAAGGCCGCAACCATTTTGAAGAAGCCAAAAAATGGAGTCAATTAAGGTTATATAATTCTAGTTATAATATTTTTCAGACTTCGAAAGTAATAAATAAATTAATTGCATCAATTTAGTGAGGATTATTAGATTTTAATTTTTGTTAAAAATTATCAAATAAATTAAGTTATTATGAAAGAGATTATTAGCAATAATAACATCTGTTTTTTCGTTCGTGTTATTGTTTATTAATTAAATTATTGTTTTTTTTGCGCACTTTCCAGTTATGTTATTATTAAGATGATATACATACTTTCACAAAAAAAAAAACACTTTTAAATTCGTAAACTGGAGAATATTTTCATTAAAACGCGTTTGCTTTTGCTTTAACAGCTTTATTACCATCAGCAACAACAACAACCACAATAACAACAATCACATTTGGGGAAAAAGTCATCTCTTTTTTTATCTTATTTATTCAATTCCGATAAATTTTGCGTTTTATCATTTTGGTTCTCCCGCATCGTAATTTTTCTAATTAAATATTTTCAATTTTTTTTTAAGATGCCGCGTTGGTACTATTTCTCTCGCGCATTTGCTACCGTATTTGTTGCAGCGGCCGTCGTCTATCCTTTCTCGGGTTGTAATGATGTTCCCTACTTCTGAAGATTGAGTGCCCTTCCATGATGAGCTGCAATGACGATCTCGGTGACTCGTCGTTTCGCGTACATCTCGTTTTTCAGTTTGCCGCTGAACTAAATTAAATAAATTTGTTTGTACTCTTTTACTTTTTTCTTGCTCTTCTCTGAAATATTTAAACACATTATATTTGCTCTCGTGTCGAATTCTTGGATTGCGCAACGGGTGGGTGGATAGTGGGCGGTATAACTGGAGATCAGTTGACTTGGTTGTGTTGATTTGTTGGTGGTCAATTGGATCGTTCGTTAGCTCGCTCCAACACTCGCTCGTTCGTTGCGTTCGTTGACTGGAATGAATATCCAAGTACTCGTAGTTCATGATATCGGTCTCATGGTTGTTGTTGCGTTCGTTGTAATCGTTCGTATAGTCGTACGTGGATGTGTGAGAATGAAGAGATTGTTGTTGCTTTCATTAAAGTTTAATGTTATTGTTGTCTCTTTTTAGTTTTCGTTTTTGTAGTTGTTGCTGTTATCGTTTCTTTATACTCATTTCACTAATGATATCAAATATTTTATTTTGAGGAAGAAGAAGAAGAAAAAGCCTTTATCCTATGTATTTGCATTCAAACAGAAACAATTTTATTGTTATTACTTTTAGTTTTGT
Organism: Conops quadrifasciatus; assembly: GCA_949752815.1. Taxonomy (NCBI): domain Eukaryota; kingdom Metazoa; phylum Arthropoda; class Insecta; order Diptera; family Conopidae; genus Conops; species Conops quadrifasciatus. The sequence continues at coordinate 7,600,739 of OX457078.1, read as the reverse complement.
TGTCATTGTCTGAGAAAGTGCACCCTTAAAAAAAGTATGTGCATATTTTCTATTTATGGTTGACACGATTTCATTATTGTTGTTGCATTAGTAGCAAAGACCTGCAAAATGCATTAGAAAAGTTATACAAAAAATTACGTCTTGCAAAGGTCGAAGGAAAATACACCTTCATGCGGCTATGAGAATGAAGGACATATGAGAATATGTCCGTCCATTTCTACAAAAAAATCGAAAATTATCACACTGTTACCGATCAATCGATCAATCAATCAATGTCTTTAAAAATTTAAAATTTCAAGTCTTTAAATATGACAAAATGTTATTGACACTTTTTTGTTTTGAAACTGTTCGACTGTGGCGTTGTTTCCGGTCATTGATACAAATCCCTCCCTTCCCCCCTTTCTTCTACACACTCCCCGTTTTTCTTTTTTTCAAAAAAAAACAACAACTTTTAATTTGTCAATCATGACATTGTACACTGCTTTTAATAAACAATTATTGCTGATAATGGTTTTATCTTACTGAAAAAGAAGTGATTGATTCCTTTTCCTTAGTTTCTAAAGCTAAAACTTGTCTTTTTGCTTTTAGAGATATTCCTTGTTGGTCTCAGTCAATGCCATACAATTTTTATTTTTCATCGGTTCGAAGATAAACCGTTCTTGCCAGCAAGTACTAGAACGTCATAAAATTGATTAAAGTGCTACAAATTAATACGATAAAAAGCAATACATTGCTCCTGAAATCTTTTGATGAAAAAGTCTTCATCAAGAGTAGGGAAAAAAAATGCTGGTAGGTGTAGACGATATAATTCTCAGAGGTACCTAAAAATAGGTACCTACCTAAAATTACTAACTAATAATAACCCCGTCCAGAAAAAACCCCGATTTCGTTTTTATAATAATTAAAATTTTGTGTTTTTTGCAGTTGTTGTTACTACAGAGTGAAAAAAGTAACCAAACGAAAACGCTAAAAAACATTAACCAAAAGCGATATGAAATTCCAATGAAGACCTACTTTTTTTAACCTCTACACTAAAAATAGTCACGCTAAAGAACAAGTGCATACCTCCTTTTGCCGCCACACCCCCTCCTCTCTCACCACCTAAGTTGCGAAATAACTGAAATAGCAACAACAACAACAACAACACCAATAACAGCAATGTGAAAAATCGCGTGCCTTCAAAACGTGTTTAAGACGCTGCAGCGCGTTGTAAAGACGTTTTGCTAAGACTAAAACTTGCTGAATTTGTTATTCTTTTTGTGTGGTTACGTAATGCCTTCATGGTGATGATGATCATGTTGTTGTTGTTGTTTTGTTGTTGTAACTTTAAGCATTTAATCAAAGAACGTAAATATTTGTTGTCACAATTTTTTTACTTTTATTCTTACTTCAAATCTAAAATTAATTGGCGTATATAACGTTAGAGAAGATATTGTGAATCCTTTACGAAAAACTCGAAACTTTTCAAAAAATAATTAAATATTAAATAAATCCAAGAAAAGGAAGAGTTTTTATGTGTGGTCATTATAAGTTTTAAAAAAACATTATACAGAAAAATGAGATGGTAAAAAATATGTACGAGGCGAAAGCAGTTCTGGGACCTTTTCAGTCGAGACAAAATCGGGACAACGAAACAGACCTTTTCAAATAAGGCAATCTCCCGAGAACGAGACAGAGTTGTTCAGTCGAGACAATATCCTGATATTCCAATATATAACAAAATCATGAGCGACTACTCGTATAAATGAAAAAAAGTAAATCAGTCTAATCAGATGATTAGTAACTTTTCATCTTCATTACTGTCTGCAAGATACTTAATTATAATTATGTATTGTATGTACTTATTATTACGTATTTAGTTATTAATATTCGAAACCTAATCTATAAAAGAATACGTATTAAGTAATAAATCGTAATTAATATCTATCCAAAGCGTTAATTAAGATGTACTTATTAAATATATGTACATACATAATATAATCATAGCAGATAAACTCTTATGATCTCATGAGAGATTCATAATATAAAATGAGATTATTTTTACATAATATAGAAAAAAAATGGAATTTAGTGGAATATTAAAAGAAATTGTTATGAAGATAAACACTTTTAAAATACTTTAAAACAATTCGCATATTATGATAATATCAGGAATATATCCTTAGAATATGAGGCATATTTCTTTCAATCCAAATTATTTAAGGAAAATAATCGTTCTTTCTCATTTCTTTACAACAATTACATATATACGAATCACCACGATAATAAATAAGACAAGGAAAGAAAGGAATACCAAGAAAGTTAAATATTTAAACCGTTGATAAATAAAAGACTTCATTTTATTTAAGATCACTTAGTGAACAACTTTTTGCCTTATTAGCTTACAATTACCAATGTTTACCGTCATGATTACCAATGAGTTCCATTTAAAAGGGACTAAAAAAAAACAAGTTTTACAATAATTAAGATCAATATTTCCTTCAACTTGATGCAAGATTTAAACCTTCCTTTTCTGAGAACCAATAAAACTATTAATTACAACATTGCGTTTAGCAAATGCATGAACCCATACGAACTAATTATTGTTATTGTTATTAACAAACGATTTGTGCTTGTTATGTTATTATTTTTTTTCGTCAGCATTCCGGCGGAAGTGAATATTTGCACTCCTCCTCCGCCCTCCTCCAAAAAAACATACTCGTATTCAACAAATCATTCGGTTAGTAAAACAAAGATTATTTGTTGTTAGTTTTCTAATAAACACAACAATAATAAAAAAGTAGATGAAATTAATAAAAAAATATTTTTTTTAAAATAATACAACAAAAAATCACCTGCTCTTTACACTTTCAGGAACAAAAATATTCCACCAAGAATGGCGCTTCTGACGTGGAAAATATGCCGCATGATTGGGCTCTGCGTCGCTGTAGTTTAACATTTCGCCGGACGACAAAGCACCATCCTGGCCCAGATCTGACTGAGAGCCGCCGCCATTTTGCATATTTGCCGATGATTCGGCGCCATTCAGTTGGTTGACTTCGAAATTTTTGCGACGACGACGATCAAGTTTTGTTTGCAGCGAGCTGCGGCGACGACGATTTCGTTCCTTATCGGCGGCAGATGCCTCATACGGATGAATCGATAGGCTTTTGGACATAGGCCGTATACCGGAGGCGGCGTCATCATCAGAATTGAGGGGGCTGGTTGTGGTGGTGGTAGGCCCCCCCTCGGGGGATTCTTTGGGCGAGGAGGCACTAATATTCTCATTGGAAACGTCAAAATTTGCCTCAGGACTTAAAGAGCTAGGGTTGTTCGAACCATCGGATTTCTCCTGACGCACAACCGATTCATAAGAGTCTTTGGAAGTATTCTGGAAAATTATAGAAAAGGTAAAGTTAGAGGACGAAAGTCTTTGTTGTAGGTATTTGTTAGTAAGAAGTAAATGTCGTCACCGGGCTTCTAGCAGCGTTTGCACTTACCTTGTTATTGTCCCGCCGCAGAAACGAAATCGCAATGGAGCTACGTCGCTTCTGGCCTTTGTCCGACTTGCTGGAGAAGAGACTGAGAGCCAGCGAGCTACGTCTGGGCGGTTTCTGGGGTGGTTGTGGCAACGGTTCGGTGACATTCAGATCTTCGGCCTGCCCCTGTGAATTACTCTCATCGCCGCCGCTGTGTTCATCAATGTCGACTAAGGATGGTATCGAGACGCTGGCCCAATCTTTACGCAGGCGATATCTTCCACTGTCAATGATGCTGCTCATTTTCATTGAATTCGCTGAGACGAGAATTCGCGGGAAGCCAAGAACTCGTTAGTTCACTCACAATCACGTTTCACGTACTCGCAACTCGTTGCCGCGTTACCTGCTGCTCACAGGCGCCTCAAACAAACGATCCGAGCTCACAAACGCGGTCACTTGGTCGTCGGAATAATTGCTTTTTAAGGTTAAATCTGAGCAAACAAATTTAAAACAAATTAAAAATAACGAAACAAAGATAAAACATAATCGTGCAGCATAAATAAAAAATCAAATAAATTTTACAGAAATTCGCCGTAGACATTTAGTAACTGCATTTAGTAACGGAAGAAAATATGATTGCACTAACTTTCACTTAATTATTTTTTGTGAATGTTAAAAATTTGCATTTTTAAGCATTAACTGCGTCAATTGAAAATAATTGAAAGTTCTAAATGAAATTATTTTCGATTTTTCATACTTTCTAAAAACGGTTGCCAGTCTAAATGTTTTGTAAAAACAATTTTCCTGCTTTCATGCTATAGTCAATCATGCGATATTCAATCGCAAGTGTTACCAGACTTTTGTCTATCTGTCCATTAGTCAGCCTCTCTGTGTCGTCTGTTTGCCTGACGTGTCTAACTTTAACGTGACGGCGATGTTGCTGCTGATAAATTCAATTGCAACTTGCGATGACAAAACTTCGTAGTCTAGCTAATTTTTATTACAACATATTAGTAGACAATAATAAATGCTACGTACATTGAGAGATCTCATAATAGCGCAATACAGTGTATAGTGGTTTGTACACTGAACAAATGCAGTAAAAAAGTCAATATTCTCTTTTAAGGAACTTGGTTATATTTTTTTTTATAAAAAGCAATAACATTTGAAGAGATATAAAATATGAAGGAGCATTTTTTTAAGTGAATATGTAAACAGAAATATGTAAATGTAAAATAGAAACGTCCAACTGACGTTTAAGTAGTAAAAAGTAAGAATAGTAATGAGAAAACTTTTCAAATTTCTCAGTTCCGGGAAAAAGTACTTCTACGTCTGCTTCTAGTTAATCCAGAGCAGAACATACCATTGAATACTCTCAGCAAAATAAGAGAGCTTTATTCCACTGCTAAAAGACTAATTGCAAAAATTACTAATAAATTACTTTTCGATGGATTTTCAAACATTCCAGTAAAGAGTCCATTAAATTCCTTATTATGAAATTTCAGAACTTTACACTGGTTTTATTTTATACTCGAAAATATGTGAACAATTTAGCATCGGTAATGACTCAAATTATAAGATTCGAATATAAAGTGCGACTTCCAGGCGCCCACGGCTTCGTTCGCGCATCGTAAACGAGCATCGCTTCGAAAAAGTGAGCGAGATTCTTGCTGCTGTTTTTTTTATGTGGTTTTCCCCACACCTTTGCCCTACTGTTAGACGCAGACTCTATAGAAAACGAAAGTGAGAGAGTTGTTAAGAGTTTGTTCGATTGTTGCAATCATATTTTACGTGATCCGCTTGAACTTTGAACATTGACACAGTTAAAATGGAATGGAACGATTGAATAGATAGATTGAATAGATAAAAAATGATGAGGATAAAGTAAAGATGTAAAAATAACATTAGACAAACTATGGACCAAATAGTTTGGAATAAAATATTGCATGTGATTTTGTAATTTATTTATTATTAGCTATTTCTAAAACATTTCGCTAGATAAAAAATATATAAATTTTGTTGTTTTAAAAATAAAACAACAAAATAAAACAAATAGGTTTTTTAAAAATGTTTTGAAAATGTTGTTTTAAAAATAAAACAGCAACGAATTTCAATGGTTACTAACTTCCATTGTTGCCGATTGAGTTAATGATTCACGAATGGATTTTGTCAATTGATAATGTTGTTGTTGTAATAATAGCGAATACATGCTGCCGTCTGAAAATAGCAACACCAAAAAAAAAAAAAACACAATAGCAAAGTCAAATAATTGTTGTCTATTTTTAATTATTTCAACTTTGACACGATTTCTCCAATCAAGTCTTGGACTTTCTTAACTTTATAAGCAACCTACAAGCACAAGCACGTGCTTGAAATTTTTGCGGTTTGAGCGTCCAAAACCGAAACGCTGAATCAACATCATTAAATGCATAAAATTAGAAAACTATTTGCTTTTTTGCCTTTTTCAGTCTGATTTAAGCTCAATGAATTGATCATGAATGAACGGATCGCTATAAAAACCTTTTGTAAATATTGATTGATTCGTTGATTGTACTTGATGGTTTTATGTTGTTGTTTGTTTGTTTTTGCTATTGCTATTAGTATTCTTTACTTCTCATATTTTGCATGATTTTAATTTAAACAAATTCATACACACACGAACAATAAAGTTGAGTTAATTAACAACTTGATTGAGTTCAGTCAGTTCACTCATTCCGGCAGTGATTGTTAGTGTTGTTTTTGTTGTTGTTTGTTTGTTTGTGCAATTTTTTTACTATTCTGTTTATTTAAATTAATACATATAAAGAATTGGCGTCTGTAGTAAAATTACATTGTGATCGCATAAAGAATCAAAGACACGTGATTGCATATTTTGATTTCAATATCAAGGAATCAATCGATTTATAATAAAATACACATTGAATAAAAAATTCCATATGCTGAATGCTGAGAAAAACGCATGATAATTCAGAAGGAAGGAGAGTGAGAGAGATTGAGATAGAATATAAATTAATATAAGATGCGTGGGTACGTACTTATGGAAATGGTTATTCATCAATTTTATTTTATTGACATATCAAATAAATAAAGATTTTTATTAAAAAACTCAAAAAAATTTTATGTTAATATAGAAAATGGTTTTTGTAATTGTTAAAATTTAACCTAAAAGCAAATTCAAAGCTTCTTTCATTAACTTCAGCTTATCCATAATCAACATCAACATCAACACCATTTATCAACAAACGACTACGAATTAAAGTGACTTATTACTAGAGAAATTTATTATTACTCAGGGGCGTTCGAAAAAGGGTTTTTGGAGATTCCGTTTTCGGTTCTCGTCTCGTCATTCGTCAGTGGATGAATGTTTTAACTAATTTTTGGCTACTTGATTGATTAAAAGAGCTAGTACTCGTACAACAATTGACTTGTTCGCCGAAGGTCGCTCGACACGGTTGCTGCACGAAATGTTTCTGTTTGAGTATGAATTTATGGACACATACGAGTACTAACAAAAACAACAATACAAAGATTGTTGGTAATAAACACTTCAATTATCACATGATAAGAACATGAATTAATTAAGCGAGTAACAAACGAAACGACTGCAGCAAGAGACTTGAAAAGAAATAAAAATATGTACATCTTTATAAAGTGCATGTAAAGTAGTAAAGCACTTCCAACAACAACGACAACGAAACGATGCAACACAGTGAGTTCGAAGTTCGAACCAACTGAATGCAGATGAGCGAGCGAGTGAGCTAACGAACTAGCGAGCGAGCAATCGAGCAATCGAGCGATCGAGCGAGCAAGTAAGCCTCCGTAGAAAAGAACAAACGAAACGAAAAAAGTTAGTACATTGAAAGATTTGGACTGATCGAATTCTGTTGTGATATTTTCCATATATTTTTATATAATCGTAATTATTAATATTACGATGCAACACTATCAGTTCGAAGTTCGAACACACTGAATGCAGATGAGCGAGCGAGCGAGCTAACGAACTAGCGAGCGAGCAATCGAGCAATCGAGCGAAAAGTAAGCGACCGTACAAAAGAACAAACGAAACGAACAAAGTGAGTACAATGAACGATTTGGACTGATCGAATTCTGTTGTGATATTTTTCATATATTTTTATATACTCATAATTATTAATATTAAAAATAGTATATAGCAAGAGATTAATTTCATGATTTTCTGATAGTGTTGCTAAAAAAAAATGACCATAATAATTAAACAATAATAACGTAGAGCGTTTTATTACTAGCAACAACAAAGTAAGCAAAAGTTGAGATTGATTTGCGAGTCATTTGTATGGAATGATATATTCATGGTTGCAGTAACAATAGCAAGCAACTACAGGAAATGTATCAGCCGTTAATGAACTCTATTTGCGTCTTCATTGTTGTGTAAAGTGTAAATAATTTCATTTACAATGTATAATAAATGAAAGCGAACGAGTTGATAGTTTGAGTTTGCATGAGTCTTGAGTTCAGTTGAGTTTAGTTCAGTTCATTTGCGTTGGTGATGATAAACTTTTGACATAAAAAATGTCCTGAAAATTTTCCATAGTTTCAAGATATTTTAGTGTTGTTTGCAGCTGATTTGTCTTATAGTGAGTGCACTTTTATAAATATAAATAGTTACAATAATAAAATTGTAACAACAACAACAACGGCAACAACTCTGGTAGTATCAGCAACAGAGCTACAGCAGCAGCAAACAATAATAGCATTAACAATAAAAATTATTGTATTACCATTATCTTGTAATGAAAATATTGTGCGCGTAAATTAATAAATATTATCAGTTAAACATTTTTAATAAATATTATGATAATTTATTATATTTATAGAAATTTGCTGCAGAATTTATTTATTTATATTTGCGTTTGTATTTTAAAGTTATTTTTGTTTTAATTGTTAACAATTTTTGTTTGAATTTGAATTTTGTTTGCTTTGAATTTTTTTTTTTTTTTTGATAAATTGTGATGAAAACTTATGACAAAAAAATGATGATTGTGATAACTTATGGTAAAAAAAATGGGGAAAAATTGCGATAAAATAAAATTAAAAATTTTTTAACCACAATATATCGCATAAAATCCACTATTAAAGAATTGAGTTTGCATTAGAGGGTTGCATGAGACGTCTCGAAAGATTCGAAACTGACATAGCAACATTTTTGGGTTGTTGCAGTGCTTCCAAATGATTTCCAATCAAGCCGTGAATTTAGAAAGTATATGTGGTAATGTTTTCAGCAGCGCTTTCGACATTTACCGCCTGATTTGAAAGCAATGGAAGCACTTAACCCCTAAAACTTTCAAGACGTCTTGAACAAGCCTTCGAGACGTCTCATACAGCCCTCTAGTTGGCATACAATATTTTTTGGCTTACAAAAGTTCAAAAAAAGTTTCATCGATCAAAATGGAAAAGTAACAGAGCAATAAAAAACGGGTATTAGTAATATTTTTAATTTTTTTAAACCTTGACGACAGTCGTTAATTTTTCAACCGGTTTGAAAGCCATTGAAGCTTATAAAATAATTGTGCTCAATTAAACTAAGCTTATGCATAGCTTATTTGTATTAACGTTTTAATGCAATGCAATAAATTAAAAATTATAACTGAGTGCTATCATATTAGCTATTTTTAAGTTATAATTTATTACAAAAACTATCGAAATGATCGGTGTAAAGCAAATGTTAATGAAGCTATCATCAAGGACGCGCTTGATCTTTTTCTTCTTCTATAGGCGCCAGAATGTCTAGCATGTGATTGATTGATTATTCTTAGTTATCTTCGCCATTGTGTCGGAGAGTATATACGAGGTCTGTTGGTCTGTTGTACTGCCAAAGAGTATATACGAGTTCTGTTCAAAAAGTATCGCGAATTTTGAATTCCCGCGGGTTGTGTTTCAACAATAAAAAATCAAAAATATACGAAAATATATAAAATCTAATATACGTAACTTGCAAGAATATAAAATTCGCGATACTTTTTGAACAGACCTCTATTTAATTAACAGGCCGTATTTAATTATTTCTGATCCATTAAATACTCGCTGCAACTATACATATATAATAAACGACATACTCTTTTCAACTTACTATTCGCTATGTCCGTCTTTGTCTCTCTCCCTCTATTAATAGAAAATTACCATTAAAATATCGTATTTTATAAAATCCAACCACAACAAACTATTTCACAAACCTCACGATAGTAGTCATTAATTCTTTCAGTGATTACTGAACATTACCAACATTTCATTATTGTTGTTGTTGTTGCCGTTGCTGCACCCCATTATGATTGCCATTAGCAAAAGAAGAAAGCAAAAAAATCTAAACACAACAACAACAATCACGATAGACGAACAACATGCAAAATGTTTGTTGCGCTACTTAAAGTTCAAAGCTCCAGACACGGAGCGGAACTGATTTAAAATCTGCTGCTGGTGTAGGAGTCAGTTACAACAAAAGCAGCAGCAGCAACAGCAGCAAAGAAACAACAAATAAAAATTAAGAAAAAATATACGTAGGTGCAGCGTAATCTAGAATTAAGTTAATGATGATGATGTAAAGGGTCAGACGAGTTCAACCCGTTGCAAAATATTAAAAAAAGTGAAGTGAGCAGTCATTAAAAAATTCAAATTCGTTAAATAATAATAAAATAATAATAATTTTATCAATACGTAATACATTAAAATCAGGAGAAAAACGCATTAACAAAATGTCATTTTTGAGTTGTAAGTTGTTTTACGTAGAAACACACATATTTTTAATTATTTTAGTACCTATTATGATATATTTTTTATAATTTTTAAAGTTAGATTTTGTTTAAGAAACTGAAATTTTGGAAATAAAAATACTTACAAATAATAAAGAATTGTAAGAAAACCGAAATAAAATAATTTTCTCTTTATCATTTATTTATTATTTTTTTACTCTTTATTATCTATATAAATACCAAATTTATTATATATTTTTATTTTCCAAAATTTTAAGTATTTGCGCTGATTTAGAAAACAAAAAAAGATGTTGTCTGTATTTTTCTTTATGGCATTATTTTATTGTTTATATATTTTTTATAAATTCACTTTCAATTTTTGGATTATGTAATTTTATTTATTTATAAACACGCTCTTTCTGCCGTCTCTCTCTCTCTCTACTTTTATCTCTCTGTATTGCTTTCCAAATGTTGTTGAACCTTTCGAATGTTGATAGTATTGTTTAAAAAAATCTCATCGTAAGTCGTTTAATAAAAAAATTAATGAATTAGTTAAAAAATAACAACAACAATATGGTTTTCGTTGTTGTCTTGCTGTTATTTTTTTTTTTTTCAATTTTTATTCTCAAAGTCAGTTGGTTTGTCATGAATGACAGTCTAATGAATGCCAATAGATTGCGCATGATAAATGACTAAACAAACGACAGCGTCGAAAGTTCGTTATACTAATGTTTAACGACGGGTGTACCGACATGCTGCTTCTTCGCAACGCCTCCCCCTCCTCTCCCACCGCTATCTTCTTTCTAGCACTATCTGCTCGATTATAGAAGGTTTTAAATTCGCACCTTGCAGTTCAGTTGTTTATGGAAGTTGTTTTAAAGTGACTTGTGGAATGTGAAATATGTCAGTCTATAAATTTTTCGGTGCATTTATACACACCCCTCTCTCTCTTTTTCTCTTTGAATTTTAAATTTAGTCTTTTCATCTCTTTAATTTCGAAATTGTTTTTCTTATCAAAGTAGCAAAAATCTCTGATTGGCCAAAATTAAAGTTCGAATCGTACGATAATCATTCATAAACAGTGATATTTGTTTATTAAAATTGTCATTTTCATTAAAACCAATAGAAAATAAACTGCTTTCAAGAAAGTGATTTAATTCAAATAATTTTTAAAAAAATTTATTCTTCTTAAAACATTGACGATATTTTGATAAAGTATTCTTTAAAAGGTAAAAAATAATAGAGAACAAAAAAAGACACTTGAGAAGATTCAGCCTCAGAAGATTTTGGTACATCGTCGAAACTAGTTTGCATCCAAACCAAAAACTTTACAAGAGATGACGGAAATTCGGCCATTGAAATCCATCCAATCCATAGAATATAAACTGTTTTGGTGTAAATAAATCATATTATAGGTCTCTTAAATGTCCTATATAGATAGATCTTTTTATATCCGAAAAATATATATCGTGTGTTCCACGAAATAGCAGCGCTTGGAAATTTTAAAAAATTACTACCGCAGTTCTGAGTCGCAACTTTCAGATTGAAGATCTGAACGGTCAATTCACTTTTATATATCATCAATATGGATGTTTTTCACCCATTTTTTCTCGTCAGCGATTCTTCTTCGGCCAATTGAGACTTGTTAAGACTCTTACAGAAGTTAAAAATTAAATTCTTTACAACTTGAATTTTTAAAAAAAATACTCTTTGTCTACTTGTATGAGTATATATCTAAGATTTAAAAATTTAGATTTAGAATTTAGAATTTTTTTTTTCTTCTTGTATCTCTACCACGCTTTGAATCGTTTAATATTCTTGATCTGATCAGATTGATTTGATTTGATTTGATAAATTTTTCTTCTATGCGATTTAACGTCTTTTAAATTACTTTTGCAGGATTTCAATTTGCTCGCAATCGATTCAATATTCCAGGCACTCTCAGTAGTTCGTAATTCAATCAAGTATTATTCTTAGCAGTAACTTTTCACCATAAAAATTCCAATGTCAAAACATGTTTCACATTTTAATTGATTTAATCGACAAGCTACCGTGAAATTCGTTAGCGTTAAAGAGGGAAAGCGGGAGCGGGAGAGATAGTGAGAGGGCTTTACTTAGTTCAGCTTGAGTTGATTTAAACTATCTCAAGCCCGGGCGAGAACGCTTTAAGTTGATGAAGTCATTACTGACGACTGTGATTGGTAACTGCTGTCTGCTGATGACTGTTGGTTAACTCTAGAAAAGATTGAGTGTACCATCTGGAATGGTTTTAGTCTTTTTTTGTTGCTTTTTTAAAAATAAATGTTTAAAGAAAGTATGATATTTTGATGAAAAAAATTGAAATTCTCTTAGAACCGGTTGAATTGAAAACTTTTATGGAAAAGAATGTCGTTTGCAGACTTACAACGAAGTACGAAGCCTTACTTAAAGAGATAAAATGGCTTTAATGTTAATGAAAATTTTAATGAACTAAAAGAATGTAGAATTACCACAAAGTACGAAGATTACTTGACCCTTATTATCATCGTATTTCAAATACTTTCATCACCATAACCATGACAATAATAAAAAAGTGACTAACATACATAGTTGTATGAAGAATATGCTTTTAAAAGTGCATTTTTCAAAATTAAAGATATAGAGAGTTCTTTAAGAATAATGATCTTGACTATTCTGATTTTATTCATGATATATATTTATGGTGATGATACTTGTGATGGGGGTGAGGGGGTGCGATGGAGTACCTTGCACCTCTAAGTACTTCTAACGCGTCTCTAAATACGCTTAACGCGCCTCTAAATACATCAAAGAAGAAAAAAAAAGCAAGAAAAACAGTAGGTTTCATTTCACCTCGACGAAGGTCCCGACCCCCCTCCCCGCTCCCACCCTTCACCGTACATAACCGAGGTAGACTCTGGTGCCAGATTGTCGATTAACCTAGAATTTGTTCACTTCTATCAGGTTACCGATTATTCTCTTAGAGGCGATGCCATTATTTTTACACTTCATCGACTACAGTCGATACAATTTATTTAATATAGCGTTTTATTTTAATTTTTTTTTTTTAATTATTGCCGTCGATGTATAAAACCGTTCGTTAGTTTTACGGTCATTTAATTAAGCGTTGCATGCATTCTGTCAATGAGTGCAGGCGCAGGCGTAAGCGCAAACAGAGGCGTGGTCATGGACTAATCAAGATAATGTAAAATTTACAAATAAAAATACGAGTATAAAAAAAAATAAATAAAATATAAAGGCAGAAAATTTGTCACTCAGAAATATTATTTCAATTATTATGGAGATGGAAGCGTGTATGCGTGTGTGTGTTTGTGGGTGTCCATAGTTACTCCTACTTATGATTTTCCCCCCTTTTTTTTAAATTATTGCGCTTTAGCGGAACTCATTTTAATTTTTGTTCAGCCGCAGCAAAAAAAAAGAACAGCGAAAAGAATTTTGTTCATTATGATTTTTCTGCTAGAATGATTTAGTTTGTTGTTGTTGTTGTTGTTGTTGTTGTTATAGTTACCATTCAATAGTATAATGTAATAAAAGTGCTTAGCGATTACTTAATTTTTTTTTAATTGTTGTATTTCTAAATGAAATATAATATTCTGATACCGTAGCCAGGTGTCGGCAAACTTTTTTGGCGGTGCATCGATAAAATCAACTAAAATATGTCACGGATGTAATAAATGTCAGCGCGCTTTTTTGTCATTACTGTTCAAATAGTTTTCGCATTGTATTTGAATCGTTCTTTTTCAAGACCGTCTTGGATTTCTTAAAAATTTTCAGTTAACAATAATAACAAAAAAATCCAGCCTTTGTAATTTTATTAATTTATTAAGAAAATTGCAGTTTTTTTAAAAATGTCTCTCTTTAATGATCAACGAAGTCAGAATATTCTCAAGTGGCAGTAAATTGTACGAATTTTTGACGAATTGTAGTTTTAAATTCACCGAAACGATTAAATTCAACATTAATTTCTCTACATATTGTTGTTTTATTTTCAAATGATTAGAGTGAAATCAAGATTGTTGTTAGTTCTTTAAACTTCTAGAGTTATAATTTTAACTTCATTACCATTTTTTATTCAAACTAAAATGCTTTTAAATTGATTGATTTTAAACGCGATTGATTTTTTCAAGGTGTTTATGTTTGTTTTCTAATTCATTTATTTACTTTAAGTCAACGCAAATTATGCAATAGATCAGTTGGTGAGCCACGCGTCATACAATAGATTGCCGATGCCTGCCCACTAAACCTGTTCTTGTTACTATTATTGTAGGCGTTATTTTCATTATTATGCTTGTTCTTGTTATTGTAGATATTAAATTTAATAACGTTGATGTCGATATTTCCGTCGTTATGATTGTTGTTGTTGTTGTTGTTTTTACAACAAAGCAAGTAGTAACTCTTTTTTAGACGGCCGCTCCTTGAACCATGTTATACCAAATAGTTATACCATGGTAAATTTACATAGAGTGCATTATATATTGGATAAATCGTAGCCTTAACCATAAATATTTTCTTTTATACAATAATTTACAAATCGAATTCAGTTATTTATTTTATGTCTTTGTCTGTCTCCTTGATTTTTTTGTAAACATTAATACTGCATGCAAAAAATGTGAAAACGTATAAATAAAATAATATCCAATAAGAAGAACTGATACGTATTTCAATTATTAAAGATCAAGAATGAAATGGATTTTAGCATTTTCAATAAATGCTTAATTTTTGAAAAATTTTAGAATTTATAATAATTAGAATTATGTATTTTCATGCATGGATTATTAATTTACATGCAAAATTTACATTTTAAACTTTCTTCTATTATTTAATTATAAATAATTCAATGTACTAAATGAAATAACGTTTTGTTTTTCTGCTGAAATTATTTCAAATTATTTAAATAATTTTAATTTAATTTTTTCAAAGCAAGTAGAATTACGACGTACATACGTACTCATACGTAGAAAAAAAATTGGGGTTATTTTTTTTATGGCGTTTGTGATCTCATCCAGTCCAAAATGTCTAAATAATAACTTTATCTTCGGCGACAAGGCGAGAGAACAGCAACAACAACAACAACAGAAAAACTGGCTAAAATTAAGAAAACATGAAAAAACATTGTGTACTACAATAAATTGCTCAAATAAATACTATACTAATGCATTTAATTTCATTTAATTGAGATCATACTACAATATTTACACAAAATTATGAAAATTCGAGGGAATACTGTACTGCTAAAAATGTACAAATAAATACGAGTAAATTAGCATCTATTCGACGACCAGCACCGCAACAGCAACCGCGACTGAAGGCGTAACATTGAACCAGAAAAAGATTGAAAAAAGAGGAGTTGGGAATTGGGGTTATTTTTTTTATGGCGTTTGTGATCTCATCCAGTCCAAAATGTCTAAATAATAACTTTATCTTCGGCGACAAGGCGAGAGAACAGCAACAACAACAACAACAGAAAAACTGGCTAAAATTAAGAAAACATGAAAAAACATTGTGTACTACAATAAATTGCTCAAATAAATACTATACTAATGCATTTAATTTCATTTAATTGAGATCATACTACAATATTTACACAAAATTATGAAAATTCGAGGGAATACTGTACTGCTAAAAATGTACAAATAAATACGAGTAAATTAGCATCTATTCGACGACCAGCACCGCAACAGCAACCGCGACTGAAGGCGTAACATTGAACCAGAAAAAGATTGAAAAAAGAGGAAATTAACCGAAATTTTAAAAAAGAAACAAATTTAATATGCTTACAAAATGAAAAGAGCTGACAGTTATTAAATTTTAGCAAATTAAATACGGATAATTAAAATAAAAATCTATTTGAAGGTAATCATAATACTCACGAAATATGCAAATATAAGTCAAATATATAATTCAAATTCAAATTCAAATATGGATACGAGTACATATTAATACTCTTACATACACTTGCATGTTACATACACTTGCTCACAAAATGTTCTTTGATTCATGAGTCAGCTTTTGAAACTCTATGAGCCACTCATTACATTCCCATTATCTTATTATACGTCGACATACAAATACTTTTTTATACGAGTGTATTTTACAGAAAATGCTGTGAAAAACTCACAGAAAATTTCAATTCGGAAAAAAATGTTCAAATATCTCAAAAAATCTATAAGAACATACAATCTTTTTTTATAATTTAAATATTTAGAAAGACTTCAAATATCTGTTTCAAAATGAATAGCTTTTATTGCTTCATAAAAATGTAATATTTTTTTGTTGAGATTTTTTTTTTTCAGAGCCTAAAAAGATCTTTGCAAAATTTGCAAAATATTTAAATAAATTGTTGGCAATCTGAATATTTTTTTATTTCTGGGGACTTCTGTGGGCCTTATCATTTTTAGATATGGTTAACATTTTTTGGTTTTTTTTGCTATAAACTCTTCGAATCCATTCTCTACCAGTTTGTAAATAAGGAAAAAGACACGCGAGACAAGATAAGAAAAAAGTGACAAGGAAACCGAGAGTCTTTTAAGAAGTGCGCAAAATCAATATCACGATGTGTTGCCATCTGTACCGACTGCCGTGTACCGATCTGTACTTCATGGCTTCTTGATGATTGTGAACGAAGAATAGCAAAAACAATAATAACAAAAATGATAATAATAATAACTACGTGATAAATTTTCATGATTGCTGATTTTATTACGAAAAACAAAAAAAAAAAATTAAAAAACGCAAGAAAACCATTTAAGAAATTGCGGAAAAAATTTAAGAAATAAATAAAAACAAAAAAATTATTTATATTAAAAGTATATTTCCTTTTTTGATATGCGCGATCAGTGTAAATAAAAAATCTTAATAAATTCCATTGACGATGGAAGACCTTCAGCACAGAGAGGCTTTACAGATTACGTTCAACGGCTGCACAGCGGGCGGGCGGCTGGCTATCGACCTCTCTTGCCTCTCACTCACTTCTTGCCGGCGGCGATACCGGCAAGCAGGCGATGGAACAGCAATAATAACAACAACAACAACACTAACAACTGCTTCTTATATAGATAACTTATTTAATTGCCGCGGCGGAATGGTTTTGAAGCATTTTTTCAAGCTTTTCATCTCAGGTTAAGAAAAAAGTCGGGTCTTCAAAAAAATTGACTGTACTTGTAAACAATCCTCAATTGAAGCCATTACGTTTTTCTCTTACTCCGTAGAATACAAACATTCCTTTTTTCATACTTATTTTCCAGGAAACTTTTTTTTTCATTTTAATATTATGTATTTCTAGAGTCACTTTTCTCTTCCTCTTGAAGTACATACTTTGTGTTTTTGTAATTTCTGCTTTACGCATGTTAATAATCAAAACAAAACTTGACCTTCTGACCCAACCGTTGGATTTCTGAATAATGGCCTTTCAGAAGAATCAGCGCAAATGCATTTTTTAATTACTTTTATAAATTCATCAGTAAATTTCTCGTAATATGTACTTTAATCATGACGCGAATAATGATGATGACGAGTTAATAATGTTGATCATATTGTTTATAAACTCTAACAATTAAGTATAGCCAGTACCTGAAAAAAAATATATAAAATGCTTCATTCAAATTTGTTCGAGTTTATTCAGAAATCTTAAAAACAAAATGAAAATAAAACAGAAGGAAAGAAGGTCACTCTCAAGAAAAATGTTTAATGTTTCCGAACGAATTAGAGAATCTCACGATCTTTGACTCATTAAACTGATGACCTTAAAAAATTCGCTCTACTTAAAAAAAAAACAAAAATAAAAATAATAAAAAAAAGAAAAATAAGTTATTTATTATAACTAGAAACATTTATAGTTTATATATACAACATGTATGTATGTGTGTATGTATTTATGCAAGCGATTATTTAAACCCAGCAAGAAAATTATAGTAACAATTCCTTTGATTTGATTGCAAAGAATTCCTGAAAGGATTTTGGGGAAAAAAGAATTCTTCGATTAGCGCATAGGCGTAGTCTTTCAACAAGAAGTGTCATTTTAAATTTGTTATGATTTTTTACTATTTCAATTCATTGCGCAAATGTATAGCAAACGATATCTAAAGACCTCCTGATTTGTAAAGACTTCCTTCTCAAATGACCTCACAATGACAGTTGAAATTTGAGCGTAGAAAAATGACGCGAAATTTAAAATGACAACTTTTGTTGAAATACCTTGTAGTAAAATGCATCCGCAATGATTTTTGTTTATACCTACATATAATAATAGGTCTTCATTTTGTTTATCTTCATTGTATAATATTGGGTTGACGTAATTTCACCTCATTTTTGAACTGTCAACATTCAACTGTCATTATAAATTATAATGTCATTTAACAGCATATTCATAAAGTTCTTACGGCTTTGGGTCATGGTGAAGCGCCTTCTTCAAAGTGAACGAAGGGGGTAAGTCTGTATCGAATTCAAACGAACCGAAATAAAGTTAGCGAATTTATTGGCAACATTAAACAACAAAACAAAAAGGTAAAAGAATGCACAGCCATATATGCCTAAACGATGTTGAAACCAACTGAGAAAAACAAAAACAGCAACAGCAGCAACAACAAAACAACTATCAGCCATCAACAACATACATAGATTCAACAAACAAAAAAAAACAGATGAAGGGGAATGCTTTAGACAAGAAATAAAACTTTGCAGAGGAAGCGAACAACAAGAGGACGTAAATAAAGACGAAGACGAAAAAGATTAAAGAAAAGGTACTCGTAAAGCGAAATGTAGAGAATGAAGTAAGAAGTTCAAAAAGGCGGAAAAAAGCCATAAGCGGGAAACGATAAAAAACTAGTCCAGTCATGGTTGCCACTATCCATCACAAAAACATGATTATTTTCAAAATTAAATACTAAAATAATTTTTTTTGAATATACTTAGAAGAAATTTTTAAAAATTTAGTATTTATTTTAAAGCCTTACGCGAAGTTGTTTGAAAGAAATGTTTGTTTGATGTTTGAAAGAAATTCCGGTGAGCCATTCAAACATTAGTTACCAATTACCGTGTAATTAATTACTGAAGTTAAGTTGACAGCTCTAAAAGATAATCTACTCAGAATACTTTGAAAAAGAATGATGCATATTTTTAACACTGTAGCATTTGAAGAGTGGAACGCGGAGAATTTAGCACACTTGAAAAGCGGAACACTTTATTTTTTAAGATTTTTAATCTTTGTAAATGATGCCTTGTCACGTGTTTTATATAGTAAAATGTTAATAAAGTCTTGTAATTCGAAAAGGTGAACTGAAAAGGTGTAAATAAAAATAAAATGAAAAAAGGGGACATTGGTTATTATCTGCCCGCTAAAATTTGCTAGAAATGGAGCAGCAAATCTATTTTAATGCCATTTAAATAACTTCAAATAGGTACACACTTTTTTAAAGAGGGTATAGTATCTTCGGACCTTAGGAAAAACGATGCCAAATCTATCCAATGGTTTTGACTTGTCACTGGTTTCTTAACCATGCAGGTGAAAACCTGTGAAAACCTCGCCAACAAGGCACTAACCCACTTATTGATTAGGTAATATTCTATTTATAATATATAAAGTTTTTAACAATTAAACAAGTTCTAAAAATTTAAGAGAATTTCAAGATTCTCAGATACCAAGATTATAATTTATTTACTTTTTTAAGACTTAAACAATGCTCAGATAATCTTTTCTTCAGCAAAAGTATTGAGTATTTTATCAGACGCATTTATTTGAAAATCAATATTTTGTTTCGTACACTATTAAAATTTGTTTTATTTATATATGGATTTCTGTGCAAATCCCTTTTCACTTTTGCAATTGTCAACACTTGGCAACTCTGACACCACTCGTAGCACAGCAACAAAAGGGAAAGTAAAAGAAAAAAATTTAGCATTGAGTGAGAGGGAAAAAATTAACATTGGAATGATTTATGAAATGGCGTAACAGAAATGAACCAGAAAAATCAATTTAACTTCTTCAAAATAGTAATAAAAAAAAACCATTTTAATTTTTTTAAAAATTATATGGAATAAAACAATAACGCAAAACGGCGAATTTCTGTAAATTAAATTTCTGTAAATTATTGATGAACAAACCTTTTCTTTTTTGTTTGGTTTTTTCTTTCTTGTAAGACAGCTTCAAAAACGGATACTTAGACACCAAAAGAAGAATAAATCCTTCTTGCTTCCTTTTTATAGTTTATTGTACTTTTATGATAACCAAAGGATTACTTAAAAGTCACATTTCCACACAATTTGTTTGCTGAATTAAAAGAGGTTTAAATATGACGAAACTATTATTTATTTTTTTTTCTCTTTTTTGCAAGCTGAAATTTTTCGTAATAAAACTTTAGCGTTGGCTGCTTTTTAGTTTTTATAAAAAATGTTTTAATTTTTAATACAAATAATTTTTATTAATTATTCACTCATTCCGTGAAATACATTTTACGACAAAAACTATTCGTATCGATCGTTTTATTATAAATTTTTTATTGTTTTATGCTTGTTTTTCGGTTTAAACGATCGTTTAATG
This sequence comes from Conops quadrifasciatus, assembly GCA_949752815.1. NCBI lineage: Eukaryota > Metazoa > Arthropoda > Insecta > Diptera > Conopidae > Conops > Conops quadrifasciatus. The sequence continues at coordinate 7,580,007 of OX457078.1, read as the reverse complement.
GTCACTTAAACATCGAAAGATTAGATTAATTGTGCCTTTAATTTCCCCTTTGCCTTTAATGGTAAATTATTTGTTAATTAACAGTAAATTCAGTAGAATAAAAGAAATTAAGTTTAAAAAATAATCTAAAAGTCAAAAACAAATTTTCCAAATTCGGGCGGAAAATAATGCGGGCGAAGAACAAAAACTCAAACTCATTCGTTAATCGATAATGAACAATAAGAAGAGAAATAGTAACTGATTAAAGAATTTTTTTATTGTTTTGCGAAATGATTCATAGTTTTCATTTTAAAACACTTTTGATATTTTGAAAATTAACTCTTTAAAGAGTTAGTCAGCGTAAGTAGTTTTTAAGAAGTTTTCGAATCCCAAGAAAGTGAAATTTTTTCCAAACAAAATTTCGAAATAAATTTAAATAAAATTATGAATTAAATAGAAATGAACTAAATTAAAATTATATTAAATTTTTGTGGATTCTGAAAAAGTTAACGAATTTTTGTTCTAGAGGAAATAAATCTTTTTTGAAGAGCTCATTATACGCATAAGTTTTGTTTAAAAATCTGACTTCAAAATTTCTCTACTTTACTTCACAACATTACTTTGTTAACTTTTACCTTTACTTTCTATTATTTTGGAAATAAATTAATCTAAATTTTCCGAGTAATTCTGTAAATAATGCGTATTCCCATTTTCTGTAACAATTGTTTGTTCCCAGAATGATCGATTTGGTGTAAACAATTGTGAAATATTTCCTTAACGTCAAGTTCGTCAGTTCAATCAATCGATCAATCTTAACGAATTTGTGCGTCAGACTTTGTTGAAACCAAAATTGCTAACGTCATATTAAGAATTTGAAAATAAAACACTTGAATTTTGAAATTTAACAATTTTTTAATATTCTTTTATATTGCATTGTTTTGAAACTAATGCATTTTTTATCCAGAATTTTTTTATAATTTTTAAAAAAATGCATTTTTTATTTAGTATTATTTTATTGAAAATGTGGATGATTTTAAATTTTAAAAACTTCCATTGTTATTATTTCAATTTTTGTTTATTTCTTAGCGCAATTAAAAAAATTACATTATTTTAAAAAAAAACACATATTCATTAACGTTTTGGCTTTTTTTTTTGCTTATTTTAGTGACAAATTTAAAAAAAAAATTTTCGCATTTTTCTATGCACATTTCTTTACCGTTTGCCAATAATTTTTTTCTCTCTCTTATGTTTAGCCACAAAATCAAGACCCCGACGAAGTCAGACAACCAGAAAAAAAAAAACAAGACCAACCAAAAAACACGGCTAATGCAAATTCAGGTATGGTTTTTTATAATTTGATCAGGAAAAACTTAACAATTTCAAGATATAACTTCCAAAAAAACACGAAAAATTTAAAACACGTTTTCGACGACAAAGCGCTGCTGGACTTGTTTCGATTTTTAACGTTGCTAAAAATTGTATATTTTTCTTTCTTTTTGGTTTTTGTTGCTCAATATTTTTATGCTCGTTCGATGTTTTCTTTGCTTGCGATCGTTGCAAATGAAAAACTTAAACTGATCGAAAATTTCTCCGTTAATGTCTCAGAAAGTCTATGCCGCCGCCGTCGTCGTCGTCGTGTTCAATGGAGGTAGCAAAGAAACCGCAAAAATACAACAACAGCAAGCAACAACGACCACGGCGACGACTTGCGAGAGAAACAGCAACACCACCAACAAACAGCAACAACAACAACATCAACGGTAGCAATAGCAATGCAATAACAAGAAAGAGGCAAAAGCAATCAACCAAGCCGATCAACACGATCAGTCGTCAGTTCGTCAGTAAGCCGATGAATCAACGAGTCAACGAGCCAGCGAGCCAACGAGTCAATCAGCCAACAAAGCAACGAGTCAGCGAATCAACATAACCAACGAATCAGTCAAATTCTACAGCGGAGCAACACAATACAACAACGCAGTCGGAAAACAAACCAGACGCTGTCTAGTGGTGCAGCATAAGCAGCATTGCCGTTGTTGGATCGTCGACAGGTTAGCCTGACAATTCGTTTAAGCGGACGCTCAATATTGATACGATCGATGACATCCGATCGGTGTCATTGCATCGATTGGTTTGAGGCGTTACTAAAAATCAGGCTTGCTTTTTGGTTTTTCGATCTCTCGACGGGGCCGTGTACTCGTATAAAATGTATGCCTTTTCGAAATATGCGATACATGCAATTTTGTTTTACCTCAAGCTCTCTTTCTTTAAATTCTCTCTGCTTTACTCATTTCATAAAGTAAAGCTTTTCTGATTTTACCTTAAGTCGAGCAACTGATTCTCTCCGTGGATGGATCTTATGATGTTTGACCACCTTAATAGTTCTATTGTTGTTTTCGTTAAACAAAGCAATTGAAAAATAACAACCAACCTCTTTATCTCTCAACATTTCTCTCTCTCTCTCTCTCTCTTCTCTGCTCTGCTCTTCTATTCTCTTCTCTTGGGGAGTGCAATTTTTGCATCAAGAAATCCAATTTTCTTTTATTTTTATCTACTCTCTCTCTTCTCCAGACGGTAAATTTTTTAATTCTTCCCCACTTTATCATATATCTGTCTCTTTTGCACTCAGCAGCAAATCTGGCTAAAAACACTCTTAGTGCGTTACGACACAAAGAACTCTTTTTTATTGGTATCAATTTTGCTTTTACTTCCTTTCACTCATATTGTTTTTGCTTTTCGGTTTTCGGTTTTCGTGGGAGTTGTTGTTGTTGTTGTTGTTGTATTTATGCTAGGTGTACATTTATAATTTTGATAAATAAGCTTCAACTTGACTTGTCCTTATGGGGGTAATTTGTTCCGTTGTCATTCCTGTTGTTGTATTTGCTTCTTGTTCACTGTTTCGGTAGATTGCGTAATGATCGTTTTTGTTTTCTTTTTGTATGTACATATGTATGTACTCAGCATCATTCACCAAAACGCACTCATGACAAATCGTTCATGAATCAGTAACTAAAATGTTAGCAATTGGCTTTAAATTTATAAAATTTCCATTAAAAATTTAAATAAATCCCTCCAAAAATTTATCGAGTTAAATTTTCTTTTGTTGCTTTTAAAATTTCTTTTAATAACAGTTAAAAAATACCAACATTTAATACATCTTTTGGGAATTTTAAATTTTCCCTTCGAATTTGTAGGAATACGCACGCTTCAAGCACGATGCTGAAATGTCGTGCATGATTCCTTTAAGGTTTTTTAAAGAACTGTCATGAAGTGCGTTCGTTGGTTGCAGTTGTTAGTTGTTGTTTTTATTGTGTGTATTCTTTAATTGTTTTTAGTAGTTACTCTAATTTAGTAAATATTAGTTCTAGAATAAGTGTAGTTCTTATGGTTGTTGTTGTCGTTATTTTTATTTGCCTCTATCGCAATGCATCTATTGTTAGTTGGTTACTCTTGCAGTAATTAATGTTGTAATTTAATTACAGCAACGCAATGGAATCAATTTCACAAGAATCAAAACTGAATGAATGAAACCTTTAATGAGTGTGAAGCTGAAGTATCGTAGTTGTCAGTGAGTAGCGTTTGTGTGGTTGTTGTTTTTGTTGTCATTGTTTCGATGTTAAACGTTGGTTTAATGGCCTCTTCCATGTTTGTGCTGGTTCTTGTTATTGTTGCTGTTGATACAGCTGTTTAGTTACATTCAGCGACAAAATACTAAAAATTTTGTTGACGATTTAAAAAAAAATTTTTTTATTTTCTTTTGTAATTTTTTGCTTTGTTTTGCTTTCCTTTCGGGGTTTTCTGTTAAAAGATTTGCTTGGGTTTTTCTTTTTCTCAAAACAATTTCACGTGATGCGAAAGCGGAAGTTTTGAAAAAATGCCAGAGATCAAATTTTTACACAGTATATACGTACACATTTTATGGAAACTGAATTAAATTTTGTTAAAGCATTGAAGAATGAACTGACTATTATTATATTATAAAAATAATAATAATACATATGATATTTAAATAAAAATTGAAATTTTTGATAGCTCTAACGATGTTTTATCGTTACAAAAGCAAAAATGCTTCCGTTCTTCCTTCCTTCCTTCCTTTTCTTGCAAAATAGATTATTTTACTTTTTTCTATTCCAAATTAATATTATTCGTAAATAAAAGCAATTACGCGGTATCAACAACATATTTTTCAATTATTATTATACTCCGTTGCCGTTGTTGTTACTGTTTTATTATTAAAAAATTGTCACATGAAAATTATCATCTTTGCATCTGCATTCTCTTTAAATTATTTTGTTTTGATACACGATGCATTTTAGTGGCCAGTCACGTTTTGCATTCATTAACCTCGTAATTAATGAATTAATAAAAGAAACAGGCGCAGGCTTGGTGTTTCTTTAGCTTCTTTGAAGCTGAAATTAAAAATTGCACAAAAAAACAAAAACTTAGAATCTCAAGCGTTCTCATGCAGACGAATTAAATGGCGATTGCATAACTAGTGATGCGCACTAGAAGCGACGACTACGAGTACTCGTTAACGTCTCCACCTTTGAACTGAGAGAGTACCAGAATGAGAGACTTACTTTTTGAAATGCGACTTGAGACTTGAGCATGAGATAAGCTTTTCTGTCTGGTAAAAGAAATGCCAGAGCAAGGTAATTTTTTTTAATCAACACATGATTTAATAAGAAGATGGTCCAAATCTCCGAAAATCCCGTTCGCTTTATGTACGAATGTTGTTGGAGGCGTTAGCTGCCGTTGGCGTAAAATATTTAACGATATTGTTGCATTTTATTAAAAAAAAAAAATCCATATAAAACCGTTTAAAAATATTTATGGCTTATTTTAATAAATTTTAATAATAATAATAGTTGCATTAATTACAATATATTTTATTATATATTAATATTTTGCTTTGTATACATACACACATGCATTTTTATGTAAGGAAAACACGTTTTTAATAAGGAAGAAAAATTTTTCGAGGAAGATATTTACGAAAATGTAAAATTTCCGGCATATACAAATAATTTGCCAACCATGTACCAGCTTAGCTCGTTACAACAACTACTTTTTTAACTAACGAGTTATGAATACCGTCTTCGTCGTCAACGCTATCAAATCTGTTACCATATCAAACAACAACAACGACAACCACTTCATATGAATTTTCTATTTTTAGCTTCTTTGAGCCTGCAAAAGAAATCCAGTCTGTTCATGCTTAACAACATACAATGCTGTTGCTGTTGTTGTTGTTGTTTTTGAAGTTACGATCTGCCGCTACTACTTTTTAAGCGCCACTACAAAAAACTGCAAAAGAAAACTAACCAAGCAATCAACCGATCGTCGACCGACCGAGCAACCAACCAAGCAACCAACAACGACAACGACCATCATTATTCATTTTATTTTTGTGCATGGCAAAATAGCTCTCATACTTTACACGAAAGTTGTTAAGCTTCTTTCTGCGCATAAGACAAAGCAGAAGAAGAAGAAGAAGAAGAAAGGGAACAAGAGGCCGAAAGCATTATTACTTTAGAATTTCTTTCTTTCTCTTCCCACCATCAAAACTTTAACACGTTTGTCGCCAAAAGAGTTAGAGTAACTGGTTTCTGTTGTTATTGCTATTATTGTTATTGTTATTGCTGTTTTTGCAATATTACAGGTTTCCTATTAACAGTTTCCGGTAGCCGGTAACTGGTAACCGGTAGCAGCATCTTGCACTGACACAATTTAAAAATAATCTCAATGTTTGCTTTTGTATTCAATTGAAAAAAAAATAAAAATATTTGAAATAAAAATTAATATTTTAAAATTAATAAAAATTAGGTTTTAAAAAATATTTAAAGCTAAATATTTGAATTAAATCTATATATTTCTTATCATTTATGAATGGCAAAAAAACGGAACTAGAATTTTAAATTCTTCTCCTTATTATTATTTTCTTTCTTCCTTTAAACATTTAAATTTAAATTAAATTCTATTTAATTTATTCATTTAATATAGGAATTAACAAAATTTGAAAATTCTGATTCTTTACTATTCACAAAATTAATTTAAACATTTGTCTTTTAATTCTTTAAAATTTAAAACTTTTTTAATTCTAAAAAAAATTAGGTTAAATAAACTTCAAATGAAAAAGCGACATTGCTTAAAACAGTTCACATTCGGTTTTTGTAAATATTTTGAAATTTTTATTAAAATTTTTTTATTTACTTTGATATTTTTTGTGTATTTTGTTTTTTTTTCTTAACGCTATTTAGATTAAATTAACAAAAAAACTCACCCAATTCTTAAATTAATCTCTTTTTAATTGCTTTAATTATTAACTTAACCTCAAAATCTATTAAAAGCTCATAAATTTGAGTGTTTTTTCCTTGCTCATAGATTTTTATCGTATATTTTTTTTCTGCTTTTACTCAGTTTTTTACGATTTTCTGATGAAGTGTTAATTTTAAAGATTTATTGCTTAGATTCTGAGTGCTTATGGATTTTATAGGATTTTTTTTGTAAGCTAACCACAATAAATCATGCCTAAAAGGAAGGCGTGTTAAATCTCTAGAAGTCAGTTGTGTTAATTAAATACAATTTTATTATTGTATATCGTGATTATATCATAAGCAAGGCATTTATTATCCCATTATGTCTCATTATATTTTATCTTTATTTTAATTTCCTTTCAACTAAACTCATTTCAACTTAACACAGTTCACAGCTTAACTTAACTCAGTTTAGAGCAACTAAACTCATTTCATCACCACTCAACTCATTTCATTCAATCTACTGGACTCATTTCAAAATGAAGAGGCAAAATTGGAAATGACCCATTTTTGCATTTTATACAGAAACGTCAGAGCTTGGTGTAACATAACCTAACATAACCTAACCATACCCTAACCATAACCTAACCATAACCTAACATAACCTAACCTATAGCAAAAAATTATATTTTTCTAACATCCTTAATAAACTGGTGCTATGAAAAAAATCTTAGGTTAAATTCGATTCCAGCTGGTGAAAATGTTGCGAAAGAGTATAGTTCGGTTTTTTGGTTTAGGAGATAAGGCCAATTTTGACGGTCTGTGTAATATTTCATTTCACAGTGAGTAAATTTTATTCACTTTATTATATTTAAAAATTATGTTAATTTATTAAACGATTACCTTTGTAATGACGTTTTTTTATTCATTCTGACGTAAATAAATGTTAGATTAATTGTACTGATAGCCAATGATATTAGACTTATATCAGAAGCGTTTTTCGTAATTACAGAAACAGCTAAAACTATTTATTATTATGAGGTACAAGAATTATTTCTTTGATTGGATTTGATTGGATCCAGTCAATTGGCGTTCTTCTTGACATTGATCCAAAAATAGTGGATCAAAAATAGCAAATGCATTTAATTTGATTGTCGACAGTAATATATAATATATACGTCTGAGTAGACGTACATATATTTGGAAAATTATATCGTACATACATACATGTGTATATATCTATACATCAATTATTAAGTGTGTATTTACTATGGTCACTAAATTATTTAAGTCATACACAAAATCATTGAAAGCTATAACAAACAAACAAATTTGTTAATAAGTAAGACACAAATCGTAACAAAATTAAAAAAAATAAACAAAAATATTAACTACTTGTTTATAAAATTAAATTGTATATATGGTAAATGGTACATGAAGCAATAAAAAAATTACTTAAAAACTAAAATTGCGCAGTTTTTTTTTTGGTTCACGTAGAGTCAGTTAATGATAACAGATGCCCACTAGCAAAATTAATTTTCTTTTTAATTTTAAATATTACGCTTTGTTTATAAATTTTTGTTTATCTAAAGATTATACCGCAGCCACTGCAGTGAAAAGTAAATATAAGTACATATAATTATTTTCACACAAACACCAACATCTTCACCGACACTTACGGTCCCTCGTACCAAAATGAGTACGGTTTTTTAAAAACTTCAGAAAATGAACAATTTTCTTATCTTACAATTTTTTTCCAAAAAATGTTGTTGTTGTTTACTCAGTCGAGTCATTATTCGATCATGGGTTCTTGTTGTTGTTGTTGTTGTTGTTATAATTATATTTATATCTTCTTCTTCTTCTTCACTTACGAGACCTAAATAATTTTTAATTTTTGTCTTCTTCTTGTTGCAACAACAACAAGGGTGGTTTATTGTTTATCTCCCACAAAGTGCCGAAAAAGTTGCATGAAATTTTACTAAATTATCAGTTTTTATTTGTACCAAGAAAGAAAAACCATGCTAAAAAAAGAATAGATAGAATAATTTTTTCCTGATTTGAAAATATGTTTTAAGATTTCAGTTTTTTTAAGTTTTAAGTTTTTAACTTCTACAGGAACTTAGAAGTTTTTTTAAGTTCTTTTCAGATTTCATTAAAATTTTGTTATACAAAAATTATTATTATTATTATTATTATTATTATTATTATTATTATTATTATTATTATTATTATTATTATTATTATTATTATTATTATTATTATTATTATTATTATTATTATTATTATTATTATTATTATTATTATTATTATTATTATTATTATTATTATTATTATTATTATTATTATTATTATTATTATTATTATTATTATTATTATTATTATTATTATTATTATTATTATTATTATTATTATTATTATTTTTATTATTATTATTATTATTATTATTATTATTATTATTATTATTATTATTATTATTATTATTATTATTATTATTATTATTATTATTATTATTATTATTATTATTATTATTATTATTATTATTATTATTATAATTATTATTATTATTATTATTATTATTATTATTATTATTATTATTATTATTATTATTATTACTATTATTATTATTATTATTATTATTATTATTATTATTATTATTATTATTATTACTATTATTACTATTATTATTATTATTATTATTATTATTATTATTATTATTATTATTATTATTATTATTATTATTATTATTATTATTATTATTATTATTATTAGTATTATTATTATTATTATTATTATTATTATTATTATTATTATTATTATTATCATTATTATTATTATTATTATTATTATTATTATTATTATTATTATTATTATTATTATTATTATTATTAATTATTATTATTATTATTATTATTATTATTATTATTATTATTATTATTATTATTATTATTATTATTATTATTATTATTATTATTATTATTATTATTATTATTATTATTATTATTATTATTATTATCATTAAAATTGTTATGCAATTTTATATATGTTATACAATTTTGGGTGTTTTAATCCTTTAAAAGGCCGCAATTGAAAAGATAGAAAGTGTTTTTGTCTACGCTAAAAGTTATAATGAATTAAATATAATTCTTTTTTAATAGAATGCTTTTTATCTACTCTAGGATTTTTCCAGACCAATAAGCCCTATTAAAAATTGCTTTAAAGAATATATTTTTGAATTTTTTCTGAATTACATGGACACATACATCAGTATTCTTTTAATCAATTTAAACAAATTTCTGTTGAAAGCTTGTTATAATTCATAATAGGTTTTATAGAATCAAAAGGAACCAAGTCTTCTTTTATTACTTATAGCTCTTTTAAAAGCTTTTAAGTCTATTTTATTCTCTCCTTTTATGACTTAACTTCTATGACTTCTATGAAGATTCCATATATAAAGCCAGTTTGATTAAAAAATTTTATCAAATATTTTTACACCTTTATAAATAAAGTATTTATTTACAAAGAAAAATAAAATATTTTCTTATGGACAATTCAAAAAACAACAAAATGTAAATAATTGCATCTATAATAATCGCTCTCTTAAACATTGCAAGCTATTCAATTTGTTTTAATAACTTTTAACCCTATTAAAAATTGGAAAAAAATTACGTTGCCATACTCTCAAAATATTTGCGTATGATTGTTTTAATATCATCTTAATTTTTATTTAATTTTTATATACCCTTTTACTTGAATAAATACTTTATTTAAAGACTTTACTGTTTAAACAGCCGTTTGTTCATACAACTATTCCTATTTTAACAGACAGACAGACATAAAAAATGTGGGCGAATTATTTGAAATATTCTATTCAATAGATGATAAATTATTTCCATTGCCTTTTCCTGATACATACTATGCTTTACGATTTTTTTATATATATATTTAATTTATATTAAAAGCAAAAATAATATTAACAACGTCTTAAAAAGTGTTTAAAAAATTCGGACATATTAAAAAAAATGTTTTAAATATATTCATATACTTGTCTGAAGGGGTTGAGTGCAGCTTGATGGTATTCCTTCAGTTCGGAAACATTGTCAAAGATTTATCCTTCAAAGAAATGTTTAAGCCCCATTAATCAATTTATGGTTCTTATGAATTATAGCTTTTTCTTGAAATGTTGTGAAAAAATGTGTTTTTAGCATATTCAATTAAGAATGTTCTCTCGGTGTTGACTCTTTTTGCCTTTGCTCGTGAAAGTAACAATGCCTTAACTTTATTAATAAAGCTCTAACAGGTTTGAAGAGAAAAAAATTCCCTCGGCATACTCTTGATTATGAGTTTCTATTGCCAGGATGAAAGCAATTATGCAATTTGATAAAAATTAGTTACTGGTTGGTTTCTTAAGACTAATCTTGAGAGAGGAATTAGAAGACTGAATGAAGAATTAGTGCGGCAGAGAAAGAAGAAAACTGCAATCAACTTAAGTGACAAAGAATTTCAAACAAGTCGAAAATAATATTGCGGAAGAAATAAAATAATATAGGATTTAAATTAAAATTGAATTTGTAGAAAAAATTGAAGAGATTGTAGAAAAAATTGAATATTTTATGATTTATTCCGGATTTTCCAATAATACCTTATTAATTATATAATAGCTCATTCATTTCTTAACATTTATAAGTAAATTTCGAAGTCATTTCGAAATCGATTCGAAACGATCAATAGCTCTCCTAAAATTAAGTCCACCTCGCGCAATCTAAAATCTTAAACCGATTAAACTTTGAACGTGTCAAAATGTTTTGAGTGTTAGAGTTTTATTTTAGAATAAAAAACTGTACTCTGTATAGATTGTTTGTTTGTTGTGCGTGTCACAAATTGATTATTATTTAACGGATATGCAAACAAAAATGAACTGATTTATTTATAAAAATTTATGATAATAAATTCTTTCACACGAAATCAATAACATGAATATAATTTATTGTTGTTTTTGGTGTTGTTTGTATTTATTGTTGTGTTATCGGTACAAGTGTGCGCCTTAATTGTCTATCATAATTTTTGTGTGTAACCGGATATACGCCGAGTCGTCGACAACGACGCCGATGCCGACGACGATGCTAAAGCTAATACTGATGCTGATGCTGAGAATGGTGGAATGCAATGCGACGCATGTCATAACTACTCAATCACAATCATGAACCTGACGTTAATACAGTCAATCATGTATAAATTCAAGGAACTTGTTGTTGTTGTTGTTGTTGCTGTTGGAATTTTTTGTTATAACGCATTCTCCTGTCACTAATTCTTTGCCCGTAAACTTGATTTAGCGTAAGTAAATACTCGTAAACTGGAGCGCAACTTCAGTTATGAGATCAGTTAACTGTCAAAGAAAAATCATTTATAAAGCACATGGTTTAACATTGAACTGAAATGAACTTAACTAAATTGAACTGAAGTCACTCTATAAATTGTTTAAGAAAAATTACAGGGATCATTTTGCATACTTGCAAAAAAGTATATCATATACAAGGTTGGCATATGACAAAAATTTTTGCATCTTGTATGTAGTCCACGTAGAAAACTGTAGAGTACTTTTTTTACGTGTCGAAAACCTCAACCTTGTCGAAAACTCTTAAACATTTAAGAACTTAAAGAATGTACCATTCAAATAGAAATACAAAAAGTATTGTATTGCAAATATTGCCAGTAGAAATACAATAATAAAAGAATGCAAAAAGAAGTATGCCGCATAAGCAACTTATCATTCGTTCATTTTCTCCTAAAAATGTCAAACGTATTTGTAAAATTTATGTCACAGCATGATAAATCATCAGCATTGACATCTTCAGTAGGCATTGACCAATGCATGATCAATGGTTTGGCGTTAAAAAGGTTGACAACAATGGGAGAATTGCGGCTAAATGTATTAAGTGCTCGAAAGTCATCATGAACACCGCAAAAACACGTTTACTATACGTGTGTAAATTTTCATAAATGTCCCATTTTTGCACAAAGAAATGACTGGACTCAAAAATAAAATTGAAATTCATGTATATTTTTCATCCAAAAATCTTTGTAGCGTTCGTTTGTTCTTATTGTAATTGATGAAGTCTATGTCGAAAACTGTAGAGTACTTTTCTACTTGTCGAAAACCTCAACCTTGTCGAAAACTCTTAAATATTTAAGAACGATGCTGGTATTATCAATTCTATGGTTATATTCTATGAATGGGTCAAAAAACTTCATCGAACCACGTTTTAAACAGCTTTTATAACAATAAAAGTTGTTTTTTTAACAATAAAAGCCTTAATTTTGTCCACTGTACAACTTACAAAAATATTTTACAGCAAGTTCAAGCCACTTTCCAAAAGTTTAAGCTGGATAATAATTAATATAATGTTGCTTCTATGTAAATTGTGTGATTTATCAGGCACCTTTCCCTTTTTTCCTCATTATATGTATGCAAATTTTTTTTTTCTATATATTCTAAGATATATACGAATATGTACCTATGCACGATATACTCGCATATATTTTTTAATTCTTTTGTGTTGAAAATTTAGAGATTTAGAAAGATTTTAGAGAGTAAACAGAAAAAAAAATGATTTGTTTCGTGCTATTAAAAAACTGTTATTTTTTATTTAAAATATACTTGATAATTGCTTTCGTTGCTACGAGTATTATAACGATATAAATTTGTTATAAAGACTGTTATTAATTTTCCATTGTTGATCGATTTATTTGTCAATTAATTATTCATGACAAGTGTAAAAAAACACAAAAACAAAAAGTAAATCTCCAGCGAAGGTAATTGCAATTAAATTTCAAAATATTTTAAATCGATCAATCAATCTATACAATCCATTTTGAATTAATTAATTACAATGAAGGCAATAACACAAAAAACACTACCGACAGCGCACAAATTGTAGACAGCACAAAAGTTTGTCAATAACATCCGTTTCCGGATTGAAAGAGGAAACAATTATGTATCTTTAAAAGCAACAAAAAAAAATATTGAAGATGTTAATTATCGAAATTAATAAAGGCAGGAGAAAAAGTTGGAAAATATTTCTTGATGGCAATAAACAAGAAATATATATATATATTTAGAACAAGAAATCTTGCAAAATATTACAAGAAATATTATTAAGAAACATTTATTTTCTTAAAAAAAGTCATTTAACAAGTAGTAAGTTAAAAACAAATAGTAATTAAAAAAAAATAAAAAGTTATTCAAGTAATTCGTTGAAATTATTGATAATAAAATTTTTCAAGAACAAAAAAATATTTTTTTAAATAGTCAAAGCAAATTAGGTTAAGATAAAATAAAGAATAAAAAAAAATTATTGAAAAAAGGAAGTTTTTACATTAGGGCGTGGTATTTTTTATGCCTTGTTGTAAAACACTAAGCCATAAGAAATAAGCTTATAACATCGCAACAGCTTGCAAAAAAGAAATAATAAACCAAAATATAATAAAATTAAAAATACAAATACATAAAAAACAAAAAGACTTCATAATGAAGGTAAAGGCGATATTAATGAGATAATTAAGTCCATCGCGTATAAACGAAAAAAAGCAAACAAAAAGACACAGAAACCCAAGTTAGAGTCAGTCTTTGGCCTGGTCGAACAAGATATCTCCTACTTTTCCTAAAATCGTTTTCTCCAATACGAAGGGTGAGTAATATAAAACTTCATCAAATCAGTATTTTTCTCACAAATTACTTTTGCAATATGTTAACGCACAAGTAGAGAAAAAATGGCTGGATCACATACAAAATTTTTTTTTACGAATTTCTGGACAAAAGAAACGACGATTGATTGCCATTTTAGTATACCATTCGACACACAAGACCCAATTTTTCTTAAAGAAGGTATTACTTGTGCTTCAGAAAATAGCTGCTCAGAAATATTAAATATGTACTACTAAATTTATAACGTATTTGAATCATAATTAATACACAGGATGTGTATAGAAGTGAGAACCGAATAATCAACGTTAAAGTAATTCAAGAGTTTTATGTAAACTTCTGATTTGTGTGGCCAAATCGACAAAAGTAGGCAATGTTCAGCAAGGCTATACGTATGTTCTTCCTTACATCTACAATAACCTCCTTTAAGGGTTAGACGTTACAAACTGAAGAACAAAATTAATGTACCCTATCCCAATGAGCGTAGGGTATGAAACCAGTGTGAGTGGCGCACGTGACTTTTACCACGATATTCATGTCAGTCAACACATTCATATATTTTACATATATGTATTGACATTTAATTTTAAGAAGCACTAAAAGATTAAAGTCAAGCACACGCTCGTATACACAGATGCAAATACATATATACATGTATATAAATATTAATGCGCGGGCTCCGGGAAATGGCGTCCAAATAAAATAAATCCGTAATTAGTTTTCTGTTGCTGTTAAAATGGTCGTTATTTTCTAAAAAATTAAATTCTATGTACTCGTAAGTCCCAAGTTTTCTAATTTTCCCATAAAAATTATATAAAGCCCAAAGAAGTCTAGTAAGGCACAAACTTCTGTGCTTTAAATGTCGAATAAACTAGCTACGAGGCAGAGCAGTTGGATTTACTTGAGGATATAATTCCTTTCCTCCTACGGTGGTATAATGGATATATTTATGAAAGCTAAATGATATACATAGTATAATACTTATTACATTATATCAAGTAGGAAGCATATTTTCACCGGTTATCGGTAAAAAATAATTCCGTATATTTATTTAATATCATATAATAATGATATAGCAATCAGAACTACATATATTTAATCAGAAAGTAATCACTGAAGTACTCGTATTTAATCAATACCAATATTATTTAATTTCTTTTGTTATTAAAAACTAAATTAAACTTAAAACCTATTTAACTGAATTAAATCAAATAAAATCAAATAAAATCAGCCTTGTAAAGTTATGACCTTAGCTCAGTTGCTGATGATGATGACTACTTGATTAAATATCGAAAATATTAATGAACATTCTAACTTACTCAGACATTCGATGAAAATAACAACAAAAGCACAAAAATCCTCAACAACAGCAAATGATTTTCCTATTTTATTTATTTCAAAATTTTAGCAGACAAAACCGCAAGCATTGTTATACTCGTATTGGGTTAGACCGTAGAGAAATGGGTCAATCTGTCTGTCTGTCTATCTGTCAGATTTTTATGCGTGTGGATGCTAGTAATGCTTTTGTCCTTCAGTCATTTGTTGTATATTTTGATTTAAGAACTTTTCGTACAATAAATTACCTCACTTAAAAAGTTTTTGATACGAAAAAAAATTAATCAAAGAAAAATATGTTAATTAATGATATCATGTATAACAAATTTTTGTCATCTTTCAATATTGGAGAAAAGGTATACATACAAAAATAATGTACTCAATAGCATAAATTCTAATTTTGAGCACCTTTTGGGATGATCACATTTCAGAAATGTTTCAAAAGTCATAGTAAAGTGATAAATAGAAATATGTTTTAAAGTTTTGAAGACATTTGAAGACTAAAAAATTATTTGTAAAATAATTTAAACCTTATAAATTTTTCAAAATAATTTTCTCTCTAATGTTTATAATTTTTGCTGATGCTTTTGCGAATGTTTATAATTTTTTAATTTTAAGAATTTAATTATCTTCAAAATTTTAATAAAATTAAAAAAGTCAAAATAATACACTGAAAAATAATAGAATAATGAAGAAAATTATTTCCTTGAATTAATTTTTTTTGAATCCGTAAAAACTATCTCGTATAAATGTAATGCTACGTCAAGCATGTAAATTATTTTTACATGCGGCAACAAAATCGTAAATACAGCCCGAAAAAATGTTTGAACAGAAAACAGCGACTATACTGTTCCGAAGATTTCTAATAGGTCTGAAAATGCCTCCATCACCAAAGTTTTCGAGATATACTGCTCTTAATGTACCAAAAACATTTTATTTTGCAAGACGAGGTAATCTTTTTCTAAAAAAACTTTTCTTGTGGCTAAGATATACCCAAAAGATTTATTTTGTTATAGCTAGAAATGGTGTTTTTTATAGTGGTAAGCCGCACCCCTCATGAGAAAATCCTGCGCTAAACAATGACATCTCGGAAACCTGACGTCATGTCATGAAGAAATTCTGAGAATTCAGTCTTCTTCGGAATAGTACGAGTATAATTTGGTTTTTTAAGTTTCACTAAAATTCGTAGATATGATAATTAACGATTATTTTAATAAGATATATTTAATGTTTGTTTCTCTGTTAGGGCGAAGGCTTGCCGACAAGACGCATCAGTATATAACAAAAGCGGAAAACAATGGAGAAAATAAATAGTTTTCGAAGTCTAAAAAGTTCACAAAAATTCTGTGCACGTTCCAAGTTCTTCTTTTTATAATTATTATTTTATTTTGCTAATGGTGTTACGGTTGGTTGTTTTTGTTGTTGCTTTTATCTGATACCTTTTATGGTGTACAATGCATATTGCTGTTTATTGCTTATTTCTTTGTTGTTATTGTTGTTGTATTGATACCATTTTAGTGTTGCTCGATGTTGATGAAAGAAATAAATTGCGAAAGTAAGTTTTTTTCAGAAAAGACAAGAAGACAATAATATGAATATTAATTATATTCATGACAAATTAAATATTCTAAAGAAATATGAAATTTGTTTATACACACAAATGTAGGTACGTTATCGTATACTAGTATTGAATTTTTTAAGTAATGTTTTTGTTCATCAGAATTAATATTCTTTTTCGATGCTCTTTTCGTGGCGACATTACTTTCATCCAAACTTAATGCTTTGCTTCGAGACGAATTCTTTTTACATACTTATAAATATTTGAAAATTTTTTCTAATAAAATTACATTAATTAATATCATTAATTATATAATTTACCATATTTTACCATATGGTAAAATATATTAGGCACATATTTTACCTAAGCAGATTTTTTTAAATGTCTACAATTTCTTAACCACGAGGCCAAATCGTTTAAGAGGCATCAAAACGACAGGCAGGCAAAACGACATCGCTTGTAACAACATCAACTTGTTTTCCGTTGACCTTCAAGCTGGCATTCGATGAACATGGCCTGTCCTCTAAAATACCAGCCCCTCCCTAGCTCTTCATGTCATAGCAGCACTCTACCGCTACTGCCCACTATCCTTGCCATGCCTTGCCGGTGCCTTGCCTTGCCCGTGCCTTGCTTTGTCTTTTGCCTTGCTCTCGGTTGGCCCTGAACTCATTCTCATCCTGCTGCCGCTGCTGCTGCTGCTGCTGCTGCCTCTACCACTGCCTCTGTCTCTATCTCTGCCTCCTCTACTTGTGCCTCTTGCTGTTTTAACTTTCACTTTGCTGCCGTTGAGTGTCAAAACAGCTTGAGCAAGAGGAAAAACAACAACTACTACTACAACAACTATCTACAAGGAGAGCAATTTAATGCGCGTTCCTTCCTCTCGTTTCAAGCTGTGTGTGCGTCTTGTAGTCTCGAGCCGGTCGGCTCAGACGAGCCGATCATATCGAGTCCATTTGTACTTTTTTAGTTTTTACTTTTTTTTCATTGACAGCTTCAGCAGCCAGCTGTCAGCATTAACCACAACAACTCTTCGCAATTTCTGAGCTGTTCTCAAGATGGTGCACTCGTTTGTTTGTTCGCAATGCAGAATGACTGGAAACGACGCTGGAAGCAGCTGGAACGAACTCGAGTTCGGTTGTTTTTTTCCTTGCTTGCTTGCTAGTACTCATAGAGTGGCAAGGACAAAACTTTGCTATGGGCGAGTTTACCATAGTGTTGAAGGACCCTTATGCGTCAAAATTTGTTGTTGTTTACCAAAATAAAATAGAAGAAAGAAGAAATGTTTATTTTCTTTTTAGTTTTTTAGTTTTTAGCTTTTCAGTTTTTCGACAACAAACTTTTGATACTTGAGAACACATATTTTGACGCTAATGTAAATTCATCGTAAAGCATCAAAGATCCAAAAATGTGTATAATGCTATGGCAATGAATATACATACATCTTCAATAATTCATCCCTGAGATATATAAGATATATCTACTGTATAATACAGAATTGAGTATGCGTCTTTAATAATTAATTTCTCCTTAGCAAAAGGAGATCTTTAAATCTCCTAAAATAAAGGAAATCTTTATTTGATTTCAAAAATCATGTACGCCACGATCTCTTTGTTCGCAGTCCGAAGACGCTTTCAACTAATAAAAACAAACGGAGGACGACAAAACCAATATGTCTATAAATCAAGAGTAACAATCATTAACGATATATGGCGGATTTTGTGCTTAACCCTGCACTGAGTTCTTTACTGTAATTCTTACTGCATTAACCCTGTATTGCTTCATTCTCAGTCTCAGTGTTACTGTCAAGTTCAGCCATTGTCGACTGTTCGAATCTATATTTAAAGGCATTGTAATCTCTCCGTAAGTCTTTCTGTCTGTCCATATTTTGTTCAAAAATAAACTTTTTCTTTCTCCAGTATTCTCGATAATCATACGAAAAAACGAAACTTGCAGTCCAAGGTCAGAAAAATATTTACGCAAAACTTTTACAAAGAGAAAAACAACGACCGTGGCAGCGGCGATGGATGGATGGATGGATGGATGGATGAAGGGACAGATGAGTTAAAGAAGCTGATAGTGGTCTATATAAATGTTGGAAGATTACAGTAGTGAGAATGATTAAATAACTGAATGCTGTAATGAATGCAGGAACGAATATCGAATACCAAGAAGTAGGTACGAATATGGTTGGAATAAATGAAAATTGATAAGACGTGCCTATACATTACATATTTAATAAAATATGTACGATAATAAAATATTTTTTTAAATAATTTCGCAAAACAACTCACAATTACTTCAAGGCTGGCCCAGCACCCAGTAACGCAGCAAAAAATACTGCAGATATTTATGAAACTTTAATTGTTTTTAAAGTATTCTCATTAATTAAGACTTTTACGATAAAATAATTAACTTTCAGTCATAAGAGACGAATTAATCAGACAGCTTAAATAAATAATGAGAGCAATAAAGAAAACTATAGATACTGAGATCTGATTAAAAGGTCTCTTATTAATCTTAAGGCGGTGACTTTTAACTTTATCCCAAAGCAAGCACTGTAAACTGTAATAAAAAGTGATATTCTAAATATTCGTTAAGCTTTCCGGCAGTATTATTAGTATGATAATATCGTAACAGATGGTGAAAGCGATACTACTGTCAAAGTTTAGGAAATTCTTGTGTTGCCGGCCAAGGACGACAGCATCATGAACAGCATTTTTCCTTTAAAAAAACTGACGTCGCGGAGCAAAACATACATTCAAAATTTGCAAGATATTATGTTTTGATTTTTTCCTTTTGAGCTACCGGTGTGAAATCACATCATCATCATCATCATCATCATCATCATTAAACTAGCAGAGTTTGACCCTGCCTTAATTTAGGTTTTTAAAAAAATTTTTTTTAGTTAAAGACATCGCAGAGAAGCACAAATACCTGCACCATAAAAACCTGTAGCAATTAATGACACGCAACTATTTTAAATGACAGACAACTTTTTAAGTTTCTTCACTTCTTCACAAATGACAAGTAATTTACTAATTTTAGAGATATTGTTGTTGTCGATTTTTAAACTTGTGTTATTGTTAAGGTAGTATTTACCATCGTAATTAATTTTTTTATTGTAACAAGTTTCCGTAAACAACGAACGAACAAACGCAATGTCGAAAAAGAATTGGCTTTTTCGTTTTTGTTATATTTGTCATAATTTGTAGCTGACGGCTTTTGTTGAATTTTGTTGATTTTAGTTGTTTTTAGTTGTTTCTTTAATTTTAGTTTGTGCTTTAAAAAAACTCTTCATCGCTCTGGAATTTTTAAGGAATTCATGTTGCGTTAACGTGTGTAACCAAGAAATGGAAAATTAAAGGAAAACGCAAAAAAAGAATACTTTCTGACGATTGTAATGTGGATTTTGATGTAAGTTATTTTCCATAAATAGTGTACCTACACATATGTATGTACATTTCTTCGTTGTCTTCTGCCCCTTGGGTTGATGAAAGAATAAATGAGGAAATTTCTCAGAAAAGGCTCAGAAAATAATCATAAAAGGTTCAGAATAGAGTCCCAAAAAGCCCAGAAAATAATCATAAAAGGCACAGAAAAGAATCATAAAAGGCTCAGAAAAGAATCATAAAAGGCTCCGAAAAGAATCATAAAAGGTTCAGAAAAGTGTCTCAAAAGGCTCAGAAAAGAATCATACGAAGCTCAGAAATTATAATTTTTTCTTAAAATTTTAAACTCTCAAAACACACAATTTTATAAGCGCACAATTTTATGAGCACAATTCTCTAACTTTTATTTAGGACTCTTTTCTGCGGGCCCTGTAGGAAGGAAAAAACGTTCATTTCTGATTCTTTTATGTGTTCATAAAGAGCGTATTTGCTTAGAAATATGAATCTTTTTTGAGTCTGAAAAGCCTCATATTTTTTGCTGAGAAGTAAGTTTAAAAAATTAATGAACAACTGATGTAAAAATGAATAAATGAATGAATGAAATAAACATGGACAAATGAATGATTGAAATAACAATTAAAGCCTAAATTAACGAAATAAATTTGATTGCATCAAAAAAATTTCATTCAATTTAATGTTTTCTTTCATTCAATCGGTTGAATGAATTGAGTGAATTTAATGAACTGAATACATTAGAATTTTCGTTTTAAAATAAGATGAATTAATTGTATTAAATGAATTAAAGAAATGAAAAATTTAAAAAACATGGAATGAATGTCTTGAATTGAAAAAATTAAGAGAATGAATGAATTCAGTAAATGAATTTAGTGAAATGAGTAAAATTAAAGCCAAATACATTGAATAAATTACTCAATAAATTAAAGTAATCGAAAGTGAAGAATTAATAGACAAAATTAATCGAGGGCAATCAAATTGAATGAATGAATAAAGTGAATGAAGTTAAGGTTTCAAACAAACCTTAATTAAACAACTTGAATAATAGTTTCCTGATATTCGTTAAGTTTTTCGATAGGTTTGGAAAAAAGTCGTTCGAAAACTCTTCATCAACTTAAATAAATTCATCATTTTCATTTTCATGAACTAAAATGAAGCTACAGAATGAATTTATTGATTATATTGAATGCTATATAAAACCAAATTCAGAAAGGTCTCATCAAAAAAAACTTAATACTCGTACATTTTATATCGATACGTTACTTAATTCAAAACTTAATTAATTTTAAACTTACCTTATTTGTTTTATAAGTTTGTATAATTGAGATTATAATAATCATTCGATCAATTGGTGGATTTTTTTTATTCAATATCCTAAAAATTTATTTTAGTTTATTTAATAAAAAAGGAAAAAATACGCTATAGAGATGGATGATACATATTTATGTATCTAGGAATAAAAGGTATTGTGTAAAGGAATTACTTAGAAATAATGCAAGAAAGTGCTTTCAAATTTTATTTGGTGCTATAAAATCTGCTATTATATTAACGTGTGTACACAAATTTTTATGTGCTTTCATAGAAAATTTAACATTACTTGTAGACAAAGGTACAAAGAGACAAAGAGTCCAAGACTAAGGTTAACACTAAGGTTTTGATAAGAGAGAGTCTAAAGTACTTTCAATTGCATCCTTTGTTATTTGGGAAGTTGGGAAGTATTGTATAAATTACTCTCTTTGATAAAAAGGATCCTACTAAAAATTTCACAAACATACTAAAACCTAAAAGGATTTACTCTAATTTTTTTTTATAAATCTTTCAACTCTTTAAAGAAATAAATGAAACAAAGATTAATTTCTTTAAAACATAAAAATATTGCTTTTAAAAAACCGCCTAAAATACAATAACTTCAAAATACGAATTATATAAAATATCGTATATTAAAAAATTATATTTCTTTTAAACTAAAAAATGTAATAAAAAAAAATATTATGTACTTGTTTTTTTTACTAATTAAAAATTAATTAGTAACAAATTGTGAAACAAAACGATTGTGTGTACCGTATATACGAAAATATATTTTTTTCAGTGCAACAAATTAAATAAATCTTCAGTTTCTTACTTGAAAAAAAGAAACAAACAAACACTTACTGCCATGAAAAACTTCCGGTGATACCATCTTTTAGACGATCTCGTAAGGATCTTTGACGACTTGGTCCTGAGCCGCTGCCGAGTGGCGGCAGTATCGAACTTTCGACATCATCATCGATAACGCCGCCATTATTGTCGTCGTTGTTGTTGTTGTTACTGTTACTAGTGGTAGTGGTGGTGGCGGTAACCGATTCCGTGAGGGCACTCGTTTTCTCACTACTGCGCTCCATCATAACCCAATGGTCTGACGTTGTCGTTGCCTTTGTTGTTGGCGTGGTACAATTATTCGTTTTCTAGTAGTACTTGCTTTTTTTTTAAATAAGTCGTGCGTGGTAAGCTTTTTTTATTTAAATTTGTTGTTGTTGTATTCTATAATTTTTTTTTTAGATTGATTATACTTGTATTGTTAAAAATATTATGCAATTTTAGTTGTTTTTCTTCTCTTAATGATGATGGTGGTAATGTGTGCGTGTGTGTGTTGTTGTTGTTTTGTTGTTGTTGTTGTAGCAGTATACAACACTTTCCGTATTTTGTTTAATTCAATTTCAATTTGCGTTATACATTAAAACTTCGCGCCTGAAAAGTTTGTTATAGTTTTATTGTAATTGTTTGGGGTTGTTGTTTTTGTTGGTGTTGTGTTCAGCCTCAAGATTTAAAAATAAATTTTTTTAATAAAGAATTAATTTTTTAAACTATTTTTAAAAAATTACCTGAAGATCAATGGAAATGATTTGGCTCTTTGATCTTTAAAATTAAAATTTTTTTAGTTAAAAAAATTATACTTTTTTGCAATCGTGCTTTGCAATTGTTGCAAAATTAAAATTTTTCTCTTAAATTAAAGAAATATCATTTTTATATGATCCTTTTCATGCAAGAAATAAAATATGTATAACAAATTAGTATAAATTTTTTAAAATTTCTTGTTAATTTTTTTAACTAGATGTTTTTGTCTAAAACATAAACTTACGATACTTTAATTAATGTTGTTCATAAATTTTTTTTTAACATGCAACAAGATTTGTTTATTCATACAATTTCATTATTTAATATACAATTTCTTTAATTTAAAGCGCAATTAAGAAATTCTATAATTTCCATATAAACATTAAATTTAATTTCAATATATTTTTATTATAATTTATTGCTTTGAAATAATATTAAAACTAAACACTTCAACGTTAAATCGCACAGAAAAGATCTATGATTCGTTTGCGATAGTTTATAAGCTTTTAATAATACTAACGATAAACAACATTAATTATTATTAATTATTTATTAATAAAATATTAATTATTATTTGTTATGTTTATATGATCAAAAGAAAATAACGAGAGAATATATTTTAATAAGTTCTTGTAAATATATTATATATTGTAATGTACACACGAACCTGTAAAGAGAAAAAAGGAATACATTAAATATTTTTAAATATAAAAAGAAAAATATTAAATATTTTGAGTATATAATATTAAAAAAATAATTATACAAAAATTATTAATACTGTATATAATTTACTAAATAGCAAATAACTTTTAAATGTATTATAATATATACATAAAATCGCTAGAATCATGTAAAATACGAAAATTTTAAGAATAAATTTTCATGGGCTTTTAACAAAAATTCGCTTGATATAAATATCGCTTGATCAAAGTATAATATATCATAGATCACATTTCTTTAAATCTAGTTTTATTTGATTTATTTGAATATATATTTTTTTTCATTTCTAATACTTTCTAATAGTGTATCATTTAGCTCATTCTCTTTTTTCAGCTATTTTTTGTTCTTTTTTAGTCAAAATTACTCATACGCCACGTGATCCATTAATTTATTTTTATAATTTTTTCTTGTTCAACTTATTTCATAACACAGCATTCATTTTATATTAAAGTAATTGATTGATACCATTTTACATAATTTCGACAAAACTCATTGAAATTGTAAGCTTCTGCCAACAGTTCAATGCCAAAAATTTGGCACAATTTATACATTCAGCTAGAGCCATTGATATATCAATTGCTAAAAGAGTTATGAAGAGCGCGAAATCTTTAACCGAACCTATACCACGTATAATCTACAGAATTATTCAACATTTCTCGCTTTGCTGTTTACTCCTTTGCACCCTTTTTTATGCTTTATCTTTTTTTATGTTGGACATTTAACATTTTATGGTTTAGAACAACCCTACTAAAGATTGTATTGTATATACATACATATGTGTCTGTTAGTATACCATCCCCTTTTCCTTTGTCCTTTTTTGGCCCTACGACGTATAAAAACGATTCTTCTGTAGTCATTCAAATTCACGTCAAAATTCTAGCACAACAAACGCGAGTATAAAAATATAAACGATTGTTGCTAAAAAAAAATATGCACAATAAAAAATTCTCACTTCCATGCGCAAACAAATGGCACAAGGTCGAAATATGTACATAAAAATCGATATAGAAAAGTGGAAAAAATCAAAACAATTCTTAAAGACTTCATAATCAAAAGAACAACTAAAGCCGTTATAAATAATAACCTACTCTTAGGCAGTCCTCTGATTATATGCTGGTATTTGCAGGTTTGCATTTTAAACGGAATGTAATCTTATGCAAAAAGAAAAAAACACTAAAAATTTTGAAAAGTCTTTAATCCAAATTGAATGAATATAAAAAAAATGGTATCAGGATATAAGTTTTCTTATTAATAAGTAAAATTTTCAAGAATGGAATTATTGCACATTAAAAAAATAGCATATTAAACTTGAGAGACTACTAAAGTACTATAAGTACACAACATGAGCGAACAAAAGCACATATTAAATGCATAGGA
Source organism: Conops quadrifasciatus (assembly GCA_949752815.1). Classification (NCBI taxonomy): domain Eukaryota; kingdom Metazoa; phylum Arthropoda; class Insecta; order Diptera; family Conopidae; genus Conops; species Conops quadrifasciatus. Next base: position 7,554,807 of record OX457078.1, on the reverse strand, counting down.
AGCTTAAAGCTGTTTCTACTGCAATCGTTAGTATTGTTTTAGCCGCTCGTGATGTAATCTAATCCAAATACTTGCATAGTTTTAGGCACTGCTTTTTTCATAATATGATAGACTTTAGACTTTGAATTTAAAGCCTTTGTGATAACGATTTTTTACGCAAATTTTATCGGACACTCTTCTTGATGTTATTGTTTTTATTAAACGTATACAATAAAGAAAAGTAGTTGTTATAAAACCATTAATTCTTTATTGTTCTTTGTGTAAAAAAGTTGAGTCCAAGAAAAAATCGAAAGTAAGTAACGACAACGATACGATATACTCGTATTCTGATAAATATTCTGAGATTGTATAGAGAACACAACAACGCAGTTATTTCAGCATTAAGTGCAGCGCGCACTGCAGTGTTAAAACAACAACAACAGCAAGAACTAAACTATTGTTGCAACATTATTTGTCAGTTTTATACTAACAGTAGGTACGTCATTTTTGCTGTTTTTCTTTGTTGATAGTTTTTTTTTCGCTTGCTCTAATCCAAGGTTGTTATTTTTGTTGCGGTTGTAATCGATGCGACTAACATCTGTTCAACGTTACGATAGTTTGATGTGTGGTGAAAAAACAGAAAGAGTGGGGAAAGGGGGGAGGGGGTAAACAGGGAAAGATTGCCCTTGAAATATGTATGCCTTCCTCTAAACGCCCTTGACGAGAGCAAACAATGCGTTAATTTTACACAGATTACAGATTAAAATAAAAACGGAAAGAGACAGAAGAAGAGGTCGAGAGGAGAATATCGACCTGCTGGAGGTCGATTAAAAGAAAATTTTTTTTTTAAGTGCAGTAAATTTTACTTTAAATAATACAAATCCATGAAATACGCTTAAAGTTGTACAATATGAAGGAGCATTAAAAGAGTACAAGGTGCGCCATCTTTTATGTCGGTATGAGATTGTTTGGCCGTATTCCAAGCGACGTGGACGGTCTGTCGGCAATATTCTTCGAGTCAATTGCACTTTACACAATGATTTTGCAAATTATCCTTTAAAATGCGCCGCAAGGTGGTTCCACTGTTGCAAAAATGCTGAGCGCGGTGACAATACGACACAGGTGGGTTCTTGGTAGCACTCTCTCTCTCTCTCTCTTAGCGCTTCAAGAGTTCATTGCAACGCCTTGGGCGTGGAGGAACGGTATGTCGACAATCTCCCACTGTACCGTGCTTAACAAAATATGACACCAAATGACTAATAGTGTTGTCAGACGGTGCTTCTTGGCCACGATCGATTTTCGACGATATTTTTCATGACTACTTTCAATGTACAGCATTGTTTCGGTATAAAGCGACTATGTCGGCGCATTGTTTCGGTATAAAGCGATTCATTGTTCAAATTCTGCTGAATTGACGTTTCAAAAATATGTCTACTCAAGTTAATCGGTTTATAAATGTTAAAGTTAGGCAATGTTTACATACCGACGTAAAACATTGTGCACTCGTTACATGGAAAATGTTCGGAATGTTCGAGTGTATTCATTTATCGCGTTCTTGGCATGGTCTGTCCATTAGTCAGTAAAGAGGCAGACCATTGCTTGCTATCAGCAAATAATGTAAAAGTTTAAATTTAGATTTTAAAGGCTTTTTTTAAGCTGTTAATGAAATTCAATGGTTAAATAATACTCGCACGCGACCAACCAGAGCGTGGTTAATGTCATAATTAAATTAGTAACGAAGTGAAAAAATGGAATGGATTTTAGCCGAGATTACTTTTTGTGTGGTCAGTCATTACAAATCAGGAAGTTTCAAAAATGTCTTTTAATATGTAATACCTTAAAAAAATGCATTAATGAAATTGTGTAACGCAAAGAAGAACTGATCTAAAGTGACCAGTGGGCGGTTTTGGTAATTATAAGCTAATTAATGACATTATTTATCGTATACATACAATACTTTACCTCACAGTGTTGTAATTAAACATATAGAAATTTACCAAAAAAAACAAAATGTATATATTTGCCTTTTTTCACTTCATTAAAACTTAAAATCTAGAAACAACATTCGCAAAACCATTGACAGCGAGTTAAAACCTTTTAAACGTCAAATGTTTTGACATTAATTACGCCACTCAGAAAATGCAAATATAAACATATGTATGTATGTACGTGAGAAAACTCTCCCACACATACACACACACAAACACACTCCTCTACAAACATGCAACAACAAAAGTACGCATTGAACAACATTGTGGCATCATAGCGACCAACGACAAGGGTTGTATTTGCGTTAAGAGTTGAATAAAACCTTCCCAAGGACAAATGAAATACGAGTACAACGAGTAGAACTCTCGCTACAATTGTTTTCTGTATGTAGTTGTTGTTTTGTTGTTTGTGTTTTTTTTTCCATAAGCTCAGTATGGAGATGGATATTTAAAGAGAGCAAAAAAGGGATACAGAGAAAGAGAGATAAAGAGAGAGAGAGAGAGAGAGAGATAAAGAGAGAGAGAGAGAAAAAAAAAGAGGGATGAAATAAGAGAGGTTAATTTTAAGTTCTCACTGAGCATACCAAATGCATGCCTGTGAGAAAAAACCAATTCCAGAGAAACATAGACGTAATAATTAACACTTTATGTTAGTAAGAGAAAATAAAAATTAACAGAAAAATAACCTACCTACCTAAAAAGTCTGTTCTGTTAAATGTTTACAGCTGTAATTTATAGGAAATTGGAGTGAATAAAATTCACGCCTATACAATAATTGTTTAATAACTAATAAAAGTATTAACTATTAAAATTTACTTAATAATTATGAAATTAGCCTATCCATTTGACTTTCATTATTTATTGATATTAGTAGTATTAATAGTAAATTTTTTAAAATACTATTTATAGTTTTATTCACTGAAATATAGGCTCTTTCAACAAAAGGTGTCAACAGCACCGCATTTACAGCGTTTTGCGTAGCTCTTGTGGCTTCAATGCTAGACTGAAATGCACTTTATAAGAATGTAAGCCAAAATACGAATACAAAATGCGCTGTAAATGAAATGTCTAACCTTATGCCCGATTTTTGTGACCATATCTATATGGACACATCTGGCTTATCAACCGAACTATCAGCTACAGCAGCGATCTCTTGAGTTGACCTGGCCGGACGAACGGCAACTGAGTCCTTACATTTACTAACATGTCTGAGACACTAGAATTTATCGATTAAATTTATTCACTATAATTGTGCGAGGCGTTCTAGGATGACCAAAGTCCGCAAGAACTTCACGAGCTATGGCCGCAATATTTTCCTCATTTTTTTATTGAATTTTCATTATTTTCATGCGTTTCATGCGAATATGCATTGGTCCATATTAAAAATGCTTTTGATTTTTACTCGTCAAATCATATAAAAGTGACAGTTGTGTTTTGACAGTTTAAAAATGACAGCTCTGTATTTAAAATGACACTTCTTGATGAAAAATTAATTTTACGATATTATGGATTTCTTTAAAGTCGCTTCAATTAGCCTGTTTAGTTATTTGTAGCTAACCGATATACAATATAAATAAATAAAGTGGTGGTACCAATTAATTGTCTCTAAAATTGTTTAACTTTATTAAGTCTCTGCTGTTTTCTTTCTGGTAACGAATACTAACATACTTGTATTCGAGTCTAGTCGTATATTTCACTGGATTTCTGAAAACTATGAAAATTGCAGACACACCTCCGTACACATACACACACCGAATCATTAGCACTCACGAATTCACGAAAACTTAATCGATGACAAAATAAGGTCAATCGGTATTTATTACGCATTACGAGTATATAAAGTTTTTTCTTTATGTATAAAAGGAAAATGAAATGAACATAATCACCCTTAGGGATGATACCCTTGTTCCATGTGAGAATCCTAGCAAACATAAAGAAATCGCTGGCGAACATGATGGATCTATGTTTCGTAAAAAGTCGACAAATGGGGCAGAAACTTTATCGGACATACATACATACAAACAAAGGTTGTCTTTACTTTCTCCATAATTACAAAAAAATCAGCCTTTTTCATTTTTGCTTTCCTCCCCTTTCACGTTTTCTTCCAATTTCCTTCCAGTTGGATACTCGTGCATCGTGCATGCATTAAGTACTTATAAGTTTATTAGCTTCATATTTGCCCATAGAGGCAGTTTTTCGATGCCAATCAATAACAATGAAGAAGCTTGAAAACAGTACCAATAACAAAAACAATAGCCATAGCGGTATTTATATATACGATACCATACGAACCATAGTAAACGTCAGACACAAAGAAAATCTATCACAAGTTTTAAATGTTTCGCTGTTTAATAAATAAAAGGAAGAGCAGTAAAAAAGCAACGTGAAGGAGATCAAAGAGAGAGAGAGAGAGAGAAAAAGCGAAGATACCAACAATTATTGTATGTGCAATATTTCAATAATGAAAAAATACGAGTAGGTACGTCCTTGAAAAGAGGTGACAACGAAAATCCACAAAATCTATGTAACAGTCTGGTATTGTTATACTATGATTATGATAATGGAATAGCTCTCTTTTTGTTCCTTCAATCTTCATAATTCTCTTTAATGAATGATATGGTACTCGTATACTGTACAAGAATACTATATCGAGAAAACGTTAAAGCCAAAATAGGATACACTTTTAAGTGAGCCAAATTTTTTTCTAAGAAAACTATTAAGATTTTGAAGATTTTTTTAATGATTCCTTATTGAACAAGAATAAAAAAATTCAAAACAAAATTTGAGCAGTTCTTATTTATGTTTCCAAAAAGGGAACTTATTCCATTCACAAAAAAGGCTTTTTTGTTTTAACACTGAGGTTAAAATTTTTTAACCTTTCTGTGCGATCTTTGTTTAACTTTTTAAGCGATCTATTTCTAATATTTTCATCTATCCATGCTTTATACAGGGTGAGTGGGGAGAAACGGTCCTAATGCTTCACATGGTCTTTAAATTTAATTATAAGTCAATAGGTCGAATAGGTCGAATATTGAGAAAATAAATGCTAAACCTAATATTTAGAGAAAAAAATTTCCAAAATTAATTTTTATAGATTTAAAATAAAAAAACATGTGAATAGTGAACATTTTTTTTCTGAGTAAAATTCTCTCATCAATTCTCAATAAAATGCTAAAAACCGTAAGGTCCTGCGGCCTAAGGTTTCGGAGAAATGTGCAAATTACGAAGTACACTTTTTACCTGATAACTCTAATTGGGTATTTCCAACGCATTTAAATGGAAGCCAGTTAGCCTCAAGCCGATCCTTTTTATAATATTTAAAAAAATATTGAAAAAAAATTACATATAACACTGTATCATTCGTATACAAATTTTTCGCTCATTGGCATAAAAATTAGTTGTCAAGTAAAAAGTATGTTTCGTAATTTGCACATTGTAGGACCTTGCGGTTTTCAGCGTTTTATCAGTTACGAGTATTATATGAATATCGATTATTATATGTTTATACGATAGTTATACGTTAGTTATACGATAGTTATTATAGTTTATACGATGTATATTACGACAGTTTATACGATCTCAATAGTCGCACAAAAAAAACATTTTAGTGTACTTTCAATTTATAAGTATATAAATAAAAATGTAAATGTTCGTTTATTCATAGCCATAAATCTCCAAAAGTTGTTCGCCGATTTCTTTGAAATTTTGGCACAAAGTTGCATTCGAATAAGCGCTTGTTCTTATAGTAAAAAGAAATATACTTATAAACATAACAATATTTTTAACAACTCATAAATAAAATCTGAATATTAAAATATTTTTAATTTCATTTTTGGAAGTCAGTCATGACTGCGTGCTCAAATTTTTACATTTTTTTTAAAAATCGTTTCAAATTTTCATTTCATATCAGACTGAGCCACAGCAACGCGGGGGCGGGTATAACTGGTATAAAATATTCTATTAAAAAAGTTACGTGTTTTTGAGTCATCAAAGGAACAGCAAAAGAGATCGAACATGGCCTTTTTTTATACTGCAGCACGACTGTATTACATTACGTTAAGTTTACAATAAAATTCTCTTCCGTTATGGATTATATCTACTTACATGACTTATTTCTGTGTTAGTTGTTTTCTAGTTTTTGTTGTTGTACGAGAATTTCAACACTTCTGTCCACGCCGCATTACTGTATGCGATTATTTTGCTACAATCGATTTCTTATAACCGACCGACGACTTTCATGTAACCGTTCATTTATTTTCATTCTACTCGTTAATAAATAGTTAGACAAAAAATAAAACAGAAACACCAATATCGATAAAGACGCACCGCACCGCGCCCACTTACATGCGTATAAACAACGTTTTAAGATTTTATTTTTAAGTAAATAAAAAGTGCTTTCACTTTAGTAACTTGATTTTTTTTTTATTTTCTCTACATAAAAACACTACTAGTGTTTTATAACACCAAAACACGCTCACACAAATGCTCATAAAAAGAATGCGCACATTCTAATTGACAATGGAAATTTGCAGAAGTTAGCAGGACGACACAAACACTGCGCGAAATTAATGGCTCAGACAATATTCGCGAACTAACCCATCTAGTGCCAACACTAAACGGAACGAACCAAGCCAGCCGCGATTTCTGTGACTCGTCGGATTGCTCTACTCGTCCGTCAATCAGCAAAGCACTGCAACGAGTAGAGTATGCGGTGAACAAAATAGGAAAATACTGAAAAGAGCGCTACGTTAGTGCGTGCGTGTGTGTGTGTGTGTGTGTTGTCTGTGTGTTAAAGAGAAGATTGTAGAAGCTAGTGACAGGACACAAAACGCTCTGCGCTAATAACACTGCAACACTAAACTGATTTATGTAACAACGACGTCGAACGTCGAATTTTTTCCAATACAGCAGAAACGTTTCACCAAAGCTTCAATTTTTTTCTTTTTAACAGTGCTCTGACGTTTTTTTTTCTATATCAAACGCATTAATTTTTATTTATTAGTAATATTAATTACTTTATAAGCTAGTTTTTAAATTAACACTTTCTATATATTGTATTAATTTTTTTTTTTAGTATGTTTAATAATCGTAGTTATTAAATTTCTTTTCAAGTTTTTCAAGCGTTTTCAGCTTAAGGCGTTATATTACAAATTTTAGAATTTTGACACAAAGTTTTTTTTTCTTTTTTGTTTTTTTTTTGTTTCGTTTCTGACTGCTCAAATAAAAAATGCCAACAGTTAAGCTTAACGGTCTCCGAGTAACTGCTAACGGTGCTCAGTTTCTGCTTCAAGTTCATAGTTCTTTTCAGTTAGAGGACGATTTGTTTGTGTTTGTTGTTATACAAGATATTTGTTTGTTGTTGTTGTTGCTGGCATTTTAAGTCTCACATTCAGCCTCGACTTATCGATGCATTGCGCCATGTTGTTCTCTTTCAGTTCTTTCTCTCTTTGAAATAATTTTTCGTACGCCCCCATAAACTGTTATTACGACTTTCTTTTATAGCAAATATATACAAATTTTATAGAAACAAGAAAATGTAAGTCACATGAGAATGACACCACATTGAACAAATTCATCAAGTCAAGCAAATATGTAAATATATGCAAATAAATTAAGGACTGAATTTCGTTCGTCTCCTTTTTGCCTCCTAAAAAACCAAATATATGTATTTCCTTAATGCAACAAACATGAAAATATACAGAGCTCTGTTATCTAACAGTACCTCATTTCGTTTTTAACAGTAACAGCTCTCACCAGCAAATGACAATGAGAATTATATTACTCTCTCTTCCTCCCTCTCCCTTTCTCCACTTTTGTATTTTCCTAAACTCCATTCGCTCTATGCATAAACGTTTTTTATAAGAAATTAAAACAAAGCTTACAAAAAAAGAAAGGTTATGTAAATTATTCGTTGTACTGTTACCGGTACTTTTATTTTATAATTGTATATTGTTGTAAAGAGAATAAGGTTAAGTTAGCGAAAGTTGAAGGTTCTGTAGGTTGTACAATGTACACCCATAACTATTCAAGTCCTGCAACTTACCAAAAATTTTAATATAAACAAAAATTGCACAGAAACCGCTGGACAGATCGCTGCACAGAACTCCATGTATCGTCCTAATGCATGTATGTACATATGTATGTGTGTGATATATTTAAATGTGTTGTACATATAAAATATGTGTGCATGTATTTGTTACAATGTAATATAAAAAGATTGCGCTTATCTGTTTTCAAGAGCATTAATGAAGGGTACAATTTTGAAAAACTGATGAAAAGCATTGAGAAGAACCTACATAAAACCATAAGAAAAAAGGATTAGAATAATAACAGCAACACAACAACAACAGCAACAACATCAAGAACAGTAACAACATAAACAGAAAAAGCCGTAGTCATAAAAAACAATACATTTTATAAATACGAGGACGCCAAGATTCTGTTGAAGGAACCAATTGAAGGGGAGAAAAAACACCCAACGAAAACACAAAAAAATAAAAATAAAAGTTAAACTATCAGCAAACAGTAGCAACAACAGCAACAATAATAACAAACTTACAACAAAAGCAGAAGAGCACATATACATAAAGGCAAGCTTGCGAATAGCTGTTGTTGTAAAGAGGATAATCATGACCGATTTGAGTAAAAGGCATTTCTTTGGAATTGAGTAAGAAGGAGAGCGAAAAAAGAAAGAGTATGTGCAGGGGAGGGAATGAGGATTGAGGAATAGTAAAGATAAAAACCTCAAATGAATATACAGCTTTTATACAAATACCATAACATCGAACGCATTGAAGGGTGCCTTCAACCGTAAACCCTGAGAAACGCATAAATAACAATAAAATATACAAATACAAAATATACAAGTACTTGTTTAAACACACAAGTAGAAGGTAATGGTAGATAAAGATTTATTTCCAAAATAAGGTTGAAGTTACAAAAAATCGCACAAAAATTTATGAAATACGAGTACTATAACTCTTTTACTACGACGGGCGACTATAATCGCTTTCGACAAAATACTACATATTCACAAACGACGAGCGACCACACACAACCGTCCATTATTAAATATTGTTATTATAAATGCATGTTATTAATATTATTCCAGAAAATGTTGCCTCAAAATATTATCGCTTGTTAAAGCAAGTTATAGCGCCTTGGTAAAATATAAAACCAGTCGCTGACGCTCGTCCTCACGGCGCACAGTGATATTCTTGCATATGATTAAGAATAGTTATAAGTCTCTATAGCCGCTGGGAATAGAGATTTCGATTGCCGATTCTAAGTCGCGTGCGAAGCATTCAAATTCGAGCAATGTCAATCGAGCAATGGCTCCGTAGAAGCGATCTTTCAATTTCATTTTCCGAATTTGAAACCGCGTAACTTAAACAGTATTAGATCTATCAGTACAAAGTAAAATGAATATTAAATGTCGAAGAATTATAAAGTCGTGATTCGATGGGCGTGACTTTTGGCAGCATATTTTTGTTGTTTTTTCCTCTAAAATGCGTATAATGACTATAAATTTCAGATTTTAGAAGCCCTAACTTTTGAGGCGGATGCAGTTGGAATAGTTTGTGATTCCTAAAACTTCAGAATATTATGATAAACTTTCTCAAATATACTAGACCACGGACGACCGGCGGGGAACCGATAATTTTTTTCGTTTGCTAATTTTACCTTCACCTGTTTTGGTGCTATTTTAGCCATTGTATGCTGTCTACTTATGAAACAACGGTAATTAGGTAATACGTAGCATAAAGTAATTAGGATTTCCATAGAAATATTTCTGAACCAGTTAAATGCCAAGAACTTTAGTGAAGTTGTGAATAATAAAACATTATTAGCAGTGGTTAAATGGAACCTTCTTAGCAACCCTCATTAGCTTTCACCCTTGCATATCCAGAATATATATATATATATATATGTATATGGTGTAACATACCACATCTACAAGCTAAAAGGCTAACTGCTACCTGCAGGTAGTTTCGAGGAGGAACTTCTTAGGGCTTAAAATCTTGTATAAAAAGAGAAGATGTTCGAAAAGCAGAAATCAATAATTTTTGTGATTTTGAAATAAGCACTACTGGGTTAAAAAAAACACAATAATAATAATAATATGGAAGCCAAAACTGTGAATTATGAGTATATTGCTGATCTAGCCTTATTAAAGAAAATGGACATTGAAAGCATTGTAACAGACATTGTAGAGGACAAAATTATGAGCCCCAATGCACTGGAGAATTTAAAGAAACAAATACAAATAATTTTGAAAACCAGCAAGGCGTACTACAAAGGTTGCAACTATTCAAAAACAAATTTAAAAATTAAATACAAAGAATGGCTGAGTAAAGAAATCGAAATTCCACAAGATGACGGGGACACTGATGATGATGAAGATAATGATAATGATGCGGCTTTTGACGACAATTCAGAACGCTCGAAAAGAAGAAAACTGCAAGATATAAGGGAGAATGTTGTGGCAGCGAGGAAGTGTCTTCAGGCTGACTTTATTGTAAAAGCCTCACACGCCAGTCCGAATCGCCTTAAAAAGGTTTTAAGCGCCTTCGCAACGCCCTCTCAACTTCACAACGATGAAGAGGTTGCTGGGAAACTTTCTCCGGATAAAGCACTGGCCCTATACATTGACGCGGTGATGACAAGGCAACAATATGAGCTAATAAGGTCTGCTGCGTTGGAAATTGATATCGACATATATCCTTCGTATGAACAAATTGAAATTGCTAAGAAACGCTGTATGCCGCTCCTGGAAAAGTGCAATATTACAGCAACATCAGCAGCAGTTAGTCTGCAAGCACTGTTGGACCACACCTCAGAACGTGTTCTACAAACGGTTCCAGAAGATGTTATTAAGCACAGCAGCAGGAAGTTAGTCATGCTCTCTAAATGGGGCTGGGATGGCTCAGCTGGCCAAAATGAGTACGAGCAAATTAATGACGAACGACTTACTGAAGCAGATATGTTCATGTTGTCACTTGTACCTTTGAGATTGTACGATACATGTCGCGCAGTGGTAGATCCGGAACAACCTTCAACATCTTCTGAGAGGGCTCTGCGAGTATCTGAGAATTTGTGGAAAAACCCATCACCATGTACCACAAAGTACTGCCGTCCCATTAAATTTGTGTATAACAAGGAAACCACACAGCTTGTACACGAAGAAGTTGCATTGATAAATGCACAAATAGAAAGTCTAAAGGATTCTGCTTTTGAGTACTTCGGTAAGGAAGTAATAATTCAGCACAGACTATTTATGACAATAGTCGATGGAAAAACTGTGCAAGTGTTTACAAAATCTTCACCATCATGCACTATCTGCGGAGCGATGAGAAAAACACTAAGTGAAAGTCCTGTTAATATGGGCGAGACTTCTGGCTATGAATTTGGGCTATCTCCGATAGGTACTAAAATTCGATTTATGGAGCACATTTTGAAGATATCATATGACCTGGACTTTGGCGAAAAGGGCACAGTCCGAAATGGTGATAACAGAACCCTCAGGGAGGCAAAAAAAAATGCGAGTTCAAAAAGAATTTCGAAAGCAGGGCCTTATTATTGATACAACAAAGGCTGGTCCTGGAAGCACAAATAACGGCAATACGGCGAGGAGATTTTTCGCGGATCCAATTGCCACCTTCCAAATTACTGGAGTTGACGTCAATTTAATATCTAAATTCAAAACCATTCTACAAGTAATCAACAGTAACAGAGAAATAAACGCATCAAAATTCGGCGAATATGCTAAAGCCACAGCGGAGTTATACAACAGCTTGTATCCATGGAGCAGTATGACACCTACAGTCCACAAAGTACTGATGCATGGCGAGCAGATAATAAATCACCATATACTACTGCCCATTGGAGAATTGTGGGAGGAGGCGCAAGAACAACGGAACAAGGACTACAGCTACTCTAGCGAACACAACACCAGAAAGTGTTCACAGGAAAGTACCAATGAGGACTTACTCAGAATGCTGCTTATTTCATCAGATCCCTATATTTCATCATTTAGAAAAAGATATACCGAAACTTCTACACTTCTCGGTATGGAAGCCAAAGAATTGCTAATGAAACCGACAGATGAGCAATTTGTAGAAAATATTTAACTAATACATTATGTGAAACATTAACATTTTTATCGTATTATTTTGTATATATCCTTGTTTTTTTTAAGAATTAAACACTTTAAAAACTCAACATTACTCTGTGTCATTTTATGTTACTGATTTCCTGGGTTGTCATGTCAAATACTTTGCCGAGTTTTCGACATTTTCGACACTATTCGATACACTAATAGATTCCGGGTAAAGAAAATTGAAAATTAACTTACTCGAAAGTCCATCCATCTTCGTAAATCAGATCGATCAAATTTTTCTTAAATACTAACTGCCAATTGCGTGTTTTGCTCAATTCAGCAATAATTTTTGCCATTTCCGGCTGCACAACAATTTTCTGCCATTCTCAAGCAACTCTGAAATCAGGAATACCCAACCTTTTGAAGGTGCGGTTTCTACCGCGGTGCGCGGTACAATGTTCTCTATAATAGATTTAAGAATTTCAAGTTTTGCCATAAAGATTTAAAAATATGGAAAGTGATTTAATAGATCAATTTTTCTTTATTTCTGTACTGTTAACCGTTTTAATCGACTCAAGACGCAAATGTTAATAATGCCAGTTCCTTAACAACTTTTACTTTCCCTCCGATGCTTCAAAGGACTTTTCTCTTAAGAGGTGAAATTATATATACGAACACAGGGCTGCAAACATTTTTTTGTTGACTAACCATTAAATCCACCTCTCACAAAGCTAATCGAAGAAGGCCTCAAATTTGGTTTTACCATCGACAAGTACCAACGTGCGAGCCGTGCTCTTTCTGCCCCACTTTCAACGTAATACACGGGTCCAACACTACTTTATTTAGGATATCAATTGGAAGCACTTGTGTTCGCCGTGCCATGGCCAAAGCCAAGTAACCAACAAACAATCTGAAAATCAGTTGATTTAAAATCATCCAAGGAAATGTTTCAATTTTTCTTCAATTTAAAGCAGTCAAACATATTCACACGACACATCATAATCAGCTCTCGGCCCCCAAATGAACTCCTTGATCAGTTTTGCATGAACCCTCTTTTTTCATTGACACTCTGTTAGTAGTACACTGCCCCAGTTCGGATCCACTCCGTCAAACAATACAATTTTTTTTTTGTTTATTTTACTCGTTTTTTGATTTTCCTTAATATTTTCATAATTACTCAAAAAATTATAGCCTGAAAGAAGCACAAATAATGAAATTATTTGTTGTCACATTCATCTCAACTGGAGAAAAATTTCTGTAACCTTACAAGTACACTTCAAATTCTTCCATAAAAATTAGAAAAAAAACAAAATTAACTAACTTAAAATAGTAACTTTTTATCCAAATCCATTTATAATTCGGTATGCAGATATCCCGTCTCCAGCTCTTTAGGTACAATATACAAGCCTTCCGCCGTCATCCACCTTGAACCATGTGTCGGTTGACCTAAACCGACAATTTCCATTTGTCCGGAAATGGGGCGACCAAACGAACGACCCGACATACCCAAATAGCTGTGTGTATCGATATGTCGCAAACGCACCTGAGCATCACGCATCCATTTATCATTATTGCAAACTACTTCCCAATGATCACCCGTATCTCCAATTCCATCCGCACCATAAGCAGAAACTTCCTGTTCTCCGGACAGTGGCGATGAGAAATGATGTGAATGTAAATTCTTTTTAGTAATTAGGTGTTCCAATCGTATGATGTCGCCGCAGCTTATCGGTTCGCCCCGATCACAAAATTTATTCGTTTCTGCCTTTATTGTCCAATGACTGTTGACGTCCTCCTTCTGTTCGACACCAGTAACCGATTGTTGTCCAGAACCGGAACCATATTTTACATCGTGCGAATGCAATCGAAAGCCATAGTCGAAATTCTTCAGTTTGATTATGGAACCGCAGGTGACAAAATTTGTTTTAACCGCTGTATTAATTGTGAAGAGGAAATGAAATTTTAATACAAGTTTATATAAATCCTTTGAAGAATATTGAAATAATAGTTACGACAGAAGGTTGGCCAATCACATTCGTCCACACAAACCACCCCCAAAAAGCAATTTTAACAACAAAGAACTTACCCAAAGACGCTTGTAATCTATAGAAAACCATAAATGTAGTTATGAAAAGTACTTGGCTTAATTCTGTTTTCATCTTTTGAGGATTTATTATTCAAATTTCGTAAAAAACAATCTGATATATTTATTATCAACGTTACCCTGTTTACGCGGAAAGAGCCAGTGCCAGAGAGCCACGCAACGATTGTCAAACTTCTAAAATATGTAATCTTGAGAATACCAGTTGCCATGGTAGACGAGTGTGGTGTATTTGTGTCAAGTACGAAAAGAAAGTTTGAACACATATTTTTAAAAAGTTTCGATTTATTATTAATTATATTATATAAATTATATAAATTATATCAATACCCTTGTCATATCAATAGTGAAAATTATGGTCTTAAAGGTAAAATATATATATATTTATATTTATATGTATATAATATTTTATACTAGGTACTTTACATTTCTATTGAGCCGAAATAATCAAGATTTCATGAAAGGATTTTCTTTAAAATAAATATAAAAATTTGTTTTATATTTAATTTATGTCTTTACTATCCAACATTATATTCAGTTACAGTAGAAAAGTAATAATTAAAAAATATAAAAAATCTGAACTACAAATTGATATTTAAAATTTTTATTTTATTTAAAATAAAATGAAATATTTAAAAGGAAAAAATTAAACAGTACTAATAATAATTTGAATTTATCTCACATATTCTTTCACGTGGTGGTTATCTTCGGAATTAGTACAAAGAAAAATTTTTATTCACTTTTTATTCACCCTAAAGCTGTCATAAGATGTTTAGACCATACTAAACAATCCGTTTTTGAAATCAGCTGGGTTTATTTGTATCCTAAAATTTCTGAAACCTAGAAATTTGCGGAAAGATCCCTTCTTATTTTTAAAGAACGAAAGAAAATTAATTAATGGCTCATAAATATAAAACATTACATCTATTATTCGTTGTGGTTTTTTATTTGAGTGAGGTGACTGGTGTAAGTAATAAAATATATCATGTACCTAAGATTTTTCTATCGAAGTTAATACGATAATCAAACAATTTATAATCTGTAACATTCAGTCATTAACTTCTTAAATTTAAGGCTGAAAACGTAGTGCAAGCTACTAATGGAAGCAGCAACAATGTTGCCAATATTTCAACTGCCACCAGTAGCAGTCTTGGAGCTGCCAATGTGGCTGCACCAAGCAATAACAGTTCTATGGCAGAAACAACAAAATTGCCACCAAAAGTAATGCCAGCAGCAACAACGTCAACAACAAAAAGCACGACGACGACTATCGCATCGACAATTTCCACAATGACAGCAGTAAAGAATAAAACTACTGCTGCTGCTCCTAAGTGGTAAAAGTCCAGATAGAAATTGTTGTTAGGATTAATTGATAATTCTTATTATCGTCCTCCACTGAATTAGTGTTTGCGATGGTGCGTTGCTGCCTCGTTTGGGGGAAAACGGAAAAGAAATAGAAATCTGTCCGGAATGCAAATGCCAGTATGAAGCAAGAAATACAACGCTTATTAAGGTACAGAGCGATTTACTATACATAAATATTCGATTTATTTACAAATGTAATTTTTCTTAAGAAATATTAATCCCTCTCTAATCTATATTTCTTAGGTTGTTGTTATTATTGTTATCTGGATCATTTCGATTTTGGTGATTTATATGCTGTTCCTAATGTGTCTGGATCCATTGCTAAATAAACGAGTGAAGGCGAATTATCAGGAGCACACCAACGAAGATGTAGCTATAAAATATTCTAACATAAAATATACACTTTTAGCAGATTATAATAAAGATTTTTATTGACATTTTTTTTGTTTCGTTCGTTATGTATTGGATTATAATTTATTTCATGTTTTTGCATTTAGATCAGATTTTACAAAAATCACTGTGCATATTTCGATATATTGTTAATTATCTGTATTATTTAATTATAGCACAATTCAATTGATTACTGTTTGTTTTATGTAAAATTTGAAATTTCTACCTGGTCCTGCCTGCAAGTAATCTATTCTATCAATTATTTTCACTTGCAGGATGATACAACAGCTTTTCCACCTTTACCGACATCCAACAACCAGGAACTAAATTCAAGAGCAAATGTTTTGAATCGTGTTGGTCATCAGCAAGATAAATGGAAGCGTCAAGTGCGTGAGCAAAGGCGTCACATCTACGATCGACGCACAATGTTGAATTGAAAAATGAATGAATGTCGTCAATCCCAACGACTTTCAAATATGAACCAATTTATATCTCTTCAAAATATATATGAAAAAGGGATTTTTTAGTATACTCACTCAGCAGATTTCATAGTCCCACAGCAAAATCCTATATATCCGAGTACTTCTACGCAACCGATTTTGCGATATTATTTTGATTTTACTTAATTCTCATTAAAATTAAATTATTAAAATTGTAAAGAAATGACTAAAAATTATATCTGCATTTTTTTTCTCCCCAACATTGATAACATTTACCAATAAACAGATAATGATGATATAGTTACAGATTTTTAGAAAAATTACTGTGTGATTTTCTAACAATTTCTTTGAAAACTGAAATGCTGAAGGTTTTCTGGGTAATCTGGAGTTTCCAAATTCTTTCTGAAAAATCAAGCTCTACATCTCGGAAAAAACACGATCAATCGAATAACATAGAGGCAGAAACAGATGATAGCTTGCCCTAATATTCTATTAATTTGTAGCCTCCCAGCATTAATTAAAAAATCCCGTTCTCCAATCGATATCTTGGTTTCCTTTTAATTAACATTAGTATAAAAGAACTTAATTACACAAATGAAATGTCAATAAGTCCCGTCTAGTAACCCTTAACCATGTTAGCCAATTGCCAATCCTCATTGACGTTGAATGGTCCCTGCAAAACACTGCCATCTTTTGTACAAACAACGACTGTATATTTTGGCATAGATCGACAATCGCGATAATACAAAACTTCCATGCATTTGCGCAACTATGAAAAAGAAAACAAATTTTTTTTAACGTTCGCTATATGATGGTTGCCATATCTCCGACTACTTACCACTTGGGAAGCCTTTTCCTGTGTAAGCTTTGTACCTTCGGTCAACTGTTCACGTACCAATGGCAATGCCAAATGCTTTCCAAAACCAGTAGCAATTACATCATCCTCATAGGCGCGTCCTCGTAAATCAACATGACCCAAAAATGGCAACCCGTCCTCCATACCACCCACAACCATCTCTAACCACAATGGATTGAAGCGACTACGACGATTGTATAACACTCGTGTAAGCCAAATGTACAGAGACTTGGGTTTCATTTCAATGCCATCCTGATAACACAAATCCTCCACTATTTTCTGATCAATGCTGCGTTTCAGACTCTGGAAATCAGCAAAGTCGCCACCCGCTCCGAGCACAGTTTTCTCGTTCACTTTGAAGACACGCTGAACATTTTGATAACGTGCCAAACTGCCGTAAGAAACCAAGTTGTCGGCTGCAATCATAACCCCGCCATCAAATTTAATGCCAACAACTGAGGTGCCGGTAGTAATAGGAGAGCTGTTTTAGCGGTGTTTAAAGTAGAAAAATGAATATATGTAATTAAAATCGATTTCAGGTAATTCTCTCAACCTTCCCAAAAATAAACTTACGATGTACGTTGCGTTCCATAGATTCCTGGTGTAGTGAATTCTCTGGATTCTGTATGGCTACCGTATGAATTACTGCTAGGAAAATTATAAAACTGACCTGGTACGGGCCCGTTATTCCAAAGTTCTTGACGGAAGAATTGTTGACCCGAATACATTTTATGTAAGAAAATTAATTTAGATTTTATTTAATTTTTAATATTCTACTCTGGAAATCGTCCAAGATGACAAGCACAAAAATTCCTGTATGATTGACGTTTCTGTACCTTTCAATCAAAATTTACCACATTCATTCACGGTTGCAGTTATTGTATACTTTCAGAGTTTCGGTGTTTAAAAGTTACATTTCATGCAACTTTTTTCACGGATGAGAAATTTTATTACATTCATATATATATGTTTTTTCTATAGAACAGTTGAATGGACGATTTTATCATATATTTAATTTTCGTTTAATGAAATATGTAAATTGTTATAAGGTTGTTTAAATATGTATTCGACTAGTAAAACTATAAATCTGTTATTAAAAGCCTTTTTAATGGACGTATACACATACATATATGTAATATATTTTGGAAGAATGATCCCAACTAAATTTATTGTGGGATAGAAATTTATTAAACACCATATTTAATTGTAATATAGCTTATAGTAGGCAATTGTTATACTACAATAGTTCAAGACTACAACATCTTATGCTACATAGTTCGAAATAGAAGCGACAACCAAATAAAATCCTTTATTTCCAGAAAAATTATATATACTTATAAAACTAAATATGCATATATCACACTTGTTACTATATATATATACATAAATATTTATATACAAAACGTATCATAACCAAAAAAATACCTTTCAAGGGAATGTTATTTGGATCTTCAAAAACACAATACAATATATACATTACTATGCACTATATAACTAGATATCTAAGATATATAGATATCTTAAATCTAAAACTTATTATACTAATCTTAAGCACCAAAATTGAAGCTAGGGCAAGAATTTAAGTTAGTTTGATACGTCGCCACAACAACAGAATATTGATGCTCGATCACCTACGGACCTTTTCACATACGGATAAGGCCCACGCATCAAAACATCGATTAGTTGACAATGAGAACTAGAATAAATAAAAATATACGATGTTGTTATACTATATAAAATATTTTCAAACACTAATACTACCTCATTACCACATCCCAATCATTCACAACTTCGCCATCACAATTCCAGCGTGATGCCTTATCGTTTTCATTGGCGGTTGTGTCATATCCAGTTGCCGTGATGGGCTGAGAGGAGCCACTAAAGTTATATGCTTCTTGCATCAAACGGGGAATTTTAAAACAAAATTTTCTTGTTCGATATACCTCAACGAATGGTAGATTGCGCTATTAATTTTTATAAAATGAAATATTTTAAATCTTGTATTATATTTTCCTACTTACAATGTCGCCATTTCTTCCCATGCTGTTGATAACAAAACGCACATTATTCCATAGTGAAGTTTTTCGTACTAAAATTAAATCTAGATGACCATCGCCCAAATGATTATAGCGGGATATACCATTTGGGCTACGTGAACATGCACAAGTAATGTTAGCACCGCTAATCATAAAAAATGAGCCTCTAATTGTTTTCCACTGAAAATTTGGTTTGCTTGATTCATTGTTAATATCGGATGAAACTTTATTATCTTCGTTATCGTTGTTTTGTGCGTCTTTCAAGGATGCACCGCCCATAGCAATACCTCCATCACAAGATTTTATATTACTTTCCACTCTATAATTAAGATCATGCTGTTGCTCATTTGTTATAATTTTCTCTATTACAGAAAATTTCTGCTCGTCTATCACACAAGTTTCATCACAGTTATCATTTACGTTTCTATCTGGATAATCATAATCGTCCATCCGCACATTGTCATTCTCGATATATAGTTTATTATATAATGCATCCACTTGATCTGTTGCTATTTCATTATTAGAGTTTAAACGATCGCTTGTAGACGAAGTTGGCCTCTCGTCACGATCATAGTCATTATTAGCTCTTTTTTCATGGTTTGGTTTAATGTTGCCCTCATTTACAATCACTTTTGCACAATGCTGGCAATTAAAATAACAGCACTCAGATTGATTTGCAGTAGCAACATCAATATCATTGTTAGGTGGTTGTTGCTGTTCATCTGCAACATTTGGCAACAATAAGCGTATCTCGGCTTCATAACCGCGATTTTTGAGAAATGCTTTGATACCTGCAAGAATAAATCATAATTGTTGTGAATTGAAAATTATAAGTAGATACAATTTTTTTCTCTCTGCAGTTACACGGTTGCATATCAAAATCTTTTATTCCAAATGAATATTGTGAAATAGTTTCTGTCTTTGCTAAAGATTAAGAAAATTCTTCACCACAGCTTTCTGGGTTGTAAAATCTTGCTCCGCACCGAAACATTCATATTAATTTTCCTACGTTGTAAAATCTTAAAGTTTGAGGTTTTTAAGAAAGTTTTTATCTATTGTATTACACGTATACAATATAGTATATCAAATGTAATAAATATTTTTTACTGTATATTTTGTACAGTAAAAAATCGGTTTTTTGTAATATTGAAAAAATTTGTATACCTGTGTATTCATATCTTTTCGTACCCATCCATCTGTACTTTTCACTTTCGGCTGCCACATCGCCTAGATATCCATAAGAAAGCACGCTGGCACAAAACCGTAAAATACCCTCGTTATTATTCACACTACAAATATCCAATCCACGTCGCTGACCGAGTATTAGGTGTATTGTTGCTGTTTCGACATCTGCAGTACCGTGCAGACTGTATGCCACTGTATCTGTACTACCAGCCGGTATAATGCCCATAGGCAATTTCGGCTTAGGTAAAAATTCAGGTCGGCGCATATCCATTCCTTTATCACGTATCCCACGAAAAAGTAGACCATTGATAACTTCAGCTACAGTCCCATCACCTCCCACACAGCAAACAGCATCGTAAGGGGACAGATCATGACTCATTAGTATGTCGCGTATTTGATTGGGACGCTGCGATATTAAACATGAAGCATCAATTCCAGCTAATCGAAATAATGGTTTACAATGACGTTCGTATATCTGCAAACCTTGTCGACGGCCCCCAAAAGGATTTATGAATACCACCAATCGGCGGATGCGCCACTGAAATGCGAGCCTTTGATTGATGTTGTCATACCACTGCTGCACTATATACACGTCGGCATTATAGAAACTGATGCTGCGCACCCGCCAACGATTGCAATCTTCTGGGGATTTAATAATACGCTTTGCATAATGAATGATTAAAAATTGTCCGGTTGGTGAACAATTTGAAATTTTAGTCGCAGTTTCACAGTCGCTCTTAGTAACGGCAATGACGTCACAAATATGAAGAAGATTACTTGGAACATTGGTTACAGGATCAGAAGATAACTTAGCGCCCAATATTGTACAATCTGTGTATAAATATTGTTGTTTTTTGTGTTTTTGTATTGGCCGTAGACACTTACCTTTTTTTAAATTCTGCTGTGTTTGACTGGATACAGGCACACCTCTTTCTAAAGCTTCCCAGATGATGCGATCACTATTTAAAAGTACGCGGAATCTTCGTTTCTTGATCAGAAAATTGTTTAAAAGTATGTCACAGTCATGGTTCGTACTTATTTCCGATGCAGTTATAACTCTATCTTTTTCATGTTCTGTCGCGTTAATTCTGAGATTGGGTTCCCTCTCAAAATCATCCTGATTTTGCAACATGGCGAACTGTATTGGAATTCGTTTTAAAATTGGCTTATTAAACTCTCATTTTAATACCTAATATTAAAGAGAATTTTTAGTTAGAAATTAAGATATATTAAGTATAATAATGTTAACGATATGATAATTTTAAGTTTGTCATAAGTTTGTCGTATTTTATCAGATAAATACGTTTTCTGATAAAGTACACAAAATTAGGAATTTTAAAAAGTAGGAAATTTGCAGCTCATATATTTTTGGGAAATTCACCTCGATTTTTAATTTCACCTCTTCATTTGTCAAAGTCATACAATGCAGATTTAAGTCGGAAGTTTTTCAGATTAGCCAATAAAGTAAATTCATTTTGTTTTAATCACTATCACGTTGATCGTATAGGAAAAATTTTGTCTTTTCTGTAATTCTGCGCGTAATAAAATTTATGTTAAAGTTGTCGTCTTCAGAAAACTACTAAAACTGTATACCTTCTTCCGCGGCAAAAAAAGAAGAATCGCGTGGAATTTCCATACTAAGATGCCTTCTATAAAGATCAAAGTAAAATGGGGACGTGAAGTATTTCAAGGCATTGAGGTTGATACCGACTCTGAGCCTCTGCTTTTTAAGGCACAACTTTTTGCTTTAACTGGTGTTCAGCCAGATCGCCAGAAAGTAATGTTTAAAGGTAACATTTTGAAGGACTCTGAGTGGAATCTGCAGTTGAAGGAGGGTGCAATGGTTCTTCTACTTGGAACAAAGGATCAAGTACCAGAAGTTCCCACGACTCCTGTCAAATTCATAGAAGATATGAATAGCTCAGAACTGGAAACTGTTTTAGATATCAAACCATCTGGGCTTACCAATCTGGGAAACACTTGCTACATGAACGCTACTGTTCAGTGTCTAAAATCCATTCCTGAACTCTGTGAATCGTTAAAACAATATGAGTTAACGGGTTCTGAGAGTAATTCTATTTCGGTTGCTATTACTTCGTCCATGAAGTTCTTGTTCAAGCAAATGGAAAAAACCAAAGCTGTCACTCCAATTTTGTTACTGCAGAATCTGTTCAAGGCATCACCGCAGTTCTCTCAGACTGGGGAGAATGGAGCTTACCGTCAACAGGATGCAAACGAATGTTGGCTCGAGTTTTTAAAACTGCTTCAGCAACTTCCTGCAATGAAGGACGTCGAGGAGGGAAAGGCAGTGAAAAAATACAAGTCATTCATCGAACAATATTTTGGTGGAACTTTTGAAGTTAAAATGCACTGCGCGGAATGTCCGGAAGAGAAGAATACGATTACCACAGAGCAATTTCTTCAGCTGAGCTGTTTCATATCTCCCGAGGTAAAGGATATGCATAGCGGCTTAAAGTTGAAAATGAAGGAGCAGCTAACTAAATATTCTGAGAGCTTAGGTCGCGATGCTTCATTCAATAGATGCTATCTTATTAGCCGTCTACCAGCATACTTGACAGTTCAGTTCGTACGATTCCAGTATAAGGGAAAAGAAGGAATTAACGCAAAAATTTTAAAGGATATAAAATTTCCACTCGAATTTGATGCCTACGAATTGTGTGCCCCCGAACTACAGGAAAAACTTTACCCAATGAGAGCAAAGTTTAAAGAAATGGAAGACAAGGAGATCGAGAAAATCAGAAACAAGGCTACGGCAGATGTTTTACATTCGAGCAGTGATGGAAATACTGCAACTCCAAAAGTAGAAAATTATTGGTTCGAAGATGATCTCGGAAGTAATAATTCTGGATATTATACGCTCAAAGCAGTTTTAACACATAAGGGTAGATCGAGTGCATCAGGTCACTATGTTGCTTGGGTCAGAGAAAATGCGGACATTTGGTTTAAGATGGATGACGATGTTGTGTCATCCGTAACAACAGATGAGATTTTGCGATTATCTGGTGGTGGCGACTGGCATTGTGCTTACGTTCTAGTATATGGGCCTCGAGTATTAAACGCTTTGGAATCGAAAGATGACACAAAATAAAGAAAGCTGTTTGACGGATTGATTGCTTTCACAGCGCATTAATGAAAAGACGAATTTTTCGTGAACGGAATTATATAAGTAAATAAAAAAATTTTGAAATTCTTAGTATACCTAAACTATAAATTAAATAATATAAAAAAAGAAAACTTTAAATAAATTTTTTGCATCATAAAATAAATACGAACTTTCGGAAAACGTTTTTTGCTATCGTACAACAAACTACTCTGTTAATGGGACATAAATTGGGTAAATGTTAAACTAAACATATTTTTAAATATTGATGTTATTAATCATATGAAAAAATTTCTGAAAAATTGACAAAAAAATAATTAATATTGCCAAATAATTAACAAATTTAACTACATTATTTTTTATATTATTGCGTTAAATGAACTACAAACAACATTCAAACTGGTAAATATGTTTTCCCCCCAGAGTATACTCATATTGTCTCTAATAGAATCCACGTGTTAGAAAACAATCCATAACTCTTGTGATTTTACTTTATTAGGAAGAATTTTTTCAGACAAATTTAAGCGAATAAATAAAACGACACTAAAGATGAAAAACATTACCGAAACCAGTTCTTCACCAAACTAAGTGTGGCAGGGGATGACGGTAATATGTTTCAACCAAACCAAAAAAAAAAGTAATAACACTTTGCTGAAATCGACAACTTCAGAAAAATTAAAAAACACTTTGATAAGAAATGATAAGTCTTGTTAGGTACCTAAGAACTTTCGAGAAAAAATACATATAGATCATTTTAATTGTTAGCATGTTTTTTATCAATAATTTCTACCTTAATAAAAAAACGTATACGTTTTTTCTATTCCAAATAGTTCTTATTATTATGTACAAGCTCTTGGTATCCGCCTACGTTTAACAAAAAAAAAACGCAGAGGCGAGGAAAACAGATTTCCTACAGTCTCAAAAAAGATAACGATAAACAATGAAAACTATTTGTTCTGGTAACGTCATAACTAACTATAAACGTTCCATGTGCTTAATAGCTACACTTGTAGAGAAGTGATGATGTTTTATAAATACTGATACCGCACAAATAGCTTCAGTTACCGATTTTAATTTAATTATATTCCAATTTTTAGATAATTCTTCATTTTCCTTGAAACTATTTTGGTATAAAATAATTTGTACTTGTTCATTGTTGTTCATTTAATTATAAGATACAGTATAATCACAAAAAGAGGATGCTTAAAAAGTTGAGCCTATTTATTTTAACGAAATTTTTAATCTCTGGATAGTAAAATGTATGTTAATTTTGTTGCAACTCGTTGTATGTTCGTACATACAATACATATATCTCTCAGAGAGGAATTGCTGGATAATGCTGACTGTCTCTTTTAGGTTTAAATTTTAAACTGCGAAGCCGTAGAGACCTACACGCATTGATCAGCATGTTTTGAAGATTTGTTTATGCTTCGTATGATTTCGCGGTGTTTTGACGTCATGATCTAAAACCATTTTTAACAGCATAGCTCTCAAAATCAGACTGTGACCTTGAGAAATATCAAAGTGTCCTGACAAATCTAGAACTTTAAAGTAAATTTGAATTTTATAAAAGTCAGTAAGAAACGCAGGCAGTTATTTTAAGTTTCTTGATATTTGTTCTGGGAGAACAAAAAAAAACACTGAACCAGCAAACTTCACGAAATTTCGCTACAAAACCCACAACGAATATTAATAAACATTTTTAGGTTATTTTACAATGATTAACACAATAGAGCTTTGCTTTTTTGGGGGTTTTCAACCAAGCCTTTAACCAAGATCTCTTTCCTAAACTCGCGAGTACTATTCTACTGTTCTTTTATAACACATTTTCTTGTGTATGTGAAAAGTTCAGTCTCTATACAGCATTTTATAATACGAGTATTTAAATTATAATACTTATGGAAACTTGTCTTCCTTTTCCTTGCTTGCGATTTCATAAACTTATTTAAAAACTGGGCGATTCTTGTTGACCTTAAGCCACTCATAATTGTGTAGTAAATATATGCATACATCTTTTATTATATTCTCAAATATTAAGGCCAGGTTTTGTTTATCTTTATTCTTTTGCTTTTGTTTTGTTAAATTTTAACGTCTTTTCAGACCTGTTTTTGGAAAAATCTCGCATTGTACATGCTCGTTTTCTGATCATTTCGCAGACGTACTACATACGTAAAGTTTGCTAAAGCACGATAAAATTCAACAAGTTTTTGCTCCATCATTTGATCATATTATATTCTGTAGAATTAAATTGATGACTGGTTTTTTTATTCCTCTACGAATTAGAGAAGTTTTTCGCTTTATTTGTTTATTTATTTTCACCTTTGGTTAAATGAAACGGAATCTGTGAAGGCTGTAAAAACAGAAGTACGTACATAGTCCTAAGTACATATGTATATAACATACATATAACTAAGTGGTTAATTTATCTTATATATTCATTTACTTTTAGTATATTGTTTTCTCTTTCCTTATATGCGCTTACACTGTAGATTTCTCTAAGATCTAAGATCTAAAAAATATCGCGGAGATTGCAATTACATGGAATTGCCACTAATAGCAATATTAATACAACTGCAATGATTTCAATATATAAATATGTATTATAAAATTAAATTGTTTTTGTTATAATTTTTATATGATACAAATAAAACATTTCAATACTTTAATTACTTAAAAATTTATACAATGAAACAACTCTACATGATTTAATTTTATCAAAAAAAAAAAGTTAGAATTATGTACAGCAAACTGCATTTATGTATATAAAAAAATACTTATGTAGATAACGTTTGTTTAATCCATTTTCTTTTGATTATTATTAATTGCTCTCCTTTTTCGCAACTTACGGTAGTTAAAGTAAGAATACTTTTTTTTATTTATGCACTAAATGGAAAAAATAATACTGAAGTCATTGTTGTCGTTGTTGTTGTTGTCACTTATGCAACAGAGAGTAAGTAAATAAGTAGCTAGTATAAGCAAAGTCTGAAGCACAAGACCAGAAACCATTAAAAACACACTACAAAAACCGAGCTCTCTCAGCTACTGGTACCTGGAACACCGTCGCGATTGTTCTTACTATACAATCAATTGCCAGATATGTTTTTGCAACTCAAGTAAAGTCGATACAGAGTATACTCA
This sequence comes from Conops quadrifasciatus, assembly GCA_949752815.1. Classification (NCBI taxonomy): domain Eukaryota; kingdom Metazoa; phylum Arthropoda; class Insecta; order Diptera; family Conopidae; genus Conops; species Conops quadrifasciatus. Next base: position 7,528,109 of record OX457078.1, on the reverse strand, counting down.
TACAATACGCTACGTCAAAGCCACACATGTGTATGTATGTATGTATGTATGTACGTTCAGAGGAACGATCTGATAGATTTGTGTATGGACACTATCCAGTTCTTGGTTTATATCTACATTTTTGCAAAATTATTGTTATCTGCTAATTTTAATTGGTTTGGCAAAACAATTTTACCGACCGACTTATTTCATACTCTACAAACACAAACAACTAAAAATTTGGTAAATATAATTTTGCAGATACCGCACAAAAAGATTTCTCACATTATATCCCATCACCTCTATACCTCGTATCTCATACGCGTCTATTCCACTTCGATACACAGGTTGAACTGAGAATTGTTAGCCTAAAAATCTACAGCAACTAGCCAACAAATAACAACAAAACTTTTAAGATATGTACATCTAAGAGAGAAAGGGAGAGAGAGAGAGACTCAGAAATACAAAGTAACTTACTAGTAAATTGAGCTATTCAGTGCCCGTAATACAATAATTTATATCCAAATCAATTGCTCTACGTATTTTAGTAAAGAGATTGTTCGGAAGGGAGAACAAGTTTGAACAAAATTTTCCATTATACCAGTACAAAATCAATATTATTAAAAGTTCAGATACCAGCTGAAAAGGAAGTATCTGTTGTAACATATATTTAACTGTAAAAATGCTACGTTTCAAATGATGTTATTAATCTATTACTTAATTTATGTATGTTTTTGAAATATTCTCAAACATTTTAATATTGAGATACAAATTGTATAATATGCCATAGAAGCTATATGAAATTAGTTCTTTAAAATGTATTGAAATTAAAACCTTTTCTTATAAAAACACGTATTTAACTATGTATTGTAACTCATATTATTTAAATAAACTTTAAAAAAATTTTAATAAAAAATAACTAAATTGGAAAGGAATTTTGGAAATAGTTTTGGAAACTTCAGCTCAATTTCCACTCATAATTTTGTTTTTTTTTTTTTAATTTAAAGCTATAAAACTAATATTAAGAGTATTCCAGGAATGATGTAAGAACACGCAGCGCAAACAAAATTATTTACACCGATCATAAGCGTAAAAGCACCTCAGAAATAACGAAAGTATATTCAATTTAAGGCGAAAATAGCGGACAGAACAGTCCCAGGGTTGATATTTAGGCCTCATTTACACCATAAATTCGAAGTGTTTATAACGTAAATAATTTTTCATACAAAAAATAATACGAGGCTTACGCCGAAGTAAATATACGTGATTTAAATTATTTACCGCCGAGTGACGCTTTTGTTTCAATACCTTTATTTTTCTCATATGAAAATTACACTATTACGTGAATTATTTCGTAAATCACGTATTCACAAATGCATAAATTATTCTGATCTGATAATACTTACCTGACATTATGCACAAATTGTCACTTGTGAAGATAAAAGCGATAGTTACCAACCAATAGGATGGTTTACATGCCGGTTGAGTCTATTTGAAGTTTAAAATTTTTAAAAAAAATAGCAATTGATGTGAACACGAGTATACTGAAAATATAACGATTTTTATATTTTAGAAAAAGCTTACATATTAATTCTATATCCAATACTTTTCAAAATTAAAACAGTCTCCATAGCACTAAGTCATTTTTAATTTTTGAAGCTTTTGCAAATTTAGATGAGGCTATTTATTTCTAAATTACCATGTGCTCGGAGTGAGTCAGCCTAATATATTTTGACAGTTGACAGTTTTGTATTATGTCAAACAATAACAAAGAAAAATGGATTTGAAAATAAAATTCACAACCCATTCCCTTTTTTTCTATCCGTAGAAATTCTGTAAAAATTGATTTTTCTATGTCAAAAGTAACAAAAGCTACAATTTAGTACATAATAAGTACAAAATTCAGAGCAGTCACTTTACGATGTAATTTATTAGGTAATTTTGTATAAATTACAAACGATAGGTTATTTTTTTAAAAAATTATTGTTTGCTATATTACATAATTTAATTATGACTAATTTAGTGTTACTCCGAACATAGCAATATATGTAAATTATTTCCGACAAGCCGATTCTTTGGCTTGTTCTTCCATGTTTATGAGTTATTTATTCATTGTTTGGAAAAATTTCGAAATTATGACATTTTATTTTTATTAATAAATACCAATATGTTCATATTTTGTTTTCGTTTACAAATATTTACCAATCATTAATTTTTAAACGGTGCAACAGAAGATTTTAATATAAAGAAAATAAATATTTATTTTTCTATTTCTTTATTAAGAATACTGTACAAATAAAGCGATGCTTTTGAAATAAATGCAAAATACTTTTAAAGACTAGTTCAATAATTTCAGCAAATTAATTGTTAAGTTGAAATTATAAAATTTGATTTGTTAATCATTACTATTATAATGTATTATTTAAATTAAAAATATTTATATTCTTTAATCGTTACTCTCGTATGTGATCTTGGATCCAATCCACATATTGCGAAATACGCGTATAAACTCCTGGATAACCGGGTTCTCCACATTTGTTGCCAAACGAAACAATGCCCAACTGTATCCAACGGGAATCATAGCGCATCATGAGGGGACCACCGGAGTCACCCTGCGGAGGTAAACAAATATATGAATTCAGGGTTATACTGGGTCCTTAATAATCAAGCACCACCCACCCATCCACCTACACTCTTTAACTACTCACCTGACAAGCATCCACGCCACCATCCGAATAACCGGCACATATAAAATTCTCATTAATCGGCTGAAAATAAGAACGATCGCAATCCTCGGTGCGCCAGATGGGTAGCTCTGCCTGCCGCTGAGTAGTTGATTCTTTGCCGCCATAATAAGTTGTACCCCAACCCACCACCGTCGCTCGACGGCCAGGTAATCGTTCTCTCGGAGGTGAACGCCCCATACGTGGCAGGCACACCGGTATAACGTATTTAGATTTTCGTACCGGTCTGTCCAGCACAAGAATAGCAATATCATTATAGAAGCCGATGCGAGAGAACCTGAAACAATGTAACGCATCGGTTTCGTTAACAATATCTCTAGAGCTTTTTAAAATTATCGCCCTTACCTTTCATGAGCTCTAACTTCCTTCACGGCAAATGTAACTGGAGCCGAAGGTTCTGCGTCGGTGGATAGATCAATGTCTCCTAAACGAACGGTAAATTGGCGAGCAGCAAACCTACAAACAAACGAAAAGAAAATTAGACAATATCCCAATATATTTTTAAAATCCCCATTTTCCTCCTCCCAACTCGCGCTTACGGTTTTTGTCTAGAATCTCGGGTGCAATGAGCCGCCGTAAGAACGTATTTTGAGCCAATCAACGAACCACCACACCAGAATTCGGTTCGCTTCGGTCCATGCAAGAAGATGGCAGCCATCCAGGGCCACTGACCAATCGGCGCTTCAACACCACCCACAATACGGCCTGATGAATTCTCCTGTTGGCCGCATTCTTCCGGATCGATAATCTTGTCCGGATCGATAGCGACATTTTCCGTTGTCGTTGATGCCGTTGGTGTCGTCGGACTCGGCGTAGTGGTAGTGCTGGGTTTTATTTGTGGTATCAAGACCAGATTTGGTCGCTTGGTTGGCGGCTGTTTGGTAGACGCCGCAATAGACATTGTCGACAGTGTTGCTAGCGCCGTTGTAGTGGTCCGGGTGGTCAACCTAAGTGGTCGTTGTGTGGTGAAGGCGGGAGAGGTCTCCGTTATGGGGCAACAGACGCCCGGCACAAAGAGACTCTTAAAACACAGCGATTCGCGGAGACTGCTCAAATTTAACAACAAGGCTGGGCAACTACTTAAGTCCTCACATCGTCCTGGATGGCCAGTGGGAGTCCTGCATCGGTTCTCCACATCCTTCGGTGTAGACTCGTCGTCGGACCATGCGGTTAATTGGTCAAAGGGCCGCTTGGTAGATGTCGGCATTAAATGCGGTTTCTTGACTTTATTTTTATTCTTCTTTCTCTTTTTCTTTTTTGTCTCCTTGGTTTCAATGAATATTGGAGCTTTATTGGAAGGGTTGTCGTCCTCCTGTCCGATTCGTTTCATCGCTGATTGCGTAATTTCTTTGGAGGCGCTACTACCATCCATCATTTCAAGTGTCAAGCTATTGCCATCCGTTGTTGCGAGAAGAGGTGTCAGCAGCTTCGGCATGGAAGTTGGTGCCAATGTGGACTCAACGGAAACCAAGGGAGAAGACACGGATTCACTAAGAGGTGTTGAGTTTTTTTTGGAATCGTGACCTCCTCGGGTCATATCGACTAAGAGATGTCCCACCGTGTTTAAGGCGCCCAAAGTTTCGGAGATACGATTAAAAGCCGATTGGGAGAGTAACCTCGGTGCATCTTCCTCACTTACTTCATTCTTGCTTCTACCACCGCTGTTTATCGGCTGCTCCTTCCCATTGTCAGAGTCATCATAGTATTCGCTGGAATCATCTTCGACTGAATCATCTTCGTTTTCAACGCCTTCAGCCTCATTGCTATTCGGCATAGCAGACGATGATCCATTCTGTAATCGTTGCCAGCGTTGTTGCCTCAATTTGGCAAAAGCGGGATCCACACGCGCTATACGACGTACCAGCTCATCAGCCTTTTCTAAATCATCACGTGAAAGCGATGGCTCCAGACCGGACTGAAAAAAGGACGCTGCCTTAAAAGTAAATATGAACCCATACTACTCTAAGCTATACTTAATAGTTTCTGTAAAATGAGATGAGATCACTACCTGGAATATTGGTTAGATGTCGAGGTGTATATTCGTCAGATTCATCCTCTTCATTCTCATTGTTGGCACAAGAGGTGTCCTGTACTGAAATGGTTCCAAGGATAACTAAAAGAAATGTAACATGAGAAATAAAGCATGTTATTAAAAATGGTATTTTCTCTTATCTTCATTTATTTACTGAAATCTAAGAAATATTATTGAAGATTTTTAAAATATGAAATTATAGGAATTTTAAATCCCAAAAAATGGACGTTATTTATGCACAACTTATCGTTCCAGGAAAAATCTTTTAATAGAAACCATAAACGAATTAACAATTTCTACCTTTACACCAAGATAAGCCCAATATATTTTCTAAGCACACTTTTCTGATTTTTCTGAACAAATGTAACGATGTATTCGGAAAAATTAACGTCATTAAAATGTATTGCAGTGTAATGTTGTGGTGTCGTCATATAGCAAAATGTCCCCGGTGGATTATTACCTTTAATCTTAACAAGAATTGGAGAAATAAACTTTCGAAAGCTGTAAACACAAAAATCACGAGACAACAACAAAAGTGAAAGTCTACACACGTTACACTTTCAGTCAGTTGAAATAATTTAAAGCTTAAAAGAATTTAAATTTTGTAATACAAATAAAAACGTGCAACAAGCGCATATTGAATTAAATATAAATATATTTTTTTTATATATTTTTGGTTGAATTTTGTTAATTACTAAATCACTAAATTGACATTTATTTTAGGTATATTTTATTAAGACATTTTTAATAATATTCAATATTTTTAAAATATTATTATCATTTAAGATTTTATTAACTGATTTAAAATTTTTAGGGAAAGTTATAAAAATAATTTTAAAACGACAGAAAAAAGACAGACATAATTATGACCCGGCTTAAGAAAAACGAAATGACCCACATTTAATTAATTCGTTAATGCTTTGAAATGCGAAAGTGAGAAGAAAGTAAGCGTGAATTTCTGTAAGTGCGGATATTTAACTTTACAGAAACAATTAACTCTCAATTAATACGATCCGTTTAATTAGATTCACGAGCAGTAGCATACAAATTAAAAAAAATTCTTATAAAAAATCATTAATTAATTCAGATTTCAGATTCAGCGATGAACGATACATGGATGTGTGAATGATATGCATATTGTTGTTTCAGATTTAATACATATATTGACAATAATTACTATCATTGAGCTATTATACAATGAACTTGAGGTGTGAGCTGATTTTTTCTTATTTTATGAAATCTGTTGGTTTCATTATAATTTATCGCTAATTCTTAGATGCCAAGCCGGGAGATCGATTATAGCTTTTGGGTAGTGTTCCATCCTCATGGATTTGAGAATATAGAATATATCTTTTGCATAGTCTTAGATATAACTAAGTTGATCTTGATCAAAAGGTTTAACACCATGCGCTTAAGATTCTTCTATAATCTATACCGCTTCTATAGAGAGCGGTAGATGCGGGCTTTACCTAGATAAAATTGATATTGCTTTGAATATCGTATAACACTGTCCGGCATTTGCTATAGCAAAAGTTTTATATCATAATTATAATGCGGTATTATAGTACACGGTCGAAAATTACAGCTTAGTTTTTCAATTTTGTACACTTCCTTTGGATTGGAATATTCCTTAATTTTGTTTTCAACTTGTATTAAGTTTAAATCGTGAAAATAATTACGTTAAACTTGAACTTGGAATGAAAATTTGTCCTCTTTAAAGTTGGAAATGAGTACAGAAGGTTAAAGATATCAAATGTTTGGTTAGGATATACACATATGACAACCTGCTAAGTTCGAAAATTAAGCCTAAATTTTCGACCGTGTACAATACAATTCATTAAACTAAGGATAGAAACCAGGTAAAGGATTAGTTTTTAAAACAGAGGTACTCATACTTCTCTTGAAACAAGAATTGTAAAAAAAAAATACGGCAAAGAGTGGCCAGGTCGCCACTTTGATTATAAGGCCCGACGGGCAGTTGGCATGTACTAGCAGAAATGCACGGACAGAATTCATGTTGTATTATTTTGAATTAATTTGAATACTATTTATACAGGAAATACCTTCTTAAATAAGTTCGACGTTACTTTGTTGACGTAGCCGATGCTTGAACCAGTTGAACATTTCGAACATCTTAAGTGACATCTCTCTTTTGGCATTATTAAATTAATGATGCTTCCACTACTACGAGTATTTTGATAAAACATATTTATTTGTTTTTAAAATGATACCACATACGTCACATTTATTGTCTTCCTAAAAGTAATATATTCTCACTTCTATTTCAGTCAATTAAAGCGAAAGCTTGTGAATTTGACGTTAAAGAAATAATTAGTATCGTTAAAAACAACCACAAAATTTAATAACAAATAACTTGTAAATTCAATAAAATAAACAAAAATCTATGAAAAGTAAGAAACATTCGGTAGAGCATTTTAAAAAACTGAAAGTGAAAATTTTGCGAACAACAAACACAAGCAAACTTTAAATAACTCGGTACTCTATCTAATGCTGCTGTTTTTGTTGCTGCTGCTGACGTAGTCGCTTTTGTCTTTCTTCCTCTTTATCTTTTTCTTCTTCTTATTTGCTTTTACAATTATTACTCCATCATCATTCACAACTACCTCGGATTACATCGTACGGTTGATTGGTTGGTTAAGCCTGGGTTTTTTCCTCTTTCTGTTGCGGCCGTTTGGTGGCCTTAAATATTGCATAACCACGCCGGCGACGACGCTGATGACGCTGACGAAGACTACTTTAACACCAACAACAATACCAGTAACAATAACAACGACTAACGACGCCAAGCGATGATCCAAGAAACATTTGAGACATTGCTGCGGCATTGCTGGCAATCCGTTAAGTCAACTTGCACTGAAAAACCAGATGTACCGCCGAAACCCAATAACAACAATTAACACCTCACTTTTGGGGCGAAGACTTGCAGCTGCGAAGAAGGAGGCGAAGACGGAGAATTGGTGACGAGAGGAGGACTTAAATAAATTGAAACCAAATATTGTACAAAAGACGTATAACGAGCTCTTTAAAATGCTAATAAAACGCAGAAGCCGCTTCGAATTTCCTAATATTTTCTTGAATGTGGTCAGTGCTGTTGCGCTGAAGTGTTTTTGTTGCCTATGCCGCTGACGTCGCCACTGCCGCCGCTTTGCGGTGCCGTATGCTGCTGGAATGCATCCTGAGAGGTTTCCACCAAGTTTTATATAATTTATTAAATTATTCATCACCATGTTGTTAGTGATGATGATGTTTTAGTTGTTATTGTCATTATTATTATTATTTTTTCTTTTCTTGTTGTTTGTTTTTTTTTTACTACATACAAATTGCTGTTGCTGGCGCTGATAAAAGCTGCTGAGGTTAGCTCCTGCTGCCGTCGCTGCTGCTGCTGCTGCTTCTGCTTCTGCTGGTTAATGCCTTTGCAAAATGACGTCACAGCGAAACGAGGAAGAGATATCATCATATTAATCTTCATAATATTTTCAATGTTATTTTTGTGTTTTACTTTTCTTTTTATTAATGGCAACATTAATCTTTCTTTACACACACACACACATACACACACAAATTCCATTGAAAAACACAACCACAACAAAAACCACGCAAAATAATTATAATTGCTGCTTTTAAGCTTTTCACTTTCTTTTCATAATCATCAGCAGCAGAAGCATCAATAGCATCAACAATTTTGCGGCATGCTTTGTTGTTTTTTGTTTTTTTGATTATTTAATTATTATTATATCTTCATTGCTAGATACTGGTATTATCATTATAGCCGTCATTAATTTTATGCTTTTATTTCACTGCGTTCATAGCATAAGCAAAGCAAGACTGTGCGTTGTTGTTGTTGTTTTTTCTACATGTTTTTTATATCTTTCTAAGTACCTTAATATAATAGATTGCATGCAATTTTTTGCAACATTAACTTCAAGCATCAACGATATTTGATCAACGTAAGATTTGAATTTTTTTTCCCAATGTTTTAGTAAAAATATTTGTATTTGTGTTTTTCGATAGTTATTTTTCTTTTTTTACTTTTATTATTTATTCAAATATTGAGTATAACAGTTAAATGTGCTAAAAATATTGATTCTTATCTGGTTCTTATCTCGATCTTAGTACCAGAGATTTTATATTTTTTTTCAAATTATTTATAGTGAATAAGAAAGGCTTTCCTTTAGATTAAAATCAAAACATTTGCGTTTTTCCAAGACGCATGGATTTAATAATATGTCATAAATTTTTCTGTTATAATTTTAATTTGTATTATTGCTTCACTGACAAAAAATATAGGACTGGACTATGTTATAAGTCCTGTCCTTTCCTGTCGGAAAGCTAAACGAATATCAACAAGTTATAAGTAAAATGTAGATTTCTGTTATGAGAATGACGACTTATCAATATTTCTCTCGAATAATATGAAATAATGACAAAAACTTCTGAAGAAATAGCGTGAAAAGAGGAAGAACACGATCATCTCCATCAAGGAAAGCACTTTGAAAACTTAAATGAAGATATTGCATTTTAAAGATAAGGCCGCCGGTGTCAGTATACCAGCATCCATAGAAGTATACTCTACAGAAGTATATGCTACATTCTGGATATACATAAGAGGATATACATCTAGTAATGATTACAATAGAGAGATTAAACACCAAAAAGTTGGTTATTCATTCGAAATTATAGGAATATTAAAAAAAATTATTGTTTATTTTTCATAAAAACTTTCACAAATTGAGGCTTTGTTTTTGAAAGCGTTTCGAGATATTTATAAGTCTGCATTTGAGAAAGTTATAAAAATTTTCAAGAAATTGCTTTAACAAATTAAATAAAAATAATAACAGCGGTTCAGAATAAAAATTTATTCATCATAAGCTAAATTTTTTAAAGAAGTGAAATTATCCATTTAACAAAAAAAAAACACTTTTTTCGTCTGATTTTCGTCACTTTCGTTTTAACATTTTTAAAATCGAAATCAAAACACAATTAAAGAAACGAAGCTAGTTGATGTCACAATATCTTTCATACACACAAACATATCGGAACACATACTTACATACAAACATACCATTCCATTTCATTCATACTATTGTAATAACTGTACGGACAAGTAGGTATGTTTTTTTTTTAATTTATTTTAACATAATTAACATTTCTTTTGATTTTAATACTCACACAAAAAAGGCAGAAATGTTGCTAAATGCATTTTTCCTTATTATTGTAGTTGTTGTTGTTGTTGTTTGCAACACGTTTGTATTTTGTTAATTTATTTGTTCCTCACATAAACACATTAAAGAAACATATCACGGAAGTGGTTTTTTTCGACTGACTTGAGCGTTAGACAAAATCTCTTTTAAACAAATCTTTAAATAGTTTTAGTACAAAGCAAATACATAAAAAAATTTGACGGCATCTCTTAAAATGCAACGCGTAACACGTAAACGGGAAAGAAGTAAAAGTAAAACAAGAGCACAGCAGCAAACCGTTAAAAAATATTTTTCCAAAATATCATAAAAATCATAGAAAATGCTAAAAATACTTTTATTTGTCAGCAACGTTTGTATGTTGTTATAAAGCAACTTGTTATAAAGTAACTTAATTTTAATTTATTTAGCATTTAAAATAATTAAGCTAAATTATTAATTAATAAAATTTTGCCAAAATTTGTTAATTTCGAATAATTTTATTTCAATTCACCACCAAAAAAATGCACACTTCTCTTCTCAACAGCTTTTATTTGAGTTTTTACTGCTGTTACTATCACTGCTCTTGCTGCTGCTGCTGCTGCTGCTGCTGTTGCCTTCACCGTCTGCTGTTTGTCGCCAACTAAAATTACAAAATGTTGCTGGCTTTGCATCAGCTGCGCCTTCGAGCTTTTTATTCAGCTTTTCAGTTTTAGTTTTTTTTCTGCAGTCGTTAAAAAACTGCTCTATTGAACATTTCGATGTACGAAGAAGAAGAAGAAGAAGTAGTGGAAGAAGACATTGGCTGGTTGGTGGCGTTTAGTTTGGCAATTTTTTCGTTCCTCAGCTCTCTTTTATTTAATTTAATTTTGGTGATTTTTTCTTTTTTTGTTATCTTTATTTTTTAACTTTGTTTCTTTTTTTGGATATTGTTTCGGTTTTACTTTCATTTTATCGGTATTAAAAAAGCTCTTTAAAAGCGTTTTTTGTTAAAAATTCACGTATAAAATTTGCGTATATATTATAATGTTATAAAGTTTCTTTATTCTTTTTTCAAATTTCATTTTTTCTTTACTCGTAATTTAATTATCCTTCAATTTATAATACGTTTAAACATTTTAAATTAGCCTAAAAGATGTGTAAATTTCAATTATATATCGAAAATATATTTGTTTAAAATAAATATAAAGATCTATCCATGGACTATTAACAAAGAATATTGATCTATTAAAATAATTAAAATATAAGCCTCTAAATAAGAAAAAAGCGTTAAAAAAGTGGACCATATATAAAAAAACCTATACAGGAAAATAAGAAAAAACATATAAGAAATCCTATGGGATAAAATCTCTTTGTATAATTTAAGCTTTTGTCGAAATTATCGAGTTCGTTATTTGAGTCTTTAATATGAAACCACGAAGTAATTTTAGCACTTCACATAAAATTATTTACCGTTTAGCTTTTCTAAACATAATTTTTTATAGTATTATAGCGAAATTTCTTCTATAACTATTAAAAATCCTAAATAGTTCGTTCTAAAAGTAGGACGTTTTTATTTTTTAATAGCAAAGAAAGTAAGTTTTTGCCTGACGAAGATTTTTGTTTACTTTTGATATATAATTAATTTAATGTAAATAATTTTTTGCTGTCATATTTAATAAAAATACTTTTTTTTTAATTTTTAATTCATTTTGTTTATGCTTTTATTTATTAGAAACAATGTATAAATAAATGTATTTTTAGTAAATTTAGAAACATAATATTAATTTTTAATATCAAAACTGATAACTATTCAAAACGGTGCCAGAAAAGTATTGACGATTTCTAAAAAACTTTCCAGAAATATAAAAAAGCAAAAGAGGAAATAATACCCAAAACATAACAAACTAAAAAAATAAAAACAAAAATATAAAAATAAAACACAAGAACACAAAAATTCCAATATTTACATACGTATGTACATACTTTTGTTTTCTTTTGCTTTCATTTCGGTTTAAATATTGGTTTTTTCTATCTTACTATTGTATCTTTACCTTGTAGTCGTATCTTTCTATCCTATCCTCTTATGTTTCAACTTATATGTTCACCATAAATGCTTTAACAATTTAACTGGGTCATGATTAAAATTTTGAAAAATCATAATGAATCATTGACTGACAAAAAAACACAAACGGCAACTATTCCGTTTATTTGTTGTCCCTCTTATTGTAGAAATTATCGCATCTGATAGCAGTCAAGAAAGTGTACATGCATAGTATATGTTTTTGGAACAGAAACAAAAATAATAATTGGATTCTACATGAAAAGTCGTTTATACGAGTTCATAACTAATTTAGAAGACACAAAACGGGCAACGCGTTTTTAAGTTCACGGAATTGCTGTGTTAAATGGTAATGAGAAAGCTATCGAAGTTGATCTTATTTTAAACGCTAAGTATTAAATTGATAAAAATGCTTACCTTTCGTCCATGTTAAGGTTTATGGCTGAAAAATAGCTGATTTCATGGCTTTGGGTTTTTGAAAGATTTCCGATTTTAGGTTTTAGTTTTAAAGATAAAAAAGGCTTATAAAAATGCATCAATAAAACAGCGAAGTCATGATCGCATAAATAAATAAGGTATGAATATTTGAAGAGCAAGAAATATTTCAACTTTTCAATGAAAAAATGTAATAAATTAAACGCATAAGTACGTAGTTTCCAAGTAATAATCAAATTTTATTTTTAATACATTAATAAGTGTTTTTGTTGAAAATTCTCTTACAATATATCTACATAATGTATTATATGTATATACGATATTTCGTTTTGTTTTCTATTCATATCGCATAATACTTCGAAGAAAGGTTAAATTTTTAACATTACAAAATTAATAGAAACATAACTTTTACAAAATGTTATTGTGGCTGAATAATTGTTGATAGAAGTTTTATTTGCAATCGTACCCTTTCAATTATAACCACTTTCTAAGTCTCTGTTTTTTCTCTTTGTCTTCTTCTCATGTCTTTACTTATCATAAACGCTTATATATTGCAAAAAAAACTTAATGACAAAATTAATTTTTATATTATTTAAGATTTACATGAGCTCGATTTACATGATCTTATACATATTTAAATTTTATTTTATATCTTTTTTTCTTTTTGGATTCTATTCACACCACTTTTTTTTCTTCGTTACAATCAAATTTTTTTTTTTTCTTCTTCGCTTAATGTAGGTTTAAAAAAGGGTTATTCAGTTTTCTTTTTGCCTCGCTCTTATCGTTCTTTTGTTTTGAATTCGTTTTATTATAATAATCACAATCATCAAACTACATTAATGAAATTGTCTCCTGTTAAAAATGAAGTTATTCAATATTTTGTTTTATATAAAATTATATACTATATATTGATAAAAATTCATGATTATTTAATTTTTGACGCAATTTTTGTGTCAAAAAATCAAAGAAATAAATTTTGATTTCAATAAAAATTCTTTATTACTTTAAAGAAATATAAAAATTGTCACAAGCTCTAATTTACAAAATTACTTCTATAAATTAAGTAATCAATAGTTTACAAAATCAAAAAAATTATATCAGTTTTGTAGAAAGAAGTGTATTTTTTTTTAAAAATTAAAAATTTGTTGAAGATACAGACTAATTTTTAGTTTTAAATATATTTTTAAAAACTTTAAACCCTTTTTCGTTTTCGGGTTTTGAAAGCAAACCAGTTTTTTAACATAAAATCTTTTTATAACTTAAACATTTTTTTTAGATTTTATTTGCACTTCTCAAATCTCAAGTCTCTGCCTTTTAAAAATAAAAAATTTTAATACTTATATAAAACTTAGTAATTATGATAAAAAGACAAATTTAAATTGAATTGAATGTTACTTAATTTCTAACGGAAATTGACATGAAATTTTATTTGATTTAATTACGATTTTTTATTATCACGGACAATTTTATTTATTTAAAATTTTTCTTCTAGAAAATGATTGGTTGGTTGGCTATACGTAGAATGATTAATAAGCCCAACGTCAATGCTTTGACCTCGCAGACAAATAAAATTGCATGCAAAGAATTTTAAATTCTTACAAGAATTTTAAATTAATACAATGGCAACTGTTCTGACAAAGTACAAAATTTAAGCTGTAACTTGCTCTGCTTTATTTTATTTCAGGACTTCAACGACTCCGTTGTTAATAAAGGTTTGATCATAAGAAAGGATAAACGAAACTCATTTGATAGTTGAGTAGTTTGTAGTTCGGGTAGTTATGATTGGAAACAAGAGGAAGTCGCTGCCGCGGAATGTGTAATTACTTTCTCAGTAATTACAACAAACTCGATTTTCTATACTGCCAACAGTTGCCGGAAATCAAAATACGAAAAGGATTTTAGTGAAATTTTAACAGTCACTCTTTGACTAATAACGCTTGCACACAGACGTGACCGATGAAGTAACCAAACATGGATTTTTACCAATCATTTCTCGTATATTTATTTTTCGTAATGTTATTTTGTTTTTGTTTTTTGTTGTGTTAATTTTTTGCAAGCAGCTTAAATTTACTCTTAGCAATGTTAAAATTGTACACTTTTATTGTTAATGTACGAGTATATTTATATTTTTTTTTGTTGCTATAATTTTTTTTCGAACTTTTTTTTGCTTTTTATTTATTATTACTGTAGAATTCAGCCAGCCATTTTTGAAAATAATTTTTGTTCAGAAATTTTTTATTTTATTTTGATATGAATTCAAAGAAAAATATTTATTATGTTTGATTTATTATTTATTTATTTGTTTTTTTTTTTAATTAGGTATTGAAAGGATATTTTTTTTTTTATTCTCTTGTAGTTCGGGTAAAAATATTTCGTCTAATTACTCGCTACAAATTCAAATTTCTTTTAATATTATATTATTACGATTATACAAACACAGTATTTTTTACCATTTTATTTTGTCTACAGGGTGTTGTTGTTGTTGTTTTTGTCATTATGATTTTACCATTTTTATATCACGCTACGAGAAACTATTTACGTAGCAACATCACAATTATTTTATCCATTTTACTTAAATTTAATTAATTATACTTCATCAATGTTACATATAATTTATAATTTAAAATGTTTGAAAATATTTTTCAGTTAATTGGGTTTTTATCCTATATAAAAGTATACTTTGAAATTTGCGTATTTTCTTAAATTCAGCGATAATGAACATCATGGAAAATTTTCATTTGCCAGCCGATTATACTAAGTTTTTATTTCAGTAAGTCAGTGTGTGTGTGTGTGTGTGTGTGTTTGTTTGTTTGTGTTTGTGTGTGTTCATGTGTGGTGTTGGTGTTGATCAACTTTTACATCGTCTTATCAACATCGCGTATGCATCTATGTCATTATTAGCAACAAGAGGGTCCTTTTGAAACGTTGACCTTTATCTAAACGAATGTGGCATACTTTTAGGCCTGTGCACAGATTGTACAGAAGTTTTTGCAGCATATTTTCCAGCTCAAAAAATATATATATATACTTATTAAAATTAAGGTTATTTGGGGGGAAGAGCCCTATTTCATTTATACCACAAAGGGTATGTTTTACTTTTCAATATAAAAACTTTTAAAGAACGTTTCTCTCACTCTCTTCCATGCTGTATAGCACTTTTCGTACAAACATTTACTTAAATATCTAAAACTATATGCTCTACTTTTCAATTTATTTTTATGTGCAAATTTTCAGTAAAGCATTTCTTGCAGCATTTTCATTTAATTTTTGATGTGGCTTTATCATCACAGCACTCGAGTTTGCCTACGAGTATGTAATCATTAGTTCATTTTAATTATTGTTGTAAGTCTATAAATTATTCAGCGCCTAGAAGTATGCACTACCTTTTCAATTTATACATACAACTCGAACCACGTATACATCTATTATTTTAAAATTATTCGTTTTTCTTTGTCAGCTCTGTGTTTTCGTTTATCATTAAATCAATCCACAAATTATACCGCGGAGATATCGTATGATACCGAGTTTCTTCTACTTTTTTGAGCGCGAAATAACGGTGTGAAAATAACATGTTATTTAAGAAGAAACCGGCCGACGTCCAACCCCTTACTTCCTCTGATTCTTCACTCTAGCCGTTAGCATTCATCACAACATAGTAATATACTCAAGTATTTTGCCAAAGTGCAATAATTCATTTCAGCTACTCACATGACTTGCCGCGTACACGATAGGAAGAAGAGTAATATCGTGAGAGTATACTTTCACGCGAAATTCTTTCAGTAGTAGAGCCTTATAACAGAAAATACTTTCTCGACTTGCTCTAAAAATGGGTAAAAATAATCAAAAAATCATCACTCGCACTTCTTCCTTTTCGAATAGAATGTTTCACTGAGCGTCCCTTCAACATAACAGTACGTTTTTCCTCTGACTCCCACTCTTCTCTTTAGTATTCATCAATTATGGCAAACTAATCTAGTCATGGACAATGTGCCCACAAGTTATTGCGATCAATCGCATGACTCGCCTCATATTTGGGTGAAGATATATGTTTGTATTGATGTTTGAATTTGTATTGAAGATAATGTTTGAATTTTCTAAGAATTAGATTTTATTGAGTACAAAAACAAAACCTTCTAAACGTTTACAATGTACTCGTGTAGAAGCAAATAATTTACAAGAAAGTGTGACATAAAGTAGATATAATTATTCTGTTTTCTACTGGTTGTTTTTACCTCTTTTTGTTATTGTTTTTGTTGTTGCATTGTGTAAAAAGCTGTTTCTAATAATACAAAATTTTATAATTTTTTTTAATAAAATTAAAGAAAATTTTATTATGTATTACTATTATATAAATAAAATAAAATGAAGAAAAAAAAGAAATATGAAACAAAAGAATACAAAGGTGTATAAATAAAAAATTGTAAGGGAAAAAAATATTTTTCTTATGGATAAACAGATTTCAATTCTCTTCCTTCCTTTCTGGGGATTAAAATTTAAATGGTTTCTTTTTTTTAGTTTTTTACATCTAAATTTTGTACAACAAAAAACTTGAAATCATCAAGACCAATCAGAGAACAACAGTTAAACTGTTTTGTTTGTAATTTTTTCATAATTCTCTTCCTCCCTCTCTTTCCCACACCCTCTCTCTGTGTTGGCCTTGTTATTTTTCAACCAATTAATATTTTCTTCCCTCACGATTTACAACAAATGGTGTTAAAGGTACTTGCTTAAATGTTTAATAAACCAAAAATTTTTTAATACTAAAAAAAATGTGCAGCGTAATCATTTTACAAAAAATACGTTTTTAACAGTGTATTTAGATGTGTGTTTGTGTGTATGCATTTGGTTGTAAAGAGTTTTAAGAAAAATTTTGAAATAGATGCAATCAATAGTTTATGCTTCTCTATCTCACTCTCTGTCACTTTTGGTGTCTGCCACAAAATGAATGAGTACAAGATAAATAAATGCTTTCCTAAAAAGCAGAAATACTTATTTTCATAATGTAAAAAAATAATTTTTCGATATTAATAAATTATTCTCACCGTTTAAAAAACACAAAAAATGTTTTTCATATTTAATGCTAAACAATGTTTTGTACCTTTTTTTTTAAATTTTTTATTAATGATTTTTTGCATTCGGTTTGAATTTGTTTATGAAACTCTAAGAGAACTTTAGCACAATTACAATTTTTATTGCTAGTAAAAATATCGTAATGTGTTTGGCGTGCCTTTAGATTTTTTAAATATTTAATGATTAAGAATCATTAAATCGTTTTTTGATTTGGTTAATATTGTTTGGTTGTTGTTTTTTTCTTTTGATATTTTAGAA
Source organism: Conops quadrifasciatus (assembly GCA_949752815.1). Lineage (NCBI taxonomy): Eukaryota > Metazoa > Arthropoda > Insecta > Diptera > Conopidae > Conops > Conops quadrifasciatus. The sequence goes on along the minus strand of OX457078.1, from coordinate 7,510,352 downwards.
TTTCGACAAAACGGGAAAAACATACAACATTTTTACAAGACAAAATCGCTACTATGTACTACTATTACTTATGGTTTTTTCTGTTTTTGTTAGACGTAATTTTGTATGTTTTAAATTTTTTATAAATGATTTTTTTGCTCTTCTTTTTTTGCTTTTTTTGGATTTTTTACATTAATTTCTTTTATCATGCGAAGCAGCAGGGTATCCCACCGAAAGATATTTACTTTACTGTCTCCTGTTCTTTATTGCGCACGCACACTTTTATCACGAATGTTGAAAAATCATATTTAATTGTTAGTGTTTATCTGGAGAACTGCTGCTGCTGCTGCTGTTGTTGTTGTTATTATTATTATTGTAATTCGAAGTTATTTTCTTGAGGGTGGTCCACTGATTTGTTTCTTTTTGTAAATTTTTTCCCTCTTTAGCTTTGATAGATTTTAGCTGTTTTTCCTTGTTAATGTTTCTCTTTCCATTTAACTTCTTACTGCTGCTGCTGCTTGATTTTTTCTGTATACATCGTGCACTTAACTTCGAAATTTTTCTTCTAACAATGTTGTTGTATTAACTTATTATTATTACGTAATTAGTTAATTAATTAATTATAATTCTCATGCATAGTAAAATGTACACACATCGCAGAATACTAAAATAAAAAAGAAGCTGTTGACCCTAATCGGCGTTTAATCCACTAACTGTTGAAATCGGATACATTGATCTTTTCTGCCATCCTTTTCTCGTATCACTGCCATGTTGTCACTCGGCTTTCTTGTTGCTAATAATGAAGTGTTCTGCAAATGCTCCTCCTTTTCTTCTCTTTCACACGAACAATGTGAACCAATATTTACTCGTCTTTGTTTTGTTCTCTTGGATTAGGATTGAATTGTGTAAAACGATTTTAATAACTCCAACAAAAACTTTTTAATATGCCCTCAAATTATTTTTCTGAGTGTATCCGAGAAAATTTCTGTGAGGATACACATCACAGATTATTTTTCTAATTCTGGAATTGTATAAATGCAAGGCAAAGTCTTTTTCGTAAATTGAGTAATTTAAACGTTCTTGGTTTTTTCCATTTGTTTTGTTCGAAGTTTCAGAAATAAGTTTTCTTTTTCTCTCCAGATACCATCTGCTATTTCCATTATTTATTTATTTTTTATCTCATGCAACTATTTTCTCCTTGCTTCCATTTCCGCTTGCGCCTGGTTATGATCATCAACCATCAAGTTTAAAAGGAGATTCTTAGGTTATTGATTTTGAAGCTGTTTTCTCTTTCATGATCGTTGAGCGCGCGGAAGTTTATTTTAATCCTGAATGCGTGTAAATCTACTAACATTGCTCGAAAATTGGAATTATTGGTGAAGTTGGCCAGTCCTCCTCCTCTTCTGAACTAATACTTTCGGTTCTGCAAATAAGGATTTAGGAAAAAATACAGCATTATTTAAAATATTCCTAAAGAAGATATTATTATAATATCGAATATTCTATTCTATTCTAAATACATACACCCTTATTTATGTAGATAAAAATTATGGATTTTAATATAAAAATGCATGCAATGAACACAATGATTTGGTATAGTTTAAATGGCTTCTGAATATTCTCTTGTATTTTAACTGACTGTATCGTCACTTTTATTAAAAATAACAATATTTAACTTAATCTTAATCTATCAAGTGGAAGTAAATACAACTTTATACATAACTAATGTATCTCTAAAACACACAGAAATACATACATACGTATAAGTATTTGTTGTGTATTCAATACAATTCAATCCACCTGATTCGTCGCCTGAGACTAATTAAAAATAACCTCAAACCAAAAAACAAAAATACATTATTGATATTTAAAACGAGAAAAAGAGAGACAGCAGATTAAATAAAATAAACACATAAGCGTAATTGAAATGAAATGCATATGATTTGCTTGATTAGCTCTCGATGGAGGCAAAGCGTCGTAGCCATTCAGTTTATTCAACTCAAGATAAATAAAAATAATTCTCAATTTATTTATTCTTCTTTTTTTAGTATTTTAGCTAAAGAAGATATACACATTTAAGAAATGCTCAATGTTAGAACGGAATATTTTAAAAACAAATACATATAATAAAGTCTTAAGGCAAAATAACGAAAACAAAATAATCGCAATTTTTTTGACATTGAAAACAAATAAGCGGAGAACAACAAAAAGTCTGGAGGACAGCTGATGATGATTAGTTTTTATTTTTATGATTTTTATAAAACACTTTTTTAGCGATGACTATGATGATTTATGCATAATTTTAGAAAAGACAACATAATTAAAATTAGAAATTAGATGCTAAAAATTAAAATTAGATGCTAAAATCAAATGCTTTATAAGTAAATACCTTACAGTGACCGTTTAATGTATTTAAAATTAAAGAAAAACCAACTCTATCTTAACGCAAAATTGCCAAAAGAAGAAATAAAACCACTCTACTAACCTCGATCGACAGCCATCGTCCATCGGTTGTGATATACCTTCATCAATCGTAGGTAAATCGGATCGATAACGAGTGGTTGGACGCAAGACGCGCAAGGTACGACTTGATAGCTTCCAAACCAAACGCTGTTTGTATGGTTGTTTATTCTGGCCATTGTAATGTGATAAAATGCCAGAAACGATGCTGAAACCGCAGGTGAAAACACGATCGGGAACCTAACGAATATCAAATAAATTCAATTCAAATAAAATAAAATAAAATTAGTTTAAATTATATAAAAAATCAGCAGATAGAAATACAAGCAAGAGCCTAATTTATTAACTCTTAATAATTAATAATAGACACATAGACAAACAACACTTACTCGCAATAATTGTTGCAGAAATAGTATGTACTCGAAGACAATTTTCAGTTCAGGTTTACCCTTCGGATATGACGCCTTAATATGGAAATCCAAATGTAAGCTTATCAATACCAACGCCAAGGTTGATGGCGAAATGACAGTTGTCTTTACATCACACAGAAGATTCTCCAAACGATTTTCCATCTCTTGCAAGATAATGTACTGTTGATAGAACTCGAAGAATGGTCCGCCAATTTCCTTAGCCAAATTGCGAAAAAGCGCATAGTAAATGCGTAAAAAGCATACTGATGTAATGGGGGCGTTTCCCATTTGTATACCCAATTTGTTGGCAATTACATTGGTCATACGCTCAAGATCGCCAGCGGTACAACCACACTGGTTATAAAAGAGAAATCATTGAAACAAAGAGTACAAAACAACACGTATGCACGTGCACGCGTTCACGACGTGAAAAAATGGAGTGAAATGGTCATAAATGAAGTAGTAAATTTTAGCGCAATGAAACAATTATAGTTTATTATTAGTATAAACCTGTTTATATAATCTGTATATGTTAGGAAACTTATGACATCAAGCAATATATGGCCCATACTATATATGCGGTGTAGCTACATATATTAGAAATAACGCTACAAAGACCAACTATTTTTTGGACATATTGATATTGAGAGGCGAAGATTAAGGGCAAGATTACTAACATACTCTATTCAGCCAAAGAAGACTGCAAGACATTGTCGAAGCTCTTTACGGATTTTCTAATCTTTGAAATATTGTAAAATCTGAGTTATCAAAACAATTACGTTAACTCTCTCCTCTCACTATGTTTAAATCTCACTAACTACAACTTTAGTTATCGAAAGACTGAAAACCGCTTATACGTCGGCTCATTCGTCGTAAACGCGTTGCTTTATTTGAATAATACGTTAATTATTTAATGCATACTTGAGATATTGTAACCAAATCTTCGGCAGGTATTGGCTTTAGTTCCATTTGTTTGATGGCCAGATTGAAGGAGGCAACACTCAGGCATGCCATATGCTTAGGCTTGACAGCCATACGATCAAGAAAGCGATCGACCAAGCTCATGGCAGAAAACAGCACATCAGAGGGCAGCTCGTACCACATTTTCAAGCAACGCAAAACATAGGCGGAGCCATCGCGACCACCAGCTGTTACCTCACGCTGCAAATGAAAACATATACTAAGTAACTACTTATTGACTATCTTTCCGCCGCCACAAACTTACCTTAGATTCCTTCGGCATCAACAGTACAGTGTGATATTTGTCCTGCAGAGCATCATATTCCTTTAGGGTAGCGAACAATTGATCCGACGATAGCGCGTGAAGATCTTCCAAAGTCTGTACGTTTGTGTTGTTCATCATTTTCATCTTTTCATTATCCATTAACGAAGGCTCCATAGGTTCGTGATCGTGATCGTTTTCAACGTTATTGGTTTGATTCGCGGTTGATGTTTGTTGTGCCAGTTCATTTCGTTGATATTCCAAACCAGCAGCACCCGGTGTCCCATACCGGCCCTCGTCCGACATCCACATCCATTCTGCCTTGTCGCCGCTGCTATTAGCCGATGTTGCTGCTGCTGCTGCCGCCATCGCCGAAGGTTCTAAATCCATATTTAAAATTGGTGGCGATGTTATTGCTGCTGCTGCTGCTGCCGCTGCAACTGTTGCTCCTTCTCCCAATGTTGGCGACGACATTGGCCACTGATGCTGCATTAACTGCTGCTGCTGCTGTAGCTGATATTGCTGATGTTGTTGCTCCAAGTCTTTCTTACTGTGATAGCAGTCTCTGTCGTTGTTGCTACTTAACAAATTGCTATACAGCTGTTGTTGGTGTTGTGGTTGTTGACACTCCTGTTGTTGTTTTTGTTGTAAGTGGAGTTGGTGGTATTGCTCTTGTTGTTGTAGATCCTTTGACAAACCACTCTCATCAGCGACGGCGTACTTGGCGGCAGCAGAGTAGCGTACAGGGACAGACATTTTGAGGGCTGGCCTAGTACCTGCGATTTTTTGCAAAAATATTTGGTTTTTTTTTGTTTTGAAAAAATGAACAGATTTGGGTTTTTGTGATCCAAACAAGTTCAAAAATTTTTTTCGTTTTTTCGTTACAATACCAAACAATTTTCGAGTATTTCGATCTTCTGCTTTGTCTTCTTATGGTAGAAGACGACTAGGCGCTCGAAATTTGTTTAATTTTATTTTCAGTCCAAATTTTTAAGCAATAATACTTGCCCTGCGCTCGAAGGCAGCAGCGACGAACTGGTTTAAATTATCAAAAGCTTTCTTAAACGAATGCGAGCGACAATATACAACAATAATATTTGTCGTGCTAGTGTGTTTGTAAGAGGATTTTGAGTCACAAAGCGTTTGACGAGTTATCAAAGAAAGCTTCCTCTTTGCCTTTTCGATATTGTTTGGCAAGTTTCTTATTAATCTTCAGCTTAAAAATGTTTACAAAGATACTAAATTGCGTGTTAAAAATATCCGTTTTCGATAAATTTGAAAATCGGTTGACCTCACAAATGTTTGCCAGGTATTTGCAATGTAGTTTTTCTCTTTGACGGACCGAAAATAAAATTTATTGTTTGCTACTTGTGTGTTGTACACAGCGGTTGTAAAGATGAAGTCGTTTGTGTTTTTTGAATTATCAAAAACACTGCTTTTGTCGGATTAATCTAAACAACCTTAGTACTTTTATTCTTTGTAATTGACAAAGAAGCAATTCGCAAACAATAAACAACAAATAAAGCCCTCAAAAAAACCTTCTTCGAAGGTTGCCAAATTTAATGTCTTTTGCCCAAAATTATTGTTATAATTAAGAAAAGTACAACTTATGGTTTATTATGTGAGCTCTAGCTTTTGTACGATAATAAACACTTGCACTTTTCAAATTATTTTTATCAATGAGTCAGTAAAATGTGGAAATTTTACAATTTAATTTCGAATTTCTGCAAGTTAAAATACTCGTATGCACTCGTATTAAAACAGCAGACTTTTGTGTCTTTTATGATACTGATAATAGTGAAAAGATATATGTGAAAGTCCTATGATTTTGTATGAAAATTCCGTATTTGTTCCGTTTTTATGATTAAAGGTTCTTACGTTCTGTGAAAAATGAAAATTTTTATTGTATTGATTAAGTTAATTCAATATTTTTAAAATTATAATATAGTATACGAGTTGTTATTATCATCCTATATAATAGTCAAATCGAATCGGTTGCATTAATGAACTCTAATAATACTTTCTAAATTGTGGTGGAGTGTATAATAATATAAATATAATACTCGTATATAAACATGGAATTATATTTAATCATATAAAAATCATACGTAAGACATGCCTTAAAACTCTTTCCCATCGCTAATCCTACACAACAATTGGATTGAGTTTGTAGGTATTTCGGTACAACGCTATGTTAAGTTTTTTAATTTGTTCTTTAGATCTGTAATTTGTTAGGCCATAGGTTCTTAAACTGTGATCTGGAGACCCCTGGGAATCCGCGAAACAATAACACCCATCTCTGTGGGATCGCAGATCTCACTTTCTTTAAATTATTTTAAATTAAAGACAATTTTATCTTTTACAAAAACTATAAATTATTTATTTCCAAAATTTATTTAAGAAAATTTTACTCAAAATTATTCTCGTTTCCATAACGATATCAATAGTTTGTTGATTCAAAGCAAATCTTCTATGACCTCGTCAAATTATTTGTACTACTGTAGATAGTTCTAACATACTAAGGTACATTCCCACATCTCATTAGATTTAAATTATTCACAGAAAACATTATAATATCTATTTTGATCCAAACTCAGCAAGAGTTGAGCAAGAAATGTTTGTATGTGTTTAATGTATTATTATTGGACACTTTATAATTCATTTTACTGCTATTATTTTTAAAACTTTAAATGGATGGGGGGGAAAAAAACTTCAACCGCGCACTCTACAATCAATTAACGTAAATTAACACACTAGTACACACATACAAACTTAACTCATATATGTATATATACTAGGCGCAAAAGAAAAATCTATAAATATTATGTTTGCCAATTCATTTGCGAATAAATCCAGAGTGTAGACATTTACACAGTCTTCTTCTGCAAAAGAATTATAGGACTTTGACCTGATTTTCCCCCGTTAAGGTCAATGACTGAAAGGTTTTCTATTTTGTATTTTTACTTATACCAAACCGAAATTTTTATTAGCGTTAGAGTGTAAGTGAACATCGTTGACGCTCGAATAAATGAAGATTTACACAATGTACAGCAAAACAAGCCTTCTCAAAAAGGATGATGATAATTTCATCATCTTTACGTACAATCAACTAACTGCAGATTTTTCACTACTACCTGAAATGGATGGTTGGTTGGAAAGAGAATGAGAGGGGAATGAGAGAATGAGATACAAATAATACAAAAAAACCGTATTAGCGTACGTTGCAACCGTCATGTATAAGGAAATGGTAAAATTTTTTTAATTCAATTTTCATCGATAACAATAAAAAATTTCTCTTCAGCACTAAAAGTTTAATTAAATTTCTAAATACAATTAGAAAATCTGAAAAAATGTTTTTTCTCAAATTTTTTTATAATAGAAATACATAATATTTTTCTAAACTTTAATTTACATAAATTACTTGCCTTAATAGTATTCATTATGAACGACTCAATAAATAATAACTAAGCCAGTGAAAACAGTTAATATTTACCATGTTAAAACTCTTCAATGACAAAACAACAAGGTAATACACAAATAATAAATATACCAAAAAAGAAAAAACCAAAAGACCAATCAAATTAAGAGCATTTGGACAATTTAAAAAGCCAAAAAGTGAAATATGTACATTAAACCTGTTTAGACTGTTGATTAATTAATAATTTTTAGGCATTAAAAATGCCAAGCACCTTTTCAAGGTTGAAACCATTATTTCCTACACTTTTCGTCTTTTTTGTGTAAATGCATTTTCTTATTTTAATATCGAAATTCAAGTTTAATAAAAGCGTTCGTTCTGTAATAATTTTTTTTTAGAAAATTGTAAGTTTGAAAAAAAAAATTGTCAACACTTATAAAATGTAATAGTAAGCAAATTTCTAAAAATAACTTTATTATGTAGAGAGCACTTATTTTGGAAGTGAATAAATAAATTTTGTAAAAATATTAAGCAATGGTTTAATGTGGCTTTTTTGTAATGTTAGGTTAGATTTAGGTTTATGTTAGGTTAGGTTTAAGCTAGTTGACCTCAAACCGGGGTAATAGATCTCGCATGGACAGGAACTGCGTTGCTACGGTACTATTAGTGACTTGGCGCGATGTGTAATTGTGTTATAGTTTGCTTATAAATCGTTGTTTTTCGGTCGCTGATCTTTTAATTTCCATAAAATTTAGAAAATCTTTAGATTTTCACAAAATAAAATTTCCCTTCTTTCACAGAATTGCATTGTATTTAAAATGTAGCCCTGGTAAATATCTCGAAATAAACACGATATCTCGGACTATTCTTTATTTTGTTGTTGTATATACAGAGGCCTGTAATATGAATATGCTGAGGTATATAAAGATATTCATCGTCTGAATGTTTTGATTATAAGAATCCTTAGGAGATATGGCAAACATTTTTAAAACACCTTTAAAATTTAAACAAACATCTATACAGCTACTCGTTTTTAATACTAACATAACATCGAATCTAAATAACTATGACCACGTACTCACTCGACAGTATGTATTCTTAAAAGTACAGAAAGAAATAACATTCTGCATGTTCTCGATCTATTGTATACAAAAAGTATATAATAGGGCTTCATTGTATGTAAAACATTAAAATAGATAACAAACCATGAAATGTTGAATAAGATTCAGGTACAGGAACTAATTGATATTCACGTTGTATGATAATTTTTATCAGTACGAACAGAAATTAATGAAATAATCTAGAGGAAATTATAATAAAATGAACTAAATAACACCCAAGTGAAATAACATCAATTTTTTAGGAAATAACGCCAATATGGGCCTTATTTAATTTGGGCGTTATTCAATAGAAGCATGACCGAAAAAGCTGGGCGATTTTGAAAATATAAACAAAACGCTCTGTTTATAAACAAAACACTCTGACGAATTCCAATGTTTTTTAAGAAGCAAACACCTCAACTTGACATATTGTACCCTCACATTCATTTTCTCCTCAGTTGTTTACTGTACTTTATTTTTAGCAGCTGATAAAATAAGCGCATAACGAATGCGCAATCGAATTTCTAATGCTTCGTCGTGTCTATTTTGTTAGGCCCTAAATCAGAATTCTTTACTATAACAATTAATAAATGACTTTGAGAAAAAACTTGGCTTTGAAAAGTCATTAATAACTTAATAATAAACCTGAGTGAAGATACACAAGCGTAATTTTAGTTCGAAAATATTATACATATGTATATAATTTTATAATATGTATTTATAAAAACAATCCCTTCGTTTTATTGTGTTTAATGTACATCTTGGCAATTTGATTACTTATTAAGCTAAAATATTTCATCATCCACGAATTGCCCGATGATTTTTATAACGTCCATTTCGTTTCATTTCATTTCATTTCCAGTTTATCACGTTTGAAGTTCAGAGAGTCTCAGAATTTGACGTCATTTTCTTTGAAAGCAAAAAAAACGATGATTTTTTTTTACGCATCGTCTGACGAATGGTTTGTATTGAAAATTAGTGCTTGTGAAATGTATTTAAAGCTCATCTCGAATAAAATCTGTCGCTATACAGTACACTATACAGTAAATGACCCAAAAATTGTTTATTTTATTGATGTTACTAAAATTTATGAAACAAAAAGAGAAACTCTAAAGGGAAACACTAAAAAACATTCAAGTAAAACGATGTATATTGTAGAAAAAGAGTTGAAAAGCAAAAGAACATTTATTTCAAGTAAACCTTGAACCTTGTGCGATATTGAGCTCGCCTTTAGACCACCATCAATCTGAGCTGGATTATATAATTAAATACCTGTGAAATCAATACCGAAACCAATTTTAAAATTGAAAAAAATAGTATAGCCAGACACAGTTGAGGTAAAATCGCACTTTATACATAAACAAAATCAACCCTTATGAAGAGAAACAGGAAATGGCAAAAAAAAAAGCAATCCCTGTCTACGAATTCTTCACCAATCATAATAAAAAGACCAAAAACCTTTTAAGGGATATTCTTGCCACTCTCTTTAACCAAAAAAGGAAAAGGACAACAACAAAAGTCAATTCTGCACCCTTGAAATTCATGCACTTGCGTTCATGACTCTGCAAGACTCCATTGAAATGACTGGCAAGTCATTGAAATTACTTATAACAGACTGAGAGAAGATGATGAAATACAAATATGTGTTTACATCAAAATTTACAACATTCGAATTTGTAGTAAATATACAGTATAGGTTGCAGTATTTTATATACAGAGTTTCTGCATATAACTTTGCATATGATTACCAAAGCCATCCAAAGACTCGAAACTATGTATTTATTTAACATCACTAAATGTCTGTCTGCAGCTTTGAACTTAACTGAACTGATCCATATGCATATACAAGTACTTAACCACCCCTAAGCGTCTCAAATAATCGAATATCTAAGGTTCATATTTTCCTTTCATAAAAGCATAAGAAGCATATTTTCATAAAAGCATAAGAAGGAACAAAAATTTGTACCTGTCTTAATATTTTCAAATTGTTCATGCCGAATACGTTTATTTTAAAATCCACTGAACTTTTCAAGCAGACTCTTCTCGCCTTTAACCATAAATCAGCAGACTTACAGAATTTGTTTCTAACAATTTCCTAGGTTTTGCAAAATTCTGTTGTGTGACTAATGAAGAGTGTCAAATTATACCATTGAATTAAATGAGAAACATAGAATATAAAAAAAAACTTTAAGACTATGGTTGAAAATCAACATGTCAGCATATTTATCGAAAACCGACTGACACACAAAAACTGGCACAGAAAATTCTTTATGAAAATAAAGTAAAACTAAAACTACAAGAAATAAAATAAAATAAAATGAAATAATAAAACATTGCAAGGTGATGATAGTTAATCAAGTGGGAAGGTTTGTCAATCAGTGGCGTATTTAGCTTTTGGTTTTGTTGGTGGTAAAAAAAATTTTTAAATATTTATATGACAAATGTTCATACTTGTACATTCAAAATGTATCAAAAGAAGGAAGAAAAACTTTTTTAATATCGTAATTTTCTAGGATAGACTTAATCTTTCCTTTTCCTTTATTCTTCATTAGAGGACTGCCTGAGACGTCTCGAAGGCTTGTTCAAGACGTCTTGAAAGCTGGAGGGGTTGTCTGAAATGCTTCTATTGCTTTCAAATCAAGCGGTGACGTTTGGAAGCGTTGCCGAAAACATTCCGACATATCCTTCCGACAGCGTGATTCAAAATCAAATTTATTCGAAGCACTGCATCAACGCAGAAATGTTGCAATGTCAGTTTCGAATTATTCGAGACGTCTCATGTAAGCCTCTATTACAGATCCAGTCCCATTCTGTCAAAAACCCGTCTAAATACGCCACTGTCCACAATTTGCAAAATAAACAGAAAAAAATTAATGTACATGCGTATATGTTGTTGGAATATTTCAGTGGTCATATTCGTATATTTATCATAGACGTATTTTAAAATAAACGTAATGGAGAAACCTTCAATTTGATTAATATAATTTCAGAAGGTTTTAAACAATTTACCAGCCCTTTAATATTACGATTACATAAACTATCCTCTGTTTTCCTTGACATTCAATATTTCCATTTCATTGTTTATGATCAGCTGAGCTGAGCGAACTGATCTCAATTAGCTTCAGTTTCAGTTATTAAATTTCTCATGGAAATGAGAAACCACGAATATACATATATTACATGTTTAAATTAATCAAGTGTTCTCACTAAGACCGCCGTTGATGTCAAATACTAATAAAAACAAGTAAGGGCGATATCTTGGCCTGGCCGAAGCTCATATACCCTACACCCGCATCTGTCGAAGTAATAAAAAGTGGGCCTACCTACTTTTTTAATTTGCAGGGAGCAAATTTTGATCTTTTAACTCATCTACAACACGGCTTTTTCTACCAAACACCTCATAATATGAAAATTCAGTCTACAAGCCACGAAATTGAACTAAAAGCGCGAATGAGTGCATATTTTCTATTAAAAGTAGGCGTGACACTGGTCAGATTTTTCCCATTTTCAATACCAAACAGCGTAGGATAACAAAGAATATTCGTGCCAAATTTCATGATGACGATACCTCTATTCGTTCTCCTGTAATAGTGATTTCCACAGACGGACGGACGGACGGACAGACAGACAGACAGACAGACAGGCAGACAGACAGACAGACGGACGGACATGGCTAAATCGAATCAGGGGGTGATTCTGAGCCAGAATATATATACTTTTCTATACCTGCCACGCCTCCTTTAATGCGTTACAAACGGAAGAACAAAGTGAATATACCACTTATCCCTTCGGGTGTAGGGTATAAACAATTCATAATATCGATAAAATATATTTGTATATCTTTAGTTAAAAAGATCTTCCGAATGCGCTTTGTATTTGTATTCTTTTGTAATTTTAATTTGTATTTTGTAATTAATGTAAACTAAAAAAAACAGAGTTTTCATAAGCAAATAACCTACTGGAATATTATATATTCACCTTAGTGAAAAAATCCACTTTACTTCTTCTCAGATCAATTAAATCTAAACTGATATCAGCTTTTTTTAAATTATTGTTAAGACTGTTTAAAGTACTGATTAAAAATATTTCTTTTGGATCATGCGCTAATTATGCTTTACTCTATTTTAAGATTAGAGTATGTACGCATATATGTACGTACGCACATGACTGATTCATTTATTTTAAAAATGTATAAGTGCGCGCGTGTTAGACGACAAAATAGTTTATTTTTCCCTAATTTGAGGGTTTCCTAAGCCATAGGCAATTTCTATGAAACTTAAATTTATAGCAATCAAAATGGAAGTATAAATTTATAGACATTATTTTTAATGAAAATTATAAAAAGTAAGAGAACTTTAAGTAGAATTTTACTTGGCTTTTCAGAATTAATTTCGTTCTTTAGAAAGAAACAGAACGTAAAACAGAAATTTAGATAAATGAAAACACAATTTTAATTAATAATTCTCAATGACAAATTATATTATTTAGTAGAGTTGATCGCTATTAATAGAGAAATTTTTTTAAAAATATAAATTAGAAGTCATTTAAAATATTTTACTTTATTTCAAAAAATTCACAAAATGTAGTTAATCGATTTGGCCATTCAAATATTGAATGGATATCCAAAGCAAGGCATATCTCGTTTTGGAAAAAAAACGAGATTACTGAGAAGTTTCTGCTAGTATAATATTTGTGATTATATTAGACTGTAATAATCCCAAGACTTCGTTGAAGCTCTCTTTAGTATATTCTTAACCCTACACTACACAACCAATGACCAGTTTAGCTAAACAAATCTGTTTAAATAAATTTATTACATTCCATTGGACGTCAATGGAGTACGTACGAATTTGAAATGAAAATATATTTCAATAAAATTTATAAAATTCGCATTACATAATATACAATAACATGATTATTACATAAAACAGACAAATATTTTTTGTCTTTTAAATTTGCATGAAATAATTGATACAATTTTTCATTTTATTTCGCCTACGAGAGAGAGAGAAAGAGAATTCGTCTTATTTGCAATTACTGGTTATAGAACAAAGCGAAATTGAAACGCACTGTGAAAGCACTACTACAGCGTCGAAGCACCCTCAAGGCTGAAAATTTGTTGTTACTACTTTGCTAGCTAAAAAGGATTGTTGAATTCAGTGATAGCGAACCTTTTTTCCATATGGGTCAATATTATATAATTCAATTTTTAAATTTGACAACGTGGGTCAAAATTATATTAACTAATATATTTAAATTCGAATTCGCTATATAGATAGGTCTGACTGATTTCATTGAGGTGGGGCTAAAAAACTACCCTTTTGTGGTAACACAATGGGACTTTTCGCGACAAAGTGACCCCTTCAATGGATAGCCACTCCTACCTACCTTTATTTAAATTTCACAGTAGGTCGGACATTGTGTGACAAAAAATAATGTTGCATTCTTATGCGGGTACAAAATAAATTGCACTGTATTTTCTAAATGTTTTATCTGATTCAGCCGATCCAGAAAATAAAAAATGTTTCCGTTAAACGGTTAAAACGCGACGTCGGTCAGTCTGTACCCCGCAGGTCATAGGTTCGCCATCACTGGCTTAATTCAAAGCAAAGAAAATCAAACAATTCTCTTCTGCAGACAAAGCAACAACAAATTTTAACCCTTCAGGGTGTTTCGACTCTCTGAATGTAAGCTCGTACTAATGGAATTGTCAATATTAGAAAAGAAAAAACAGAAAATTTAATTTGCAATTGTTAGAGAGAGAGAGAATTAAACAAAATCATTGTATTTTAGAATACATATCGCCATTACATATACATATATGTATATATTGTGTATATAATATATCTGTATGAAATTGTAACTAGTGCTATTACGCATATACGCTTAATACGCGAAAAATTTTGTAAGTATTGTATTTTTTATTTAGGCAGAACAGATTAAATAAGTATATTTTTTATAATGGATGTACATACATAAATAATATAGACGAAATCAATTAGTAAATATACGATATATAAAAATATTTTTTTTTACTTTTATCAGAATATTCAATCATAAACACTCTTTGAACACAATTGTTTGGAAAAGTAAAGAAAAAACGAAGTTTTTCACTTCGGTTATATTAAATGTATGTATACATATGTATGTATATACGCTCATAAAGTAATAAACAAAATACATATATACATATATGTATATATATATACATATATATACATATATATGTGTAAATTAAATACTGCTTACATTTTGACAGCCATTTTTGTGCACAGGAATGATTTAAAAATTATGTTTACTTTATCGTTATTGTTCTAAATTTATTTTGTTTTTTTTTTATAAAAAAATTATTAACTATAAATTATTTTATGGCCATTTAAAGGTTGCCTAGGCATTGTATGTCTAATTTGTACTTTGTAGAAATATGTACGTACGTATATAAATAAAAAAGGATCACAAAAGTGAAAACGGCCTTTTAATTTTCATTTTTCAAAATGTTTGGTGTTTTACTTGTTCAACTTAACAGTTGTTAGTCTTTACGTTTTAAGCAAACATTTTTGTTTTTGCGTTTGCTCTAATGATGTATGTACAATTATTTTTTTTGTATTTAAATAAAGAACATTATATTAAGACAATTTTTTTTATTTGTACAAGTTTTACAAAACACTATAGATTTTCTTTAAAAGTTTAATAAGTAACAAATAAAATTTAATGACACGATATTCAATAAAAAAATGTTTGCTTCTTTCCTCTGCTGTCGCTGAATATTAACTAAGCAGACAACATTTTCTCTAAACGACAATGGATCGGAACAGTAAGTAGCTGCTGCTATGTCCGAACAATGTTTGTTTGTGTATATTTAGATACAGCAGATGGTGTACCCTTTGCTTTCAAGACTACCTAGTGAAAATTTTAGTATGTATCAGCTGCTGTTGATGTTTCATTTTCGTGATGTTCGCGTGTATTCGGAATGTTCCATTTTTGTTCCACATTCCATTTGGAATACTTTAAACATAAAACAAACATGGCCGCCCCAGATTAGTATTACATATAATCTGAGATATCAATTCCGAGATATTTAGCAGTCGAATTATTTAGTAATATAAATATTTATTTATTAATAGCTGTGTTCCTTTTTTCTAATCTAATCCGGATTTAAAAAGGAATGTCAAGATAAATCACATGCAGGTGTTAGCACTAAACTACACCAAGACAAAGGATAAGCTGTTTGACATCGAATATTTGTTGTGAAAATGGTTAAATGGAAAATGGTCACGTACACCAAAATTTGAAAGACGAAGTGACTAAACTGCAGGAAATATTGGATTGTAATTTCTAATCGTTTCTAATCGTATCTGGGAGTAGGATTAGGAATTGGTATGAAAACTGGTCTAATTCGAAGTAAAAGAACGCAGCTAATAATTATAAATTATATATATATATATTAATTATAAATTATAATTAATTATAAAATAAACTTAAATATAGGCACTAACAACTAAAGGCCTTCGGCTTGGTAATATAAATAGTGAAGGATCTTAATGGAAATATTGTGACAAAATTCAGAAACACAAGACGACCAGATCTATAACAATCGATTCCTTGGGTGTCTTGAGCAAACTCCTACATTAAGTATGAATCGCACTATATTTTAGATATCTAGTCTTGAATTTAGTCTGCAACGCAAAATATACGACTGACACCTGTCAAGCTATCTTAAACGTCATGATGGTTTCGATCGATTAAATTTAAAAACTCCTTGTACTCTTGGGGAATACATTAAAGAAGTGGTCATTGAAAAAAATTGGTGACGTAAAATGATCGAAGTTCATACAAGTTCGCACATAAAATAATCGTATATTGTAAAGTTAAATTTAGCAAGAACTATTCGTTTGTTCGATTGAAAAACTTTTGCTTATAGTACGGTAAAACCGAGAAATTTCACAAAAGCATATAAAATTCCATTTTAAAAAAGGAGTTGGCAGCTCTTGAACACAACAAAATTCTTTTCCATATCATTCCTTTCTATTTCATTCACAAGAAATTGATTATGGAAATAAGAATTGTTTAGCATATATTTAGGACACTTACACTAATCAAATAATTACACATGAATACTTGTATTACACGAAAAATCTTTTTGTTGTCTCTCTCCGAAAGTTTTTTAGTTTTGCAAAGTTTGGGTTGTCGGTTACTTTCATAAACAATTATCAAATATTAAAATTAAGAAAAATCTGTTAATCGGTTAACGTCCAATTTAATTTTACTAACCGATAGTGAATGTTTAGCTAATAACTCATTTACACAACTCAAAATATGGTTTCTCAACAAACACTTCAAAATATGGTACATTACTTAAAGAGTAATGTATTGCCATATGAAAATGACGCGACTAAACAAGCCTATATTACACCTACCCGACCGACACGAGTGAAATTAAAGCTTCAGATCAAGGCTGAGAAATTCAGCACTAAAAACGCCTGCATTTACATATTTAATGAAAAAATTTGATTTTGCCCATTTTTAGTTGCAAAGTCAATGACATAGAATATGTGTGCTGAATTTTACGACGATACCTACTTTCGTTCGAAAATCGTGATTTCTTTCTGCAGTGGGTCGACACGCCAATTTTATGAGGTAACTAATTTGAGACGGCAACTAATCTTACGGGAATATAATTTCAGATTTAGCTCTCAAAACTTGATGGTTTACCACCATAAACCGCCTATGGTGGCAGAGAATATTTGCGCCAAACTTAATGACAATACTTTTATTCGTACTCCCGTAATTGTGATTTCCACAGACAGACACGGCGGACATGGCTAAATCGACTTAGGATGTGATTATAAGCCAGAGTATATATATATATATGTATGTATGTTTCTATATCGATCACGGCTCCTTGAATGCGCTACAAACGGAAGGAACTGATCGGCTAATTAAGGAACTTTTAAGTTGTTTTATCCCCTCTCTCTCTCTCTCTTTATCCGTAATGCCCTAAACACAACAAGAACTGCAACTGCGAACTGCAAATACGGTCAAGCTCTGTCCGAGAAACACAACCATAACGGCAACTGCAACAAAAAACACAAAAGGAAAATAACAAGAACAACTACAACAATACGGAATACACAAAATGCAGTTGTCAAAATTAAAATTAGCTCGACTGCGAACTGCAAGAATGAAAACTGCAAAGGGGAAATAAAACTTTTTTCTCGTTTCCCATTAGGCCCATGTAAATTTTGACAGTTAAAAAATGCAGTTCGCAGTTGCAGTTCTTGTTGTGTTTAGGGCATAACACTCGACATCAAATCAACAACTCAGTGTCTTTATATAATCTCTTATTGTCCTAACATTCTAATTACATATTTTGTTATCGTTTAATATATTAAGATTAAAAAAAATATTGCCATCACTTTTCCCATATGTTCTAGTAGCAGTATATCAAATTGTAACCATATTAATATTTTTCTCCTTTTCTCACATCATGTATTTCTAAAGAACCGTCGATCAACTTCTTAAAGAAATCTTTCTTAAAATATGATAAAAAGCTTTTAAATATTTCTTGTTGCCATGCAAGCTTGAATTTTCGCTTGTTTGTATTAAGATTTCTTAACAAATCAGAAGCTATGACGTAGAAGTCCAGCTATGGTAAAAATAGCAATTACTAACACTTTGCAGCCCGAAAATCTTCCATCAACCTTCGAGGCTGATGGTTATCAAATGGCTTGTAGCCGACCCTCAATGTTTCCAATCAGTCCAGAATGAAGACGTTTATGACATATGTGAACCCTAATCACTTGGTCACACCTTTTATGCACTAAAAAGTTTTCATAAATCTTATAAACATACCCGGATGCTTCTGCTATTATTATCAGCTCAAGTGTTTTTTCTTAATTTGAACAATACAGAAAGAAAACTTTTCAACAAAAATTCAATAAGAATCGTGACATGCCGACTTCTCGATAATTCCACGTGTCATGAAGTCAGCTGCATTTCGATTTTTTTAGGGTGAAGTCGATGTTCGAAAATGCTCTAAACGTGGTTTGTGTACAGGATAATATGGTAAATCTCATTTGGCGGCTGTCAAGTACAATTATATAGGAATATTTCTACTATTTACACTAAAAATATCACCAACAGCAAAGTATAGCCAATTATATAAAACTGTTCAGTTAATATTTTCATTTATTGTTATTTAATTGTATCATTTCAAATACAATTTAAACTTTGGTTTTACATGTTGTTATGGCTTTGAAGAATTTACCAATTTAAAAGACAAGATATTTGTAATATCGAAATAAACATTTATAATTTTGTTAAATCATAGTTTTAATTCCATCCATTACTTTTTTAAATGATTAACGAAAAATTATGTAAAGGTTTCAGTAATTCGCATTTTATAAGCTTATTCAAAAATGTTGTTTTCTTTTGAAAATAAAATGTAAATATTATATAGTGTTTAATATCTTAGCGATTTATTTATGTAGAACAGGGCCAACGATATTTGGCCCTTTCTAAAAAAACATAAATATTTATTCAAAATAATAATGAATTAATTGAAGAACATATATATTTAATTCAAGATTCATGTAGCATGAAATTGTTAAAAATTCTTTTTATAAAAATTTAATACATTCTATATTAAGATTCTTTCGTTTGTATCGCATATTTTTGGTCATTGTTATAATTTTAACAACGGCTCTATTCTAATTAAGACGCATGAAAAACATAACTATAGAAAGCAGATTTTATACTGTTTTTATGAGGTACAAAAATAGATTGAAAAATTTACGGAGCTCTTGTTTGCAGCACCAAGCCTCCGTCATCCCCCACATCCCCCCTTTTAAAAAAACCAGTGACCTGTTTGTCCAATCAGCCTTGCACGGAAACATTGTTGTTAACTGCATTCTGTTGCTGCTGCGATGATGGCTCTACGGTGGTGGCTGTGGCTACTGCGGATGTGGTTACTGTATTGGGTGCTTCCAAATCTGTACGAGGACGCCGGAAAAGTATTACATGCGGTTCCGGTGCATGCATCATATAGTGCACCCAGCCGGGACTCTGTTGAATACCCAAATTACGCCACTCAGTCTCCGTCATTAAATGTGATTTGGGAACATGTTTCGTTAGATCGGGAGGCAGGATCA
The DNA here is from genome assembly GCA_949752815.1 of Conops quadrifasciatus. Lineage (NCBI taxonomy): Eukaryota > Metazoa > Arthropoda > Insecta > Diptera > Conopidae > Conops > Conops quadrifasciatus. The sequence continues at coordinate 7,490,616 of OX457078.1, read as the reverse complement.
CGTGCCTACAAAGCGAGTGAAGATGTATATTAAAAAAATATTACTACAAAATTACTAACTAAACATTTTCTAACATCTTTGGATTTGCAGCTGGCATACCTGTACTCATAAATGGCATCAAAATATTTCTCAGAGTATTGAATCTGATCGGCTGGCATTCTTAATTAATTACTCTTCTATTTTGCAAGCTGAAATTTAACATTGATGGCACGAAAACAACGCAATTAATTATTTACAACTTTTGTTTGCCGGTACAAAGTATACATTCCAAGAAATTCACAAATGTCACAACTTTGCAAATATTCGAATTTCGAAAATGTGAAAGAATTTGAAATCTGTTGCTTAAAAGTGCTGCCAAATTAGAAAGTTAATCGAAGATTTAAAAACAGATATTTGAATTCACACAGTGGTCAAATTAAATTAGTTTTGTTAGTTACTAATTTTATTAAATTAGTATTTTTTAATAAAATGTTAAATAAATAAAGTTTAAATTATAACTGCCGGCCTTAAAGTAATTTATAAAAAAAATTTTTTACTCAGATAGTTTTTCTTTTGTCAAGATGCTAAAGAAGGGATCGCTAACTACTCCAGCAATGGACGCAGTCACGAGTGTGAATGCATGCGCTATATATAGTAGGCAATCGATATAAAAATGCCAGAAAAATGTGAGCCACAAAACATTTTACGGATATTGTTTTTGTCGTTTCTTTTGATGCAAATTCTAAGCAACTTTGACAACAACAGTTTACAAGCATTTGTATGAAATGTTTCAGCGATTCACTATTAATCCCTTTCTTACAAGAAAGCATCCGGTGGGATTTTCTAGAGGTATCTAGCTTACACGCCACTTGAAAAACGGAAAAATGAGGTACCATACGGGCTTAAGTAAACCTAGTAAACATAAATAGCTACTACTACATTTGCCCTGTTTGTTCTGCAGTGACTATAGCAATTTTTATCTCTGGAACGACGGTACGATAATCGATGCTAAACGAAAAATTATGCTAAAGAAATACAAGTTATTCATTACCTTCGAATTAAAATATGTAATAATTTCTAGGTAAATCATCATATTTACCAGAAAGAGAACCTGCTAAAATATTTCTTTAATGGTAATGATTACATACTTTACAAACGTACGAGTATCATATTTATTTCTTATTTATATCTGATAGGTAATTAATGATGAGCGAACTAGATCAGTTTAGTTAAAGGGCAGATATATTTATTCTGTGTAATCTGACATTTTTCCATTTCTATTTACTGGACATTTTCTAGCGGATGCGCATTAGAGTAGCAACAAGAAGCATGGAAAAACATTCATGAGCAGGGTAAGTGGTGGAGAAGGTGAAACCATGGCTAACCAAAAAGCGGAAAATGATGTGATGGGAAAATCCAAACGAACTTGTGAATGAGAAAAATATCACGATTATGAAGCTATGAAAACGAAAATATAAACGAAAGAAAAAACCAAAATCTTTAATTTGGAGAAAACGAACAACATTTTCCACAAAATGTATACAAAAGGCATTTTTTTAGCGGAGTCCGCTTTAGTATCCAAAATAAGAAACGATGAAGTAACACAATTAGAGAAGAATGAAATGGATTTTTTATTTGTGAATGGAAATGTGTAATTTTAAAATATACAAACATGCATATATAGATGTTTATATATACATATATGCATTCCATGTGAAAACAAGGCGAGGAAAAAGAAAATTGAAAGTGTGGAATTAAATTTAATTAAGATCTAAAACAAAAACATGAAAACACAAATCTATCAATAATTCTAAGAAGAAAATAAGAACATTTTGCATTTGGAATTAAACGGTTTAGTAGATACAAAACGCTTTTGCCATTCCAAAAGCATGCAAAATAGAAGCCTTCGGAATTGCTTAAAAATTGATTTATACGAGTAACAACAAACACAATAAATATTTATATATATATACAAATAACAAAACTTGTGGATAATTTAAAAAAATTAATTGTTCATTTTAAAAATATCACTTCTGTGATATGACGAAAATCTATTGAGAAAGTTTAAAGTAAAATTAAAAAAAAGAAGAACAAAATTAAAACAAACAAGAATAATCTGTATAAAAAACAACAGCAAAAACAACAACAACAACAACAGCTGCGAAAAGGCCGCATACTAAAAATATATACTATACCTCGATTTGTTCCTTAGCAACCAACCCCGAGTAACCGGCAGGACAAAAAACAACGAATAATTATAGCAACAACAAATAGAATCAATGAGTATAAAAAATACGAAGAACGAACCTTATTTGTTCATAACAATGCCAATAGAATCAAAGTAAATTAAATTAATACTCGTAAGCGCCAGCGGAAAATACGCAATAAGCAATAATTATTTCCGATATACGGTAACGCGGTAACGTCATCGTCTATTAAAAATGAACGCCAGTCTCATCTACGAGATCCTCATGTACTTGAATTCATTCTATTTCGGGATGTACGCCTCTTTCGAGATTGGCGTTGGAGCCCTAAAAGCAATCAACTTGAATTATGGTGAAAATGTGCTGACCCGAGAGGCGATCATTTTACTAACATTTTGTATAGTCGAAATCATACGGATCGTGTTGGGAAGAAAAAGTAGTTTAAGTGATCGTGGTGCGTATTCAAAAAATTAAATACATATACGATTATATAAAGAAGTACGATACTACATATGTATATCAACGCCCACAACATTAACAAATATCATAATATTCTGTTAATTTTTCACTTCATACAATTTGTGGAATAGCTTAGATTATTTCTATGAATTGATTACTAACAAATATTTCCATGGATAAATTAATGGTTATACCCAGTCGGTTAACTTCATAGAACACAGGAACACATAGAAGTTAATCGATTTGCCAAAGCATTAAAATATCAAAAGTTTTTACAGTTTTTCTTTTCTTGATGTAAAATCAATAAAAATTCGAGAAAATTAAATTGATTTCATTTTTGAAAGAACACTATGTTAACAAAGTACTTATTAAAAAGAGTGAAGTATTTTTAGAAAAATATTTTACAAAAAAAATTAACCATTCGTTTATTGTATTACGCAGACAAAATTGTTTGTCTTTTTGTTGTTGTTTCTAAACCAATGATTCCTTGTCTAGCCTAGACCCATAATAACAAATTTGATGATTACTTACATATGTAGCTAGAAAGAGAGAGGACCCTCTACACTCACTGGTTATGAGACACTTAAGAGGTTAGTTTAAAGCTTTATAGCCCTTAGGACACTTTGAGATTTCTTTGAAGGGCATTCGATGTCGTCAAGTTTGCGTAAGTGAGGACTACAGATCCGCAGTTTTAACTTGAAATTTTTAAAAGCCCTTGAATACATACTTTCAATATGATTTTGTATTCTTGCTTGATGTTACCAAAATTAATTTAACCTCTTTTTGCTACATATATTAATAGTACAAAATGTTTTTAATTGTATAAAACGTTTACCAAGTTAACCAGATTAATTAAAATTTCATAACTCAGAAGAATGGGCAGGCTAAATTTTCCTTTATCCTTCTTCTTGTCGAATAGAATGACAAAAATTCTTCAAAAATTATATAGAAATTATATAAAAGCTAGTAATATTTTAAAACGTATAGTTTGTATGAACAGAATAATCTTACACAAATCTTTATTAATTGAAAGTCGTCACTTTTTTTTGGGCTCAATTCAGTAAAAAGACGTATATAGTATGTTCTGTTAAGTATATTTAGATAATAATTTGGAGTCGAACATTATTAACTTAGTTGAAGGAGCAACCAACTAATAGAACATCAAAAGGAATGTCTAAAAATAAGACGATAAAAAACATCAATCAAACTAAAACAATAGAAACAATTTGGCAGAAAACACAATACATTTCTTTATTAAGAGTCAGACAAAAAATACTTTAAAACGAGGCTGTTTTTGAAATCAATGATTTTTCTGACAAATTCCAAAACCAAAAACAGAAAATTTTAAAAATCATTTACTATGATTATGGCTAAACGACAATAAAGAATTTTTTTTGTCAATTTATACTATTACTTATACCTACGAATTGTATTTTTTTAATGATTATTGCATTTAATTTTTTTTCTACGTTTTTTTTTAACAGGTTGGCAAGCAATTTCCTCTGTTATACTCACACTGCCCAGTCTGGCATTTGTCATTTATTTGTGTTGTTTTCAAGCCTACATTCTCAAATTGGAAATTATTCTGAGTGCCTTAATGTTGATGTTACAAGGTGCGGAGCTCGTGTCGGCCAGCATCTTCGTTTGTACCATGTGCCAGCCGGTGACGTATACCTAGCAGTGGTGGAAATTTTATGTGAAACAATTTATGCTGTTACACATAAACAATTAACTACACTGAGAAATCAAACATGTACCATCATAAACAATGAGATAGATCAATGAGACTTATTATTGTATAAAATTATAAAATCACAACTAAACAAAAGGAAAACACAAATAATTCGAGGAAAAGATTGACATGGTTATTTCATTGTTTAGCAATATTGCAGAAACATTCTGTTAATAGACAGACATACATTCTGTTGTTATTGACTGATCTGGTCAATATAATGTACCTAAACTACAGAACAGGCAAGTAAAAGGTATTATTTATAAACACTTTTACCGCACTTTATTAAAAAACGATTTCTAAACAATTTAAAAATAAAATGCGTTTTAACCTTCTGAAAATCATATAAATGTGAAATATAAAATGTAAAAACACATGCATACTAAAAACATACTAAGATATAATAAGATTTCTTTTTTATTTAAAAATCCCGTTAGTTAATGAATCGCGCACACAGTGAGCCATTTTAATGCATGCACACATAGATTTTAAAATAACGTTAATTGATCTAAGATCTGCAAAAAATACGTATTACGATTCGCCAAAACTCGACTCACAGAAGAGTTTGAGTACGAGCTTTCTCGGTTAAAAATTGAATTATACTTTTTTTTAACTTTAAAAGTAGATATGTACTTACATATGTATATAAATAATTGTCACTCCAATAAAGAATAATGTTTCAACCTTTCAGGAAAATTAACTGGATGTTAAAACATACATATAAGACAGTAATAAATTAAAAATTTTTCAACTAATTATTGCCTTTTCTACTTTATGGACTTGAAATTGCAGTTTTTTGTCATAAATTGTACGATTTTTATCCTTCCAGAAAATGATATATGTATGATTTAAAACATCATCGAAATTATAATGTGTGTATAAATTTCAGTAAATTTAGCAGTGTAAATAAGAGCAAAAAACATTTTTATGAGCATATAGTTAACAATATAATTTTTTTTATAATTTTTATTAATTTTATATTTAAAATTTTCCCTACGCCGATATTAATATGTTCTTATTATTATTTTATATACGTGGTTATGAATAATTATAACATATGTAGGTGGTTATAATTACTCATAACCACGCATATTCGTATAAAATATTAACAATATTACTTTGCTTGAAGTTTTCTTGAAGTTGAAAAACTCAACACAGTATTTGAAAATTTTAACTTTTGTATCGTAAATAGTGATCGTCTAAATTATTGAATCAAAAAAAAACTTTTGAAATTTTTGACTGTGTATTAAAAAAAATATCACTTGTATTTGTGTGCTCTACGACGAAAGAGTAACAACAAGTTGGGTCCAATGAGTATGCAAGTTTTGTTGAGCCCGACACTCAACGTAGAACATATGCTATATACATATGTATGCATATATGTCATGTACTTCATCTAGCTCTTTCTCTTTACATTAGTATTCACATCAATCACAGAAAAAAAATACTATACTGTCAATATTCGATTGGCGGTTTTGCCAAAGTCCCAAGAATCATTCCAATGATTATGCAGAAGAAGTCAGATAATGATGATGATAATTCGAAAGTACTCACTATATTTTTAGCAAGTACGAGTAAGCAGTAAGTACTCGTACTACACGAAAAGAGGAATGGTTATGTCCCACAGGTTCATACGACAGACCTGTGTAAAATCCATCTCTGGGATGAATTATGAGTTCATTGTACATATATGATATAGATATGATATATGTATGATTATATATATATAATATATAAATATAATACATATATTATATAAATGATTAGATAAACTCATGTTAATGTTCTTACCTCAAAAATTTGTTGTCGAATGTAACAAAAAACTCATAAACAGTGAATGACTGAATGATGAATGAACAAAATTCATGAAATTAAATTGCACGATGTTATTCATCGAGAATAAAGTGGCTACAGAAATCATTTAAAAGAAGAGATTAAAGAAGATTGATTGAAGATTACAATTTTTCAAAAATATAATACCTAAGGAAACGCTTTATTTTATAATATGTAATTTCTTTTCAAAGAGGAAATGGAAATGTGTCATTTCTTGAAATGCTTAATTTTTTCTTTTTGCAATTTTCATCCTCGACCGACCATTCGGACCGACTGTCAAGTTGTTGAAAATGCGTACGAAATGCAACCATCAGTCTAAAAATACTAACTGAACTGAATTGTGCTCTACTGAAAAGATTTTCAATACGATAAAATGTGAAAATATATTAAGCAAAAAAAAATTACATATATAGCTTATGCTATAAATACTATAGATAAAAATAAAAAAATAATAGTGTGGAAATTTGGTGAAAGTTTTCATAAAAGTGAAAGAAGTGTCTTTACTTAAAAGTCAGCACATTTTTGGTATTATATTTTGATACTTCCTGAAATATCACAAAGCACATACATAAGCCATAAAATATGCCACCTCCAAAAAAGCCACCGGTCGTTGTCCCCAAAAAATCAAATCCCAGTCTGAGCTACCAGGTGTTGATCTATTTAAATTCTTTCTACTTCGGAATGTTCGCCTGCTGTGAACTGGGAATGGGTCTATTGAAGGCAATCAACTTAACCTATAAGGATCATATTCTGGCACAGGATTCTTGCATTCTTATTGGTCTTTGCATTTTGGAAACGATTCGCATAATATTGGGACGAAAAGGATCATTAGCCGACCGAGGTGCGTTAGGGTTCTTATCAATTATGTATGTACTTTGACAAAGACTTTTGAGTATGTATTTATAAAACTTTTAAATACCAAAAAAGGACTCACATAGAAACTTTTTCTATATCAAAAAAAAAACTGCATGAGCAACTTTTTAGTACAAGCGACAGTATCATAAATGAAACAATTTAATAGAACAAAATTTAATAAAACGAGAAAAATCAGTCCCAAATTCACAATTTAAGACAAATCGTTCATGAATCTTTTGAAATTTAAGACAATTTAAAACAAATCGCTTTCGAAAAATTGTTAAAATTTGCTTTGTTTTCACTACTATTCCCTTAATTACTCTTAGTTTTTGAAACTTTTATATAAAAGTTTTCATTTTTTAGATAGTAAATATGTTAATTACGTCACTCTTTTATCCACTCTTTTAAACATTAATGACAATTTTTATGGTCCTCTGAATAATACTCATTTACGACGCGTCGCGACAGTGAAATGTCATGAGTGTTTCGTTTATGTTTTCTTAAAGACGTGAACTGTAATGGCGCTGTCTAGTACCAGAAAAGTGTGTGTTTATGTACATATATAGCGTGTGTGTGGGCAGATCCGCAGCTTACTTGTATCAATGAGAGCTAAGGTTCCATACTTTTCCCAAACTTTTTACGCAATGTCTTAATACAAAATACAAAAAGTTATTTACAAAACCTAACCTTCAAAAGTTTTCAAACTTCCAGACACTCTTTTGTCTGTCTACAATAATAACTATAATTTTTGAAATTATCGCAATAAGCACCATTGAAATATTTAATTTCCTTAAATTTCTATTTCTTAAAATTAGGTTGGCCTGCAATTTTATCCGTGGTATTAACAGCTCCATGCTTCCTCGGTGTATCCTATATACTACTGCTACAGGCTTACAAACTACGTTTGGAGTATGTACTGTGTACATTGTTGCTGGGATTGTATTTAACAGAAGTTTGGTATGCAATATTATTTGTATTTTCGACATGTCGACCGGAAACATATGATTAGCATTTAAGAATAAAAAAAAATCTTAATGAAAGAAGAAATTTTAAAAATTAAATGAAATGAGAATGTCATCTTATGGTATGTCATAGCACTTACTTACGTACTTACTTAGAAACACTTGCACGCACATCCATATTACCGTAATTTTGTTGTAAACTTAATACTTTTTATAAAATTCTCGTAAATTGAAACGGATTTTAAATAAAGATTGTATGAACAAATTTAGCAAAATTTAAAAAAAAATCTACCAAATACATAATGTATATTGGATGGTTCCAAAAAATTAAAAAAAAAATTAAGTTTACGTAAAGATACGTAAAAAATCGTATATCGTTTGAAAAGAGACGGAAAATATATTGTGTAACTACATATTTTTTTAAGAATATATAAGCTTCTTGGAACCAATCACATTCATTGCAATAAAAACGTGATTTTTTATTGAGAAAATCATAAAAACGTGAGAAATTCATGTTCAATTAATTTTATGCAAATGTAATATGTATAATAATAAGAATATGCATAATGGAATCTAATAAATAGTATCATTATCGTTTATAAAAACTACATATAATACAAAGCATACGTTTGCTGTAAGAAGGCCATTACTTTCGAACATTTTATTCTACTTTTTCATTTTATTAAAATAATTCTTTATATTAAATCAATTTAATACATTTATGTCTTGTACTTCTCAAGCTAGAAGAGATAATATAAGTAATACAATTGTTCGAAGAGTCCTCTCCTGAAAAAATCCTATTTTGAGTTATACGGTTCTTGCACTAAACGAGACATGTATGTATGAATACTTAATGAAAATATGTTTATATGTACATATGTATATGAACATTATATGGAAAATTAGTAACAGTTTAAAAGAGAAGTGAATTGATTTTAAATTAAAAATATATTTGTTATTCTATACAAGAACATACAATTGCATACAAACACATCTAGTAATATGTAACCAGATATATATTGTACTAACAAACATACATAGATACATATTTAGATATACATATATTTTATGTATTGTGTAAGAAAGACCGATATGTATCATTTAAAGATCCACAGACAGATCCATCCTGCAATATATATGTACATATAATTTTGGATGAATTTTTAAGAGGCACATACGTTTTATACTCACGTGCATACACATACAATATATTACAAACTACAATATATTTACAATATATGTATCTACTTCATTATACATACAATACATACTACGAGTAGATCGGAAATATATGTATGTAGTAGAATATATTTATATATCATAAAAATAAAAAACGACGGTATATTATTTTAGAATTTTAAATTTTATTTTAAAAAAAACATTAATTTTTACCAACGAGGTTTTTTCTGTTCTATCGATGCACTTATCGCTGAAATTGTTTCAATTAAAAAAAAAATGTAGATGCAACAAAATGTAAACCCTTTGCAGATATAGGAGTATACTACTTCTGACATAACCTATTTTTAATAAAGTTATTATATTTATATACTATACAACTTTATTAAATCATTATCAAAAAGGTTAGCTGTTAGTAATATTTTTATATAATGTGTCTCTTTAAATCAGAAGGTAATTTTCTGGAACGATTTAAAATCAAAGGACAAAACGAAGAGCATAAGCACGAGCATAAGATTTTTAAAGATTTCATTTTCATGATTTGATTAATTCACGAAATGAAATTTGATTCACAATCTTTTCCGAAGCGAAGTGAGCCCACTTGCTATTTTTATAATGGCAGAAAAGCAAAGTTGAAATATCCAGAGAATTTTGTTGTCTGAGGGTTGTAATCCTTGCCACGGCCGAAAGCCGCCACGCATCATGACTTTTAATGCGAAAGTACTTTGCATTATCGAGAGAATTTTGTTGTCTGAGGCTTGTGGTCCTTGCCTCCCGATATTGGCTAAACTGAACTTTACCAATGGATTTAATCTCTGCAAGATTTGAACTTGATCTTATTCTTCGGTCGGTTTTAATATTGCCAATTATCATAGAAAGGACCTTAGTTTAGTTCTTTTAGAGAAATCTTTCTTAAGAAAAAACTACGCAGTTAATTAACAATTTATTAGAGAAATTTATTAATCTACAATAATTACGAAATACTCTGTTAATGTAACAATTAAATTGCTGACACTTTTAATACTTTACACTATAAATTTCAATTATTCTATACTCATTTGAAAATTACTTCACAATCTTCTTTTATTTCTCTGGCTATAAAGTTTAAAAAAACACGGCAAACATTTTTTTCTTTTGGAAAAAATTCTGGTGTTCTGCCTTCAAAATTCAAAATTTTAAAAAAATTGCCAACTTTTATTCATCTGCAATTAGATCGTTGGTGTTTCATTATAATAGTGCAGAAACAATCAGGGGCAGCATGAATTCAGGCAGGATGGATTCGGGTAAGAATGATGTTGGCGACTTCAACTCGCCCGAAATATGTATGTACCTATATTAATTTATTTTCATTGACTCTAGATGAAGATCTTAATAATACCAAACGAGATCCTTCGTCGTCTGCCAGCAGCAAGTTTCGACGCCAACGCAAACTTAATTGGACGGCGGATTCAGAAAAGGAAACTTTTCATACAGTCGTCATCAACTATAAGTACCCGCAGAATAAAAGTACCCACCAGCAAAGTGATTTGGATCAGGGCACGAGTATTGAAAACCGACCTGGAGCACGCTGCAAAACGTTACGCAATACATGGCGAAAAGAGTTGGCCAAAATGAATGCGGCAACGGCAAAAATCAATAACGGGAAAGGCAATATCACAACCAATATTTTGTCAACTGACGAAGTATCTGATATGAATTTACGTAAATTATATGGAGAGTCATTGAGTGATTTAAATGAGCCAACCCTCGTTGGACAACCATTGAACGAAGAGAATAAAACTTGTACAACTATAGATGAAGTAACCCATGAGGCGAAGATCACGAGTGAAGAAAACCTTATGAGAGAAACAGTGAAATCGACGGATGAAGAGAAACGCATAAGTCCAGAGAGACTCATGGATGAAAAGAAACCCATTAATGATGAGAAACCCATGAAGGAAGAGAAACCCATGAAAGAAGAAAAATGCATGAATGAAAAGAAACCCATGAATGAAGAGAAACTCAGGGAGGAAGATAAACCCACAAAGGAAGGAATATCCATGAATAAAGATATACCCTTTAATGAGAAGAAACCTTGTGATGCAGAGAAACTCAGCAAGAAAGAAAATACCACAAATAAAGTAAACATCATGGAAGAGATTAAGCTCACAGATGTTGTGAAGACTCTAAATGAATTGAAGCCTGTGGATGAGGTGAAGACTAAAAATGAAAATAAAATCTCGTATGAAATAGAGACCACCAAAGAAGTTAAGGGTATGGATAATATAAAAAGTGTGATGAATGTGGTACAATTCTTAGATAATGTAAAAATCGCGAAGGAGTCGAAGACTGCGAATGATGTAAACATCCTGAATGAGGTGACACTTAAAGATAACGAGATCGTCACGAGCTTTGTAAACACGCCAAATGATAATGTGAACATCAGGAATGAGTTGAAGCCAACGGATGATGTAAAAGTCACAAATACGGTGAAACTTGTAGAAGCTAAGGCCACAAGTAAAATGAAAACCCAGTATGAAGGACAACGAAAGAATGTACTTAAATCTGAGAATGAAACGAAATCCAATCATGAAGTTCTCACCGTTATAGAGATTAGTGACGATGAAGATGATAATGATAATGATAAAGAAGTTAAAGCCACCACCACAATCAAGGACAGTACACCAACAGTTACTATTCAACAAGGAAAACCGAAAGTTAGATGCATTCCGCGTTTATACAAAACCAAAACCACTTCAACCAGTAACCCGCTAATGGTCGATAAAATGCTCCCGGTCGACAGTATGGAAGATATTGAAGAAAAATTGAAAATTAAATCCGTGACAGCTAATTGCTCAAGTAAAAGTGGTGGTGGTAATACATCGCAACATTTAAAAGTTAATACACAGTCTGCTAATGGCTTTAAGCAACGACAACTAGAGCTCCATCGTCATCGTATTGCCGTTGAACAGAAACGTCTGGACTTACTGGAGTTAAAAATGGCCCGGGAACGTGATGAAATGTGTCGGGAACAAATACTTTTCGAAAAGCAGATGGAAAAATACGACTGGCAAGCTCGTCCAAATAAAGAGGCTTAAAATTCGGAATAATGACAAATAACTTTTCAGTATTTTTTTTTTTTTTTAAATTCTACAGTAAAATAGACAAGCAATGTAATAAACAAATTTAAACAAAATTTATTTCAAATAAAAAATTCCAATCACCAAATTTATTTTTTTAATGCATTTTATTGCACCAAAGGAAATATTTTTTAATTCTATCGCTCAGAAATCACTCACTAAATCATCACTGATTTATCGTTCATGAATCAGTTGTGAAAATTCAAACCTCTAATATTTTCACACGCATTTAATTTATATCGTAGTTTCTTGTATGCTATTTCCACTAGATTATATTTGGAAAATATATGTCTAGTCTCTGAATTGGATAAAAATAAGATAGTCAATCGGATCAACATAAAACTTTTCATATCTCATTAACTCAATTTTGAGAAAGGCAATGATTAGAGAGCCAAATTTATAAATTTTTTGTCCGAATACGTCTTTGTGGTTTGTGTTTTGGATAGCAGTTAATTCGATACCGGAACCTTCCTAATCTTATACTCTAGCGTGAAAAGGCTTAACAACAGCTGGTAAATATGTACATAAATACTCGAAATGATTTCCATTTTCCCGCCAAATTATTAGAGTTGTCATAATTGTTTGGTCGTATTCATTCATAATAAACACACAAATAAAGATCAGATTTTAAAGATCAGATTAATAACATAGAGTGATCTAATGGCCGATTCACCATGTAAGCTAAAGCTATTATATAAAACTATTCAATTAACACCTTAACATCTTCTTTATGCGGCTCAGGCGAACCACGAGCAAAACGACAACGTGTGGACAAAGCAGGACGCTTTGCGGCCTTGGAAAAATTAAAGAAACTCAAAGGAAGCAAAAACAAATGTGATGTAGAGGAGCAAGTGGATAATGTCTACGAAATAGTAGATGAGCGTGAATATGCAAAGAAGGCAAAACAGATATATGGTCATGATTGGATTGAAGATGGTGAATGTTGATGAAAAGTCATATGAAACTGTGCTATAACTAAACCTTTTTTACCGCACTTACAGATGGCGATGGTATGGGCTACACTGAAGACGGACGGGATTTCTTCGAAGATGAGGACGACTTTTCGGATGATGATTCGGAAAGAAAGTCTCAGAAGCAAAATAAAAAAGGCGGAGACAGCAAAAAACGTTTACGTGATAGTGACAAGCCAGTGAAAGGAAAAGGCTCTATTCGTAATCTCTTTTGCAATGCAGTGCCAAAAAAGCCGACCGTAATAAAATTGGAAGATGACACGGTGCTAGCAGATATCCTGGGCGAGCTGGAAGAAAAACCAAAAGTGAGTGGAAGCAATGAGAACTCAGTTAATGGAACTAAATCTGCTAATGGCACTGGCAGCTCTTCGCGAAAATCTGAAGCCGCTCTAGTCAGAGATTATGTAAATAACTTTGTTAGTAATATAACGAAGAAGAAGAAGGGTCAAGATGCTGAGACTCTTGAGACAAATGATGATGAGTTGTTAGAACGTCTAATGAAGTCGAAACGTTCAGAAAAGTTGAAGTCCAACGCCTTTAAAGCAGTAGAGTTCGAGCAAAACAATGCAAACAGATCAGTGACAAATACCAAACCGAATACAGTGACAGACGAAGAGTCGAGAATCGGTCAAATCGAAGAGAAACATTTAGTAAAAGGTGATGTGCCCGTTTCAGATATGGATTTTAGCTGTTTGCAGGATGATGAAAACCAATTTGAACTTGAACTCCCGAAAGAAGTACATAATGATCCAAAATCATGTGAAAACAAGGTAGGGCCGATTATAGCGAATAAAAGTAGTATGGAAAAAACAACAAATGATGACATTACCGAGTTGCTCAACAATTGGGAAAATATTTGTCAAAATGATAACTTTGAAGAAGAAATACAAAGTAACAGCAGCGATACAAACGACGTCACACTGCCGCAGAGTAATCTGAAATTCTGGTATTGGGAAGCTTGGGAGGATGCCGCCAAACGGCCGGGAGAAGTGTTTCTTTTCGGTCGGACGGCTGAGGGTAAATCAGTGAGTGTACGCGTCGAGAATATTGAACGGGTCTTATATTTGCTGCCTCGAGAATATGTAAGTATTTTCTCTGGCCCAAAAATATCGTCCTATTTTTAGTTGAAGATTTAATATTAATATTTTGCAGTTACTCGATCCCATTACTAAAGAACCCACACAACAGAAAGTTACCTTGGCTGATTTGTACAAAGAATTCGATAAGGAAATTGCTGTCGACTTGAATTTAAATAGTTTTCGGTCGCGTAAAGTGGCAAAAAACTTTGCTTACCATTCCATTGGTATCGATGTACCACAGGTCTGTGATTATATGGAGGTTAGTTTACAAGAACAGCGACATCAAATATCAGCAACAGTTGAAACATCATCGTTCGCATTACTTTGAGCGATACATCACCAATACGTTAATTGAAGTGCAATAATGACAGTCCTTGCCTTCTCTTTCTCCTCTCATTAGGTACACTATGATGGCAAAAAGCCCCCTCCAGATATCAAGAAAAAATACAATTCAATTGCTCACATCTTTGGCTCCAACACCACCTCTTTGGAAACCTTTTTGCTGGAGCGCAAAATCAAAGGACCCTGCTGGCTTACCATACAACAATTCAAATTCAATCCCGCACCCTTAAGCTGGTGCAAAGTGGATGTCAGCGCCAACTCACCCAAGTGCATTGTTCTTTCCGATGATCCCAAACCGGTGCCTCCGCCTTCTCTGAACCTGCTCACTCTAAATGTGCGCACCTCATTAAATCCGAAAACTTTAAAAAATGAAATCGTCATGATTTCTATGTTGGTACACAATCGCTTCTGCATCGATAAGCCAGCACCGCAGCCACCCTTCAATCGCCACATGTGCGGACTCACTCGACCCGCAAATGTCATTTGGCCTTTGGATTTGAGTGGTCGTCTGGCCAACTTTAAGTCAACTCGTCTCTTCAAGCACGATACGGAGCGAGCTCTGCTCAGTTGGTTTCTGGCGCAATACCAACAGATCGACGCCGATTTGATAGTAACCTACGACGCCCTCGATTGCCAACTGGATATTATCACCGATCGCATTGTCACCAACAAGATACCGCAGTGGTCACGTTTGGGTCGCCTACGTATGATAAACGCTTTCGGCAGAAAACTGCTGGATTTTTTTATTGGCCGTATGGTTTGTGATGTCAAACGTTCGGCAGAGGAATGCATTCGTTCGCGTTCGTATGACCTACAGACATTAAGTCAAAACGTTCTAAAGATAAAAGAAAACGAACGCATGGAAGTGAATGAAGAGGATTTGCTGGAAATGTATGAGACGGGTAGGCTTAGACTGCTTTTAATTGATGTATTTATTCATAGAATTTAATACACGATCCACTTTCCAGGAGACGGTATCCTAAAACTTATTTCGTTGACCATGCAGGATTCTTCATATATTTTGCGAATCATGTATGAGCTTAACATCATGCCTCTGGCATTGCAGATCACCAACATCTGCGGCAATACAATGACGCGTACACTACAAAGTGGGCGTTCCGAACGTAACGAATTCCTTCTCTTGCATGCTTTTACCGAAAAGAACTACATAGTTCCTGATAAAAAGAAACGCGAGTGGGGGGCGGCGGCGTCTGCCCATTCAAATCCTGCAGATGAATTTAGCACCGACGCCGACAGCCGAATATCTGCGCCTCTAACTACATCTGGAGCACGCAAGAAGGCGGCATACTCGGGCGGTCTTGTGCTTGAGCCCATACGTGGTCTCTACGACCGGTACATCCTGCTGATGGACTTCAATTCGCTTTATCCGAGTATTATACAAGAGTACAACATCTGCTTCACCACCGTGCAGCAGCCGTACAATCCAGATGATCTGCCGACACTGCCTGATCCTACCTCACAGCAGGAGCAGGGCATACTGCCGCAACAGCTACGTCGCCTCGTCGAATCTAGACGTGAAGTGAAGAAATTGATGGCTGCACCGGACTTATCATCCGAATTACAAGTGCAGTATCATATTCGTCAGATGGCGTTGAAACTTACCGCCAACTCAATGTACGGTTGCTTAGGTTTTGCGCATTCACGTTTCTTTGCGCAACACTTGGCTGCCCTGGTGACTCATAAGGGTCGAGAAATTCTTCAAAATACACAAAGTCTCGTGCAGAAGCTGAACTATGAAGTTGTTTACGGCGACACCGATTCGATTATGGTCAATACAAATATCATCGATTATGATCAGGTCTTCAAAATCGGCAACAGCATCAAGCAAAGTGTAAATAAAATGTACAAACAATTGGAGTTAGACATCGATGGAGTTTTCAGCTGCCTTTTATTGTTAAAAAAGAAAAAATATGCTGCCGTTAAAGTGTATAAAAATGCCAAAGGTAGTTGCTTTTTTTAATATTTATTTGATGAAATTGTTGTTGCTTCAAGGATCATGTGAAATCGCTGCGACGGCAGACTGATGAGGTACCTTTTGCGACTTACGAGACTTGTGGGACAGAATATAACATAGGAAACGTTTTTACTGTAGCTCACGCTTTAAGTTTCTTAGTGTAAATCCTAAAATAAGCAGCGGAGGTATAACTTTAGTGCTTGCTAAAATAAAGCAGAATTTGCGAGCGATATACAAAGTGAACGTGTTAACGTATTAAATAAGACTACACAAATGACCGTCTTTGTCCATGTGAGACTTAGGCACTATACAACATAGCTATAAGGTAGTCTAATATGTTATAATATGATTTGTCATTATTTACAGGAGAATTGAAAAAGGAACAAGAACACAAAGGTCTCGACATAGTGCGTCGTGATTGGTCTCAACTTGCCATCATGGTGGGCAAAGTGGTGCTGGACGAAATCTTATCCGAAAAACAATTGGATGAGAAGCTCGATGCAGTGCATTCACATCTTGAAAAAATAAAGACACAAATTCATGAAGACGCCGTACCATTGCCCATGTTTTTGATAACCAAACAACTTTCGAAAGCGCCTGGAGAATTCAAAAATGCTTCTGCTGCACAACCGCATGTTCAGGTAGCGTTGCGCATGAACGCGACGCGCAATCGTCGCTACAAACGTGGTGATATGGTGGATTTTGTGATCTGTGAGGATGGTACCACAAACGCAGTCGCACAGCGTGCCTACCACCTGGACGAGGTGAAAGCAAACGCTGCCCTAAAGCTGGATAAGAATTACTATTTGGCTCATCAAATCCATCCGGTAGTTACACGCCTTGTAGAAGTGCTGGAAGGCACTGATGCGAGTCGCATTGCTGAGTGCTTGGGTCTCGATTCGAGTAAATTCAAAGCTGCTGTGCAGAGGTGAGAAAAATTGCAGAATTTCCCAAAAAATTCGGAAAGGCCTCTTTGAATTTATAAAACTTTATCCTGCATCATTCTACTAGATCGCATGAAGAGCGTTTGGAAGACTCTGTTGGTGAAACACTTGTCAAGACCAATCAACAAAAATTTCGTCTATGCGAGAAATTCAAATTCCTTTGCGTTAGTTGCAAAACGGAAAATGTTATAGCCTCCGCTTTCAAACCGATCGGAAGTCGCAGCTACGAAGCTGTCCTTCAAAAGTGCAACAATCCCGAGTGCACCACTTCACCGTATCAGTACATCGTCTCTATACGTAATCAACTGATACTCACTATGCGACGTTGTATCGAGCGTTTCTATCGAAACTGGCTCGTGTGTGACAATCCAGCATGCAACCAGAATACACGCTCACTCACCCACGTGACCATTGGCAATCGTCCGATTTGTCTATACTGCAAGAATGGTGCACTGGTGCGTCAGTATTCGGAGCGCGATTTATATACACAATTGTGTTATTTTCAGTATATGTTCGATCTAAGCAAATATCAGCATAAAAGTATGTAGAATATCAAGAAAAATTATTTCATTTTTCTAACGATTTTGTGCTCTCTTATCAACAGATGTTACACTTTCATCCGAAGTGGAGATGGCTTATCATGCGTTACGTGAAACTGTAGATCAGCAGCTGGCAAAATCCGTGTATAGCACAATTTCTTTGGCAAAACTATTCGCTCATTTTAAATCGTTGGAAAAAAGTGATGAAGTAGATCACACCAAAATCAATATTTATACAGTTCCGGTAGCTACCAGTTTAGAGGATTGCTAGAATTTATTCTTTTAATGTTTTTTAATAATATTTTATAGTTTTTTATTCCTGTTTTTTGTCAGTAAAGTGAAAATTTTTGCTCAAATATACATATTTTTTTAATAAAAATTGTTTATCTTTGGTGTCCCACAAAATTCATGCAAGAAGTAATTTTGATAGACAACAAAGGTTTTTAATTAAAAGTTGTGTACTTTTGATTGATTCATAAACTATACAGTTTGACCTATATATATGAAAAAATATATATTGTATATCGCGTAAATAGACTGCACGGCTTATACGCACTCTTTTACTGTATTTCGCTAATACAGCGCTCAATTTCCTTCGAAACTATGTAGAAACCGAAATATAATTTTCCAAAGGGTTGTTTTGTGATTCACTGAAAAAAAATTCATGAATTATAAATTTTTATTAAGGCGTCCGTCGTCATTTCAATAATAAAAAAATTATTTCCTTCACTTTATAAAACCTTCACTTTTCTCCGAAAAATAAATGAGGCTGACATCTTTATTTGAAAAGAAATGGTCTACGGCCTGTTTTTTTTTTAAATATACAAAATTTTATTATAAAAACTATGGACTTATCCTTTAAATTCTTCTACATACTAGGATCATCTTAAAAATTTCTCCACTGGAAAATATCTAAACGATTCATTAAAGATATCGGTAAAAGCGGTACTGACCAATTCATTTATAATCGGTTTTATGATTGGAAAACCAATAGGCCACATCGTATTAATAACGCTATCACTTAAATTATCGATACGACTTCGGCCTTCAACTATAAAATCCGAAATATGCATCTTAAGACCACCCAATTGATCAGCTTCAACATGTACATTCAACAATGCACCGGGTTCACCGAGACGTTGAACGCTTGTGGTTTGACTGAAAAGAAAAAAAAAAGAAAAAGCCCACCAAAAAAAGAACAGTCGATCAATTTAAAAACACTACTGTCGGCTTTCTAAGGCGTCATACAAGGGATCTCTTTAAATACCTATAATCATATAAAGTCATATTCCATACGCCACTCCTGGTAATGGGACTATTCAAGAAATGACCCGATACCTCATAGTAACCTTCCAGGCTCTTTTCCGGAAAATATTGTGAATATATAATGCGTTTATTATCAAAGTCCGTACGATATTTGGTCACCACCGAACGGGACCAACCATATTCGGAGACATTTCGTAGAATTAACTGGAAGGCACCTAGACCATTGCGACTACCACGATGCAGTTCAACACGAGCGGCATGATGCGGATCGAAGGGGCGTACATTGTAGGCGGGCAGACCTGTGGAAATCATACGATAATTTTTTAAATAATAATGGATGCAATCTGTAAAATGTATGAAAATGAAACTATGAATTATATTGTTTTAAAAACTTTAGGAATTTTCTCAGATATCTTTTCCTCTTTAGTTTGTCTCTTTCTTACCTGTCGCAAAGTAACTGCGTAAATCATTGAAAGCATCTTTTATACAATCATCGAAATCTTCATTATCCATCTGACATTTGCCCAAAAGATGTCGCAGATCATCATCAATTGATTGATAATCTCGAACTTCGTCAGCAACTGCATTAACTGTTGTTTGTGTTATTGTTATTATTATAGCCGTCAAGACTAAACTAAAATAAGTTGGCTGATAATTGAATAACTTCAGGCACAGCATTTTGGGTTTCTAGGATTTATTCTATGTTTAATGTTTTCGTTTAGAAATTAACTAAAAATTCTTTTTGACTACAAGAACCTTAAAATGCAAGGGAAAAATTAGTTCATTATAAGCAAATTAAATTTATTATTTGTTATGTAAATTACGAATATTTTCTCTTTAAAATTATCATTCAACTTAATCGTAAATTTTATAATTTCTTCACTAATTAAACTTTAAGCAAAAACATAAAAGCCATATGAAATCATGATTGTACATACATGTTCTTCGGTCTCTCATATATTGTCTGAAAATTTGTGTGTAGTATAATCGTATGATTATATTTTGTGTTTGTTGTTTTTTTTTGCAATCGTAGTATTATGCAATGTTCAAGGTGTTTTTTTTTCCAAACAATTCAAACGCTTTTTTTGTTTTATTATTGTTAATATATTTACATAAAATGCAATTCAGGAAAGAGAAAAAGAGAAAACGAACACTTAACTAAACAATAATTTAAATAAATAATTGATAGAAAGAAATATCTAAAAATTGAACAGATTTCCAAGAGAATGTATTTAAAACGAAAGATTTAAGACTTACAATACTTAATAATGATCATAGCAACTAATAATAATTTTAATTTTTGTTTTAATGCCTAATTTAAAATTTTAAAATTAATTTACTTTTATACTACTATTTTTTAACTAACTAAATTTGTTCGGAAAATGTAAAAGTTGTAAATAAACCAAGTGCTAAAGATTTGAATTGAAGAAGAAGACGACAAATAACGATTTCACGTGTATAGCAGTTGCCTGTTCGTTTCTTAAGTCTTTCGTTTGATTGCAAAGAATTTTGATTGATTTCGTTTTCTATGAATTTAATTAAACTTTTTAATGACAACGATTTTTTTCCCCAACGTTTTTTCTTCTTTGTCGTTTAAAGTTTGCAATTATTTAAAGAAATACATATAAGTTGTCCACTACACAGAGAGATGATGTGAAGAAAGTATAAGCAATTATCGTAAATGCACCATAATGCAATTATGGTAGGCACAAACAAATTATACATTCACCATTCCTACCGAAAGACAAGTAAATGTGTGTATTTTTCCAAAAACAATTTTCATTTTCAACTCAGTAAAAAAACAAACGAAAACAACATTTTTCTATTCCTTAATTGATTTCAAAATTGCCGAGATACACTTTGTGGTACAACGCGCGCGCACTGAATAACAAAAAATGCGTTGTTTGCTACACCGTCCATTCGCCCAGAGACAACTGACTGTTGGTCATCATTGTCCATTAGGCAAAACCATAAGCCATCCACCATAAGCCAAACCAGGTGAGTTGAAGCTACGAAATTGCATTTTTTTTTTGTTTTCAAGAAATGAAAGAGCACAGTTTCCTCTTTTGTTTCGATTTTTAGAGTTACTTTTTGGGAAAATTATGCAAGAAGCTTTAAGCTTCTTGGTAGGTTTTTGTAAGCACAAATAAAAGAGAGAGAGAGAGAGAGAGTACGTGAAAAACAATGGAGTAATGGGTAAGAGATGGAGAAAAAGACTTGAGAAAATTTGAAAAATTTTCAATGAAATTTGCAATGCAAGCAAGCAAGTCTTTAATTTTTTTTTTTTATTTATCGATTGATTTAATCGGTTCAAGGTATCAAAAGAAACCAATTCATTATTTAGTGAAATAAACTACAACCAAATATTAACAACCATTGATGAAACAATAACTATCAAGAAATCAAGGTTTTTTTAAATTGCCGTTTAAGATCATTTAAACAGTGGCGTATTCTGTCCCTGTGAGATGATCTAAGAGGGGGACCATTTTATTTTTACTCCACAACTCCTCCTATTTTTTATACAAAACTACGCCCACCGAAAACCTTAAACTAAGTGCGCCACTGCGCTTAGATAAATTACATCAGACTAAAAGAAAGAGAAACGGAGGGACCACTCGTATTATATAACTTTAACTATTCAATTATAAAAAGGTTTAAATAAATTTTTTTTTAATTTTTTCACATTTTTTTATTTTTCGTATTTTGAAGAAAATGTCAATAACAGCCAACAAATTAAATGGTCATAAAATTAAGACGTAAAATCAAGATCAAAACTAGATCAAGTTCAGTGCCCAACTGAATTGTTAATTGTTTTTTAAGATCATCGCGTAATATTTAAAAGTTGTAATGGCTTTAAAAAAATTTTTTTATTGAAAAAGAACGAAAAAAACGAACTTCATAAAGTTTTCTGCCTGTTGATTTCAATTTTATTATTAACGTTTATTACAATTTCTGATCAGCTGTTCGAATATGTTCTGATAAGAGCTTCGAAACGTGCGCTCTGTGACATTTCGTTTGCGAAAAACAACAACAATAAAAAAATATATCAACAAAACAAAGGACGACCTGAAAAATCTTATGATTAATCGTCATTTAAAATTTATAGCAATTTAAAATTAATATAATTATTAAAAAATAACATAAATAAATATCAAATTGTCAGAGTTAAACAAAAATGGAGGTAGAATTTAGTAGAGAGAATTTTATGTTGCCGGAAAAGAAATACGAATGTAAGTAAATATATTTGCCGAAAAGTATTCAAGATTCCTAAAATTATTGTTTATTTCAAATTCAACAGACTTGGATCATACCGCTGATGTGCAGTAAGTCAGGAAATTCACTTGTCCTCATTTTAAGCACAGCCAAGCGCTCCTTTCTTCTAATTGCATTTTTCGCATTCTTGTGGTTTTGTTACAGATTACACGCCTGGGGCTCCACACTCGCGGAGACTTTTGAACAATGCGGTGTAGCTATGTTTGGCTACATGACCGAACTGGAATATGTTTCTGTGGAGCAATGTTACCAAATTGAAGCCAAAGCTGATGACCTAGAAGGTTTACTGTTTCATTTTCTTGACGAGCTGCTGTTCCTTTTTTCCGTCGAACCATTTTTAATTTGTAAAAAATTGGATATCACAAAATTTGATATGGATAAATTTGAAATTGAATGCCGGTGCTTTGGTGAACCATTCGAAATTGGAAAACATCCGCAGGGCAGTGAAGTCAAAGCGATCACTTATTCTGCGATGCAGATTATTCAGGAACCGGAACGAAGTAATTTTGAAGTTTTCGTTATTATTGATATATGATGAAAATGGAGAAATGCAAGCGCCTATGCACATTATTTAGTTAAGTAACAATGTTGGACTATTTTTGTTCTATCGCATAATAAAACATTTCTTTTTTTAACGTTATTTTTTAATCTTTTTTTTACCATATTTATTTATTCGATTTATAGTATAACCTATTTCATAATAATGTCCTATGCTCGAGATGAAATCCTTTTCTAAGCATCCACAGAAAAGTCCATGATGAACACTCCTTCAATGACAGTAACCTATATATTTTATACACTACATTAAAAGCTATAACAAGTATATCAGAAAAGGTTATAATACAATTTATTATATGTATTAAATATATATATAATAACTATAATAACTAGAACTTTACCATGTCCGTCCGTCTGTCTGTCCGTCTGTGGAAATCACGATTACAGGAGAACGAATAGTGGTATCGTCATGAAATTTGGTACAAGTATTCTTTGTTATCTTTGGCTGTTTGGTAAAATGGGGGAAATCGGACCAGTGCCACTACTTCTGTTTATAGCGAATATTGATTTATCCTTGCTTATAGCTCAATTTCTCGGCTTGTAGAGTGAACGTTTTTTTCTGAGTCCACCATCTTAGAATAAAATATACTCAAAAAAATGGGCGTGGTCCGCCTACTGGTATATCATGCCATATAATAAGGTGTTGAGAAAACCGGTGTTGTAATCGATAAAAATTTACTATCTGTAAATAAAACAAGTAAGAGTGTTAGACTCGGCCTGGCCAAAGCTCATATACCCTACACCCGCATCCGTCAAAGGAAAGTTTAAAGTGGGTGCGCGACGCCCCCTTTCATTTCACTTACAAACAGTAAATTTTGAGCTATTAACCGATTTACAACATCGCTTTTCCCAACAAACACCTTATTATATGATATGGCATATCAGTGGGCGTGTCACGCCCATTTTTGGAATTTTTGTTTATTTTTAGTCTGAGACGGTGGACTCGGAAATAAGATTTTAGCTTCAATATAATAAGCACGGATTACAACATCGGATTACAACATGACAACATCTTTATTCGTTCTCCTGCAATCGTGATTTCCACAGACGGACGGACGGACAGGGCTAAATCGACTCAGGAGGTGATTCTGAGCCAATATATATATACTTTTATATACCTGCCACGTCTCCTACGAAAAAAACTGAAAATGAAAGTAAATGCTTGACGGCCTTTGGCCGGGGCGGGGATTAAAACCCTCAGCCAACAAAACCATCTGCTTGCTGAAAAGACTGGGTTTGAAATAACGCTCATTTTGGCATTTGAGCCTTATTTCTCTGAGCCGTATTTTTGTAGGGTATTGTTGCATCAAATAAATCATATCTTGTTATTAAAAATTATAATGCATTTAATTTATTTAATTTTTTAATAATTATAGGAAATTCAATGCTTCTCTATGCATTGAAATGAAACAAAACAATGCAATAAAAGTTCTTGAACGCATGATATCCTTGAGCTCCTAATACGCATATCCATACTATACTATGGATATACTGGTAAAAAAAATATGAACAAAAACTATACTATTGCAACCCTTGGCAAAGACATTTAATTTTTTTTAAAAGCGTGGAAAACAAAGGAGTCATCCAGTAAATGGAATACTAAGAATAAGGTACCGAGGTACCCCCTTGCAAACAAATAATTTATATATTAATATAAATATATTTATATATAAGATGTCACGTAAAATATCGTGACATACATATATAGTATGCATACATAGGAATTAAAAAAAAACTTTAAACAAGTTAAAAAAATGTCAAGAAAGCCTGCTTTCGAATTTGTTGAAGGTACCACAAAAATTTGTGCGAATAATTTTAATCAAAGAACTTAAATACCCTTTTTTTGGCAAAACCTTCGTCCTTTTCAAGCTATTAAGGGATGAAATGAAACACAAAGCATGAATGACAATTGCAGCATATTTATATTAGTATAAAAGCATAAAGGGATCCGTTTTTAAAGTATGGTGGTGGCCGATTAATGCAATCTGAATTTTGCTTCATCAAAAGTTCTATTCATTTGATGAATTTAATTGACAACCTTTGTGAACCAGGATTTTATGCATTTCTCAGATACGAATTCTCAGATAGGTTGTTCGTATGGACTTATTCAGTGTCATGTATGTATGTATGTATATACAATAAGACCCTTGCTTCACCATATTCACGGGCATTTTTGGAATTTCGGTCATTTTTGGCAATACATTTTGTGGGTGTGCTTTTAAATAAAGTACACTGGCAATACACCCGTACCTATGTGCGTATCTATGAGCAGCAAAAGGTTTGGCATCAATGGAAAAGTCCCGCCAATATTTGGCGTGCATGTTTTCTTGGAAGAAAACAAACATGCTTAAAGAAAAAAGAGCTTAGACGCAAGTACAAAGTACTTCATTTTGCTCATTTCACTCTTTGTTGGCCCCTTCGCTAATTTTACTGTATCAGTCATGGCAGGGGAATGGGATCCACACGCCACAAACAGCGAAAACAGATTCGAAAAAGATCGGATGACAACTTCCACGAAAAATTCAGAAAATTCTTTATATTGAACCTTTTATTTCCCCCGGCATGATCTATTACAATTCAAAAACGTTCCTAAATGATTCGGATTCGTACCAATGTAGTTACAAATATGTAGTAGGAAAAGGTAATAAAAAACCCCAAATATGTACAGATATCATCCACCATATTGGATATTAATTACTTTCCTATTAATGACTTTCCTAAAAGAAGATAGCTTGTCCTTGTTCTTGTTTCAGTCCTTCGATAAATCGGGAATTATTGAAGACAATCTAAAATCAACCAGTAAATATCATCTGATTAAAATTGATCCGCAATCAAAAGGCCTATGATTCCAATATTAACCTATGTATATATACTGCGTTTATAGAACCTGCGTTTATAGTTCAGAACCGGAACCTTCTTTAACTCAGTTGCATTATTTTGATTTAGGGCCGCTTTTTCAATGTCCGGTTAAGTGCTAACCTAGACTTTCAAACGTCAATTTGTAAAAAATGTTGACGTTTAAAAGTCCCGGTAAGCACTTAACCGGACATTGAGAAAACGGCCCTTAATAATTTCACTAATAAATAAATATTATTATTGTATGTGGTACCTATAAATTTGCTTTAGTAATCCCAAAATATACGATAAATATATTTTAAATCTATGAAGCCACTTTCCTCTAATAGTCATTGTAGAGAAGAATTTCTTTTTAGTGGGATTTTTAACTCCCAAAATCGGTTGGGGGTAAACGCGTACTATGAAGAAAACATCGAAATTGCGAGGGGCGGAATATTAATGAACGATTGAAGCTAAAATTTTAAGTTGACTTCAATAGTTTTACAATATTATAAACAATTGATGCCTAATTGTAGTCATATTTTATGACACACAAATGACACCTTTGTAAAATGTAGGTGTTATTTTGTTGAAGGTGTGTGCCAATTGTGACTAAATTCGGCTAATTGCTAATTGGACAACACAATTAAGCCACAGTATTGGAAAGTTTTAAAGCATTTCCGTTGGAATGTAGATTTTGGGTAAATTTTAGTAACAATTGGCATACAACACACCCTTAATGCCAAAACATTTTACTTTCTTTTAAATAAATGAAATTTAACTGATATAAAGCGTTTTTATTTTTTTAAAAAGGGCGAGTCTCTGACAAAAAGTATCAATCGAATAGCAAAAGTATCAATTACAGTTTCAGTGTTGAAAGTCATTGCTGCAAAGGATATGTATCAAGTTCGCGTTGAGGGAGCTTCTAAAGTCATATAAATTATTAAGGTCACGAAACAATATCCGTATATTAAATTGTGTTATTGCATTAAAAATATGTATATCGTTTAGTATTGTCTTAAAATACTCCCATATTCAACGGAAATTAAAACCATACGTTATCGTATGTAGTGCTATTACAAAAAGATGTTGAATTCGAAAAACGCTTCATTCTATTCTATTCTTTTACAATTCGAACATCAGCTGCCACTTCAACCAGCTGGTTATAGTACAACAACGTATAAAAACAGCTGTCTCCATCGCCTCCTCCCATCTGTAGCAGAGTTTTTTCCCGTGACAAGTGTCAAATGTAAACAACAACAAAAAATGCAACAACAAGGGTACTCAGACCGCTTTCATCGAATTGAGACAACAACAACAAAGGTTGGATAGGAAGCCTATTTATTGTTGTTACGGCATTTGGAGCATTTTGTTTTTGACAGTTGGGTCATATGGTTCCTATTGCACTATTTCATGCACCCCACTAGTATTAGGTTTTAAATGACGCGATTATTTTCAATCGGACTTTTCTCTTTGATAATTAAAGAATATACAAAGACCGAGGGGTGGAATGAATCTTCTACATCCTTCGCTATGTTATTTATAATGTCGTTCTCATGAACGATTATCGAACGTTAGTATAGACGCAGAAATTTCCAATAGTAATTGTCTGCAGAGTACTACAAAATTCTCTATATATCTAATGTCTCTACTAGAAAAATGCCTGTATATTTGCTAATTCAACAAAATCTTTTTCCAGTATATTCTGGAACCGGCTTCTCTTGTCAAATAGGACCACCAGAGATGTGTGCAAACGTCTGCAAGTAAAATATTTTTGTTTTTGTTGTCCGTTTCGAATTCGAAGGCAACAACAAGAGTTTTTCAACGACTACAACTCGAAAATTGTAAAAGAACATCTCGGAAGGAGGTGGAAAGAAGAACAAGACTCGCACCGTCGTTGAAGAATTTGTACCTTTTTCGGGCTACGCTGCGCTGTAGAGTACGTTCCAATTTTCGAGAGTGGCCTGTGGAATTCTATTTTTTCCGGCCACAGAAAAAACCTAGTGAACCGGACGAACTGCAAACCAAGAAGTGGTGAAGTGAACTAGCAAGCGGCGCGCTTTGAATTGAAGTTGGATTAAACAATTTTTACAGAAAGAGACTGCTGCAGCGCATCTTGAAGCTAAAAAGGTACAAAAAGTGAATTTTCAAAGGAATTGGATTGAATTGATTGTGGAGAAAGTGGAAGAGAAATAATCGCCAAGGCGACGTTTTGGGTGGGTGAAGGAAGGTGTAATTAATGTTTTAAAATTTTCAAACTATTCTAATTTGATTTCAAGTCATACAATCTATCTACCTACCTATCCCATATATTTCAATATATATATATACGTATAGATATATATATATATATATATATATACATACGTTCATACGTATATATACCCCTTATATATTTTTTTTTGCTAATTTCAATGTCCAACGTCGATGCGAGGCGATGTGTCGTCGCATGTTGCTGCTTATTGCCACTGGCCCTTAGCTGCCGCCTGTATATCAGGCTGGTTCTCTGCAAGGAACGGGTGGGAGCAGTTGGGAAAAGTTTCAACTATTTTACCGAATGAAATCTTCAAACACACGCTTGCCGTACCACGAGACCCGGGTGGGGAAAAGTACGAAATAGGGCGAGTTGTATGAGGTTATTTGCAGTAAATATTATATCGTTCCAAAGGTAATATTAACGTCTATTTACTGCCACAATTTTCATGGAAATCGACGGAAATTCATTGTATGAAAAACGTGTTCAATTGAGCAACCAACGAATTGCAGAAAAGTGTGTGCGTGTGTGTGGGCAAGAAAATATGACAGCGCAGTTCCGAGGCCGACAATCAACGACGACGACTGGCGATGATGGGCAAAAGAACCAACAAAATTGCTTCAAACACTAGCAGCAGCAATAGCGGCAGCGAACCGAGCAACACCGTCGTCGTCGTCTCTTGCTATTCGTTGTTGTCGGCCTTGTTGTTGTTGATACTGTTGTATATGCCATTGTATATCGGTCTAGTCGGCGTCGCCGAGTTAGAGGTGAAAAAATACTTCAAATAGTCTTAAAAATATCTGCTGAAGATACACAAATTTATTGAAACTTATTTTATTTAAAAGTGAAGCTTATTCCTTATCAGCAGAGGCGGTCAACAGTCGGTCAGTAGTCGGCCACCGCTGGTTGGTATATATAAACTAGTTCGGTCGGTAGCAGGCCGCTCAGCTGTTTTTTGTTTGTGCAGCGCGAGGCCCTAACCTACGTATACCCAATAATTTTCAAAAATAAAATAATTTTTATGTAAATAATTTATTTAAGTCTGTCTATTAATTACAAATGCCTAATTTTTCTCTAAATTTCGATAATTATGATATTGAAACTTGAAATAATGGAACAGATTTACTGTTACACAAACTCCAATTTTGTTGGTTTTTATTAGATATGAAAAATATCTGTCATTTATGTGAAATAACATTTCATCTAAAATCGTGTACTTTTGGAGAAAACGTAAAATTTATATTATTAGTCTTTTTTTTCCTATTCATTAATTTTTTCTCTGTAAAATGAATAATTAACCCATACAATTATGTCAATATTAAGAAAGCCGAGATTTTTAGCTTTTCAAAGATATTTTTTTCACCAGTATCGGTGCAGGATTTTAGGAGAAAATGTATGTTTAGAATTCTACTACTGTAATGTAGTCTTCTTGCATTCAGGGTCTTCCTGCGGGGTGGCCTTTGGCCGCGGCAGGTATCGTCACCCTCAATCAGCGGAATCCTCCCGGTAATGTTAACATTTTTGTATAGAGGTTTTTCTCCGTATTGTAGAATGTAGGTTAGGTTAGGTAGGTTAGGTTACTTTATACTTACGTGATTGTGAATTGAAAAATTCGTTTTCTCCTGAAATCCTGCACCGATACTGGTTAAAAAAATATCTGCAGAAAGCTAAGAATCTATGCTTTCTTAATATTGACATACATAATTGGTTAATTATAAATAGGTTAATTATAAATTTTATAGAAAAAGAATTAAAGTATAGGAAAAAAGTATTAAAAAAATAAAAATTTAAGTTTTCTACAAAAGTACACGATTCTTGATAAGATGTTGTTTTACATAAATGAAAGATATTTTTAATATCTTTACAATGGTACCTATATCACCCGGATATTTTTTATGGTTTAGGAGATATAAACGGGAAAATTTCAAACTTTAAAAGACTATAACTCTTAAATCAGACCAGAGCGAGTAAAATTGGTTTTGTTGCTGGGGTCAGCGCTAAGGTGTATAGTTTGGGCCATACATACTAAAAAATGTACTTTTCTCCCAGAAAACACATTTTGCGTACAACTCTGATTGCAGTTTTGCACTTTGGACGCAATCTGCGCACTAACCCAAAAGTATGATTTCAACGTGACGCGTTGCACCATTGTTATCAAAAGCCAATTCAGCATATAAAGGAATATTTAAAGGCCACACCCTCACCTTCCGAAACTCAATTCACTGCACCTCTTGATCCTGTTTTAGTTTTCTCTTTTGTATCAAATTTCAATTACGTAAAGTGATTGTTCTTACTTGTGTTGAAATGTATTGCATTGTCGTAAATTTTTTAAATGAAATGCAAGACTTTCAATTGAGCCGTTTTCTTTGCATTTTGATTGCAAGGTAATTCTTATGAATAAGAATGTTTTGTTTTATAAAAATTGTATAGATTTAAAACAAAAAATTGTTCTCTAAATTGAATGAAAATATAATAATCATACCAGAGTAAAAGTTTTCTCATCATTAACGGCGTTTTTTCATAAAATGGATACCACTTTCAAAGAAAACGGCTCAGTTTATGAGATTCAATTTAATTTATGACATTCTCTGGTTATTGTGTAGTCAGATATAAGGTCTGTTTCCGTACTTTTTAAGCCTTAATTTGGTAGAGTAGCTTGAACTTTAATGTCAAAATTGTATAAAAGTGAGAAATACACAGAAAAGTACAGAAATGGCGAATTTCTAGCAAGTGTATTTCTAACACATTCCATTGATAGAGTTCAGTTTCAGCATTCAAATATTAAACACCAATTACCACTCACGTTACATTATTCCTAGCTTAGTTTCTTAATTTTTCAAACTTGAATAATTAGTTATTACTTTTTTAATTTAAATGTAGTATTTTTTATTTAAATACAATTTAAAAGTAAAAGAAAATTAAATAAAATCAATAACCGGATTAACAAAAAGCACTTTATATCATTAGAAATTTTTTTTAGTCCATAAGCGCGGACATGTACTCCAGCTCATCGACACTCTCTGAATGTGTGTTTAAAAGCTCTTTGATCAAATCATTATTTATTAATTCTTTTAAAATTAATGCGTCCATTTGAAAATATTTAAAATATTGAAAACAAATAAAAATAACATATGATTGTCATTTTCTTTTCTCGGCTGTCAAAAGTTAGCTCGAAGAAAAAGTTCGAGCTGTTTTTGACAGATTTGATGCTTGTTTTTCTTCCTCTCACTCTTGATAAGTTGTCTCTTTATGGGGTTGACTTGACTTGACTCACTTGCGGGTTGCGGGGAGATCATTAAAAAATTCTATCTGAAAGCAAAACGAAGAGCAAATTAATGTTGCCACTAAGACTGATTCAATTTGGCATCTTTTTGTCTATCTCAGCATAACCAAGCCGATCTGAGTAGAAAATTTAGGTGGTAACCTTTATTTTCTCGGTCGGTGTGGCTGGACCTGGCAAAATATTAAAATGGATTAAATATATTTCTGAAGTTTTTTCGCTCTCAAGTTTCTATAATCGAATACAAACATTTCCATCACTTTTGACAGTTGTCAAGTCAAGTTAGTATAATTGGCCCATTACTTTCAAGCATCTCGAAGCAACTTAAAGTACTTCAAACTGTGTAAAAAACAGACCTATTATATCCCAAATTTTTGATTGATCAAGTTGTCAAAAACTATTTTTCCTCTCTCGCCAATTTTATTTGGTGCTTCCATTACATTGTCGGCTATTACATTGCCCACCTTAGTATAATTTATATTACTATAACTTATACTAACTAACGGGGTATAGTTATAACTTTAGTTATATCCACAAGACGACTTTTAAAACCTTTAATATTTTATAGAAATTTTATATCAAGAAATTTTAACATTATGATCATCTAATCTTCTCAGTCTTAGAATCTACGATTCCGTAGACCATGCATGCATTCGTCAGTAAATTCCAAAAAGTTATTTTAATGACTTGTGCTGATTTGGCGCTATCGAAAATTGTTTTTGATTGCATCAGCGATTTTTTGCATCGCACCTTTTTTGAAAATATAAAGTTGCTTCACGGTTTTAGAGCTTTAAAGTAACCCCTTAGCTTACCATACAGTGAGTGAGCACAATGGAAAGTAGTCCAAAGTGATTCAAATTTATGTTGGTTCTCGAAAGATGACGAAGTTGACAAGATCTGCTTCTCTGGCTCTTCATACTTCGCCGGCAGTACTCTAGTAAGATATTCTAACTAGTAAGAATATGCTGGTAAGGATCACCGATCTGTTACCTCCTTCTCCTGTGAAATTCCGAAACAATCCATACAGTTCTTATTATTTGATGGTGATAGAAAAGTTTCACTTTATAACATCCATCGGTTTTTAATGGAAAAATGGAGGCCATCAGGTGCTCTTGGCTGAATGTTATCAACCTGTAGGTTTGTCTGTCGTGAAGCCCGTCCTTTCCGTCTCATTCCAGTCGCTTTAGCACCGACCGAGCGACCTGTCTGCTTGTTCATTTCTTGTTATTTGATTTCTGTGTGTTTAACAAAAGCCCGGTTTTAAGAATGCTTTTTTTTCTAGACTTGCTTAATGCAAGTATTTTTCTTACTTTCGTTTTTTCTTTTTTTTTCTATATGTATATCGTATATTCTTCATGGTTTTTAATATTCATGTATTGTATATGTTTTCAATAATTTCGTTTCTGAGATGGTCTAAAATTCTGGTATGTATTCATTTATTAAATATAATATTTCAGTAATAAATATGCCGCATTTTCGGTTTTACTTATTTTTATTCTTCTGTAAATTGTTCTACATTCTTTTTGCTACGTCAGAGTTTAACGACCCTTTGACGACATGTTTATTTCCGGGTACCTGCATGTGTTACGCGGAAGGATTAGGGGACGGGGAGGAGGACACACTTGTTTTTGTGGACAAAAAGTAAACTGTTATCTCATTTTTAATTTGTGTAAATTGTCCATTAAAAAGATTTCAGCGTTAATTATTGAACATTGTTTGTGAAATTATGGCAAATATTGTGGTAAAGGGCAAATATATGTAGGTAATTTTTTTTATGCGATACATAAATGAAATACATACATAGATAGTATTTATTAGGTACGTAAAGGTATTTATCGATTAACCCGGCCCTCCATTCGAATTTTCATTTTAAACGGCCTTGTATTTCACTTTTAAACGTACTTTCAAGTATAAAAAAGCAACAAATGCATTAATTGTGGATTTTGTAAATTGTGGAATTACATGATTTCAATTTCCATGACATTTTCAAGAAACCATTTTACCGTGTAACCTCCATTTACCGGTATAATGTAAATTCGCAAGATCTCGATGTGTTGTGTTTCCAGAAATTTCAATTTAATTAAATGCTATTTGCAAAATTGCATTTCGATTATTGTGGGCACTGTCTTTTCCCTTCCTCTTCCATTTCGCATTGTTTTTTTGAGGTTGGAATGCTTTGTCGAACAGAGAGAAAAGAGTAAGACGCACTCGCTCATCCGATTTCTTTCATTTCATGCTGGGTGTAGTTACTCGCTTACTCGTTATTTATACAGTAAACGTATGTGTGTATGTATGTGGATATGCTATGTACGTACGTATCGTATCGTATCGTCTCATATATACAAGATGTTAAATACGATAATTAATTCTAACCGTAACACGTTCTGCATCGCCAGGAATAAGAACAACAAAAATAAGCCGAAGTGAAAAAGAAGGAATGCAAACAAAAAAAATCATTATCAAAAAGATATAGTAAGTACGAATAACAAATGAAATAATTACTTATGTATGTACATATAAACGTTTATGGATCTACATACATACTATTGTGGTTTTTCAATATTATAAAAACGTTTACACTTTTGTGAAACTACATTCCACGAACGGTTAACATACATACATACGAGTATACCACAATTTTGAATGGATTAATTACTAACTACTTTCTCGTTATTTTTTGTTTAAAAAACTTTTCCATTGAGATCAAATGAATTTATTTTTCACATCTGATGAATTTCATTTGACAAAGGACGTACTATATATACATTATCGTTTAAATTTGAGTTAAAATCAGTTTAATTTAATCTAAACTCTTTTAAAGCTTTTTATCACCAGATGATATTATCTCAAATAGGATTAATTTGTTGTGAGAAATTAGCAGACATTTTTTTCTTAAAAATCTGATTAATTTCATCTTCGCTCGGATTAATTGCATTTGGCAAAATATTAGCCACTGAGATTATTTCATTTAGACATCAATGAATTTGATGGTTAAACATATCTTTACTCGACCTTTTCTTTTCTGAGATATTATTTCTCTTACTTTACTTTACTTTACTTTACTTTACTTACTTAACTGATATTAGTTAATTATCACCTCAGCGGGATTATTTTATCAATCCCTCTTTCGTTTTACCTTTTTCTAAGCAGAAGAATTCATTTACAGTTTGCTTATATTCGGCGGCTAGCAATACAAACGAATCGTTTAACCTTAATTAATTGATAATCTTTCGCTCATTTTCATTGTTGTTATTGCTATTGTTGTTGCGAACTATGTTTTAGCGAAGCAATCAGATTATTTTAAAAGGTACTTAAAATATCGTCTCTATCGTCGTCATTCAACGATTTTTTAACATTCCAATTCTTTTTTTTGGTTTCTTTCTTTCTTTCTTTCTTAAACTCATTTGTATTTGTATATTTTTTTAAAATTCACTTATTTATTTGACACTGCCAAAATCATATCGACATAATTGGGTAGATAGAATAGTGCCAGTAGAGTAGAAAAGAAAACGTTATATGAAGGTTTTTTTTAATGTAAATTTATTCTTAGGCGGTGCTATTTTGAATACTACTTATTTAAGAATTTAATCTAAGTTTATCATATCGTTTTCTGATTAATTATGAGTAATTTATTTTCATCAAATTTTCTATTGCCTTTGGCCCATTGAGTTGCCAATCGTCTTAATTATCATTGTCTCCTTTTTGTCTCTTTTACAATGTTTTTTTTTTATAAATGTTTAAATTTCATATTATGTCATATATGTATATTTGTATAAATCCACATACGTATACATATAAATAAGTTAAATAAAAAGTTTGTAGTTTTGGTAGTTTTGCAGGAATCGGAATGTTGCTCTGACCCAATAAACAACAACCCAACAAACTGAATCAAACCCAGCGTAATTGTTTCCGATTTTGCTGATTCTTTACGATTTTTTTTTCTTTTTTTTTGGATCTTCCATTTTGAGGTTTCGTGTTGCAGGAAATCAGAACATTTAAAAATTTAATTAAACTTGCTAATGACTACTGATTACAAAAGAAGAAATTTATAAAAAATAAATAAGACCCGCTTATTTAATAAATAAAGTAAAATATTATTGTATCAGTTCATCGCATTATCCGGTAAATATCAACGAATAAGATGGCGATGGATTTAATTTGATTTTGTCTTTTGTGTGGATTGTATAGAATTGTGTTTGTAGTTTGAAAGTTGTGTTTGTAGTTTTAATGTCAATATGATTATAAATTTGTTATAATCATTTAATTATGATAATATGAACTAAACTTTGACTTTCAAACTATGTATTTACAAACCCAATCTCAGAAAAATGCGTTTACTTTCATAGTAGAGAAATGGACCGATTTTTGTTACTGCAAAATATTTAAAGTTTGTATTAATATTTGGAAATATGCACTAAGAATTTATGTTTGTATTTATGATTATCTTTTTTAATGATGGAACAAAACCTTTGTTATCTTTCTTTAAGTACTCTCGAAATATAGAAACAGCTGCAGAAGAGAAGAAAGCGCTCTTTACAAGTATCTAAATGTTTTTATGGTAATACTAAGGTTAAAAAAAGTTATTCGGAATTACAAACATAATGTAAGTTAAAATGCGAAAATATTGTATATTTAGATTGATTATCGAATTTATCGATAATTTTTTTTTGCCAAGAACTTGTGAAAAACGAATTTCACTAAATTTATTCCTCTTTTTCTCTTTGGAATCTTTTATTCTCAATTAAATTATTTGAAATAAAAATTTTCTATTGAGGTCAATTAACATTTCTTTTCGTCATAATCATTATTATCGTCGTCACCAGTTTCTTAGACAGTGATAAAATATTGATATAAATAGACCGATTTTA
This sequence comes from Conops quadrifasciatus, assembly GCA_949752815.1. Lineage (NCBI taxonomy): Eukaryota > Metazoa > Arthropoda > Insecta > Diptera > Conopidae > Conops > Conops quadrifasciatus. The sequence continues at coordinate 7,454,113 of OX457078.1, read as the reverse complement.
TTCATTTAAAATTAGGTCACAAAAATCTTTAAAAGAATCATTTGTCTTTCTCCCTCTTTCCTTCTCTCTGTGTCTCTCTCCCTGTACTTTTCTTTAGTTTTCTGAAACTCTACTTTTTTTTTATTATTTTGAAACAAGATTAACCAAAAGAAGAAACCTAAATAAATCCGTCGATCTAAACATATTGCATTAATAAACAATTGATTGTCAGAATGTGCGTGATGAGAGTGAGAGTGAGATAAAGAGTCAGTTGATGTGTGTAGATTTGGGACCTACCCTCATATATTAGCAGTTTTTCTGTCACCGGAAGTGCAAAACCATTTATTATGCAATAACTGATAAAATAATTTGTTCACGGAATTTTCTCTTCAATTCTCAAATTTCTTACGAGTTCAGTCTCATTTATTCATTTCTTTTTCAGTAGATCCAATACTTATCTATTCTTTAATTCATTTTCTTAAATTTCTTAAATAAAGTTTTTTAAAAATTAATAATGAATCTATATAAATAGGCTTATTTGCTATACTGGTTTATAATATTACTTTGTTCAAATTTCTCTTTCCCTGAAAAGTCTCTTCCCACCTTGAAGCCTTATTTTGTTCTAAATAGTGTGCTTTTCTTCTTTAAAGACACTTTATTGACATCTTCCTTTAAAATCGTTTATTTTCATCGCAAAATTTTTGCTTTCTCAATGAGTATATCTTCTTTCAGTCATGTTTCTTATCACATTTTTTGCAATGCGGCATTCGTCTTTACTTTCTTTTCCGTCCTTCAAAGAACCTTTTTTTGCTTTACAAATCATTTCATCAAAGATTTCTTTTTTTTAATAAAAGATACTTTTATAAACTTTCTTTAAACTTCCTTCCTGACGACCTTAAAATAGTTTTTCTAAAATTTTGAATATATGTATGTATTGTCGTTTAGCTCTTTTCAGCGCGAAAATGCTTTTGGTAACAACTTATACGAACTTTTATATATTCGTATCGTATCGTTTTTAAAACGTTTTATAGAAATAAATTTTCCATTTGATTAGCTTGTTTAAAAGTCTTTTCAAAGATTTACATATACGTACATATCTCTAAAGAGTTTTTTTTCTCTATTAAGGTCTTTTTTCTTTTAAAGATTTATGCTTTCCTTAAAACTTGTTTCTATATATAAACTTCTTTCTAAAAGTTTTGTCTAGTAAAGTTTTCCCGTCAAAAATTCCGTTTTTCTTCAAAAGTATGTTTCTATAAAAAATTTATTTCTTTTAAAGCGCCTACCTTTGCTTCCTTTACTTTACTATAAAGTTTTCCTTCATTCAAAATCAAAATGTGTCTTCTTCTTTCCTTCGAAGGATGTTATTTCCTTGAGGAAATCTCCTTTTCTTCCCTTTTTAAATTATTTTACATTCAATAAAAATTATCCATACTCCATCACCTCACCGATTTTCTTTCATTGGACTCTTACCACGGACATCTGACCATTATCCATCCCTCCGTATGTACAAACGGCCAAAAGGTCGTACTGTCCCAATGTTGCTTGGTATCTCTTGTTGATATCAATGCTTTTTCAAAGACATCTGCCAAAAGACGATTTAACAATTAACAAACCTTATTTCTAGATTTTCCATCTGTTGCTATTGTAATGTTAGAGCATCTGTCTTTTTATTTTACGCTTTCCTTAATGTTTTCAATCGTCCTCTTCCGCTGACTTTGACTCTGTTGCAATATTATAGAATCGATCAGGATTTTCTTTTTTTTAGTAATTATTGGTTTTCACTGATTACTGTTTTAATTAGAAATTTTATTGATTTCAACTTGATTGATATTCTTATAGAAAAACTAAGGAACAAGCAGAAGAAAACGAAAAGGAACAACAGGTGATTTCTTGGTTTCCGTGTTGTAAATGAAGAGCAGCCAGCCAGCACCTTTTCTCAAAACGGCACTTTGAAATCATCACTAGAAAAAGGAAAACCTTCATCATCACCTTGCCCCATATTTTTGTTTTGTATTGAACCCATGTGGTGTTTTGCTGAGTGTTGCGATATAATCAAACAGGTGAATTTTCCACGTAGGAGAGAGAGGTTTTTATTTACTTCGTCAAGATGCAGCAGCTTGACTTTAAATTAATTTTTATTCCCAACAAAAGATTTCGTGAAGAGTAAAGAAATTATTTAAATGTTTAAAATTAAGTTTACAAGGGTTAGAATAATACTTTCGGATGTCAAAACGAACAAAATGTCTGCTTTGTGTTAGCTTCATAATGTAACATAACCTCAAATATGGCTAAAAAGCGTATTTGTCGCAAATTAATGTGTCTGACATTTAAAAAACCTGACGAAATAGATAAACTATGAAGTCTAATTTGAATTGACTGCGTTAAAACATCTTCATAAAGGCTTAATCTGGTTTCTTTGTTTGAATTGTCCGGGTTTGTGTATCTCGAAAAGACCATTTGGGCATGGTATTTTTTTTGAAAATATTGGAAAAGACGTGGTAAAGGCAAGGCCTTTTGTTTGTCTAGAATTAGAATTAGAACTATTGTGGTGAATGTAAAATTTGCATACTTTACATGCATTTTAATGAAATTTTGCTTAAATATTTTATATTGTTTATTATACAACGTTCGGATTGTAAAAATCAAAGATAGATCAGTGTCAAGTTCACTTTATCTAAAGGTAAAATTTTATATTTCGTATTTTTTATGAAAGACATCATCATCACTATTGTTATCATCATTTAGTTTTGATGTATGAAAAAAATTTTGAAAAATTATAAAAATCATAATTTCTTGCTTAGATGATAAAATCATTTTACTTGTAGTGGTATTATATAAAAAATAGTTAAAACCGCTCCCATTTACGTTATCAGGCTATATAATTATAATAAAGATAATACAAAAAGGCATAAACCAAACCATACACTTTTTACATTATCAGAGTTTATTATAAAAAGAAGAAAAATTAAAAAAATTAACACCACATAAAAAAAAGAAAAACAACAACAGTAATCTCACTCATTTTAAAATTTTTTTTGTAAAAGGTTCAGTGTTTGTGTATAACAATGTTACTCAAAAACCTTTTTTTAAAACTTTAATTTTGATTTTCTCAAAGAAGTTATCGCGGCCCGAATTACCCAAGAAATTTCAGAAAACAGATTTTTACTCACAGTGTTATTGTTGCTGTTTTGATTGATCACTTCAACTTCAGTTGAATAGTTGGCATTTTATTGGCTTTTTTAAAAAAAAAACTACATATTTAAAATTCTTGAAATTGTCATAGTTTATTGTTATTGTTGTCTTAACTACAGTAGAGAAGAAAAGAAAACAGTATCTATCATTCTGAGGAAAGAATGTGCTTTTTAAAGAATCTTTGGAACTTCTCTCAATCTTTTTTCCTATTTCACTTAACCACGTTGATATCGTATGCATTATCCTTCAAATACTTACTGTGCGTTTAAATGTTTCTCCATCTATGGGTTAAATGAGAGGAACACTCTTTAAATGAATAATAACGATAGTGGTGATGATGATGATGATGATAATGACCACATACCGTATGAAGAGCAGATCAAGAAATTGGAAATCTAGAAATCCAAGAAATACCGTATGAAGAGCAGAAAAGAAATTAAATGAAACTCAACCGGAAAAATATAGCATCAGCATCATGATGATTTCCAAATTTCCAGACAGCGTCTAATGCATTGATTTATATCGTAATAAAATTACTCTTAAAAAGTAATAATAAAAGAGCAAAATTATCCGCCATCATTCTCTTTAGCAGTGGCACCCAACCTTTTGCGATACATGCAAAGAACATAAGAATTTCGTTGGCCAAACACTTTCTTGAATCAAAATCAAATTGACTGAAGATGAAATCTATCTGTAAAGACGAAATCTCCAACATCAATCTTAATAATTTTCCTTTTTCTATCTCAATAAAAAAATTGAAAAAGAGTTCCGTTTTCGCTGAAAAGCATTCGGGTCGAAAATTGTTATTTTGCTATTGTTGTAGCTTTGACATTTTCTCCCTTATCTGTCCCAAATGAAATCAAACGTATGCCTTTGTCATCAATTTCTTCATTAATTATGCTCATTAGGAAAAAAAAGATACAAAATTGGCATTAGTTTTACGCTACGCTTTTAGAGTTGTTTATACGTAGTACCAGAAGAATATTTTTCAATTCGTACTTAAATACGTAATACCAGAGCTCCATGGAGTATACAGGTTGGGAAGCACTACATATATCATGGCGAATAGAAAATTACATTCTGTCTGCTAAAAAGTGTTGGTATGAGATTGATGATGTTCTCACAAACAAGAATGTGAGAGAATCCGAACAAAAATATGTATATTTTCCGAACGAAAATATGTATATAAAAGTACCATGAAAGAAGTTTAACAAAATCATCAAATCATTATCAGTTGCAAAACAAAAACCAAAAAAATGTGCAAATGGTTGGCTGCAGCACAAGTAAAGAATTTCTTGTTGCTCTCTTGCGCGTTGGTGTTGTTGTTGTCATTTCGGTTACTGCTATTGTTGATACCGCTGATACTGCTGGTGGTGGTGCTGTTTTTTTGTTGTTATTATCATAAATCCAGTTTACACTTGCGAACCAAATAAAGCACGGCGCAGCGCGGCGCAGCAACACTAAAAAGAAAGGAAATTTGAAAAAGTCAATATTGTTCTCCACTAAAGGGCCAAGAAATACTGTCGCCTGTCCACCATCACGACGACTAACTACTACAACCACTATCAACACTACCACGCCTGCGATTCTTCACGGTCGCGTCTACAGCATGGATGCAGTATTATTCTTGACATGAGAGTACACACAGCGCTGCACCATAGATCAACCCACATGGCATGGAGCAAAGTCAAAGTTAAGTAAATAACATGACAACACCACCACCAGCAACAACAAAAGCAATACACAAAAACAACAACATCATCTACAACAGAATAGCAAAAACAACCAACTGTGATGTGTGCTGAAGCGGAATTAAAGGAAAAAATTAAAGCAAATCAAAATAAAACTTACAAATTCCATTCATTCATAGATTTTTTGTGTCAACATCAGGCACACTACCTCCTCCCACCCCTCCTCACATTTATCGCTTATGGTCTCATCTTTCCATTTCTTTCTCTGCTATCGTTCGACACTTGGGAAGTTGGAGCTTATGAAGCACTTCCGTCTCTCTCGACTTTTCAACGTAAATAATTTGTCGGGAGCCTCTCTCTCTCCTTTTAAGTCCTTTCTCTCTATCTATGTATGTATGTCTCTGTCTCTATTTATTTTTTGCAGTCTCTCTCCCTCTCTCTGTCTGTCTCACTGCAGAAGTGTACATCTTGCAACGCATATAATCTTCTTGAGATTATGATGACTTAGGAAGTACACTGAGCCGAAAAAGTATATAATATACGAGTATATATGAAAAACTTCATAAATGCTACGAAAGTTGACAAAAAAATTACATACATTTCAATCAAAGCAGTGTTGTTGTCACATATAAAACGCGTTAAATGGAAAGAAAGATACCCGCCGTCTAAACCACAGCTACGACACCGTCTTTTTAGCACGAGGCGACACCTAAGTTGCTGTCTCTTGGTGTCTGACTTGTGAATAGCTTTTAGTCAGCTAGTTGTGCCACTGCAATTTGTGTATGCTGGCACAGACAATTTTATCTAGTACACAAACCTCTTAGCACATTGCAAATGACGCTCATATCATAAAACACAAGTCATTTGTAGAAGTAAGCTTGTGAATACGAATTCTGCCAAAAAGTGACTTTTCAGAGACGACAACGACGAGTGACTCGGTGAGCTTGTGAATAAGCGTGTAAGATTTACATACATTTAAATTAAAATTTTTCTTGCAAAATCATCTACGAAAAGAGAAAACAAAGCCGTTGAGTGAAAATACGTAGATTATGTATTAGATTTTTCTTAATGTAATATTTTTCCTATTTATCAAAGATGTTTATAAAAGTTTTTATACCTTTGTTTTTGTTAGAGTGTATAAAATAATGTTATCGAGTGGTATGGTAAAGTCAGGGGGGGAGTTTCGTTGGGTTCATCAGTGGTTCATCTGTAGATGATATTTAAATTGTTCAATTAACAACAAAAAAATTAGAAATAAATATCACCGGATGTTGAAATAGTGATAGTAATTTTGTTTTTGCTGCTGCTGCTTTAAGTATGAATGAGACAGAGTATGGTGTGTGTGCTCATCTGTTATTATATATCGTTTTTCACTTAGTTTTTTCACAAAATTTGGTTTTAGATATTATTGCTGGCAGTCTCCCCATTGTTGTTTCGTTGGTCTTCTTTTGTAACCATCAATGTAATTGTTGTTGTTATAATTGTTGTTTTGTGGCTCTCCTACTATTCGTCTTAGTCGAGTATTTAGTTGTGGGGGACAGGGAAAGGTGTAATGTCGCCTTACAGACGTCTTTTAATATAATACAATATTAAAGAAATCGTTTAAAGAAGTTGTACATCACTAATTTTACAAAAAGATCTGTTCTTTTGTTTACAAAAACTTAAATATTGTATTTAACTATAAACTGAACAGACTTTTTCACTCATTTCCAAAAACAAACTTACATTCGCGAGCCGAGTCACCTTCCTCTTCCAACAGGCGTCATAAATTCCAACATGCTTCAGAAACCGGGACAGAGGCAGAGCCGAAACCAGAGGCAGTGTAGCGAGCCCGCATCAAACTTATAGATAGATACAACATGGTTTAAAAAAAAACCTACATCATCACGCTTGTTTTGTTATTGCTTCTTTACCGGTTTACTTTTAAGATGTTTATTCTTTTACCCACTTCTTTCTTTCTTCCAGACACATTTCATTGAATTCTTGTTGTTATATCAAATGGTTTCCAAGGAATTTCAATGCTCCAACAGAAACAAACAAACAACCTGATTATAACTATGGTGGTAATGTTGAGGATGACAATGTTAAGGTTCTTTGGTTCTTGCCTTTTTACACATCCGTATTTGTTTCTTCTATACTTTCTTTATACTGGTTTTAACTTATACTCTCTTGGACTTTCATGGTCTTCCTCCGCTGTGGCTTCGATAAATTCTTCTCCACTGCGTTAAAGTAGAGATGTCTTATTAAGGAATCGCCTGTCTTTACTGTTATTCTGTTCCATTTCGCTCGGTATCTTCTATCAAATGATGATTTTGCCCCGTGTCTTAATCCTTTTATTTAACTGCTGTTTAATGAGAATGTGTAGTTGCTGCATGCCTCTTTGTATACGGATCAGGATGCGAATAGTCTTCGTTTAAATGCATCCGTGTCTATTTGTCTCCTAATCCTAACTTCTTCTAATATCGGAAGTCTCCTCCTTTTTCTTTTGTGGTTTCGTTGTTTCCTCTTCAAAATTCTTCCAATTTCTAATTTCTATACAGCATAACAAAAGCCCCAGGATAGTTTTTGCTTCGTCTAAATCTTTATTTCTTTTCTCTGTTACGACAATGAAAAATATTTTAAAACTTATTTCAAATCATTTTATTTTAGAGGTCACTGCTAGGTTTATAATCCTTCATAACTCCATCTCTTCCGCATCATCTATGATCAATAAATATATTTTAAAAGTAATATAAAGATAAGAGTTATCTTTATATTATTTTTAAAATATATTTCTTGATCATAGATGATGCGGAAGGAGTATTTTGTGTTAGGTCTAGATGGTAAAAATGTTTTGGAGGCAAATGCTCGCTTGACAACAATCTCGGGCATCGAGAGAGCATTTTTCGTAAAATTTCTGTCTAACGCGCCATTGCGGTTTCGGCTTAAATCGAAACGAAGCTTCTTTAGTCTTATCTCTACTTATTACTTACGTATCACTGCCAATATGAGTTAAGCAATATAAAATATCAAATAATGCAAATCGCTCAACATATTTCTTAAGAAATAGCAACGAAGAGACCTTTTTCATTCACTGTATGCAGTACTTATACCTCTTTAAAGACAAAGTCTAATGGCATAAAAAAATGTATCTGTTAAATTAAAAATCCTAAATTATTTAGTTTTAACGCCTGTCTGTTTCATTATTTAATGAACTTATTGTTTATTTCTTTACAGATTTTAATGCAGTTTAAATATTTTAATGTAAGTACTTGTTATAAGATAAATACTACAAATTCTGAATGCATTTTTATTAAGACGTACATATGTACTAGGATTAATTCAAGATTGTCAGTCCCATGCATATTCGTATGGACGATTTTTCGTTTAAGTTTAAGAATTTAGAGAAGAAATTAGAAATCTTTAGAATACAGTCATCCTGAAATTAGAACTTCTGAAAAATAGTTGACGGGCAATATTTAATATGTTTTTATTATTGACAAATTGATTGTTTAAAAAATGTTCGATCTCGAAAGCTGAATCTTATGAGATATAAAAAGATTTCAGCAAATAATTATTTTCAACTTAATTATAAAATCAAAGTAGGTTTATCAAATCAATTATACCGCAGTATACAAGCAGGAATATCATTATAATATCCTAATTGTGAAGCAGTTATCAGTGAAATACAATGCCAAAACTCATATATTGTATATTTAGAGATTCTTCAGTTAAAATGATAAAGAACTTCTTATACCACCACGTATTATTATAAAAATTTTTTGAATAAGAATTAATTTTATAAGCATTATAATTTTATATGTATATTTAAATTATATTTTAGGAATTGAATATTTACATCATATACAGTGGCTCTTATTAATACTTTTGCGACCTAAAAATAACAGTTTTATCAAAATATTATTTCTTATAACTTAAATTAATTTAAATACGAAATATAAAATATATTCGTATATAAAATTTTCGTTTTTAAGAAATCTATTAATATCATTCTGTTTAAATAGAGATTAATAATAGATGAAACACTCTGGTGGTCCACTGTAGGTATAATTAGTATTACCATGCCTTACTACAAATTAGCCATAAAATGATAAATTATGCCATCCATCCCGTCAATAATCCTAGCTAACCGCTTAGATACAAAAAGATTGCAAATCTTAGCAGCCTGAAAAATTGATCTTATGCGAATGAAAAATGTTCGTTTCATTTCTGAGTCCTTTGCAAAATTTCGTGCTTAATTCTTCCAAGGGGTGGACATAAACCTATAATATATGTTCTTTTATATTCTCTTCCTTTTTCGAAAGTGACAAGCATCCTCCTTTCCTTAAATCGCTTTTACCGTCCAGACCTTTCTAATAAACTAATATATTGTATTATAACATATGATATAGTTAGGTACCTTTTTAGGATAAATACAAAGTCCTAAATATAAGTACCGTAAGTAAATATCATCCTTCCATGTTCTAAATTTACGTCTGTGCTGAGAAAATCCGATTGAATTTGGATCGAATGCAATTTTCACACTCTTCATCAAAGAAGGTCCCTTTCTTTTTTTTTGCTATCCTGCAATACCCATATTTCATATGTATTTAATTCTTTTTGTTTTGTTTTTTTTTTTTTTTGCTATACTGCACCCTGTCACCAAAGTATTGATGACATCTGCTCTTTATCGTGAAGACTACTCTGGTGCTGTACTGCGCATGCGCAACACATTTTCACAAACGATTAATAGAGAGTTCGACGCACTGTTGCCGGACACCCTGGATTCCGCTTTAAATTTCTCTATACGTGCGTATGTCCGTGTAATTTCTTATATTTACAAGAATTACAGCAGTATGCATTTTTTTCCTTTCCTTTTTTTCGACGCATGGGCCGGCGACTTTTTAGAGTTTATGGTTTTATAAAATGGGTTTTTCTTCAATTTGTTTTGTTTTGTTTTGTGTTTTTTTTTAATAATACTTTTTTCTGCATTTTTTTGTCTGTCTGTCAATTGACAGCTCTCTCACCGTCTCTCATCTAAGTGCCTGTATACTCTTGTCTCTTTCCATTGCATTGTTTTGCTGACCCCCTGTTCGTTTGTAAAATGCATTTATTCTTGTTTTTATTTGCGATTTTTGCAATTTTTTTTAGCATTGTTTTCTGTAGGTTCGTTAGTATTTTTGTTGTTATTATTGTTGTGAGTGCCGCTTCGGTATCCTTCCCTTTCGGACTTTTCCGAATCGCTCCTGCTTTTCGGCATATGTTGAATCTGCCTTTCTGCTTCTCTTTCTCTCTCTGATTACATCGGAATTTGTGGCACATGTCAATCGATTTGATGCAGTTCCTTTACTTTAGCTTTTCTGTCGGTTACTTTTTTTTTTTGTGCGCACATTTTTCATTTGTCGCGCGACGACCGTGTTGAGCTCGCTCATGAAAAGTAGGGGCGCAATAGCAATAGCAACAGCAACAGCAACAACAATGATATATAGAGCACCCTTGGGCATTGTTAATTGCACAGTGCAAAAGATAGGAAAATATTTAAATAAAATCAATACAATACAATATACAATATAATACAATTAGACCGTTTATCGCGGCATTTCTCAGGAAATTTTTTCTTTATCCGCAAAATCTTACTTTTTCTTAAAATACCATTCTCCTCTTTCTTTAAAAATCTCTTCATCAATAATATTTTATAAACATTTTATACTCATAGTATGTACTTTCTGACAATCCTTGAAGTAAAGCTATTTGCTATTGCTAGAAAAACCTGAATGTTTAAGGGTTTTTGACAAGGCTGAGGTTTTCGACATGTAGAAAAGTACTGTACAGTTTTCGACGTAGACTACATACAAGGTTCAAAAATTCTTGTCGAATCTCAAGCCTGCTAAAAAGTGGCTAAAAATATGGTGCTAAAAATATTATCTTCACTCTCGGCATACAATTTGACATTTAATATTGAAAAATCGTATGTATATTATACGCCTTTGTATTAAAGGCTGTTAAAAATTTGTAAAAAAATAAAATACTGATCCCACTGTACTTGATTCCACTGTATCAAACACTCACACACAATCAAACAAATGCATACACCTAAATTATTTGTTTCTGTATTGATTCCATTCCATTTCTAACAACTACCCCAACACTCAAGAGCACCAAGAGCGTCTAGCACCCTTAGCTACAACACCAGCACCATCATCAGCAATAGCAACAAACAACAAAACAACAACAGCCATATCTAAATTCAAGCTGCAAACTATGAATGCGAATTTATTTAGCTGCATCTATGCGAAATTTATGCCATTATTTACGAGTATACAACTAATTGTATACTAGATATACTCATTGTATATCTCGATGTAACTATATCGAGGTACGTGCATCGTTTGGGTGTGTCTATAGCTGTTTCTTGTGCTACAATTCTCCATTTGCGATTGCTGGAAAATTCGTAAAAGGTAGCCCTCGATTTATTTTGCAGGACATTATAATAAAATCTTAAGTATTTACTCTTTTATGGCATCACTATAGAGATTCCAGATTATCTTTTTATGACCTCACAATGTTTCTAGTGAGATTCTAATTCCGTATAAATCAAACTTCTTTCGTTCTTTGCTTCTTTTTCGAAATTGTGCAATTTGAATATCGTGTAAATCGAGAGTTACCTGTAAATTTCCAAGTTTGTATATTCCAATTTTCTTTTATTGTGGTGGTGTTGTTGTTGTTGTTTTTGTTATTTTACTAACTCTGGGGTGTTCATAAAGATATCCACTTCATCGGTTGATCTAATATAAAACCCAAAATACGACACACGACAACCGAAAAGAAGGAAGTTAGAAAAAATACGACGACGATGAAGAGGGCGACGAAGAAGAACACACCCTTCCAGGTGTTACAAATAACAACATTGCTTCTGTTGCCTAAATTTTGAAATAATTAAATTCCTTTTGTGTATGTGTTTTTGTTTTTCTTTCTTCAGAACATCTGTGTCTTGCCAAGAAAATAATTTTATTACGATACAATACATTTAATCTGATTTGATCTCAACATTATTTATTTACGACTATGTAGTATTATCACTAAAGAATTAATCTTTTGTTAATTATACATCAAAAAACAAGATAAAATTCTTTAATGCTTTAAATTATATAAATAATGAATAATTCCTTGTGTATAGGAGTCATTATTTTAAAAAAAAAATAACTGAAAAAATATTCCATCCATCAATCGGTCTCCTCCAAATGTAATTCATGTCTCCATATCGAATTAAATCATAAAGAAAATTGGAAAAACCTCTAAAGAAAACTATTCAGAAGAGTTTAAAATAAAAATTGTAGAGATTTTTAAATAATTATATAATTTCTAAAAAGAACCAAATACTCGCATTTTATTAATTTTTTATCGTACAAAGATCGAATTATGGGATTGAGAAGCGAGTTTGTTTCTATAAAATAAGTAACAGCTTTATAAACTCTTTTTACTACAATGCAACTCGTTTTTTTAACTTTTGCTAACTTTACTTTTAAGACTAACTTAAGGCTAACCTAGAAGTTAAAAGTTAAGTTATATGTATATACTTTTATTCCTTACACGAATCCTTTTTTTTTTCTCTCTAGTGTACTCTTTTTATTCTTCTATGTACAATTCTCACGCGGTGCGCGTATGCTTTTATTCCATAAACTTTAAACCGATGCTCATCAGCGCTGTCGAAGCCGATATTTTTGACTTAATCTTTGTATGGGCATGGTTTTCCTCCTTTATCGTCTTTGTTGTCCTTTTTTTTACTTTAATCTTATCGTGGTTGGTGAGATTTAAAAATGTATGCTTCAAATTCCTGGAAATACTCTTCAATCGGCGGTAAAGACTAAATGCGGTACATATACTTAGGTACATACATAGATATGTATACTTATATACTCGTATATTAGATAAAACAATTAGGTAAATTGAGAAGAGATGTTTGTGTTGTTGTTGTTGCTGTTGCTGTTCGTCAGGATTCCTTCTTCTACTTCGTGCCTTTTTCATGTTTACCGAGAATTTGTAAATCTTAAAATTAAAACTGCTACCTAGACCTCTAGTTAAGGAATGAAGAAAACCATCAAAGTGTAAAATGACTTAACGACCGACCGACCGACCAATAGGTTGACTGCTTCAATGGTAGTTGTTGTTGGTTGGTGGTGTTATTTTTGTCATATATAGGCAATACCGATTATAGATTTTTACAATGTCGGTGTTTATAAGTGTCAGTTCTTCTTTGAGTTATAAATTTTAATGTATGACAACCGTTAATTTTCTAAGGAAAATGTTGCACAGCTTTTCTCTTTTTAAAACTATTAGTTTTTTGGACATATCGTTTGGAATTTTCGTCATACCTTCCGTCAGATTTGGTTTCAAACCGGTTTTGGCGATTTAAGTCATCTTCAGACGCAAATTAATTGCTGAAAACAAAGCCTCTTCAAACAAGATGTCCTAAGCTTCAAGTTTTTAAAAAGTAACGTGGCGGGATGTGACGGCAAGAAAGAGAGAGAGAGAGAGAGATCTTGCGGCGGTTACTATAAGCAATTACTTAAATCGCAACGTGACGCTGCGTATGAACCTATTGAAAAAACAGGTCTCTTTCCGCCACGTCCCGTCACGTTACAATTTGACTACTTGCAGCTTTATTGTAGCTTATTCGTTCTTTTGTTCATTCATTCCTGAATTGCCAAACATTTATCGATTTATCGTACTTACCATTATTCCTCCTCCTACTCCTCGCTTCTGGCTCCTCCTTCGTTTATTATTTATTAATCTCACGTTGAATTAATTAATACCGTTAATTCATCCATGTAATTATTTACCAATTCGCTTTCTCATTCAGTTATCCTTTACTCTTTTATAATTCTATTTCTGTTTATCATTAATCATTCATTAATCTACTAATCCATCCATGCATTCGTGCATTCATCCATCCAAGCAATCATCAATTCATGCATTCATCCAATCATGCATTCATCCAAAAATACTCATACAAAAATTCATCCATTTAACAGTTTTGGAAATCAAAAGAGAGAGACAGAGAGAAGAGAAATTCTCTCAGCATTAAACACGCCTGAGAGCAATAACTCTAATATTTTTGTTACTCTGGCTCATTTAGCCTTGCGTTTTCGGTGGAGTTAAGAGCATTCACTGTTAAATGCTGCGAGAAGCAGACAGACAGACAGACAGTTTGTACGATACTTTAGTGAAGAAGTATCGTTAGCCGACGACATCGTTGCACGTTCCTACACTAAAAACAACAGCTGCTGTGAACAAGAGTTTTACTTCTTGTTGTTGTTTTTAATGTTACTACTGCTGACGAAACAGAGTCGGTCTCTGATCCTTTTTTTTCTGTAGGTCTTCGTTGGCTTTGAGTCCTTCCTTCTTCAGCTTTTATACTGCTTTTGGTTAAAAAAAATTTTACTGACAATACGTTGATGCTCTTCTGACTGTATGTATGTGTGCGTGTGTGTGTGCGTGTGTGTGTGTGTGTGTGTGTGTGTACGTTCGCTGTAATGGTTTGATTTGGCTTGGGTTCGCTTTTGCTTTCATTGACCTTCTCTTGTGGGCCTTTCCTCGTTTATGTACAGTTGAAAAAAAGTAATAACAATAATAATAAAGTTCTTCTACATGCTTCAATGTGGCTGCGGCTATGGTGGTTCCGACTTTGGGTCTGCCTGTGGCTGCAGCTATGGTGCATGTGTTGCCGCCATACTATATGCATTCTTGAATAGGACCTTCTCCTTCTGCTTCTGCTTCGTGGTCTTGTACAGTTCAGTTAGTATAGGGTTGATGTTACCCATAGAATTGGGTTCTTTTAATTCTGCAGCGATACCGTTTAGTTTCGTTAGTCCGTCGTTGGCTGTTCATTGACTTACCCTCTTTTAAAAAGCAATCTAAAGGATTTGTATGTAAAGTACTCGGATAAGGTGAATGCTGTCGCCCTAAGTTCTTGTGAAACAAAGAGATGGAAGGGTTCAATCAAATAAGGGTTTCTTTTTTTCCTCTCTCTTTCTCTCTTTTTTCTTCAACATTACATCATATGCTTCTGTTTAGTTGTGTAAATATTAGATGATGATGCTTTTCTTTTTGTTGTTGTTACTGCTGCTTAATAACAAAAACCATTGGCGCGCATTCATTAGTCGCATTAATTTTCTATTTTACAGTATACCAGCTTTGAGGTAAAAGGCCTACTTAGATTAGCCAAAGTCTTACGAAATCTTATGAATAATCAATTACTTTTTCGAAGATGCTCATCAATCAATTTTTTTATTCGTATCTTCAATCGATGCTTCTCTGATCGGATCCTCTGAACCTCTGCAAAATCTTCACTTAGTAATATAATTCCAAAAGCGTTTAGATTTCTTCTGGCCGTTCTTGTCTGTGTCCAATTTAGCATTTTTCTTCAATTTCATCCATGGTCGCAGCACATTCGACACCTTTAACACAACGCTGACTATTCCATGCTTTTCACTTGTGCAAAATTTTATAAAATTAATTTACTTTTTATTCAATTTGAAGATATTCTTGATGTATTCCTTTTTGTTCCGCAGGGTGTGATGAACAACCTCATCATAATTCGCATACATTCCATCTCCACTTCTTCCTCGCACTCCTCCCTCCTTTACTTCTCTTACCATGCATCTTTCTATCCTTTAGCTATTTTTGTTGATAAAAAAAAGAGTTTGCAGACGAAGTTGTTCCTGCTGCGGCACAGCATTTCGTTTTTAACTGCTTTTGATGGTAACGACACCAGCAACAACAACAACAATAACAGCACCAACCAATAGCAACAAAAATAACCAGTAAATCGTATCGTACATCATCGTCATCGCCATCGTTGTCTGCTTGTACATTGTTTCGATTTTTATAAACATTTCTTTATCGTATTGCCTTTGAAAGTCCTTCGTTACTTAATTTTCATTCATTATAACAACCAGTTTATTTCACGGTTATTTCTACTGAATCACTACCTACTTTTTGGATCGAGTCACTACCATTTTTTGGTGCTACTGATCCGATTAAATATTGAAGATAATTTCTTTCGTTCCAAAGCATTCAAAATTGATTTTTGAAAAGAAATCTATGTATGGTCTATATTCTTGTCGCTAATTTCGAATTTAAAAAACCAATTTAAAAAAAACTGAAGACCTCTTTTACATTTTATACAAAGTTATATATGCTATATGGAATCTTAATGCAATTAAGGTTAATAATATTGGGGGAAAATTGGGCAATTGCAATGGGAGACACTTTTTATGTTTCTAAAACTTATGTATAAACGAAATTGATTCTTTATTTTATTATAAGTAAATACTAAAGTCTGAGGCTCAAGTTTTGTGATTGTTCATTAAAAATCGTTGAGAAAAAAGAATTGATGAAGTTTGGTTATTTGGAATATTTTTATTTATCACAGCAGGAACGTTTTTTATATAAAAACTATATCCACTCATTCCAAAAACCGTACGTTTTTATCACTTTTCATGTTATGCGGTTATCTATACCGCTTGAAAAAATTAATTGGAATTATAAACACAAAGTAAGTTTGAAAGAAAACTTGGCAATCTCACAAGAGAGAAGAAAGATGATAAGGTAACAACGTAAATATATTTTAATATACAATAATTATAGGTAATTATAACAAAAAATTTCAACTTTTCTGCAGATATCAAGATTGAATCCAGATAGGATTGAATCCTATCCTCTTCAGGATTCAAGAAGATATTTATGAATATATTGAAGAATTAATTTATGAGGATTGAAAAGGATATTTAACAAACATTTCAAGTTGTGTAAACTGAGTTGATAATTAGAAAAATGGACAAATACTTAGCTTATATATACTGCTATCCTTCATATATAATGAAGATATGCGTTTTGAAAACTATTTTCTTTCTTTAATTTATAATAATTTTCATTTAAATAAATATATCAAGTTTAAAACAAAAACAAAAACAATTGTTTGTTAATTTCTAGCTTTAAATAGGACAAGTTTATTTATTTTTTCTGTTCTTTATCTCCGTTCGACGCATAGAGGCGCGATCATTTATTATCGTATAAATATAGTAATGGTTTTCCGCGCATTTATCAACGTCCCCGAATAAAACAATGTAACGGCGCTACGAGTATTTTGAAGTTTCCGCAATTTTCTTTTTGTGTAACAATGAAGCCTTGTTAAAGGAGAGATACCTGTTGGTTGGGATGTTATGGGACGTAATCATCAGTGATTACACTGTATAAATGTAAATGTAACGTGTAAGTATTTTCAGAATTTTTTGCCGGTATTCATAAAACAAAGTTACATAAAATAAAGCAATACTTCGTATATTCAACGCATTGCCATGTATTATCTTCTTTTCTTATCAACGTCCCCGTTATCAACGTCCCCGAATAAAACAATGTAACGACGCTACGAGTATTTTGAAGTTTCCGCAATTTTCTTTTTGTGTAACAATAAAGCCTTGTTAAAGGAGAGATACCTGTTGGTTGGGATGCTATGGGATGTAATCATCAGTGATTACACTGTATAAATGCAAATGTAACGTGTAAGTATTTTCAGAATTTTTTGCCGGTATTCATAAAACAAAGTTACATAAAATAAAGCAATACTTCGTATATTCAACGCATTGCCATGTATTATCTTCTTTTCTTTCAAATGAGCCTGTTGTCAGTCATTCGAAAACGGTCTATCTCGTGTCGTGTCTGAGCAACCAGCCAGAAATTTTGGTGAGCCCTCACTGATGGGAAATCTCCTCAGTTTCCTTTTCTTGCCTTATTTTCCAACGGCACAATTTTTGACATTGCTTTTGCTTGCCTTCAATATTCATGGGACATTGTGTGTTAGTCCTTTGGGTTTGGCTTCTGTACGATATTTTCTTCATTGCGACTTTGTTCCATATTGTTTTTGTGTTTTGCGTATACATATGTACATACAACAACTTCCCTTATACTGAAACGTCTAGGCGGCTCGCTTAATTCCTTATTCCTTATATTCGTTCTTTGCTTCTTGTTCTTATTTTTCTTCTGCGTTGACGTCTTCTACAGACCCTTCGCAACGCATCGCATCGCCTTCTTCGACGCAAGGCTTTTCTTTTGGTGAATATTTCTTTTATTATCTCGACTTCACTGTGTTCGAATGAATACTCACTTGTACTTTACGTCTTCCCTTCTTCCTTTCTTCTTCATCATCTGCAGTAGTTGCATTCTTTATTATTCTCCTTTCCCTACATTCTCAACATATTTTCAAGAACGATTTTCTTTTCTGGATCTGTAAAGAACTGGAGTAGTTCGGTTTCGCGTTCGCAGGACGCAACATTGACAAAACGTACGCCGCAGGAAGTGCAACAAATGTACACGCAATACTTTCGAGCCTCGCAAAAAAAAATTTATTTCTCTAAAGAACCATACGCAGATTTATAAAAATTAGCGCCGCAACGAAAATAAGAATTTAAAGTTTTGAAATTTAAAAAAAAATTTGTTGAAAGAAATTCAATTAAGGCTGTTTTTTTCATGCCTTCTACAATCTCATCATACCGTGGAGCAAATTGCGAATATAACCAACAAAAAATGAAGCACACATCAATAAAATCGATAAAATAATAAAAACTTAATGAATAATTCGATTAAAAAATGCTAAAAATGGTTTTCGAGCAATGGATACAAATTATTTATTTTAAAATTGTTGAAAAATTTTGTTAAAAATTGTTTTACATTAAAAATATGTATATGAATCACAAGGAGTATCGAAAAAGAAATACCAAGTGAGCACAGAAATCATCTTAAATGAAATAATGTGTAACTAGCTAAAATTTTATTTCACGTTTTTATGCTAAAACTTATCTTCTTATTTATTTGTTTCCTTTTTCAACAAACAACATTTGTTGTTTATATAAAATTGTTTTAATTGTTAGCTAAATAATAAATAGTTGTACATGTTTTTAAATTGTTAATTATTTTAATTAATAATTATTTGCTTTTGCAATTCTTTGAATTACGCTTATTTCAAACTACAAAACCAAAAATTTATTATTAATTTCATAAGCATCAAATTTTTATATAGGTTACTCTTGCATTGATTTGTTTTTTTCTTTTTAACTGCACTTAAAATTGAAAATTATTTCTAAAAAAGTATTTTAAAATCACAGTATAACTATATTAGTTTAATTATAACAGTCACTGAAGTTGAATTAAATAATAAAGTCGGTTATGCTTAGCAATTGGATTTTGCTCAATTACTATCACAAAGCAAAGCTACTATTACCAAAGCCTTCACAAAAGTTGATACTGCCACTCTCACAACAACAACAACAACGCCAACACAAACATCTAGTATATACACATCGATTACAACAACACTTGCATCTAGTTTTCTACTATTTTTGGATAAAGAATCGTATATTTTCTTACGATTTGGAATTATTGCTGCTTTTATTCGAAGCAATACAGATAAAAGCGAAAACTGTAAGTAATTTAAATTGTGAACAAAAAACATAACTTCATAATTAATTACATAATTATAAATTTACTTGATGTGTTCAAAAGTCAGTCTCAGAATTAATCTTTTATGCATTATATTGCATAACATAAGATTCCCTTTTTATGAATTTATTAGCATAAAAATGCTCGCAGTATGGGAAAATGTTAAACAGGATTATAAGAAGAACATAATTTTATTTGAAATAAAAAAATGGCTACACGTTACCGCTGAAATAAAGTAATACATGACTTTGAAAGCAATAAAAGTAAGCAACTCCTACTTTCGCTGAAGTTAAATTATTGCATTAAGAAATTAATATTTTTTTTATTATTTATACTACATAATTAATTGCAATTCAAACTAAATCAAATAACATCAATTAGAAAAAGTGTTATAAATAAATACATACATATATACTTTGTTATGAATCTTTTCTGTTATAAAGTACAAGTATACCGGCTTCACTTTTCAAATTACCCAATTAAAATTAAATATTAAAATCAATTAACAATAATTAAAAAATTATAAATGATAAAAAATGATAAATGATTTTTGAAAGAGGTATAAAGGTAACTTTTCCCAATTTCTCTTTTATTATTTCGTATATTAATATGTGGGCGTATACCTGTTTCAAAAAAACGATCATATTAAATTAATTTTTAAGAAACTATAATTTAATAAAAATTAAATGTAAATTAAATGTATGTCAATACCAAAAAAATTAAAAATTTCATCCACTGTCGCTTCAAACCACTCCACAACTAGCCAACTTCTCTTGCCCTTTAGAATCTACTACTACCACCGCGTCGCCGTATTCTCACGTTTCTTTTTTGTTTTTGTCAAAATACTCTCTGGAGAAACATAGTGACTTCAATGTATCATGTGTACTCTATTCGGTGGGCACAAAATGGCGGGAGCTCATACTGTATGTATCGTAGGTATGTTGCCGTTCGAATACGAAACCAACAACAAAAATAATGTGAAATAATTACCTTGATATCGTTTTTATTAATTTTTATTTTAGTATTTTTTCTGATTGTATTTTTTTTTTGTTTCTTTGATGTTATGATGAAAGGTGATGGATTGATTTTTCACCATGAAATTAATTACAAAGATTGTAGTACATACTCATAAATACTGAAATTTCCAACAAAACAAATTAACGGATGCAGACAGAACCATATACTTGCATATGTACGTTCGTATATTTCTACTGATCAGTGGTTGGTGTGTGTGTGTGTGTGTGTGTGTGTGTCTGTAGTTATATTTAAACAATATGAACTCAAGAAATTAGCATCCATTCCATTCTATCGCAAACAACAACCAGTCAATGATTCAAATAAGAATAAGGATCGTGGGAAGTTTTTAAAGAAATCTGCACATTAAATATGTTTGCTATAAATGACGAGAAAGGCGGAAGGACGGGCGTGCGGTGCGGCCTAGGCTAGCATACTTTACAGCATGAATTAGCTGGATGATAGAATTAATGAATGAGTGACAGACTGACTGATTGACTAACTAACTAAGGACTGAACCAACCAAAAACTACTGAATGGTTGACTGATTGACGGACTGTGACTGTGACTGTGGCTGTGGCTGCGGCTGCGGTTGTGGCTCTTGCTGTGGCAGTGGTTCTGGCGTCTGTGGAAGCATCAGTCCCTCTAGCAGTAAAAAAAGAATTCCAACAACACAACAATCACATCAGCAGAAACTTATTATTCATATTAAGGCACATCAGCCCTAAGAACAATAACAACAACAATAATACTCGTAATAATAGATACTCGTATATGTATGTATGTATGTTATAAGTATAACAAAAAATACGAATACGAGTATCGTACATACAGATCGACCAAACATATGATGATATTTCTTGCTTTCTTAGTTTTATATTTTTTTTTTGTTGGCTCGTAGTTTCTTGTATATCTTCCCTTCCGCCTTCCCGCCGAAAAGTTCTTTGAGTGCTGCAGAAGATAAGACAAATATGTCGATTTGTATGATGATATGTTGTATTTATATGGAAAAAAATTAACCCTAATAAGATCCAGAAAAAATTGTCACTCACAGAAAACTTTTACTCACGCTGTCTGGGAAGAAGAGACAGAGACCATTCATTTCGTACCCAAAGTATTGCAAAGACATTCAATATTATGAGACAAGAAGGAAAATGTACATAGTACGTATGTACAGACATACATACATAAATATACATATTACTCTAACAAAAAAAAATTTATGATAATTGCAAAAACCATCAAACTATGAAGTACAATAAAAGATTGGTCCCAAGAAAAAAATAAAGCATAGGGTGACGTTGGGTTGGCTTAGACACCATAGGGTAGGGTGACTTTCCTCCCCTCTTTCCTCCTCCTTCTTCTTCGTTCATATTCCTACTGGCGAAAAGAATAAAGGAGCAAGAACACTACCGCTACCAGAACTTGATTTAAATGTTGAGAATGAGCTATTTGTATTTTTTCCATGTGAAGAAAATATTTCGAATAGTTATATAAAATAAATACATATCGTACTATATATACATACATACTGTATATGATATATTAAAAAGTTTTTAAGAGAGTAAAAAACAAAGTTTAGTAAATATTTTGTTTATAAGCTCCAACCATTCATCTTCATAACTTTAAAATACTTGTACTATGGTAAAGCTTTATAGATTTTTCACAAAAATATAAAACACAAATTATAAAATACTTCTAGATATACATATTTATAGAAAAATGTTTATGCAACTACTAAAGATTTACTAAAGATTTAGGCAACTACTAAAGATTTACTAAATCTTTACTATAACTATTAAATTTGGACGCAAATATCCTTCCTACTATAAAAATATCACTGAGAAGCAAAAAATCGGCAATAAAACCTGTTTAAAATACGACTAATAGCTCAATAGCTACGTACTAATAGCTCAAAAAGTTTGGAGACTAAAAAGAGAGCTAAAACATAGAAACTATGCTAAAGTTGTTTTTTGGTCTGTGTTCGATTTAGAAAAAAAAAAAAAGCTTTGCTTTAAAAAGAATTCAAGACACATGAATTTAGTCCTTTAACCTGGCTTATTATTTCATTTTAATTATGTTACTCTGCTGTTCTATGCAGTGCAAAAGCAATTTTTTTTTATTTTAAATATGGCAATTTTTTTGCAATTTTGACATTTAAAATCATTTTCATTCAGGACATTTTTTGACTTACGAGTACTTTCTTTCTCTTAAATGAATTTATTGCATTCATTTATTCATAAATTCATATTATGAATTCATTCGGAAAATCTCTAAAAATATTTTCTTAAGGCTTTTATAGATATCAATTTCTCTATAACTACGTTAAATTTAATTACAAGAAAATACATTTATTAAGTAAGCATTTTAATTTTGTTTCTGAATTTGACTGTGAAATAATAATAATAATCAACAGCACCTAAACGTATGCAATAAAAATAATTGTAACCAGATAATGATTGTTCTTCACCTTTGTTAAAAAATTTGTTATTCCATTCAAGTTGACAGTTGTGAACTTGTACGATGAATGGCAACCCTGGACATACATTTTGCTACTTCTTTTTCGTCTTCTTTTTTTTCTATTTCTTGACATCCGAGAAGAAAACTAAAACCAAATCAAAGAAAGAAAATAAAACAATGATAACTGACAACGTCACTTCCGTTTAGATTATAAGGGCGATTTTACTTTCTCTCTCTCTCTCTCTCTCTCTCTCTCTCTTCTTTATCTGCTCGTAGACTTTTCTCCCGCACACATGCACACACGCCCCACCAGACAAAATCTAGGCAGACCCTGTCTAGATTCCACATGAACTAAAAGAGGGTTACTCTAAACACTGCAACAACAAAACTGTGAGTCTATTTTCAAGAGCAGACAATTTGTGGAATTTGTTTGAACAAAGGTAAAAGAGAGTTTTGTTTTCGAATTGATTAACCACAGAAGAGGGTGAAGGCGGAGAGAAAAAATGAGAGAGGATGATTGGAAAAGATAAAGAGAGAGGTTTGGATAAGAAGAACAGAATAAGTACATATTAACAAAACATAGTACAGTTACTAAAAAAAACAAAAAAACCAAATTTTAAGTACATACATATTTCGAGAAAGTCCTGAATATAACTGGGTCTCTTTTTAATATGATGCTTTCCTAAAAAATTCATGTTAAAAGAACTATTGTCTAAATATAAAATTTATGGAGTATGTATTTTATGTATTGTATTGTATGTATGGGTCGAAGAAAAATCAAAATCATGGACATGTTTTAAGTGAAACCATTATTTTTCCCTAATATTAAATTTTAAAACTGAGTTCAATCGTGTAGCTTATTCTTCTCTTTTCTTATTCGTTCATTACTGGCATCATTTCGTGCAAAATATTCTTCATTAAATATATAGTAATTTTCAAAACTTATTCGATTATATCAGCAGAAAAAATCTTATATTGATCTTGATTTCAAAAACAATATCCATCCACTTTTTCGTTCATCATTTAAAAAGTTTTCGTGATACTCGTTACCATAGTTTCACCATAGTTTCCATAAAATGGTTTTGGTATTTGGTTTAGGCTTTCGAATATCTAACGAATGACAAGTGTCAAGTGTTTCCATACAAAACTGGTTTCATTTTTGGTTTTACAGGATTTCGCCCTCTGCTGTTGTTATTGTAGGCAAAACCAATGTTTTGTTTTGTTTGTTAATTTTGATAAAATATTTTTTTTTCAATATTTATCTCTTTCTAGAAAGAGACAAGGCTATGGCATCTAGTTTTAGAACTTCGAAACGGAGTTGAAAACTGCTAAAAACAGAAACCTTTTTGGTTTTGCGCTGAACTTACAACAACAATTTCAATGGAGATTTATTGGTTTTATAATGAGTATCGTTGCGAAAACCAGTTTTGCGCTAAACCAAAGCAAAATCGTTTTATGGAAATACCATAATAAATTTTTAAGGGTTGGATGATAATACATAGCGTTGCTCTTGATGAAAATGCTCCCCAGAACGAAAAAAGGCAACTGAATACAGCACATCGTCGAAATTCCCAAACGAAAGTTGACGGAAATTCGTTTCAAATCCATAAAAAAAATTTAGATCTTAATGTATTTGCTTAGTAATTTGCTTTAGAAGAGTTCGTACAAAAAAAAAAAGTTTAAAATGTATTGTTGGAAGTGGTCACTTTTCCCCTTGCGAACAACGTGCTCCGTGTTTTCTGTCACGTCAGAAGACTGCAAGAGCTCACTGCCTCTATACCCACATAAAAGGTATATGAAAACAGTATACATATACAACAATTTTTTCTCCTCATAATGTTTTCATTCCTTTTATTTTGCAGACGTTACCTTACCTCTCTATCCTGTTCTAAGTTTTCTCACTCCCTCTAAAGCTTCTCAACCTATTCCTTACTTGCTTACTAGGCTTATTAGCACTTTTGTAACCATAACCATTTCTGTTTTATTTTACTTTCTGTGGAACGATCTAAATTACATACTAATTCTCGCAGATACATACGTACGTTCCACACTCGTCCCAATGCTGTGTTTATGACTTGCGGACGCCAACGACGCCGACTGCGGAAACAGAGCATATTCTTGATAGCTGTTTGGTTGCGCCTCGAACAATTTCGCTCAACGCGTTCAGTGCTTTGTATGGCTCTCGTTTTGTTGGTTGTGTTGTTGTTTGGTGGCGGTCTTTGCTCCAGACACAATCACAGCCTTACGTTTTTTTGCTTTCTTTCTTTCTTTCTTTTTTGCATCAATCGGCGGCAGATTCTGAAACGTTCAATAGCCGCAGCGTCGTAAATGTGTTTTGTGGTGCCGCGCAACGCGTCAGCAAATGTTACCTAAATTGTTGGGGCCGTTATTAATGTTATTGTTACTGCCTTTTTACAAAAGTGTTAGCGTTATGTTAAATAGTTCTTCGCTTCTATGTACATACATACATATGTACAATAGATACATACGTTTCTTATGTATATAAATCGGAGGAAAAAAAATCAACATTAATTCCGCAAATGAACCGCCGCGTTATTTAAAAGAAGGAAGCATAAAAAGACCCCAACGCTTTGGTGTACACGCAGGCATGCGTACGTGCAGACGGCTCGGATGTGAACGCATTTTCACCAATCAACTTTACACCAACAACAACGACAAAGGCATGGAGACGTCGAAATGCATACATACATATACGGAAAATGACGCTACGACAACAACAACTAAAATGAAATTACTGCACAACAACAACAAGAAAAATTCAGTTCCTTCTTAGACCGATCTAATAATGCCAAGGATTTTCTGGAACTTATCAATCAGCACCAGCATATTTATATTGATCTGCTATTGTTGTTCTCGGTTTTATTGTTATTGTTGTTGTTAATAAAAACATGCGGCTCTTTGGAAAACTATGGCAAATATAATCAAGAAGAGCAGATAAAAAGCAGAGAAACGTTTTGTCAAAGACCGCCGCCATCAACAATAAATAATACGAAGGAAAAAAATACAACCCAGCCCCGCCCGCCCTTCATCAAAAGCCAGGTATTCAAAGATAACCAGAAGGAAAGAAGAACCATCAAAAAGCTTTTACAACCGTAAAAGCTAGTAACAATTGTTTCACTAACTTAATTCAAGAAAGTTATTAATATTGTCTCTCTCCGATTGTCGCTGTGCGCTTATTCATTCATGCATTCAATCATTTACTCAACTCAAGTAAAGGAAAATGAATAAACTAAAAAAAAAAAATAATAAAAATGAAGGCGCCAAGAGTAAAATAATGACTAAACATTAAGAAGCAACTAGAAAGAACTGAGAGAAAAAAAATATTTTTACCTATTCGCCGAAATGGAAAGCTTTCGTAAAAACTTGTGATAAAATTTTGGAATTTACTTTAAGAAAATTAAAACTGAGGTGCGTGTAAAAAAATTATTCAATTCAAAAAAAATTCTATATTACCACATTCGTATGTATCTAAATTCAATTATTCAATTTTCTTCATTACTAAATTTTTGAAAAAAATCTATTTATTTATGTATTATTAATTAAACGATTTCATTTCTTTTCTTCTACAAAAATCGAATTATAATCCAAAATTTTTGAGAATAATTTTTATGCGAGTCTTATCGAAAAAGTCATTAAAACGAATTAGATTGATTCTTTTTGTCTTCTCTTTCTACCATTTTCTCTTTTATTTTAAACTTTCGATCATGATCTACTTTTTAGTACATATATATTTCTATTCCAACATTCGAATAAGATTTTTTTAAATGATGACGTTATTCATTATCGACTCAGTGCTACACAGCACAGTGCGAAAGTTTCAAAAGAAATTTCAACAAGAAATGTTGATAGAAAACAAAGATTTTAACTAAAGTCAAAAGTCTTAAAGTCAGTTTAAGTAAATTGATCTGGGGGGCTACCAACTTATAAGGTATTTATTTACAAGTCAACACTTGCTGATTACGTTTTGCCATAAGTCAATATTGGCATTATTTGTTTTTAGTACAACTGTTATACGTTTTACCACTATCTTATGTATCTACGTTCTACTATCCAATAGCTACTAAGTTGCCTTTGCTGTTTATCTACTTTTTATTTTAATGTGTCCAGTAGAGAGTAGTCAGTCGTCAGTCACATGAACTGCTGCTCTTCTCACGCTCTCCCTTTCTCTCCATCAATAATTCCTGTGTGCTGCTAGAGGTACCCACAAGACAATTCTACGTTCCAAATTCACCACTTCCCCGCTGCGCCCTTCTATTTCAAGGTTTATATTTACAAAATTGTTTACTTCAAAATTACCGGTCAACCACCACCGGCATTATATACTTCAATATATAATTTGTATAGACGCAAATGCACACACAAAAACACTCACAAACACGTGGATATTTTTATATTTATATAAATGATATCCATTTAGATATGTTTTTATATACAATACATATTCGCATATACTCGTAGGTATTCAAGCCGGTAAACAACGCTCTGATTGTTGCTGCGCCATTGACGACGCCACGTTAAAATATGATAACTACTTACTTATATCCATATATACATATATGCATACTTACAATTTAGTAAACTACTTTTGCTCTCTCAATATTCTCTAATTACTAGTAGACCACCATCACAGATCATGCTACATTTTTGCAGCTTAGAAAATAACAACAACAACACGAATAAGAACGAAAACAAAAAGTAAGTAGTTGCCATATTACGGGAAACTCTTTAATTTGGCCAGCATTTTTTATCTAGATAAAGCAACACTAGATCTCGCTTGAAATTCCAAAAATAACACAAATTGTGGTGTTCCCTCAAATTTTTGAACTTAAGAAATTTTTTTAGTGAATTTGGGAGATCTGCAGAAATCATCTGACGTCTATAGTCATTTGTTTATTCGGTAAAAACAAACAACTCAATTCTGTGTTATTTTATGGGTTTTTGCTAGTAGACGACAAATATGGAAAATAACAAAGAATTGAGTAAAATTGTGCTGTCTTGTGTTAATAGAATGTGTACATCAGTCTGCAGAGGTGGCAGCTCATGGAAAACATTTTTGTAGTACAGTGAGAGAGAGAGAGCGTGTCAATTTGTACACACGGAGAGCACTACAGCGCTCTCCGTGCCGAGTTGTCGTTTATGTTTGTGTTCTTGTGATGTATATGAACTCACTACTTGTGATATATATACATTTACTATATACGAGTATTTTATTTTCTTATGTACGTATGTATATGCCTTTTTTTTTGTTGTTTTCCGGTTTTTTCTTTTATTTAAGAGAGGCTAATGCCGACATGTGTTTGTGCAGAATATCAGCCTGCAGCTAAATGCTTCCATTTAAATAATATATATACATGGGAGAGAATTCAAAAAATTCTGCGTGGGGAAATTTTCTGCATGATTCTCAATTTTAAATGTTCCTGCACATCAACAGCATCTAAAGGAGAAACCTATCAGTTTTGCCAACATTGCAAAGTGTGTAATTTTAATTTAATATATAAAATGTCGAAAACAGATGTGCAGATTTTATGGCTTAGATCTGCACGAAATTCTGCTGTTGAAACAGATGTGCAGATTTTCTTTGATATTTCTATGAACTGTTTATTTCAAATACAAATACAACAATACTTGTAGAAAAGAGCAAGAGCAATAAAAAAATTTCTCCTTCTATATATTGATATGTAGCATTGTTGTGCAGCAAAATTTTAAGTTGAGACATCATGCAGAAAATTTCCCCACGCAGATTTTTCGAAATCTCTCCCGTGTATTTTAAATGATGTAAGCAGTTTAGTTTGCTGCAGGCTAGAATATTCTGCACACGTGTTTGCGGCGTAAATTTTGACATTTCTATTTAAATTTCATTTTCAACGCTATGGAAGAGCAGTTAATTGAATTTGTTAAAAAAAATAAATTCCTATACGATAAAACGGATAAAAATTACAAAAAAATACATTTCAGGGAGAAAAAGTTTCAGGAGTTGGCTTCTAAATTAAATGTTCCCAGTAAGTACAATGAAAATCGTATGAAAAAATGGATATTAATAACTAAAAAAATTTGTTTCAGGCAAACAACTCCGGGATCGCTGGAGAACTTTGAGGGACGCGTATTATAAAGAGCTCAGGAGGAATAACATGTCCTCTGGGAGTAGAGCCGTTCGCTGTAAAAAACAATGGAAGTGGATGGATCATTTGTCCTTTCTGAATGACGTTGACGTTGACGTTGCCAATGAAAAGTATGTATCAATAATTTAGGAAATAAATAGTTAAAAAATAGTACCATAATTTTCTTTTAGCAAGTCAGGAATCGTACCGCTGGATACAGGCAGTAGTGACATGCCGTCACCATCAACCCCGTCTCCTCCGCCCGTTTATCCAGTTGCTTTCACCCCAACTAGAAAAAATAAAAAACGGCGGATTGAAGAGTTGGCCAGCGTTGCCCGGGAGGAGATGCCAGAGCTGGGCGACCCATTAACAATGTCTTTTATAAACCAGCCCAAAAAGACATCCGCTGACCTGTTCTTTGAGACGTTGGCGTCTCAAACGAACGATTTAAATCTAACCCCAACCGAATTTTCAGGCCTTCAACTGTCATTAATAACAGTTTTTAATGAATACATTAATAATTTATAAGAAAAAAACGTATTTTATTCGCTTAATCATATAGACTGAGACATTACATAATCAAAAAGTAAGTTTCAAGCTACAAATGCACTTCTAGTTGAATTTAGACTACGGAATATCTCGATTTGTTGTAAAGGTTGAACTTGCTGTCGCCAATTTGATAATCTTACCTAAATTCTTGATAATCTTTTGTTGGAATTTTTCCAAGGACTCATTATATGCGTTTTAAGGAGAAGGGCAGAGTCATCAACAATTTTCTGCTTGGATTGCAGATATATGTACATATACATATTTAAAAACTTTAAATATTTTTCCTCACAAACACTGATTAAAAGAAATAATTTGTGGAAATAATAACTTTTTCTTGACTTCGTTAAATCTATTTAAAATTTTAATTTGCTATTTTGTAATAAGCAGTGCATAAAGGAAATTTGCACTTGGATTTTAACTGCAGCAAATCTTGAAGTTCTGCAAGCGTTTTATCTGCGCATGTGTTTTGGGAATTATGTTGAAGCCGTGGTAGCATCAGACAAATTTTTTTCTCAGCGTTTTGTTGCTTCTTGTTATTATTATTATTATTACAGTTGTTTTCACATTTATCCCGCCTTTGCAGACACAGTTCACCGGTTTTGGTTGTTGCTATTATTGATATTTTACTTCTTACCTTTTGTGAATATGTTCGCCACAAGAAGTTCGCTCATCCTATTTACGGTTGCATGTATGGTTATACATACATATATGGATGTCTGTATGCACATTTTTACTTACCCTTTAAATGTACATTCATATAAATATTTCTTCGAATTTTCACTTAATGTCTACACTTAACTTGACTGACTCTCAGTCTAGTCGGTCTTATTTTATACCATCGGATTTTCTCCGCCTTGTTTTTGTAGTTATGTACGCGTTAGCTCGGTCGCGCGTTGACCGTGGTTCCAACAATTCCACCAAAACAGCGGAAAAGAATACAAAATTCGATAGCCTAAAAAAATATTTCTTTTCTAATTAAATACTCGTACAATTAAAAAAGATGAATTTTTATTAACAAATATTTTATAAAAACGGTTTGTTTATTTATTTATATTTTCGTTTAGTAAAAGCTCATCATTTACTTCTTTTAAGAATTTTTCCTGTAGCTTCATGTTACTACTCTGCGGCAAAAGCTTCATTTTCTTTGCAATCATTTTCAAGAATAAGTCATTTTCGTCCTCCTCTTCACCCAATCCTTTTTCGCCGAATCTTTTTGTTATTGTTTGCGAAGTTCCGAGAACAGCTCCAAAGTGTTGGTCAGCGTCCTCGCTCTTAACCACACGCCTCTTTCGGAACGTAGACTCTGGCGTATAGCATTCTGTTAAAGAATTATCTGTTGTTGACGCTTCCAAGCTGTCGGTCGCCATCACGTCTTCATGGTTTTCGGTTTGCCTATAATAATTGTAAATGAAATAATTGTAAAATATTGTAATGAATACACGTAATTACTCACTTTTTTTGTTGCAAAGCATTCTCTAAAAATTGGAGTGATGAGAAAAACTCCCATTTCTGATAAGTTTGGGCACCACTACCACTACCAGATAGTTGTTCCATTTTTTTCTTCTCTCGCACGTAGCGGTCCCGCAGGCTTTTCCATCTTTGTTTGCAGTCTTCGACTAAATTTAAGTAAAGTTTAAGTAAGTTTTATGAAAATTTTTAAGCCAACAGACGAAGTAAAGCCGCATTGATCAGAACTCACCTGATCTGTCCAATTGTTCGGCAATGCTTGTCCAAGCCTTATCTCTCCTACTGACATCTTTATAGTGGCGCGACTTGGCACTGTAGAGGAATTCTTTTTGCCGCACAATACTTATTAATTTTTCCTCGAAACTCTTTGAAGCCTTACTCATTTTTTTTACCTACTTCTTCTAATGGTATTATAATTTTGGCTTGTTTCGTGACTTGATATTCAAATGTCAAACGCCCGACTTAGTTGAAAGTTGGTGAACTTCTGCATTGCGTCTACGTGATTCCGAAAAAAATTACTATATAGAAGACCTGAGGTTGCACTTCGGTTTGTCTCGTAAAATTGCCTGCTTTCAACATTATCTGTCAACGCGCGAGCGACCTAGCGCGACATTGCGGCTTTGCTTTCAGTCAGTCTGCAGAGATGACAGCTCATTAAAAGCATTTTTGTAGTACAGAGAGAGAGAGAGAGAGCGGTGTAGTGCCGAGTTGCTCATTTGTGTGTGTTTGTAATTGCCCCTTGCTCAATTGCCAGCGTTGTTATATATGTACATGCACGTACATACTAATTTATTTTATATAAATACTTTTTTCGATGGTGTCGGTTACTTTTTCTTTTTCATTTTATTTGAGAGCGGTTTATGTTGCAGCCGTGGTAGCATCAGACAAATTTTTTTTCCAGGATTTTTTTGTTATCCTTGTTATTGGTTTTTGTTGTGTCTTTGCAGAAACAATTCGCCGGTTTTTGTTGCTATTATTGATATTCTACTTTTTACCTTTTACCATGTTTCATGAAAATATAACTCTCCAAGAAGTTCGCTCATTCTATTTATGGATGGTATGCATGGTTGAATATGTATAGATTTACTTATACATACATATATCCTTTAAATGTGCATACATTCGTTCATATTAATTTTCATTTGAATTTTTACATCGTGTCTTACATATACACTTACCTTGAAGGACTCTGAGTTTAGTCGGGCTTATTTTATTCCATCCTATTTTCTCCGGCTTGTTTTTACAGATACATAACATACATACTTTATTATTTCTTTTAATCTTATTTAATTTCTTTGAACTATACCTGCAAATTTGTACGTCTGTTTGGCAAGAGCGTGTACGGTTAAATGTTTTCCTGGAAACCATTAGAGGGTCGACTCGAACGCGAGCTGATAGTGAAAAACCCTTTTCCCCCACGATGCTTCCCTCCAAAAAGCGTCAGTTGTCGTCCGACCGTAGACAGAAAAGCACGTATTTCGTTATGAGTGCCGTGTTCCTGTGTTCGCATACGAAAGGACCAAAAATGTCATACGCAGCAGCGGCAAAACATATAAAAAAGTCGAAGGCATTCGTAAGGAAGTGGGTGAAACGTTATTCCGACGTGAAAAACGTCGATGACCTGCCAGATTGTGGCTCTGCGGTAAAAACGACAAAAAATGAAGACGAAATGATTCTAAAAGCATTTGGGAGGAATCCTCCTCTATCACAGCGTGGCGGGCATGCCCTTGATTTGATCACAAGGCGTTTAATGACTCATTGAGTAAAATATCGAAGTACAGTGAAGAAACCGCTACTATCTGAAAAACACGTCCAAAAAGGAAGCGCTTGGGCAAGAGAAAATTTGGACCGCCATTGGGACAACATAATTTTTACCGATGAATTTTTTTTTTTGGGGCACATCCTTCTATAAGGCACACCTGGTCTACTCGCACCAATAGACTGATCCAACAGACTAAAGTGCACGTCTGGAGCTGTTTCCCAAAACAGGGATTTGGCAGTTTGCCCATCTTTACGGATAATTTGAATACTGAAAAAAATTTATCAGAGGGCTTTACTACCATCCCAGAAGTGGTATACAATAAACAACAAAAATGGGATACTACAAGAGGGCCAATGACCCAAAACATCGGAGTCCTCTTTACACTGCATAGAAAAGAGAAAATAACATTGACGTGCTGGATTGGCCCTCAAAGTCGCCAGATGCGAATCCCATCGAAAATGTTTGGGCAGACATGAAGTTGAAGTTTCGAAGAAAGAAAATCTGCAACGTCAAGCAGTTAATCCGACAAATTCGGCTGATATAGAAGTCTTTTTCAGCAGATTATGCAATAACATTAGTTAAAAGTATGCCTCGCAGATGCCAGACGATTATTAATAACGAAGGCGACTGGACCACATATTCATAATAAAGCATCACAGTTTATACCATGTAGTATTTATGTATTTTCATTTTCAATACTTTCTCCCAAATAATTAGTAGGTTTCGCCGTACACGCTTTTATCAAACAGACTTACAATGTGATTATAGGTAGATATATTGTATGCATAATGTAAAGATTTACAAATAGAAAATGAAAACCGAAATTGAAAGAATTCGCATTAAAGCCTTCAAAGCACGAAGCTTTACGGTTAAGGTTGGATTATCTATATTGATTAGGCTGAGAAAATGTTTAAAAAATACTCGTATTACAATACAATATTTTAAACATTAACGAATGAATATACTTGTGGAATTATTTATTTACTTACGAATGCGAATTTAATATAATTAAATTTAATATAGATATTATACTTTTCCATAAAGATTTTAGTATTTTATTATTACACTTTCAGTACTAATTTTTTATATTTAAATATTGTTATAACTAATAAATTATTATAATAGTATTATAATAATTTTTGTGGGATTTACGTGTATATACTTCAAATATCGATCGTTGCTGGTTAGTTTCAAGACCACTTTGGATAAAACTATGATGTTAAGTTTTCTTATAAGCATTCTTGTTAAAGAAATGCTTAAAAAAAGTTCTTTCTTTTATAAGTTTTATTAAAGTGCTTTATTGGTGTTTTTTCTTTATTGTTTTAAATACTGAAAAGAAATTCGATCTAAATCAGTCTGGTAGGCCGTAATACAATCCCTTAGTCCGACGATTACTGTATACCAAGTTATATTTTTAAAAATAGTCTGCAAATATCGTATTACTTTCGATTATTCAGTAAGTCCGTAATAGTAAAATAAACTTGCTCAATTTGTTGATGCCCAAAACAACTCATGGGTCTGCTTACGTTCAATTTTTGATTGAATCGACGGTTGATTTAAATTTTTTCCTACTCAGTCTAAAGTCGTTTATCTTTTTTTTTTCAAATCTCAAATTACAATATTTTTTGGTTTTCTTTTCTTATTTCTTTCCTTATTTTTTGCCGTAAAATTTCAGTGGGTCAAAAAATAAATACATACAGGCATGGATATAAGTACATATGTATATATAGGAGATCCATGTGTGTAGTGTGTTTTGTACCGTTTCTCTCTGAAAAAAGAGAGATATGTATCTCTTTTTTGTATAATTGATTCCTTTTTTCTTCAAGCTGAAATCATTTTGTGGGTGATTGTAAATGCTGTACAATGAATACTAATATACCATTTCCATCTAAAAATTGTGAAAATCAGAATTTAAAATGGCATCGCAATCCATAATCAACAATTAAGCCGTTCTCTTTAAAAGTGGTCCAATTAAAAGTAGTCCATTTCATAAAAAAACAGGTAATGAAGAGAAAACGTTTATTTTCATTCAACATAGAGACCAATCCTTTCAAAATCTATACAAAATAAAACTTCAACTTGTAAATATCGCGAAATAAAAAAGAATGGACTTACACCACCCACTTTCAAAGCAAACGGCTCAATTATTTAAATAGAATGACCCACGTCTGCTGATTTTGTCTCCATTTTCTATAACACCTTATGCGAGACTCAAGAAACGAGCCTGCCGCGTCAAGTCGTACACGCTAGAATAGATTCTGATTGGCCCATGTTTCACGGTGACACTGACTTGTATGAACTAGTCAGACATCAGCCCAGACCAAGAGTACACATAGAGGTCTGCATGAGACGTCTCGAATGATTCGAAACCGACATAGCAACATTTTTGCGTTGATGCAGTGCTTCCATTTGGTTTCAAATCAAACCGTGACTATCGAAATCATATGTGGTAAAGTTTTCAGCAGCGCTTTCAAAAGTCACGGCTTGATTTGAAAGCAATGGAAGCTTTTCAGACAACCCCTGAAACTTTCAAGACGTCTTGAATAAGCCTTTGAGACGTCTCATGCAGCTCTCTAGTACACATCGATCAAAGAAAATTTTTCAATGTTTTTATTAAAAAGTTGGAAAAGAGGAAACGCAAAGGAAGAATCGACGCAACGTCGATTTTGCGCTCTTTGTTTGCGAAAGCAGTGTTGCATATTTCATACTTTTTTTTGTATAAATTTATGGCGGACTTAGAAAATGCACAAGATTTAGGAAAACTAAAAAAAAACTCTGAAACTCAGACAATTTGTCGTACTGAAAGTGAGAGCGCCGCTGCTGTCAGCTGGCCAATGTGTTTAGGCATTTTTATAAATTATAGTTAGCAGTAATATTTTATACTAGTCATAAATTGCTAATTATCTCTATTGTAACTTATACTAAATATGTTTTTGACCTTTCTTTTCTCTTCTTTCGTGTTTACTTTTTAGATATGAAAGAGAAAAATCTGTAGGTGCTAATTTAGAAAATAGGATTTAGTTAACTCTGATGAGCTAAATTGAAGTACAATAAAATAAAAGAAACAAACACGAAAAAGCATACTAATTTTTTCAAAGAATATCTTCTGACACTGGTACGGAGGAAGAAGAGCAAAAAACATAGCCATAATCAACAACAACAACAACGACAGCAGCCAGGCCGCCAACCAACCGAACAACTCAATCGTCCGACAACATCGTCGCATTGCATTCAGCAATTAAAAAGTATGCAAATCAATTAATTACAAATTAATACAAAAAATTGATAGAGGCAGTGGAATTGGCAACAATAACAACAATAACAAAAACATTGAGAGGTTGTAAAGAGCTGCTGATGACAGAAAACAGAAAAAATGCAGCGAAGCAAAGAATAATTTGCCTGTTGTTTGTTGTTGATGTACACGAATAAGAAAGAATTATTTTTAAGCCTATAGTTTCAAAAACTAATAAGTGTATTTGTAAAAAGAAAATGCATACATATACCTAAATTTTAAATTAAACAAATTTCAATAATTAAGCTCAAATTTTTTGAGCTGAGCTGACTGAAAAAATACGCGTACGCCGGAAAAGTAATAAAATTCAGAAGAGACTTCTCAAAAAATCAGAAACGAATGAAAGTGCAAATCGCAGTCGTAGCAGAAACAACAACAACAACAACCCCAACACCTCAAGCCAGAAACAGCACTAGTAGGAGAGGAAAAAGAAGAAGAAGAAGGAAGAAGAAGAACAAGGTAGAGCTAAAGTACTCGTAGTTGCGAAGCTGCAGGCGAATAAAGAGAAAAACGCAAATAAATTTTACTATAGATATATATTTCTCTCTCTCTCTCTCTATATATATGTATATATTTTTTATTTTATATAAAGGGGAAAAATATTGAGAAGGAAAAAAATTGAGCAGAAATTTCCGAATTCGAAGCATATACGTCTTGCAGCGCGACACGTTTCTCAAAGAAAATGTCCAAATATTTTAACACTACATCAATAGCAGCAACGACTAGCAATGGTAACACACAAAATAGTAGCAGCAGCCGTAGCAGTACACAACAACACCAGCAGCAGCAACAGCAACAACATGCGACATCATCTGCCATGCGTAAACTTTCTTATGACAACGCGGTCGTTTCCACTTCAACCGGCGCAACGAATGCCGGAGCGGCAAGCAGCAGCAGCAGCTCATCCAAATTATATCAAAATCAGGCGCCAAGTTATTTGTCATCAACATCTTCATCGGCCTCCTCATCGCCGGTATATCAAACAACACAGCAGGCGAAAAGCAACACGGCCATACATCTATTAGACCATGGCTATGGTGCGACAATGGGATCCTCCTCCTCCTCCTCCTCCTCGATGGAGCAGCAGCAACCAACACAACATCAGCAGCACCATCAGAACCAACACCAACACCACCACCAAGAACAACAGCAACAGCAGCAGCAGCAGCAGCAAAAACAACAATTCAGTGGGAAATACACCACGACGGCAGGCATTCATCGAAATCCCGGCGAAGGACAGCCAATAACGCATTATTATAAAGTACGAAGGCTTGTACGATTGTTTCGCTGAATGATAATGATTTTTATTACTTTCAATTTCTTTCTCTCCCAACGATCGTATTTTTAGCAGGTGAAACGACGCATAGCCCTGAGTAGTGAGAGCGGCGATGGCAGCAGCGGCAGCAGTCATCCCAAAAAGCTAGCGAAACAGGGTGTTACCCATCAAACATCTTACATGATGCACTCTCATCAACAGCAGCAGCAGCAGCAGCAGCACACACAACAAGTTGTTGTACGCACTGCCTCGCAACATGCCACCTTTGTTACACCCGCCCGACCTGGCGGCACGACATCAACATCATCGTCATCAACAACGGCGTCGTCCGCCTCCGTTTCTACTAAATCAAATACACCCACGCCACTGCAGCACCACGGTAGTCGTGGTAATAGCAATCATCAGCAACAACGCCACCAACAGCAATCCCAACCGCAGCAGCACCACCACCACACAAACATTGTTGTTGGCCGCGGTGGCGGTAGCGGTGTCGGTGTCGGTGGCGGTGGCGGTAGTTCATCTAAACGCAGCTCTGATGGCAATCGTGCCGACACCTCGCTGGGTATACTGACGAAAAAGTTTGTTGATCTACTGCAAGAGTCACCAGACGGTGTCGTCGATCTAAACGATGCCTCCGTTCGGCTCTCAGTGCAGAAGCGACGCATTTACGACATAACAAATGTGCTCGAAGGCATCGGTATACTCGAGAAGAAGTCGAAGAATAATATACAGTGGAAATGCGGTAGCTCGCTGGTCAGCGCGGACACGACCAGCGACATTGAGCTCGAGAGCGAAAGACTCGAGCAGAAGGAGAATCAGTTGAATTTTCTCATCGATCAGATACGTGACGAATTGAGCGGCGAGATATCGAAAAATAATCAGTTGGCGTATGTGACGCACAGCGATTTGAAGAATGTTGACTTATTTAAGGATCAGATAATTATTGTTATTAAAGCGCCGCCAGAAGCGAAGTTAGTGGTAAGTAAAAGAAGAGAGAGAGAGAGGAATGCAGAAGACCGAATGAAAGAAAAGAGCAAGAGAAAGAGTGTGATTACAAAAACCGACCAAAGTTACAGAACAAAAAAATATTAACTACGGACAGCTCATAGATCATTTTCAACGATCTCTTTTTTGGTTGATTTTTTAAATCTAATTCAAATAATTTTAATATTTTGTAAAATGCTTTAGAATTTAATAATTTTAATAAGAAGTTTTCTAAATTTAAAATGTTCGATGATATCCTTTTGAAGTTGATTTATTTTTTACCAATAGTGTGAACATAAAAAAACCAAAAAAGTCGACAATTTCACTTAGTAAATGAATTATTTTTAGATTGCTCTAGTTTTCTTGTGTATAAAATAAAAATTTAAAGTAAATGCTGATAAAAATCAAATGGTTTCTAAAAGAAGCTGTTGACAATTTAAATTTATATACCTTTTAGAGTTTTTTATTTTCTATTTTTTTAACAATTTCTATTACTTGTATCGAAAGTAATAAAAAAATATTAAAAAACAGGAATTTTAAAAAAAACAAAGCTTTTGGCAACACTTAGTAGTCAAAAGATTCTTCTATTACTTAGTAATCGAAGTTGACGAAATATTCCATTACTTCGTAGTCGAAGCAGCTCTCTTCCATTACTCCATTAATCGTAGCCAAATCATTCTTGTGGTACTCTTAGTAGCTGAAGGTTCCTGAATTCCAGTAAATTTACACACACTTTTCGTAGTACCAGAAAGAAGCTGTTCGGTTCTTACATTGATATCAATAGTAGCTCCAATTTTTTTAGCAGACAACCCCCCACCACCCTTCTTAATTTTGGTTGGTGTATGTACAGGCGAATGATCGCGAACAATTTCCTTCTTGTTCATTCTCTCTTCGTCATTTGCGTCGTTACGCATGCAGTGGATTCGTAAATTCTTTATTGCTTTTTTATATGTAAAAAAATTAGATTAATTTGCGACAAAAAATGTTTTCTTTTTATTTATTCTTGTGGTGCATATATGTACATATGTACGAGTATGTCTATTATCGTGCGGATATGTTGAGCAATCGCTCGCTGAGTTGGTTGGTCATCAACCAACTTTTTTAACAAAAAAAAAAAAACGTCCATACTATTTATACTACTTCTTCTTTACTTATTCATTTTTTCAAATTAATTCTGTTTATTGTATTTTACCAAAGAAAAAAATTCTCCTACTAATTTTTTATACATGATTACTTTTAAATCGTATAGGCAAGATAAATATCCACGACAAATTATAATTTTTTAAATCTAAGTTTTACATCAAAGTTTTGAGAGAAAAAAAAAATCCTTATCCTTCCTTTTATCTGAAATTTCGTTACGAAGTTAGTTCTTCGTTTTTCTGTAGTGTTTTAAATAAATGTAAATATATATTAATATGTTAAATATATGTTTAAATATATAGGTATATGTAAATGGCTAAACCCTATCAATGAACATAAAAATGTCCACTAATATAATATAAGATTTGCTAATCGGACTATAGATTCTTCTGCTTAATTTTTTAATGGAACCGACAAAGACGACATGATAAAAGTTTTGCGGAAATTATTTCTGTCTAGAAAAATTTACAGAAAATAGAAAAACAACTAAAATCAAATATTTCTAAAAATACTAACAAATTTCTTTGAACAAATTGAGATTTGTTGTTTATTTCTTTGTCAATTCTATGAATATTCTTTACTGTGCCACATTATATATTTTTCCATCCATTATTTTTTTGTGCATAAAAATTATTTTTATTAGGATTTTTTTTTTTAACAGAAACTTCTTGCCATTGCCAAAGTTTTTACCATCTGGACGTATTGGATCGTACAACAACCAGACGTCTGTCTGGTTTGTTAGCGTTACCATCGGCGTCGTCGCCTGATATTATGATCCGTCGACAATAGATTATTCACCCACAGAATACACATACAGGCATACATATGGATATTATTCCGAGTTTCTTTGGCACTAATGATGCTTGATCATCCGGCTAATGTTAGGCGCGAGTATATTTAGTCCAGTTTTTTTTAAAGGGAACATTGTTTTGTTTTTTTGTTTCTAAAAATTTGCCAACGCCTAAAGTCTACAGTCTAGACCAAGCAAAAGGAGAAAAAAAATTCGCAACTGTGCAGAGTATTTTTACCGACAAAACTTTTTTATCACTTAAGATACAAACCATTTTCTCATTAAATGGGAAAGGCTTTGTCAAACGAAACGGAGCTATTTTGGCGAATGATTAATATAATATACAAAAACATTTTCGAATAAATTTTAAAAAAGATTTTTTTTAGTGAGAGACTAATCCATTTTTTCGTGTGTCTGTGTCTATCATATTTTCATTAAATGTTCATTAATCTCTTCTTTGTTTTCTTGTCATTTTATTAACATTTTTCTAAAAAATTTCTTTAAAACTGAGGACAACTTCCAAACTATTTCAAAATCATTAACAAATTACGCCACTGAGCGTAATTTCGCAGTAATTTTTGTACTAATTTACTTATATTATCTATTATTTGGTTTATTTTCCAGCTGCCTGATGCTCTGAATCCTCGAGAGATTCACGTTAAAGCTGAAAACAATGGCGAAATTAATGTTTTTCTCTGTCACGACAATTCACCCGAAAATTCGCCATCATTCGCCGCCGCCGCCGCCGCAGCAGTAGCACAACAGCAACGCCATTATCATAACCAATACCACCACCAACACTATCATCACCGCCATCATCATCATCACCATTCGCAGCAGCAGCAGCAACAACAAACATACTACGATCCACTCTTCAATGATATCAATCGCTTAACGCCCGTTATCGATAATACCAATCGTTATCGTTTAGGTAAGTGGCGCTATCATCACCACTATCATCATCATCATCATTGCTACCACCATCCGCCTACAAAATATTTCTTTAAAAAATAACCGCCTCTTCTTATTTCTCCAACAGGTTTGGCACCGCTTCCATCAACCAAAACAACAACAACATATCCAGCCAGTTCGGCTCAGCGCAACCTAAACAAATCTATTGAAGACGTTGCTGCTGCGGGTGCGGGTGCTGCTGGTGTTGGTGTTAGTGCAGCATCAGCGGATGGCTATTATGGCG
Source organism: Conops quadrifasciatus (assembly GCA_949752815.1). NCBI lineage: Eukaryota > Metazoa > Arthropoda > Insecta > Diptera > Conopidae > Conops > Conops quadrifasciatus. The sequence continues at coordinate 7,412,728 of OX457078.1, read as the reverse complement.
ATGAATATTTAATGCCAACAATAACAAAGCCTGTGCTCACTCAGGTTGTTGCTTTAGCAAGAGCTAGAGAACAGAAATTGGCAGAGGCAGCAGCAGCAGCCGCCGCAAACGGTGCCGCAACTGCTGGCGCCACGGTGGCAACATCGTCCTCGACAACTGGATCGACAATATCACCACAATCCAAGGATACGCAAAGTGATCCTGAAGCAGTAAGAAGAAGCAGTGATGCAACAAATAATACGCTTAATAGTTCTAATGATGATAAAACCGGCCTTACAAACAACGACCCAATCAACAATTGTGCAATGATGGATCAGCAGCCACATAGTGGGACAGCATCAGCAACTACTGGCAACAATGATGACCATGTCGTGTGTGCAGCATTAAATCCGTCGATGTCATCATCAGCAGCAGCATGCAGCAGTTCAACATCAACGGCATATCACACATCGTCCGCTGGCGGTCAAGTAACAACAACGACTACAACAAGAATAACAACAATAAATCCCAATGGCAACAACAACAACAACAACAGTCAACACTGCCTGGACTCACATTTGCCGCAAATGGATTCGAACAATGGTGCTGGCGCCCGGAACGCTCTGATTACGGATACGGTGAATCTGAGTCCAACCTCGCTGCCGGGCGTGCAAAGTTGTAAGCATTACGTTCGTTTAATTCTTTATTCTTACTATGCAGGGAAAAAAAATATTCCCTTTTTTGTATAAAATATTTCAATGGTAGTCCATTGTTGGCATATTTAAAGCATAATCTATTTTCCTGAATGCATTGTTTATATTTTTTTCTTCCTATAAAATTATTGTTATAAAAAAATTGGATTTTTATGGCTTGGAAAACTCTTCTTCGCGTGTTTAGCGTGCTTGTACAATAAAAAATCGTATTTAAAAATTTGGAAAATTTGAAATCATTCTCGACGGGGGCTCAGGTTGTGATTGCGTTGATTTATTAAATGCAATTCGCATCACAGTCTGAGTTCTTGCTGAGCGTTATTTTCACAAGACTACAGAGCAACATTGAAACATGAAGAAAGAGCAGGCAGCAACAAGCAAAGAGATATCAATAATGAAAATATTAAAAACAAAAAATAAAAGCAACAAGAAATGTAATAACATTAGCGGCATTAATATAATCACGCACACACACACACACCCACACACATGCGCACATACACACCTTCCTTCTAAATTCCCAGAAAACAATATGAGTATTTTTACACTCAGAAAAGGTTCATATTTCGGAGCAAATACGCTGTTTATAAACACTTAAAAGAGTCAGAAATGAACGTTTTTTCCTTGCTAGACGGCTCACTGAAAAGAGTCAGTTAAATAAGGGTCAGAAAAGACTCATAAAATTTGCGCGTTTTGTGAGACCTAAAATATCATAAACAAGTAAAGGCGTTAACTTCGGCCTGGCCGAAGGTTATATACCCTACACCCGTATCTGTCGAAGTTACGATAAAAAGTAGGCGGGTGACGCCCACTTTCATTTAATTTACAGATAGTAAATTTTGATATATTAACTCATTTACAGCACCGCTTTTCTCAACAAACATCTCATTATATGGTATGGTATACCAGTGGGCGTGTCACGCCCATTTTCTGTGAGATAACTTTTTCTTTTATTATTATTTTTTAGAATATTTTTAAGAGAATATTTGTGCCAAATCTCAAGACTATATCTCCATTCGTTCTTCTCTAATCGTGATTTTCGTCGCCAGTGGGCGGACCACGCCCATTTTTTGGAATGTCTTTAAGTTTGAGACCATGGATTCAGGAATGACATTTTAGCTTTAAACTCGCTCTACAAGCTGAGAAATTGTGCTAAAGCACGGGAAAATTCATACTTTCTATAAAAAGTAGGCGTGGCACTGGACCGATTTTCTCCATTTTCAATACCAAACAGCCTATGGTGACAAAGAATATTCGTACCAAATTTTATGGCGTTAGCTCTATTCGTTCTCCTGTAATCGTGATTTCTACAGACAGACAGACGGACGGACATGGCTAAATCGAATCAGGAGGTGATTCTGAGCCAGAATATATATACTTTTCTATACCTGCCACGCCTCCTTTAATGCGTTACAAACGGAAGAACAAAGTGAATATACCCTCATCCCTTCGGGTGTAGGGTATAAAAATACTAGTTTCTAAGCCTTTTATTCTTTTTTTTTTAGCCGTATGATTCTTTTCTAAGCCTTTTATGACTCTTTTCTGAGCCTTTTATGATTGTTTTCTGAGCCTTTTGTGACTCTCTTCTGAACATTTTATGATTCCTCTCTGAGTCTCTAATGATTCTTTTCTTGGCACACAATTTTAATCTTCCCAGACTCTAAAAATATTCAAATTTCTGTTGTAATGGGTTTTTAAATAAATGCTTTGGTTTTTAAAATTTTTTTTATTTTAATTTAATTTTAATTTAATAAAAGATTGAAATTTGAAAATGTTCCATAGCAGAGCTCATGAGTGTTTACGCGTTTCAAAGAAGGTCGTTAGTCGCCGAAAGATGATAATCATCATGTGACACGTTGGTCAACCAAAACCAGTGATAACTCAAGATAATCAAAAAGAGTGAATTTATAAAAAAAACTATTGTTTCTATTGAAAAATAATTTATTAACTTTAAAAGTAAAGTTTGATAAAAGAGAAATCAAATAGACTCACAATATTGACATAAATATGAGTCATTTCGGAGTCCTAAATTAGATTGCATAGTTTTTTAATATTTTTTTTTTTAAATTTTAGCCTCATATATTAATTATAAAAGAGATTGTTTTCGGAGTCAAAATATTTGGTGCCCAAGTGTGGTTCATGAAAAAAAGTCTTTTCAGAGTCATAAATTTAAACATTCATATTTTGATCATATAAGAAAGACTCTTTTCCGCGTCCGTTTTTGGAGTACAAATACATACTTTCTTCCGAAAAATGAGCCTTTTTTTAATTCATAAATATGAACGCTACTATATTTGTTAGCTGGGTTGTAATGAAATCAACAGTGGCGTATTTGTTGGGGGTGCACGCACCTACTCCCCCCTAAAATATTAAAAGACAAATATTCCATATTTCACCACAAACATCTGTTTCTTTTTTAATAAATAATAATTTATTACTTTATTATTATATTCATAACATCCTTCCCCCCCTCCCCTTTCCTGTCCTGTCCTAAGAATTTTCACCCCCCCCAAATCTAAAGCGAAATACGCCACTGGTAAATGCATGATCGAATATTCAAAATTTTCTATCAATTATTTGCTTTAATTTTAATTTGAATGCTTCTTATCTTTAGAATATACATAATTGAATGCTTCTTAGAACTTCGAATATACATATGTTATATACATATATTTAACACATTTAACGAGCAACGAGATATAATACTTAATCTATTATTTGGTTCATTTCGGTTTCATTTCTTAAATTCGGAACTGAATTCAATTTTTCTTATGTTTTGAGATTTTTCAAAAATTTCATTTTTAATATAGTTACTAATTTAAAAAATATTTGAAAATAATAATTGATAAATATAAAAAAAGTTAATACTAATTACATTTCGCTCGAATATATCTGGCTCATATCTCGTTCGATTCATGGCCCGTCGTCACACCGATGAGCTCGATTCATTACGATTCGATTTCATATGAGCCCATCGATCTTGTTTCTATTTTAATCTATACGATCTCAACTCGCTTTTGATGCGATTTTGATTCAATCGATCTCGATTTTAATTAGATTTATGTACTTCATTGATTTTGCTCCGATTTCGGTTGACTTTTATCGATTTATCAATAAAAAATTTTTTGTTAAATCCTTTTTATAAGCCCTTTTCTTTTCTATCATTATTCTTTTCTGTTCGCCTTTTCCATTTATGCTCATCAATCGAACTCGAACTTAAATAATCTAAAATTCTTTCTTACATCATTATTAAATTATAGAATAAAAAAAATCTCAAAAAACTGTTAAGTGGTCCCCTTAAAAACATTTCTGTAAAAGCGATTCTTCGTATTTTCCTTTTAATTTCTCTTCTTTTCTCTGTAAATAAAACAATAATATTTAAATAGATTGAAAAAAGTAAAACGTTTCGTGCGTTTGTTCACTAAAAAACTAAACCATCGAGAATACAGCAAAGATTTTTTACGAGATAATTCATTTTGGAACTGAATTCTCGTGGGTCTGCATTGCGTATTTTAAGAGCAAATAATTGAGACTGAAATTTTGTAGCACCATGAGATTCAGCTCTGGCGTGAATTTCAAATCATACAATAGAAAAATACTATCAATATCCAAAACCCACCAAGAACCCAACACGACCAACATCATCGAACATCCATCATCTCACATTTCATTAATCAGTCAATGAATCGGTGGATCAATGGATCGATCCACGAGGTCGCCATTAACAAAAAATAATTAATGAATTAATTTCCGTCGTCCATTAATCCCTATCAATTCATTAACTCATCAGTTAATTAATATTGTGTTGCTTACTTCAAAAGAAAAACAAAAAAACAATTTTTAGACCAACGAAAAATTAGATAAAGTATTATTTATACTGTCTCTTATTTGAGTATTTTCTATAGAATAGAAATAGACTTTACTAATGCTCGAAATCTTTTTCCTTTACAGATTTTGATGACTTGCCGCCATTTTTGTCCATCGAACCGCCCCTTGATGTTGATTACAATTTCGCACTGGGTCAGACGGAAGGCCTTATTGAATTGTTTAATGATTTCGTATAAATTATTATTAATATTATTATCAATACAATGTAGTATATATTATATTAATGTTCTTATTTTATTATTCTTATAATTATTAATATTATTATTAAAATAATAAAAGCAAACAAACATACAAAAAAAATTTTCTGTATACAAATTTGTATATTTGTATTGTAATGAAACAATTAATAATGATACATAATAAATAACAGCAACCTCAACAACAAAACAACAACATAACCCTTATACTATATATATACATTAATTATAATTTCAAATTATATTTAAAAATAAAAAAATAAATAATTACACACTTATATGTAGACATATACATAGATACATATATGAATATATATGAAGTAATTTTATTATCATTATAATTTTTAATGAAAAAAAGATGATTTATAAAAGCAACAAACACGTAATAAAAATAATTAATGCAAACAAACAAACAAACCGGCAGACAACAACAAATAAGTAAAAAATTATTTAAAACACGAACCATTTTCTAATTTTCAGTTACAAGAAAATTATATTGTAATAAAAAGTAATAGTTTTAAGTCGAAAATACAACAAACACAAAGAAATAAGCAAACAATTTAAAAAAAAAACAAACTTACAACAAACAAAACTCAAATTCACACATATTTTTAAATAGCTATGAATTCTTGAATACAAAAAAAATTTACCCAAATGAGATAGAAAAGATTTTAACTACATACATATAACAAGATAAGAAGAACAAGCAAACACAAACTACGAAAAAAAGACAAAGAAAACATACAAACAAGAAAAAACAAAAATTGAAGTCATAGAGAAACAGTTAAATAGAAAAGAAGAAATCGAGAAATGCTCGATGTTTATTTAATTCGAAAAACCTCAAGAACAACACACACACACACACATTTATATATTTATATAAATAAACTAATGCATGTTTCCTCGACTTCTCTCCTACTCTCACTCCCTTTGCCCACTTTCTTCCACTCATTTTTTCATTTAAAATTTGTCATATAAAATATGCCTTAATACTTTTTTGGAAACCTCCTTCTCCATTTATTTTTCCATAAACCACAAAAAAAATATTGTTTTAAAAATATATATATTCAAAAGTTTATAATATATGTATATTATATGTATATATATATGTATACATATATGTATATATATGTATATATGTATATTAGAAAAACCCAGCTACATGTTTACGATTATTTACTTTGTGTTTTGTTTATTGAATTGCTACAAAAGGAAACAATACTTTTAAGCACAGCAGAAAATAATTTAATCACAGAAAACAACACAACAACAATTGTAACCACTTCCGTTAACAAAAAAAAAGCAGACTACAGTTACTATCGTTTGTTAAATTTTTGAGATATTCCACGAACAGTTCTTGCTTTTTTAAACAAAAACCAAAATAGAAAAAGGGAATAATAAATAACGAGCACAACAACAACAATAATAACAGCCCTATAAATAAAAATTAATGAAAAACTAAGAAATAAACACAAACATTTTAACATTATAAGAAAGTCGTTCGTTGGAAGAGAAGAATTTTCACCAGACGATCGATGTATATATTTAAATAAATATATATACGTACTTCTTTATTTTATTGTTGTAATTAAAATTTAATTTAAATTCTAAACTAAATAATGTTTAGTACGATACTATTTTTTCTTTGTATGTTTATTTCCCTTTTTAAAAGAATAAAAAAGAAAACTAATTCCAAAATGTATATTAAATGTATATCGAATAAATAAATAAATAAATTGAAAAATTAAAAATAATTAAAGTCATACAAATACACAGAAATAAGAAAAAAAATTATACATAAAAAAGCAAAAATACAAAAAATACAATGCAAAGCAAATTTAATTACGGGCAATTATTTCTAAGAAAACACATAACACTTCACAGCAACAACAAGAAAGGAAGAAACTACGATGGAAGAGGTTCGAAATTAGTTTGGGATGGTGCTATTAGGGCGTAACTTCTTTATTTGATTTAAATTTTAAATTTATAGGGCGAAAATTGACGCTTAAACTTGCAAAAGGATTCTGCAGCACAACATTTTTTGGTTCTTCTGAACCACTCTGTTACCATTGTGAAAATTATAAGCTCCAAGCTGTGCTGCCAAGTTCGCATAAATAGATGTGATCGTTTCCGTGGAGAATTAGTACACCACAGCATCAAAGCTTGAAACTTTTATAACTTATATTAAAACAGTCTCGGAATAAGAGGTAAGCCACACATAACGCGATAATTAAGGGAACATTTGTTTAACTAAAAAGAGATCTAGGAAAGCCAAATGAACGTATGTATTAGAGGGCTGCATGAGACGTCTCGAAGGCTTGTTCAAGACGTCTTAAAAGTTTTAGGGGTTGTCTAAAATGCTTTCAAATCAAGTGATGACTTCTGAAAGCGCTGCTGAAAACATTGCCACATATGCTCTCGATAGTCACGGCTTGATTCGAAATCAAAGTAAAGCACTGGATCAACGCAAAAATGTTGCTTGCTTGCTATGCCAGTTTCAAATCAATCGAGACCTTTCATGCAGCATTTTTTTTTAAGGCGGCATTTTTTTAACGGTTAATTGTAGTATTATACAAAGTTTTGAAAAATAAACATCAGCAAAGTTATATTATCTTTCGACCTTTAGGGAATGTTGTAATGAGCTTATTGAAGTGATTCTAATAAATGTTTGGATAACTTTCATATCCTCATTTTATTACCTATTTTTAGTTTTGTATAAAGAAATATAGGATACACTATAGCGGCGATTTATATGCTTATTCGGTACCTATATCATCTGAATAGTTTTTCTGGTTAGGAGATATAGAAGCGAAAATGTCAATCTTTAAATGGCTATAACTCTTAAATCAGACGATAGCGAGTAAAATTGGTCTCTTTGTTGGGGTCAGCGCCAAAAGCGACAACAAAATTGCATAGTTTGTTCTTCAGGTTTGTCATAGGTTTGTCATAGTTGTTTCTTCATAGTTTGTTCATAGGTTTTTTTACAACAGGTAAGTTTTTAAAAATGAAAATAATACTGTCACCGGTCCGCATAAAAAAGCAAATATTTTCCAGTCCACGATGAGTTTTAATTTGACAAAACATAGCTCTAGTGCAGTGTTTCCCATACTTTCTTGACCGCGGCCCGGTACGAGATTTTAAATTTTTTCCCGACCCACCTTATAAAAAAAACATTTATTTACAAAACAAATTTCAGTTTATTCTATAAAAATTTTTATATTAAAAAAAAATTAAAATCCAAGTTATTTGTTTGTTTATTTCATAAACAAAAATTGCAAAGTAATTGTATAAAAAAAACTTTATCTTCAAAAACATTATCTTCATTTAAAGTAAATAAAGTAAATTTTGTTTTACATATTTTGACATATTTTACATATTTTGATCCTTTGCACTAAGATAATGTTGATTTTCATCACACAGTAATTTCAAATTAGGACTTAATGATGATAATTTTATTCTCGAACTAGGTTCGACATTTAATCTGTGTCGATACTTATTTTTTTTTAATAACACTAAGGTGTCGCATGAAATTTCAATTAAATTATCAACTTCTTGTTCACTAAGATTAAGCATTTCTTCCTTTTCAATATCGACAGAAAAGGATCTTTAATCCACATATTATTTCATCTTCTGCATCGTAGTTTGAATGGGTTTCAATAAATTGATGTAATGTTTCAAAAGATTTAAAATTTCCTTTTGAAAGTCTAAATATTAAATTTAGAGCAAAATGTTACAGATTTTTTGTGTTTTTAAAATTTTTGCCACGACCCACCTGAATTTTTCTGCGACCCAGTGCCGGGTCGCGACCCACACTTTGGGAAACGTTGCTCTAGTGAATGGATGTTTACACGTGCGACGGATCGCACGAGGCTTTTATCCGAAAGAGAAGGCAATATTTCACAGTAGTATGTAAGCGATGGTTAAGAGTTGCAAAATCTTAATTCCAAATAATAAAATTTTACGAGTTGCATACATATTACGTTTTGCTATTACCTGTTTCAAATTTGCGAACTAGACAAAAACCAGGCAACATTGTGATGCGTCTTACTAATGTGAAGACAATAGCTCAAACACAGTCAGGTCGATGGCTACTAGTCGCTGTCAAAATTACATTGGTTCTTATGAGAAACGAGAAAAAATAAAATTGCCCCTCTCTCTATTTTTAATTTGTTCGCTTGCTTGTTATTTTTTTTTTGTTTGTATCCAAGAACCATACACACAACCACAATAAATGTTCTGTTTTGTTAAGCAAATGATAGCTCTCATCGCTATAGCGAGCGACTTGAATGTAAACACCTTCTAGCGTCTGACAACTCTAGTCGCTGGTCGCTGATTTCAGCGACCTAACTGTGTTCGTGCTATAAAGGTGCAATTCATTGCATGCGATCCGTCGCACGTGTAACCAACGTCATTATCACTTGTCTTTCTGTTCGGAAATCAGTAATTTTACATATGTTGTCATTTTGCAGCACTGACCACCCAGAAGGCAATTCGCGGAGTTGGATGGAAGTGGGAGAGTTTACATTAGCGTCTCATTCTAATAAACCAATTAATTTTACTGCTTGTCTACATTAGGTATTTTGGTTGTTTCTAAAATGAAAAGATTTTTGTGTTTTCTAACATTAAAAAATAAACATTTGTATGAAGTAAAAAAAATATACTCGTAGTTAAATAAAAATGGTTGCTGATTTTCGACGGAACCTCCGTCCACTTATTATCAGCATACAAATTGTTTTTTTTTACAAACAAAACAATATTTTTGAATGAAACGCTTCTAGCAAAAAGCTTTTAGTTTTTACGTTTAACATATATTTTAAAATTTTTATTATGTGATTTATATCCTGCAAACTGCTCTACTATAATTACACAACACCACCATTGCTTTGTTTGCTGGGTTTTGTGGAACACTGTAAGTTCTTTCTGTGTGGTGGTGTGCTTGGCTTGGTTTTACTTTTGCGTGCTTCTTTCTTCGCATAATTCAAATAAAAGTTTATAACGACGGTGTTTATTCTATTTTGCCAATAAATCGGCGAAAACGTGCAGTGTGAGGTGAACTGCAAAATAAATACAAACTGAATGTTTCACAAACCATATATTCATTATTAAATTAAAGGACGAAAATCGGCACGCTCCACAGCTAGAACATCTTCGAAAGAAATAAAACAACACAGTGCAAAAGGAAAATCTCTGTATACAGCGAAAAATAAGCTTAAAGCATAAGCTGCGAAAAAGAATTAGCAACAACACAAACATGGAGGATGTTAAGAAACGCGCTAGGCCTACGAATGCTGACAAATCTGGTGGCGATGAATCTGGTGGTGAGACCGCTGTTGCGGCCAGTGGTGGCACCAGCACTCCGCCGAAGAAACGCGGACGCCCTTCTAATCCGGACAAGGTGAAGTCGCCAATTGTACCTAGTGTCCGAGGACGTGGTCGCCCGTCAAAATCAAAGGGTAATGTTAATACTGTGGCCAATGGTAGTGGTGATTCGCCTAATCCACCTCACTCAGGACGAGGACGCCCGCCAAAGAAAGCCAAGGCTAAGACTTCCCCCTCATCTGATTCAAGCAACAAAGGTCGTGGACGTTCAAAAATGCAGCCCAAATCTGATGATGATGATGATGATGATAAGGAAGAACAAGAAGACGAAGACGAAGATAAGGATGAGGACGATAAGGAAGAGAAAGATGATGAACTTTCAGATGAAAACGATGAAGCCGATTATGAAAAGCGCACCCCCATCAAACACCAGCAAAAAGGCAAACGAGGACGACCATCTGGTGGTGCTGGTTCCCCCAGTAAGCCCAAACAGGCAAGGACGCCGGGACGTCCGAGAAAAGTAGTTGAGAGTGATGATGACGCAGATGAAGGTGAGATTAAAATTGCGTATTCTTTAGTTCTAATTTAGGAATGTATACTGTACTGTACAGCTTCTGAGGAGGATGAAAAACCACCGCAAGAACGCAAGTCAATTGGTCGCCCTCCAGCTGGGGGTGTACGACTCAACATAGTGGCGACTGGCCGTGGTCAAGGTCGTCCAAAGAAGAGCGTCGCAGCTAAAAGAGCGTCGCAGATGTTAGACGCTGCTAACGGTGTTGAGCCTAAACGACGTGGTCGTCCACCATCGGGAAAAACGGCCGCCAAGATCATTAAGAAAACTGGAAAGCCGCGTGGACGTCCAAAGGCTAGTACAGTTGCCAAAGTAGTTGAAAGCGAATCACAAGAAGAACTGGAGTCCCAAGATGACGCAGATGAAGAGAATGGTGACGATTCAATCGAAAATGGAAAAGCGCAGAGTGGTGCTGGCATTGAAACTGAAAAGAAGAAGGAAGGCGATAACGATGAAGATGATGACGACGACGATAACGACGACGAAGTTCCATCAGCACCATCTCAGTTGGAAATACCAGCTTAGGATACTGAAGGCGCAACATCGTAGTCTTTAAGCTTAAATATAAAATATAATTCCGAAGACGAAACTTTTGAAAAGTCTGCAGTTGGTATTTTTTATGTTTATTTTGTAACTATCAAATATACAAACATCGCATTCAATTATATAAATATACTCTTTTGTAAGATGGCGCTGCAAGAACATTGCAGTATAACTCCATAAATAAAGTAGTATTTCTTTGGTTTATTTTTATGTGAGCACTTCTAATTGCAATGATTAATTTTATTGCGATCAAATCCGATATAAACGGTTTTTACACGCGTTTTTGAAAAACTAAAAATAATTCAAAATATTTTTAAACCACAGCTCGGCTAAAATATTTTAATTCTAACGCCATCATTCGGTAAACGGGGGTTAAAAACGCATGCTTTTAGGCGAGCCCCATCAGTAGAAAAAACGAATTCCAATTCGCTCATTCGGGTATTGTCGGTGCACGTAAGCATTTTTAATTTATTTTGCTTTGTCGTTGGTGGTGTTTCCGTATACCAACTAGGGGACTGGATGAGACGTCTCAAAGGCTTGTTGAAGACGTCTTACAAGTTTCAGGGGTTGTCTCAAATGCTTTAATTTTTTTAAAAATCAAGCGGTGACTTTTAGAAGCGCTTATGAAAACATTGCCACATATGCTTCCGATAGTCACGGCTTGATTCGAAATCAAATGGAAGCATTGCATCGACGCAAAAATGTTGCTGTTGTTGTTGTTAATGAAATAGTGAAAATTCGCAGTGGTGGTATCTATCAACAACGATCAGTTGAGACCCGTTAAGCCGCCCATAAGGACACAGATGTCTGTGGAGATCGGCAGTCTGTGGAGATCGGCAGTCTGTGCACGAATTGCTGATCAGCTAAGACATCTGTGCCGTATAGAGCGGTATTTGCGCAGATGTCGAACCAAATATCAAGATCATTTTGATATTTTGCGGTCTGCGCAGACAGATTTGTGTCGTGTATGGGCCGGTTAAGCAGTTGAGTCAAGCTTCTCATTTTTAAGAAAGTCTTTCAGGCCGTTTACACCACGACCTAAAGATCAATACTGCCTGCATTTATGATCTGAAAACGTAATGATGTCGTGCAACAACAAATTGTTTAAATGTTGCAATCGATTTGAAAAATATTTTCAAAGTCTAAGTTTAAAATTAAAAGGCATTTTATGTTTTTAGAATTGTACTTAATTTTTCCAAAATTATTTACCTACCAACAGATCATAGAATATATTGGTTAGACCCCCTTTTGTGATCTTTTTCTATTCTATAAATAAATTCTATTTGTATTTATATTTAATGTGTACATATATATTACAATATTATATTCTATATTATAATTATTATCGTATATTGTATTATATATTACATATATATGTATATATATTTACAATGAAAAGTATTCACTTCTTACACTAATGTTTTTAATCCATACCCTAAATTAATTGTGTTATAAAATTTGTTTGTTATCCTGAAAAATTAAGAACATGGAATAACTATTTTCTTATTAGAAATATTCTCACTCAACCTTTTCAAAAATTAAAGCCTGCGAGTTATCATTCGTACTTGGATTTGACACTGCGGAGTATCTATCCAATGTTCCAAGTTGCCCTTCCAGAAGCACTTCGTTTATGATTCTATCGGCAAATAAACGCTGAAGAGGTTCCATTTTCCTTAATTTCATTGCGTAGTTTTTAGCCATTAACAGAAATTCATCATCGTCCTTTTGCATATGCATAGTATTTAAATACGATGATAACTTGTTGGCGGTGTTGGATGCGGTTAAGGTGAGTACTTGTTGTGGTTCATGGTGCTGTTGTTTAATAGACGTTGAAGTGGATTTTCTCCGTCTGTTCAAAGTTTCTGTTGATACATCGACATATTCATATGTGCATGAAGGTGAATAGCCTTCCGTGTCGAAAGGCAGTGTACTTGCCAAACTTTCCTAGAAAAAAGATTGTTTAGAATGCTTTCAATTTTTTACCTGTGCAGTAAAATTTTTAATATTGGTCCTGGTACTTACCTCTTCTTGTTTACCCACATCAAATTGCTCGGTTTCCAATGGTGGCTTTCGTTTGCTAATGGGGTTTTTTCGATCAGCCAAAAACAGGAAGTCATTATAATACCACAGTGAAGGCGTGTACTTTGCCTCATCATCACTTGAAGCAGAGGCGTTTCTCACCTTAATCAGTTCCTTCCGGAAGTTTGATCGTAGAGAATTTATTTGTTTCACCACAGTGTCACGGGTAGCGCTTGGTTCAATAGCTTTTAGTATATCCACCAATTTGGCATAGCTGTGAGCCTTTTTGGTACGATTGTTGTAATCCTTGTGACGGGTGTCCCATAGTTCGGAATATCGTCTGTATGCTTTAATAAATTCCCTCAGCACTTCTCTACGGCTTGGGTGACGATCCATTTAAGTTTTATTGTTATTCGCAGTTTTATTTTACAACTGCCTTTTTTAAATTAAAATTAATGCACTCTGGATGCACAATTTAATTGAAGTTGATGGTATCTACACTTGCACAATGCTTCTTTCCCAATTTTTTTCATCAGTTTTTCGTTGTCCTCAAACAAAGGTGAAAAGACCTGTCACAAACAATTAATTCGAATTACCAATGTATAAGAAAGAGATGCTTATATTGCAGGAAATCGTGGTGGTGCTACCAGTTATTTATATTCTAGTTATTTATTTTATTAAACTTTCGTTTTTCAGATGAATTTTTTAATTTTTTATCCGTGAAACAGAAAACGCTACAGTCCAAAAAGTAGAGTGAAAGCGAATTATTTTAAATAAATGAACAGTAACATTTTTACGGTATTGAAAAATCTTGAAAGGAAAAATTTTGACTTATTTGTGGTAACATTTTTATAAACCTTTTGTGGAGGGCATTAAAAACGCCGCTAATAGGAGTAAAGAATGCATGTTAAAGAACAAGATGGACGTTTTATGAAAGCTAAATTTAATGTGTATAAATAGGAAGGTAACTTAACGTTATGGGTGTAAGGGCCGATTTTACAATGTCCAGTTGAGTGCTAATCGGGACTCTAAAACGTAAAAATCTCTTACAAATTGACGTTTAAAAGTCCCGATTAGCACCTAACTGGACATTGTGAAATCGGCTATAATATAATATTCATAAATATAATCAAAACATATATATATGGTCATTAGGAGACGGAAATATAAGGTGTGTCATGTCAATTCAATTATCAGGGTTGATAAAAGATGTGACCATGAAGCAAATCTTTATGCACATAAAAATAATGCGTCCAGTTTGTGCTGGAATTAGCGGTTAATGGGGGTTCCTAATTGATTATAAATTATAAAAATGTAACAATCATACGAAAATAAATAAATAAGTTCGAAGACAACAACAAAAAATGTTATATTAAGACTTCACTATACATCTGCTTTCTTGCTATTATGTACTAAAATAACAAGAGTTGCCTCCAGAGATAATATATGTTAAAAATCTGAAATTACGTGTGTAATGTTTTCTTGCTGGCAAGACCACATGAAAATTATTGCATTTCCAGCAATTAATAAATTCTAGAAGCGAACCACTATAAGTAATAAAAATAGGATAATATTGTTTGTATAAAAGAGATAGCAATAATAGATAGAACCTATTTACAAGTCACTTGCGTGCTTAAAAAAAGAATTACAATACCAAAAGGAAGATTGGTCTACCGAAAAACCATCCGACCGAACGAAGGAATGACCAGAAAGTAATTAGTGTGTGTGTATAGAAGGGACAGTACAGGAAAGGATTTTGTAAATTTCATAACTTAAGAATTTTTAACCAATTATTTATATATATGTAAAGTATTAAGACAATATACATGTAAAAATCATACGTCAAATATGTAGATATATCGCAAAGTGTGTTTAAAAATTTCGAGACTTGGTCATAGCTTAGTGCAAAAAGTTCAGAGCATTTTTAAGGCGATTCATGAACTTGTAAATACACGAGACGAATAAATATTTTAGATTTAATAGTTTTAACTATTAAATTCGACAGTGTGTTAAAGTAATTCGGGATATAAAAACTGTTTCGATATACAAAATTATTGCGAATGAGAAACGGAGAACAACCGACAGGAAGCCATTGTGCTAGAAACAGGAAAACGGGGAGCCATTGAGAAAATTGATCCTCCCAAGTACATCAAAGGGGCATTGTATATATCCCAACAAAGGCACAGAAAGGAAAACGGCAAAAAGGTAGCCATTTGTTTGCATTAATTGACATAAGGGGAGCGTTTTCCTTATAAGTTTTTATAATAAATTGGAAGTTAAATTAATAATTACATACTTTTTCAAATAAATTAGATGAAGAGTTTTTAGAAAGAAAAGCCCTTGTTTGTATCATTATTAGCTAAAAGGTGAATGCAGCAAAACGCCGCAATTAAGCAAATACAACAATAGCAAGCTAAACGTCCCGAACAACAGAAAACAGCGCGCCGCCGCCGGTTCCAGAAGTTGTCGCTCTTCTGTAGGCACAACAACAAAAACTTATGTTTGACTAATTGAATTTTTAAAAGAGAAATCTACATTCTTAGAGAAGTCTAATAATATTGCAAGCAGTCGAGCATTCATAATATTTTCGAATTTCAGAGCAAACTTGAAATCACTATTCTTCAAATGATTGCGTTTGTAAACCAAAATTTGCACGTTTTTTTCTGTTTTGCAACTAAACAATTTTTTGTTGGTGATTTTTGACAATATGATTGCCGCTCAGAACTCTTAAAATATATCTATTTCTGTCTCTTTTCCGATAATGTATTTATGCTTACAAGCTTTTGATATTGCTATTTCCTTCACAAACCGCTGCACTAGTGGCACTCTTCATTGAACAGCAATAGTGTGTTCTTTTGGTATTGTCTTATGTCAAATGTTAAAAGCAACCGGCTATATGAAGTATTCTAATCCTTCGTTTTCAATTTTTAATTATCAGCTATTACTGTTTGAAATTCTTCCTCATCGCTGCAGTTATAGCGAATTTTATACGCAAAGCAAAAACGGCGAGAAGAAAAGAGAAGTATAATAAATAAGATCAGGATGGAATTTCCAAATAATATAAATATAAAAACAATCTAGAAATAAACTTTTGTCTAATAAAATAATGCAATGGTCAATAATAAATTCTTATAACTATTGAGTAATGTAATATGTTTAACCATTAAAGGAGAAGGAATCTCAGGAAGCAGAGAAAAAGTGACAAAGAGCAGAAACCGCAAAGTCGAGTAGCATTTTTCTGTGTGTTCGCTGTTGTAATTCGCCCTTGTTCGTTCATTCGTTCGTGCTCTCGCTCTCGAGTAATAAAAATTTTCTGTGTAAATTTTGTAATAAAATCATAAATATATACTGTAAAATAAACACATCTCTCTAAAAGTTGCAAAGTAATAATTATTAAAGTGTAAATGAATTAATTAAGTTTTGTATATAAAGCATATTTTAAGCCGTTTTTTGTCTATAAAAAGTAACCAATAATTAACAATAATAGTGCTCATCTTTGCGTATACAGTCATTACAAAAACAATAATCAAGGAACGACGACCACCACCATCATCATTAACCAAACACCATCATCATCATCATTAGCAATCAAATCAACCGACTGACCAAACAATCGACCGGCCGAAAATTTTGCAGTCACACAAAATCAGGTAAAAATCAATCTCCAAAAATTCATCTGATCTCATATTTTCTATTTGTTTTCTTTTGTTTTCATTAGAACTTTTGAAATAAATAAAATTTAAATCTTTGGTTTATTTTATGTACATACAAACGTATGTAAATATATAGTATGTATGTATTTTTCTTTTCCAACTCTTTCTCTGCCTTTAGATAGCTTAGCTTTGGTCTTTTGGGGTTATTGGAAATTTCATCACTTATTATTGTATTTTCCTGATGTTGAGTTACGCCTCTGTAAAGTAATAGATAAATAAACAAATTCTTTAATTAAACATATCAAATGTTAGTATTAAACATACACTTCCTAAAAAATTATATGAGATTTCTAAGATTTTCGATGGGAATATTTATACGTACTTTTAATACGAGAAAACAAGTAAAAGGATCTGCGGCTTTAGAGCCTTTATTAGAATAGAATAAACACGAAATTCGAAAAGTTAGTTTTACCTAATATAAGCAACATCAAGGCTGAGGAAACTTCCAACCTTTTGGGCGTTTGCAATAGGGTCTGGGTGTGTGGTTATGGGTTTAGTGACACTATAATTTTTCCGAGAAATGGCTCCCAAGCAGAAGCCCTATTTACACGCTGCCAGATGTAAAAATGGAGTTAATATGAGAGCTCGTAATGGTAATTCCGATATAAATACACTCAGATATCTAATACACAAACCGTGTTAGACGCAGACATCAACTGTGTTATGCGAGGGTTCTCTTCAATTCTCGAACCGTCTTAGCGAGGTCTATGTCCATGTTGTATGAGAGTTTAAAAGCAATTCTGCAATTCTCCATCTAACTATAAAAAAAAAATAGCACAATCCGCTTAATTCTGCCTTTTTATTTTCCAAATTTGTTTTTGTTTACCAGCAAAAAAGCAAAAAAAACCAAGCCGAATTGTGAAGATGATGCTGTTTTGTGTATACCGAATGAACAAGTAAATCTTAGAGCTAACCAGTGTCCGTTCAATAGGTGCTGTGGTGCTCGGTGGGCGCCTACTCTGACTTAACTGTATCTTCAATATGCAAAAAAATTTGGTTAAAAAATTATTAAAATTGTTTTCTTCTTTTATACTTTCAGATTATCGTATTCCATTGAAAACATCTTGTAAAAAGTTATCACAATATCACTAAATATTTCACATCACTAGAAATTATCTCTGATTTTATGAAAAAAATCATTCGTTCTTATCACTTGAAAATTCTTCGAAATCAATTTGTAAAATAATAATATTTGCTAGTGTAAAGTGAAAGCTAAAATAATCCTCATATAAATATACATATGTATAATACATTGCATTGAGCACCCTTAAATATTTTATAAAATAAATCACGGTTTCCGCTTCAGAATAAGCAAAAACACGTTTTTATACACGTCTTCTCCGGTGAAAACCTTCGTTATATAATGTAAACATACAAGTTTAGATCGCGTCGCGTGTTTTCTAAGTGTAGACAGTATAATCGACAAAAACATCAAAATATTTGTTAAGTTTTGTAAATTAAAGAAAAAGAAAAATAAAGCTTCAAAAAAATCAAGGGAGTGTTTGTTTAAACGGAAAAAGCTTTTATACCAAACCATAACAAAATAAATAAAACCCTTTTGAAAGATTTTCTGTGTACGAAGTTATAATAAACGGCGTCAAAATTGAGCTCCTAACAGCCCCCACAATTTCCATTTCTTCCGTTGCGCCAACAACATCCTCAGCGCACCAACAACAACATCAGCAGCAGCAGCAGCCGCAACAGCAACAGCAGCAACAACAACCGCAACAGCAACAACAACCGCAACAACCATTTTATCATTTTCAACAACAGCCGCATAATTATTTTTTGCACCCACAACAACAGCAACATCAACAACATCCATACCATTTACAACAGCAGCAACAGCAGCTACAACAACAACAACAACAACAACAACCACCACCACCACCTCACGAACAACAAGAACAACAGCTAGATCAACAACAAACGCAACACATGAAGTTGTTGGGCGGTAACGAAGATCGAAATGTGCGCGGTGGGGATCATTCCGTGGCGCGTTCTTCGCAGGAGGATGCAGCTGCAGCAGCTGCGGCCGTAGGTTATGTTTTTCAGCGCCCTTCGCCGGGAGCCCCGGGCTCCCATGAAGCTGCCGCCGCTGAGTATGCAGCACAGTTTGCACAGAAACAAACACGTTGGGCATGCGGTGATGACCAGCATTCAATCGATGTGAGTAAAAAACGGAAATACTCGTATATAGTATATAAAATCGTATTTATATATATATATAAACACAGGTGCTAACACATTTCATTATTATTTCAAAGCTTCGATCAATAATGGCTGAAAGAATAAACGCTTTCTGCTAAAAATCAGGTCCATTCTCTTGGATTAATTTTTTTAACATTTATCGAATGTTAGGAATTTTTTCATTTAATTAAAATAACTATAATAATTTTAATATTTATAATATAAATGAAATAAAATTTTTCACACAATTTATATTTGCTTCATAAATGCTCGCTACTGCAGTGGTTGCCAACCTTTTGTGATATAGGGATTATTAATTTTAATTGTTTGTAGCAACTTTGTTTATTTTATTTTAAATTAATATTGTAAAAATACCACAAAATTTTTGAAAAAACTAATTTGTTTTTTTTATTTTAAATTAATATAGTAAAAATACCACAAAATTTTTGAAAAAGTCAATTTGTTTATTTTATTTTAAGTTTATATAGCAAAGATTTATACATAAATTTTTAATAAAACCAATTTGTTTATTTTATATTAAATTAATATAGTAAAAATACCACAAAATTTTTCATAAAATCAATTTTTAATAAGGTTTTATAGCTTACAACAAATTTAAATTAAAATAAAATAATGAGTTTACAATAATTTTGTTAATGGAAAATAGTTCGACGCGGGTGCCCCGCCGAAACCAGGTTGGCAAACAGTGGTGGTGTTGTAGAGTCTACAACTAGTAGTCCGTAGTCGCGAGGAAAAAAGACATCTAAGAATTATCGCATTTTCTTTGGCGTCCATGCGACGATGCTCGTCTTACTTGAATTTCCGTTTCCTCGACTCTTTCGTCTTCTTCTTATTTTGTTTGCAAAAGCAACAACAAATAATTGCCACTTACGGAGCAGAAATTACACCAACTCTCCCGAAGTGTTGACGTTTTCGCGTCGCGAAACGCGTTTATTTCGGTGTTCAGATTTCTTGGAAGGCGGCCAATTTTGCAACTAGAAATTTTAATTTTAAAAATAACCGGCAGCGCGGAAGCCTGCAGTCAGTCTAGCCATTATTTACTAAAGATTTTATGGAGAAATATGTACACAGATTCGTATATAAATCAAATATGATGATTATGTACTTTCTCCTAATCTTTTTTTCGTTCTCTTCATAACAAATAATAGAACAACCCTCTCTTTTCTCTGTTACAGAATCCCGATAAATGGAAATACAATCCACCACCCATGAATACCGCTAATGCGGCACCGGGTGGTCCTCCTGGCGGCGGCGGTGCGGCTATTTCGGGATCTATTGGGCCCATTGGAATGGGCGCCAGTCTCGGTGGCATGAGCACTAACGGTAACTTGCATCATCCCTCAATGGGCGGCGCATCGCAAATGGGAAACTCTGCTATCGCCGGAATGGCGGCGATGCAACAGGCAGCCGCCGTGGCTAAACACAATCAAATGATGTCACAAGCAGCAGCTGCTGCTGCCGCCGCTGCAGCCGCTGCTCAGCAGCAACAACAACAGCAGCAGCAACAACATATTCAACAACAACAACAACAACAGCAGCAACAACAGCAGCAGCAGCAACAACAACACCAGCATCAGCAGCAACATCATCAGCAACAACAGCAACAGCAACACCAGCAGCAGCAGCAGCAGCAGCAGCAACAACAACAACCACCGCATCCATCACATCAGCAGCCACAGCATTTACCACATCCATCGCATCCTTCTCAGATGCAATCGCATTTAGGCGGCGGGCCGTCACACCTCAATTCGAATCTACTGAATCATACCATGAATAGCCAGGCTGCAGCCGCCGCCGCAGCAGCAATTGCTGCCGGTGTTGGTATGCCGCCGATGCAGTTGCCAGCCATACAAACAAGCAGCATCTACGATCACCCCGGTGTGGGCATGCATCCCGGCGTAGGCGGCGTGGGTGGCATGAACGGCATGAACGGTGGTGGAATGCCAGCAAAGCCGCCGCCGCCGCCGCCGGGTCATCAACCGCCGGGGCAGCCCGGACCCGGTGAATTGGTCTATTTGGGCGGTCAACCGCATTTGGGTATGATGGCGCAGAATCAATATATGAACAGTGCCGCAGCCGTTAATCGAAACGCAGCGGTAAGTATTTTCAGTTAGAATAAAATTAAATAATACATACATATAGGGATGATTGCTAACACAATCGCATTTACATCATCGTATTTTCTAATGCACACGTTTTTAGACGGTTTTAATTTGCTTTGTTTTACTTTTTCCTGCTCGACAGACAAACTTACGTAACTCAACTCTTTGCGGCGATGATACTTAGTGTGACCGTGTATACTCGTACAACTCTCACGATAAGCGGTTTCGCTGCTAACTTTATTAGGTTCAATATATTTGTTGTTGAGGAAGGTTTTTCTCATGCACGTTTATTTTTCTTTCATTGTATAAAATTTCAAGCTAATCAACTGTTATCAGAGAAATGATCTTATATTTGAGAATTTGTTTTTGTAATACAGAAAAAAGGGAAATTATTAAAAAGGTGCCCGAAATATTACGTATTACGTAGAATATTATATTTTTGTTTTGTTTCAACAGATATAAACTATTTGAGAACTATTTGAAAATTAAGAGGACGTCAATAGTTCTCATTTAGATATAAATATATCGGACTACACACCAAGTTATGGTTACATACATATGTATACATATGTAAATAGTACACGACTAAAATAATTGTCATTGAAGGAACATCGTATTAAAGTTGTTTAACTTTTAGTATGAATGAATATTGAATGCGCTTATGTATATATGTATGTACCTTTTGGTCATAAAAATAGACAATCGTACAATAATATATGTACAATATATACATATGTACATACATACGTCTATTTTATGCTATGTATATCCACATTTCGTACTTTGGATGTACATACAGATGGATGTATTCTCTCATTCTGTTTTTTTTTTCTATTTTTCTCCAATAATTTGGTCTGGTTTTTACGTACGGTGGAATTTCTTCGATGAATTATTTTTTTTTATGGTTTTTATTATTCTTGATATTTTTCCTATGATGCTTATTGATCAGCATTCGTATTTGTAATATAGTAAATAATTATATAAATCCAGCACACAATATGAATCTTTTTAGACTCAGAAACGATTCGAATTTCTGAGCAAATTTATGAACACTTATGAACACTTAAAAGAGTCAGAAATTAACGCTTTTTCCTTTTTAAATAAGAGTCAGAAAAGACTCATAAAATTGTGTGTTTTGTAAGTCTAAAATATCAAAAAAATACTAGTTTTTGAGCCTTTTATTCTTCTTTTTTGAGCCTTTTATGATTATTTTCTAAGCCTTTTAGACTCTTTTCTGAGCCTTTTTTTATTGTTTTCTGAGCCTTTTTTTATTGTTTTCTGAGCCTTTTGGGACTCTTTTCTGAGCCTTTTTTGACTCTTAGCCTTTATTGTTCGCTAGGACGCAAAAAAGGAAAGTAGCTTTTGCAGTGACTCAATTTCAGAGAATTTTATAAATTGGATTTCAATACCGCTAGGCATACTCCAAAAAAGCGATTGCAATAACAGTCGCACATAATCTTCATCATTATTCTAAGAAATTAAATAAAGATAATTGCAATTCTTGGAAATCTCATGTCGCAGCAAACTGCGATGTTCCATCGGCGATGTCCCATCTTCAATATCTTTTTGCGTTCCTAGAATTTCTTTTTAGGGTGAAGTTTTTTTTAAGAAGAATTTCTTCGTCTGTCTTTCAATGTTATTTCGGTGAACATTCTTGTGAAGTGCTTTACAACAACATTGCATATTTATCAATTATTATTGTTTTGTGTTTTTTAATGACCTTTTTTCCTTTCAAATTATCATTAACTTCGGTCTGATCCGTTACACTCGACGGGAAAATGTCTTGGACTTGCTGATAAGCGATGAAAAACAAGGGGAGGAGAATAAAATATGTCTGTACAATAAAAAGATATGTATAAGACATTTTTGAGATAAGACAAAAAGCTGTCAGTTAAACAAAAAAAAAAATATTATTTTTCTAAAAGTTATCTTTTAAAATGTATAATTTTTAATTAAATTCTTGTGTCCTGAGTATATTTTTACTTCGTACGAAGTAAAGGAAGTATGTTAGTATTCCTTAATCGCGAAAAAATGTTGAACTTTACATTTTAATAGAAATTTACATTTTTACTATCTCTGAATCTATTTTGACAAGTTTCGTCGCGACATCTGTAAGTATTTATGTACGTAATTTGCATAACATAAAAAACGACTAGCCGTAGAAAGTTAAAGTTTTGTATTTAGAATTGCACTAAACAATCGGTTGTGCACATATCTTTTTAGTTACAATAGATTGTGCCCAAGGGGCACTTTTCTTGTAGGGTCTTGTAAAATTTTGTATATAACTCAAAAACGACTAGCCGTAGAAAGTCGAAATTTTGTATTTAGGATTGCTGTAACATCTAGTTGTGCACCTCCCTTTTTGGTTACAATCGGTTGTGCCGAAGGGGCACTTTTCTTGTAGGGTCTTGTAGAATTTTGTATATAACTCAAAAACGACTAGCCGTAGAAAATTTATATTTTGTATTTTGGACTGTTATAACAGTAAAAAAAATTTTAAAAAACTGTTTAAAGGTTTTTTCTTTTTTTATAAAAAATATAATTTTTATTCTTGTTTAAACTGCTTTAATGATGGCAGTTGGTGATTGAAATTCTTTCATCAAGTTATACTCGTATGTAAATATTAGCTTTGATGATTTTTTTGTCGTTTCAGTTAGTGATAATCAGCAAAGTCCAAGTCATCCGGTGCGTTGATATTTTTGTGTGATTTTTTTCTTAAGTAGAATGTATTTCTTGTGTGTTTGCGATTTCTTGAATGGCCTTATGTGCATAGAACAGAAGTAATAATAATAATAAAAAAAAACAATAACAACAACCAGAACAACAAAACGTTTAATTTATACGTGATATGGATACTTTATGAATACTACAACTATGCATGTACCTATGTTTGTACATACAAACCACCCTGTTGGAATTTCATAGGAAAGTGTCTGTCGTGTATGAAAAGCTATGTATGTTGTCAACGCGAGCCAGTTGTATTTATAGGCGATAGGATCAGCAACGACATTTAACATCGCGATGACGAAGGAATATTAAAACGGAATATGTACATTCGTCTCATGCATGAGTCTCATGAAGAAAAACGTTATGGTACTATATGTGTTAAAATATCAAAATATACATTTTGACGATTTGCATTTAAAAAAAAAATTTAAAATTGAAAGGTTATTTCTAATCAAACAGATCTGTACGCAATTCTCACGTAAAAGTTTAATACTATAATGTGAAGAACCAGGTTTCTGCCTGTTCGAGCGACAACACATCGCAACCATATATTACTGGTTGCGTATTTAATTTTTTCCGTATTGTTTTTCTTTCGTCAAGTTGCTAAAGAAAGGATTGACTACTCTAGCAATGGACGCTGTCATGAGTGTAGATGCATGAGCTATAGTAGGCAATCCATATAAGAATACAAAAAAAATGCCCCGGAACATTTTTCAGATATTGTTTTTTGACGTTTCTTTTGAGGCAAATTCTAAACAACTTTGACAACAACAATTTACAAGCATATGTATGTAAGAAATGTTTCAGCAATTCTCTATTGATCTTTTTCTTACAGTAGATAGATTTTGAATAGCTACCTAGCTTACACGCCACGTTAAAAACAATACGGAAAAAATGAGGTATCATACATACAGGCTTTAGGAAGAAGCGAAATTAATCGAATTTTCCTGCGGAATCAGCCTGTTCATATATTTATACACTGTGGTTTATATCAGTATATATTATAGCCATTATTTATAAACATATTTGACAAGAATATATATATATATTTACCTTTTTTTAAATTTTTTCTATAACTAATGGGAGCTATACCTAAAAACGACGAGGACGATGAAATAACAATGAAGATCGATGAACATAAAATAAAACAAAATAGAAATCCTATTATTGCTTCTTTTTTTAAGCGGCCCGAAATTCAGCTTCTATGGCTGAGAAGAAGAATAGCAAAGAAAGCAAACGGCTTACACAATATGCATTATCATCCATCGCATTCTCTGTACGATTTTAACGATACGCACATTTCATTCATAACTTCTTCGACGAAATGAGGTATGCATGACGCACGCAACACCTCGCATTTTCCTACAGGGTGGGTGGTGTCTTTCGCATTTTGTTGTTGTCGAGTTCGTTGTTTCTAAAGCATTCATTAATGCGTATGATCGATCGATGCGCTGTGTTTCGTTCGGTAATGAACATTTAGCAATGATTAAGAAGACATGAACGCACAAAAAAATTACAAAAATAATTACATTGAGCATTTACATTTTTGATAATAAAAATTTTAGTATAAACAGTAAAATTATAAAATAAAGGGGTGAAAAAGTTGTCGCTTCAAATCCGTTCCTTTATTGGATTTTTTCTTTACTAAATAAAAAAAAATGACAATTTTTTTAAATTCTTTAATGACTTTTAAGAGTGAATGCGCATAATTTTGCATAATAAAGTTACACAAATCAAAATATTTATGTAGTTTTTTCTTTAGCGACCATCATTCGCTAATTCCTTACAAAATCCAGCTATTCTCCGATTACTTCTTAGGTCACTCATCACTTTTGGGTGTCTGCTGCCTCCCTTCCTCCCTCTCTCTCTCTATACTTTTTGTTATTATACAGTCTTGTCTGCAATGAGTTTGTGGTATATCGTATTTCAATCGTACCTCGCTTTGGCATACCCACATGTCATGCATCAAGTTCTTTTTTTTTTTTGTTCCTTTTTCAGTTTCTTCTATGAAGTTTATCTTTGTGCATCAGTTTTTCTCAACTCTTTTGTAAAAATATTGTATTTTTATGTATTTATTTAACGCTTCTCTATTTTGTTAATTTTTTATTTATTTTTTTTTTTTTTTTTTGGTCCATGCTTTTGTTGTACACGTTTACTCTGGTTTCGGTCTTTCCTTGCGGTAGACAGACCATCATTGGATTCGTTTCGTTGGTGCCAGTACAATACATAATAACTAGATACATTCATCCCTCCATTTACGCGGTAGATTGATATCAGATCTACCTAGAAAAATCGTGCAAATCGAAATCGTCAAGAACGAGATACAAAGTTTATGCAAAATGGAAGTTTATATGGTGCGTCCATTAAGCGGTCTGACTTCGGTTTAGCGCAAAACTGGTTTTTACAGCGGAAACCATTATAAAACCACAAACTCTGTATTAAACTTGTTTGAAGTTTAGCGTAAAACCAAAAAGATTTCTGGTTTTAGCAGTTTTCAACACTGTTTCGAAGTTCGAAATATTACACGCCATAGCCTTGTCTCTTTCTTCAGTTAATATGGTAGAAAGAGATAAATATTGGACACAAAAATAATTGGTCAAAATTACCAACAAACAAAACAAAACCTTCGTTTTGCATACAACAACAAAAATAAAACTAGTTTTGCACTTGATCGACATACGAAAGCCTAAACCATAACCATTTTTTGGAAACACCACATTAGGTTCAACAAAACTGTAAACCGTGTAAATCGATCTAAAGATTATTGGTCGTCTTTCAGTCGAAGATGAATGCTGCTGATGAATGCAGCTGTAAAAACTGGACTAGGGCAATAAGCTAACTTTCTATCATTCTATCATTTGGAGCAGCAGTAATAGCGCTTATCTCAGAGGGAGAAAATATATGGAGTTATTCAATAACTACATAAAATGACAAAAACAAAAAGAAACAAAGCGCAGAAAACGTGCAAAGTCTCATCATCATCATCATCATCATCACCATCACCATGAAAGATAAGATAATATAAAAAAAATTATACAAAATAAGCAAATCAGAAAATAAACAATAAAAAAGTGAGAAGAAAGAAAACACAAAGAAACAAGTTTTTTCTGTTTTTATCCGTATGTTTATGGAAGCAGTTTTCTTTTGCTTTTTTTTATAAACTTTTTTGAATGAAAAAAAGGTTTCAATCTTAGGAAACGTATCATGTTGTAATAATGTAATAATTTTTTCAATTGTATTGCTCTTTTCTGCGATGTTGTTTACGACAAAAAATTCTTTTACATTTTGTTTTTGTCTAACTAACATTTCAAGCATTTTACTTTAAATTATATACACGTTTTTCTAAATGTTCCAAAACAAACGAAAATCACAGCTATAAAGGTACTTAAATCAGAGCTATATGTACGTCCGTACATGATAGAGAGCTGGCTGGCTGCACAAGACATCTTGAAAGCAGTTTCAAGACGTAGCAACATTTTTGCGTTGACTCCGTTTGTGCTACCATTTGCGTTCGAATCAAGCTGCTGTCTGTCCTGAAAGTACTTTTAAGTTGTCTTTTGCAGCCCTTTAGTACGTAATATCTCTTATTATCATTTTTTTCTCTCTCAGCCTGCTCTTTTTTATTGCTATTTTGCATTTTCTCTTCTCAATAAATGATTTTTACTTAAGTTTTGATAAATAACTAGAAGACAAACTCTGTCATACTTTTCTTTTTGCTTTTTGTATATGCATTGTACACATTAGAGAGCTGCATGAGACGTCTCGAAGACTTGTTCAAGACGTCTTGAACATTTCAGGGATTGTCTTGAATGCTTCTATCACTTTCAAATCAAGCGGAAGCGCTGCTGAAAACATTACCACATATGCTTCCGATAGTCATGGCTTGATTCGAAATCAAATGGAAGCACTACATCAACGCAAAAAGGTTGCTTTGTTATGTCAGTTTCGAATCTTTTGAGACGTCTCATGTAGGCCTACACATCACTACACATGCACTACACATCCACTACACATCATCGAACTCTGTATAGAGACTGGTTAATTTTGTACTAGTTTTGTCGTCTATGCCATAAATTATTTTTATACATATCGCATCCCGGCAAGAAAACTGTCACAACTCAGAAAATGTAGTTCTTAGGAAAGCGTACTGAAAAAGCCGGGTATTTTGCGCCGTATCTCGGCAAGGAACTGCATAGTACTTATGGAGTTTTTAGAGCAGGTAAGGTTTGAGACTGCCGATCTTTTGGCATACTTATCTTATTTTCGTAAAAAGCCGAGTTGTGACGGCCTCTTGCCAGGTGCGCTATGTACATATGTATGTTATATTGCTTTTTCCCTTTGGGGTGATGATGCTCTGCTTGCTCTCTTTGCTCTCCTTGTTTTTAATATGTTTGTATGTTTTTGTTGTTTAACCCTTGATTCGTGTTGTTTGTATTTACATATTTTTATTTCATGTGGTTGCCGCGACTGAGTCGATCTTGTTCTTGTTGTTGTTGGTTTTTCTGACTTTGCGGTTACTGACTTTGCTATTTATTTAAAGTATATTCAAACCTACCGACTTAAGTAGTTAAATTGTATTTTATTTGTGGTTTTAGTAAACGTATTTGTTGTTTTCGTTGTTTCTTTTTTTTTCAACATATGAATATTGGTCGACCGTCGACGGCAACGCTTAACATTCGTTATGCGACAAATTCGCCCCATTCGCGCTCAGTTCCTTTTATTTTACGAGTACTTCTCGCTCGTTTTTACCCGTTCAGTCAACGGGTGAACGCCGGCGGTGTGTGTGCGTGTTGATTGAACGAACCGAACGTACATCTCTGATTCTTTTAACGATACAATTAATATATTCGGCTTATTCTTCTTGTGAAACATTTTTTTGTTGTGCAAAATATTAATTTGAAAGAAATTGTTTGTTTTGTTAAGGAAAAAAAAACAAAAGAATTTTTCGTTTCGTGTTTAGTAAGAAGTGGGTGGGAGGGGGAAGGGGGTAAATGGAGGGCGTCTAAAACTGCGTGTGTGTGTTTGAGAGAGAAAGAGAGAGAGAGAGAGAAAGAGAAAGAGAGAAAAGTATTTTCATTGCATTACAAAGGAAAAATCCAGTCAGGCTATGAATCGCGTTCAATGATCAGAAATCTGCCCCTTAGTAATTGCAAATAAACTAATTGTGACTCTCTTACGCTCTTATTCACTCACTCTAATTGCGTAAAACCTTCTAAGGAGAAGTAGAAGAACAGGAGAATCTATCCTCCATGCATGTGTTGCATTTGAAAAGCCTCTTTCTCTCCTTTACTCTGTTGTTGTTGATTGAATTTTTTATGAAACAGCTGATTGAACAGCCACACCACAGCGAACGAAACTGCCGCTCGTTTTTTAATGCTTGTGAAGAGACTGAGTTTGGTACATGTTAAAAAATTTAAGAGTGTCTGTCTATACTTTAAAATTAAACTTAAAAAAACTAATTATAATTATATAATATTTTCTATTGCTTTTGATTTGTATTTTTTTTGGGTCATAAATTTATGCTTAAAAGTGTTCTTTGCATTAATATAGTGATAATTAATTATTGTTTCTATGGATTTGTTACACAAAAAAAAATTTGCGTCAAAATATTTCTACGATAGCCTCCTCTCTCTCCATCACTCACGATGAAATTACTACATGAACTTATGTTTAACACACGCCGCAACGTCGAAGATGTCGCTTTGTCACAGGAAATGGTAAAGATTTTTCTGTAGCAATTTTTAAATAATTTTTTTATATATTAGATTGGATTTTTTTGCATGTTTTGATGAATTTTTTCTTTTCTAATTTGAATAAATTTATCGTTTTATTTTTATAAATAATTAAAATCTATTTGGTCGTATAAAAATCAATTTTTGTAGAGCAATTATATCTTAGAGAAAGTGTAGGTCTCTTCAGGTGCCTACACCTGGTAGGTCTTTGAAGTACGTACATATGTATTTAATTTCATGTAAGAATTTCTCTCAGTGTTGTCATTACTGAGAGAGAAGCTAGTGAAGCGTATAATAATCCAGTTTATATTATAATTATAATAATAAAATTTTATATTGCTAATTGTTTTTGTTGAATTTATTTTGTCTACTTTTAAGTTTTTTCCATTTCAATTTCATATAAAGATTCCTTTGCTCTGTGATTTTGTAGTTATTTTGCGTTGTTTTTGTACAAAATATAAACCGGAAGAAATTTATTTTCATTTAACTAGTAGCGGCAGCAACAACAACAACAGCAGCAGCAGCATTAGCAGCAATAAAAGGCAGTACTATTCATTATTGAAATAACGGGAAAAATACAGCGAGCTGACTGAGCAACAATCAAACAGTTGAGCCAGCAAACTCATCAATCAACCGGCCAACCCTCTTTTTAATACTTATGTATACGTATTTTTTATTATTATTATTATTATTATTATGTCTATCTGCACGTGGTGTTATTGTTGCTGTTGTTGTTGTTGGTGATTTGTTTTGATATGTTTTTCCTTATTTTATTAGTACTATTCATAAAAAATTTTATGGTCGGCAATATTTTTTTTTTGTCTTGTATAAATACAAAATCTTTTATACGATATTATTTGGTTGAGTTGAGTTAAGGTTTGGTCTTTCTGCTACCACCGCTTTCCACCCGATTTTCGTTTTATCCATTAGTTTGAGTAAAGATTTTGCGAGCAAAATTATACAACAACCATGAACCGGACGGACATGGTTTTACAGAGCGGGCCGGACTAGACCGAATCAGACTGCACCGCACCGCACCACGCATTAGTCATGTCAAGTCATGCGTCACGTTCATTTAATCTATTTGTATTGTAGTGAGGAATACAAATACATATAAACAAAGCCAAGACACTGACCCAAAAAAGTACAAAATATACTCGCTTTTACTATATCAAAATTTCATATAAGTACAAAATGTTTACAGAGAAATATATTCCTAAATAAAAACAGCGTTCTGTAGCAACAAAGCGAAAGTAGACAAAAAAAATTAATTGGAATTATAAACAAAAAGTATTTTTGAAAGAAAAAATGCATTGGAAAAGTAATAGACAGACAGAGAGGGAGGGACGGGGAAGGATGATGGTTGGGAGAGGGGGGGGGGAGAGAGATAGAAAGAGAGAGAGAGAAAGAAAGAGAGAGAAAGAAAGAGAGAGAAAGAAAGAGAGAGAAAGAAAGAGAGAGAAAGAAAGAGAGAGGGAGACAGACAAAGAGGTAGATATAGGGAGAGCGACAAAGAGAGAAAAGGAAAGAGATAGAGAGAAAACGAGAGAGATAGAGAAACGAGAGACAGGGAGAGGGAGAAAAAAAAAGAGGTTTATATGGAATTTTGATCTTATAGTTTATATGAAATATGTATTTCTTGATATTAGTTTTTTTGAGTTTTCCGACAAGGTTGGCTAATGATAAATTTTGGTACAAATGTCCATCATGCCTTGTCAATTTTGATTTGATGACGAACTGGTCAATAGGCAGTATAGTATCTTTTGTTGTTCTGAAAAAAAGGTCAGAATAAGTCGAAAAATGAGATTAAAAATGGCAGTTCGACGAAATTATCAAAGAGACAATTCACAAATATTTATGTATGTATATGAAATAATTTTTATAAAAAAGGAAATATATATGTATGTAATATGTAAATTTTTTTGGTTTAGTGTAAATAGCTACTAACAGCGTAAATAAAAAAATAACAAGAATACAACGTTCAACTCGTTGTATCTCTAATAATCTCTAGCAATCTATCGGAAGCAATCTAACACTTTATCGGTGGGCTGGTCAATTAATACGTCGGCGACTGTCTGTCTATGAGAGACTCTTTAGAAGATTGCGGCTGAAGATTAGGCTTGATTAGATTAGATTAAGACGACTCTGATCTTTTAGATATTTTTGTGAAGTAACTATATTTTTCGTGTTATTAAAATAATGCATGCCATTATGATTAATTGTTGTTTTTTAGAATTCTTGTTGTTTTCGGAGATACACACACATAATTTCTGAGAGTATTAATCAAGCTATTTTGTTGCTGTGCGCTTTTACAATATGTATTGTATAATTTCTGATATATTTCCTTTTATTTTTCTTTTATTTTATTTGAAATATTTCTTTAATATTAATAAAAACTATAAAGCTTTTATCGTTTCTAAATTAACGGGCATAGTTTTTGATCCAAATAAGGTATATTTTCGAGATACTCTATTGTATGATTAGAATTTACTTTCCTTCTCTTTAAAAATCCACATTTTTAAATCGTTTAAATGTTAATATTTTTGGACGTCATAAAACGTAACCTAAAAATGAATTGAGGTTAGGATAGCTCGAAAACGTGAAATGATGAAAAATTCTGATTGAAACAACTGTCAAGTTCTGTAAATACATAAATACCTTTTTTAAATATCGCCATTACTTCATATCTTGTATACATATGTATATTGTACGATATATTGTACAAAATTTTTTCAGATAATTTGTGTAACTATTGAATGCTCGCTCATTCAGTGTAAATAATATAGAAAAAAAAGACTGCACTTTTTGGTATTTGTTTTTTAGTATTTCTTCTTGATTTTTCCACTTAATATCGACTGTGGTGGAAAAACTGTAAAGCAAAACAAAAAAGTAGTTAAAGTTAAAAAATATCAACAAAAATTAAAGAACATTATATGTGCACACACACACACACACACACACACACAAACTCATTTCATAGGCTTGCCTTTGGCTTGTAACTTTTTCATCATCAACCTCTTTTTCTTTCTCGGTCCCTCTCTTTGTGGTTTCTCTGGTTCTTGCAGTCCGCCCTTTTGCTCCCATGCTTTTCCTTTCGGTTTTTCTTCTTCTTCTTCTACCTTCGCAGCAGAACAATAATTGTTTGATTATGGTTAGTTTGCGCCGGTGGAACTTGTTAACAGTCGTCAAACATCGTTGTTGTCGTCGTCATCGTCGTCATCATCAGTCAAGAATTTCAGTTTAGTCAAGTGTTGGATGGGGAAGGGCGGGGGTAGTGATGGGAGGGGTAGCGCCGGGTGTTGATGGAGAAGGAGGAGAGAGAAAGGGCGAGCGAGATAGATACCATTACACTCTATCTGCATAACATTTTAAGTAGTTCCTTGCCCTCACTTCTAGTGGATTTTTGTTGTTGTAGTTTTTATTATTGTTGCAAAAAATCAATAAAATTAATTGCATTGTTTCGTGGTTGTTTGACGGAGCAGGAGCGGGAGCAGGAGTAGGAGGGCTGTAGGAAGGGAAGGATGGAAGGGTTAGTGGTAGTGATGAGTTGTTGAGGGTTGTTGGTTGATGTTTTTCGTTGAGCGAAAGAAAAGCAAAAAATATATCTCACAACAAAATGGCAAATTTAACTTCTAAACGCGATACAATGTTGAATAATTTATAAGATAAGATTGAGAAGAAAGACAAGAGAGATTATATTGCATGATACATGTATATATGTATCAAATATTATTTATGACAGACGATTATAATGTTCCGTAACTTTATCAATGACTTTTGTGCTGAGCTTTTAAGAAAATATGAAAAAGATTTATTAGAGAGTATTATAATTATAACAATAATTATATAAATATTAAATTTATTGAAAGTTTAAAGACTATTAAATATATATAAGAAAATTGCATGTTGTTTTTTTTTAGCAAGACCTGATCAAATAATTTTTTCTCAATCTCGAAAAATTTCGAAAGTTTAGCATTAATTTTTTCAAAAACACAAAAAAAAAAAATTTTTAGAAGAAGAACGTTTAAGAGTTTTCGACAAGGTTAAGGTTTTCGACATGTAGAAAAGTACTCTACACTTCTCGACGTAGAATACATACAAGGTCCAAAAATTCCTATCAAATGCCAACTCTGGTTTCACCAGAGCTAAGCTAAAAGTGTTTTATTTCATCAAGATTTATCTCATCAGTTGATTTATTGTCAATTAATTAATGTAAAAACGAAAGGTAATTTTTCTTCTGAGAAAAGGAAAATATTTCTTTTTTTGTTGATCAGTGTAATTATAGTCGTATTCGGGTACTTTGTGGTGACACTAACATGCCACTAACGAACACACATATGTTATTACATATATCGTCCTTGACATCGACTCTGTATATCAGTCAAGAAGTGACTGTCAAAAACATTGTCGACGTCTTGTTTACATTTACTATACATTTATTGACATTTTAAATGATGCAATTGCAACAAAAGTTATATCGCTAAACAATTTCATAGAAGAGAAAGGAGTAACGATATACATACATAGGTTTGCTGTGTTTTTCTTCTTCTTGGTTTTTGTCCATTCATTGAAAAATTCAGTCTGACGACGACGACGACACTATAAAAGTCAATAAAATTAAATGAAATTTTTTGTTAACGCAATTAATTTTTTGTCTGTTTTTTTTGTTTCCAATTTGAGAGCGATTTAAAAAAAAAAATGCCCAGTTGTTTTGTTTATCAGACACCGACCTTGACCACGGCACCAACAATATTATCTCGGTGTGGAAACCATTTTCTCGACCATATTCACGCATGCGGCTCGGCTCATTGTCGTTTCTTACGCAAAAGTACGCAAAATCCATGTACGTTGTAAAAAAAAAAGGAAAAAAAAAACGACAATTTAAAAAAAAAAAATACATGCGCCAGCGAAAATCAAGCAAAAAGAGCTAACAAAAATATGTATACAAAACGTGTACGACGCGACGCGGCGCTATGATTATCAAAGTCAGCACGACAAGCGTTAACTTTAAGCGTTAAGAGCAAGAGCTCTTTGATTTATTCGTTAAACACGTTTATGTTGTTGTAGTTAGAGTTGTTGTCATCAAGTGACAGCAAAGACTGCCGTTGTAGTTGTTGTTGTTACTATTGTTTATACTGCTATTCAAGTCAGTGTTGTTATAATACACTGTTGTCGTTGGCAGATTATGTATGTATGTATATTTTTTTTTGGTTTTGATATTGTTTGTTGGCGTTGCTGCTGTTTAACGCCGTTGTTGTTGGCTGGCATTGATTTTCTGGCTATCGTTTAGCTTCTAAAATCTACAAAGTTTCTCTTTTTGGGCTTTTTGTTGTTGTTCTACTAAAGGTGCTTATGCTTATTAAGTGCTTTTATTCGTTATCATACGTTTTTAATATGATGTAAGTCCAGTTTTATGTTAAATTTGGTTTTGGAGATAAAGATCGAATCTCCGGAGACAAAGTTGTCTATATCTCTATAGTCTTCTATATATAGTCTTCTATACTATATTTATTAAGTACTAACTACTCTGAATAAATTGGAGAATTTTTGGAGGAAAAAAAGTTGCAATTTTTTTTTATAAATACTTTAATTCTCATTCAAAATTCATTGCTCAAGATACAGGGTGTTACGATCTTTTTAGACGTTGATTACCTTAAATAAGCCTTAAGTAAGGCGTGTCGGTCGGCTCGAGAGAAGAAAAAAGAGAAGAAAGTGATTTAAAACAAATATATTTTGAATGAGAAAAGCTTGCATAAGAGCTCAATTGTCACGAAAGTTGCCATAATATCTCTACATAATATATCTTCAGCTGTTTTTGTCGTTTTATGTGTGTATGGGTAATGAAGCTACTTTTGATTACCACAAAAGTTTGTATATACATACTATGTGTGTGTGTGTGTGTGTGTGTGTGTTTGCATTGAATTCGCATGACGGTGATGACAATATGAAATATATTTTGAGTAAATGAAGTCCTCTTCCTTTCCTTATCTTTACACTAATTTCTAAAGGATTCCGTGCATGGAACGCATTCATTATTTTTGCGAACTCATTACGAATAATTTTCTTCTTTATTTATAATAATTTTCTTCTTAAAAGACAGATTGCGTTTTTATATGTCATTTGCGTGTGATTATTACTGCAATGGGAAGAAATTTTTGGTAAAATTATATTAAATAAAATATATGTGGCTGTCATGAAATATGACAGTATGTATTATAAATAATAAATGTGCATTTTTTAGTACGTTTGAAGCTAATTAAAATCATAATTATATTATAGACAATTTTGTGTGAAGTGAAATTAAAAGAAATTTGAATATAAATTTGTTAAAAAAAATTTATAAAATTTTGCGGTATTAAAGATAATTATTTATAACAAACAATGATAACAACCAAAATAACAATCAAAACAGCCGACAATCAGAACAATTCTATATTTGTGTTACGTACTTAAAACGTACGAAAGCATGAAATATTGAAATAAATAAATTTTAATATCAATACCATAAAATAAAGAAAAAATATACCACATAATAATTAAAAATATATGTATACATATGTAAATACCACAAAAAAAAAGAAAAAATATATCACAAATTAAAGAAAAAAAAAATAGCACAAAAAATCAAAGCTCGTAATTAAATCGACCGCGTATACTTTTATACAAGAAGCTATAATACTAAAATACTCGGATTTATACGTGAAGTCTAAGGACTTAGAAAGTATGATAAATAATTTTGACTTTTTACTTTTCTTACGTTTATTTTCAGTTTAGGAGTTATTTCTTTGTGGATCAGGTAACCTTTATCAAGTCACCTAAGCTTCCTTATATAATATAATATTTGAACACAAATTTTGTGTAAAGAATACATGTTTGAAGTATATTTATTTAATGAAAATATATTTAAGTCACAATGATTATAAGTTTATTTAAAAGAATATTGTCTGGAGATATCAAAATTGTAATAAATTCTAATTTGAAATTAGTTTGAAGGAAGCCGTTTGTAATCCAGCGCGTTGTAGACGGTTCGTCTGTAGTTTAAAATTCTTATTTTCGATATGATTATAAAATCAATCAATATAGTCGAATTAAAGACATCACAAAAACTGTTCTAAAAACATTTGTGAAGCTATAATACATATAATAATCATGATGCATTATCATTGATTTTATTGGAGGTTGGCTTCTCTGTCTTTACTTCTTCTCATCTGTCCTTCCGCTTCCTTAACGTTAACGTCATTTACCACTTTCGTTTTTCTTGTCGTTACGTACCTTTCAATATTTGTTTGTATATACTCGTACATATATCGTACCTTTTTCCCCCGCAGCAGTTTGCAAAATTTTTTATGCCTTTCGTAAATATGTATAGGTATGTATGGATGGGTGTGTATTTCCTCCTTTGTTTTTCAACTGAGCAAGCGAGCGAGCTAATACGAGTATGTGGCAACACTCTTTGTCAATACTCATAAAGTATGGCTTATTTCAGTGGCGTTTTGAGGCCTAATTCGATGAGTTTGTTGAGTTGATAGCAGATGGATGGAGCTATCCTCGACCATCGTCAGACCATTATTTATAATTTTTTTAATACGTAATTATTATCGATGATGTTTGTGCTTTTTTTTTCGCAACATACGGCGCAGTGTTAAATGGATTGAGGATTGAAAGAATAAGAGGTTTTTAAAGAATATGGCAATTAGGTACCTTTCGTTTCGAATACACTTGCGTGGTAAATTTTCAGCGCGAAATCGGTGGGCATTCGTTACCGTGCTGAATGAACTGTAGATTTCACGGTATCTGTCGTCAAATGTCATATGGCGTATCGTTTGATTGTTTTATCGTTAAATAACGGTAGTTGTTGTTGTCGGTTTTTGAATTTTTTAAAGGATGCTTATAATTTGTTAAGAAAGTTTTTCTAAATAACGATTATATGGTATGCGCCATGAGTATGGAAAATGTGTGTCTATCTAACAATTTTAAATGGCATTTTCCTCCGACATGGTTTCAAAGCTAGTAAAACTTTGCTGATGATATTAACGTCCTCAATTTGGAATGACATTATGATTGTCTTTAAATAAATTGCAGTTGTTTGATTGATAAGATGTAGCAACATTTTCTTTGATTACAACTGATTCTAACAAACGTCTCCCTTCTAACTAATGTTATTTTATTCGCAGTACTTCACATCCTTCCTATTTCTTTCTCTCTCTCCCTCCCTCTTTCCATCTTCAACTATTATCAATATTTCCAGTAATCAATCGCTTTGTCGCAGCATGAATTTCATTCATGTTCATTTCCTTCAATCAAATTCCTGTCAATTCATCATTTCCGGAAATGTTTTACACGTAATCAATGTTCGTTTCTATGCTTGGGAATGAATGAATGGATTTGGTTGCTTTTGTTGTTCTCGTAACGAGTTGTTTTCAACTGCACTGATCAATTCTGTAGAAGTTTATAGTGTTCACAATCGAATAATCAGCTGCTTAGGCACACCTTAATTTTTTTATAGAACTATCTCATCAGTAACGAGTAAAGATTGCATGACAAAGAGTCGTCAAACTGGCATAATCGCTTGATTTACAATCGCCGCCGTAAGTTTTGGGTTTAGCAAGTTCAGCAAGAAGTGAAATCTCAGATTACTAAACGTTTGTCGCGAAAGAAAATCCTTGGATATTAGAATATTAATTGATGAAGTTAAGAAGAGAAATTAATGAATTATTATACAATAACATAATGTGAAGATTATAAGAGGAGGGATGCTTTCTTAATCTCATAATGTTAAAAAATATACAATATTTTTAAAAAAATTGATTTTTCTCATTAAAACTTTACTTATTCAATTTAATCTCAAAACATTATCAACACGTTATATTTTCTTCTATCTCGTTTGTACCCTCTCTTCCTCTCACTCACACTAGTTTCTACTTATTTGATTAAAAGATTGGTGTTCGTGTAAACACCGCTCACTCGCTGCACTCACATATCTTTCTTCAGAACGGCAACCCCAACCGCTTTTGACAGTAGCCGAAAAAACACAACGAGTCTTGGCTGATCTATATTGAAAAGAAGTAAAAATTCGTTCAAGTGGATTACTATTATTAAAACCGATAACCTAATACTTTTTCAACGTTGTGAATTTAAAACCAAATAAAGGAAAGGGCAAAAAAGTATGTGTTTCATAAAACTTATATCTGTCTGTAGTTTGAAAAATCGAACAAACATTAAGCGACGAGATATCGCAGCCACAGTGGAAACCTCGAAACGCAATTGGAAGACATAAACATTCCAGTACGCCTGCGCAATTGGTCTTGGGTGTTTCTGGTTATTGTTCTCTAATTAATCAATTTCTAATTAATAAATTTTAATGAAAAATTGATAAAAAACAACCATCAAATCCTTTTAAACATATATATTGTATATAATAATCTAAAGATTATTAGAAACACAAAAAAAATTCCTCAAGTTTTAGTAAAGGTACTTAAAGGAAAATAACTAACCAAAGCTTTAAGTTATATAAAAATGTGATGGATTTTAGCACCTGCCCTTCAGATTGAGATTTCTTCCAAAAAGAATTGAAATGGAAAATGGATTAAGATTA
Source organism: Conops quadrifasciatus (assembly GCA_949752815.1). Taxonomy (NCBI): domain Eukaryota; kingdom Metazoa; phylum Arthropoda; class Insecta; order Diptera; family Conopidae; genus Conops; species Conops quadrifasciatus. The sequence goes on along the minus strand of OX457078.1, from coordinate 7,373,422 downwards.
AAATACGCTGTGTTGTGTTGATAACTGATTAAATCGAATCCTCACTACATTGCTTCTTCTTTACTAAGTCCAAATTGTCTTCAGTCTCTAGAGTTTAGACAAATGAACTTGTTTATGGGTTCTCGTATCTGACATAAGATACATAAGAAATTAACAGAAAATATACAAGAATAAGAATGTTGTAATTAAATTCTTACCACGATGACGTTAAGCTCTAACAATATTAAAATTATTAATTTTCTTCTTTAGTTTTCCTTCATTCTTCTTTCTCTTAAAACGGCTCACAGATACTCGTAGAAACTTTGCATTGTAGATTATTAATATGGTTATTTTTTGCTGTGATATTTTGTTAATTAATAAGACTTTTCTCATTACAACAAGAAATAATTTCATCTTGATTTTTGTTTCTTTTTTTTCATTTATTGTTGTGGTATTGGTGGTGTTGCCTGCCTTTTTCTTGCCTTTATTGGTGCCGGTGTCGGTTTTATTAGAATTTTAAATACTAACTTGCTCGTATTTTCAAAGACTTTACGGAATCCCTAGTAATGAATTCTTAGTAGGGATTCCTAATCGCGGTAGGATGCCATCGCCCTCGGCATCATGACCACATACTCGCACATAAAAAGAAACAGCATACAACCTACACATCCGAATGTGTACGCCATTCGGCCGCTCTCCTTCCTTCGTCGGATTTGCAGCACATTTCTTGGCCAATTATTACATTTCACGCCATATATTTTTACCTTTTTTACTCATGTTATAGATTCTCTGGCGCACACATACGAGTAGTCTCTGGCATACTCATACATACTATACATACTACATATGTACATATTCATGCAAAAATAGGCAGAAACAGATCAACGAGCAGGCAGCAGCAAAAAAAGGCAATTAAAACCTCTTCAATTTAGAGGCAGCAGCGACTGCGGCAGTAGCGGCAAAAGAGTAATATGTATATGTACATAGTATTTATTACTCGCTATATTTTTGTTGTTGTTGTTTGTTGAAACTGCGAGATCCAAAATTCACTCATGACAAATCGTTCACCATTCAGTGATGGTTTCGGTCTACTTTTGCTTTCAAAAGACGTTCGTTCTCATTCTTTTAGTTGTTAGAGATTAAACATTTTTTCTTAAAAACCGATATTAAAAAAGACTAATATCGTGTGTTATGTTAACTTTAGCGACGACGTTTCGATCCCTTTATCATTCCTTTAGCCAAAAACCAAATCAACGCAGCAACAGCAACGAATTAGTTGATTACATGCAGTTCTTATGAGAGGCGTCAAATGATGTCGTTATTTATTATCGTTATTCGTTAATTATTATTATGCTAAGTTAATTATATCGCCATCGGCTTTCGTTTTTTTTGTTGCATCATCAAGGACAATAATCATCTGTCCATTTGTTTAAACTTGTCATGTACGATTCATGCACGATGCTGAAATGTCATGCGTAAATTCGTTTGTTTTCTTAAAGGCATATATAGTTTTCTATAGGATTATTAATGCTCTTGTTGTTGTTGTTGTCTTGCTGCCTCTGTGGCATTCCTGTGTTGTGTGTCTGTTATGTTATCAGTTGATGTCTTTGATGCAGTTGCACTTGTTTTATTGCTGACAAGCGTTGTTATTCTTAGAATTGGCTTGAGGTTCTTAACTCTTCTTCAGGTTCTTCTTGTTTTGTTTTTTTTTTATTATTTTTTTGCATTTTTCTGTTTTTTATTCACCTCCCCCCCTTAAATGTTTATGTGTGTGTGTGTGTGTGTTTTTTTTTGGTCTGTTGTCGTCGGTCTGTGTTTGTCTGTATGTGCTGTTTATTTTGTTTCATTGAACTCGGTCGGCATGTTAGTTGTTAGTGTGTGTGTGTGTGTGTGCGTGTCCACGCGACTTCATGAGAATGCAATTTGTTTGCTGTTGTGTTGTTGTATGACTGCTTGCTGCAATATGATCGTCATTCGTGCTGTGGTTGTTGCTGCAGTGTTTGCTCAAGCACTATTGTCATCATCATCACGGTGGAAGAATATCGCTGCGAGACTTCGAGAAACTTAACAGCAAGGAAGCAGCACGTTTGATGCGCTCAGTATGAATAAAACAGCAGAATGTCATAATATTTTTATGTAATAATTTTTCGTTTCTTATTAAACTTTTAAAATTTTTAGTATTTTTATATTTTTACATACATACTTCGATAAGAAACATTTGAAACCAGAAGACCAGACCAGACCAGACCGACAGATTTTCCAAAGATTTTTAGAAAATGGTAAAAATAAAAGAGTTTGGGATGATTTACTTAGTTTTCGGTATTTTTTTGTTATAATAAAACAACGCTTCCATTTTGCCTTTTACCTACCCCAACACTTCACCCTGGTAATGTACAATACATTGTGCTGGTTTTGGTTGGGTCTTTTATTCCTGAAAAAGTCTTCAGACGACACTGAAGAGGTTTTTTGAGGCTTTCTTAACACACTCCAGAGTTCTTCGGAGTTGTTCTTTGCTCTAAAACTCTTTGGCTAAAGCATTACATTTCTTAACACAAATAAGGATATACTAGATTTTCAAGGATGATTTTATGAGTCTTTCCTTTTTCTCTCTCCTTCATCTGTCCTTTTTTGCCCTTTTCTCCCTCTATTTGCAATCCAAAGTGCATCACTTCGGCTTCTTTTTCCTCGTTTTTTTTTTGTTTATCCTCAACACTCGGTCAAAACTGCGATCACCCGCACGTCGGCAGAAAAAAAAAGAGAGAAAATATTATCGTATAATAAAAAGGCATAAAAAGTCCTTATTTCCTGAAAATGATTTTCTTTCCGGCACCTTCCTTTACGACGCAGGTGAAGTGAGGTCGAGAATGAATTGATGGACGGATGGTGAAGAGTCACTCGCCATCATCCTGGTTTTATGCTTTAGGTTTTGTTGGTGTTGTTGTTGTAGTGTTGTACCGTGCATCATCCACACAGCGAGCAGGTCTTATCATCGTCGCCAAAGAAACGAAGTGTAGCTCAAGGAGTATGTACTTACTTTATTTTATGCTCACTTTCTGAGCAGCATTTATTTATTTGAAGGAGGATGGAAAGAAAAAATGAAAGAAAGAAAGAAAGAAAGAAAGAGAGAAAGAAAAGAAATATGAATAAATGCCGGAAATGCGGTCGGTGCCTTTAGATGATGATGATGATAAAGATAAATAAAGTACAAAATTTAATCAAATTCTGTCTTTCGGATGGGTTTTTGCTGATTAAATTGTGTGAAAAGGCATTTATTTCTATCGATTTTTTTGATATTTTTTGTTGATGCGCAATGTTTACTAAAACTTTAATAAAAATAAAATATCTCTTTGTGAGTTAAAATCTTCTATTTAAACTATTTTATTTTTCTTCCTTCTTTCCTTCCTTCAGATAACCACGTCAACTGCTAAAAAGCTATGGGAGAAATCCGATGGAAAGGGTCCTTCAGCCGGCGTTTCCGGCGGCACCTTAAATCCTTTACACATTCCCGGAGTGGCCGATCATCCGGTTTGGAAGGATTCTACCTGGTCAACACAAGAGAATATTTTGGCACCGCCACGTCCGCGGACGTTTCCGCAAGCGCCCGACACAAATGCCAGCGCAAATGCTGGTATTTTAAGGTAAGCTTTTGTAATTTTGGAATTTTTAGAAAAAAAAAATTAAAAAAATTATAACAAATTTGTTATTTTTCTTAATTAGTTTGACAAGATTAACTCCTACGGTCACTTTTTCTTTTTTCAGTCCACGCGATTCTACCAGCGGCTTGGGTGTAAAAATGGTTGAATACGTTTTGGGTGGCTCACCCACGAACAAGGATAGTCCATTGTCGGGCTTGGAGCCACGTTTGAGGGCTTTGAAATTCGATGACAACGATAAGGTTAGTATGAAAAAGGGTTAAAAAGGTTTGAAAAAGTTAGATATGCTCTTAATGATTTTAATAATTGGAGCATAATGATTAAAGAGCTACAAGTCATCACATTACTGACAAAGGTTGCAAATTAAGTAAAATTTATATCGTACTAAATTTTTGATAGAGTTTGATATTAAAAAAAACAACGCAATGACAAGATAAGAACGACAAAGGTAGAAGCAGAGCTCTCTATAGCTAATGTTTCATTTTTATTGTACAATATTTTAAAACTTGTCTTTGTAACTAACTGTCTTTTGATTTACTTTGTTGTGCTTCTCTTTTGCAGTCTCACGATGACAAGGAGAAGGCAAATTCTCCATTTGATACAAATGGCTTGAAGAAAGATGATCAAGTTTCGAATACGAATGGCGTTGTCGTTAATGGTATTGACGATGACAAAGGATTTAAGTAAGTTTTTCATTATGATTTCTATTAACGTAATTTAATATGTATTCGTAATAATAGATTTTCAAGAAATACTATTTTGCTTTAAAGAAACTTACAATTTAAACTTTTTGCAAGCTAAAGAGATCTTTTATGGTCTGAACAGTTTGAAAGCGTGACATAATTTTGTTAGTAACATACTATTAAATTCGTAATTTCTTTGTCATAATTTGTCATTAAGTAATCGTTGAAATTATTGTGTGAAAAAAAGAAACACCCTCAACAAGTCTTTTCTTAAGCTGATGTTATTTATGTGCCTAAAAAGTCAGGTTAAAAAACTAAAACTTTGCAAGTTTAGCAATTTCTACTAAAAGTTACTGTGTCGATGAAGAGCCCAGCTCGAAACGAAGCCCTTTTTCGTTGTTCTTTAAAACCGTCACAGCCCAGTCCTTGGACCATTTCCCAAATCGATATTTAATAAGAATGTAGATATATTTCGTTAGTTTTTTCTCAATTTTGGTTTTATAAAGTTAATCTTTATTGCAAAAAGATTTAATGCAAAATTTAAAATGATTTAATAAATTTAAAATAATTTTCATTCGAGAAAAAAACCGACAGACAGACGCAAGCAAGCACACTGCACTACATGACGTCAAGGTGATTTTTTTTGTCTTTGCAGACTCTGTCTCCAGACTTTGTTGCTGCTGCTGTCTGTGGCTGGTATTGTGGCTGTGGTTGTTGTTTTTGTGGCGGCTGTTGTTGTGTTGTTGTTGTGGTAGTTGTTATTGTGGTTATGGCTGCCAATGATTTTGCTGCAGAGAGCTGTCTGTCTGTCTGTCTGTCTGTCTGTCTGTTTGTTTGGCAAGCAGTCGAAGGAGAACCTTGAAGAAACCAGTTGAACGATTCTAATGTCAATGCCATCCATACATTACTAGCGAAGCAAAATCAACAACAACAACAACAACAACAACAATAGCAGCAACAACACTTAAGTCAGTCAGTTGAGTATAGATAGTAAGTGCTAGTAGTGTTTCCAGAGATTTAAATCCGAAAGCAGCGACAACAACAGACTTCTCGTTCAACAAGACCAAGAGCGATACGTTCCTATGCTAAGAGTACACGAGAGGAAGGGAAAGGGGTGCCTCAGGGAAGTATAGTATACATAATATACTATAGTGAGGAATGAAGTGTATGTATGTATATATAGAGAAGAGTTCGAGTAGTTTGCTAAAAAAGTGGAGTAGCATGCATTAAGAGAGAGCCAGCGAGCGAGCGACCGATTTGAGAGTAAGTTGTAAAACTGCAAAAAAAAAAAAAATACAAGAAAAAAGCCATAAAAGAATTGAAGGAACAACGCACCGAAAACGACAGCAGTAAAATCAGTCAAGCAGAGCAAACAAATCAGCTCAGAAGAATAATAATAAAAAAAAAATTATTACTCGCTGCTGAGTATAAAAAAACGGCAGCAACTAAACCAATTTGGTGTGGTATGAGTCATGAGAGACAGCCGGCGGTTGTGGCTTGGGCTCTTAGGGAAGTGCGGAGTGCCGGCAAGGTGGAGAGGAGAGGATGACCATATATTGGAGTCATAGATATATGCAAGATAATAGCACTAGTAGGCGTTAAATATACATAGTTGAATTATGCAACGTTAATTACGAGACTTATGTCAATCACAACGAGACTTTCCTTTTCGTTGCAATCATATTCAATATGGATGGATCTTCTTGGTAATATTTTTCTCTTCGGGAGCTAATCGAGCTTCGGGAGGTTTTCAATCAAGGCGAGATCCTAAGACGCGATATGGCCTGGGTAGAATAGGCTGAGGAGACGAGATCGAAATTTTCAGTCCAGAAGAAATCCAATGACGAGAAAGGCTTTGTCAGTCGAGACGAGATCGACTTTTCCGATTGAGATCAGGGCCAGAAAATAGACAGGTCTTCCTGGCGGCGACAAGGTCTCGTAACGAGATCGAGACTCTCAGTTCAAACGAGGTTCCTAGATGTGGCGAACTCTCTTAGTCGAGATGTCCCAAGACGATACAGATTTTCTCAGTTCAGACAAGAAGCATGACGCGAGAGGAAGCATGACTTTTCAGTTAAGGCGACTGTTGTTAGTCGAAATAAGATCTCCAGATAACACAAATAGGAGATGTCGAGACTGGACCGATCGGATTTTTCAGTCCACAAGAAATTCGTAAACGAGACAAACTCTTATGAGTTGAGATGATATTCCGAGGACGAAAAGACTATTTTTTTCAGCACAAATTAGACCGACTTTGTTAATCAAGAAGAAGCCACAGAACTTTGAAAGTCCAAAAAAGAGAGGACTTAGTTAAGATGAGATCCCGAGACGAGATAATCTTTTTCAGTCAGGCTGAGATCCTGAGAAGAGACAAGATTTCCGAGTTAAGGCGAGACTAACAGTGAAACAAATTTTTGCAAACGATAAACCGAGACGAGACAGATTTTCTTATCTGTCTATGATAAGAAAATATGTTTAGAATATTTTTGTGAACAATATTTATCTCTTTCTACCAAATTAACTACAGAAAAAAACAAGGCCTTGGCGTCTACATAGTACCTTTCGAACTTCGAAACAGGGTTGAAAACTGCTAAAACCAGAAATCTTTTTGGTTTTGCGCTGAGCTTACAACAAAAATTTCAATGGAGACTTATTGGTTTTATAATGGATTTCGCTGCGAAAACCAGTTTTGCGCTAAACCGAAGCAAAGCACTGCTTTATGGAAACACCATATTAGATGAGAAGAAATTTTATATATTAATCTAAAATATACATAAGCACATACTCGTCTTTTTTTTGATAAAATATTTCAAGTTCAATGCAAGTAAATTCGTCTGCCGATTGCACTAAAAATATACAATAAATTATATGATATTAAGGATTACATCAGCAGCATGTTCGGTGAACGCCAAAAGTTTTTGCGTTTGTTCTTGCTTGTTGTTGGTTAAATCAATCATAAACAATCGTTGGTTTTGAAATATCGTACATATGTATGTACATATGTTATATGTGTGTCGCTGCCCCACGGCAACAGCAGTCGGAGCCGCAGCCACAGCAGCAGCTGATCACATCTCATTTGGTGTGCAAGTAAAAAGCCAATTACAACAACAACAACAAGTAGTAGTTGATAATGTGATAGATTAAATCTTTAGCAACAGACTGACCGACAGACTGACAGGCAGGCCGACCAGACCAGCGCGGCAGAAGCACGCGTATTTAAAAAATGAGACAGCAAACAGACAGACCGCCGGCAGAGGCTTGGCAGAGGGGCCAGGCCGGCAGACAAACAAAAAACGAGCAAACCTCGTTCCTCACTAGCGCTAGTTTGGTATGAGCTTTTTTTGTATACCTTTATTTTCTTGTTCATTTTTCACCCGTTCTTTCTTCTGTTGCTATCTTTGCAATTGTGTCTGTTGTTGTTGTTTGCTTTATTTTGTTGCTGTTGTTGTTGTTGTTGTCTTGTTTTTCAATGTTCTTCTTCCTTTGATTCGGCGGCTTATTCATATTCATTTGTGCGGTCGGTGTTGATCGAAAAGTTATTGACCTGAGAATAATTATTTATGTACTTAAAAACTTACAACTAAAACGAAAGAATGGAAAGAGGAGAGAGATACAGTAGAGAAAGAGAGATAATTTTGCCATTTTTATTTGCTATTTTATTCAAGAAACAATCTTAAATAACAATTCATTTGGAAATTCAAAGAGCAGCAATTGACAACAAGAAATGATTAAAATAAAACATCAAGTCTTGTTCTTTTTTACATTAAAAAAGAAGAAAAGCGCCCAAAGGACCTTAAAAAAAGGAACAATGAGAAATTGAGACGGTCAGCAGGAGATAAATGGAAAGTTTTGAATTTTCAATAGATTTTAGAAATGTGAAATAATCATGCTGAAAAGATATTTATTCCTTGTGACTACTTGGAGGGTAGGCTTCAACCCCAACAAGCCAGCCGACCCTTCCGACCTTAACAAAAAATGTGTTTTCGTGAAGAAACCATCGCGGGCATCTCACGCTACCGAAGAAATTTTACCTAAAAACATGAAACCAGCATGAAAAAATAAGCTGATTAAACGCCTTTTTAAACGCTATTGAGGATAATTGTTTTTGCAATTCATAAAAAGTTGCAATGTGCTCAATTTCCGAACGTCGATATTTACAAAAAATATTAACTTACTCTCTTCTCTCTTTTTTTTTTAAATATAACCAACAATTAATTAGAATAAAATGAAAATTAACTGAAAGCAATGCCTAAACGAAAAGCATTACCCAAGACGACAACCATTGAGTTAAAAGTTTTTGTTCCTAAAATTTAGTACCACCGTATTAGTACTAACTTAGTACTAAGTGCTGGTGATTGTTTATGCTATGAAATGCGCTGAAAGGCGAACCTGCTTCAGTAGCAAAGAACTGCAATAATTTCAAACTGTTGTCGACAGCTCTATTAATTTTTCAGTGCCTCCACAATTGCGGTGCTTGCAGTGCTTCTATAAATGTTTTTTTTTTTATTCTGTATTTTTTTCAAAAATTAAATTAAATTTTCTATTTTCAATATTTTTTTTTTCCTTTCTCATTATAGTCGCACTCCTGGTTCTCGTCAACCCTCACCGGCAGAAGAAACCCTACCACGTCCACCCAATCTACTCGATCCAACACAGCATGGTGGCTTCCCACCGCATCATTTCAATCATATGCTTGGCTCTATGGATCATCAGGGTCCTGGACCGCAATTAAATTCGTATCCACATCATCATCAGATGGCTCAAATGAATCAACTGCAAGCACCGGTAATGAATGGCGTTGGTGGAATGCAAATGGCACAGGTAAGAATCGTTATAGTGTAATAAAAGCAGAAGAAGAATAGATATTCGTATATGTACATAATTCTTATCTGGCTTTTCTTTTTTTTTTATAGAGTCCCATGATGAACCATCAGGCTCCCAATCAAATTGAATCTCCTGCTAATCTGCTGCAACAACAGCAACCACCAAATTTTGATGTACAGGTAAGTTTCTATAAAACAATATTGTGTTGCTAGAATCATTAAAATTAGTGTATTAAAAAAAACTAGCGGCGAAGGGTACTCGTATAACAGAGAGTCAAGATTTTATAGTTTTCTATATTGATAATCTTCTAAAATTTTAACACTTCGAAAGTTTTATTGTATTTTTTGGGGCAGTAGGTATTTAGAATGCTCTCGGAGATTCTATTGGGATATGTTGACAACCTCTTAAATGCTTTTGCTAATTTCATCATTTCCCAGGGCACCATCTTGATGTTAGCAGCAACAGCAGCCATCAGCAACATCAATGTTATTTCGTTGTCTCTGATAAGCATTGTATGCAACCGTAGCTTTAACATTAGCTCATTTGTTCTGTTCTTTTTTGCTCCATCACTTCATGTACGACGATATGCTCCATTTCGTTGCTGACCATTGTCGGTGTATCCCTTTCCATGACGCCTCTCGTTAGCGCGACTCTTGCTTGCATTAGAATGCAATTTATTACTAACGGAAATCGGATTTATTAGCCGCAAAATTGCTTTTCAATGCTTTTAAAGTTAGATTTTTTTTTTGTTTTTCTTTGCTCTTTGCTTTTTGCTTCATCCTCACTTCTACGAGTATATTTTTCATGGCGCACAATTGTATCTTACAATGGCCCAACGTAATGTAGTTATTTAATCCTCATTTTATTCGATTCTGTCTGCTGCCTTTTTTCTTTTCAGTTTAGTAATATTTTTGTTGCATTGTGTTGAGAGTTTATTGGAGATGATGGTATGTGCGATTCGCCTCGTTGTGGCACCATTAAAATTGCCTGCTGGCTTTAGAGAGGCTGTGGCGCGCTTTCTGGCTGGCTTTCTGTAGTGTTACGCCTGCAGTTTGAAACTGCATATTCGGTTTCAAATCGAAAATCAATACTTCTTCTATTGGACCGGCCCGGCCGGCCGGCCGTTTGTTTTATGTTTGATTCTACTAAATTTGTTACGAGTATCAACGTGTGGATTGTAAAGCATATGCTGTCCCTGTGTATTCTCTTTACGCCCTTCTGACCTTTTTGCGTTCTCTTCTTTTTTCCGTCATTTCTTGCTATTGCTTTTATGAATGCTAAATGAAAGATTTTTTGCAAATTCCTTAAATTGACAAAGTCTGAAGACAGAAGTTTAGAATATTGCTGCAGGAATTGTCCTTGGAATGATTTCTCGCTTGAAGATTTTCAGGCCGTAGGATATCTTTTAATCATTTTACCATAACATGGTTTTTTCCATAATTGATTTCTGATCCTACCAAAACAAAGTGAAATCAAATAAACATAAAAAAAAATTATACAAGTATAATCGTTAAAGCTTTCAAAATTGATTTTCAATAAAGTCGTTTTGGTGTTGACATAAAAAATTAATTTAAATTACAAGAAACTGTATTACGTTATTACTTTATCACGAGTTGCATTTAGTACTAGTACCAAACTCTAATGAGTAATGTCGTAATGAGTATTACGATACTAATAAGATTACCTTTTCATGGAAATAATGTTTTTGTTTAATAGCTTTTCGTAAATTAAGTGCATTACTTTCATTTTTTTACTTGCTTTTTCATAATAATAGTCTCTGTTATTTGCCACGAATATCTTCATAATACTGTAGGTCGGTCCTCCGCCTGTACGAAAGTTTCATTAGACAGTAACAACAATTAGCTTTTGTTGTTGTCAGTTAACGTAAACCAATATTTCATTATTTTTATTTTAGTAATTTTCATACTACAAAGAATATAAGATTTTAAGACAAAAAGAAGTTAATCCACAACTGAATGTTATTAGGAATGATATTTTTAATTGTTAACAGAATGTAGGAAATTATTCGATATCTTACACTAAAGAAATGACACAATTTTCTCTATAATACAATAAAATGCTGCTGGTTTCTTTTTGGGAAATTAAATTGTTTATTTCATGCTGATGAATAAGACTTAGTTCATTGAATTAAAACATACCACTTTAGCAGCCTTTTTCCTCTTCCACTTTCTCGGTTGTTGACTGACCATTTTTGTGATCATATATGTACGTATTATGTAAATAAGTTACTACATTGCAACAACAGCAACAAAATGTACATACGAGTACATACCGAGATGGTCACAAGTCTTTGTCTTTTTGTCTTTTTGCTTGTTGTTTGGTGTTTTTGTTGAACTGACGATGATACAATGTTGGTTAAATTCATTGAACTGAAATGGAAATGTTCTGAAGTGAATTAAGTGTTTTGTTGAAATACTTTTGAGATTTTTAAGATGATTTGATTACATTCCAACCACATGCATCCTGGTACTGGATAGTACTAACTAATTGTTACCTCAAACGTGGTTACAGCATTCGGTTTTAGTATTTCCATTTTAAAAGTGTTGTAGGTACGTTTATTTGTACTATATTCGTTCTTCAATGATTGCGTAACGAATTTACTATTCAAAATCTCCCCCACTTTCTTCGCACTCTTCTCTTTTTGTGCCTTTGTAATGAATGAGTTCATCGCGCTTTATTTACTTATCTCTGTTATATTGCGTTATGTTAGGACGATGTTATGTAACGCGTTACTGTTAAAGCTCTCTTTTCGACGTACTCCTAAGTTTTTAATTCTATTTATTTAATAACGAGGAAACATCAGTGTTTTAATTAAATAGTTTTCTATTAAAACGGCCAAATGGTTCTCTGTTAAGACAATGTTAAAGCGTCTTATTTTATGAAGATGTATATAAAGTGATAAAATATACAGCATAAAATGGAAAAATAAAGAAAATTGATAAAAGATTTTCTTCTGTTAATTATTCTGTTAACAATTTTTTATGTATAAAATTTTAAGAAAACAATATTTTCACGTTAGGAAATTAACATTAAGTGAATATACGATACTGTTAAAGACCGTAGACAACAAAAACAAATACTGTTAGTGTAGACAAAGTTACCACTCATTAAAGTTGGCGGTGAGTGGTGTGGTTTTAGACGAAATCAACCGACGCGGGGAGGAGAAAGGGAAAATAAAATTTTTTTTTAATCTATCGCAATTGACCGACTAGCTGACTGACAGTTCACTGAATTTGTAGTGCCGCTGCTTCTATTATCGCTTTTTATGTTGTTGGTATTTTTTGTTTACACTTTGTTATTATTACTAATATTATTTCAAAATTTTTCATAAATTATGCATTTACTTCTCTGTGGTTTTTCAATCAGCAAACGAAAAAAAACTAAATAAAAAAATACAAACCAAAACCAGTACAATTATTTTACTTCGTTAATTTTCCATAATCTTTTAATACCAGCTAAAGCGAATAACAAAAATAATGAGTAATGAATATTACTTAATCCAAGTCAATGCACACACAATAAAACAATTTTATGTAATTATTTAGTTATTTTTTTTTAAATAACTAAATAACTAAGCGGCAACATTGTAATGCAAAAGTAAATAACATTATGTAATTTTATTAATGATAAATTTTCGATTTTCAGTACATGCTAATAATTCGAAATTTTAAAATTTTAAAATATTATATTCTTTTAACATAGTTTTATTAAAATCTGATAAAACATAACATTGATAATTTGAGAGTATTTTTTCACAGTAGTTTCCTTATGATTAATGTCTGTTATGGTTAGAGCAGTTGCTGTTAGCGTAATTATGCGTCATACCTTTTCGTTTTAGCCTTTTCTGTTAAGCCCAATCATTGTTACATTATATTAAGGCTCTGTTAATGTGTTATTGAGATGTAGTATAAACAAAGGGAACGTTGTTTGCCGGTGCTTCGAGTTATGTTATATTAAGGCTCTGTTAATGTGTTATTGAGATGTAGTATAAATAAGGGGAACGTTGTTTGCCGGTGCATCGAGTTATAAGGTAGTGGGAAAAAGAGCTGAGCTAGCCACTGTTACTGTAAATAATCACTGTTAGCATAATACCGAGCGGTCGTATACGTATTATACTTAATTTTTTCTCGCACATAAATAACTTGTTCATTAATTAACAGTATTGCACAACATAACTTAATCTTAACTAAGAATGTTAAACACTTTCTTAAAATTCTGTTAAATCGTTTGCAATTTTTTGGGTTGGGTTAAAGATATAGAAAGATTTCTAATTTTTTAAATGGAATTTTTTTTAATATTGTTAGAAATAAGCATTTAATTATTTATTCATTATATTTAACTTTTATAATCCTCAAATTGTATGCATTTTTAATAACATTATGTAATTTTTCTAACCTCTTTGGAATATACATAACTCTCAATATATTGCAGCAATTAAACGTGACTGAATTTAAATTTCATTCTTTGGAATGCACGTCAAATATATTGTAAATATTCTACAAACCTTATGCTTCTTTATCCATTATAGACTCCCATCAAAAAAAAAACAGCAAAAAACATGGTCCATTTAAATGGGTGCCAAAAATTTGCTAACTGCTGTCACAACAACAACAAAAACAGTGGGCTCTACTTTGCTGCTGTTTTTAAGTCATAAAAATCATCCGGGACAAACAAAGTGCTCCTGTTGCCGTCAATAGAACAAAGCTAAGAAGGGGTAGGGGGGGAGGGGGACGTCGAAGAGGAATAAAAGGATAATAATAGTCAGTGAATGGATTTGACTGGCGGGGTAATGGCAAAGAGTCTGAGGAATGGTATTCGTGGTGAAAAGCTGGTGCTAAAAAGCTTTTATTGGGTTCGTGTGAAAAATTTTAAATCGTGTGCGAAATTGTCATTGAATACGTAAAAATATTCGCACCAAAAAACAGAAAAAGTTTTTCTGCAATGAATTTCAATGAACGCACGAGGCTGTGAATGGAAGGAAGAGTTTTTGATGAAGGAAGTACTAGGCTTTGGAAAAGGAGGGCAAGTCCCTTTATATCATACCACTTTTTTTATAAATATGCATTTATTGTTTGATTTTTTTTTACTTGAATTGAAGGGATTAAATGATTTTCTTTTTTTTAAGCCTAAGTGAAGGATTTAGAATAGCATTAAAAATTAAAATAATAATTTTTTAATGCTTTATCTGTTTGGTTTACATAGAAAAATGTTTTTTGACGATATTATAAGCAGAAAATCTAAAATTTATTCGGTTTTTAGGCTTAACTCTGTTAATTACATAAATTTTCATTTAACAATACAATCTTCTGTTAATGCTTTATCCGTTTGTTACTATTAACTGCAAAACCTGTGCATAACATTTTATTAATTTTGGATTATTTATTTAACCTATCTCTTGACCTTCAGCTAATTTGGTAACATTATGTTAACTGTGTAACATTGTGTTAACTTTTTAATCTTGTGTTTACTGTTTAACATTCTGTTTATTGGGTGCGCACTCACTGCTTTAACCTGTCACCTTTTTAAAATGATATAAAGTCACTGTTAACTGCGCAAAATTGTGTTAACTTCTTAATGTTCTGTTTACTGTTTCACATTCTGGTAATTATGCCTGCTCGATTTAATTGTTTAGTCCTCTGTAAACTCTGTAAAACCTCTGTTAAGTGTAGTTTTCTAGAAGGCATAAATTTCTCTTACGTGAAAAGCGTAATCTTTTCTACATTGTATAAAATTTTAATTTGTAAACTAGAAGAGAGCTTCTGTTAAATGTATAATCATCCGTTAGTAATTAACTGTTATCCATATAATATTTATTATGTAGATGCTCTGTTAATACAAAATACTTCTAGCAAACTATCTGTTAACAGTCGAAGCATTCTCATTTAATAACATAGTAAAAGATATTAATTTTCTCTTCTGCGATTATAGCATTTTGCTTTATTAAGAATGTTGGCAGACTCTTATTTTTAAATAATATTTATTCTGTAAAATCACATAATTTTTTTCTCATTATACACTCGTTTCTTGAATTATTTCTTTAATATTACTTAAGTTTATGTTCAGTTGTGTTAATTAAATTTCAACCTTGTTGAATTCTATTTGTAATATTAATTATAATTATCTAAAGCTTTCGAATTTTGATTTTTTCAACTACGTTGTATGAAGTCAAGCGTGATGTAGTCGAAAATCAAAGTCGAGCAATTACATTTTCGCCATTTACAAATTGAGAAATAAAACAGAAATAATTACTGTTAAGAGGAAACTTTTTAGAAATCACTACAAAGAATTCTTAGCAACCGAAATAGTGCCAAAAAACTATGAAAATCACAGCAATGACAAACTACTGTTGAAGTTCGCTGAAGTATAATTCATTTGGCGTCGTCGACCAATTCAAAAGAAGTTACATCATCAAAGAACAAGAACAAGATAATTATCAATATTAACAGGGGGAAAAAATTAGTTCAGGGTTTTTAAGCTTGTGTTATTGTTTTAAAAATATTGGTTTATTCATGACTGGTACCGAATGTTATGGAAATCCATAATCCATATCCATGTTATAGAAGAAGTAGAAGAAAAAGAAGACTAAAACACGAAGAAAAAGTAAGAAAATATAAATAAAAAGTAAGAAAATATAAATAAAGATGTAGGAAGATAAAATGTATTGTCAAGAAATAGTTAAAGAATACATACATAACTATTAAAGAATACTATGCTTTTATTCGCTTCGAAACTTTTAACAGAGTTCTCTTAACACAGTTGGCAACACTGTCACTGCAATATAAAGTCTTGCTCTATTAAACTTTCAATCTAAGTGTGATGATGATGATCATGGTGTTAACGATAATTGTAATGGTAATGGTAACGGTAAAGGTAACGGTAACGGCACCTTCCAATGAAATAAAAATGCTTGCGTGTATCATGCAAAATTATTAAATAGTTGCAAAAAAAAAACGAATTGAAATTTGATGGAAAAAAACTTTGAAAATAGTGTAATAAAACAGATACTAAAGGTTTTTCAACATGCACAAGTGCTTCCTCCTCCCCCCTCCTCCCTTTTCCTTAGGAAAAGTGCAGAGAAGGCGTAAAAGCGTCACTGCTTTTAAATTCAATTTAATTATAACGTTATTGTTCTTGCTTAAATTGTTGCTATAGCTGTCGAAATACGTGAATTGAGTCGAGACATGATAATTTTTAAGATAAAGAGGATAATGACCATCGCGGTGATACTGTGACAGTAGAGTGAAAAGGCTGACATTTGATTTATAAAAAAAAGGCAAATTAATACTTAATTAAAACTTAAACCGCGAAATTTGAAAGTGAGACAAGTTAGTTTTTCTTAATTTCTTATTTAACCTTCTAATTTAAAAACTAATCTCTGCATTATTATTTTCAAATTATGTTTTGATACTTTAAATTATGATTTTATCAATAGCATTTAATTGATTTAATTTTAAAAGAAAATCTGTTAATTGTTTGTGCTTTACTTTCGAAATTAACGGCTCACTTTATCACGCTTAGATAACAATTTGTTTGCTGTGATACTTTTTTATAGTAAAAATTCGACTTTTTCATAAAAAAATTTAAAAATTTTTCACATTCAATTTCACAAAAAGTGAAAGACTCATTTTATAATAAATTATTTGGTCACATTCATTTCATTCAAAGTAATCTGTATCGTTTCAAATAGAATATTATTCGAATAAAGTGTAAATAATTATTTCGTTGCATACTTTGCGGCTTAAAAAAGAGGCAGAACAAGAGAATAGTTATGCAATACATTCAGCTTTTCTTTGTACTCTTTTACAACGAAAAAGTGAAGACTGTTTGTTCCATTCATTCGTGATTGATGTCGTCGTCGTATGTCAATCAAGTCAAGAGACACGCTATGAAAGATAGAAAAAGAAAGCAGCAAAAAACCATCATTTGAAAGGGACTACTAGTTTTCTAAAAAGTGGAACATGCTTAAGAAATATGCAATGCCCTTTTGCGTTTTAGATTGAAAAGAGTCGTTATCTAATACAAGTTGGTAGCATCGTACGGAGGTAAGAGTAAGAAAGTATGATACTACTGCTTATCGCTTCGCTAAAACCAAAAACAAAGAATAATCAAATGTCAGCTGTTCAGCATTTAAACAAAAAAATGCTTTTTCTACGTATGAGCTCTACACAAATGATGAATGCACTCATTGTTTTAACGGAAGAATTAGATGGTGATGGCGATGATGACATCGAAGAAGAAGAAGAAGAAAAAGAAAATGGTTAAAAGGGGTGTGGTGTCTTGTTACCATTACTGGTGACAGTAATGAGTTTTCTTGTTCTACTACGGTTTCTTCTGTTACACTTGTTCCCTTTTCTCCTCCTCTTCTCGTTCGTCTCTCTGATACGAGGACTCCTTGGGGAAGGTCTTTTGTAATTAGCGTTTTAAGCTAAAATACTTAATACGATGGATTGTTTGAAGGCATGAAGCGAATTGTCACACGCTCTGAATGTCAACCGTAATGAGTCAGCAAGAATGAATAAATGGGCGATTTCGTTGACGGGCGATTTAAAAAAAAAATATATGAAGAGCGGTATTATAAAAGTTGTATGAAATTGTTAAATGAAGCTAATCTTTAGAATACGACGAAAAATAATAATAATAATGAAAATATGGTTTTTGGGGTAAGAAAAAGTTCATTGTCTAAAATGAAACTTCTAAAAAAAAATAAAGAATAATGAATTAAGATTATTATAGTTATTAAAAATTAATTTACAAGTTATGATCACGCTTCCTTTCAGAGTCTTTATATTCTTAAGTCTTAACAAAAACTCTATCTACTCTAACTCTATCAGGTACTCACTGACTGTACGGACAGAGACTGACGGATACGAAAACAAACTCATATCACATAATACAACATAATACTTTATTGTAAAATTACTTGTCTAGATTTAATTATTTAATTTGATTCATAGATCAAAACTCTCGAATTGTGAAAAAGTTTTTTTCAGAAATATTATTTTTCAATCGTTGTAAAACATTTTATGTGAAACATTGTCGATAAAACAATATAAAATTATATAAAGGAAATAAAAAAGGCGTTTCTCATCATATAAACGGACATCGATCCTACATATATAGTGCATAATTGGTTACAAGCTGTCGAACGGGCCAATATACCACATATAATTGAAAGGTTCTTTTCTGATATATGTACTATGTTTTTAAAAAAAAATTTTGAAGAAAATCTCTTTAAGCTGATCTCATTAATCGATCGTTAAAGTAAAAAAAATATTAAATCGCGTACAAAATGATTCGCTGAAGTCGCGTTTGCATACTAAAGCCCTCAGCCTCTCTCACTCTACACCTAATAGTAAAACTTTGAGGATACAGACAATGCTATAAAACACATACTTTAAAAGTTCGAGATACTTGTATAGTATCGAACAGGAAATGTTTTCAAAAAAAGTAAAAAAAAACAGATACGATAACATCAACGATAACAACAGAAAGACAAACTGGAAAGAGGCAGTAGTAGTAAAGTGAGTGCATCGGAAACATCAAAGAGGCATAATTAATTTAAAATGTCGCAGGACACGCCAACATCGTCAATGAATAAAGAATCGTGTTTGCTACCACCAACGTTAGTACCACCACGTCACCACCATCAGCACCTTTAGCACTTCCGTCATGGACTAACGCTACCATCACCGCCTCTGTTATCGCCTTCAACGCTTCCGTCGTCCTCTCTGTTACCGTCGCCATCCATTATCAAGGCCGCAGCTACTATATTGAATTGCTTGACGGAAGTTTGCGATTTCAAAACAACGTTATTGCAAAAATAATTGAACGGAAGTGCGAGAGTTAAAAGCAAATGAAATTATGGCTTTTATGATTGCTAGAGCTGCTAAAGCCAAAGAAAGAAGCAGTCATGAAGCCATAGAGAGTAGACAGACTCTCGTAGGAGTTAATTTTTTTTTCTTTTCTAGAGCAAGCAATTTGAAATTTTAATTGTTTGGAAGGACTTTGTTTAAGAAAAAACGTGTTTTGTTTTACTCAATTAAATAATGTTAAATTTAAAGAGAAAATTAAGTATTAGAGGTGTGGAAAGGTTGGCGATTTAGTGTTGGAAAAAATATGATAAAACTAACTTCGTATAAACTTTGGAGATCTCTTTGAAATAACTTTTATATTTTAAATTATACAAAAAATTAAAAATGTAGCAAAACAAACAAAAACATGTAGCAAACAACAAAAATGTAGCTATAAACTTTATGATAATATTATAAGAAAAACTTATCATCAAAACTAATCTCAATGAAAACTCACTACAGGCGAATGGCATAATTTTCAAGAAAAGAAACCTTTTCATTTTGGTAAATTTTTTTACTAAGTTAAAACTTAAATTTTGGTTTAAATAACATTCTAAGATCTCTGAAAAACTTCGAAAGCCTCTGAAAAAAAAACTCAACAATAAATTAATCATTCTATATCGGCCAAAATACGTATGAATAAATGATTAATGGGTTTAAAAAAATTGTCTCTTATAAATTAATAGGATTAAAAATGTAATGGATCCAAAAAACTTCTCAACTTTTCATTGTGTTCTTGTTGTTGGTTTTATTTATATTGCTGTATTTATTCTTTGCTGTTTTTTTTTTTTTTTTTGTTGCTGTAACATGATTTATGAATTATTTGACTTAAATGTACCGAAAATTGTCTCTTTTTAAGTGAGTAAATGTGTATGTGTGTGTGTATGTGTATCCTGTTCCATTTCTTCCTTTTACAAAATATATAACGATAATTTCTTTTGGCACTCAACAGCAATGACAGCAGTTTTCACTAAATAATTATCGCCATCATCAACATCATCATCATCATCATAATCATCTGAATTTAGGGTACTTGTAGTGTTGCCAACTAAGCTTAATTTCTTTGAACGCCTTCATATTGTTTTTAATATGGCGCCGACATCCATTTTGATTTTGTATTTATGAAGTGTATTTTATTTAATATAGACACAGAATACAAATGAGAGAGCTAGCAAGAAAGAAGATCATAAGGAGGAGGGTGGGGGGAGGAGGGAGAGGAAGGAGAAACAGAAGTAGTGCCAAATTTTATCGAAATGAAAGCGAAAAAATGGCACATACCAGTTTTTCATTGTTAATTTTTTATGGGTTTTTTTGGAGATTACTTTTTTTTTTTTTTTGAAAGAAAATCATTTTGTGTGTGTCTTTGTTTTTGTTTGAATTTATTGCTGAAAAATATGATTACTAAAGTTTTATTAGTGTTTTATTTTAATATTTTTATTTATGTATTTGAATTATTGCATTAAATTTTTTGATTTTCAACATAATTTCCCCTTTAAAAAGGATTTGTTGAAGAATGTTTGCGGGGGGGGGGGGGGGGAGAGAAGGAGGCAAATCGCTTCAATAATAGTGAAATCGTTAATTCCGAAGTTTTATACTTTAGATTGTAGTAAAATGTTTGTCAATTTTCTAAAAAATATTTTTAGTTTTTTAATAATTTTAAATATCAATTCTTGTTGGATTTACAATACACTACATCTACTAAATTAGAAAGTTTAGAAATCATTTCATTTTTTATAAGAATATTTTTTGATTAAAAAAGCATTCTTGGCTTAATTGTTTTTAATTAAATTTATATTTTTTTCATCTTTTTAAAGTTTTGGTCTTGCTTAAAAACTTTGCCCTTTATTCAAGACACGATACTTTCACTTTTTTCCATCCTTCCTTCCTTCCTTCCTGCCTTCCACGCCACTCTGATGAAGTGGTATTCATATATTAAATAATTAAATAAAAAAAATTATTTATAAATACGTACTATGAGTTGTTGTCGTCCTTTGGCGTGGTCATCATCATCATTGTCATCATTCCGGAAACCGGAATGAAAACATTTTTTTATAATGAAACCGGAAGCAAAAGAAAAGAAACAAAACGAAACAAAACGAAAGGAAGAAGTAAAAGAGAAACAAGACGTTGTTGAATGAAATGGAAATGGAAAAAAATTGAAATAATAAAAATTTTAATTTGTCATCATCATTTCATCGTAATTATTATCATCAACATGCGGTTGATGGTTTTGTGGTTGTTACTGACGTCATGAAATGGCCAAAAGCTTTCGGTGATGCTGGCAGCCACCACTTCTTGTTCTTTTTCTAGACGGCACGAGATGCGAGAATAGAGAAAGAATAAATGAGTGTCAGTAGATCAAAAGCAAGTCCTCATTTGTAGTTATAACAGCAACTTTTTTGTTAACTTTTAATAATTTTGATAGAGATTTTATTATTTATTGTTATTTTCTGTTTGTATTTATTACTATCGTAATTAAAATTTGATAATATTCATACTCATATCTTCTTGTTTTTGAACGTTATGGTTTTGATCAAATTGATTTGATTTGATTTCAGTTGATTGAATTTGATTTCATTTGATTCGATGAGTAAGAACTTATTTTTGATCTTTATGATTTTGGTAAAAATTTTATGGACGTTTTATGACTTAGAATAATAATGGTTTTGTTTATTATGTCGTTGATTTGTGATTGTTATGATTTTTGGAAAAGATTAATCAGATTAAAATTTGTTTTCATTTTGTTGACTTTTAATCTGATTTGATTTTTAGTTTGACTGTGGTTTATGACTTTTCTGATTATTATGATAATAACGATCAAAATATTTATTTTTATTTTATTCGGAACAACCTTCGGCTGAAGTTTTACGATGATACATACTAACTTTTAATGGATGCAAAATCCGATTATATTTTTTTTTTCCATTTAAAGTGAAGGAAGTATGACTCACTCTTTGACTTACTTAAGACTGGTTGTTTTTTTTTTTTAACGCTTTGTGAAGAATACATAAGTAAAAAGTGAATAATTATGAAGTGTAAATTTTCCCCCAACTTTTTACCTTTTGTTAAAGTTTTTTCCTTTTGAAAAAAGAGACACCAAAACCATAAAAGAAGTTGGCAAAAAAGGATCCTTCGGCTTAAAAACAACAAGAATAATTAAGTACATTTACAATAATAGTTGGTTTTTTACTTTTGATGTACTTTATTTTTTAGGAAGAAAAAAAAAACCGAAGCGGGCTAGAATTCAGAAAAGTTTTTCCTTTCTTCCTTCCTTCCTTCCTTCCTACATTTTTGTTTTTATGCATTTTATTCTTTTCTCTCACGAAGAATTTTTTTGAAATTCTTTAAGATTTCTTTTGCAATGCTGTCATAATTGTAGTTGTTGTTGTTGTTAAATAATTGAAAAGAGCAAATCTTTCAAAAGTCCAAAAACACTTTTTTGGACTTTGGCCTCCTCATCTAGACTCGTTCCATTTCTTTATTATTCCGACTTTTCATGGCATTTTTTAGGAATTCCTGCTTTTTCTTTCCTTAATAATTCTTTTCTTCGAAACATTGTTAATGGAAAATATTTGTACTTTACGCGTGTTAACTTTTGTAGAGATTGTTGAAAGTCAAATTATTTTTTTTTTTTTGCCTGTAAAACTTTTCTCCCTTCATCATCATCATCATCTAAGAGTTTTTCCCTACTTTCCTGCTAATTCTTCTTGTTCTGTGTCTAATTTTCTTTTTTCTTTTTAATTTTTTTTCTTTTTCTTTTGTGTTATTGTTTGATTTCTTGTTTAATTCTATTGTAGTGTTGTTGAGAGCGACAAAGTTTTTGTGAAGTTTGAAGAATTTTCAATAACAAAAAAGAAGTCTGTCTTGGCAAATTGTAGTTCTCGTATAGCTCTCGTATCCACTCATCAACAAGACTTCATTAAGACTTCTTGCAGATATTATCAAGGCTTTCTTCAGACTCAGACTTCATGAAGACGCTTGCTTCAGACGTTAGTTACAAGTTAGACCACAAAAATTGACAAAAGTTTAAGTTAAGATTTTCTTTTAATATTTAACTGCTCAATGATTGTATTTTTTAATTAGGTTTATTGTTGAAAACAGGTATTTTAAAATAATCAAAAAAATCCGGAATTTATAAAGAGTGATGTTTTAAATAATTTACATAAATTAATTTAATTGTTAAAGACATTCCTATTGGTATAAAATCCATTAAAAACACTTACCAGCAGACTTACTTAATTAGCACTTTATTAAATTGCATATGATAAATGTGCTTGTGTATGTATTGTATGTATGTATGGGAGTGTAAGAATATAGCATATTACGTAAATGTGCCAAAAGGCCAAAAATATACCTGCATCGTTTTCATATAATAATAGTATAATATACATATGTACATAGCAGGTGTCATCAACCGTTAGTAAGTGCGTCTTAACTATGAAAGAAAAAGCTGCTGGACAGTTCGGTTAAAGAGATTTTTATAATAACAAAACATGATACATAGGTCGATACAAATCTGTAGCTCGTTTCTGTAACTCAATCGAAAAGATTTTCGATTCTCGTGACGTCAGTTCGATTCGATTTTCGACTGCTCATAAGTAGTAGAAAAAGTCAGTCGAATCTTTTCAATTTCGTTTCTATAACATTGGAATTGAAACAAAAGTCAATCGAAAATTTTGATAACTAGAAAATTTTTCTATTTCGATTGCTTTTTTACAGAAACAGTAGGATAAAAAATTACGTCAAAATGACGTATAATCGAAAAAACTAATAAAAAAGAGCGATAGAAAAGAGTTACAGAAACGAGCTTCTGAGGAAAGAAAATGTAAAATTTGCAGGAGAAGTCAAAATGACTCCCTCGATCGATGAAGGTGGTTCGAAAGTCCGGTACATCTAGTGTTAAACCGTTTTCTTTGAAAATGGTGTAAGTCCATTCTTTGTTGTATTACGAGCTATTTACAGGTTTGCATTTTCAATGCAATGCAATTGGATTATTATGGATAAGCATGTTTTGTTTAATGAAAATTGTATAGATTTTAAAAAGATTGTACTCTAAATCGAATGAAAATATGAAGATCATACCAGGGCACAAGTTTTCTCATCATTTAACTCCTTTTTTTCCGGAAATGGACTTACAATCAATGCAATCAATCACAAAACAACACAGAAACTCCTTCGAAATGCGCTTAAGCACAACTAAATAATGCTTAGAATTTAAGTTAATCAAATTAAGTTATCAAATGGTTAACTACCTCATAATGACCCCCGAATCATAAGTTGCGAAAACCTATAAATGCATAAATGGTGTATGTTATACTCGTATTTACGGACATATTTATGTTTACCTTCACTTTGTACATATACATACACATATGTATTTATATAATTATGTTTATGTGTGTGTATATATATATATGTGTGTGTGTGTGTTTGTGGCTATGTATATGCATTAACATAGTGACACAATTTATTTTGCTTTCGTAGCAAACGTACGCCCAGACAGAGTCAGAGCCGCAGCTCGTTTTCCGTCCCTTTAAAATTTATTGAAAACTTTAAAGTTTTTTTTTACCTCATATTTTATAAATTTTATGACGTATATATGTACATATGTATGTATATAGTACAATATACATACGTGCATTCATACGTAAACCATTGCATAAAATCATGCTTTTCATTTGCTTATTTTTACGCTGTAAAGTATTCAAGCAAACGGCGAGTGTACAGAGAGAGAGAGAGAGAGTACCTGGCGAAGCAACAGGAAACGGAAACTTTAAATTATTTAAAGGCAAAGAAAGCTGAAGGCGAGGATTTAATGAATTCGTATCTTTTTTATGGTAAATACGATAACGTCGTGGCCCAAAAGACAGACAGTGTTAAGTGTTTTTTTCTTTAAAAAAAAAAATTAAATTATAGGAAATTTGGTAAAAATTTAATAATGTTTATGCAGGGAAATACTATGAATTTTTATTGAAATTAAATTTCACAGTCTGAAATATTAATGTATACAGTTAAAAGTTTTATAAATTTATGCTTAAAAAAATTATACAGAAATTCAAAAGTAGGTACACATTATTTTCTCTTCCCTTTTGCTCCGCACTCAAAACTTTATTTGAATTGTTTGAGAAATTACGTATTTTGCAAGCACTTGAAACAACAATTGGTTAAAAAGTTAAGGGATGGCGGGAAGAGGGCTTGGCCTGGGCAGAGGCGAAGTAGAGAAGCCGTACGACGAGAGTATGGATGGCATTATATATTTTAATAATGTCACTGTTAGCATGCGTAAAATTGTGACTTCTGCCTGAAGTTTATACTACTTCTTCTTCTTCGTCTTCTTGCTTCGTTGAACTTGTTACAATATTTTTGAATTATGTTACCATAGAAATTATAGCAGATGATTTGAATTTGTGCGTTATTTTTATAAATTCTCAGGAAGAACCTTTCTTTTCTTCACTCTTCCATAATTCAAAAATTCGTTAAACCTTTACGGTAGTGTAACGTTTAATGTAAGAAAAAATGGAAATAAAATTAAAAATAAAATGAAAGACCTTGAAATGAAAATTTTAATTAATCGTTATTATAGGAGTAGGTATTATTTTTTTGAGGGATGATCTTAATTATTTCTTATTTGTACTCGTATTTAGCTTGTTACAGAAAGTCGTGCAAAAATCTTTTGAAATTGTTTGCAAACTTATTGTTCAGTCAGTCTGTTGTTTTTATTAAATATTAGGAGTAGGCAGGGCTGGCATTTTTGTTCTTATTTTAATTGATGAAGGTAAATTTTTCGAGTTTCGAGTTTTCGAAAATTGTGTGTAATCTACTCCAATTTGGTTTGGTAGTCTATTGTAGGTATTCGACATGTCGAAAACTCGACAAAGTATTTTACATGACAACCCAGGGAGTAGGTATTATTATGGTTTTTTTGTAGATTTTTCTTGTTGTTTTAAAAAAGAGTTTTGTCTTGGCCAAGGTTTTTGTCTAAACTAAAGGTTTTAAGTAAAGTTGTTTTGTGTGTTTAATTTTTTCATGCGTTGTTAATGATGGAAGTTTACTAGTATAAAACAATACTAAATGGACTAAGGTTGTTGTTGTTGTTGTAGCGGTGGTTGTTGTTGTTGTTTTGACTAAGGTTGTTGTTTTTACTAGGGCTGTTCTTGTTGTTTTTAATGAGATTTTTGTCTTGACTAAAGTTGTTTTATCTAATTACTTCTGCATACTTTTTAGCCTTTTCAAATTAGAATTTAAAACTTCACAGCTGAAGAAGCATTTTTCCAATATTATAAGTCGCAATTTTAAACCGAAAAGATTAAATTTCAATATTCCAACCTATTAAAACTTGAAATGGTTGAAAAATTAAACGGAAATATCCGGTTAAGAGCTAATCGGGACTTTTAAATGTCAATTTGTAAGAGATTTTGACGTTTGAAAGTCGCGATTTATAAGAGATTTTGACGTTTTAAAGTCCCGATTAACACTTAACCGGACATTGTGAAATCAGCCCTTATTTATTTGGGGCGTTTATTCTTTTCTGGATAATTAATTTTGAGTGCTAACTATTTTGATAACTATTTTAAGAGAGAAGAACCAGTTTTTAGGAAATCTTATTCAGAATCATTCTATTCAAAAATTCGAATGTTATTCATTATTGTTCATAGTTCATGACAAACTGGATCATTACAATTAAAATTCAGTGAGCAACTTTCAGTTATATGAGTTAGTTAATCAGTTTGTCAATGATTTAAGTTTCTCTAAAATTTTAGATTTCACAGCAGCATTAGTTTTCAAAATTTTTTAATAGTGAGCTTATCCAAAAGTGAACAATGGATAATTATAAAATAATGTTGGTACAAGTAATAGAGAAGTTGGTTGGTTTTAACATAGAAACTTGTCGTGTTTTTTGGAAGAACTAAAAAAAATTGCATACCAGACTCTCTTGACTCTTGACGAACCGAATAACTAAATGACAAAGTTTTTAATTTAAACTACGAGAGCTAAATTTAATTTAACTTTCATATTTCTATGGGGAGTATTGTTTTATGAAACAAAAACAACATGCTTCTTTTATGCAGTACATAAATAAATAACATCGTGACATCATGATATGTATCATTCGTAGTATCTAGAGTTGCCAGCCATCCAGGATTGGGCGGGATTTGTCGGGATATCCCGATTCGAAGAGAAAATAATATAATTTTCAGGTTGCAGCAAAGTAAAGTTTATGAACATAGACTGACAGGCATAAAGACAGTTAGATAGATAGATAGACAGATGCAAGAATGCAGAAGAGACGAATGTGGATAGATGGATGGCAAACGTATAAAAGAAAAATAAGGATACGTAAAGAGTTTTATTTGTATATAGAAAACATAAGCATACGCGTTCATAAGCAGAAAGTTTAACAAAATGCATAGACAACTAAGCCAACAGACAGAAATTGACAGATAGGAATAAGTAGAAGAAAAAGAAGAAGTAGCAGAAGAAAACAAATAATAGATAAAGTATACGGAACAAGCGAAGAGACCGACAGACACACACAGTGGAAGAGAGATAGAGAACTCTACATGCACAGGGTTAAATATTTTAGTTGAAATGTTGTCTACTAAACTAAAAGTTATTATTATTATTTTATCATTTCTTCTTTTTTGTTTGGTTTTTTTAGCAGAAGTTTTGGTCTACAGCATAGTTTGTAGCTTAATAATTTTGCATATATTTTGGCCTCACAACAACAAAAACAGCAACAACAACAAAAAATAACAACAACAACAATATTATCAACAACAACAACAACAACAACAACAACAACAACATATAATTTATGTTTTCATCATTGTGTAATATATTCATATTTTGTAATCGAAAAGTTTTTAAAACTTTTAAATGTTAATAATGAAATTATGCGCTGTTAGCAATTTCTTTTACCTCTATTTAATTTTTTTTCAGTTTGGATTTAATTAATTATTTTTTAAACTGTACCAGTATTCCGCATATCTCTTGAAATTACCAAACTTATTTAAATTACTGCTATTTTATTACTGCTATTGCAGCCAGTTGATATTAGTACTGTGCTAGCACTGATTTTATTGCTGAAAGATTGATACCGTTATGGCTTCTGTTATTACTATATCCATAACTGCCGTCACTTCCACTGTTATTGCTATGACTAATAAATACTACTGCTATTTCAGCTATATGAGATTAATACCGACACTGTTACTGTTATTCTTGATGTTTGTATAGTAGTTACAACTTCTGTCTTACTACATCCATCACTGTCGTCGCTTTCATTGCTATTGCTATGACTAGTGCTGACGCTATTGCAGCTACTGTTATTGCAGTTATTTCACTAACGCTTATCGGATTTAGTGTTCTTCAGTTGCTAGTAGCTCGCTCTTCTGTGGTATTTCTGTTTTATTCTTAACGGTTTTGGGTTTCGTGGTCGTTGCTCGCTGGATTGATAATTCGTTATGTCGTTATATTATTTTTTTTTTTATTTTTCGACATTTAACCTTGGGTCCTCTGTTGCTGTCGTCATCGTGTTTCATTTTACTTCAAATTCGTTTTCTGTTTATTTAACATTTATTACTTCCGGTTTGGTTGGTTGTCATTGTTTTCATTTCTGATCCCATTTTGCCCCAACCCTCTTCTCAGTTCTGTTCACTACCTGTGTCCTCTGTTAATCTTATTTATTCATTCTTTTTTGTAGACCACCTTTATTCACCATTTTTGGATTTCTTTAAATCTTTATGTAGTGACCACGTTTTTCGGCGTCCTCTCGTCGAATCCACGAAGAACATTATTTTCTTGGTTGTTGTTTGTTGTCGAAGATGGGGCTGATTTGGCGTTTACTCTTCTCCCTTGGGCGTCGTTTCGACCTGTTTCTCCATCTCAATTGTTCTTATTTTTCGTTCTCTTGTTTGAGCGGCCTGTACTCAGTACTCTATATATTATTGAGTGCTTGTTTTGTATTTGTTTATAATTATTTATTTATTTATTTGCTGTTTATTTAATCTTGTCTCTTTCCTTCTCTCTGTTTATTTTCAGGTAAGAACTCGTACGAGAACATTTTAGACTTCATACAAAATTCAACACGTTTGAGTGTTTTAGCGATCGGTAAGCATTTTTAGAGATTTTTGTAGCTAAGAGTAAGAAAGAAAAAATCGAAGCAAGAAAAATGATTGCAAGTTAATTAAAATTTGTTCGACAATAAAATGTCGATATAAAATGTCGAATGCAAAATCGATATAAATATTTCATTGATTGTTTACTTGATTATTTATTCAAGTATTGTCTACATTTGTTTTGTCTGATCGAGATCTACATACATATATCCATTACTTGATTGATAAGTTGAGTTATAATCTCAACTTAATCTTTTAGCTGACTGCTATTTGACCGTAATTATTATCACCTCACCGTTTATTGAATTGATTATTTGATCGACTTCAGCTTGATCAATTGAATGATCGGTGTTTGATCAGTATTTTTTTGGATCATTTGATCTTTTATGTGATGTATTATTTGACTGTTTAGTTAATAGATATTTGATCGTCAATTATTTGATCGATTATTTGAGCTTGATCGTTTGGTCGATAAATTATTCGCTTTATTGATTTAGTCATTAGATGGACTTTCTGGACAATTTTTTGCTTGCTTGATCGTTTTTTTTTTTGTTAATTACTTGCGAGATTAAGTCACAGGAAGCTGATTTATTATTTGAGCGTTTAGTTGTTCGATAACTTGATCGATTTGATTGATTTGATCGATTACTTTACCGCTTGCCTTATCGATTTTCTGATAATTTATATATTGACTTGATTTGTTGTCATTTGTCAAAAGAACACTAAATTGATTTATTATTAACGTTTAGTTGATCGATTACACTTAATTGATTTGATAAATTGATGAGCCGTGCTGTCACTTAGTACATGATGATAACTTCATTATTCGCTTGATTGTTTGCTCGATTTGTTCGATTAAGTCACGTCCACTAGATCGAATTTCTAGTCGATTTTTTGATCTTTCAATTGATTTATTAATTGATTGTTTAGTTGATCGATTACTTGATCGTTTCCTTTTACCGTTTACTTGATCGATTACATTCTTTGATCGTGTAAATGATTGCTAAATTCAGTATTACTTAAAAAAAACATTTCATGTTCTCATTAATCTATTAAATGCACGATTTGTCTCGTTTTCGTTGGTTTTTCATATAATTCACAACAGTTTTTTCTGATTGATTATATTAAATTATATTTATAATTCAATGTCAGAAAAGTCCTTGAACAGAAAAGAGAGTGTAATTGTTTTTCCCCTCATATTTTTCTGTTCCTTTACGGAAAATTGGCTTTTATCTCATCTCCTTTTTTAATTTGCTCAATATCGTCGCTATGAGTTTTAAGAAGGAATTGAATAAAATAGCTGTAGCGCATTACTTCATTCCGAGTGTCATTTTATTTATTTCCAAATTTTATTTTATGTATGTACATATGTATGTACATATGTATGTATGAGTATGTACCTACGGCTGGCTCTGTCTGTGACTGTAACTGTTTCTTTAGCTTTCGCTTTTAATTAATTAACAAT
Source organism: Conops quadrifasciatus (assembly GCA_949752815.1). Classification (NCBI taxonomy): domain Eukaryota; kingdom Metazoa; phylum Arthropoda; class Insecta; order Diptera; family Conopidae; genus Conops; species Conops quadrifasciatus. The sequence continues at coordinate 7,342,828 of OX457078.1, read as the reverse complement.
TATTATTTCCTGTGCATTCTGTAGATGGCGCACATCGTCCGCTGTTCATTTCGTCAACCCCTCCCCCCGGTTATTTTCCTTTCCTTGTGGGCGAAAAATTTGCAAATTGCGCAAGTCCTTGGCCATGGATTACTGAAGTAGTATAACTTAAGGATAACTTAATTAATTGTGCTTGAAATCATATCTAATTGCTAGACGTCTGCTGATCGAAATTTTTCATTAAAATGGATTTTTAATGAATGGCTTTATGCATGTCTGACTTTCGTTTCGTAGGCGGCGACGGCGGAAAATATGATGGAGTCATGTTTTTCGTGATGACGAGGTTGTTTAGAGGCAAGTTTCAAGTTTTTTTTTAATTCAGCGAGCCTGCAGCTTTATTAGGAACAAATAAAAAGAAAACTGAAAAATAAGTTATGAAATTTATTAGCAGGTTTTCTCAAATTAGTATTAATTAAGTGTTAACTTTATTAAGTGTTAATAAAGTATAAATATCACTTAATAAATACTAATTGCTTTTATTAAAATTTTTTTCGGTATTCTTGAAATTTATTTGAAATCATCTCTTGTCATTCCTAAAGAAACTACTTGTTGCAGTCGTGGCTGTAGGACGAAAGCCGTCCTTTCTCTCTTTGTTTTTCATTTCAGTCTTCACGCAGTTTTAAAGAGTACTTGCTGTCTTTTTATCCTTTTTTTGTAAGAAATTGTGCAGTCGTACGAGAGCGAAAAAAGGCGAGAGAGTTTAAATGAATGAGAGAAATGGAGAGAGATTCGGAGATGCCGAAAGAGCAGTACGGCCTGCGAGAGTGTATGATGTCAAATAGAGAGTTTGTTAAAAACCGGGCGTGTTTTTTGGGAGTATGTAGCTAAAAATTATGACAATAAAAATGTATAGAGATGATGACGTAATTTAGAATGTAGTTGATTAACTGAGTAAAGGATTTAAAAAGAATATATTCTTAAAATATATTCCGAAAAATAGATTTGAGATTTGTGCCAAATTTTGTGACAATATCTGTATTCTTTTTTGTGTGCTTTTTATAATAAACTTTCAATTATTGTTGAAGATTTTGTTTTGTGTTTAATACATTTTATCAGTCCATTTTCAATAATTTGTTTTATTTTCTCTAGTAGGACTAATATTAAATCTCTGCGGGTCTAGACAAGCCCTGAAATGTGATTCAACAGTTATATTCTACACACCTACAATTAATTTAATACAAACGAGTATTTATTGTGTAGCATTTTTTCTCTTTTGGATCTGATAAATCTGATGGTTCTTCCTCCTTTGACATTTCTATACGCAGGTACATTCTCTTTAAAATATTTTCTGTTCACTGGCTTTTTTCCCCTTGAAAATTTCATGTTGGAAATTCTCTCTTTAAATATCGAAAGAGATATTTGTTTTTCTGTTTAGTCGCTTCTCATTATTTCTCGGTCTGCACCGAGTCTCTTTGGAGACTTCTTGGCATTGTTAGTTACTTTACATTGAGTGTTACTAAAAAGGATTAATTTTCGCCACGTACTCAGAACAATAAATTGCGCTTTCAGTTTCATTCGTAGTTTGAGGCGTATTTTTTTTTTTGCCAGTAAAAAACTTTCTACGTTTTCACTCAGAGATTCTTTCGTTATGTATTTCAATGGGCGTGCAAGAGAGAGAGGGAGAGTGAGAGTTTTGCTAACAATTGTAATAAAGTAAAGTCACTTCGTTCGTTCCACTTGGATGAATTTTTCGTACAAATTTTTGAATGTTATAAGAATTAAAAAAAATTTTTCTCATTTAAAAATAACGGGAGAAAAATAACTCGGCTGTTGAGTTTACAGTAAAAAGCATAAACTTCGTATTTGAAGCTTCTTCAGGCTTCCCTCAGAGCCGCTTTATTCTTCGGCCCCTCTTTTTCTTATCCTTGAGTTTGCTGAATGGAATTCTTCAAAGGCTTAATTTTTTAATATACATATTTTCGGTACGTTAAAATTCTTTTACTCTGACCTTAAAAAGTTTTTCCCTGTAAAAAGAACGCAGTGATTAAAATGCATTTTTTGCTGATAATCTCGTACGAAAAACATTTCATAACTTTACAAAATTTCTCCGGAAATATTTCGTGCTGTAGGAGTTAGTTTTCTTTGGTTTTTGTAGGACAAGTTCTTTGTTGCAATGCAGTAGTTTTTACTTATCTACTTTCTTAGTATAACAGAAAATGGTAAGCTCTATTTGACCAAGTTATTGATAAGCTATACATATCTATATGTACAAACCTATCTATATGTATACATATCTATATGTACCAACAACAACAACAAGAACAAAAAGCAGGAATACTTCACTTTGCTTCCATTTTGTCATATTAAATGAAGTGTTGAAAACATCAAACACAAAACAGTAACAATATCAGCAAAAATCATGAAATCCCAATCGATAACATCAATAACCATCAACATCACCATCACTATCATTAACATCATCATCTCACCATCCACATCAACATCATCATCATCATCAGTCTCATCTCAACTTCTGTTATTATCATTATGAGTTTTCTACAAGAGAACACACAAGCAAGCTGCAAAAAGCGTCAAAGTTCAGTTTATCACCAGGATCAAGGATTCACAACCTTTGTACGGAACGTGTCTTCCGCTTTCAACTTGAGATTCAAGAACTCATAAACGTCACGCAACCGTTTGGGAGGTTTTGCACCTGATTTTTTGTTGCTTCTTCATTCTGTACGCATCCGCTTTGGTGCATATAAACGAAATAAAGTTTACTATCAAAGCATCCAATGCCAGATAGATTTCACCGCTTAATCTCCACTCCTTCGCCTCTCAACAGCAACAGTCGTTGAATTAACTTTTCTTTCTCGGTGGGTTTGTTCGTGTCTGGTTCTCTTGGTTCGATTTTTTGTTTGTTTGGAGTCTTAAGGTTATCAAAGAATGTAGGTACTTGGTTTCTGTGTGAATTTCTGTTTCTGTTGTTTGTTGTTCAAACCGCAGACCCATACGGTTCATCCGGCGTGGCGTTTTCCAAATTCCTTGAAATCTGCACCCAAAAATTTCTTGGTTAAAATTGTAACCAACCGAAGAAAATAGACATTATAGTAACCATTAAAACTGTAACTGAACAATTAGCTTTTATTATATAATTGTTAGTGTACTCGTATAACTATAATGGAAATTTATCCTTAATTGTTTTTATAGTTAATGTACAGTTTTGGTAGTTGTGTTACTATTTTTACATTTAACTTACGGTTTTGTTAAATATTCCTACATCTTTACAGTAAACATGATTTTCCAGAACTATTTTTAATTTTTTTTTAACAGGTTACACTCAGTTTTGAGTTTTATTTATTTTCTTTACTGTAATATTTACTATTTATACAATTACTATTCATTGTATAAACACTAATTTTTACTATTTACATATACAAATTTTACTATTTTTATAGTTAACTTACAGTTTTGGTAGTTATTAATTTTTTTTTACTATTTTTTCGATTCGTAAAATTTTTACCGATGACATTTTGAATACAAAATACAAAACTTTTAGTATTTATACATAGAAATTTTACTATTTTTATAGTTAACTTACAGTTTTGGTAGTTATACCGATGACATTTTGTTCTCTAACACTAGAAGAAGTAAAATAAGAGAGCAGCTTTTGTTGTCGTAAGCTTTAAGCATATTTTTTGTGTTTGGTTTATACGATAGTAAGAATCTTGTTGTTCTTGCTGTGTTTGTATGTAGGTAGGTACGTTTAGGGTTGTCGCCACTGTTACAGCCTTAACGAAGTTAGTTGCTGTTTGCTTATGTTTTTGTTTTCCGATTTAGTGTAAGTATTTGGAAAGTCGTTTGCACTTTCGGTTATTTCAAAGTTAAATCGTTTGCACGATTTTCGCCTTCCATTTAACGCACTCTTCTCTTTCATCTTCCATTTAACGCACTCTTCTTCCACTCATCTTCCACTCAATCGCCTTTTGTTTTTCTTGCTCTTTTAATTTATCTTTCTATGTACGCATCATGAGTTTTTAATCTTTAGTAGAGCTATTTTGAAGTTGCTGATCCTTTGCATCAAAGTCAGAGACTAAGTCTTTGCTTTGCGATTTTTTTTGTTGTTTTGTTTATGTTTTTGTTCTTCTAAAGCTTTCTATGATCTGTTGTCGTAACAGTTTAGTTTTTCGACTGTTTGTCTGTTTGTCTGTCTGTCTAACTGTCTGAGTTCGTCGGTTTAACTGATGAAGTAGTATCAAAGAAAAAGTTTTCAAATCTAGTCATGGTGGTTTTATCAGAGTAAATGCTGGCCACCACTGTCACGATATTTAATGCTATTTTCTGGTTATTTGGTTCGATTTCATGGTGTTGTTGTCCCTTTTTTGGCTGGTGGTCTGTTATGTCAGAAACATCAGGGAAAGATGTTTTATCCATCGCCTTTTGAGTAGAGAGTTCTCAGTTTTTCTATCTCGACATTAGACTTCTCAAGGATTAAAATATTTTGGTTTGTAAATTTCTCAAAAGGTAGGTATAATTTCTTCAATGCGATATTCATAAATTTATATCACTTTTGTTGAGTTTTCAGTTATGACTTCTGAATTTCTAGATTTCTTTTTCAAAGCCGTTTTGGGTTTTGCTGGCATTTTAAAGGAACAAACTAAACCTACAAAATACAATTATGTACATAATTAGAATTTCGATGCTTTTTTTAAAAAATATATTTTTCGAAATATTGTGAAATTTTCACAGAAACTTAATTAGAAAATGGATAACATTAGTTTTTGTTATTAACTTAATTTCTGCTCTTTCTTTTTGGCTCTTTAAGAAATCAGTAACAATCTTAAATTGTAGGGTGGGGGAGGGTGGTGGGAGGTTTGAAAAAGAGGGAAATGTCCATAAACTTGGAATCACTATAAATTTTTATCGAAATCGGTACCACAGAAATCTTTTTGCTAACGAAAGCGTATCTTTGTGACGCAAAGTCAATAAAAATCTACACTAAAACAACATTAAAAGTTAAAACTAGCACTGACAAAAACAACAACAACACCATTATCCTTGTCCTTCTCCTCACCAGTCCTCCCACTCCTTCGTTGGCGCTTCGGGAATAAGTAACTATTAAATTTAGTTACCGTTACAAGCACTTGAAATACATTTAATCGAAACTCAATTAAATGAACAGAACGAAGGAGAAGAAACTGTTGATTGAGTTGTTGAGGGTTGGAAGTTGTTGGAAGGGGGGGAGGGGTAAATGGGGGGGATAGATAAAGTGGTACCTGAAAGCAGTATGCCATCAACGGGAAAGGATAACATTGTTACAGAGAAACGATAAAGTTGAAGAGCAGTCGAAAAGTTGACACTGAATTCTAAAGTAAACAGTGACAGAGATCGGTACGAAAAGAGGGGTGGAAGAGTGAGGTGAGTGTTTAGGGGAGAGGGGGGGGGGCAATTGAAAGTTTAATTAAAAGTTACTGGCGCAGTTGAGCGAACAAGAAGTTAAAAACAAGATTTTATGAAGTGGAAATGGTGGGAGGGGGGGGGGGAGAGATGGTGTATGAGGAAGGGAAATGAAACAAGCGAGAAGGGAAGAAAGTAATTGGAATCAGAATCCTTTTTTCCTACAGTACAAATCTTAATTGTTTTGTGGAACTATTTGTCACGTAAGTATAAAATCATTACCTTGGCAATTATATTAACTGATAAAGTAGTTACACTTTAACTTTCATTACCAATACTGTTCATTACCATGGTCATTACTGTCATCATTAATCTGAGTTTTAATTTCTAATGATTTCAGAGCGTTTAGTATCGGTTATACACCTTTCTTTCGTGTTTTCCGTTTTTAGAGCTGAATTTCTTACTTTTTAAGACAGTTCGGAAAATTTTTAGTACTTCCGAGTCTACCGTGGAATTAAAGAAAGTCACCTAACAAAACAGGCGTGGCCCGCCCACTGATAAACTCTATCATATATGGTGGTTTTTGTAACACTTCTACTGTTTTCAATGCCATTTTCTCAAAGCATTGACCGGATTAATCTGAAGAAGGCTTGGAAAAATCAAGCTTTTCTTTCTACTTATCTTGGATTTCCCTCGGATTTCCCTCGGATTTCGATTGGATTTCCTTCGGAATTAAACTTTTTCCTCTTAGGACAATTTTTTTAAAGGTTAACATCAATAAGAATATCAAAAGCATCCATAGCAGAAACGTGGCGTGGAAGAAAATGGTGACAGAGATGAAGATCGTAATGATAACGATGATGATGATGACACTGTGGTTGGTGTTGGACTTCTTCTGTTCGGTCCATTTCCGGCTTCCGGCAAAAGCCTTTGTTTGTATAGCATTTTATTAATCTCAACAATATCAACAAAACGTTGATAGTATTGCACTCAGTTTCTTATGATTTCCTGCATTCTGCACCATCTTTTTTCCATTATTTTTTCTTCTTGTTTTCTTGAGTCTTGTATTTCTTGAATCATTATTTATTTTTAGTTTTTTTTTTTTTTTTTAAACGATTATCATCGACTGGTTTACTGTGTTTGTTGATTATAGTGAGAATCTTCAGAACTGAAAAGTACTGTAAAGTGCGTTGAGTTAGTCGATCTCTTACTCGCTCAAGTACTCTGGTACTCGTTGAAATTTAGTGAGTGACTTTATAAGACCTACTGTAAACGTGTTTCATTGTCAATTTTTGGCTTTGTTGGTATTTTTGTGTCCTATTTATTAACCATTGCCTTAAAAATTGGAAGCTCCAGTTTTATTTAGCCATTTTGTCTTTTTCCTTCCTCATATCGTCACCATCATTAATCAAGCCATTATTAGAGCAAGTAAAATATGCATAATTCCTGTAACATTAACTCTAATCGTGATGTAAAATGTAATTTTTTTTACAGGTTTTAGCTCTTTGTGTGCTTTAGATTTAGAATTGATATTGGTCCTTACTCTCCTTTCACCTTATATTTCCGCCCGCCCCACTCTTTTGGTCAGCCTTTTCCGTTTCTTTATCTTGAAGGCGAAATTTCTTTCTATTTTATACCGAAATTAATCTTACTATCTATCAATCTTATCTTAGTTTAGTTTTTTAAACCATCTTCTGCCAACTCATAAATAAATATCTTCTGACCCAGTTTTAAAAATTTGCTTCTTTCATTATTCATTCACAAATTTCTTCTTCACTTTTTTCTCATATTTCGTGAGCTTTACTTTTACTCTGATTTGCATTCGAATTGATTTGAATACAAATCTTTGATTTTTGCTAATCATTGACCTTTTTATAGCGTATTTTTTTTTAACCGGATTATATTTATTAGTTCATTTACGCTGGTTTTCTTTATTGCTTTGAACTTCCTTCACACGGTTTTTTAAATATCGTAACCTGTCTTTTTTGTAAATTAATGGGACCAGAAATTGATTCTTCTGTTTCTGAATGTCGCTGAACTTTTTCGTAGCTTAACTCTTTTGAAGGTTTTTTGAACAATTTTATTATTATTACTTTTAATATAAGTTTTGATCTTCTTGTCTTTTTTTAAGGCTTCTTGTAACTGGTTTTTAATTTATTTTGGCTCAAGTTTAACTTAAGCGTGCAAGTATTTTTTAACAATTTCAGCCATTAATAAAAATTTTTATACGATATCGTTTCATTTTTTTTGTAATAAATTTCAATTTTTTTGCGTTTTAATTTTAAATTCAATAAATATTATATTTTAAATTTTTTAAATTTTAAATTTGTTCTTAATAAATTATTTAAGAATTGAGAGAATTTGTAAAAATATTTTGATAGAATTATAGAGTAAGATAATTATAAAAAGCCTCTACAACAAATGTTTTTAAGAAACTTGTTTCAAAATATAATTTTAATATTATTATAAGTAGCGAAGGACTTCACATATCAGAATTTCCCAAAAAAAAAATTCTCTTATCAGAATAAAATCTAAAAATTCAGCAATCGGTAATTTTATGATTACAATTATTTCAATTTATTATTTCAAAATTATTTCAATTTTATATAATAATTTTATTAACATTTCAAAATTATTTCAATTATTAATAAAATGAAATAGTTTCTTATTTTACAAAGTGGATTTAGAATTAATTTTTTTTATATTAAAAAATCCATTTTCAAGAAGAACATTAAAATAAATATCTCTAGCTATTATCACCGAAGCCGCCTGGTATTATTGAATAAAAAATTTCACATCACTTCTTCCGTCTGTTTTCGGTGACACAAAATTTATAATTAATAGAAATTGCAATTTATTTCGGTGTTTTTTCGGTGATTCATTCAAAATGAGTCTTCGCATGAAGAACATTTAAAGAGAAAAGTCACAATGAAATGAAAAATAGTGTTACATCAAAAAGAAAATGAAAATTATTAAAATTAGATTAAATACTAATCCGATTAGACGTAATGGTGTGATGCTATCGAGACTATATAGGATGATATCACTCACGGTTTTTTTGGCATTTTCTTCACCTCAACTAATTTAATTGATGCCAAATTAAAATTTTGCTTGCATCCTTTTAAATTGCTCAAATTTTCTACATAAAAATGAATAAAAAAAATAAAAACCGAACAAAATAAAAGTAAAAATTAAAATCCAAAAACAAAAAAGGCCCAAAAAAAAAAAAAAACGCACAGAGAACATCTATCTGAACCGCCAACCGTGTGAACGCCGGTTGGTTGGTTGATGTTCTTTTCGTGATGCCAATTAAAATGCTTCAAATGAATTGGATTTTGAAGTCGCTTGAGGTGACTGTCGTTTATTCCCTCGCTGTAATTTCACATGACAGCCGAAGGTCGAACATGTCAACCTAATGCAACATCGTATACTGTTCTCAATTTATCTGCAACGAAACAAATTACAAAAAAAAAACAACAACTTTAATGAGATGGTTTTAGTTGGTGGAATGGATGTCACACGAAAAAGAGAAATATTTTGGGATTTCAGTTTTTTGCGGATAATTTTTGTGGGAGGTTACGGGTTGCCTTTGGTAATAATAGAATAATTTTCGAATAATCTCGATTAGAGACTGGGTTAGACTATAATGAGTTTTGGAATGGACCAAAATCTCTTGTTCGTCTTGTTTGATTTGAAAGACAAACCGGTGTAGGCCCTTTTTTTTCGCTCGTGATATATACGTTATAACTCTATACATAACCTAGACCTAGACATAAAGATACCGTTAAAGACATAAGACCTAAAGATACCTTAAAGACAGTGAAGAAAAAAACATCATAAAAAGCGTTTATTCAAAAGAAATAATTTTTAAGAGTGGACTAAAGATTTTTTAATGAATTTAGGTCTGTGTTTGTTAGACCGTAATTAGATAGATCTGACTTAACTAGATCAGAGCTAGATCAGACTTTGCTATACCAAACTTTGCCATACCGGATTAGATAGACTGCACTGAATTTAGCCAGATAGGCTATAATTAGATCGTCTTTAGTCAGACCCGACCTAGTTAGACCACAATTAGACACTATGTTAAACGAACTTTAGACCGGATTGAATTTAGATAAGATAGAGTGGTAGGCTAAATTTAGCAAAACCTTTTAGACCTTTTTAAATTAGATTTAACTAAACCCTGAATTAGGCTGAATTTAGCAAAGCCTTTTAGACCTTTTTAAATTGGATTTTAACTAATTAGCCAGCCTGAATTAGACAGACCCTGGTTAATTAGCCATTAACCCTAAATTAGCCAGACCGGATTTTGGTTTGGTTTGGTTTGGTTTTGGTTTAGATCGACTAGATCGAATTTAACCACACCGGATTGAGTTATATCAGACTAGAATTAGTAGATTTAGCTAGATCGAATTTAGCCAGACCAGTGCTAAATAGACCTAATTTCAATTTAGTGCAACTGAAATTAATCAGAGCGGATTTTGCCAGATCAGACTTTGTCATATCGCTCGAATTTTCTTTCTTTTATTGACAAAAGGTATGGAACATTTTCTTACCTATTAAAGAATTGAACTACAAACATAATTTAATTAATTTTTTTGTTTTCTTGTTTGCATCTTTTACCATTTCATTCTTCTTATTTGACTCTTTTTGATAGTTTTCTTCTTTTGATTATGTTGAAATTATTGATGTTTTCGATAACAATATGATTCCTGAAATGGTTACTTGCGGCCCACTACTATCGTTTTTTACCCTCTTGATAGTTTTTTAAACCAGATGTCCTGATGTTGAATTTGGTTGAATCTCTCAAAGCTTTTCTACTTACTGAAAATTCTATTTCGGATTCCATTCTGAATTTTTCAATTTGTTGATTTCAATAAATTCTTCAAACTCGTCAAAAACAATCAAAAACTGAACAAATGCATTTCATCGCACTTGTCATTTCTTTGTACGTTGCGTCGGTAACCGCTTCCACTCAATGAACGCCAGTACAAAAATTCCCACAAAACTGCCCCTACCCTTACCAAAAAAAAAAAAAAAAAAAAAACACCTCCCCAACAACAAACAACAACCAATCTAACCACAAACAAACCTGCCGACACAAATACATTTTAAAAATTCATTCAATTCTTTGCAATTCAGTTCAATTGAATTCGTATCGATTCAATTTTGCATTCCATTCAGCCAGAAATTGTTCGTCCCGTCCCGTCCCGTTCCTGTACGTTCCATACCGCCCCGTCCCATCCCGTTCATCATTCAATACAAACAAATGAATGGTTATTCAAATGCGGAATCGAAAGGATTGAACAATCGAAAGTCGAAAGGGTGGTGTCGTGTAGAGGAAGGGGGATGGGAAAGGGGAGAAACAGATTTAAAATTCTGTCGTTCTACCAATTTCAAATTGTTGCAGTGTTTTATAAAATTGCTAACACCCACCGCCACCGCCACAGCTCATTTCAGGCGGGCCCTTCCTGTCGGCCGCTCCACAGACCTCAACAGCTTCAGAGTTGCTGCGATTGGTTGATTATATTTTTTTAAAATTGTTGTTGTTGTTTGTTATTATTATGTTGTTATTATTATGTTATGTTGTTGTTGCTGCTGTTGTTTTTGTCTGTTGTTGTTGTTGTTGTTTCTATTGAGCCTTACTGAGCGTCCCTTGATATTTTCCAAACGGCTAAATTGTTCTCATTGGGATCAATTATTTTCTTCTTGTTGTAATTTCTTTTATTTGTAGCACTTGTTGTTGTTGTTGTTGTTGTTGTTGTTGTTGTTGCTGCTGTCGTCATCATTGCTGTTTTATTGGGAATCTGACTCTGTCTGGTTGATTGACTGTTTCAGCACAGTTCTCATCAGTCCGAAGGGAATAGTTTTCGTAGGCTCGAAGTGAGTTCGTTTTAGGAACAATACTGTTTTTCTCTTTCTTCATCTCTTCTCCTTCTTGTACTGCTTCTCCTTTTCGTCCTTCTCGTCCTCGGGCACTCGTTCCATCGTGTCATCGTGTTCCATCCATGAGTGCCCGAATCGATGTTGTCCCATTACGACCAATCCGTCGCTCCGAAACTTGCTCTCCACAAATCATGTTGACGAAGGACTGACTGCACTGACTGACGTTGATTTGCCGTTTTGAAAAATTAAAAAATTGCATCTATTGACTGATTGGGGACAAGTCACTCTACAAGCACAGCAACAACAACAATGATGTTGTCGGCAGTGGTTGTCGATGTAGGATGGGTTTGGGTTAGGCTGAAATGGTTTGGTGACTGATGATTTTTATTTATTTATTTGTTTGTTGATGTTAAGGCATCAGGCGCGGAATTGACGCTGTTGTTGTTGTTGTTGTTGTTGTTATTGTTGTTATTGCTGCATTTCATTTATTGTTGTGGTGTACCACTTTAGTTGTCAAAAGCAGATAAAAAGTTTTTTTTTATTCGAGTTTTATGCAAAAATTATGGAATTGGAAAGAAAAGAAAGGAGGGGAAGAGAGATAATGACAGCGAAAACAAAAGGAAAATTAAAGGCTTAGTTTATGCAAAAAATTATGGAAAAATTTTTGAAATTGGTCAAAAGTCAGCGATTTTTGAAGAATTGAATTTCCTGCGAAAATCGATTAATATCTTGCGTGATGGGTTAAATGTCAAATGTCAAATTTTAAATACAGTTTTGTCGTCAAACAATATTTTTTAGGAGCTTTTTTCGAACTGGTAATACCTTTTCCGATTTGTGACAGTTGACAGCAGAACTTTCAGCAGCAGTTCGTCGGATGTTCATTTGCCGGCGAAATGCCTGAAAAAGTCTTTGAATTTAGCCTTTGAGCATTTAGTTCCTTTGAGCATTTAGAAGTATTTCGATAATTTAATAATTTTTTTAAGATTAAAATACTTTAATTTCAAAATATGTATGTAAAAAATATTCGTTATTTTTATTAATATTTGTTTACAATTTTAATTGTAAACTGGAAAATAATTTTGTGTGTTTATTTTTATCGGTGCCATTCGTCCTTAAAAAAAACCAGAAAACAGAAAATCCATTGAAAAATTTATAAAACAGCAAAACAGCGAAACCGCGTAACTCTAATGAATCCTTTTAAATTTAAAGTACTCTTCGTGAATGTCGCCTTTGGGTACTCGACGGGTACTTCATCCGTTTTCACTTCAGTTACTGTGTAGTCAGTCACACTGCATGCTGATGATGATGATCACAATGAAGTTGATGGCGATGGCAATGGCAATGTTGTTGGGGGAGATCGGGTTGGTTGGTTGGGGATGGGCAAAGTTGTTTGTGGTGACATTTGCTACGTGCAAAGCTCTGTGTAATGATTTCTTTTTTCACTAACATCAAAGTAATAACAATAATTAAAAGCAGAACAGACTTAGCTCAGAACAAGACTAACACTTGCCATCAACAATATCATTATAATTGTTATCAACTCTAGTACTACACGCCCCTTTTTCTTTTACTAGTTAATACTAGTCTATTACTTGCGACCTACTATGTATGTCTTTTATCTATTCTATCCGGATACTAAAAGTCTCTCACAGTCGCCGCTTGACAATTGTGAATAGTCCTCGGTTATAAACTGCCGAGTATAAACCTAACGAACATCCAGAAATAATCATAAATACACCAAAATTGCCAAAAGAGGGCAATACACAATACACCCACTTTTTGACTTTATATCATAGACGTCATCGTTCGATTTCTTATATCTACCTCTCTTAAGAGTAACCCTAAGATTATTCACACAAAAATCGCATTTGAAATTTATGTCCATATTAAAAAGAAAGCCAAGAACATTTTCTTGCGTGGTGTTGATATAAACACGTACATGTATAATCGTCGTCTCTGCTGTACGTTTTATTAACTCCTTTTACATAAACTGGGCGCCACTTGAAAAATGTAATAATCGCTGCTACAACCACATACATACGCATCCAAACACACACTGCGAAGAATCTCCGAAGAAGCTTTACAAAAATACTTGTGCATACAGCAACAAATACTCGTATTATCTCACACATGCACAAACTCTGACTAAAAAACATTTGCATATTTTCGCACTTGAATATTTTCATTAAAATACTAGTATCGTGTTTTCTGCCTGCACTCCATTTTGATGAATCCTCAGATTCTACTTCTCCAAAGCATCCTCGTTCGGGTCCTTTATAACACTTTTATATACATACATATGAATCAACAAACAAATTATTACAAAAAACACCAAAATGAAAAGACGAGTAGAAGTATTGCTGGAAGATGAGGATGAGAAAGAAAAGGACGGTAGGTAAGGTAGATAATCTGCAGATAAATGAATATGTATGTAAAATGTTTGAGTCAAGGAAAGCATATAAACAGTCGAGTGCAAAGTAAGGAATACGTTACGTACGTACATACTTATAATGAGTCATTGTAATGAGTCCTTGAAAACTTGAAAGCAAACAAACAGAATCTCTGGGCATTCTACTACTAACAAAGGCGGTTAGTAGTTCGTTCGTTCGGTCGGTCGGCCGACCGGCCAGAAGATAAACTTTTTTCAAAAGTGCCAGAGAAAGATACTATTCAAAGTACATATTTTCACTTAATACTTTTCCTCTCTAGTGACTCCATTCAATGACTCAGAGAAGGTGGATTTTTTAGCCACATTTTTGAGTATTTAAAATAATCTTCATTATTCCTTACATTGCTTTTTATTAATTATTTAACTATTATATTCGTTAATTTAAAGAAAATTTCATTTCTTATACATTCCAGTTGATATAAAGATCAAGTACGTGTTCCTAAACATAGGCAACGAAATTTTTTTGTTCCTTATGCTATAAACCACATATAATTCCGCATAATTTTTTTTTTATCAATCAATACACATAATTGTGTAATAATTCCTAATTTATCTATACAAAGTTTCTATTTTGCCCACATTCATTTAATTAAATTCAAGGTTGAATTTTTCATTATCATTTTGAATACTTTTGTTTAATTATTATATTATTTTAGGTTAGAAAAAGCTGTTAGTACAGCTGTGTTATTTGATATAAAAAAATTTCTTTAGTGTTGCCTAAAAGCAGGCAACGAAAATTTTTTGGAGTTATGTTATAAAACAAATATAATTCGGAATAATTTGTTTTTATAATAAATATAAAAGTAATGCTAATATTTCTTATTGTAATTCAACAATTAAAAGTTGTCTTATTGAGCTAATAAATAAAATAAAATATCTTATTAAATTTTTAATTTTAAAATATCAAGAAAAGAAAATCCAGACAGTGAAATTTTAAATAATATTACTAGCATTTCAATGATATTTATTGTATATTGTAATACAATAGGAAAAATTTCATAAAAATGTACGGCTTATTCATTCGTGACTTTCTTCCATCTCTCTCTCTCTTATGGCTCTTCCGTAATCGTTTACCGTTGTGCGCTACGAACACTTGCCGGCGTTATATTTTGGCACCGACCTATCGCCTGTCCGTCCTGCCGTCCTGCCGTTCCTTTCGGTACCGCCAACCCTTGAAAATTGAAAACGCATAAACGTCAGAATCTTTCAATAAAACAATTTTCTCAATTGCTTCAATGACATTGTTCACGATAGAAGTTTTCTGTTTGTGGCTTTCAAACAGTCTCGCGCCCGTCATCATCACCGCCACCGCCACCGCCAACGCCAACGCCAACGACATCGCCAACTCAACTGGCGCTCTCGCCGCCAGTCGCATGCCGACAACCATCACTGTTTTGCACTTCAGCTGTGGCGTTGTCGTATTGTGTTGTCGTATATTGCTTGTAAAAAGTTTTTCTTTGTATTATACAAATTTTTTGTATATATTTTCCCTTTGAGTAACACTCTTTCTGTAACAGGGGCCCTTCTCTCTACCCCCTTCCCTTCTCCTCTTACTCTGTGCATTTATTTATCCGTCACTATATATTGTTCTCTCTTTTATGCTACCGTGTTGGCATTCATGTCATTGTCGTTGTGTCGTCGCTACCGTTTGAGCCATCGTCCTTGTACCGCGTTCCTAGTACATGCTTCCGTTTTAGTTTTTGTATTCCTTTTTACTTCCTCCTACTTTCTGTTTCTTTTTATCTGTGCTTGTTTTTTGTTTTCCTGTTTTCTGCTTTCAGCAATTGTTTTTCTTGTTGTTACTGTTGTCAGCAGTGATGCATACTACTACTACTACTACCTACTACTACTACAATTACTATTGTATAATAAACGTAAAAAAAAAAAAAAAAATTGCAGTAGAGAAAAAAAATGGTTAAACAAAAGAAAAAAGTGATTATAGAAACCATTGAAAGGATAAAAAATAGAAATAGAAGAATGGAAATTGAGCAAGTCACAAACAAACAAACAAATAAACAAACACACACACGTACAGTGACATCTATCGTGGGTCGTTGATATTGATTAAATTGGTTTTATTCTGGTTTTGCGCTAAATTAGCACCGAAAAAAAAAGTACGGTTGTAAAGGCGGTAAACATCCCCCTCCGGGAGTTTAATTGAGCTCGATCTGTTTAAACCACAGTTTTTTTGGCAAGAAATTATGGTTATAATGAAATTGTCATAATCATATTAAACTATTTCGAAATTCAAAAATGTTGAACTATTCAAAAGCGGCCTCTCTTTCTCTCTGGTTTCTAAAAAATCTATTATTATATTGTACTTTTTGCTTTTGAGGTCTAAATGGTTAACTCATAGGCGCCCTCGTCCACCGATATTTTCTATCTCTCTCTCTCTCTCTCTCTCTCTATGGTCACAATTGACCATTATCTCACTTTCATAATTGAGCGCATTTATATTTTCATAATCCCAAATTCAACTGTTTCAAATCACATCAATATACATACATATGTCTATTTACATAAGTTTCAATTTAAAGTTTTTAATTGCATTTGTACATCGAGCAAGAAAATCAATTGAAATTAACCCGATTTTAATCTTTTTATTATGAGTTTTCATAAATAGACTTTTTTAAAAGTTATTACCGTACCTTTTTGCTTTTGTGTTTTGCAGTCAATTTGGTTTAAAATAATATAAAAAACAGTACAAATAAGGAGCGAAAAGTTTGCCTTATCTACAATACTAAGATAAGAAAAAAAGAATCGGAATTATAAAATAAAATAGATATCAAACAAAAAAACGCGTCTATTACCAGAAGCTTTAAATTTCGCCAAGGTTTAAGATTAGTTTTGGACTATTTTAAATGATGTGAAAATATGAAAATTTAAAAATTTTACTAATAATTTGTTGAAAGATATTTGAATGAAGAAGAGATATCTAGATGAAAGATAAATATATATAAATCTATAAAGATATAATGAAATAGTGTAAAAAAAAAACATGCGTCTCTTTTCTAGACTGGGTTTAATCAAAATTGTATAAAATAACACGGCGTAAAAAATAGAATTGAATAAAATCTTGCATGCAATTTTTTATGATATGACACAAAAAGGTTCTGCAGTCGGCCTATGATGTACCATGGGTACATATTCTATGAATGCATAATATTCTATGAATGCATAAAATACATGAAAGCTTTAAAGCTTTTTACAGTGATCGATTTCTAATCTCATAAAAAGAGTTTCTCTATAATCAATGCAAGTATTTTCTAAAGATTTACCACCACTCAAAGTTGTTGACACTTTTGCTTTTTTGAAGTCGGATTGAAGGTCAACGCCATCGCCAACCATTCTTTCATTTTCAAAAAAAATAATTTCTCAACCTTCTTTTTCTTCTTGTTCGTACTCTCCCTTTTCATACTTTCTTTACTTGTTTGTGTATAATATTGCTTGCATTTTAACTTTGTAACCAACCCGTCGGAAATTCAAACTCAAATATTTGATTTTACTTTGTGCAAGTTTATGTGCAATTGCCGTTGAAAATCGATATTTTCCTTCGAAATTTTCTAAATATAATATATGTATTTTACTAGTTGTGCATGTTTTTCATTCGGTGCATTATATAAAAAGTGAACATTGTGGAATAAAATATAGCAAGTATCATCGTATTCAACACTGTACAATACTATTATGATCTTTCAACAAGAGGTGTCATTTTAAATCAGGAGAAAAATGCAATATTTTCATAAAAAGTGATGATATATTTATTTCAATCCGAAGTAAAAACTCTGAGAGTAGTAAAGGAATATCAAATCTTCTCTAAGAGACCAAGGAGAATATTGATTTAAAGATGGTTAGATTTAGGTTTTTTCCGTTTTTCTCTTCTTGTATGTTCTTGTATTTTTTAAGTCCATTCGATTTGATATCGGTTTCTCCAAGAATAGAATCTAAATCACAATCGCACTTCTTGTGCTTTTTTTCCTCTTCGTTAACCATTTCTCTCTTTTTCTTTCATTTCTCTTCTGTTTAAAACTGGTTCTAAATCGTACAATTAGTTTTGTGACAATCTTTACAAGGCCAAAAAAATACAATAATTTCTGCGATCTTTTTTTTGGGTTTTTTTGCAGATTTTTTCTTTTCTTGTGACCTCAAAAATTAACACATCTGTTTTCGGAGAAGAGAGCAAAAAATAGACTCCTTATACCAGGCGTAATCCTTTACTTTAGCTTCCTTTTTCTTTTACTACATTTTTCCCCCAAAATTGGCGATAAAATCTTTTCATTCTAAATTCTTTTAGTTCTCAAGAGAAATGAAACGTTTGAAAAGAGTGCAGTATAATGCAGTGAAGGCGTAGAAGAGGGGGAGGGAAGGGTGCGGGTAGGCTTGCTGAAAGGAAGTCGCGGTAGAATAATCGTTTATTTCTTAAGTATAGTAAGTACAGTTATCAGATTTTAAAACAAAAATCAAAAACATACCAAAAAAAAAATTAAAGACTAAGAAACTCAACACAGACCATCGTTATCGCCATCGCCATCTCTGCCTTTTGGCTAAGACCAATCGGAAATTAAACGCGCTTTTTTGTGCGAATTTTTTTTTCCAGTTGAGCAAATTTTTTCCTGCTTCCTTCTGGCAGTATCGCTACTAGTGATGGCAGTAGCCTTGCGTCATGGCTACGTTTGTGCTGATATAGTATGTACATAACAGCTTGTGGCACAGGCCTCTGAGGCTGTGAAGAGAAATCAAAGCAAAGCACAGTCAGGCTTAACTACAAGTTAGTAACTGTTGCTGTTGCTGTTTCCTCCTTCT
Organism: Conops quadrifasciatus; assembly: GCA_949752815.1. Lineage (NCBI taxonomy): Eukaryota > Metazoa > Arthropoda > Insecta > Diptera > Conopidae > Conops > Conops quadrifasciatus. The sequence goes on along the minus strand of OX457078.1, from coordinate 7,324,311 downwards.
GTTTCTTGTTCTTGTTCTGCTGCGTTTTTCTACTTCTCCTTTTTATTCTTTTTCTTCTGCCAAAACACAGCTGAATTCTGTGATGTCGCATAAATTAGTAGAAATTTTCACTGATTTTAATTTTAGATTTTATATGTTCGGGATCGCGGCTGCTGCTGCCGCTGCTTTTGTTGTTGCTGTTAGAAAGAAAACAGGTAGGACTTTTCTGGTCCAGGAAAGACTGCACTGGAAAAGGCACACAGAGAGAGGAAATTTTGTTTAATTTAAGAATAATTCGCAGCTGTTTTTTTGGGCTTAAGATTGGGCTTAACTGATTTAGAAATATATCTCCTTTTGCCAATTTTCATTCATGCTTTAGCTTCTGAAGTAATTTTCTTTTAACAATGATTACAATATGATTACCATATGATTACAATAATTGTTTTTTAAAGCAATGATAAATTTTCAATAAATTAACGGAAAAGGGCGCTTCACTTGATTTTAATTTCTTTTAATCTATAACGAAATCGACAGATACAGGGTGACGGTGTAGCTAGAGAGAGCTTTAGTCCGCTAAACTAAATGTCCCGGATTTTATTGTACCATTTAAGAAATATTTTGTGGATTTTATTTCAATTCTTTGATATCTTTTACTTAAATCTCTCTTTATTTTCTATATTTATTTTGATTTTTCCTTTTATTAATTGGTTTTACTTTGTCTTTAATTTTGTTAGAATTCTTTAATATCTTTTACTTAAATCTTTCTATGTTTTTTATATATTTATTTTGATTTTTCCTTTTATTAATTGGTTTTACTTTGTTTTTAATTTTGTTAGAATTCTTTAATATCTTTTAGTTAAATCTTTCTTTGTTTTCTATACTTATTTTGACATTTTCCTTTATTAATAGCTTTTATTTTGTTTTGAATTTGTTACAATTATTTATAAAGAAAATTTTAATGAGGAAAATTCAACAAAGTTATTAATTGAAACAATCATAATAATAATACGTACGTACATTGAAATTTCTTGGCATTTCCATTTCATTTCTTTCCGCACACCACACACACACGTATGTACGAGTATGTGTGGGTGCAGACGTATGTGTGTATGTGTGGCTATGTCTATATAATCGTTATTATCTCTAGCAGAAGAATTTTGGTGCTTTTGGCTCCTTCGGCACCGCAAAGATTTGTTCAAGGAATGCAAATCTGTGGATATTTACAAAATCTGGCGACTTCTCATTTTCCTCGGAATTGAGTTGGCGGAAGTACTCGTATTAATATAAGTGTAAGTGTGAGTGTGTGTGTGTGCGTGGGCGTAAAATGTCTGCAGTTACGGGCAGCGCAAGGCATATGTTCTTTATTTCATTTCATTTGTTATACTCGTAGTACTTGAAATAGATTGTTTTCAGTGTATACACAAATGTAGTTGTGCAGAATGCCTGTATGTGTGTGTTTGCGCTTGTATGTACGCATGTTAGAGAATATACATACTTGATGCTGGTGAGTTCTTGTGTCGTCTACGAGTTTCTTGGCAAACATTTATGAGGATTATTATGTTGCACAAATTAGTTGAACACATAATTCACTGCCACGCCTACCCAGACCGACAGCAATCTCTGCTCTAAATACCTCTTCTCTCTAGCTCGTTAGCTAGTCTTTGCAACTCCTCTTCTTTCCTCCCACCATCTATCTACACGGCTTGAGGTTAACAAAACGTTTTGCTTGTTGGTGATGGCTGCTGTTGTTTCACCATAAAAAAAAACACCTCACAAAATGTTTAAATCAATTGAATTATTTTAGTCTTCCTTTCAAGTTTTATTGTTTTGTTTGTGGTTGGCAGTTTATAAATTATAAGAGTATTATTTTAAGATTTCAGATTCTCTAAATTGGTTTTCTTAATATTGTGGCAATTTAATTGCAAGAGCGTAAATAAATTCTTACAGACAGACAAAAGAGAGATAGAGAGAGAGACAAACAATTTATGGGTTATTTTATATATTTCTTGATTTTATATATATTTGTTTCTTTGTGGTAAAGTGGTTAAGTTCAGATTTTGGAGAATGATGTCTACGAAAAACGAGAAGTTGAGTGAGAAATCTTTTAAAATCTGAAAACATTATTTCAAAGGTAACAAAACACAATCGCTCTTACTAATAGAAATTTAAAAAGTCGATTCTAAAGTCAAATTTATCTACATAACTCTAGGTTATTTTAAAAATTTTTAGTAATAAAACGAATTTATTAAAACTTCACTTTAAAAGTGTTATTGTTAACTTGTCCTACGATTTCTTTTATTGTGAACTTGCTCCGCATGCTTTTTTGACAGATAGTTAAAATGATTCATAGTTAAATATTTATAGTTAATTCTAGTTAAATTCATAGTTTACTTTAAATTTAAGCTTTATAATTTTTAACGGCTCGAGTCTAAACTAAAAAAATTTTTTTTTTTTAAATGACATTCAACAAATTTTTTTAATTATGCCATATGCTTTTTTGACAGATGTCATAGTTAATTTGAAATTGAAGCTTTAAAATTTTTGAAATATAATTTTATTTTTGTCACTTTAAAACCGACTTAGATGCGGCTCGAGTCGAAACTAAAAAAATTTATTTTTTGAAATGACATTGAACAAATTTTTTTCAATTATTACTACCGATTTAAAATTAAATTCGACTTTAAATTTCTTTATTACTAAGGCTAAATATCTCAAAAGGAAACTATATACTTACATCAGAATGTACCCATTTCCATTTGCGTATGAAGAGAAAATTAATATTTTTTTAGATTTTCAGAAACTTCGCTTCAGAAAAGAAACTTTACTCTCGCAATTTTATCATTTTTAACTTTTCCTTAACTTTTTTTCTTTTGGTTATTTGAGATGGTCTGGTAAATGGTCTGTTCTGTTAAAGTTGAGTTGAGTTAGACTGAAGAGAGAGTCTTAATTATAACGAATTGTTTAGAATGCTCAATCTTCATTTTCACCTGCGCAAATGGGCTACAACAACTAAGCATTCTTCGTGGAAGAGTGTGGATGTGGCAAGTACTTTTGGCTGTGTACAACTTTTCTCTCTTATGGTATGTATGATTGTTCATATGGCTTTACACTTGCATTCAGAGAGTAGTAGCCATTATTATATTTACTATGAAAATATGCTACTGATGGTACACTTAATATTTTTGAAGTAGTGTAGATTACGAATAATTGCATCCACTCGCAGACGAAGCGATGCTGCCTTGAGTGGGTCGAAATTTACCAACGAGAAAGCAGTGCTTGTTATGAACGAAAAACAAGGAATAAAAAAGGGGTGAAGAAGGGGTGAGATTGGGATCATCAGGGGCAAGGAGATGACGACAGTGTTCGGTTGTGTTACGACAAGCAAGCAAGCAGTATCCTTACAAATATTCCATTTTAATTCGAATTCTGTATGAAAAGTTTTAGTAACAATTTATGAAAATTGCTAACATCGTAGCATATAAACAAACGAATAAATTGTTGTTTTGTTGTTGTATACTCTCCAATGTATACGGCAGCAGTGCATGCGTAATACGATACGACGATATGTTTGTTGTTGTTGGAGGCGGCGTTTTAATGTTTATTTCAGCGCTCGAGCGTATTTAAGCAAGTTTGCGTTTGAGTATGGACAATTTGCAAGAGCAATTATTAAATTAAACAAATTGCAATTAGTTCTTACTGCTCTCGCAAGCAAAACTTATATACTGGCACGTACATATATGTATGTATGTATGTACATATGTGCAAACAAACATTGTTCATATGTAAATAGTACGCAATGTGAAATTCTATGAGAGAATTTGAATATTTGCATTCGATTTGAGAGAAATAAAACAATGCAGCTTAATGGAATTATGCAGATTTATTAGTTTGTCCGCACATGAATGAGTTGGAGGGGAAAAAGGTACTAGTTTCGTCTATTTGAATACATAATACTTAAATACTTTGAATATAATTAGAGGTCCTTTCCTTAGATTTCTAAGTACGGGTATGCGCCATCTTTTATGTCGGTATGTGAATATTGAATAACTTTAAAAGGAAAACAACCGATTACCATATTTAAGGTATTTTTATTTAATTTGGTGCATTACAATTTATATGTATTAGTTTTTTAATACAGCATCAATCAAATGGTTGCCTCTATTGGCAAAAGTAATATGTGCCCTTTTTGCTGTATTCTCCATCACTTTTTCGAGCATCACTATGTCGGTGCGTTGTTTCGGTGTGAAGCGTTTCATGGTTAAAATTGTACTGATGTTTCAAAAACATGTTTACTCAAGTCAATCGGTTGAAAGATGTTAAAGTTATTTAATGTTGATCTACCGCCATTGAAGATGGCGCATCCGTAAGACTTAAATACAAAAGACATACTCGTAGTGGCATAAAACAGAATTTAAATCGCATTTATAAGCATTATAAGTATGCAATATAAGCCGAATGCAATATAAAACATACGAATTCAAGAGCGTTATAGAATAAAAAATAGTCGTATTACGAGTGCAATTTATATAAAACCGAATGCAAAATAAATGAATGTAGACTAAAGTAATTGAAGCCTGATAACTTGATCGTTCTCTTTTGAGTGGTGATGTTAAATTGTGTGTCAAAATGTGAAATGAATTAATTAATTTCAATACAATATTCCTCAGACATGTAAAAAAATACGACTATAATCGGATGCGCCACAATAAATTTATTTCTTAATAAAAAATATGTCTAACGTTTACTTAGTACGTTAAGTTTATCTGATTAATATCGAATGCATTTATTGTGTTATATTTGTAAAGTTTAATTAAATACTTCCGCTACAATTTGTAAAGAAATACTCTGCTGTACTCGAAAAACTGCAAGTTAATAATGCAAATATCTACGAGAGTACAGTTTTGGTCTTAATTGTTATGTCATATTTTGATTGAAAACTAGGTCGCTTAGTTTGTCGTTAGTCTGCAGTCGGCAATGCAGTGCAGTGCAGTTGCCATTATATAAAAGTTGATATCATTTACGAGCATATTCGAGAATAGTCATCATTATTATCACCAGCATCAACAATTTTACATTATCATGTTTAAACATAAATGCACTCATTTCTTAAACCATGATTAAGTTTAAACTCGCTGTTATTGATCTCAAACATTTGAGTATATCTTTAATTCTCATTATTTATCAGCATCATCATGCTCGTATCATGTTAATTTGATAATTTTACATAACATAAGTAAGATATTTCAAATTCAATAATTTCGAGTTATAAACAAGTCCTATAATGTTAGGTTTTTCTCTTTTGTCTTTTATGTACGAAATCAGGTACATAATTTTTTTTTTAGAGGCTATGACTGTCATAAATGTCAATAATTGACTAAATGTCATTAATTGACTAAATGTCACTAATTGACTAAATGTCATTAATTGTCGAAATGTCATTAATCGATCTGTAAAACCGAAGAAAATCAGCCTCATCTAAAATTCGCGCGACCTTCACGAATCGCGTTTATTTTCGCGTCTATTTTTCTACCGCTTTGAATTTTCACTGTTACAATTCGTTTTGCCAAAAACCTCTTGGCTTTTACTTGTCAAATGACATCACAGTGTCAGATGACTGATGTTGACAGTTCAAAAATGACGCGCTAAAATTAAAATGACACCTCTTGTAGAAATACCCTTGCTATACTTTCCTTCTATTATCACCCATTTTTTTTTTTTTTTGCTAACGACTATTTTTATTGCCTCTCGCGCTGCCATCACGCTGCGCCAGAAAGAATTTGTTGCTGTCACTGGCTTCGTTACGGTTCTGTTCTACTCTATTACTCTTGCTTTATTTAAATGAGCGCTGGCGTCTGTCAATGGAAAATTTTTCATTCTCAAAATTTTTGGTAATGTTTTTTTTTTTCCTTCTCATCCTCTCTATCTTCTCAGAGTGTGGTGTCCTTTTGTCAACCAGCCCGAAAAAAAGTGTCCCTTTCGGGTTTGTTGATTCATTTTGTTATTTGCCACATCGTCGTCACAAATTAATTCAAGTGACTAATTTGTTACTATGATGTCAAGAAAAAGAGAGCATAGAGAGCAAACAAAAAAAAAAATCATAAGGTTGGAATGGATCATGAGACGCCAACAAGCGGACGGACATTGAGGATGACATTAAATGTAATCAAGAGAAAGAAGGTTAATGTAATCGTATTCAAGAGAAGAAAGCAGTTGGTAACTATAGGATTGAATGCATAATTAATTGTGGGTAGTGTCAAGCGGGGAGGGTGGGATTGGTTGCGAGGGGTGTAGAGGCGCTCTCTTTGGAGGTAAGGATCGTAAGGTTCGTCGTTAAGCGAGCAGAAAATAATTGTAAAATTGAAATTGTATAGTTTAAGAATTACTATACTTAATTACTACAATTACTTTAATTAATTAATGAATTTATATGATTGCTCACTTTCTCTCTCTCTCTCCCGCTCTCTTTCGCTCTTCCCTCTCTTAACTGGTAGCTGTCATTGGGCGGTAAAATGATATATTTCGCTTTGGTGAAGCTTCCTCTAGAGATTAAATATTTGTGTCCAGCTGTGGGTGTGGCAGTGGTGTGCCAGTGTGTGTGTGTGTGTCTGCTAGCGGGCGTTTATGCGTTCTTAATGCGGGACAACGCATCGTGATCTCATTGTGGGCAAAAAAAAATGGGATTAAATATTTTTTTTTCACACACACGGTTTTACTACTGAACCTTCGGGTCGGCCTTTCCTCTTGACGATAGCGACAACGTCCTCAGCGTCATTATCAGTAACAAGTTTTTTCCTTTAACTCCGGTCTACAAGGATTTAAACAAATAATAATCAGCTTAATTAAATTTTCATCTTTTTTCCTTTTGTTTTTTTTTTTGTGCTTGCTTGCTTGCTTCTGATTCTCAAGTGAGAGAAGTACGCCATATAATAATTATCATTATAATTGTTTTCTTACTTTAAAGGAAAACTCAATTTATATGATGGTCGCCGGCACATTAAAATCCTTTGGTCTTAATATAAATTAAATGAATGCCACTTTGATTGATTTTTTCTTTTATTATCCTTCGTTGGCTCTTTAAAATGTTTTGGTCTTAATATAAATTAAATTAATGCCACTTTGATTGATTTTTTCTTTTATTATTTTTCGTTGGCTCTTTAAAATGTTTTGGTCTTAATATAAATTAAATTAATGCCACTTTGATTAATTTTGTTCTTAAATTTTTTATAAGAACATCGTGGTTTGTCATCGTCTATTATCACGCCTTCTTTACAATATAATTGAATGAGTTTTATCTTCTCTTTTTTATACGGTCTTTATTAAAGATAATCTTTTTTAATTTACTTGTAGCTGTAATGAAGTAAATTCTCTCGAGTGCGACAAATACGCGAAAAATATTTATTTATATTTTTTTTTACTCCTTTGGTTTCTAATGAGACCGTTCGTTAAAGTTCTGTATCATAAGAAAAGTGTGAGTCACTCAAACGCGATTATTGTAGTTGTTTTTACATGAAATATCATGCGATTACCAAAACGAACGTGTTTTGCATACCAAAAATTAGAGTACTAAAATACGAATAAATCTTAGATTAATATATAAGATTAATAATATAAGATCAATAAGAATACTAGAATAAAAATTAATCTTAGAGTTTGTACTTTGGATTAAAATAGAAATATCATCAATCTTCACAAAAACATCGCGTTTTTCTGTTGATTTAAAATGACACCTCTTGTTGAAAGATCCCCTTACTTAGGTATTGGTTACAGAATTATTTTAGAGCATACAAATTAAAATTCTACGCATACATATGTATACGATATAAGAACACAGACTCGTATTCAATTTGTCTCTCGATTATAAATTCGAAGATTCTCGCTATATCGGACATAATACTTACAATGAAATGACAAATGACGTGCAATTCTCTGACCTCTCTTCATCAATTTATTTGCCTCAAAAAAGGTTTTTTAAGACCGAAGGAAGGCCGAAAAAGTCGACAAGGGGAAGGGACAAATGGCCTATACTGGGTGGCTGGACAGTTGTGAAGAGTGAAGGGAGAGTGGAATCTTTGCGTAATGAAATTTTCATTATTTAACAATTCAAATACTGTGAGCAAGGATTTTTCAATCAATCTCAGATCAATCAAGGTCCCTAGAGTTTTTCACACACACTTTTTCTCTTGTTGGCCCCCCTCAAAGTGGGGGAGGGCCTGTCCCTCACATTTTAGACACTTAGCATTACTTTTTCATTTTTCTCTCAATCGAAACGTTTAGTGCCTGAAAGAAAGAAAAGGTTTTTCATAGTCAAAGATTTCACTTTACTTTCTTAATTGTTTTTTAGTTAATTTTTTTTTTGGTGAAGTTTTTTTTTGCTACTTTTTTTTTCTTTGTAAAATATTTTTGTTCAATATTTTTTTTTTAATTAAAAAATTTTTTTTTTTGCTTTTCGTACAGACAAAAGTGAAAGAAAGATTTTTAAACATTTTTCTTAGATCTTTTGCTAATTTTAATTTTTGCTTTTATTCCATAATATCCAAAATAATGTTTTAAGTATGACAAACTTAATTAGTTTTTATGTTTGTCAAGGTAGTATGTCATGTCATGCATTTGTCATGAGATTGTACGTGGATTTGCGGGATGATTGTTTTTTTTCGACAATATTTTTTATTCTATGTTTTTAATAAGTAACACAGAAAAAAATATAAAAATGCTTACTTTATAATTTTTTTAATTTGACTTCTGAAGTGACAGTTGTTTTGACATATGCAGATTTGTGTGTCATGTCTTTTAGATCATCTAACGTATAGAAATTAAACAAGTTCAATGAGGAGGAAGATTTAATTTTTATAATTTTAAAATTTTTAAAAATAATGGAATTATTTATCTGTTGTTTTTCAAACTATATCAAGTAACCTTCGGTTATTAATTTAGCCTATTTTTATGCATAAAACTTGAAATTTTTTGAAAAACATGGTTTAAATGTTTTATTTTAATTCTAAAATTATTTATTTAATTCTTTAAAATCGACGTTTTGCAGCAGGTAATAAAACCTGCAACGAAATATTCGGCGCTACGTCCGAGAGCGTCGCCGAATATTCGGTATTCGGCCAAATTACTATTCGCGGCATCTCTAAACATTATTACCATTATCGCAAGATTCTTTCTTGCTCTTTCTTACATTTTTTTTAATCTACTTTAAACAGCATTCATTTTTCCTTCCTCTTTCCTTCCATTCCATCCATTCCTCCATTTTCCATTCCTCAAACCGTTATTTTTTCATTGTAGGTTATTGTTGTTGACTATGTTGTTGTTGTTGTTGTTGGGAATTTATAGGAATAGTCAGCAGCCACCGCTGGAATGTCGTAACATTACTTTAGTGTCTGTCATATCGGACAGACAGAATGTCACATCACGTCATTCCAAAGAATAGACAAAGAGTGAGATGGATATAGACAGATACAGAAAACCGATTAACCCTTGACATCCTTTACACTTTCTCCTTACCACTCATCCGGGAAGCCCACCCGGTTCATTGGCCGTCATACCATTTTTAATGACAATTTACTCGAACTCTCTGCTCGTCTCTGCTTCTTCCATCCTTCCATCAGGATTAGGTTGGAAGACAAGGGTAGAAATATTCGAATCTGTTGGTCGTCGGAATGCTTTTAAAACAAAGGAATCCACATTCTCTCCTATCATTGTCATTTACACATGAATGTTCCTTTGTTTGTTTGGACGAAGGGAGGGATAGCGATTACAATTGTATACAGTTTCCTGTATTTGTATCGGTTGGTTGGAAAGACATCATCAGTCTTCTTTACATTTGTGGTTGTTTATTGTTCAATTTGTCCGAACTGAGCAACCACCGGCGTCATCATCGTCATTTTCTTGTGCCCGAATCTTACACGAATTTTGTTTGTGGGTTTCATGCAAGTTTTTCGTCTTTAATTGAATTTTATTTGACTCTTATTTTGGTCTCTTGGGACGTCGTCCTGGACATCACTTTTATGCGAGTACAATTTTATAAATGTCCTTTAGTCGCAAAATCATCCTGTACCCTTTTGCTCTTTTCGGGTTGGCTGAATTTACTGATTAGGTTGAAAGCATTTTTATTACGAACACAATGTATACTTAAAATTAAACCTTAATTATTTCAGTATCATCATGATTTTATCACTTTTCCTTTTTCCTTCTTTTTTCAGGTAAGAAACAAGAGTCATCAGAAAATTAGCTTAATTCTGACTGAAAGTTAAATGAATTGTAAGAAAGCGTAAGTAAAAACTTCGAAAAGTGGGGCAGGGAGTGCGTGGAATCTGAGGAAGCCAAGGCACAAAGGAAGCCATAGATATCGAGATATAAGTCTGTTTGACAAGAGCGTGTACGGCGAAACTCTATTATCCATTTGGGAGAAAGTATTGAAAAAAGAAATACGCAAATAGTACATGTTATAAACCGTGATACTTTATTAATAATATGTGGTCCAGTCGCCTTCGCTATTAATAATCGCCTGGCATCTCAGAGGCATACTTTCAACGAATGTTATTCCATAATCTGCTGAAAAGGGCCTCCATAGAAGTCGAATTTGTCGGACTAACTGCTTGACGGTGCAGATCTTTAACCCCCCCCCCCCCCCCCCCCCCCTCCCCTCAGAATTTCAACTTCAGGACTGCCCAAACATTTTCGATGGGATTCGCATCTGGTGCTCATGACGAAATACGTATTTTTCTGTCCACGATCGGACGACAACTGACTTTTTTTTTAATAAAGTATATTGGTGGATGGGTACCTCGCTATCAGTTCGCGTTCGAATTGTTTCCACGAAAAACTTCGCTGTGCACGCTCTTGTCAAACAGATCCTTTCAAATCGCTTATCGGAATACCAAGAAGCCCACAAGTGTAATAAATACTGATGGTAATCGTCTGTGGGACGGAGGCAGGGGGGGGGGGGGGAGAGGTTGGTTTGAACCGCGCAACACCTATCTTATAGACACCAAGAGATAAGTAGGCATAAATGTACATTTGTGTGACCGAAGCATATAATTTAAAGGTCTATGAATATATTCATAAACTACGTAGGAATTATAAGACGCTCAAATCACTTAATTTTTGACAATGACAAATTTTGACAAATAAATACCGTGGGGAGAAGTTCTTTGGCGTCTAATCCAATAAGGTCGTATATTTCTACAACAAAAGATGTTGAATTGGTTCAAATAATCATTATTATCTTGTAATATTCATATTTACATAATTTTTAAGCTTATAATTTTTAATTTTAATAACCGTAATAGTAATCTGTAGCCCCTTAAAATTAGCATTCCATGGTATTCATAGCATTCTGTTCGTCGTCCCCTCGCTTTCCTTTTGCGCGGCTACTGACCAGAACCGGAAATCCGAGTCCGTTTCGACTTTAGGCGATTTTTACGCTTTTTATAAAATGGTTCGTTAAGATTCGTGCTTGCTGATTGCGTCGAGGTCGCCGCTGTACTGCTGGTCAGCGGGAAGCTGCTGAACGGTGTTGTTGTTAAATGCATTGACGGCAACATGAAATGACTGTCGTGTTGCTGTCGGTATGGTCGCCATTGGAGGCGTGTCGCTGTCGTAGTAGCGGGCATCGGCAACGGCACATCGGCCGATTGTGTAAATGCTGCAAACATGTCCTGATAGGATTCACCATCACCGGCACCCATACTCTCACCGTCCTCGTCGCTGTGACTCCCATTGGTCTCTTCCCCGGCGGCCTTATCGTCGAATTCCGCCATCATGTCACTCAGATCCTCGTTGAACTCTTGCTGCAGTTGTTGTTGTTGTTGTTGTTGATGGTGGTGATGTTGTTGTTGTCGTGGTGGGTGGTTGTGGAATTTCGGCCGCATGTCGAAAATGCTGCTACTTTGAAAATGATTGCCGTATTGTTCCTGGTCATGGTGACGGTGGTGGTGCGGGCGCTGCTTGCGATAGCTGCTGTCTCCGGCATACTTTTTCTTCTTGTGCAATTTCCCCGGCGACAACTTTTCCCCATGGAGTTTCTGTTGTTGCAGTTTCTTGGTGTACTCTTTTTTCAGCTCTGTCAGAAAATCGTCCGCCAGCAACGTGTTGGTATCTCCGCCACCGACGCCGCCACCACTGGCATCGCCTACAGCACCACCGCCGGCCAGCACAGACATAATTTCCGGCGAAAATAATTGCTGCATTAATTGTTGCCTCAGCAACGGAAGGTGAGTGGTGCTGGTGGTGATGCTTGCGGCGGTGGAAGCATGCGGCGCCAGTGGTGGCGGCATTGCCGGTCTGTAGGGCTGCGGAAACGTTACCGAGTCCCCTTCCATCAGGGCGGACAAAACGTCTGGTGCGTAGTTGTTGATGCCGCCGCCGCCGCCGCCGCCATCATCATCAGCATCGTCACCGTCTACGAACTCCGGCTCAGGCAGGGCCGCCAGAGCAGTGGGGAAGAACTGCGGGCCGATATTTTCGGGTGTATATAAGAGTTCTAGATCGATGGGTTGATGCTGATGCTGTTGATGAGACTGATGGTGCTTATGCGGACGTGGCTGATGGTGTTGATATTTTTTCACTTTGTGAAAGTGATTGTGTTTGCGTATCACCTCCGGCATGTGTACCTTGATGTGAACACTGTAAATAGAATAGAATAGAATAACAAAAACAAAACAATGTATTTGCGTAAAGACTTCACAAAATCATTTATATTTTTGAAGTTATATCTTCGTCAAAACCATTGAAATTTTCATTGAAACCTTTTTGAGGGTTTATCGAGAACTTTGAAATTATCGTTTAAACCCTTTAAATCTTAAGACCCACAAGATTTTTGAAGATCTCTTAAAAATGTTTAAAATTGTCATCAATACCTTTGAGGTGGTTCATATAAGAGACCTTTGGAGGTTAATCAAGAATTTTAAAGTTATCATTAAAATCCTTAAAAGTGTCGTCAAGATCTTTGAATTTATCATAGAGACCTAAGTTGTCATCAAGACATTTGAAGTTATCATAAATAGCACTAAAATTTCCATAAAGACCTTTGAAGACCTATCGTAAAGACTCTTAAAAATGTTACAGTCTTTTCAATTTCTCATAATGAAATTATCTCAGGATTTTACAGACCCTTAAAATTGTGATCAAGACCTTTAAAGCTGTCATCGAGAATTTCGTAGGTTGATCAAGAGTTTTGAAGTTCTCAAGACCTTTGAAATTATCATAAAGGCCAGTCGTCAATATCTTTGAAGTTATCGTAAGTAACCTATGAAGATTAACCACGAGTTTGAAGTTCTTAAGGCCTTTGAAGTTATCATGAAGGCCCTTAAAATTGTCGTCAATGCCTTTGATATTATCGTAGGTAACCTTTGGAGGTTAACCACGAGTTTTGAAGTTCTTAAGACCGTTGAAGTTATTTGAAGTTAAGTTAAAATTGTCGTGAAGATATTTTAACGTAGATAGGTACCCCTAAGTTGTCATCAAGACCTTTATAAGTGTTAACCAAGGGCGTTGAATTTCTGAAAATCTTTAAAATTATCATAAACACGCTCAAAATTGTCATTGAGATCTTTGAAGATTGCCTCAAGAGCTGTGAAATTCTCATCAAAGAGCTTGAAGTTTTAATAAAGGTGCTTTTATATGGGTCTTTTTTTTGTATTTGTATAGCCTTGATGACTTGTTCTATGTTTTTTTGGTAACCCTTCTGTTAATTGCTTTTTAATTGTCTATACAATATACTGATTATCACTTAATACGAGTATAAAGGACTCACTGTTCACGATCATCACTTGCTTGAATTCCATTCAACTCTGCCGTTATATACAGCACTATCAAATATAAATGCGATGTTAACATTTTTTATCTTGCTCTTCCTCTCCTCGCTGAACCAAATTAGCTTTTATCATAGATGTTATATCCTTGAAGAGGGTCTCTTCTGTTTTTTGAAAATATTTCTACGTCCTTTATTTTCCTTTCTACATTGATGACCGACCGTATGGTTTAAAATGCGCCTACATTATAACAACTTTCATTATTTGCAACTCTACTTATAGCATAATCTGATAGTTATGATGGTTTTAAATGTTGCACTGAAGTTTTTTTTTTTTATTGAATTTTTCTTGGCCAATGGCTGCTGTTGGTCGAGATCAAATTTCGTTCATTGTTCAGTGAGTAATGAACGAATGATTGCGGGTTGTTGGTGTTTGCTGATGCTGATGCTGATGCTGATGCTGGCGATGATGATGATGATGATGAAGATGAAGGTGAAGATGATGATACGCGATGATAACTGTGTGCATCTTTGACCATTAAACGTGACCACTTCAGTGTAAAAAAAATTCTCTTTAATTAAAATTAGTATGAAGCTCTTCACCTTCACGGACAGACTCAAAAGGAATGTAGACTCAAAGACAATATTTTTTAGATTCTCTTATACGCCTACTTTTCTCCTTTTACCACATATAGTAAAATGCATTTGAAATATAATCTTCATAAATATCTATTTGTTTCATCACGTCCTCTCGTGGCGTAAGTTTTTTGCAGTCTTGTTGCAATTTCTTTATAAACTATCAGACTTTCGAACGTCTTGTAGTCGACAACAAATTATATATAATACATACCTTGATAATTAAAAAAACATACCTAATAATTACGATACATATGGAATGCGTGATAATATGTACTTTCATTATTGTTGGTGTTAAAAGATAATGAAGTGGTAAAGATTGTAGAAATTGTGAAGGTGGAAATTGTTTCCGCAACGAAATACTATGGATGGCATTGCATGATAAAAATGTCTTTTTAATTTTAATTTCAATTAAAGTTATTACAGAAATGGTTTTCTGGTAACTATCGAAGAACTTATTAAAAAATATCCGCCCGCCGGAAATTTGTAAACGAACTCAAAATATATAATTGAAATAAATTAAAAAATTATAAAATTATTTCCTAATATTTATGAAAAAATAAAGGGAAAAAAATTTCTAAGAAAAATCTAAGAATTTTTCTTCCTTCGAGAGAAAAAAATACCAAAAAGCGCCAAAGGAATATTTTAACGAAATTAAAAAATTATCCCTTAAGTATTTTTTCAGTAAATTAACTTACGATTTAGGTTTATGAAAACTGTCTCGCTTAGGGAAGTTTTTTCCACTCATAAATAAATCCAAAATCCCGTTTCACATTCACCAATTATTGGGAATAAATTACAAAAAAATGGGAAACATTTATTTTCTGGCTAATAACAATTATTATTTATGAATTTCCTTTATGAACTTCTCGTCGAGGGAAATTTTAAAATGTACCCCAAATAAATAATTTAAATAGATTAAATTATTTAACAGTTTCCCTTCGAAGGAAATTTTAAAAAGAGTCCCAAAGTAATAATTTAAAGAATTCTTCCTTACATAATAGATCAAGTCTTTATTCTGGTTAAGAAAAAAATCCTCTTAATCTTAACTAATTATTAAGAATAGATTGGAAAGAAGGGGTAATTTCTTTAGGGTAAATTTCGCGTGAGCTTTGTTTTGGGAATTTTACAAAAGAGTAAAATTTCCCTCCGGGGAAAATTACAAAACGAATTGCAAAAATTGATAATTTAAATCTATTACAACTATTTTCTCCTCATTTTTTAATAAATTCTGTGTACATTTTTACATATTTAAAAAAAAATTCCTTTTAAGGAAAAATAATTTTTTTATAAATAAATAAAAAATTTCAGGTTTGTCTGCAATACATTGCTTAAGACTGATGCTTTTGTTGTATGCGCCGGCATCAAAGCTATTAAACCCACATAAACTACTGTCGGCAAACGACATGATGGCAGACAACAGACAAAATTTCCTTCCAATATACGATAAAAAAAACCCCTTATCTTCAAAAAAAAGTCAAAGTTCGCCAAGTCAAAAAGCTGTGTGTCAACAGCACTAAAAAAACATCAAAAATGTTGTAGTAGTAAGGTTTTTTCCTCTTACTCTTTCGAACGCGAAATCGTTCATAAAAATGCACGAAAGTTCCTGATGACGAGGAAGGGTTAGAGTTAGAAGGGTGATTTCATCAGGCTAAGATTAAAATAGACAGGGCGAAGGGTTGACAGGGTGAAAGAGACATGGTTGGTGGTAAGTAAGGGGGAAAAGTGCAAGAAACATTAGCCAACACTTTTCGATTCATGATAGTGGCATCATCATTGCCAAAGAATTTCCTCGCCATCAACAAATAAGCAGGTGGCATTTCTGGCAGACACGCGGTTTTGGGTTTTGGGAAAATAAGGATACACACGAAAAGCAAAACGAACACGGGGAAAACATCCGACACTTTGCTTATCTGATGTTATTTTTCGGCTAACACATTTAATATCCTTAAGCGTTGAAAGCAATTTACAAGGTACACTTTTCCTCTTTCCAAGTCGTCTCTTGTATCCTTTGCTTTACCCGTTTTTTGCTCTTGTTTATTTGTTTCTTGTTTCTTTTTTTTTTGTTGGTAAAATACAGTTCTCTCCTCGGTAACCTTGTCCTCGACGCAAACGAGCGGAAAATGTACAAAACCACCGTTTAAAATGCGACAGTAACGAAAAGAGCATAGAAAAGCGATTGGGGCATTTCTTATAGTGTTCCTCAACTTTTTCTCTTTCCTTCTTATTTTTTTAAATTGGAAGCAAGCGAGCTAACAAGTATTTGCGGTTGAATTGGCGACACAAATTCATAGACTCAGCACACATACACACACACACACATATGTAATATAAAAAAATGGCGGCAAGATAATTTATAGACACCGCTAGAGGCAACAACGACGACGACGGTAATGGACATGCTAACAACAAAAACAACAACAACAGTGTTTGCGATAAAAAAAAATGCCACGACACGACATCGATCGACAAGGTTCCGGAAAAACTAGGAAGGTTTAAACTAGAAAATTCTGTTGTTGTATATACGAGTACAATTATAAATGGTAACCGAAAGTCGAAAAAGTTGTTACAGTTACTACAAAAATCAAGGGTTAGCTAAAATGGCCTTATCGGGAAAAATGGTGAAAATAACAGTAGAAAATTACTGTCAAAATAACAGTCATAAAAATAACTATTGCAATAATAGTAAAAATTACTATCGAAACTGTAAGTTAACTGCGAATGTAGTAGAAGATAATCAACAAAACTGGAATTTAACTATAAAAATAGTAGACAATAACCAGCGAAACGATAATTTAAATTCTGTCTGTAAATTTAAAACAAATTTAGTTTTTATAGTTAAACTATAAGTTTACATATATCAGTATACAGTAAAATCATACATGAAAACTGTAAGTTAGCTAAATAATAGTAAAAGTAATAATAAAGAATAATGATAATAGTAAACCCATCAAAATGAAATTATCTGCAAAACTGTTTTTTTTAACTATTTTAAAATATTTATTTTAAAATTATACACTAACATTTTTGCAATGAAAGTTACACAATAAACATTTTAACTACTATAAACTCTTACTGCGGTTAACAATTTTGATAGTTACTTTACTATTTACGTCGGTTCGTGCGATTTTATAGTAACTGTCCGTATGGTTTAATTTAATTTATTTAATAAATTTTGACGGTCATTTTTTACGCTTAGTTACGCTCACAGTTTCTCATTGTTATTTTTACTATTTTTTTAGTTAACTTACAGTTCTGATGATTAGTTTTATTATTTTAACATTGAGTCTACAATTTTTTCGGTTAATTTTACTATTTTTGTAGCTAACTTACTTACAGTTTTGATGATTAATTAATACTATTTTCTTTGGTTAATGCAATGATTCCTCTGTTATTTTTTCTGGTCAGTATCAGTGATGCCCTTTCATAATATCAATAAATACTAATATCAACTGTCTTTCAGCTGGCTTTTTTCTCACGTGTTTCTGTGCTTTTTTCTCTTTACTTCCATTCACATTTTTAATTAATAATAATTTTTATGGTTATTGTAAGAGTTACATTTTTGCAGTTAATGAGCATGTTTGTGACGCTCAAGGGTCATTGCTCTATCATTTACAGTAACTGCGTGTGTAAAGTGAGTTTTTGTACCCATTATTTGTTGCACCGTCCGTTCAGTCATTCAAACCGTTTAGTAGGATTAATTAGGCGTAAATTTTGTGAATTGTTTTTACGTTGAATTTTTGTTTTTTTGTGTTGAAAAGAACGGCTTTAAAGCGTGGTCGTGTATAAGGCGGGGGTTTTGGGAGGTATGTACCCCTCAATGGGTACAATTTTCCAAAAGGATGGGCCCCCAATGTTTCTACATCGAGGTCATGAAATTGAGTTTTATTTCGTTTTATTGCAGTTTTTATACATGTTATTTACAATGTTTTTTACAAAAGCTTTTTACAATTTTTTTTATGCTTTCGCGTTAAATGTATCGTTTTTATGCACTGAAAAAGTCTGCTGTATGGGCAGAACCTTTTTTATCACTTTTTATCGAAATTTTTTATAGGTGTCGATTTAATGATAATACGTAGTAGTAACGATAGAAACGGATAGAGAGGCAGAGTGAGAAAGAGAATAATAAAAGTTTAAAAAAAGAAATTTATTTTTTTAGTTTTTTATTTCGTATATTTCTCCCCTTTTTCCGTGTTTTCTCTTCTTCGTTTATTATTCTACCTATCGATTATTTATTTATCGACGGCGACGTTTTTAAAGATTAAATTTCAAAAAAAAGGAAATAAAAACGATTTATATCATCTCATTCATTTTTAAATGAAGGATACGCGAAATCGATGTTGCTTTTTAGCAGCAGCAGCAGCAGCAATCGTTCACGGTCAAGGCGGAAAACCTTTGCCAAATTGACAAAAACAACAAGAAAAATAATAATCATACTATCATCAAAAGCAACAACAACAACAACAGAGCAATACCAAACAAGAAGACAACTGCTAGAAATCATTAAAGACGCTTGCAACGACATTGAAGACCGTACAAAAAAGAGTTCGTCGAGCTTCAAGTTGTTGCTATGGTTGCTGTGCTGCTGCTGATGATGTTGTTGTTGTTGTTAGTAATGGTGTAGTTAGCTTTTTATGATCGTCGTTGCTGTTGCTGCTATCAGTTCCGTTTTGACACGAGGCATGAGGCCTATGGGCCGCGTTTCTGAAATGTTCTCTATAAAATCCAAGAAAATCTCAAAGTAATCTCAAAATAAAATAATATAATAAATAAAATAATAATAAATAAAATAATAATAATAATATATTATTATTATTAAAATTTCTTATTAAAATAAGAAAATAATCTCAAAAGTAAAATCTCAAAAACAGTTATTTGCGGATATCTTCAAAACTAAGTTTGAAGTAGTTTAGTAGTTTACCAAAAATTTTTCCTTTAAAAACATTTAGTATTTTTATTGTTGGTGAAAATAATTGTATAAAAATTGGAAATTCTGGTGTTTTTAAAGTAACCAATATTTATTTTAATGTTAATATTTTTCATCTTTTTCTTGCTCTGTTTCTTCAATATTTGTAGGCCCGTGCTACATATCGCGTAAAGACGACCCTGGCTGTTGTTGCCGTTGTATTGTATTTGTTTTTCTTAGTATTGTTGTTGTTGTTGGAGTGTTGAAAATTGCAACATGGTAATAACTTATTCACCATTTTCTTGGTGTTTCTGTTGTTGTTGCAGCGGCAGCAGTTCGAGTTGGTCCGTCTGCAGTATTTTCACTCTGCATTTTATTCACTTATTGTTGTAGTGTTGTACTGTTGTACTGTTGTTGTTGTTGTTGTTGTTGTTGTTATGGTTATTGGTGTTGTCCATGTGAGAGCAGAACTGTTTTGGTAAATAACAAAACTTGTTGCTGCATCCAGTTTCAGCGTAAAATGAATGTAAGATTTCATGTAGATATCAACAATAAGAAAAAGAAGAAAAAGAAGAAGAAGAAACAGTAGCAGCAACAGCAGAAGATGAAGAAGAAAGCAAAAAAGTTTTGTTTTGTCGTCTTTCTCTCTCTGATAGAAACTCCAGAAGTCGTAATAGAATGAGAAGGAGAATAAGAGGAAGAATGAGGAGAAGAATGAGGAGAAGAAGAAGAAGAAGAAGAATAAAAAGCAGAAGTAGAACGCGGAAAAGAATTCATGACGTTCATTGACCTCGTTAGAGCGCAAAATGCAAGCGCTTTTTTCTTATGATTCTCGCAAAGCTCGCTTGCTTCGACACTTAGCAAAGAGTGTCAGACTCAATACAACAAAAACAACAACAATAATAACAAATCACGGTTTTCTGCAGTGTTCATGAAGTGAGAAAGCAGTGTTGGTTTTCTTATTATTTATTAAGAAAACCAAAAAATTAAAAATCTAAAACATTATTTATAAGAGTTTTTTGATGAAAACGAAGCTTTCGACTACACAAACTTTACTTTAATTGTTACAACATTGATGACAATAAATGTCTCACAAGCTAACCGATAAACCCATTAAGCCACCAAGAAACAAACTATTAAAAACCTCAACGACTAACCAACGACGAGGATCCAACCTAATCGCTAAAAATTCTGACGACCAACCCAACAAAAAAGTTTAAAGAAATTGAATTTGAAATATGTATCAATGTATGTATATTTTACCATAGTATCCTTTAACTTGCCTCCACCACGTTTTCCAAGTCCTTCCTTTCTTGCGATAAATCGATATTGCATCATCAAATGCTCTGCTGCTGACATTTTTATCGATATCTTAAACGATAAATACGATATTCAAAAAGCAATTTCATTCAAAAGTTGGCCATAAATGCAATAACAACAACATCAACAGCAGCAACAACAAGACTAAAGACTAATAAACCATATTTTCATCTCGGCAATATAAACTTTGAAGTTTGTTTATGGTTTGGGTGTTGCTGTTGGTGTTGCTGTTGCTGGTGCTTTGGATTTTGTGTTATTGTTGTTGTGATCAATCAAAAACTTCCAAAGTCCTTTTCAAACCTTGGTATGGTCGTGATGAAGTATCGTCAAGCACAAGACAACGACTTCAAATGAGAACTTTTCATAACACTTTGCTTCTTCCCAAACTAAAACTGCACTCCAACCTTTCTACGCCTCTCTCGCTCTCGCTCTCACTCTCTGTCTCTCTTTTTTAATATGGTTTTTTTTTTTTTTTTATTTTTTTTTTTTTTTTTCATCACACTGGCTTAGTTCGCAATAGCAACGTGTAGCACTGACGCGCTAAATAGTTTTTCCAAAGTTGTTGGTCGTTTTAATGTGAATTCTTTGTTTAGGCGCTAAAGCGAAATTGTCGTGCTTGTCGTGACAAAACAGACAAATTTCATGGCAAATTTTGGGTCTGTCTGCACAAGCGTGGTTTAAGAACATGGCGAGAACTTTTATTCTTGGGTGGCAAGGGATGATCACAGAATAATAAAGAACTTCTTCGTTCCTTCAAACTGCATTCAGCCAGATTTTCCATGGTAGCTACTATTACGTAGCTTCTTTAAGGCTCCTCCCCCCCTCACGCCTGTATTTCTTCAGCTTGTTGCTACTTATTGTCTCTTAGAACTTTTTCTCTTGGTATTTACTTTTCTTTTCTTTTAGTTCTGTATTTTCTTTTAGTATAAACGATTATTTTTTTTTCTTATGCTTAAGTTGAACTCTGTCAACAAAGTAAAAAAAAACAAAACTTAAGCGGCTTACGATTTTTAAAATCGTTTATTGTCACAGTTTGTTCGTATCATACCGTTAATTTTTGTTATCGTACTGTTAGTTTTAAACGCTCTACGACGTTGGTTTTTTACGGTTTTCTGTTATTTATTGTTACAGTTTATTTATAGAATTTTCAATTTTAAAGAACACTCACTTCGGTCAGTTTTACTTTAAATTTTAAAAAAATTTTCTTCCTCAATAAATTTTCTAGGATTCGTAGAAAGAGATTAAATGAAAAAATCTAATGTAGCCTAAATGTATGCAGCAATTATTTTACATTTCTCGCAACCATGCCTTTTAGAATTGCACACGCCGACAAAATCGTGACTAACAATAAAAACCAAAAGAAAAAAGAAGAAACGAAAAGAAAAACTTGCTTAAAGTTTTTTTTTTTTTGGAACGAATCTGATCTGAGCTGATGCCGTGAACAAAATTTATTATTATTTAAGACTAAAACTAAGCACATTCATTCATTGCCTTATAGTTTTCCAAACAGGTAAGAAAATTCAAAAAGTAAAAAGATTCAAGAATTTGATAAAAAGTTTAAAATTTTCTGATCTTAGAATTTCTCCTTTCTACCAAATTATCGTGGAGATGTCCTGCGAAAGCGGACCTCATAACGAATTTCTGCCTTTTAACCTTTTTTAGGTCAGCAGACATAATTATCATTATTATAATAGTCTCCATTAGTGTGCATCATTATAATCATATGCGTTATAATCATTACAAAATGTTAGCCCTACCTTTATCAGCAACGCCCCACCGTTTCTCTCTCTCTCTCTCTTTCTCCGTTTGACGTCATTCCTGCGGAAATAAGAAACTTTTTCAATTATTTCCACTTGACGCTGGTGTGTTTTTTGTCGATTTTGTCTCTGTTTATTTTGTTTATGGTTTTTCGACTTTTTGTGGAGTGATTTAGTGTATGTGTGCGAGTGTGTGCATATGTGTGTGTGTGTGTGTGTTTGCGAGTATCTGCAGCACGCCCCACATGACCGGCGACAACATGGCAATTGCTATTAATATCAACAACAACAACCACAACAAACATTAAACTCGCCATGCAAACACTGCAATTCAACAGAATGATAGTAGCAACAACAACAACAACAACAACAACAACAACAACATCATTCACTGTTACTATTGTATAACACACAAATAAATATCCTTTTTTAAAATGACAGCAGCAGCGAAAAGTAAAATAACAATTAAAACTGTTAGTTGACTGTAAAAAAATAGTAAAACTAACTATAAAAATGAAAAACTAACCATAAAAACAAGACGAACACAAATTTCAATTAATAATAAAAATGGTATCTAAAAAAACTAAGATAATGAAAGTAGTATAGTAGTAAAAATAAAATAGTAAAAATAACTATTACAACTAAAAATTCCGATTAAAACTGTAATTTGACTGTAAAAGTAACTATGAAAATCCTTAGTTTACTGTAAAATTTTTCGAAATAACCCCAAAAAAATGACAGCTTTGGTGAAAAAAATAGTAAAAATAACAATCGAGCTGTTAGTTATGATCACTTTAGAAGTACGAGTAGTAAAAATAACTATTAAATCTGTCAGTTTACTGTTAAACTAATACAAATAACTATAAAAACTGTTAATTAACTGTAAAAAGAATAAAAGCTACTGCCAAACAAAATAACCTCAAAAAATGACAGTTTTGTTGGCAAAAAATAGTAAAAACAACAATAGAGCTGTTAGTTACGTTAACTTTAGAAGTACGAGTAGTAAAAATAACTACTAAATCTGTCAGTTTACTGTTAAACTAATACAAATAACTATCAAAACTGTTAACTGTTAATTAACTATAAAAAGAGTAAAAACTGTCAAATTATCAAATCTGTCAGTTTACTGTTAAACTTATATAAATAACTATCGAAACTGTTAATTAACTATAAAAAGAGTAAAACTGTCAAACTATCAAATTTGTCAGTTTACTGTTAAACTAATATAAATAACTATCAAAACTGTTAACTAACTATAAAAAGAGTAAAAACTGCTGCCAAAACTGTTAGTAAACGGTAAAAATAGCGAAAATAACTAACCTGATTTTCTTCGGTTTTGTATCCTTCTCGGATACTATTATATTTTTTTCGGTTACTGAGAGTATCGTATAATTTTAATTAATGAGTTTTTTCCACTGTAACAGAATGACATCAACGTGCCTTAATCAATGTCGGTGGTTTAGCACCCCCCCCTCACCCTTCCCCTCCTTTCCACCCCTTCACCTCCTCCTCCTGTGTTCCTCCCTTTTGGGTCGTCCTTGTTTTCGATGTTGGTGGTGGCTATGATGATGATGATAATGGCGGTATAGTTATTGTTGTTGTTTTTTGTTGTTGGCTGCGGCAAGCGGTATTACTGTTGTTACATTTGTTGTTTATCTTCGTGTGCATGTGTGTGTGTGTACGAGTCTTATTGCCTTTATTGCTTTTTCTAGTTCTAGTCTTCTGTGTTGTGTACAACTTTGTTGTTGCATTGCTTATTATTTCTGTTGCTGTTATTGTTGTTGTTGTTAGTAGCGTTGGTGCTCTGGTTGTTGTTATTGGCATTGTTATTGTTTATTTTGTTCAGCTGTGTTTTTTTTCTCTACTCTTTTTTGTTGTTTTGTTGTCTTTTTTTGTTTACATGCCGCTGTCGTTACTGTCGCCGCTGCCTGCCGCCTTCGTCACTTCTGTTTTTGTAATAGTCACGTTTTGTTGTTGTTGTTGTTGTTGTTGTTGCTGCTCCTGTGAAAGTCACTCATGTGAATTTTAATGAAATTTTCGCTTTCGTTTGCATGATGTCCTTTGTTTCATCGTTTTTCATTGCTCCACAATTTCTTGTTTTCTCCTGCAGTCTTTTACCAACCATCCTATGTCTCTGTCGCTCCCAACATGCCCCCACAGGCTTCGTTCTTTTTCCCCTTTTCCCCCCTCTTTGTCTCCTTCTTCCACGTTTCTCTCTAATGGTTTGCGGCATTGCTGAAATTGTTGCAAGCAAAAGTACTTGAGAGTACTTGTTAGCCGGCTAACTATTTCGCCTGTGAATTAATTGTCTCTCACTGGAAATGGTTTTTCGTTTTTTTTTCCTGTTCAAACATTTTGTAGTTGTTTTGTTTGTTTTTTGTTTAGTGCGCTTTTTATGAAGTTTGTGTGTCGGAAGGGAGTGTGTCGTTGTCGTCTAAGTGACTGTGTCTGAGTTTATGCGGTTAGGATCTTTTTATTATGCGCTTTTCATGCTGTCATCAACACTATCATCCTTTATTAAGTTTGCATTGTTGCTGATGTCATACGTTTCTTCTTATATACAGTTTTTCTACCTCTTTTCGCACACACACACACACACTCTCTCTCTCTCTTTTCTTCGCTTTAGGTAGCGATAATCTGAGAGAGAAACAACTCTGCGTAAAGAAAAAAGTAATTTACTGAAATTAATTTTTAACTTATTTTTTTAAAGGAGAATTAATTTTTGTGCAGTATTCAATGTTGGGTGGAAAGGCATTGTAAGGCATATGACAAGAGAGAGAGAGAGAGAGAGAGAGAATTTTTCACTTCATTGTGAACTACTTTTAAAGCCCTTACACCGCAATTTCTTTTTTGTTACCAAAGTATGTAATAGTAATTAAATTGTTTCAAACACGAGAAATAATTAAATTGATTGGTCAATATCCTCACCATCGCATCCACACTCAATCATTCGATCAATCGATCAATCAGTGCCAGCCATCGCCTCGCCTCGCATCAATACACATCATGGCCACAACGTTTTTCATTGAGTCTACATTGACGTCTCTCCCTTCATTCTCCTCTCTTTCCTGGAGTTTCCTTTCCTTCCATCATCATCATCCGTCATCACTTGGTTATGTTATCCCGAAGACGTCATCCATTTTATCGTAGTTACTACGCGGTTGTATTACAAACTTATAATTTGTTTTTAAAATTCAATAATCTGACGCATCAGCACAGTTAGAAATGAGAGAGTACTCTTGCTGACGTTGCCGGTGAAGAGTAAGAGCAAAAAAGTCCGCGGCAGTAAAAATTAAAACTCTATTTTTCAAAGTCCTCTCTAGCTCTTGAGTCTAAAAATTTGGATCTAAGGAAACCAATAAGAAACCATTAAGAATATAAAAGAAAATAAAACGCCAATATTACCCAACAACAACAGATTTTCGTTATAATAAAAGTAAAAAAAAAAAATCATCTTAACCCTTGTGTCTATAGAAAGGTCTGGCCACGCAGCTCTGCAGCCATACGCTACATTAATAATGCTTTTTCAAATGCTGAAAAATATTTTACTCAGGACCATAAAATTTGTGATTAAACTTAATTAATAGATACTGAAGCAATTTCTGTTAAAAAATAAATATTTATGTAATATTCTTCGTACTGGCTTATATAGTTTTTCCCCCATTTATAATAATTGTATAATTGTTTCTTGGTTCTATAAAGAATTTAACTGGAAATTTTAATTCTTGCGTCTGCTCTGGATAGTTTGGGACTTTTCCTTATATTTTTAGGCTTTTTGGGTTGTATATCATTAAAAAATTGAGTTCTTCGTGGTTTCTTCGGTAGATTGATTGAATGGATATATAGAAAGATAAAGGTAAACACCTACTAATTTCTATTGTATTGAAATCAGCATGAAAATTTCCAAGAGAAAAACAGGGAAGTTATTATTTTGACTCCTATTCGGCAGAACGACGTACATACATACATAGTTTTAATGCCTGCAGACACAAGGGTTAAGGGAGCAAAGAAATTTGCCACAAAGTTTTCCACAAGAAACGACGAAGCAAGTAACTTCAATAAGTATAGATTTTCTAGCGCAACAGCTTTAACAAACCTCCCCTCTCCCCCGTCATCCTCCCCACCCAGAAAAACAACCCAAGTGTTGAACTATGAGAGGGATAGCCAACAACACCCTTGTGACAAACAACAAGCCGGAAATACATGAGGGCTTAAAGGCAGCTGTTTGTTTTTGGGAGTGTGTGTGTGTGTGTTTGTGTGTGTAGAAGGGTGTCATAAATTCTCGCTCTTGTACTTTTCTCTGTCTCTGTCTCCCTCCGTCTGATGCTTTTCTCTTCTCGTCGGCGAAGTCTTTGTAACTGCACTCATTCATTCTAAAGTACGAATATAAGCTTCTTTTAGGCATCAACGATGATAAAGGCAACGGACATTTACGGCGGCGAAAATAATGACGATGGCAGTGGCGTTATTTCATTTCTCTCTCGCTGTCGCTGTCGCTCTCGCCTCTCCCACGCCTTGGCGACCGTATTCTAAAGCACAATGGTTCCCATATTTTGGCAAACTGTTGATTTCGGATGCCAAGGTTTTGTGTTGCATATTTTTACAGATTTCACGTCATTTCGCGTGTGACATCAAATCGTATATTTGCTCTCGAACTAACAATACACGAGAGATTTGAGTTTTGTTAGCTCAGATTTGGACGCAGATTTGGAATTTAATTCCTATATATACTTTTTGTCCTGTATATTGTTCAGATATTTTAATAAGTCGCCTAAAAGCATACTTCTAGAGAAACTTCTAGAGTTTCTCTCTAATTGCTTCGGTTTAGCGCAAAACTGCTTTTTTACAGCGAAAAACCATTATAAAACCATAAAATCTCCATTGAAATTGTTTTATTGCGAGTTTAGCGCAAAACCAAAAAGATTTTTGGTTTTAGCAGTTTTTAACCCCGTTTCAAAGTTCGAAATACTAGCCTTGTCTCTTTATATAGTTAGTATGATAGAAAGAGATAAATATTGTACACAAAAATATTTTGTTAAAATTAACAAACAAGACAAAACATTGGTTTTGCAAACAACAACAACAACACGGGAGGTCGAAACCCAGCACAATCAAAAATAAAACTAGTTTTCTATGGAAACATTTCACACTTGCTAAATATTGTAAAGCCTTAGCCAAAACCAAAACCATTTTATGGAAATATCATATTAGGTTTGCAAATAACAAATCTTAAAATTGTTAAAATGTTGCATATTTTTAGATATTAATGACAGAAATGCGAAATTCTTTTAAAGCAGAAAGGATTCCAAATAAAATGCATGTCTTTACAATCTCTAAATTCTTCTTTTCAGTTTTTTAAAATATCTCTTTTCTTCTAGTCATTGCCTGTTTTCAGGCGCATGCGATTTGCTTTATACACTCTCGTATTTAGTATTCAAATGGAACTATCACTCTCTGGTGTCATGCTTTACCTTTTTACTTTATTTTTTAGCATTTCTTTCCACTTTTTTTCTGATATTTTAGACATATTTCATAGTCTATGAGTTTCGTGACCTCATAAGTAATACGTGCTACTATTTCTTCAATATCTTTTATGATGTATGCGCTTTTTTACTCATAGGTACTGTATTAAAAATAAATTTTAACTCATTTCTTGTCTTTTGAAAGACACGTGAACTATATCTTCATAGTGAAGTCTTTGGTGAAGTTTATAATATAACGTCTCTATCATCATCGCGATTGTTATTATTCTAAAAATTTTCATTTTTAAATCAAGCATTAGATTTTTGTCGTCTTAATTCCTCTCCAAAGAGTAGTCGTGGTCAATACGAGAGCTCGTATAAATACTATCGCCATCAATTTCGAAATCATTTCCATTCCATTACCATAATTATCTTTATCTGAAATGTCATGACCTTCATTATATCTTAATGTTATCATCCTCGTCATCTCTCCATCCATCCATTGTCGTCTTCATTATCATCTTCATCTTCATCGTGTCAATTCAATTGAAACTTATGCTCATAATATCGTGTTTTAGCCCTCTCTGCTGACCCTGATAATATGCTTCACTTTCTTGCGGTTTTTTCCCCCACAATCCAGCATTTCTGCTTTTCTTTTCTCTCCTCTTCTCTTCTCTTCTCTTCTCTTCTATTTCTATCTCAGTTCCTGTTGATGATGGTCCTGCTTTTACCCTTTCTTGAAGCATAAGTTGTATGAAATTAAATTGACCGAAAGTGCTTAAAGTTATTAAGGTTTTGGCATGACTGCACGTTCATTCGCACGTTCATTCTTCCGTCGGTCTTCATCACCATCAGTGTACGTGCTTCCCAGTACTTACACTGAGACTCTTCAACTGTGTCGTCGTATCGGTCCTTTTCACGCAAGCAGGCTTACTCCTTTCGAAACTCCTCTCTTTATTAAAAAGAAACATTTCAATTGAGAAGAGAAGGATAAAGAAAAACAAAACAGTACGTACGAACGAACTACAAACATAAAAACAGAAAAGTGGAGACCATAAGCAGTATAAGAAATGAGTGAATGACGGGCATGAGAGAATGGCGGACCAAGAGCAGAGAATGGGTTAAATTGAATGCCAGGGCTGTGGATCATGCAATTTGAGAAGTGTTAATCTAGGAAAAGTGTTTGTTGACAAATTTTCATAGTATGTACAAAGGCTTAATGTCTGTCTGTCTTTCGGTCTGTCTCTTTCATACTATACTCGGCTTAGCTTGGTTCTCTCTGTCTTTACCCTTAAAATTTCTCCATTTCTTCCTCTCTTTCTTCTTCTACTCTCCTGGCCCATTCGAACATATTTATTTTTTCGCCTTTTAGTACTAATTGTGCATGATTCGAATATAAATAAAGTGTGTATGTGTGCCGACACTAATATTCATCTTGTCATGCTTTTAATATAATTCTCTCCTTCTTTTCACTCTTTCTCTCTCTCTATATTTGCCTATTCAGATTTTGGTTGCATACTTTTAGGCATACAAATATGTTGTATGTGCTTATGCAAGCATTTTTCGTCCTACAAGCTACCGTCAGCTAGCTGTACATTATGTGTGTACATTGTGTTTGAGTGTGTGGGAGTGTGCGAGAATATTTACGTGTATATGTTTCTGTGTTTGGTTGGCTGTGTGTGTGGTGTGTTTACGTCTGGCTGTCAAAATGATTGTGCCTCCAGTGACATCAGCCATAATCAAACTGTATAAATTTGATTGCTCTTGTCACAATGTGTACAAACACTTTGCATAATTTGAGGCGTTAAAAGAATATATATATGTATACATAATATCAAGAAGAAGTTGATGGAATTTATTTATGCAATTATTATAAAATCTATTTTTAGGTTATAGTAAAGAAATGTTTTATAAATGAGCTCGAAATAACAGTTAACAGTTTCGGTTTAAAAACCTTCGATTTGCGGCATATATAAAAAGTATTAAGGTTAAATTTGTCGTTTTGAATGGTCTTTGCTAATCTATAGTAAAGCTTTAGTATCGTAACTACGTTTTATGATTGTTAAAACGTCTTAAAACGAAATAAGATAAGAAGAATTAGTTATTATTGGCTAATAACTATCGAATAGTGCCGGTTGAGAGCTGTTCTTTTTAAAATTTTTGCTGAAATTTCACCCCTAATTAATGAATCCTCCATTACCATATTTTCTTTATGTATGCGCCTGAAACTTTGCTTTGCTTAAAACGATTTTTAACTCAAATTATAACTTAAATGTAGCTTCAAATTAATAAAGAAACTGAGAAAACTATGTGTATCGTACAAGGCTTTATTGATAGATGAATAACTGTTATTTTGCCCCTGTTATTTTATTAAGTCGCCTAAAAATAGGCTTCATTTACTGAAGAATCTTCTTAAGTTAGAGAAGGTTTTGGTTGTAGCAAATCTTGACACAAACGTGCATATTTACATTATTCTTACACACACATACATATTTACGAACACACACACCCGCACACACACACACTCGCACCCACACCAAGCCATCTTAGAAAGTTTTTCTCATTACATTTACGATAATGTGAATACTTTTGCTTGCTCTGATGCCTGTTTTATGATTTCTTGGCAACACTTTCTTTTCTATACAATTCATTAAATTTCGAATTAATCTACTTATTTTCAAATTCATATTCTTTGCTACAGTATAATTTTATTACATAGTAAGTTCGTACAAAGCGTGTAGCATCATTATTCGTTCCTTGAAAAAGCAGGAGCATAAAATTTTATTAAGTATTAAATTTCAAGTGACAAAATTTGTCAATCTCAATATTTTTGTTGTTATTTATATGGATTTTTCCGAGGAAAAAAATTCCATAAATTTTCTGCTTCTTAATTTTTTGTGTGTACTTACCAGTTTATTAACTTAACGCCTTTTGCTATTCGGAGGAGACTTGAGGCTTTTTGGTATTTTGGTTTCAACGCAACGGCGTGTTTTATGGCAATAAATTCTTTCCTTACATTATCCTTACTGCCTTAAATTATCTATTCAGTTTCGGTTTTCAGTATTTTGTTTATAATTAATGATAATGATAGTTATATCTACGTAGAGCTTATAATTAAGAAAATATTATAATCTCTCTCTCTCTCTCTCTCTCTCTCTTTCTCTCATTTTACATAACTGACAGTAACCCAAGACGAAAATCCTTCCCTCTTTCATCCTTTTATTATGCGTTGAGTGTTGTCTGTCTCTGAGGCTTCATTTTGTGTATTTTCAAAAGCTTACTTCTCGGATTAATTTGAATTTTTATTAAAATGTTTTCATATTTATTATGCTTGTCATTTCTTGTCTTGTTTTAAAAGTTTGTATATCATTAATGTACTCGTAAATTTAGTTTACAAAATATCATCTGAAATTATTCGGTTTTCTTAGTATTTTTCTCAGAGTTTGATTTCAGGCCGTTTGAGCAAACAGCTTCAAAGTAGGCGAGAATTTTTTTTCCAAAAAAGCACAATTATATATAAGAGTATATAAGAATTTTTATAGCTGAAAAAGACAATAATATATTAATTTTTTAATATATTCAATTTTTTATAAATATTTTAAGTAAAACATTAATTTTTTTGATGGCATTTTCGTTTGTTTTTTTTTTTGCTAAACCAAATTGTATGAATTATAAGCATACTTTTTTTATTTTATTATTCTGTACTTTAATATTTATTAATTTATACCTATACATACTTTTTTTATTTATAACTTATAAGTTCGCCAACAATTGTTCGACGAGCTTTCTTGCTCGCAAGCAAGTTTGATGAATTTTAATTATAAGATTTTTTACGACTTTTAATTCACACTTAATAAAAACCATAATTATAAAAAAATGAATTTATAATAATTTTCTTCTATGTTTATTTTTCATTTCAGGTAAGCTTTTTTAGCTAAAATAGAAAAATGACAGAACTTTATTCGACTGCAAGTAAGTGTACATATTTGTAGATTTTGCAAAATATTTGAATTGAGTGAACGAACAATGACACAATTGAGCCAGACAATATGACACTCTATAAACAAGAACGTGCTCGTCGTTCTCTTTTCGAATTAAAACAGAATGATGTCAGTGAAAAAAATTGCGTGTGTCACAACAATTCCAGTGTCAACGGAATGGCAAATTGTTATACTATACACTCATAGTTTTTTACGATAACTATGTAGGTACTACTATATGTATGTATCTCAATAATTATAGACAAACTTTTGCTATGATTTTTGTTTAACTCTTCTCAATCTGCTTCAGATTGCGTCAATTGACATACTCACTTCTTCGACTTGGCTGTCCGCCTTTTAATATTCACCAAAATCACGCCACATTCTTTCTAGTCTATCGTACTTGCCTTTCCTTGACACCCCTATTCCCCCCTTCCCCACCCCTCGACATCACCTTACAATCTTCTAAATTCGGCTTTTATTTATTCACAGAAAATCAAGTTTAACGACTTATTTTACGTAAATATTTCATACCAGCGATGCTTTGGCGTGCCTATGTTTTATTGCCAGAGACCTCAAAGTGTCAATTTGTTAGTTAGTTGCTGCCATTATTGTTGTTGTTTTAATATTTATAATAAAAAAGTAGGTTTGTTGCTATCATAGACTAGAATCTTGAAGTAAGTTCGCCAACATGATCGGTGTTGTGCTCGTTTGCTCGTCTGCTCGTTTGTTTGTTGCATTGCTCGTTTGTTCATTTATTTGTTTGTCCACTTGTTCATTTGTTCGTTTGTTTATTCATGTGCTTGTTCGTATCTTTGTATTCTTTTGTTCGTTCACTCGTTTGTTTTTGTCTTTTTCTCGCTCATTTGTTTATTATGAGTGTATTCGTTTATTTCTTATTCCGTTCACTCGTTTGTTTAATAATTTGTTTTTCGTATGTTTGTACTCTTTTGTTCGTTTGCTCGTTCGTTTGTTTCTTAAGTTTGTATTCGTTGATTTCTTTTCCGTTTTACTCGTTTTTCGTTGATTTCTTTTTCCGCTTACTCGTTTGTTCGTTCTTTCGTCTGTTCGTATTAGTCGGATTGTTTGCTTGGTTGTTTGTTCCGTTTCTCGTTCGTTCTTTTATTCGTTTGTCCACTTTTTCATTTGTTTGTTTATATATTTGTTTGTTCCTACTCGTATGTTTTGTATTATTTTTTTCGTTCGCTTGTTTATTTTTGTCGTTTGCTCGTTCGTTTGTTTCTTGTGTTTGTATCTTATGCTTGTATTCGTTGATATTATTTTCCCTTTTACTCGTTTGTTCGTATTAGTTGGTTTGTTTACTCGTTTATTTGCTCGTTTGTTTGCTCGTTTGTTTGCTCGTTTGTTTGTTCCATTACTAGTTTGTTCATTTATTTGTTTGTCTGTTTATTAATTTGTTTGTTCGTATGTTTTGAATTCTTTTGTCCGTTCGCTCGTTTGTTTTTGTCGCTTACTCGCTTATTTCTTTATTATGAGTGTATTCGTGGATTTCTTTTTTCGTTTACTCGTTTGTTCGTTCTTTCGTTTGTTTGCTCGTTTGTTTTTTTCTTTGCGCTTTCGTTGCTCTGCACTAATTGAAAAATTAAATTTATTGGCTGCAGACTAAAGTAAGACCTGATTGATAAAGATTGAAGAAGGGAAGGGAAGCATGAAAGGGCGGAGTGGAGTGGTGAAGGGTTGAGTTACCTTCTCGGGAGACGTGACGATAGACGAATTTGGACTGCATAATTTGCTACAAGTACGTCGTGTCAATTAAATGCTATTTCAACTGTCAATTTATACAAATTATTTTGAATCTAATTTGATTGAATTCATTTAATTGTAAAGAGTTACTAAGTTTTTATTCTCCTTTTGTTCTATCTTTGTCTTTTCATTTCATAAATGTTTGGAAGTCTTCCAAGAAATAGACAGAAGAGGAGAGAAAGAGAGAGAGAGACAGGGACAGATATTACACTTTAAGGTGAAATCCATAATTTAGGCATACTGTGCTCAATGTAAAATTCATTGCCTTAAAATTGAAAATAAATTTTACATGATTATAGAATTTCAAAGCTAATTTTAAAATGTTTTTTTTTTCTAGATTTTTCATTTAGTAGTTTTTTGTTTTTTTTTTGAAGATTTAAAGGAAAAATTCTCGATTAGAGAAAAATCTCAATTTTATTCACTTTAAGAGCTTTATATGACGACATAAGGTAGGTCTGGTAGTCTTAGAAAAAATGCTAGATATAGAAGTTTTCATGGGATAATAACGAGTTTTCATGGGATTCGTTTTTTCCCAAACAAAAAAAAAAGTAAAAAAATTGATCTTTGCGTATAAAAATCGATATATTCATACAACCATCATCACAGTTAAAAACAAATCGATATGTTTTACGATAACGACTACGAGACTAACGCACAAACTGACAAGAAAGAGTTAGAGCCATGTTATGGTTTTTTGTGTGGAATTTTTGTTGCCTTTTGATGCAGTTACAGTTCGTTGTTGTTGTTGCTGATGTAGAGTTTTATTGCGTGGTGTTTTCCACAGTAACTGACAACTACACCGGTAACGATTGACATTCATTATTGACAATGCCAACCTTAACAACAACAGCAACAGCAACAACAACAACAACAATAGCAACAGCAGTAGCAGCAGCAGCAACAACAGCAACAACAGCAACAGTCGGTAATTCGTAAACGTGTAAAAACTTTGAAATGTTAGAAGTCAGTCAGTCAATCGGCATCCGATACGTAACCATGAAAAATATAGTGTCAGGGTGTGTGTGTGAGTGTGTGCGTGTGTTTGTGTGTGTGTGCGTGTGTTTGTGTGTGTGTGCTTTGCGAGTTGGCGAATGTCTAAAGCACGATCATCCAGAAGTGTGTGCTTGTTTTTATACCATCGCGTGCAAAAATGGTACAAAAGAGGAAATTTGTGCAAAATTGCACCAAAAAAAAAAAAAAAAAAAAACACGTGCAAATTGAGACTGGTTTGACACTTTAAGCACTTTTCTGCTTCTATAACGTGATGGTTGTAAATTTCATTCTTAAATGCATCTTCCTATTTCTTATTGTTTTTTTTTAACGTTTTAGTTTAGTTTTATAACAAAATTTAAAATAGTTTCAATTAAATTCAGTTTGTTTAGAAATGTTCATAACATTTCCGAGAAATTAAACATTATTAAACAATAATAACTTTTTAATTTTAAATAAATGCATTTTTAGATTGTCATGCATTTTTAATAAATCATTTTAGATTGCTCTTAAAATTTCTATACCTTGCCCTTTTTTCTAACGGTTATAACTTTGCTTCTTCTAACAAATTTTTAATATATGTTTTGGTGATCATGAAAATCAAAAATAATAGTATTATTATATTCGCAACTTGCACAACTTTTTTTAATGTCTTTGGCCCGGACAAGTGCGCTTTTTTTAATGGTTGTATTCTAGTTGTTTCTACGTATTATTGTTGTCTTTCCTACGTATATCTTTTCTTTTTTGTTTATATTCCATAAATCATGCATTAAAAGTTTGTAGTTTAAGAACTTACAAAAGCTTTGGTCGTTACAGAATCTTGTACTCGTATCGGTCTAACAAGTCCGCAACAAGTTCCGAAACGCCATCGATTTACATACTATTTCTTGGCGATCGTCTGAACGATTAGCCAGTCAGTCAGTCGATCGATTGATGTGTTGGGCGGCGTTCCGTCTAATGTTCTTTCACTTTAATGGTTGATCATAAAATAGCGATCAATCTTGAAAAAAAACAACGTTGAAGTCTAACAACAGTAACAACAACAACGACAACAACAACAATTGCGTTAACAGCAAAACAGGTGGTAGCACAAAAACTAACAGTAGCTATTGTTGTACAGAGGCCAACATAACAAAAACAACAACGATAGCACCAAAGGAAGAATAGCAATTTTTTTCGGCCTAAAACAGCATCAGTAATTTTAATACGATCGACAACAATAACAAAAACTATGTACATAAAACACAATTAATAAGGACACAAAGAAAGAACACACATACCCAAACACACTGCTATTACTACTATTTTGCCAAAGGTATTACACACACAGAATCCGGAATCGACCTTACAAATTTTTCTATTAATTTCTATTAAAAGATTTGGGATATATTCTGATTTTAAAATGCGTTTTAACAAAGTTTTTTTAACTCTCTTTGAGTTTTTGTTTGAGTTTGACATAAAATAATCTCAAACATAGTAAAAAACTCGTGCTATCTCGGGGTGCTATATCTCGAAAACCTAACAACGTGATGAGGTATGCGGTATGCGGTAGAAGGTATGCGCTTTAATTTTGTTGTAATCTTACCGAAAATTATTATGCCTGTTTGTGGTTGAGAAGGTCAGTACAATTTTGTAGGTTTGTGTTAACTTTTCTGAATGAATTTTTTAACATAAACTTCATAATCGGTATATGACTTTTGTAAGCATAAAATGTACGCTATTCAGTGTGACCTTCTTTTCCTAACTACCGCTCTCTGTGTGTATGTCTCTCTCTCTCTTTCTCGTGTTAGACCGTAACTTCTAGAGGCTGATCTGATTTGATTGCTCGTTGATTAATTTTCTTTCTGTAGTTTAAGAAACTTTCTTTTTTTCGGTTTGCTGAAACGATCACACAAGCTTTTCTCTTCTTTACCCTCGATCTTTGCCGCCACACTGCTCTCCTACCTCATTTGTATTCTCTTTTATAATCCTCACTGTTTTGCTTTTATAGCATCTTAGCTGCTTTCAACAGCACCACCATCGCGCCCGCCGCACCATCCACATCACTTCGTGTGGTGAGATCAACTGCTGTTGCCGCTGCTGCTACTGCTGCTGCCGCTGCTGTTGCTGCTGCTGCTCTTCCAACCTACGGTGAATGAACCTTAAGTAGTTTGACTGGAAAGTTTGTTGTTGAAAGAGAACTATAACAGCAACCATGCAGAATTCAAAGAAGAAAAACTAAATGAAAGACGGAAAAATAATCGAGTAAAGAGAGAGAGAGAGAGAGAGAGAGAGAGAAAGAGAGTAGTAGAATGATACACGTAATTTGAAAGAGGCACAGTTTTCTCATTTACTTACGCATTTTTAAACTATTTTGCAAAAACTGCAAGGTTCGATGGATCGATCGATCGGATTGAGCGTTTTATCGACTGAACAACCGAACGATCCAGCGAACGATCGACCGATCGAATGATCAGATCACGAGCGCATGTGTTCACTTGGAATATTATCTCTTTTTATAACAAGTTGAGCTGTGTTTGACGCTCTCCTGCTTGTTGTTGTTGTTAGCGGCATTCTGATGGCGCAAAACTTTTCTTTCGGACAAGAAACAAATTCTTGCTTCTGTGGTTCTCGAACTTTTCTGTCTCTCTTTTTTCTCTTCTCCACGGCCTCCATTGTCCTCTTTTCAAAGTCACTGGATTTCTTTAAAGCCATTGTTGTTGTTCTTAATCTACTACAAGTATATTAAAATTGGTGCCTCTTTTTTTTCTACTTCTCCAACATTTCTTCCTTCATTCTCAGGTTCATTGTTGAGGTCAATGCACTCAAGAAGAACAGTTAACAACCGAGTTAGAATTTGTTTGTGGAGTGAGAGAGAGAGAGAGAGAGAGGGAGAGTGAGAGAGGGAGAGTGAGAGCGAAACGTTGTTGCCAATGCATTATGACTCCTTTTTTTTTCTCTCTTCAGTTTTTCTTCGGCATTTTATTGCGTTTCGCCGCAGCGTTTATTTCGTGGTCTCTATTAAAACACAAACAATTTCACTAAAGCTTAACAACTAGGTTTTTTTCTTGTTTTTTTTTTTTAGTTTAATCTCTTTTGCTCTCTAATTATTAATATAGGAAGAAGTCATCAGCACCTCGTTTTTGTGGTGTTTGTTGTTGTTGTGTGCAATGGTTTCTCTTCTTATGGTTTGTGTTTGTGAACCATGACTTCTAAACGTGGCTTAGTTTTTATGCTCAACATTATTCAAGCCCACTTTTTCAGTTTATTCGCATGTAATGTTATTCGTTATTGTTGTTGTTGTTGTTGTTGTTGTTGGCGTTGTTGTTGTTGTTGTTGGCGTTGTCTTTTGTCGTAGGTACGTTATCGTATGTACGATAACTTATTAAAGTTTTCTTTTGATTTTTCTTCTTTTCCTACGATCATGTTATCTTGTGTTTTTTTATGGTTTTTGTTGTGTTGCAATTTCCTCAAACCTTTGCCTTAACTCTTTGCCTTCTTTTTGCCCTTTCTGTGCTACTACAACAACAAATTGCCAACATTGTTGGCAGAACAACCAGTAACAAATCATTGTGTCTTATTGACTTCAATACCGAGAGAGAGAGAGGGAGAGAAAGAGAGCGCGAAAGCGTGAAGAAGAGGTTAACCGTCACCCCAACCATCGACTGACTGACTGACGCGTCTACGTGATCGCCAGTTGGTCTCTGAATAGTTTGCTAGTGTTGGATGATTTGCTGATTGTACGAGTGAAGAGTACCTCAAGCCGCGGCTTGTTGCGTTGGTTGGTTGGTCGATCGATCTGCCGCTTAAGCATTCCCGCAATTGCCGTAGTTCTGGCATTTCTTCGGCACGATCATTAGTTCAGTTCTGTTCATTAAAGGCCCTGTTTCCAAGGGAAGTCATTTCAGCGGGCATAAAATTGTATACCTTCTTTCCTTCCTTCATCTCTTTTTTGTTGCCTTGTAACTTTTCTTCCTGATCGGTCCTTCCCGATCGGTCCTTCCCGGACCGTGAATAATGCGGTAATAATGTCTATTGCTGTCGCTGCTCGTGTGTTTACAGAGTACTTCTGCATGCCACGCCTTCTGTACTGTACGTTTTTAGTGATTGTTCCGATCATGAGCTGTCGATCACGGTGAGTGATCGTGCAATATTTATTTGTTTTTTCTCTCTTTTTTTGTTTTATCACAAGTTTTTCTGAAGTTCATTTGTATGGTTAGAATCTGTGGAGTCGTTTTTCCATAGGAAAAAAGGCGGGAAGAGGTTCAGGCCCAAAAGAGTAGAATGAAGTTCTTAATCTTAGTATTACAAAACTCATGGGTCACGAAAGGTTATTACTAGAGCATTTAATTAAAGTAATTACCGTCTGTTTTTTCTCTCACCATCTGGCTCTTTTTCCTCTCTATATCTTTTTCTCTCTCTTAATCGAATAGATCTGTTTACATCCGTTTCGATTTGATCGTATTAATCTGTTCTTTTTCGATCAGATCGATCTTACTCCGAAATAGATCAATAAAAAGTAGATAATCTGCTTTTATGATCTGCTTGATTTTCCTAAATCAACTCATTGTTATCAACTCATTGTTATCAAATCGATAACTTTATGCTTGCTCGATCAATTTGCGATCGAGTTTTTGACTTTCTGACTGCGCTTAAACCAGTACAATCTTATATCTAATAAAGGATAAAGTGCTGCGGAAGAATTCTTCGTCTTGATCTTGATCATTGATCTGACTTTTTCGGTCATTTTCTCTCGCTATTTGATTGAGTTTTTGAAGATCGTTTTTAAACTGAAGTTTCTGTTATGATCTTTTTCTTTTTTTTCGGTTTTGATAAAGTTAATATGATTATGATTAATATGATTAGAAGCCTTATGATCTAATCTAATATGGCTTGATCTGACTGGATCACTTGCGATACGATCTAAATGCGATACATTTTTGAGAAGATCTTGCATTCTTCTACTGATTCTTCACTGAAATAAAAGCGTAGCGATCATTAAATATTCTAATTTGTATGAAAATTAAATGATTTCAGTTAGTAAAGTTTTTTATGAAATTGAAATTGCTTTTATTATTAATATAATAAATTAATATAATCCACTGTCAAGCTTCAGTGGTCACTTATTTTGTCCTAAGATTAAAAAAGTTTTCGTTTTTTTCTTTTTATATATTAGATTTAATCTTGGGGAAGGTATCTAAGATTCTTTCTATGTTTTTCCTGTTTCTTCTTCTAATTTAATTCCTTTGTTCGTTTATTTCGAACGCTTTTTCCTTGCTGTCATCATCTTTACGCGCTGCCAAGCTGAAAGATAGATGTCGCCTGTTGCTTAACTGACGGGCATACAAAATAAAATTTACAACAGCAATAATGAAAACGATGACGATGACGTCGACGATGAAGACGGTGAGGACGTCGAGGACGGCGAGGACTATGTTACGACGACGAGCGGAGGCTCATCTGTCATTCTGACATTTTTGCAGAGCGTGCAACAAGGGGCTGGTTGGTTGGCCGGGAAGGTGAAGGGGCGGAGCAAGGAGTGGTCAAGCAATCAGTAATTCTTGCAAGATGGTCAAAATCTAGTCTCTTTTCTATTTTTCTGTAGCAAAAATGAGAAGAAAACTTTAGTTAGAAACAGCAAAAAAAAAGTGGAGAACTAAGTTTTATTTAGGAAGAAAAGAGAAAAAAAAAGTTTTTGAAAAGATGACGTACAAAAACAAAAGCAAGGGAAGAGAAAAATTAAAAAAAAGAATTTATTTAAAAAAATTAATGAAAGCAAAAAGGATACTAAAAATCGCTTAAAGTGTGACATTTTCTTTAAAAGTAATATTAAAGTAATAAAACTAACTAAAATTAGAATTAATAAAAAATCGAGATTAAAATAAAAATTTAAAAATTTAATAAATTTTTAAAAATTTAATTTAAAGAAATTTAGTTTTCATTATTATTTTTAGTGTTCAAAATATATTTTATGAGAGAAACTCGATCTCATAAGAAATTGTATGAGATAAAATCATGACTTAGTCATTATTTTCTTTTTACAATTACAACAACGGCGAGAAAAAAGTCTCCAGCAACCTGTTAGTTTAGAAAGTTTCCGGATTCTTTTGGCTAAGATTATCTTTTAGTTGGTTACCACTAAGAAGGTTACTTTTCCTCTCTCAATCAATCATTTAGCGCTCTCTTTCTCTCCACCACTCTCTTTCTACTTTATTTTAAATTGCTTTGGCAATACTGATTAAGAGAATTATTTTTTATTTTTGCCTAACAAGGTTCTCATGCGAGTCTGCGCAATGCGAGCTGCAAGAGAGAAAGAAATCAACACAACACATTTCTTCTCGCTCTCTGTACTGAATTTAATAGAAACAGCAGCAGGTCGGTTTTTGTGTTTTTGTTTTGAGAAAATTTCGGGAGGCTTTCAAAAACAGTTGGTTCTTTTGAAGTTCATAGATAAACATCTAAAGTGAGAGATAGATATTATCTCACCTTATTCTCTCACATGCAACAAGCTATAGTAGTTTTATAAGTTAATACAATGTGTTTAACATTTCCATGAGAGAGAGAGAGAGATGCGTCAATTGCATTCTCGTTACTTGCCGTGTATTAATAAGCGCTATTCTCTCTCTCTCGCTCTCGTTCTCAAATTGCTGTGATTTTAAGTTCTCACAGTCAGAGTCTCAGTGTGCTTTCTCGGCACACCGTCCACATTATCATCATCATCACGAACTTCGTTCGTTTGTAATAATCTCGTCGTAGTCTTCGCCGCCATCATTGTTGTTATTATTATTGCTGTTTCTCTCGCTGTTTGGATAAATTTTCGTTTGTTACTGCGCGGTCGCGCTGCTCTACGCTCGCTCGCTGCTGCTGCTGCTTCTTTCTTTTTCGTGTAATAGAAATTATTGGAGGAAACCAAATGAACGAACGGCCGATTTCAGTTCGCGATGGAACTTTGAACATTGTGGATCATATTTTTTTAAGTGTCATCTTGTCGTTATTTGAACAAAGAAAAAAATACATAGGTACAAGTTTTATAGAATTTTGAGTATTTTTTTTGCTTTCTTTTCAAAACGAAACAAACGTGAAACGTGAAGGAAAATATTTAGCAAAATATTAAATTGAAAACAAAACAAAAATATATTTTATTCGTTCTTCATTTAATAGAATTCTAAAATTTCAAAAAATCAAGCTTTGTCTGGTCGCGGTTTCCGGCTTTTCCTCACGACTTTTTTCCTCCCACAAAAAATACGGTTTCATCTAAAGTGTGTGTGTACATTCTTTTGTAATGTAAAATTGCAAAAAAAAAAAAATTATTATTAGCGGAGTGCCTACAAACATTTTTAAATGCTAAACAATATTTCTTAAGTGTTGCAACAAAAGATTTCAAGTTCTCGAAACAAAAGTTTATTTGAGAAAAAAAGACAATCTCAAAAACGTCAACTCTACAGTTTTTGTGTGCGTGTGTGCATTGATTTAGAAACCTACGAACGCTTAAGAAACGAATATACTTCAGTGTCTTCACACACACACGCACGCGTACACAGCTGTTAACAGGTGTGTTGAGGAATATTTGAGGAAGGCCAACAAAAAAAAATAACGAAGAAGGAGTTCAACATCGAGGGAAAAATGAAGAAAATGATTAAAAAATAAAACAAAATAAAGAGGAAGAAAAGAAAACACTAAACTGTGTGATTTTATCAATTGCCTGAGTCAATAGTCTTGCAAAAATAAGTTGGTTTTGGTCTACTTTTGTAATACGGACTAACAGCAAAACACAAAATCAGCAAAAAGGGCGAAAAATTATTGTCAATATTATTGACAATATAATTGAAGAAAAAAATATTGACCGAAATATTGCTAAAGAAGATTGATTGTCAATCTGGTCAAGGAGTGAATTTACCAAACTGATGTAACGCAAAATTTTTGGTGATATTTGATATGAAAAATTGATGATAAGAAAACTGGCGTCTAATAAAACTGACAGTAATGTTTACTATGATATGCTGTTTCTAGAGTATTAACAAAATAAAAAAATACAAATTTCGTAAAGAAATTAATTATTCTTCAGACAAACAAAGAAAAATTTATTAACAAGATTACAAATAGTTTCATTAGAAACATTGATAAAACATTCATATTACAAAATATTAAATATAAATTAAATAATATTAAAATATATCGACCAATTATAAAAATATTTTTTAAATATTTGGAAGTTTTACTTTCAAAAAACATATTGAGTAAAAGCAGAATATTATCTTTATTTCGTTTGAAACGCTCTAAAAACGTTTAAAAGAAAACTGAAGAAAATACCAGGAAAAAAGTTTTTACAATGAATGAAAAGTTCTTCAGTTGAACTTTAGTTGAGAAACAAAGGAAAAAAAGAAGAAATAAAAATCTTTATCAAAAAAAAAAAAACACGTTTCGGCATCAAAGTGAAAAACAAACAAAAATAAAGGAAGTGCAAAAAAACAGCATATCAAAAAACAGCATAAATAAATAACAAAAAAAAAAAATTAAAATAAAATAAAATAAAACAAAATAAAAGAGATTAAAAAATTCGATAAATATTTCCTGTTTTGAACTCGAGAAAAAAAATTACAAGAGTTTTATCGCTTTTGCTTTCCTTTTTCTTTAAAAAACATCCATGTTTTGAAAGCGTATCAAAACCAAAAGCAAAAAACCACTCGATATTGAAGGAAAAAGGCACTTATCAACAGTAAGCAGCAGAAGAAGAAGTGGTGGTAAAATTTTTTTTTAGTAATAAATAAACACATTTTAAAATATAAGCGAGCGATAGTGTAAAATAATAGCAACAAAAACAACTAAATCTTATTAAAAACTTATCAAGAAGGAGAGAGAAAGAGAGCGTTAAATAAATAGAATTACAAGATGGTAGTTTTAGAAACTGCCAGCGCCCTTTTGGGTGGGCCCTATGCTCAGGGTGCACCCGCTTTAAAAATGGTACAAAAACGTTATATTGGATTACACCAATGGTTGGGACCACTACGTACCAAGGAGCTAAAGGAACACATTGTAAGTGTATACGATAGTATTACGTATCAGTATTCAATGTTTCAATTTTCAATTCAGTTCAGTTCGGTTTTATTTTACTTATTTCC
Organism: Conops quadrifasciatus; assembly: GCA_949752815.1. Classification (NCBI taxonomy): domain Eukaryota; kingdom Metazoa; phylum Arthropoda; class Insecta; order Diptera; family Conopidae; genus Conops; species Conops quadrifasciatus. The sequence continues at coordinate 7,280,666 of OX457078.1, read as the reverse complement.
ATGTTTTTTCATGACTTCAATTCTGTTTCATGACTTTTGATTATCGCTCTCTGCTTTTTTGCCTTTGGCTTTTCAATGAATACATTTCACTTTGAGTGTCAATTTTCATTTTTTTTTTTTAAATTTACTCACTAGCAAAAAATTCACTTTATCATTGTCAGCGACAGACTTTCAATTATGCTTTCAATTTATGAAATTACTATTAATATTATTCTGTTAACTTTAGCTTCTGAATTTCAAGAGCACGGTGGGATTATTTCTCCCAATTTCAATTTGATTGTCAATATTTTTGAAATTCAGCACTTTAAATTCTCTGCTAAACCGTTTTTCCCCCTTTCACAGTTTAAAATGGATTTTGTTAGATAATATGAATATACCCGTAATTTAATTATCATCAATATTATTGTCAACAGTTGCCTTAAGTTGAGTGAAAGACATTTTAATTACTCCATTAGAGCTTTCAATTTAAGCAATTTTCCATTTCTTTGTTGTATATATACAATATAATTGTATAATGCTCATATTATTGTACTTATTACTCTTCAGTTTTCTTAAAAAAAACTCTGAGGTTATTAATCTTTCCATAACATTTTTTTCTCAGGCAATACCTTTAAATGATAATTAGTGAATATTATAATCATCAAATTTATTATCAATAATTTTCTGCAATTTCACTTTTGTAATCAGCGGAATTTTTCTTCTTTTTTTTCTTTGGTAAAAAACTTTGTAACTTGTATACTTTTTCAGAGTTTCAAAGAGATTTTATTTTTCTTTAGTCAATTGTATTTTGGCCTTGATCTTTAATTTTATTGTCATTTTTTTATTTTAAATTTTCAATACCCACAAATTTTGTTACCTTTTTTATGCTAAACTGGATTTTATTGTATCGTATTAATACTCGTATGTATATAATTTCATGACATTCAATTTTATTGTCAGTATTTTTTATTTTTCGTCTTTCGACTGTAAAGAAATCTTGTATATCGAGATGTAGTTATTTTTTTTTGGGCAGTAATTGACAATACAATCAACAACAATAATAAAAAAATATAATTGAGAATATATTATACAATAATTTAAAAAAAAAATTGAATAATCAAAAGATGAATAATGAGCTAAATAAAAGATTTAAATTAAATAATGGTGTTAGATTCTGGATTTTATATAAAAATCTTAACATTTTCAATTATTTATTCCATTTTAATAATTAACAAAGCAATCAGTCAAAGTTTGACATTTAAGAAAAAAAAAAAAAAAATGTAACGTGTTTTGATGGCGTCAGTATCTCTTGAATTTTTTGTCAGGTTACTAACGAGACCGACAGATAATCCGTTAGTCATTTTATTACTCATTCAATAAGCTACAATTAAAAATCTGTGTAGTCCTAAAAAAGCAGTTAATGAATAAAAAGTATAAAACTATAAAAAATTTACCAAAAAAATTTTCTTAGAAAAATCAAATTGTTGAATTAATAGAAGAATGACTGAAAAAGAGAGAAGGGTGTTACAAAGAAAAAAGCCCAACAACCGAGAAAATGTTCGGAGCGGAAATAAAAATTAAGCAACAGCAGCAGTCGCTGAAGTCGTTGAAGAAGTAGGGGAGAAGCGTACGTAGCGATACCGGTCGGAGACTTTATTATTAGTATGCAAAAGAGCCATGATTATGATGGTGGTATGATGGTGACGATATTCTTAAGGAATAAACGATGAATAGAAGAAACGGCTTATGTGAACATACGCATACTCTCGTGCATTACATTCCATCATTCCATTCCGGAATATCATGAGAAAACCCCAGCGGTAACGGTAACGGCAAAAAACTTGAGTGATCTCAGTGAGTTTACTCAAAGTCACATCAAACAAACATGCATGCAGCATTCATGTTTCATTAATGAATTCAGTGATGATGATGATGATGGTGATGATGATTCTGTATAAATGCAATAAAACAAAAAGGAAAAGATAAAAAAAAGTAAGTTGAATGTATTCAGACAACAGTTAAACAGAGGTAAAAGAACGCATAAAAAAGAATTAGAAGAGTTTTGCTTTTCTTACATTTTTTGCAGAGATGAAAATTTTGAAATGTTTATTTCATATATTTCAGTGGTGAATTATACAGGAATTGTATTAAAATAAAGTACGAGTATAAAAGATTCATCAGCGTCATACTGTAGCTGTCATAATCCCAAATAATGATTATAATAAAAAATTATTATATAATATGACTCGAATTTGCCTGAATAATTGTCTTTAACGGTGGCCTTTAACGTCATAAAGAATTCTGGATCATGAAAAATCTATTGTTGTCTTAGTCGAACATAATTACGAGTACTAGGAATAACTCAATTTGACTCATGAATGACTCAATTTTACTTTGACTCATGAATGAATCAATTTTACTCATGAATGACTTAATTAGACTTGACTCATGAATGACGCAATTTGACTCATGAATGACTCAATTTGACTCACGAATGACTCAATTTGACACATAAATGACTCATACTAAAAAAATTTTTTATCGTATTACAAAAAAGATGTTATATATTTAATAATAATTTTATATAGTTATATATAATAACGTTTTATAATTAAACTGTTATGATCACAAAAACAACATTACTCAAATGAGTCACTCTCACAAGGAATGAATCATTTTTCTGTCTCAAACAAAAACAAAAAACAACAACAATCATGCCATAAAAATTATTGTAAAATAAATATCGTATCTAAAAGGATGAGACTGACTGCTGGTTGACCACAACTTACTTTTCGGTTATCGTGAAGATTCGTAATTGTTGTAACTTAACTCAATGTTTATGCATAAATGCATATAATATTTTTGTGTGTTGCGAAAAAAAACAAATTTCAAATTAATTTTATTGAATTTAACTCGTCGTTAACACTTTCTTTATTTAACTAAAAGAATTTTAAAATGGTATTTAGCAAATTACTATAGTATGATGGCTGTTACGCAGAAAAAACTGCAGTCTACGTAGTTAACAACTACGAAATAAACGCATGCTTTATGAAGCAATTGTAAATTGTTGTTAAAGTATGTACGGGTAAAATGTTAATTGGTTGCTGGTTTGTAGTTTTCGAATATATCAGTATGACGAAGGATGGATGGATGGATGGATGTTGTCCAGGGCGTAGTTAGAGCGCTTCATGGCGATGGGAGCCAGAGATTTATAGTACACATAACGCTCGTATAACATGGATCATCTCATCTCATCGTCTTTTAGTATATAGCTACGCCCATGTGGATGATGATGGACCTACTTGTACGCTCCGCCTTCAATTTTTATAGATTAAATTGTTTATTGTTGCTACAATTGTTTTAAATTTTTTACTCATTAATTGCTTTATTTATAAGCCACCTGTTATTTGGCTGTTTGTTGTTGTTGTTGCATGATATTGCTACTGTTATTGTTATCCTTGTTCTTGTTCCGTTGTTGATTACAGTCGGTGTTTGTGGGCAATTGCTGTTAGTGCTTTTGAGAACGCTGTTACGGTCCGTTGTTGTTGTTGTTGTTGTTGTTGTTGCTATTGCTCGTATGAGTGTTGTAGCATGCTTGAATGCATGCTTTTCCTGCTCGTTAGCTCCGTTGCTTGATTGCTCATTCTTTTATACGCTCATTCGTTCTTCGTGAAGCGCTGTTTAATTACATTTGACGCACTTCTAGTGCTGTTGCTGTTACCTGTTGTTGTTGTTGTTGTTGTTGTTGTTGTTGTTGTTGTTGTTGTTGTTGCTGCTGCTACTGCCTGCTACAAAAGGCCCATGGATGATCGAAGGATTATTATTACTGTTATTGTTGTTGTTGTTGTTGTTGTTATTGTTATTATTATTCTTGTAGCGCGGAAATGGGAGCTCGTAATCAATTCCGACGGAATTTCTGTCCGTCCATCATTGCATTGCGCCCATCATAGAAAGACGTTTTTTTTTCGCTTCTCACTGAATTATTGTATAATTCTTGCATAGAATGTGATACAATTTACCATAAAAATAATGACTTTGAAGCTATTAAATGTAATAAGAATTATTGTGACATTTTTAAAGACTTGGGGACGAAAAAAACATGTAGGTCCATACATTTTTAATTGCTGTGATAAAAATAAGTTAAGTTTTCCAATTTTCCAATCACATTTCTTTTCTGTAATCTTTCTGTTTGTTGTTTTTTTCGTCTTGGTTTAGGTGTCCCAAGTTCTCTGGGGCCCAAAAATATTTGATAAAAATATTGATCAGTAGTCGCAATTAGAATCACCAGGAATGATTTATTTAATTGAACAATAAGAATATCATGAGATAAAAATTATTATACAATATAATACAAGACGATATTGTTCGACTTGATCGCATTAATCAGTGTTAAATAAATCTATAATATCTAAATACTAGAGTTAAACTTTAAACATTTTCTTTACTTTTCATGCGAATTTTTCTTTAAGTGAATTTCTTTTTATTTTCTTTTCTATAACTTTCTTTTTAAATATTTTAATTAAAATTAAAAAAAAAAAATAATTATTTTTCAATATTAACCGTGGCTCAGCTTATTCGTTCAACGACCTGAAATTATATTATATCGTAATATAAAAAGTTATAAATTTTTTTTTGGTTTCATTTTGAAAAAACCTATGATACTATTTTCAAAGTTTATCTAATGCTAACGCAATCTATTAATATAATCATTATCACTACAAGGACTAATCAGAATAATCATTAACATCACCATAATCACCATCAACATCACCACAATCACCACCGTCCACAGCACCACCATCATTATCATTAAAATCATCACCATTATAATATAAAAATTTAAGCTTAAGCTAAAATAATCTACGCAACATTAACATAATTATACGTAATCATCATTAGCATTTTTATAAACGTAACGTCATGATGATAAATAATCTCGAACGATGGGAAAAATGAGTCTACAGCGAAGATGCTGATTTATGCTATCGCTATCCATCATTATTCTCTATCATTCTATATCAGTCCCTTTGCTATTTCTTCTATGAAAATGTTTTGCCAGCCCTCAGACCTACCCCTCCCCCCCTCCCCTGCCTTTTCAATTTTCATATATCTCTTGCATACATTTTTTTAAACTTAACAAATGGAATTTCATGTCTTCAGTTGTGTTTTGTGCGGCCTCTCTTGATTTTTCTTATTAGTTTTCTTTTTTTTTCCTCCATAATTTCCTGCAATACTTTAGTAACATGCACGCATGCCGGAAAAAACTAAAATACGTGCTCTTACGGACGTATTTCTCTACGAACGGAGGCGCGTACACACCGCCGCCGTCCTTTGCGTTTTTAGTCTTTTAACCGCGCTATAGTAATGCACTCTACGTGAAGCACGTTTGCAAAAAAAATATAAAAGAATAACAAAATAAATAGTATGATTTTTCATTAAAAACATGAAATTACTTACAATCTTCTGCGATGTCTTTCTCTGAGCCGATCTCTCTCTCTGTTTCTGTCTCCTACTATCACTCTTTTTAACTTCTTTTCTCCCTCTCTGCATCGTATATGTTGAGTTATTTGTGTAGTGTAGTGCTCGGCGTCTGAATGAATATGAATATGAATATTTTTTCATACCACTTCTCCCTTTACTATCCCGCCCTCTTCAGCAATTTTCTTTAGTCACTGCGGAATGGCGAAGGCGCATCGCATCATTAGTTTTCATATTGCAAAAAAATGCTCGTAATTAGATTTTGCTCAAGTCTAAATTAAAGTTGATAACACTAATTGTGGCTAATTTGACCGTGTTGCCAAAGTACTTTATTTTATATTATGCGATGAAGGAACACAGGCATGGTCGGTCGAATCAGCTCGGATCAGGTTCAATAGTTGTACCATCACTCAGACATAATTAAATTCAATATCTTTAAGAGTCTTACAACAAGAGGTGTCATTTTTCCCTTTGCAATTTGTCATTCAAGTTTCTTCTTTCTTATTTGCTCTCAACAATGATTATAATTCACATATAGTTTATGAGTTTTGTTAAGTAAATGACATAATGAAATCTCAGTTGGATCTTTCCATAAGAGGTCAACAACTTCTGGTTTCTGGATGCAGATATGCATCGATACACACTCACACAAAGAACTGTAATAGTGGAAAAGCCACTATTTTTTTCAGTGTAAACATAAAATGGTAAATAGCAAGAAATCTAATAAAAGAGTAAATTAAATCCTAAACGATTCAATTGATTGGAATATTTTCTGTGTGGAGTTTTTTATAAAATTTTTTATTATTTTCCAATTTATTGTTTTTCATACTTTTTGAGTAATTTTCTTTAGAAAACTGTATACACTTTTCTTTCTTGCACTCCTTTAATTTTCTTTAAACAATTTCTGTGTTTTTTTTTTTGCTTGTGGTTCCTCGCAAGCTCGAAGACTTACTGGACTGGCTCCCAAATAAAAAAAAAGCCATAAAATGTAGCACAACGAAGTCGTGGTTTTCTTCTTAACAGTTTTTTGTCTTTTGAATTTTCGCTTTGCTTCTTTTTTCTCTCCTCGCTAATTGACTTTACAATGAGTTTGGACTTGTTTTTGTGCGCTTAAAGTAGCACACGCTTGTGTTGTGTTGTATTGTATTGTATACCTGCGACACATGATCATTAACGACATTCTTGAAGAGAAAATGCTAGATGATGGCAAATAATATGTATTTTCTAGTGGTCTGACTTTCTAGCGTGGTCCGATGAATGAGTTCGACGACAATCCAAGAAAGCTTCTTATAACGTCGCTCAAGAGACCATAATCATTTCTCTACCATCTTTAGAAAGTATGTCGGTCCTAGTATGTCTGCTCTCCTTTTCCAATTCTGTCATCAGAGTGTTTTTATTTTTTTCTTATCTACTGTACATTTTTGCTAATTTTAATGTATGCAGTTTTTGTTTTAAGATGGTGCTTATACACTCGTCGATAACTCTTCAAGACATTTGCATATTTTTAAGTTTTCTTTTCTTTGTTTATTTTCTGGCATTTTTTTAAAGGCCTTTGAACTTGTCTGCTCCGGGATTTTGTAGGTCAAAAATAAATTACCCACAAACAAAGGTTAAAATAAAAAAGTCTCGTCATGTGTCATGATAATAATAATAAGAACTGAAAGAGAGAATACAAATTCAATAAGATTTGGTAAAAACACCTACACCTTACACCTGCTTTTCTATAGCACCATCTTTGTCCCTGCCGTCGTTTTTCCTGTTTCTTTCGTGTTCTGTTCTGTTCTTCTATCCTTAACATTATCTTAAATATGTTATTGTTTCGATTTCTCTATTAAAAAAAATGATATCATTTAAAACAAACATTTCTTTCTCTGTATTTCGCTAAAATGGGTGCAACTTTTGAACCTCCAATAACCTCCAATAACCTCCAATTCATACGACCTTTTTCTTGTCTGGACCCAACCTACAAGCCCTAACCTTTTGATGCCTTTTATTCATATACATACCTGTATACATACATATAGGCCGTTGATTTTGAAAGAGTATTAAGAAAACTTCATGCATTAAATGATTTATTGAAGAGAAAAGCTTTATTTTTATCCATGTCCTTAAAGAACTTTTTAAAAATCTGATGATTTTCTCAAAACAAAACAAAATTTGATAAAATCCGATAATATTTCAAAAAAGTGGACTTGTTGCACTTTCATTCAAACAATAATTCATAGAGCACAATTTAATTGCGATATTATTTCACAATTATTGCGAAAATCGAAAACTTTCTTTTTAAAGAGTCTTTCCTTTAAATTAAGAAACAATTTTTTTTAATTTTAAAAGTTTAAAAAAATAATTTAATATTGATAAAAATACGAAATTATAACACTGATGATCTTTATACATTATAAATTTTATTTTTGTAAATATTGTTTACTTAAAAATATTTCTATTAAATTTATTTTAAATTTAATGAGCAAATAGTTTCCTGCAGTAGCCATTTGTTTATTTCCTTCATTCGCGCATTCATTCATTATGATTACTTTATTATTCAAAGTGAACGAAAACTTTTCTCTGCATAAATTTTATGAATTTTAAAAATTTCCTTAACAAATCCATCAGATCGACCAAATACGAAGCATCCGGCTGCGACCGTATAACGTATAAAGCCTTGAGTATAGTAGAGACAGACAAGAATGGGGTAAAGGGAAATTCATCCATCATCATCTCATCAGCTTTTCCTCAGCTGTCCATTTTCAATTCGACCATGAGACGACGATCCGACGATCCGACCCTCGTCTATGCATTTTTATTATGTACTTATTTCGATGTTGTTAGGTTTTGTTGTTACGTATTATGGAATCCATCTTAAATGAGGAAATGAGACTTTGTTGCACAGTTGAGTCGTCGCCGCCATCAACAGGATTTTATCGCCATGATGTCGTCGTTGTCGATGTTAAATTTTGTTGAAATTAAAAAAACAAAAAGATTAGGAGGAAACTGTTCTGGGTTCGGGGGGCGTGAAAAAGCAAGAGCTCTATGAGGTTGATTGTACGAGTACTCTTAGATTGTTTTTTTTTCGTTCGGGGATATAATAGTAGATCGCAAATATGTATGTATATCGTACGTATATGTCATGACGCATAAGATTTTGGAAAATTCCAACGTGATAAAATCTAGATTAAAAATGTCTCTCCGTCCTTTCTGTAATATTGTTCCTTTATATAGTAATCAGTGAATCGTGTCACTGTGTCAGCTTATAATCTGATAATCATCGAAACAACGAACTCTCCCATCAGAGAAATTTTTGTTTAGAGAAAGTTGGCTAATAGCATAAAAACAGCAAACAATGTTAATCGGGCCAAATGTAGGACATACACGTATACTCGTATGTTTGTTATGATTGTTATGATTGTTGCCGACAGAGTTGCCAACCGTCAAGGATTGTCCAGGCGACAGAGAGCGCTGTAGACCAATCTCACCTATACTTCAAAACAGTTCTTTATACTGCACATGACTTCGTGGCCATTCGTAGAATTTCGTCAAACGTGTACCCTTTTTCCACTTTGTGAGTCCAGTTGAATAGGCCGCAGTTAATTTTGGTCCACAACAAGTTCAGAAATTGGTTCAGAAAAACAATTGGCAACCCTAGTTGTGGAATTGAAGATAGAAAACTCTGTCTAAAAAAGAGCAATTGGATTTTCACTATAATAAGCTCTTTCCATACTGGTTTTTTTGTCCCCGAATCGAGTCTATAGTAATCCATCCATACCATGTCGTTATGCCCGCGCGATAAGTGTTTCTCTGACGTGTTTAGCTTTGTTAAAATTGAAACCGTTTTTTGAAGATTTTTTGAAACGCTTTAGGAAATTTATTTGACTGCGTTTTGCAACAAGATATGTATGTATGTATGTATGTCATTTTGAATTTTGGGTAATTTTTGAAATACTAAACTGTCAGTATGATTTCACATAATGTATTCCATTACTAACCTCAGAGTTTGTTCTTTGGATTGAAATAACAGTATCAACACTTTTCGCAATAATATTGTGTTTTTTTGTTGATTTAAAATGACACCTTCTGTTGAAATACTCTTATTGATCTCTAAAGAATAAGATAACGTTTTTCTTTTTTTATACTGGAAAAAAACATTTTATATTCCAAAATATTTATAACCCTTTTTGTTCTTATCGCTTTTTATAATTTTAAAATTCAACTTGCATTTTAAAATAATAGCACAATAAAACTGAACTGATTTTGTATGTCTGTTCAAGTGAATGAAGTTAAGTAAAAGAGAGAAGTATATGAAGAGTTTGTGCTTGGAATAACTAATTTCTTAAACCGTTTTGGTTCTATGAATTGTTTCCACTTCATGGAAAATTAAGAATAATATTTATTCTGGTCTTATCTTCCATATTTGTGTCAAATTTAAAAACCAAAATATAAGAAAATGTCGACTTGTGCACTTCCAAAATCAATGGCTTATACATTATTATTATTCTAGCTGATGCTTTTGCGGTGTTCAAAGTCTGAAAATGGTTCACATCAGTTCAATAACCTGATTTTTTTCGGTTATAACCTCTTCCTCTTCGCTCTTTTCTACGCTTCACCATAACCTTTTTTCCTTTCTTTGAAAGAAGTAAATTTATTCCAATTTATTGTCATGTTTTTATTGGTATAGCGTGAACCAAATTAATATTTGTTTTGCTATAACCGATTTTTTTGTAGAAGTTTGACGTTGAAATTTAATAAATTATTTTTGTTCTAATTTTTTTTGGAAATTTCAATTATTGCCATTTTCTAAAATTTTTCTGCAAGTCATTCTTTCATTAATTCTTTTTTTCTTTTTTTTTTTCTGAACGTTACGTGCTGCAATTTCTTTAATTTATTTTTCTGTTTCATCGTATGTCTCTATCGTGCAAATACGATATCAATATTGCTCAATATTGCTCGCAAGATGTCCTTGTTCTGTATTATCCTCTTCCAAAATGGACTAAGTATATCCACTAAAATCCTAAGACTTTATTGATATTCTGTACTCGTCTTCATCGTCCTTGTCATTACCATTACAAAAAAAAAAAAAACCAAAATAAAAAAATTGTCATTCCATTTTCTCGCCAAAAGAAAAGACACACCACATGTGATCGCCCGACCGACCGACCGACCAACCAGATGGCAGGCACATCATCACATGTGTAACCGTTTCTTGCAAAATTGGCTCTCGTTAAGCTCGGTATGGAAGGACCGATTTGCGGCGGTACTGCGGAAACGCTACTCAGCGGCCCACCGAAGCCAGGCTTATTCTTGTTGTTGTTCTCATGACTCTTCCGTCGGCTCCATGGAGTTTTCATTTTGTCATGCTAGCTGTGACTCTAGCTGTGACTCTAGCTGTGAGACTGTGATTGTGACTGCTACCGAAAAAGACATTAAGAACAATGACAACGAATTGTTGGAAGGAAAATTGCTTGTAACATATTGTTGTCATTTACAGGTTTTGTCTTTTTGTGCTATAATATTGTAAGATATTTCACAAAACAAAAAAAAACGTAGGAAGAACAAAGAAAAAAAACTAAACTTGTAATTAGTTTTTTGGTCTTCGCATTAGATGACGGCATTAATGTTGGTTTTAACTCTAATGGAACTTGGCTTCAGAAGTCAAGTTGCATGAAATTTAAATAAAACAGATCATGGTAAAGCGAAATATATATACTTTCTGAGATGACAGAGGGCAAGAGTATATTTTTAGGGATTTAAGTGTTTATTGAAGAGCGTTCTTTTCGAAAAATGATTTCTGATATTTGGTGATATTTTTAAGCCTTAAGCAAGGCACTCATGGGTCTTAAATGAAGTACTAAGAGACAAATGTTGATTTTAACTCTAATGGAACTTGGCTTCGGAAGTCAAGTTGCATGAAAATTAAATAAAACAGATCATGCTAAATCGAAATATATATACTTTCTGAGATGACAGAGGGCAAGAGTATATTTTAAGGGATTTAAGTGTTTATTGAAGAGCGTTCTTTTCGAAATAGATTTCTGATATTTGGTGATATTTTTAAGCCTTAAGCAAGGCACTCATGGGTCTTAAATGAAGTACTAAGAGACAAATGTTGATTTTAACTCTAATGGAACTTGGCTTCAGAAGTCAAGTTGCATGAAATTTAAATAAAACAGATCATGGTAAAGCGAAATATATATACTTTCTGAGATGACAGAGGGCAAGAGTATATTTTAAGGGATTTAAGTGTTTATTGAAGAGCGTTCTTTTCGAAAAATGATTTCTGATATTTGGTGATATTTTTAAGCCTTAAGCAAGGCACAAAACATGGGTCTTAAATAAAGTACTAAGAGACAAATGTTTAAAAGTAAATATCAATATTTCCTATTTATCGCTTTTTTCAAGGAATTACAGGGGGAAAAAGGGAGGAGCAATGAAGCAGGAAAACTTTGAGATTTTACGGTTTCTAGAATTTTAGTACAGAAGATGTTTGTCTTTATTTTGAAGAATATTTTCATGATTTATTCTCAAAAGCAATAAAAAATTATAGAAAAATATAACTACATTAAAAAACATTTTTATTATTAGAATTTTTTATTATCCTTTTTACTATTCTTACTTGCGGTTAGAAAGGATTCTTTCATTCACTGAAACTTAATTTTTTAGAATTTTTTAAAAACGCTTTAATAAAAATTAAATCTAAAAATTTACAACTTTAAATTTCGACCTTAAAGTTGCGTCACACTTTCCACTCTTTTTTCCTTTTTCCTTTGTATATTTTCCTAATTTTTTTCCCATTTATTTTCTACTATTCTTCAATTTAAAAACAAGCAACGAAAAGAAAAGAACCGAAAAGCACTTAAAACATTGATTTCATTATTATTGTTTTCCTTTCTTTCCTCCTGTTTCCTTTTTTTCAATGTTTCCTTCGGAGTGAGTGAGTGAGTGAGTATATCTAAATTTGTTGAAGAAACTGACGGCTTAACTGACTGATGGACTGACTGGCTGGCTGTCTGACTGTTAAGAAAATCTATGCCGCATGCCTTTCATCCTTTTAGAACCTTCGAAATTCGATGCATGATAACATCGTAGTAATTTTTTTTTTTTTTGAAAGCTCCTCAATGAAAGCTATTTCCTCAACTCATTCTTAGTAGAAAAGAGGGGGAGTGGCAAACTGTCAGAGTTTGGATAAGATACAAGTTTGATAATGAAATTTGAAGAAAAGCAAAAAAAAAAATATTTGTGAAAATAAATAAGACGAACTCAATTCGCAAAAAGAAATTTAATAAAAACGTAATACGAGATACGAGTTGAAAAAGTCATGCGATACGAGCATCAAACTTTCAGTAAATCATTGAAAGAAGAAATACAATATTAATGAAACTTTATGTTAGAAAAATGTAAGAAAACAAAATATTAAAAAGGCATGACTTCAGTTTTTCAGTATTTTTTTTTTCCATGGAGGACTCCTTTTGTTTTGAAAAGTATTTTAGGAAAAGTGTAGTAAAGGGAGAACAAGGAAAGGTGGGTGGTGGCGTGGTATTTTGAGAAAGACGTGGAAGAAATTTTGCTAAAAAAAGACCAAATAATATAAATTTCGTTGATCGGAAAAATATAACCACGCATTTAATAAGATTCCATTTAAAAGTATTTCTTGAAACCGTTGACAAATTTTTTGGCATGAAATAAAAATTATCGCACGGGAGAAATTTCTTAAAAAATCTCTCGCTAGGAAGTATAACAAATTAAAAAAAGTGCTAATAAATTATTATTCAGCGTTGTGGTTTCTCTGAATTTTGCCTTTAAAAGAATCCCCGCTTTAATGGCAACTATTCATTATTGCATGAGAGAACTCTAAAAAAAATGTATGTACTATGTAGTAATTGTTAGAATATCATCATGTTTCGCGACAATTTCATGATCTTTAGAAGAAGTTAATGATTGTTTACACGAATCTATCAATATAAAATTTTTTACATGCAACAAAAAATCGAATTCTTTTCTTTGTGTTCGTTTATAAGTCTCCGTGTATATACAAATACGAAGGTTACATTGTTGCATGCTATAACATACTGATCTATACTACCTACGCATTAGATCGTAAATATCGGTGATATTTTTGTTATCATTATAAAAATAGAATATTTCAACTCTAACCAAACAAAATATTATTCATTTTTATCACATGCTTTAAAAAGTGTGGTTGTTGCTGGACGCCATAGTTTTTTTAGTGGGTGGTTATCCTGGTCATCCTTAAGGATTCCTTTTTGGTTTTTTATTTCATTTTTTTTATTTTATTTTATTTTATTTTATTTTATTTTATTTTATTTTATTTTTTATTTTTTTTATTTTATTTTCAAAAAACGTGTAAAAAAAAATTAGGTGTATATATTATACATTAACACATACGAGAGGAATAAATTTTAAAAAAAAATCAGTATTTTTATGGGAAAAAGTAAGGCCAAGTCTATTTTAGCACGACAGCTTTGTTTCGTGTAAAACCAATCGTGTAAAAAAAATACCCTGTATTTATGGGAAAATATATATTAGTTCGAAACCTACAATCTTTTATCCTACCACATGAGGACATATTTCCCGACAAATTTAATTTTTCTTTGATCGTTTTAAACCAAAACCTTGCCGTGTAAAAAGAAGATGTTTGTTTTTTTAGTATTCCTGTTAAATAAAAAATCGTGTAAAAGAGCGCGTGTAAAGCAGACTTGGATTTGTGTAGAGATGAAATAGGTTTCTTACTCAATTCTCGCATGATACAAGTATTTAACGAGTTTTTCAATTACTTTGAAGTAAAAAGACCCAACTGAATTTGCTATCATGTGAGTCGTCATTACTAATATCATGAGTGCTCTTAATTGTTCTGATGTCAAGTTGATGGCGAAAAGAGAATGATTGAAGAGTACATAAACTTTATTTCTCTTTGATTCATTTTTATCGCATGCAACTTTCTACTAAAATGAACATAGTTCCACTGCAGGCAATTTAATTGGTCGTAGATGCCAGACTATCCGAAACTCTTAACGGATCCTCAGTCGTACTGCCGAGTTGACATTGACCAAATACATTTTCTCCTTATTTCAATCTTCTCTTCTTTCTGTAATGAAATAAAAGTGTACTAAAAAAAAGAAAATGATAAAACCAAAAAGCGTAATTTTTAAGTTGAATTGAAAATTAAATCAAAGGAAAGGAAAGAGACCGAAACCGAAATCAGCACCAGCTACAAAATATTTTCACTTTGGTCTTTATTACATTCTTTCGGCGGTAAAAGAAAATTTCTTAAAAGAAGAGGGAAGAGGGAAGAAGTAGAAGAAGATGCGAAGGAGAGTATTTGGAGAGTAAATGCTCATACTTAATGCTAATTCACGCCTCGTTAATTTCAATTGTTTTGCAGACAATGAATACTTACAAACCTTTATTACGTTCTTCCTTCCTTTCTTCCTTTTTTTCAGCCATTCTTTCTTTCTCCTCCTCCTCCTCCTCCTCCCCCTCCTTCACCAACGTCTTTTGTCTCTTAAACCGTGAACCATCCAATCATCTGCAAGGTCCGGATGTAAGAAGGTCCTCTTCCCCTTTTTTAGGAGCTGTCAAAGTGAACATTGGTGGTAAAATTGAAACAAATCGCAACAAAATCTTCTCTATCTGAGGACATCTACCAGGATAATTTGCAAATTTTCAAACAGACTTTTAATAGACTAAAAGTAATAGACCACAAACTTATGGTCTACCATTCCGTATTTAAATGAAGGAGCCAGAAAAACGAAAAAGTAGCACTAAAAGTAAAAAAAAAATGTTGATAGAGAAAAAGAGAAAAATATCCAACGGTGAGAGGAAGGAAGAGTATGATAGGGCTGTTTTTCGAGTATTTTATTTATTTTCTCGAGTAATTTTTTATCACTTTATATGTATACTATTAATTTACATAGCATTTCATTTACACGTTTTTGCTGTTATTTAGTTAAAGATAAATGCAAGAATTTCTTTTTACACGGTTTTAAATTTCATTTAAAATGTGTACGTTCAAATAAAAATTTAAAAATTACACCTAATCCTGTTTTTACATGGTACGGTACATAAGTTTCAGAGAATATCGTGTAAAAAAAATTAAAATCGTAAAAAAATACGCACAATTATGTAATGGGAAAATATAAGATATCTCGATTTTAGCATGAACGAACTTAGGACACTTTCAAAATATGAACCGTTTATTTTGAAAGTGTGCTAAGTCCGTTTAATGAAAAAAAAAGGAACAGCTAAATTGAAAACAATTCAAATTAGAATTTTTTTTGTCTGTGTAAAAGAAGAAAAAACGTGTAAAAACAGTTTCAGTTTATTTTTGTCGACCGTGTTTCTCAAAATCGCGTAAAAAAAGACCGCGTAAAAAACAGGCTGAGGTGAACAGTATTTTTTTTTTGTAAATAAAACAAATATTAAGCAAATTTTCGATGCTTATTCCAATTTACGCGCTATTTTCGATAAACAAATGAATTCTGTGCGTAAATCGAGGATTTGGATTTTTTTCTTATGATAAGTAATGGCGCTAATTATAGTGAATTTAGTAAAATTGAAAAAAAAAAGGGTGACCTTTGGTTTGTTTAATTCGACGCTTGTTTTTTAACCCTTGTATTCATATAAATTTAATAGATCAGAGTTCTCAAAACATTTTGTTAACACTTTATTTTGATTTTTACTTTTGAAAAGTTATAGTATTCAATTTCCCATTTTTCATTATAAATATCACTAAATAAATTTCTATAATTTTTTTTTCGTTTTTTTTTTTTATGAATTTTAGATGAGTTCGTTTAGTGTTAATTAAATAAATTCAGTATATCTTCAGGTGCCCTACGCCCCACACTCATTCCTACCGCTTTACTATCTCATTCTTCACTTCCTTTTCGAATCACAAAACTAAAAAAATCACCAGGAAAATCAATATTCAATTAAAATCACAAAATCTTGTCAGGCATTTTTTGTTCCTTTTGTTCTTTTTTACCGTTGTTTGGCTTTACCACTTGACATTTACACACTCGACCTATTTGTCAAGCAACCGAACACATCGAAAACATCGAATCCAATCCACTTTTAATCTTTAAGTATATCCACTTGCCTCGCTTTAGTCCGTTTTTCTTCCGCTCTTTTAACCCTTTGCTTAACGCTGTAGTGTTTCTCTACCTCATTCAACGTTTATTTTGTCATATTGTATAGGAGAAGAAGAAGAGGAGGAAAAACAAGCAATAATAAAATGTATAGAATACTTTAGAAGGCTGCGTCGTCGCCACACCCTGAAGATTTTGCCACGTGCCGTAGAAGGCTGAAAACTGAAACTAAAAACAGCAACAAGAAAAGAAGAAAAGGGCAACGCAAAAAGGGTGGTGTATTGGTGCTAAAAGGTGGTGTATTGTTTACCCTTCTCTTTCTCTACTTGAACTTGATCCCTCACGTTGTTCATTTTTATTCTGTTTTTTCACCCTTTTACAACACTTCGTATGTATTTTCTTCTTTATCAATGCAAGTTGTTGACATCACTTAATAAAATTGACATCTTTGAAATTCATGACAACAACCCTTAACCCTTGCGCGTGCCTCAAAGTACTCAAGGCGATCAAGCCTTCTCATCCCCTTCTCCCGCTCAACAAGCTGCAGTTTCACTTTGAATGAACATACTGGCACATACATATGTACATATTTCATTTTCATATAAAATTTTTTTTTTAACATGGTTGGTTGTTAAAGTTCTTGGGTATCGAACTTAATGTCAACTTGTCAATTTATCAGTGTGGCAAAAAATATTGTACTATATTGCGGTCTGGCAATTTCTATTATTCTTGTATTAAATAATAATTCATAAAATTTTTTTTGGCCCTGAAATTGATGCTATGGACGTGGTCGTGGACGTTTAGTTTCAGCAGCACGGCGCCATATGCCATACAGCTGCTGAAACAATGGCTCTATTGCGTGAAAAATTTCCTTGACCTGTGATTTCTCGAAATGGAGACTGATTAACACCATTAGGCCTTTTTTCTTTGGGGCTTTATTAAAGATAAAGTCTCCGCCAATGCTCCAGCAAATATTGAAGCACTCAAAGACAATATTAGAGCTCGATAAAGCCGCAATTATGCGAAAATGTGATGAAAAATTTTATCAAAAGAATGGTCATATGCAAGAAGAGTCGTCGTGGCGAACATTTGGCAGATATTGTGTTCCATTATTGTACTTTTTGTTTTTACTTTTAAAGTGGCACCTTCTGTTGAAACACCTTTTAGTATAAATTTTATAACAAAATTGGTATATATAACATACCATTTTGGAATAAATTTTATACCAAAAATTGTTAGCGTGTACTTTCAAGAAAGTGTTTATTTTACATTCGCAAAAGAGAAAATTACAAAATAAACTGTATGAATGTGATGGATGATGGTATTAAAGAATCCACGCATTTTCTTGCAAACAATTTGAGTATTTTTTTGTGGTTTTTTATCTGACCCACACAGTTTTCTTCCTTCATTCCTTCCTTCCTTCCTTTCTCGTACAAAAAGCAACATCAATGGGACAACATCGACAGTAAAAAGCAATGGCAATAGATGTACGAGTACTCGCGTGTAATACACTACCGACAGCAACAATTTTGTGGTTGGTGGTGGTTCAGGGATTATGTTTACTGCAATTGTTGTTGGTGTTGTTGCTGACAGTGCTGACACTGCTGCTGCCGATGTTTGTAGGGCTGTTTTACTTCCTTATCTTGCCGCAAAAACACACTCGTTCAGCATAGTTTTTCTTTTCTGCGTCCCTTGATGCGAATGTTGACGGTTACCATAGCCAGCGTTGTGTATAAACACTCGCCCGCTCCCTTTCTCTCGCTCTTCTATCTCTTTGTCGATCTATCTAGCTGTCTACTATGTATATATCTGCTGGACCGCGAGGAGCGAAACATATGAGCATGGTCGTGAATGGATGAATGTGGTGTCGCGTTAGTCCGCCGATACGGTCTGAGACGGCGATCCTTCGTAGATTTTTGTAGCAACAAAAATGTGTGTGTATACACTTTTATCTCGTGCAACACCTTGTTGTTGTTGCTGTTGTTGCTTTTGTTTTTTTTTATAATGAAGTTGATGATATTTTTTTTTTTTAATAAAATGCGTTTGCAATATTAAGAAATGCGCGGCGGCGAACATTGAACATAGTAAAAATATGGCGTGTGGCAAAGGCAAAAAAGAGCAAGCAAGAGAGATAGATATATGTACGTACAATGGCCGGCCACTTGGGAGCGTCCACTTACACTTCCATTTATTACAAAATATTGATGCTTGCAGTAAAGTAACTCTTCAATGCTATGCTGTATACTCATTCTCATCGAAAGGGACACTGGAATGCAATTTTATGGCTGTCAAGGGACATTTCTTGCTATTCAGCTATTGACAGGACATGAAAAATTGTAGATAGTGGCAAGAAAAACAACAAGGACAACAACAACAACGGCACAAGAAGCAGCCGCAAAAGTAGAACCACAATACGACGACTGACTGCAATGTTTTGAACAACAAAGAAGAGAGCACTACAAGTTATAAAAAACCAAATGATGAAACGAAACAAAAAATCCAAAAAAAAAAAACCACAACAAAAACTAAAATGTACAAAAATCATTCCTTTTTCGTTTCTCTTAGAAAAGATGGACAGAAAAGAAAAACCATTAATTTATGCTTCGATGGTGTTTGTGTGATATTATAAGTGTTGAATTTTCTTTCTATTCTTAAGATGTTGGTTTTTTTGTTTTTCTTTTAAATCTATTGGCCATTTCAACTATTCCTTGGAAAAATATCGAATTTGTGGAAATCTTGCAAGTTGTCGATGATAGTTGTCGATAGTGTCACAATTTCAGAAAAATGTCATACTAAAAAGGGTTAAATTATTTCAGTTAAGGTTTCGCGTCTCTTTTGAACTATCAACACTGAACTGTCAGTGTGTGATGTCATTTGAGAAGGAAACTGGAAATTGCGAAAATTCACTACGAAAAATTGTGCAAAATTCATGCGTTTTTTGCACCATTTTTTCGTGTTAGTATAATGAAAGATTTTATTTGGCGGTCATTTAGCAGATATTGATTTTTATTACTAATCTCTTTTACTTTGGTTAAAAATTAAAATATCATCAACGATCCTATCTATCTATATCGTTTGGTAAATATAGTGATCCTCAGTGACTATTCTCGCTCAGGTCAATTAAAGGCCTTTTTTAATAAACTTTTTCATATGATATTTTTCCTATTGCACTTACCATTCATGCTATTGTATGTAGATACTATTCGTTACGCACAATGACAGACAATTGTGTTGAAAATCAGCCAATAAAATAGTATGCCATGAAAAATGGTCGATCCACCGACGAAGGAAAAAGCAACGAATTGTTACAAATTTTTACATTGAAAATAAAAATTGGCAGTAGTCTTATAAATCCTTTTCGTCTCTCAAATCTTCCTTTTTGGCATACACACTTCTATTATTTTCTTACTTTACCGCTCTCGTCTTTCCTCTCTCTCTCTCCCTTAACCCTGTATAGGGATCCTTGATGGTCTATTAGGCCCTGAAAATAAAAAAAAATCAAGGAAATCGACTTAAAAGGCGACAAAAACTTCACCCTTTTTTCACTCTTTACAAAGGAAAATAACTCTTTTGCATGCTGTTTAAACTACAAGAATTAGAAGTACCAGAAGAAGAACACTGAAAGAAATATAGTGTCTATAGTCTTTGTCTCGTCTCCTCCTTTTGCCAAAGAAAAACAGAAACGAAAAAAAAATAACAACGTATTTTTGACAACGGTTTTTCATTCGACTTGATGTGATTTAGTGCAGTTTTAGAGTAGCGTAACGTTCTGACTCTGGTTCTGGTTTCACGCCTAAAAGAAACTAGAGTTCATGATTTTTTCCATCTTTTCTCTCACTTTGCTTCGTTGCAAATTTGTTCATCTTTGTTAGCGGTTTTTGTAAAATTCTACTAAATTTTGCGCACTATTGAACAACAAACGAAGTTACAAAAAGAGAGAAAGACGAGAGAGAGAGAGAGCGAGAGAGAGAGTTTCATTTATTCATTTTTCATGTTGTCACCACAAATAGCGCTACCACAAAAAACTAGTCACCAAGAAGAGAAGTAAAGAGAAAAAAAAACAGCCAAAATAAGGAAGGATGTAAGAGGAAGTAATTTTTTGATAGCCAGAGAAAAAAAATGCCTATCCTCCTCCTCCATCGTTCGTTACCTTGCACTACACTAAAAAAAAAGAGACAGAAAAACCATACAAACACCAAGAATTAATAAATCATATCAACGAACAAAAGCTGTGGACATTTGTTTGGTTCGCTCGAACAGACCGTCGGTACCACACCGAATACTGAACACGTCTACCCACCCACTGCCCTCACTTCGCTCCAGCCCACTTTTGTTGGTTGGTAGCGGGCCAATTCTACTAACATAAAAACTAAAACCTGCGTCGTGTGATATCGCTGTTGACTGATCTCAGGCGCACAGTGTATAAATTGGTGGCGATTAGACGCACACGCTATAAAAAGTTAAAGCTACGCCTTATTTTTCACTAAGAAACAAATAAACCACCAAGATTTGATGTCCAAAAGACCTCCGTTTTTGATTTTTTACCCATAAAAAAAAACACCATAATACACCGATTCTGTATTTGCGAGAAATACAGTCCTCTCCTCATTAAGAAAAATTCTGCAAAAAAAAAAAAAAAAACAAAATAAGTGCCATAAAATGGAACGAGAATAAATAGCACTTTCTCAGAGTTTATATCATGCAATATGATAAAAATATAGATAGTTTAAGTTAATATAGACAGTTTAGTGGAGATTTTGGATTTGCCTTTGCGTTTCATCTTACAAGGAAGGAGGTTGGGTTCCATGGGTCCGGAGGTCCCATGAACTGATATCTGAAACTTGTTATTGATGCAGTTTGGCGTTGTTGTTGTTGTTTGTTAAAAAATTATTTTACAAACAACATACAAATAACAATAACAATATCAAAACCAACAACAACAACAACAACAAAAGCGACAACAACCTGAAGACATCATTCGTTGTACGTGCTTTAAATCGTAAAAAAAATGCTGGACAATATTTATTTCGTTGTTTTATCTTTCAACGGAATCCTCTTTTCTTTGTTTTATTTGCTTTTTTTTTTATTTGTGTATTCTGGTCACGTCTTCCCAGACCATTTGATGTGGGTCAATCGCACGGCATACCTCTTTGTTGGTCGTGTTCTCTCCAAATTCCGCTCCTTCCTCTCGCTCTCCCTTTTGCCAACTTGCCTTCTTTTCTATCAGTTTAAGATTTTGTTTTAGGTCGACGTTGTTTTTGGGGTTATGCAAAATGGATCACGGTGATTTTGCTTGACCCTCGCTGCTCGCTCGCTTCTTTCGTTGCGGTTCATGGCAAAATTTAATACGAACATTGCGGTCCATCATGTGGCTACGCCGCCGTGCCCATTACGACCTAAGGCTAGAAGGGGTCAATTTTGGAGGGTCAAATGAACCGTTTTAATTCAATTTGTTAAAGTTTAATCCTTGTAATCGTCTCTTTGTTTTTTGGTGTGAGAATTTTGGCTTTTTTTTATTTTTTTTTGTGAGAGATTTTATTTTAATAAAATTACCAGTTTTATAAAAAAAAAAGATTTTAAATGGGATTATATGAGACTTTCACAGAAAAAAAAAATGGTACGGAAAAGTTTTCAATTTTAAATCGACCATCAACGCTATATCATGATGGAAAACAATTTGCGATTCTTAAATCGTTTGATCGAATTTATATTTTTTTTATATCATATACTTTTTTTGATATATAATTTTTTTTAATTTTTTAGAGTTCACATCATAGTCTCTATGTTGTCTCTGCTTAGTTTCTCTGATGTCATTTAATAGTGGCCTTGTAAGAGGGCTTTTCGTGTTGGTCTGTAATAATACCATTTTAAAAAAAAATTTTTCTCTCGATTTTTTACGCCTTTGACATTTACCTTTATTTTTTTCAGTTTTCGGCATCGTCATTGTTCTTTTTTAACTTTTAAATTATAATTTTAAAATAATTTTTTCTCTCAATTTTGATTGAGTAAAACATTCATGAGATTTCATTCTCAACTCGTTTAGGTCTATCGTACAAGTTTTATTAAATCGTTTTCTTTACATAAGTATTTTTTTTTCAAGAATTCAAAACCGACATCATCAGCTTTTTATTTGAAAACTAGTTTTGGTTTTGATTTCTTGCATAACTTTTTTATGTTAATGATAACAAAAAAAATATCTGGTTTTTAATACGTTAGAGATAATGTTAATTTGCTTTTGTAAAAAAATTAAATTAATTAATAACGAAATAGTATAAACCGGCAAAGCCTTTGAAAGAAGAGGTTCTTTAAATAAAACTAGGAAGTGTTTTGTCGTCAGAAGTTTCCACTATTCCTTTGCTATGTCGCTTGAGAGGCGTAAAAGTGTCACTATCAAAACGACAATTGCGACACATTATTTTTAAAATTTCCTGTTTTTTAGAGCTCACAGTGCGCAAAAAAGATTAGACGGAAAAATATGGAGATTCTTGCAATTTAAAATAAATGTGAAAAGAAAAAGAAATAATATCTACGATATTTATGTACGATATTTATTTACATATTATTTTAATTTCCTGAAATAAGTAAAAGAAAAGTTGTTCGAACATTTTTGAATTTGTTTCGTAGTAATAAGAATTAATTAAACTTGCTGTTGATGCGATAGTAGGTACTCCCTCCGCTGGTGACCAAATCACTGCTTAAAACCTACCATATTTTTTTTATCAGTTTAGATCTTTTGTTTGGTGTTTTTTATCACTACTATTTTTTCTGGTGTGTTCTAAAGCCAGCAAGAGTGTTGATGATAAAATGGTATTTGACACATCATTAATAATGTCACCCTAGAAAAGAGTCTAGAGTTCGATTTTTCTTCTTTCGTTATTTCTTTGTTGTACATATTTCTTGATTTCGTAACAACATTACAATGATGATTAACAATATGTTATAGTATATTCGAAAAGTTGGAAACATTAAAAGAGTTATGGTCCATTTTAGGCATAAACATTAAACCTTATGACAAAAGGAGAAGTTCTCTAACCTTTTGGGAGTGATTGGAACCCAGTGATGTCGTCTAAGCAATTTCTGTAGCGATTACAGAGTTCTAACAGAGCAGTGATTTTGTGCATTACAAATTGTTAACAGATTGACCACAATTTTAGCTGTACTTTTAAAGCATTCTATAATGCTTATGATAGAAAAAGATATTTTCCAACTATAAAGAATTGATAAAGAACAAAACAGAGCTTACAAATCGATTACAGACAGATAACAGAGACGAATTATTCTATGAACTATAAAGGATTAACATTATCAAAAAGCACTGGAAATGAGTGACAAGAAATAGAGAAGCTCTTTTAGAGATTTTAAAGCGATTACAGAGTTCTAGTAGTAGTCGTAGTGCTACACGTGGCTGTCCATATGATACAGAGTTCTAAAAGAGCACTGACTACAAATAATCAATAGTATAAATTACTATTAACAGAATATCGTTAAAAAATACTTTGATAAATCTTCACACACTGAAAAGTTGATGAAGGTGCGGAGACGTATGCTAATACGGTGATTACAGTGGGTTAACAGAGCAGTTTACAGTGGACGAACAGAGCACTCACATAGTATGTATGAGTATAGAAAATGTTCGCAATAGAAAATCTACTGAATATTCTCATCAGGAACTGAAAATAGACGAAAATATTTAATCTGTTTTAAGAAGAAATGGTTTTTCTTTATGGCTGCCTTCTGTTAAGCCATTAACATTTGATTTCAATTGAATTGAATTTTTAACAGTGCTGTATAGCATCTGCTATAACAATTGTCTCTTGTTGGATATTCTGTGAGGTTTCCCTTTTTTCAGTGATCCAGGAAAATTACAAATATCAACATAATAAAATTGTTTTCTTCATCAAATTTTGTGGTCAGCACTCTAAATAATCAATAGTAGGATAACAAAAATAAATAGAAAATCATTTATTATTATTCTTATATCCAGAGTGTGTGACAAAGAGCAAGTGTGGATGACACTTGAATGCTGCTGCGACTGACAAGTTTTGTATTGTGGATACTTTTATTGAATTAATTCCGAGTTTACCAAGTTTTCTGAATCTAAGAGCACATTTACAACAACCAGGGTAAATGGTTAGGTGTGGGGCGAGGGGTGGAGGAGGAAGTATATTATGTATGTTTTTCTCTATGATTCTTACTCGTATTCATTTTGTTCACTTGAGAAATGATGTGGCAGAAATTTTATCTTTGACAGAAAAGGACCACAACAAACAGTACGTTTTCAACCTTAAAAGGACTTCCTTTCCTTCCTTTCATCCTTCTTTCCTTTCATCCTTCCTTCCTTCCTTCATTCCTTTGTTCGTTCCTCCTGTATTTACATGACAAAACAAGATTATCACTTGCTTTTCTCAAAATTCTCTTTAAATCCTTAAAATATTGGATAAATCTTTCTTTTAGTTTTTTTGTGTCTTTTTTTAGTGGGTGCTTAGGGGGCGTGTAATCAATTGTCCTTGAAATTTATCTCATTAATTTTGCTTAAATTTAATCAACCCGAACTGAAATTGATTTATTAATTTGAATATATTCGAACGTTACAAGTTTTATTTTCATTCCTTTAAATCAACGTGATGAAGAAACTTGTTTATTATTTACGCATATTATATTAAAT
Organism: Conops quadrifasciatus; assembly: GCA_949752815.1. Taxonomy (NCBI): domain Eukaryota; kingdom Metazoa; phylum Arthropoda; class Insecta; order Diptera; family Conopidae; genus Conops; species Conops quadrifasciatus. The sequence continues at coordinate 7,255,448 of OX457078.1, read as the reverse complement.
TATTCATGAAATTTATCGCATGAAAATACTCCGAACATAATTTTTTAAAATCTTAATTACGTCGTTGTTTTTGGCATTTGTTGTCGTTACACTATTTTTAGTTACTTTAAGAAAAGTCTATGAAATTATAATTTCACACTTCAAAATATTTTGTTTTTTCAAACAAATTTTTTGGTATAAGAAAATTACTTTTAATTCATTTCCTTTTCTTTATCTTTTTTTCATGAAGTGTTTATTTTTGTGGTCTGTTTTTTGTTGTTGTTGTTTGTGTATACATACTTCTTGTCACTTCATAAGTAATTAAAATCATGGACTTCTGTCATTAAAATTGTCATCATCATCAGAGCATAGAATGCTAGAATTTAGATGCCAAAAACAGAAGGAATATTCGACCGAAATATTTTTTCTTTGAATAAAAAATTTTAAATAAAAGCATTAGAGAGTATGTGTTAACAACTTATTTTATAAATGGCTTTATGGGGATTTTCCTTAAAAAAGATATTTTAAATTAATCAATTTAAAATTAATTCAATGTAATTTAAGGAGATAATTTTGAATTGCTTTTTATTTGTGAATTTTTTTTTATATAAAAACGCAGTAAATTAGAAATACATATTTTTTTTTACTCAGAAAAAAACTGTTAGAAGCAAAAAATGTAAAATATTTGACTATTTTTTTATATTTATATCACTTTTACGTATTTCGAAATATTCGTATTTACTGATTTTCTTTTCAAAATCAATGACAGATTTGTTTTGAGAAAATAATAAAAAATTCAAACAGATTGGTTCAAAAGAAAATGTTTAAAAATAAAGAGATTGTTTATGTTTTAAATTTAGTTTACTCAACCTTAACTCATCAACGGCTATTATCGTAAAATGATGATGCATATAGAAAGTTTTTTTCATTTAAAAACTTTCTGTAAGAACTCTTTCTTTCATCGATAATGAAAAATTGAAAAAAAAAAATAATGATAAAAAAGCGGTGAATTGAAATTAAAAAAAAAAAATAACTCATAAAATTGAAAAAAAAATGACAAAATTAATAATCGTGTAGATCTCAATCTGGTCACTGTTAAATAAAACACGATCTATTACTTATTAATTTTATTTAAAACACTAAAGTTATATTAAAATTTATTAATTAATTATCGCCACAAACATTTTTTGGTTTTAAACAGATTTATTTCATTTCCCATACATTTCAAAAAACAAAGCCAAAGGGTCATAAATTTATTTAATAATTCAATAATTTTATTCGAATAAGAAAAAACTTATAAAATGCATTGGTAGAATTTATAAACTTCAGTGTAAATAAGACAAAAAAAAAAAAACAACAACAACAAGCGGCTTTAAACTCAATTCAAGGTTAAAGAGTTAAAATAATAATAAAACTCATTGACCTGTGATTAACCCCAAAAAAAAACAACAACAAACAAACAAATAATTTAGCAGAAAAATCTCATCACAAAAAAGTAACACAAAAAATGTTTAATTGAGCTTTAATTGTTTTTATTTCATAAATTTCAGAGCAACGATGCAGCTTCTGTGTTTTTATAAAAAAAAAAAAAACACAACTGCAATTTCCAACAAAAAACCACAAGCGAAAATAAAAACAAAAATTCAAAACATAACGTTCTTGCTTGCTGTAAGCCACAAAAAACACCAAAAATGTGCAAAAAAAAAAAGGAGAAACTTCAACATTCTCTGCTTTTTTTTTTCTGGATAATTACGTGTTAAGCATTATTTAAAAGATTACAAAAATACTGGCAAAATTGTAATAATATTATGGAGGCAAACAATTTTGTTAGCGACAACAAAAAAATTATGCGTTTATATTTTTTTTTTTTATAAATATTCAAGTCAGAAGTACAAAATCTGTGAAAATTTATGCACGAAAGTAATCGCGCATAAAAAAAAGGCAAAAAAGTAGTTATTTGGGGCGGTATTTGGGGCAACAGCAGCAAATGCAACAACAATAATAACAACAAAACTGCCTGCAACAAACAGCAACAGCCTCCATCAAAGCATCAGTAACACTAACAGCAACAAAAATTGCGGCGCATTTAAATTGAATTCCAATCTTGGTTGGTGGTTGGTTGGCCGAGTTGCCTTTCGGTTGTTTGCCTCGTTGTTGTTGTTGTTATTTTGTTTATTAAGAGCATCAGAAAAAAAGATTTACCGATTTCTCGAAAGCACTGCTTGTATTTTTTCACCATGTTTACCACATCCCCCCCTCATCCCTACACTCTCCCCCCACTCTTTCCACCTTTCAGTTCTGGGATACGACCTTATTTGTTGTTATTGTTCTTGTTATCTGGTTACTGGTTGTCTCTTTAAAAAAGAAATTTCTTGCAAAAAATTATTGAATGCAAGATAAAATTAGAACACTAAAGCAACAACAACAACAACAACAACCGCTACCATAGCGGACTAACAGGTATAGAAAAACAAGAAAAATACAACAAAATTATGGCCATATTTAACTAACAATACACGGAAAATTTTTACTTAATAAATACGATCTAAGATCAAGATCGAGAAGCTGTTACAATTATTTGAATTGAAGAAAAAATTTCTTAACACGGACTTAAAAAAGAAAAAAAAACTTGCATGGTTTTTCAGGGCGGCAAGCATCCCCTGAGTTGGGTTTATTCCGATAAAAACAAAAAATCTCTCTTACTTTAAAAATCTTTTTACAAGTATTTTTAAAACAAATAAATTTAAAAAATTTGTCTCAAGGCCAAGGCCATTTTTTTATCTTAGAATTTTTTTTTTTCTGTTTTAACCAAATTTGTCATAAAACTAAAAACTTATAAAACTTATTTCGTAACTCAGTGACGTTACGTTATCATCGTTAGCCTTCAAAGACTATTTTTTGGTTGTTTAAGTTAATTTTTTTTCTTTCTAGAATCAAGTATTTTAGGACTCTTTTTCAGAGAAAGGGTGGTTTATTTTTGTATAAAGACTTTTATACAATTTTTTTGTAAGCGCTCAATTTTTAGGTTATTTTGAAGCTTGTCTTTTTTTTGATTGTTTATGTATAATAATATCAAGCCACAATTTTCCGATTTTTTGTTTTCTGCAATTAAAGGCAAAAAATTCTCTTCGTGTAGAAACAAAGAAATCATGGTCCAGGAAGTAGAGTTATTGGCAAAAAAAATTAATTTAAAACAATACAGCAAAATATTAAAACATGTTGAAGAAGAAGAAGAAGAAGAAGAAGAAGAAACTGATAATAGAACAAAAAAAAAAGAATTAAAATAAGAAGAATTCGAAGAAAAGCTGAAAAAGAAGGACAAAAAAATGTAGGAAGAATGAAGTGGAGCAATTTATATCGAAGTCTATACCGCCTTCCTTTCTCTCCATTTGTCCACTGTACACCAAAACCATCGTCTAAATTCTTAAAAATCAATTTTTTCTTCCCGTCCATCTTCCTACGCCCGCCCACCCCCTCTCTACGACCCATACTTTTTCTTTTTTCTTCTTTTTCTATTCTAGTGTTGTATTGTTTTAACAGTTTCCTTTCCCATCGACCATCTTTATTGAGACCAGTTGTACCCGTTTGTCTGGCTGTTATTCGTTTTGTTGTTGTTGTTTTTGTTGTTTCTGTTACTGGAAGTTAGTATGGTTGCTTGCTTAAAAGACTACCGTTAACTTTTGCCGCGGTCAACATAACGGTACATTCGTGGTGGCATGCGTTACCACTTAATATTCTCCTTCCTACTCTCTCTCTCTCTTTCACACACACTCATCTTCCAATCTTCCTCTCTCTCTCTCTCTCTCTCTTTCTCTTTGGAGCTGTCTGACTTGTCACATTTTATTAACTTTCCTTCAACAATTTTGCTTTGCGAATTGTTTCTGACTTTTCTGGTTAAAAGGTTTGAAGAACTTATGTAGTAGTATAGGTTGTTGTTGTTGTTGTTGTTGTTGTTGTTGTTGTTGTTGTTATCATGAAAATGTTGTTTCGACTGCATCGTTTTTATTCATCTTTCTTCCTTTTTTTATTTCTGTGTGCATTTTTTCTGCAACAATCAGCATTTTGGACGCTTCGTGAAAATCGTTGCTTGGTTGTAACTATTTTCACACTCTTTATTCTTTCCTTCCTTTGGTTGTTTTGGAAAGCTTATGCTTTTTCTCTCTATCCATTTGATCTCTCTCTTTCAGGTTTCGTCTCCTTTCTTCTCTTTCTTCACCCAATTTCACAAATTTCCTAAAATAAATGGCCAAAAACGGAGGAATTCTGTCGTTTTTGCTGCTGAATTGTCGGTTGGTTGCTGCTGCTAATCTGATGCTGCTTGGTTGGTTGGTTCTTGGCTGCTCTCTCTTTTGGCCTTATTTTTTTACCAAAAGTATAAAAAACATACATACATACATACATAGTAAAAAAACAGCGGTATGGAAAGGCGTTAAATTTCTTCATTATTCAAATTTCGAGACAAAACAGATCTTAAAGGTTTTATCGATTGACTGCAAAAATCGATAAAGCAGAAATGCATGAAAAATATCGTGGCTTTTTTGAGTGATGAGACTCATTTTATTTCTGGGCTTATACAAAATATTGTATAAGAGAAATTATTGACTGTTTTTCTAAAGAAACCTATTCTTCATTTTCCATAAGTCTGATTTTTATATACATTTAAATATTAGAGAGCTACATGAGACGTCTCGAAGGCTTGTTCAAGACTTGATTAGACATCAAATGGAAGCACAGCATCAACGCAAAAATGTTGCTACGTCAGTTTCGAATCATTCGAGACGTCTCATGCAGACCTCTATTAAATATGTCCCAGCGGACAGGCAGTTAGTTTCCTTTTGCAAAACTGGGTCCAATTATGAAAAGAAATGCTATGAAAGTTACCTAAATTAAGCCTTAAAGAAAGATTATATTTCATTTATGATTTCTTAAAATAAAATTAATTTCTCAGGTTTTGCTTATGAAGTTTTCATGGAAGTTTCATGGAATGAGCAGAGTCAGAACTGATTTAAAATGTCTAAATACATATGGAAAAAAGACCTAATACGTATGGAAAAAAATAATAACCTAGAAAGGTGTATTTTTGTTTCTGTATCTACTTTTTCCGTCCAGTTCTTCTAGCGCCCTCTCATCGTCGTCCCTTGTCTTTCTCTCTTTTTTTTCTTCCTCTATGCATGAATTAATTTTTCTTTCTAAAGCAAGTATCCTTCATGCTCATGCTTGTTCTAAAAAAATAAAAAAAATCATAATTTTGCTAGAAATTCATATAAAAACAATGACTCAGTGTCTCAGAAAAGTATTGTAACTCGTCATAAAGACGTTTTCTCACCAAAAAAAATGTGATTGTTAAAAACAGAAATTTCTTAACATTTCTTCTTGTCTGCCTGCCTGCCTGCCTTCTTCCTCATCAGGATTCTTTATTATTCATTCAAACGCGATTTTTTTTGCTCTTTTTTCTTTTTGAATTGGTGCCAACTTTTACAAGACATTGTCATAGTTCTTTTGTTATTGCTTCTTCTCTCCGCTGATGATAATTTCTTGCTGTCGACTTTCAAATTTCACCAGGTGCCTGAGATGATTGTAATGATGATGGTGATGATCCGCTTGTGCAGTATGACGTGATTGAAATTGATTGACGGAATGAGTAAGTGATTGAGTGAGTGAGTGAGTGGTTGTGAAGATGTTCACTACAATCAGCACATACTTAAATTTAGCATGGTCTGTTTGTGACTGAGTGTGTGTGAGTGTCTTAGTATTGAATGCTTTTTCGCCTAAAAGTGGGTTAAAATTCTAGGTCTTTTTTTCATTATCCATATTTCTTTTCCCCCCTCCTTTTTTCCTTCTTTCAATTCATACTATAGAAATGGTGAAGAAGAGTGTTGCGCCAAACAAAGAAAAATGTAGCGTAGTTTTTGTTTATGCTTTTTTTTCTAATACGTACTTCAAATAATTTCAAAAATAGGCGTGAAAAAGTTTTTTTTTTAGCTTTATTCCATCGATTGATTCTCTTAAGTATGTATTTTAGAAAAATTTTTGAAAATTTTTTTTTTAATTTTTTTTTTCTTTCTCTTACTTTGTTTATTTATTATTGATTTTGTTGTTGTTGTTTTTTTGTATTATCGGTGTCAGTATAAAAATTACTTAAAATTTTTATTAATTTAGCACTTTTCAACAGATTGCGTCCTCTTTGAACTGTTTTAAATTCTTGAATAATTTTTGTGCGTTTTTGAAGTTAATCGTTCTCACTTTTTCACTGCGCCCACCTTTAGCCCATTTCACATTCACATTCACATTTTTTGCACATTTTAGGAAAAATTTTGACCAAAGCAATTGTGCTTATGGTTTGGAAATTAATCATGTTTCTTTAATGGACCAATAGCTTTCTATAGTTTAAAGCATCTGTGGACATAAGGGTTAAGCAGTTACACATTTTGTCATCTGTGTAAGACAGGAATAAACTTCTATCGTATTTACATTGAAGTTGATATAATTGATATTATTCTATTCCTCTCTCATGCGAGACATTGTTTTGTCCTGTCAGAAATATTGATTTTAAGAAGGACCCATCATCTCTATTTGTTACCTTTTATTTCAAGTACTTTTTTCTGTTCTAATAATTTGTATTCTCTCTAAATTTAATTTCGTCTCTTTTTATTGGTCTCTTCAGTACGTATTTGTGCGATAATTTACAACAACACTTAAGTAATTTTACGCATTGTTAAGTCTTCGTAGTCTAATTTTTTTTTAAAAACCTCAATAAATATTTATTCAAGCCAAAAATATATCATCCTGCTTTCCTTTCTTTCTTTCTTTGCTTCCTTCTCTCTTAACTGAATTGTGAATTAATCTTGTTCTTGTAGATGAAATACTGTAAGGGTAAGACCCTCCACCTCTTACCCCCTACCCCTCTCTTATGTCTTTTTCTTCTCTATTGACTTAGTCAGCGGCTGAAGTCCTGTGTAAATAATATCACGCAATTTTTTTGCTTTTTCTTGTTTTGTGTTTTGTTTTCTGTTTATTTATTTTGTTGAAGACTTTGAAAGGTTTTTCCTACTACTTAATTTCTATTCCTCCCCTTTGCTTTTGTCCCCCTTCATCTACCCCACTGTCCTCCACCCCTGTCCCTCTCTTGCCACTATCTCTTTTGGCTAAAGAGAACTGCTTTCAAGCTCATCATTATTTGTATTTTTTCTTCATTCAACTTTTTTTTATGCAGCGATACTTGAAATGTAGATTGCCCGTCATTTTTCTCTCTCTCTCGTCCCCTTCTTACCCCCTCTCTTCCTTGCCTCTTTTATAATTCATCATCATTATTATTTTCCGAAAGGGGATCGCTTAAGCTACAAGTATCTTTAAGCTACTTCTAAGCTACTACTGAAAGCCTAAAAGAGAAGAAAAGGATAGCATTTTTTTAATAAAAATTATGGTACCTTTCTCCAAGTTTTTATCGGTTTCCAATAAGAATTGATATTCAGTAAATGACAATCGCGAATCGAGATTTTTCCTCTTGGAATAAGTAACTCTTACAGACGTTTACTCTTTTGAGTAGTTTTTCCAATAAGTATTCGTTTAAATGAGGGTGCACTTCTTCAGTAAGGGCTCAGATATTGTCTGTGTGCACTTCAAGAATTTGAGGACCATTACGATTTAATACATTATATTATTCCTAACATAGTTCTTAAGAAAATGTTGTTGGGGTTCCTTTTCTATAGCAGTGGAATTGACCGCAATTACTTGCTCTTACGGTTAATTTCATAAAAGCACAATTTGTTTAAAATCACTTGAACGATTTCAATTGAATAGTTTGGAAGATATTACGTACATATATACATATGAGCTGTTGTTTTGAAAGTGTTAAAAGTCCAACTTGTTCTATTTCGAGATATTTACAAATCTTCAAATCTTTTATTAAGAAAATAAATTTTTAAAAGGAAATTGATCTCTCTAAGTAGGATAAAATCAAGAAGATCTAATGTTTCTTATCATTAACTTATTTTTTTCAAGAAATGTACTTATAAACTTTCAAAAAGAGTGGCTCATATGATTCCGATTACTTTTTTATTGCCTTTCTTTGAAAGTCTTTTCTCATGAAACTTTTAATGAGCATGCCCATGACCATGATATCTTTATAATGATAACTATTTTTAGGCAATTTTGGTTTTGTTTTGTGCCTCTTTCATTACCTCTGCCCGGCCTCTTTCTGGTTGACTAACTTTGCACTTGCCGATATTTTTTTGTCTCTTTTAAGTTTTTTTTGACAACTTCTCAAGTTAAGTTTTTTTAACAACTTATGCTTAACTGTTTAAATAAATTGATTGGGAATTTTTTTGTTAAATTCTATTGTTTTTTTTCATTTGCGTGCATATTTTTATGCAAAATTTTTGCAAAACACGTAATCATTATTATCTTTCTCCTTTTATACTCACTGTGTTTTTTCTCTCTCTGACTTTTTTGCGTTTTATTAACAGATTCTATTATTTAAAGAATTTTTTGTCAGAATAATTAAAGAATGGATTTCACAAGCTTTCACTCACCTTTTATTTTATTTTTTGTTTTTTGTTTTGTTTTGTTTGTCTTTGTAGAATTTTAAATTTTTGCTTGGCTTTGAATGAACAATGAACTTCTTAATAATGTACCGTTAGTTGAAACGGTACTTCTTCGTAGACAATAAATAAATTTATTAAATCAAAAAACTCGTTTCTTTGTTGGTGAGTTCGTCGAGTGTATTTATTCGTCCGGCGACTTAGATGGTGGTGGTACGTGCGCCGTTGGCATCAACTGAACCAACCAACCAAGCGTTGACACAATTTCTCCAGTCAGTTTTAGAATGCGCAATATATTATTCTATTCTACTGTTGTTTTTCCCGTTCTTGTTGGTGTTGTTGTCGAATATGCCATGCTAATAATATAATTAATTTCTCTTCTGTTAGTTTGTCTAATTTTTTCTCCCTTTTTTGTTAATGAAAGGTCAGAACAACCTTATTTTTTGTTAATTTCTAGAAACTGTGTTCGGACTTTCTTTAGTTTTAAGTACGTAGTTTAAATTTTATACTATCTTAGATAATATAACAAGAGGTTTGTAATTTTTTTGAATAATTCAATTTGAGTATTTTAACAAAACAAAAATAAATTCAGTGAATTATTTTTGTAGAAATAGTATTGAAGTCGAAATCTTCTGTAGTTTTTGTTTCTAGTGTTATAGAATGGAGAAGGTTCGGTGTGTTTATGGAAATTTAAGAGAGCACAATTTTATAACTGATATTATTTGTAAGATTCTCAGTTCCAAATCTCTAAGTAGAACCGGAGAAAAAGCTTGAAAGTTTACTGTTACTGTTACTGTTACTGTTACTGTTACTGTTACTGTTACTGTTACTGTTACTGTTACTGTTACTGTTACTGTTACTGTTACTGTTACTGTTACTGTTACTGTTACTGTTACTGTTACTGTTACTGTTACTGTTACTGTTACTGTTACTGTTACTGTTACTGTTACTGTTACTGTTACTGTTACTGTTACTGTTACTGTTACTGTTACTGTTACTGTTACTGTTACTGTTACTGTTACTGTTACTGTTACTGTTACTGTTACTGTTACTGTTACTGTTACTGTTACTGTTACTGTTACTGTTACTGTTACTGTTACTGTTACTGTTACTGTTACTGTTACTGTTACTGTTACTTCATGTTAAGTTCTCCCTCCTTCTACTGTGCATAAATGAAGTGGTCAGTGCTCTGTCCTTCCACGATTGCAATCTTTCAAATTTTTTTTTAATGTTTGTTTATTAACTTTTTCACACCTACGACCGACTGCTTTCAACACCGTTTCGACCGTGGAATGATATGTCAAGGTAAAGAAAAGAATGGCGTTGATGATGACAACTTGCATACAACGGCAGCAATCATATTAACAGCAGCAACAAATAGACGAACGAATAAAAGATGACATTGATTGATGATGATGATGATTAATTTTGTAGCAACTTTTTTAAAAGTTAGAATTTAGACTTCTCCTCTTTTTTTTTAGTGGGCGTTTAGTGGGTTGATTATGTTGCGCCCTAAGATTGTCTGGGATTAGCTTTTCTTCTTTTTCCCTAAATTTTCTTCAATTTTTTTAAGTAAACTGAAAAAACTTTATCCCGTTGATTAGAAAACAATTTTTGTCTCTATTTATTTATTTCTTAATACAAACGGTGTATTTGTTTGTTTGTCCGTCTGTATGCCTGTCTCTGTCTGTTTGTCTTTTTTGACAGCATCTTGTTACCTTTACTTTTGTTACTTTCCTTCTCTCCTCGTTTTTCTCTGCCCACACTGACATTCTCCTTCTCTCTTTTTTTGTCTCTTGCGGCAAAATGAATTGTCTTTTGAATTGCTGTAATGTTTTGCGCACTGGAAAATAATTTCGAAGACATGGTTTTTCTTTTTTTAAAGAGTACATACTATATACGAATTTGGAAAAAAAACTGCTGTTAATTTTAATTTGATATGAAAAAAGTGTTGTTTTTTAAACATATCTTTTTAATTTATCCTCGGCATTTGCATTGCTCCACGTATTTTCAATATTTATCAATTTTCTGAATTAATTAATTTTCTAAAATGTTTTTCAATTTATTGTGATTTCAATTTTTACTACATTTTTGCTAGAATGGGCGACTATTTACACTCTAAACTTTTTTAAAAAGCATCGTACCGTGTTTACCGTAATAATATTATCCTAAAAAATACTCTTGCATTTGTATTAATTTTATGGATTTTTTAAAAATACGTTAGAAAAATATTTTTATGTAATATGTCCATATCCATAAATTTCATTTCAGTTATTTTGTTTAGCGCGCTGTATAAATTTAGTTTTCTCTTCTCTGAAGAGCTTTTAATTTTAATTGCTCGTAAATGACACTTACGGTCCATTTACACGAAACAACGTTGCGAGTTACGTTATTACTATTTCCTCAATCCTTTCCCTTTTTCTCTCTTCTCCTCCTCCTTATTTTGCTTTTCCAGCACATTTGATACACTCGTTCTTTACACAGGCACACTTTAAAAATATTTCCTTTTGTTTGTGTAAGTATTTTGAACATAGTGGTGAAGCATCATCGTTCATTACTTTCTAATGCTTTACCATTATACGAATGCTTTCGGATCAACCATCGCTAGTAGTACAGACAGACCAAAATCCCTTTTGTCTGCTCTTCTCTGCTCTGCAACAGCAACAACAACCACAATATTCGCTCAATTAAAAGTATGAAATTTCATTTCCATTGAAATGAACCAAAAATCATTATACACACGTAGTGTAGTTACTACGGATGGTAGTGATGATGATGGTGATAATGAAGACTCGAAATATTGTGTAATGGAAACGACAGAGTAGATTACTTTCGGTTTATTCGGTTCATTGCGAGACAAGAAGAAAATAAAGTTTAGTTAAGTTTTATTTTTTTTTCGGTTTTTTTTTGCAAATTTTTCATTGACCATCTACAAAAGCTACAGACCAAAAATCAATCAAACAATCAGTAACTACAAGAAATACGATAATCTACGATATTAACAAGTAATTTTGTAGAAATGGACTAAAAAAAAACTATTGTTTTCATTTTACAAATATAAATTCTTATTAAATTTTTGTGCATTTCCTTCAAATAATGACTCTCTTACTGCGCTTTTCCTTTTTACCTTTTTACAACTTCTTTTGCCCACAAATAAATTGATTACTTGAAAGTAATCAGTTTGCTTTCCTTAACCCATGCCTGCCGCCGGCGGCACATCACCACAGTTTTTACTTTGCTCAATTTTTTTAACAATTTTTCATTACGATTAGGATAGACGAATATATGCAACCCAAGCCTTCCCCATCATGGGTATGCTTGCTTTTCTCCGTGTGTGCCTTTTGAAGCATAAACAGTTTTGTTGGAGTTGTTGCTTTCTCCCGTCATCATCAGCATCAGCAGTAGCTGCAGCTGCAACATTACTATACGCTTTAGCTACAAAAGCTGGAAGGATGAGTGCGCAGTATTTCATTGTTTATCCTTGATTTCGTTTATTCTTGTGGTTAATTTTGTAACTTTTTGTAAAACAGACATTCGTTTGAAATGTTCTGCTCATATCATGAACAGAAGTAAAGATAATTATTATTTCCTTTTCTCTTTCATTCACTTTTTTTTTAGTTTTCTTACTCCTTGTGCCACCCTTTTCTCCCGCTATTATTTTCTTATTTTCTGCACAAGCGTTTAAAATTACGGTAATGATTTTATGTTTGCTTTTGAAAGGTTTGCTTTTGGTAGAGAAAAATGCTGCAATCGTGTATCAGGTGTTGCCGATTTTTAATGCTTAGTTCTGCCACATTTTTTTTCTTCTTAATACTTTTTTAAAGCTCTTTTATAAATTCAATAACAAGCGAAAAAAATGACGATTTTTTATTTAAATGAAATTTATTTTATTTTCTTAAATTTTGTGGAATTTTTCTAGTTGCCTCGGTTTTTTTTTAAACTAAATTTTAGTTGTATTTTTAACTAATTTTCTTCAGAAGCTTTATAACTTTTCTTCTAATAGATATTTCGATAAAGAGAAAAAGTATTTGATTCTCTTCAAAATTTGTTAAGTTCTCTGCTTACCTTATTGTTGTTTTAACTAAGTGTTGTTTAGATTTTTAACTAATTTTTTTCTGTTAAAAATTTGTTAGTTTTCATTTTCTACTACAATTTCGTAGTTGGTAGCATTTCTTTTAGTATTCAGACTACATACGAGTATTTGCACGTTTTTGCTAATAAATTAATTAATATTTAATACATTTAAGACATGTCCTTTCTTTATAATATTTTTGTAAAAATAGTTGCTCAGAATTTTCATTTTGGTTGCTAAAATTGCTAAAATTATTGTATATAATTCTCTTTACTATGTAATTTTGCTTCAAATTTCTCTCTAAAATTTGTGCTTTCCTTTAACTTTTAAACATTTGGTTTTTCTTCCAGTGTTATTGTCAATTTTTTTTGTGAGTCCTCATATATAACCTTTTTGGCTTAAGAGTTCCTCTAAGAAGACATTGCGCTCTTAAATGAAAATTAATTATTTGGCAAACGCAGCTGTGATTTCAGGCAACCACCTCTTCGTGCCTCTGTCTACTGAAAGGTTAATATAAACCTCATTCCACAACTTCGTTTTACTATTATATATTTTTCCTTTTCTCCTTCTCCTCTTCTATCTGCTTCATTCCCTCTGCCTTCCCCCCCTCCGTCACTAACATTCATCCAGAAATACATTATGCAGTACGCGTCATAGCTCGCGGCAGGTTAAGGTTGAGTTTGTTGGATTCATCTCAAAAAAAGTCTATTCTGAATTTTATTCGTTTGTTTACTTGTTCTTCAATAAAAAAAAAAACTTCAAAAACAATTTAATTCAATTTTTAATAACTCTAGAGCTCTAGGAGTGGACCATGTAATTTGTGTTGTGGGTGGAGAAGGAGGAGAAGGAGGCGTGTTTAAGTAAGGTTGGGGTTTGTTTTTTGGCATAACAAGGGCAAAAAAGGGACAACCTCTTACTTTAGCAGAATGAAGTAAGACTAATTATGGTCATTTCGTTTTTTTTTTTCGAAATTGTATAATCATTAAATTGACTCAATTTAAATTCAAAGTTATGGGTAAAGGGAGGGTCAATTTTAAGTGATGGGACTTGGGTACGTTGAGCAATCTGCGACGAAGTGCAGTCGGAATGTACTCGGAGCACTTTTTTCATGAAGCTATTGGCTAACTCACGACAAAGTCTAAAATGAAAAAATGAACCAGTAGGCAAACAGTCTAGTCTCTCTCTCTCTCGCTCTCTCTCTCGCTTTCTCTCTGACTGGTGATAAAAGCTAATTGAAAGCTATTGAAATATAGATAATGAATAACGGGTGCGCCATCTTTTATGTCGGTATGTAAACATTATAATTACATGTATAATAAATAATTATAGAATAATTACATGTTTACATTGAATAATGACTTGAGTAAACATGTTTTTAAAACGTCAATTCAGTACAATTAACCATTAATTAAGTGATGAAAAACGTAGCAAAAAGGGCACATTTTGCTTTGGCCAATATAGGCGGCCACTTGACAGATGTTGTATTCCAAAACCAGTCCAAATAAATTGAAAAGCATCCAATTAAATAAAAATACCTCATATATGGAAATCGGTTGTGTTTTTGTCCAAAGTTATTTAATATCCACATAACGACATAAAAGATGGCGCACGCGGTAAAATAGAAATTGACTGGCTGTTTCTAATTAAAAGAAGGACGAACAGACGTCGAACAGAGTACACCAGACCAGACCTCATAATCATCTGTTTGTGTGTAAACCAAGCATTCTTCCTCTCCCTCCTCTCGCTCTCTTCATGTCATCTACATATTTTCTAGTCCTTTAAAACGTTTTCTATCTACGAGTATATCTTATTCTAAGCTTTAAATCCCTAAAACCATATTTTGATTAATATCCTTTTCTTTGATTGTCTTCGTGTTGCTGCTGTCTGCGTACTGGTTCACGGATTAGCTAACATACTGCATATACATACAAACGGACGGACGTATGAGCGGACAAACAGACACAGACAGCAGCGAAATTATAACCTTCATCACCACAACACAATTTCAGTTTCAGGTTACCGCCCGAACCTCCCGAAATGAGTTCCGTTTTAAGTCAATTAGGTACGAGTAATCGGTAGGTAGTATGAGTACTCGCGCATATCGTCGTCGTTTAGGTACAAATTGATTTATGCTATGTTAACCAAAGCGCCATTATTAGCCTCAAGTGTTTTGTTTTGCATCAGCGTTGTTGCTTTTGGTGTTTGTTGTTGTTGTTGTTGCTACTCTTATGGGTATATGATATATGATTGTTAATAATTGGTTAAGTGTAATTAGTTAAAGGATTAAAGCTACCTCCTCTATAATGTATCATATTGTGACGTCATATGGTTTCCGTTTAAGTAAAAAAATGTTCATAATTTATTATAATAAAAAAGCGATATTGCATTATATCCTTGTGTCTATCATGAAATGTTATTGAGAGTAAAATATTCGTTGACAGAAAAGTTAGAAAATGACTGCCCAAAAGAAATTCCACACTAGAAAGAGAAAGTACGAGTATATTATGCAATTTTTAATTTTCTCAAAACCTTAGCAAATACTAGAACCTTTTTGGTGAGAATATATGTAGGTACCTTTGTGAAAGATGGCGCAAATTAAAAAAAAAAGAAACTGTTTGGAAATAAACAGAAACTGCAGAGAATTTATATGCTTTTTGTATTAAAAAAAAAAACAATAAAAACAACAAAAATTTGTAGTCCAGCAATGTACAATATGTATTGAGTACATACTGTTATACCAATACGCACAGAGAGAGAGAGGGAGAGACAGAGAGAGAGACAGGACTGAATTATTTGTCTTTTTACTTACTTTTTCATTATTTTATGTAGTTTTTTTTAAGGATTCGAGTTCGAATTTTCACTCCGTCATGAGAAAAATTAAATAAACAAAATATATAGTATGTTTATGTCATTAAGAAAATTAATTACATTTTATTTTTATTTGTTATTTGTTTATTTATGTCCATTGCTTTATCATTGTTTTACTGCTTGGTGGAAAATATTTATTGTATAATGTACGAATGTGTTAAAACGAAAAAGGCAGAAACGAAATTTTGCACAAAGAAACAAAAAAAAAAAACACACTAACACACACACACACATTTATTTTTTATAACAACATTCATTGAATTTCGAGTCGACTGGACGACTCTCCCTTATTTGGTCTTGTCTTGTCTTTTGCTCTCTACCTTTCTCTCTCTCTCTCTCTCTCTCTCTCTCTCTCTTTCTCTTTCTGAAATAATCAACAGAGCTATCCGTTATTTCATTAATAATGAATGAGTTCGTTTTATGCGTAACCAACTCAAAACATATTTCTCCTCTTGCGCCCTGTGTTGGCCTTTTTCCTCTTCTCTTTGGCTTGGTCCTTTTTATTTACCACCATACCACCTTCGTCCTTCGTCCTTCACATCAACATCAACATGTTTCATCAACATTCTATTTTCTCTCCTTTTTAAAATAATTCAAATGCAAATCGCTGTGATAAAATATTGCAATTACTAAAATAACAGCAACAGCAACATTGATGATAGGAATACCACCAACAAGAAAGAACAACACTATCGACAGCAATAACAACAAAATCTATCGTACAAGAGTCAGAGAGTGACATCGACGATTATTTACGTAAAAACATACAAACAACACTCTTCCGCGGCCTGCTCCTTCCGTTCATTAAAACATATACCAAACCACATGCATTACATGTTGTTGTTGTTGTTGTTGGTTTTGTTGAGTTGCAACTAACGCATTTGTGCTGAAATCCTTTCTGTTGTCACACACACACACACAAACACATACGTCCTTTGGTTACTGAAGTGAGATAGATATTCATTCCACCATCATCAGGCGTACAATAAAAACAAAGAACAACAACAATAAGCAGAATGAAAATATGTTTGTGTTACAGAGTTGCCGTTATTTGCTGTTGTTGTTGTTGTTGTTGCTATACCAAAAACACTTTCAGTAGAGTCACTCATTTTACAAATAAAGTTGAGAAGACTCATCGAATTTTTGTCATTCCCTAACGATCACCTTCAAGTTTATGCGTCGTTTGAAGTGCGTTCCCTTTCACCTCCGCTCCTCTTCTTCCTTCCTTCCTTCCTTCCTTCCTTCCTTCCTTCCTTTCCGCCTTTCTTTTGTACTCTCAATTGAGGCAATACACTTCAAAAGGATGTCTTGAGAATGTTATTGACAGCTTTTTTATTGCCATTATCATATCATCTCTCATGAATATTAAAAGGTTCAATTCTTCTCATCAATAACTCAATATCTATACTAAATAGCTAATTTATTTATTTATTAAAACTGTCCCTGCATCCCTCTACTCCTTCCCCCCTTAACAACCAACTCACTCTCAAGAACTTAAATTTGCCCTTTGTTCATAAAAGCAAAGAAATTCTTTAATCATCGTTAGGGAGAATCTTGGCAACCATCATTCAAAGTAAAATAAAGCATTTTGATTAAAGTCGAAAAATTTTCAAGCTTTTAAAGCCTAGAAGTATGCAGACTTTTTTTTTATAGGAGGGTTTTTGTACTGTCTAAAAGTGTGCATAATTTTTGTAGTCCTTGAAATAACTCGAAATAAAAAACTGCAAAAAATACGTCCTCGAAATATGCAGCATATTTTTCAGGCTTTGAAGTGTGCTACATGTTTGCAATCCTTGAAGCATGCAGTATGTTTTGCAATCTTTGAAGTATAAAGTATGCAGCAATCTTTGCAGTATGCAACATTTTTGTGAAATAAATATTATTATTATTATTCTTATTTTGAGAAAATTGAAATAAAAAAGTGTTTTAAATACATAACACTTATTAACTTTACGAAAATTAATACGTATCTACCTTTTTTTCTTTTATGTAAATTATTACAGCATTTTTTTTCTCTCCTACGCAGACACAAAGTGTCATAATTTTTTTTTTTGATTTTTGACAGTTTCCAAAAGTGTCGCCCTCGTCGTTCGTTGTCAATCAATCAAATTTTTTCTCACCTTCGTGCATCGGAAAAGCTAAAGACACTTGCAAAGTTTCAAAGTTTTCTGACACAAAACGTGATAAAGCAAAATGCTTTTAATTAATTTTAAGGAAAGTTTGAAAAATAAACGAGTAATCATCACGACGCGTGGGGGCGGGATGAAGGGTTGTGAGGGCCACGAAAGTCAGTTCGTTTTGCGTTCATCGATGTGTGTTGGTACCGTTATGGAGCCAGGCCAACTGTGAAAAATGTCAGCAATTAGAAAATTTTACCGCAACACGGCAACGAATAGATCAGCAACATCTTCTCTAAGGTTTTAAAATCAATACAATTTTGAGGGTGCACATAAAAAAAATTGCTAAAAATTTTCTAAAAATAATTCATGCTCTTTTTTTTCTGTCTTTTCGTCAGTGTGTGTCATCAACTATCAAAATATTTTGAAAAAATTCAGTGAATCCGCTCACAAAAATTCGCTTCACGTTTTTTTTTTAGTTGAGACTTATTTATTTAATTTTTTAGAAAACAAATCAAAGAAAATATTAAAAAATTAAGCTAAATTCATAAAAAAGAATATTCGAATTTTATGAAACTGAAAATGTATATAAATATTATTTAGAAAATTTATTATAATTAATTGATAAAATTTGTCTAAATGAATTTCTTTTTATTTCTTCTCGTTTTAGGTAAGTCCATAATAAAAAATACTGGCTGCAGATTATTCGGGCAAAAGGAAATATATATACAAATACAATAACTATTCATCGATGAGTATATTATTTATAATTTATTTAAAAAATAGCTATTTTTTCTAACGTTAAATTATTACAGAAACCTGATTAAGCATTCAAAAATCGATTTATTCTTATTTCTGAATAAATTACTACAAATGTAGAGTTCAAATCCTTTCCCTAATATTGTCATCGTCTTTTACATTACATACAATACAAAGATAAAAACATGCCAGTTCATAAAAAAATAGCAGATAGAAAAGTTTTAGAATTTTGTTTATTCAGAAACTTTTATCATAAACCTGATATAAATTATTTTCTAGATGTAGACTATTTACGACATTGCATTTTTCCAAAAACAAAACAAACAAAAAAAAAAAAAAAATACGCTACACACCTTTTCACCAAATATAATTTTTTTTTATTTTTTATTTTTTTGTTCTTGTTTTTGGTTTTTTTTTTAATTTTTATGCAACACCTTGAGACCTATTTTTAAATTTTCTCGAATAAAACATCTGTATCTTGAAAACAAAATATCTATTGTGGTTGTTGTTGCTGTTGCTAGTGCTATTGCTGATGTTGTATTCAAGAGTTTCCTACTTTTTTTTATTTTTCCCAATTAATTTTGTGATGTTTTTCGTTACGTAACTAAGAAAATAAAAAGAAAAAAAAACAATAATAATATGAGGCGTGTTTTTTTTTTTTGAAAGTGATGTATGTCCATTTTTTTCTTATTTTGAGATATTTACAGATTTGTTTCATAAAAATTTGTTAAAAATTAAAATTGTATAGATCTTTTTAAGAGATAATCCTCTAAATTGAATGATAATATAAACAGCATATAAGAATAAAAGTTTTCTCATCATTAACTCAATGTTTTCTTGAAGTGGACTTACACCACTTTCACCAAAGAAAACGACTTATTTTCGAAAGAAATGAAAGATTCTGAATATTTGAAAATTTTCAATTTATATTTAAATTCACCAACACCACCATCCCGCTTAGTGGATGCTATGGTCAACAGATAAATAATAATATTCCATTTGCCGCGATGTCTATAAATATAACATCATCATCATCATCAGTAAGTGTGTTTGTGTGTATCACGATATCACGCCTACCTCAAAGTGTGACCAATCAGTCAACAGTGTATTCAAAGAAATGTTACCTGATTTTTCGGTGCGGGGCAAGGCAAGTAAAGACTGCCTGACTGACTGTCAGTCAAGCCGGCAGGCAGCCAGAAGAAGAAGAAGAAGGAAGTATTTGTTTTGGCCAATTTTTTTCAGCTTCAGAGACATTTGCTATGGTTTAAAAATATACAAATATCTTAACAGATAATATTTGGAAAATTTTTTTGGCATGGATTCTAAGATTGAAATTTTTGAGAAGAAAAAGGAGGCAAAATTCTTATTTTCTCGCTATGTATCGTTAAAAAATAAAATTTGCTAATGAAAGATATTGTAGTGGGAAGGGCTTGAATTAAGGCGGTTGTTTAAGATGATGCTGGAATATGCACCCTGTATATTCCATAAACTCCTAAACTTGTATTCAACTTTATCACCAACGAGTTATCGACCCTTCCTTATCCGTTTTCTTCCGTCTTTTGTCGTACAAGAGAAGTCATTATCTCGACTTGACTACAATAACTTGTAGCCGCTCTACAAAAACGGCCTTTTTATCACACCTTCTCTTCCATTTCTCAACATACCATCCATTCTTCTTCTTTTTTTTCAATTTTGCCTTCAATGAGTACACAATGTTCACTGTCGTTGTTTACTTACTATATTCTTTGATAGTCTTTTACGTTTCCAAGTTAAATTGAAACATTTATGAATTGTCGGAGAACTGACTACCAACACAATAAAGAAAACAACAACAACAACTACTACTACTACCACCACACGACTACTACTAAAATAATGATAATGCAATCTGTTGACCGGAAATTGCTTTATTGTTGCTGCTGTTGTTGCTGCCGTTGCCCTTGTTATTATTATTGCCATTTATATTGATTAAATGAGTCTGAGTGTGAGATTTCTCTTTGATTTTAGAGAAACCATGGTCGTCTTTGCCGCGTTTTGAAAAATTTATTGAATAATTGACAATGTTAAGCAACAATATATGAGCATATAATGAACCAACGAAGTTATGACTCTGTATTTTGGGTTTCCCGGTATTTCAATTATCATTTAAGTATGAATGCATATATAGCAAAAAAATTATTGACTTGTAATTGAAAACAAAAATGCCTAACCTTTGAAATTAAAGTTTGTAATTGGTTCCTCAATGGAATATGTACTCATAAGGTTGCCATAGAGGAATAAAAAGTTTCATAATTGTCCTGGTAGAGTCTCATAAGATTCTTTGTGTTTTGTTGCTTTTCTTCTTTAAAATCCTTTAACATTATTAAATTTTTTTTGAAAGCAAATTTTTTTCTAGTCTAACTTTCTACCGAAATTCCTTTCATTTATTCCTTTCACCCACTGTTGGCACACTGTCCTCCTCCAGACACCCGCTCCTCAACGCAGTAAAAAAATCTATTTTAAACTATATAAAAAGCTTTTATTTTCTTTATTGTGATGAAAGAATATGTACTCTACGGCACTTACGGCATTTATAAATTCGCTTTTCATACTTAAATTCAATTAAGTGCGAGTACAGAAGAGACATGACGTAGAGAAAAAAAGATCAAAAAAGTAACGTGTTTTCTCACGTATGTATATTTTATGTTATACTCGTATACGATCCGATCATGTGGTGGCCTGCTGTAACAATTGTCGTTTTAAATGAGATTTTATTGAGTTAAATTAATTTTTATTAGTTTTTGTCGCCCCTTTTTTGTATGGTATTATTTTGTTGTTATATGAGAGAAGACGAGGTCAGAGCATAAAGTGGAGATGACGGTAGCGAGTTCTCCGGATATGGGTGAAAAAGAAATGTATTTATTGTATAAAAGGGCTTTTTAAATTCTACATACGAGGACTTCTTATATCAAATAAGTTCAAGTATTTCTTGAGACACAAAATTTTAGGAAGTAAAAAAAAAGTTTGCCAGAAGAGTCGATTTGAAATAGATTCATTGCAAAAAAAACTTCATCTCATATATTTTTACAGCAAATTTGTTATTTTATCCTGCGATAAAAATCATCATATTAGTATAAAGACATGTTCGTGGTCTCATCAGATTTTAGAGGAAATGAAGGAAAGCGAATCAAGTATAAGAAAATATTAAATTATTTTTAAATAAATAAATCCAAATCACGACAATCACCCCTCCACGCCTCTCCGAAATACTGAAAATCTCGTCGGTGATAAAAAGAAATCCAGCCATCAACATACGAAAATATACAAAACACGCATCAGGAAACAACAAATAAATCGCACAAATCACAAAAAGTAACAAAAAACGGCAAATAAGAAATCATGGGTAAAAAAACAGCCAGAAAAAAGAAGGAAGACTGAAATAAAGACATAATAACGGACCTGCTGTTCAAAGGAAGAAAAAAAAAACCCATGAAGCATGAACAAATTCATGCTCGAATGAAGGCTCTCCCGGGAAATCAAAACAGATCAAAATGTCATCCTTAAGGACTCAAATTTGTACAAAATGACAGGTCGTAAAAAACAAAAAAAAAAAAAACAAGAAAGGGACAGACAATCAAAATGATATTTAAGTGTTTCATGTCTTGAATATACGAATATATCACGCTTCTTATGGCAATAATCCGAATACTTTTGGTCTTCGGTGATTTGTGGGTTGAGTTTGTTAAGTTTGGAGAATATGTGAAAAAAGAGGCGGACAGAAAACGGTTATTCTGCGCGTTTTTTTCTCATTGGCTTCATCAATAAAAATAATCCTAAAGTGGATCAGAAGGTATAAATATATTGAAAGAGGGAAAAACCGGAAACTTTTTTAATATTAATTTAATTAGTTTTTGACAAATATATTAATAGTTTTTTCGTTAAAAGCACTATAGTTTGTTTTATACAAAATTTTGTTTTGTTCATAAAAATAAATGTGGTTTTCACTAAATATGATATAAAAAGCAAAAGAATTTCATGTTAAAGGAATTGAGCTACATTATAACAATTTTTTAGATCACAAATTGTCTGTTAGTTTCATAAAATATAAGTAAAAATTTTTCAGATCTGATTTAATAACTCTTCAAATAATAAAATTTGTATTCAATATAAAAAAATAAATTCTATTGTATTAAAAATATCTGTTAGTTTACCAAAATATCTTTGCCCGTCAACCACAAAAAAGTGTTAAAAACTCACCAACACTCACAGTTTGTTTGTCTATTTTAAACACTATAGAAAAAGTGTTAATGAAACCTGTGAAGAGGAGGATAGATAAGTACATAACGAATGGGGTGTTTCCACCTCCGCCTCTCTCAGCGCAACAGTCCTCATCTCTCTCAGAAAGTCAAACGACACCAAATTTTTCTTGTTTAAATTGACACTTCTTCCCAAACGCATTTGCACGACTTAATAGATAAGTTTGTTGTCACATTTTTCTTTTTACTGAAAAATTGGAAAAGAAAATATTTGCTCTTCTTTTAAATTTTGCCGCCCTTTATTTTTATCATTTACAAAATGAATGCTTCAAACACCAAAAAAATGGCAAATAAAGTAAATCGGTATCTTCGGTGTCGTCGTTATTGATTTCAAACTTGTCGAAAGAATGAAAAAAACAGTTAAAAGCAATCAACGGTAATATAATGAGATTGTTATCTGCAATGATAATTACTAACAGCACAAAAGGCAAGGCAAAAAAAAAATTCCACGAATTTAAAATGACTGCATGTAAATATAAAAAAAAATATTACTCGTATGATGATAATCTTAATGAAGATTGACATAATGTTGAAAGTGATGAGAAAACTGTTGATTGATGATGAGAGAGTTGTTGCATTTTTTTTAAAGACCGATGATGATAACGAATTTTTGATATAGAGGGGGAAGGTTATGATTGATGTTGAAGAAAGGTAATGATGACATTTATGATTTCATACAGATGATGCTGAAGAAGTGATAATTTTGAGTGAATGGTGATGAAGAGAGAGAGAGAGAGAGAGGTGTTTGAGATGAAGATGATGAAATGAAAATTGTAACGTACTTAAGAAGATGACAATATCGTAGAAAATGACAGTGAAAAAGATGTTTTTGAGGGTTATACGATATTATATTGAGGGAGATGACCCTCCCTTATCGAAAAAGCCTAATAATGCCTAAGGAGTAATATTTCAAATCGATTGTTTTACCATTAAATCTGTTGAAAGATCTTAACAATTAACCACTCTCAAAAATATGTATGCATATTGAAAACCTGCAAAAATATAGTTTTAATTTTCCTCCAAATTCTCGTATAATTTCGTATAATCTCGTATATTCTCTCTGACGATGAAGACATCTTTTTCCCTAAAATTTGTTTTTCGTTGTTAATAAATGTCATGAACTGCTTTGAAGAGCGCGGGTACTTAACAATACTTCAGAATATAACCCTTAAGCGTATTCTTTGTCTTATGGATGCTGGCAAGGCCCAGAACAATGTTGTCTGTGTATTTTGTTGGTGAAATTGTGTGATACTCTTCACTTTAGAAGAGCTCCTCTTAAGGATAACGACGGACGTTATTTTATATGGCAACATTTATATATATGTATGCACTGGCTATTTCTATTATTGTTGTTGTTGTTGGAGCTGATGATGTCTTTTGTTTGAGATTATTAGTGTGTTTACAACACCAGACACTAAACATGAAAGGAACTGCACTTCATACTGAAGTGTACCACTTGTAGGTTATAATAAATATTGTGCAATTATTGTACGCTTAAATACTACAAACAACACTTTATACGATCAGGCACACACTTGTTGAATAAAATTTTGATTTGAATTTTTGTTTGTATCATTATCAGAAACTTCCAGAAATTTAATTGTAATAATAAAGGAGAAAAAAAAATTGCATTGTCCATAGCTTTACAAAAACAAAATAAGATTTTTGGGAAAAATTCACTACGAATAATGATGACAATTTAATCACCTTTCATTATTTAAAGACTAAATTAATTAAATTGAAAAATTATAAAAGTTTATCATAACAATTTAAATTAAACACCGAGAAAAACGAAAAAAATGCACCAAAGAAATTTTTTGCCACGAGTATAGTATGTCTTTTAACCTTAATAAGATTCATACATCTCTCTCTCTCTCTCTCTCTCTCTCTTTCTCTCTCTTGTGTGTGTCTCCCTGTTTGTTGTACTTGTTGTTATTTTAATTTAGGTTAAATTGTCGCATAAATTTGTCTTGAACAAAGAATGTTAAAGGAAAATAATTGCACATAATTTCTAATAATTTTATAATTAATTGAGGTTTAAATATTTTGTAGAAAAAGCGAAAAAGCTACACAAGGTTGTGAATGCTGTTAAAACCTCAACATTCCCAAAAATTCATTGATGACAAATCGTTAATAAAACACTGACGAAAACAACTCAAACATTTTGACAAGACTACGGAGAAAGTTCTCCCGTCAAAAACAGAAAAACAGAAAATAACATTAATTTTCACATAAATTCATTTCTCAGAGGGAAAAAGTATTATTGCTTTAGTAATAACAATACTAATTATACAAATTTTTACTAACGGTTTTTAAATACCGATAACACTTTCCTCATCAGTCGTCGGTTTCATTCATTGACGACAATTCATTCTCAACGGCCTTCAACAATATCTTTTTACTCTCGTCTGCATTGTCTTGGTTGACAATCGGAGAATTTGTTTGAAATCTCAGTCATCGACGTTTTGTATGGACCATTCAACATGATTTCATGTACGATGCTGAATCGTCATGCATGATTCTTTTATGTTCTCTTAAAGGCATAAAATGAACTAGAAAAGAAAATGGAGAGAACGAAACTCAAACTTTCGCATGAATTTCTGGTGTGAGAGGAGAGAGAGAGATATTGTGGTGTTGGCTGAGAGTCTCTCAGAATTTATTGCAAACATTTTCACACACTCGTCGCTTCTGTTGACATGCTGACATTTTACAGTTGTAACATTTGTCATAATTTATGACAATTGTATAGATTTTTAGTGGTTCTGTTCGTGGTAATGCTGTGTACGTTTTTGCGGTCTAGAAACATATTTCACATTCCCCCCCTTTCCCCCCATACTCTTTTTATTCTCTTTTCCTTGATAATCTTCCCCCTTTTTTCTTCTGACGCTTGATGCTATTCGACCAAAGGGATTGCGGTGACATGGTAATGATGTTGGTGATGGTTGCACGAGTGTGACACTTTTCTAGTTAATTATAACCAATTAAATTCTAACATAATTATAATTGTGCCAAATAAATCATGATGAATTATGAGGCTATCAAAAAATTATGAAATATTTAAAGCAGTTTCCAAAGGCTTTTTTCTTCCGAATTAATTTCGAGAAATTTCCGACAAAAATTCTTGTTCTTATGGAATAGCTCGAGATCTAGTGAATTATTTTGAGATTTATATTACAGATTTAAAATAAGGTTTTTGAACGAATTGAAATATATTAAAAAAAAATAGTTTAGTGTTTTTTGTTAGAAACAAATAATTACTCCAAATGATTTATTTAATTATCACATGAGATGTAAAATAAGAGTATTTGTCACAAAAGTTCAAGATACAAAATAAGAGCAAAATATATAGCCGAAGAAACCTAAGAGTTGCGTAAAATAGTTTATGCGCGCCCTCAAGCAATAAATCATGTCAAAACCGCAAAAAACCAATTTCAATTTTGTTTGTTTAAAGTATAGTTTTTTATCCTTTTTTAATTTGAACATATTAAGTTGAATTTGAAGCGAAAAATCGTCGTAGAAGTAGTAAAATGACACAATAGTGAAACGACACTAAAAGTACTAAATTCACTAAAAGGTACATATGCGTGAAACGAATACTAATAGTGTAACGAACTTTCAGGGAAACATCTTAAAAGTGAAACGACACTCTAAGTGAAGCAATACTAATAGTAAAACAAAATATACTTAAATTGGAACGACACTAAAATTGAAACGACACTAAAAATGTGAAACACAAGACAATAGTGAAACGACATTACAAGTAAACTACGTACATATGTACATATACTAAAAGTGAAACGATACTAAAAGTGCAACGTTACTAGTGAGATGACACTAAAATAAAACGACACTTCCATAGAGAGGGCACAAAGTGCTTTCTGGTTTGACGTTTTACGAGTACAATTTGTAAGAAATTTTGTTAACGTAATCGATTGGAAATTTAGGATTTCGGTCAGGATTTCGGTCAATTGTAGGTATGTGGGATACCCCCAAAGAGATCATAATTGCGGTATTTTTTTTAACAATTACGAATTGGTAAAAAACCTCATGAAACGCATTTTTACAAGAAAGAGAGGGTGTGCTCCCTAAAGTAGTCACAAGAAATAACATATTTTAATCTAAATAATTTTTTTTCTACAGGCGATTTTTAATGCATCCTTTTAATCCCTGAGCTTTTCGCGATTTTTTTATAGTTTTTTTATTTTTTATAGTTTGTTTTTTTAATTGGTTTTCTTTGATTTATCTTTATTTTTTTTCTTCATTTTGATTCTTCTCTTTTGTTTGTTAATTTTGGTTTGCTTCCGTGCTCCGTTGCTTTTCCTACGTCCTTTTCTTTTAAGCTATCTCTCTTTTTTAACAGTGTAATTTTCTGCCAGTGTTGTTGTTGTTGTTGTTATTATTGTTAACGTTTTATGTGTTTTTATATTGCACTTTTTAATTATTGCTAAATTTTATTGCTTTTGTTTTCATTATTAATGCCGCCCATTGCGTTTGTGATGCTGTTGTTGTTGTTATTGTTATTGCTTTCTCTTTTGTTTTTTGTTTTTTTAATTAATGATGTAAATTTAGTTAATTAATTAGCTACACGTCATATCATTTTTGTGCTGTTTAATGCTTGCTGTTTTTCTGGTGGTCGAAGAAAATGATTTTCAGGCTACCTTTCGATTAAGAAAGAAGGAAGGAAGGAAGGAAGGAAAGAAGGAAGGAAGAAAGGCACGGCTAGAAGAAAAAGCAGAATGGGTTGATGCCCGCAATAAATTATTGTAAATCGCGGCAGATGCGTTGAGTTAAATTAATTAAAAGGATTGTTAATATGCATGTTTAACAATAGCTAAAGACATTTGATTGTGTTTTTGTTGGTACCGATGCAGTGCACCGCCATCAACGTCATCGTAATCATTATCATTATCATTACTAAAAGATCTACTAGTACTAAACCTAAATACTACAAAAGTGTCTTTTAGTGTTTTAAATTTAATCAGAAAAATGTGTTAAATTTTCGTTTAAATGAAGCTAATAATGATTTTTGGCAAGAATAAAGAAAATTGCAATCGTAAATGGTTTTTTTTTTCAAAAAACAATGATTCATATTTTTTTTTCCTCTTAGTTTGTTTGTTTTAGTGAGTAATTTTGTTTACTATATCGCCGTGTTGTTGCCTAACACGCCTCTATTTTTTAATTTGACTTTTGTTTCTAGTAACCTTGATTTAAGTTCTGTTTTCTCAAAGAAAATTTGCGTTTTTTTGTTTTCGAGTTATTACTACATGCTTTTATGTAATTTAAATAACAAAAACGAACAAAATTCTTACATTTTATTGCTAAATTTAATCAATAACAGGAAATATTCAATTATTTTTATTTTGAATTTATGTACTTCATTTTTTTGCGCCAGATCTTTTTTATTGCTCTCAATTTCAGTGAAATTAAAATTGTTCGTAATCAATTTTATTACAAAATTAAATTTAATCGCATTAATTAAGTTTAATACAATTTTTTTATTAGGTAGGTACTTCTAAAAATTTAATTTTCTGCTTAATTAATTGGAAAAGTTTGTTGAGCTTGAGATTTGTTGAATTTAGGAAATAGGCGGAAAATTTTCCATTTCAGTTCGTTCGACCGGAGGAATTATTTTTTTTTATAATCACTTACAATCGGCCTGATGGTCGTGATGCAAACGGAAAAATACATTTCCGAAAATTGATCCGCAGATTTTTCTTAATATTACCAAAAAAGTACTTAAAAGCTATTTGAATTTATCAAAAAAAAAAAAAAAAAACACAACTCGGAAAATTAAAATGTTTCAGTCAATTTAAATTGACATCTCTTATTGAAAGACCCATCACAGTGAAAATAATTAATTGAAAAAATTAGTTATTAAAAATATGTAATAAAATTAAATTTTTCATTTTTTTAATAAGAGGTTCGTGTCTCAACTTAAATAGGCCACTGTCATGTATTTTCGTCATGATACAATAGTTCTGATAAAAGCCGTCTGCCGTCCTCCAGAAATTTATGCCCCGATTAAAAGAAGATTGACTCGAACCTCTAAAACTCTAAAACTAAGAAAAAATAAATTGCCTAAAAAAGGAGAGAAAGGTAGAACGAGAGCCAGAGAGAGAGAGAGTTATAAAGAGAGAGCCATGCGCTTTACATATGCCATGTAATTGTCACAACAACAGATAGACAGACAGACAGACAGACAGACAGACAGCCAGCCAGACGGAGGAGAAGATAAAAAGAAAACAAGCACAACTTTAGCCGGCTGTTGTTACTTGATAAGATTTTTCTTGTTTGCGAGTATATCCTTTGGCAAATTCAATTGGTAGTGTTTTCATTGGAAAATGTGATTGCTATTGATTGTCTGCCGAACCAGTTGCTCAGCCCGACAACATTTTCGCGGGGGATGAGGTATGTTACCTCGAAATATTATAATATTAGTTGCTCTCAAAATCATATGAAGTTTCATATGAAGTCGATAAATAGAAAGAATTCGTCTACGAGCTCATTTCCTCTTTCTTCTCCTGCTCCTCCTTCTTCTTCTTCTTCTTCGCACCTCTACATTCCGCCCGGGTTCATATAACCTTAAACGTTGTCCCTGGTTCATCGGCCTTTAGTAGGTACAAAGGCCGACCATTTTGTGTGTCTGTCATTGCTAAGTTTTTTCAAAACTGCCAACAGTTTTTAGCCTTTTTTTCCTGTTTTTTTGTTTGTTTGTGTTGTAACCTGTCTTCACTTCTCAGTACGTTTGCGTGTACTCGTATGTATGGTGGTTGTTGTTGTTGTGTCCTTTCGTCGCATCCTTAGCGGCACTGCATCCTGAATCTCGTCCAGGTTGAATATTTTATGTAATATTTTATATTTTTTAAATTTTTTTGTATGTACATATTTCCTTTCGGTTTTTTCCTTTTAGGAAAAATTTGCATTTTTCCCCCAAGTTTTGTTATCAATAATTTTTAGTGTTTGTGTTTTGTTTTGTGTTCACCTCCTTGCTGGCTTCTTTTTCACTTCACAGCAGGTTGAGGGTGTACATTATTGCTCCGTTTTGGTTGGTTTTGTTTTGTACCTTCCACAAATTAGCAAACCTGGCAGCGTTTTCGGTTTCCTTTTTCTTTATGGTTTTTGTTGATGGTACACTTTAATGGTAGAGGCAGTAAATGCTGCTGTTACGTTATTATATTGTCATTAATTTGTAAAGGTTACTGCGGGAAGCACATAATGGATATGATGAATTATATCGAAAGCGAAAGGTTTGAAGGGTGTGGCCATGAAATGAAGGAGCTCTATTTTTGCTTTGTCGTCTTTCTATTACAATGGTAATAGTAATGGTATTACAATCGTTTAACAATCATATGGTATATCAGAAGGACCTGACAACTATTTTGTCCTTGTCATCTTTCCGAGATCTTTTCTCTGATCTTCTAGTAATTTCTTTAGTGCTTTTCTCGTGATCTTTCTTATACTCCATCAGTGATCTTTGCTGTGCTCTTATAGCTCTAGCTACGAGTACGTCTCCAACGCTCTTCTACTGATCTTTTCTAGTGATCTAGTGATCTTTTTTGCGATCTTCGGGAGATCTATTTTGTGATCTTGTACAAAAGGAGTAACGGCATAGAATTACAGTATTTTGATTATGAAGCTATTTTTCATCACTTTTTCGTCTCTGCTCTCTTCAACCTCTCTTTCAAAGCTTTTAAGAGGGAGTACTCACCTTGTTTGACTCCCCCTCTTTTCGGTTTCTGTTTTTCTTGCTTGCAAAGACTTTGATACACAAAAGCAGAACGAATTGACTGACCGACCTCTCCCTCTATCAATTTTATTGTAATGCAGAAAAGTAGAAAAATTAAAAAAAAAAAATTAATATAATGCACCGCATCATCATTTGCTTTGCATACTTTATGGCGACGTACAGCGTTTAGTGTTGCCACTGTATTTTACTAAAGCAATTAAAATAAAATTGAAGTGGAAAAAAACTTGCAAAAACTTTTAGGAAACGAATACAGGCGACAAATGAAGGAAACACATACACACACACCCTGACTTGTAGACACGCCCTTCTCCACCAGCCTGTCTGCCGTCACCCTTCACTAAATTGTGACAAATAAGAGCAAAAGTATGGCAAAAGCGACTACCGGTGACAAATTTTTTGCACTTCATTGCAAGTGATGGTTGTTGTTGTTGTTGTTGTTGGTGGTGTTTTTGTTGTTGTTGTTGACTGGTGGTGTTGCTGTTGTTGCTGCTGTCATTGTCGCCTTCAAAATGGTGACGAAAAAAGTGTTGATGGCAAAAGCAAAAGCGCAAGGAAGCAAGAAAATGCTCTTCTGAAGCCAACAATAAAACAAGAAAAAAGGAGGGTAAAGGAGGAAAAAAAAACAGTCCAACAACTAGCAAAGGGAAAGAAGAAGAAGAAGAAGAAGCAGTAGCAGCGAAAACTTGGCTGTTGAAGCGGAAATTGTTTTGTTGTTAACTTGGCAACTTCAAGGCAAAATTAAAAAAGGTTTTAACTGAAACCGTGAAAAATGCAAGGACGCCCGCCATACTCATACTCACTTACTCACACTCTTCTTTTCGCGCCAGGATCAGGATTCTGGCATTCTTTGAGCTGCGCTGTTGCAGCAGAAAAATGTTCTATGATAACAAATGGTTTCGCGCGTTTTCTTTTCTTTTTTCATAATTTGCCTCCGCTGCTGCTGCTGCTTGCTCTTCTTATTCCATCGTCAACTCAAGTGTAGCAATTACAAAAGTTCCATTGAATTTTTCTTAACAGTTTCTTGTGGGAAAAGGTTAACGTCGGCGGGAAAGGGAAGGGGAAAGGCCGGAACGTCTGTGGGGTGTGGTTTGGAGTAACTTTTTCAAATTTAATTGCTTTTAATTTAGTCAGCAGTCAATGCTGAAAAGTTCTACCTTATTCTGGCGGTGACTATGCCTCTGACACTTTGTCAAAGTGGCGAGAAATTTTCTCTTAAATTCTTTGTTACAGTTTTTTTTTTTCGTAGAACCTTGAAAAAATAATGTAATTTTAATTAGCAAATAGAGAAAAAAAACTAGTCCCGTGAATATTTAGAATTTTATATTATTAAAGTGATTAAATCGTCGAATAATGGGAAAAATCTTATGGAGTATAAAAGGATTTTCAATAAGATTTCGATTAGTTCACTTCAGTTTCATATTTTAATCTAGAGTCTACACACTTTGTTTGTTTTTGGAAACAAAAAATTTGAAATTTTCTTGTCGAAAGAAAGTTACTTCATGGCAAATTTGTTTTGACATATTTTTTACAAATTTGTTGAATCTTTTGCAACCGCAGCAGTTTGAGTTAGAAAAGTATTTAATATGGAAAAGGGTCATGCAAATGAAGCAAAACAAAACGACCATTAAGAAGTTAGTAGAAACAATAGCCAGTGCCGTAAAAGTGCTGCATGACAGCAGCAGCAACACTGCAACCATTTGTTATGTCCTGCTGCACTGAGTTAAATGTTATGGCTTTTATTGTCTTTATTTTCAATATTTTTCCTATACTTTGTCAACTCTTTTTTGATTACTCGCAAAAATATTAATAATAAAAAAATTTCTCAATTTAAAAATAAAAACCTAAACCTTATATAACTGGATTTAAATGCCTCTATATGTGTCTCCAACCATTGAAAAGCTTGCCATAAAAACCATTGGTGGAGCAATTTGGGTCAACGTGGTCGTGTCCTTTCAACATTTTTCTGTTGCGCTGCAGTTTATTATGGTCAGTTTGGTTATAAACTATCGCCAATACCAGCATTTCCGTTCTGAAAATTTTACCCTACTTCTTTTTTCTTCCTCTGCTTTGTTTCTTTTGCTCACTCTTTGCTTTTATGTCGTTGCTATAGACAAGTCTCCGAATTGATATATTGTATAATATGCATATGCCTTTTCTTTTTAATATGCCTTTTCTCTCTCTTTTTTTTCAAAAAATACTATAGTTTTTGTTGTTGTTGAGGGACTAACTGACTGATTTAATTAAGGGACGTGTGTGAAGTCTTATTCTCCAAAGTGGAAGAAGTAGGCAGAAAAATTTACATTCAAATTTACATTTGAATATGTTGACATTTTGTTGGTGTTATAGATATGTGTGTACATATGTATATCTACGGATAATAATAATAAAACAGCAACAATTTTCAAACAAGCTTTTGTTGTAAAAACTAGAAAGAACTGCCGACTAATCGAAATGGTTATCGCGTCTGTCATCAGCTAAAAAATTCCTGTCGTAAATACACTAAACTTTCGGTGGTTAAATTAACCGATATAAATTGTTAACTTGTTAACTTACTTTCAATTTTAATATGAATTTTTTCAGTGCTGAACTGTTTATTTCAAATAGTAAATCAAACTCAAAATCTAGATTAACAATTTGTCGCTAATAACATAGTAAATCCAACCCAAGAAATTGGTGAAAATTAATTTGCAATTTTGAAGTTTTCTTTAAAAGAGAGATGCTAGATGGATGGACGCTCAGGACGACCGGAACTAACTGTAAATCCAGCCAATTATTACTCAATAATTTCTATAGTTTATTAACAATTTTAATAGTACTTAAATTTAATAGTACTAAATTTTAATAATACTTAAAAATTTGTACAGTTCCTTAACAAATTTAATAGTTACTTAACAATTCTTATAGTTACATAACAATTTTCATAGTTATTTAACAATTTTTATAGTTACTTAACTATTTCTATAGTTAATTTCCAATAATTTCTTACAATTTCTATAGTTACTTAACAATTTCTACAGTTACTTAACAATTTCAATAGTTAATTGATTTCTAAAGCTAACTAACAATTTCTTTAGAAATTAATGTTCAAAATTCATTCTCAATATTTTAAATTAAGAAAATGTTTGCATATTGAAGAATCCACGATAATGAAAATCTAAAAATTAATTAATAACGACCTTTAAAAATATTATTGCGAACTTTTTTTTAACAGCAAATCTAGAGCGTTAAAATAAACCAACAGCTGACAGTTGCTCTGTGGGCATCAGTCTTTTACGGAAAACAACATAAAAACCTAAAAAAAATATTGGCTCTCTTGGATCTCTTCTATGATATGGGCTAATTATCAGCAGCAACAGAATATTTTTACAATTATAATAAATTTTATATTTTCATAATTTCAAATTTTTTCAATTGAAATTCTTTTGAAAAAAATTTCAATTAAGCAAATGCACAAAAAAGGAGCAACTGTTTAAAGCTTTCAAAAATTATTACAATATTTTGTAGTAAAGCATGAGATCGTGAAGGGAAAGAGAACTAGAATAGCAGGGGTGGAGGGGAGGAGAGCATTATATTAGGTTGAATTGTATGAAAATTCTTTTAAAAAAATCCACCAAAAATGACGCCGCTTTGCGTCAGAAAATATTTGGAATTCTTTTAAGTACGAGTATTACACATTTTTGAAAAGAATTATTTAATTAAATTCATGTATTAAAAATAGCTTTCAGTTTATAAAGTATGACCGTTTTTTTTTTTACTTCTGACAATTATTGTGTGTTCATTGTTGCTTTAACAATTCTTTGAATATACATAGGTTTGCCCCATTTTGCCCCCATTTGGCTTATTTCGCTGCATTCACCAATAGTAATTAATCACTCCTTTTTTGCAAGGCTTTTAATTGATTTGTCGTCTTTCTTTCTTTTTAATTTTTCCTGGAATTCAGTCTACTCTTGCCATTGTTGGTCCCGTCCCACTTTCAAAGCTTGAACATATTTTAGCTATCGCTATGTTGGAAAATTTCTAAAATTCTTTGTTTCAAATTCATTTCTATTATTATCCCTTCCTTACGTTTTCAATGGAGCCCACATCTGGTCACATTTTTGAATGTACGAGTACCCCGTTTTGTGCCTTCGTTTTTTAATTAAATGCAAATATTCAGCCAAAATTATTGCTGTTTTTATTAAATCATTAATTAAAAATGATTT
The DNA here is from genome assembly GCA_949752815.1 of Conops quadrifasciatus. NCBI lineage: Eukaryota > Metazoa > Arthropoda > Insecta > Diptera > Conopidae > Conops > Conops quadrifasciatus. The sequence continues at coordinate 7,220,869 of OX457078.1, read as the reverse complement.
TATTATTTCGATCCTTTCCCCGAGCGAGAGGTCGGTTTTTTGGGGTTTGTTGTTTTTGTGAGAATGAGTATGTGTTTGAATACGCATCGAGAATGCCACACATGTTTATTTGCTTTTACTGTTGTGATACTAGCTGTCGCTTTGATGCCTTTGCCTCTTTCCGTTTCTCACCTTTCTTGATCTCTTGGTCGGCAGTTCGACTGTTTTGTTGGGAGTGTCGACGACTGTCGGTGGTTGGGAGTGGCGGTAATTTCTTTTCGGTTTTACATGCGGTGTGTTCGCACGATTCATTTAAATATTATTTATGAATTTCATAAACCAACACACGGTTAAATGAACGCATAGCCAGCCAGCCAGCCAAAATAAATACAGACAAAATAATGGCGCATTATTTGCAATTAATTTTACCCGAATAATTTTTTTATGCTGCAATTTTAAGTATATACAACACTTTCGATCTTTTGAAATTGAATTTTGAATGAAAATGACAAAAAATAAATTTTGATTGAAAAACAAAAAAAAAAATTGTGATTAAAAAACAAAAAGGAAAATAAAAAGAAAATTACTTTTTTTATTATAATAATAATAATTCCAATATACATTTCTAAATATTGGAATTAGTTCCTCAAATTCCATATTAATATTCAACGAGAAAGATACTCGTTCATTCGTTTATTTTGAATAAATAAATTATTCAATAGAAAAGAACGATATCAATCGAATTCATCAAGTATAACGAATTCCTCAACCACAACGAATTTAATTAACCAATTTTAGCAATAACAATTTGAACTATAACGAATATTAACTACTCGTTTATTTTACTTAATTTACGGACGGTAACATCAATAACGAACTTCACGAATATAACGAATTTATTGTTTCGAATCGCTTTTTACATAATCTGTTTATTAAACACAACGAATTGAATTAAAATGAATTTAGTGACAATTATAACGAATTTAGTGACAACAATTCAATTAAATTACAACGATGTCAATTATAACGAATTGAATTATAACGAATCCAATTATAACGAATTAAGTGACAACAATTCAATTAAATTACAACGATTTCAGTTATAACGAATCCAATTATAACGAATTTAGTGACAACAATTCAATTAAATTACAACGGTTTCAATTATAGCGAGTTCAGTTATAAGGAATTCAATAACAACTATATTAATTATACGGATTCAATTCCAACTAATTCGAGTACAGCGATTTCAATTACAACGATTTCAATTACAACGATTTCGATTACAACGAATTTCGTTACAACAATTTCGATTTAGTGCGAATTCTATTTACAAGTAATGCGGCAAATATTATTCAGGGACAACAGGAAATACAACTTCCTGTACACGTTTTGGTGCTTTTTTAATTTTAAATTTATTACAACGAATTGAATTTTTTGGATTCGGTTCGATTTCTGATTGCTTTAGTTTTAAAAATATCACCCTCTATTATTTTGAAGTGCAGCACAAAGGAATTACGGCAGGCAATACGGATATTGTCACAAAAACCCTATTAGTATGCGTTACAACAAACGACAGCAACAACAACAAAAACCGCGCCATTATACCTATACGAGTATATATGCAGCGAACAGCAGCGACTCTAAATATAAATATCATTAAATTTGCAACAGATCCTGGTCCTGCCGCCTGGTATCACAGAATCTGCCAGCAGACATCATTAACCTTTCAATTCACGTCGTCACTAATTTGTACAAAGCTTTCAGAATTATGTACGGTCTCATTTCAACAGTTCCCTTCACTCTGACTTCGCTCAGCACAACCTTTGAATGGCAGAGTAGGATTTACTTTCATACGATCTTCTTCTGCTTCTGTGGCTTTTTTACCCCACACACCCTCCTCCTCCTCCTCCTCCTCCTCCTTCTCCCACATTTTGCAATGTATGCTGTGACCAATTCGTATTTAATTTGCTGCTCACGTTTCGGAAAAAAGCACGTCGACGTATGTACTCAAGTACATGTTGCCATAATCTCGTTGGGTACAACAAAAGAATCATCAAATATTGCTAAAACAACGATCATCCTAAAACAAATACGGATAAAAAAATCCGTACACTAGCATCCATTCAACATCCATCATCTACGCATTAAAGAATACTAAATGCTAATCGATATGAATGTCAATATCGATAGCGGCAACAACTATGTATGAACCGTAAAAGATAAAATTCAATTTAGAAAACATTTGCCTTTAATTCAAATTTTTGTTACGTCGTTGTTGCATTTTAAAGAGCTGGAAAGTCATTCTCTAGGCTTTTATGCCCCTTTTAGGACACTTTTTTCTTTGTTCATACATTTTTATACTTTTCAATTAAATATCTCTAAAAATTATGAGAAAGATAAAGACAATTTCGGGTGTGAGGAAGGGACAAATTTCCGATGTGGAGGAGATGTTGATCTCTATCTTAGAAACCTTTATTTGTGAGTCCTCTACCATCTACAAATAACTAACAAAACTGTAAGTTAACTATTTATAGCTTGTCAAAATAACTATTAAAATGGTAAGTTAACTAAAAAAAAGAGGCTACTCATTAAAAAAAATTTATATAAAACGCTTTTGAAACAATACGAATTTATGAAAGTTCTTTTCATAGTTACTAAAAGCATTTTCACGCTGAAAACTGTCAAACGACAATGTATTCAAAATTTAAAAAAAAACGACTACTCATTTTTTTTAACATTTCTTGACATATATTTTAGGTATAATAAATATGTATAGTTTGTTTTAAATTTATTTGAAATGATTAGAACAGAAAATACGAAGATTCATTTCTTCGAATATTACACGTTTCTTTTTGATTAAGAATATGTACTTTTTGTGCTAATTATTTCGTTTTGCTTTTCCAATTACACTTTCTTTTAGCTACGATATTTTCAATATCTTTCCTATTCCTTCCTTCCCCTGATTTTGATTGTTATCCTCTAACATTGCCAATCCGTTTAAACATTCGAAATAATTAAATTAAAAGCTTTTAAACTAAGATTTATTGTTGCTGAGGTTTGAAACTTTTTATTTTGCGGTGTTTTTTTTTAATACCATTAAAATGATTTAGCATAGGATTTCGTTTAATAAATTGAAGAATTTAAATACGTTTTTTCCACAGGTTTGGGTGACTCATATTTGATAAGCAGGCAAGCTTGTTAAGAGAGCAATATTCGCTCGACCGTCTCAGAACTTCCTTTTTTGACATTTAGTAACAAAAGATATATCAAATCAAAAGATCTGTTCTTCCTCCTTCATTTACTCTTCTTAATTTCAGACTTATTTTGTGAGCTCAAAAGGGTATAATTTTAATTAACATTTCGTCTGACCTTTTAATAGTTGTGAAACCTTATGCTTTTCTACTCTTTTTATTATGAATGAATGCTTTAAAATTTACTTGTATTTTTCATAGTATCACCCTCTGTCAACCCTCTCGGTCATCGTGCGGTATTTACTTTTATTCTCTTACCGTTAAACCAAACTTTGTCTACCGAATCGGTTGGCGCCGGTTGGTGGGTTTTTGTCTGCTGCCTGCCTGCGGGCGTTTCATTTTTGCATATCATTCGCACGTTGTAAACAAATTCAATTTCCTTTCTAATTTTCCTCAAAATAAATTAGCTTTTCTCTTATAACCTTTCTTTTGTTCTTTCTACCCTCCTTGACGTGCCATCGCTAAAACGGTCTCTTTAGGACTCTTAAACAAATCGCAGACCAAGAATATTACACATAAAATGGGATAAAAAGAGGGTCGAGGGAAGAAGGTGAGATAGAGAGTGATAAGCAGAGGTAGATACATATTTAGTAAATAGAAATATTTAGAAAATGGGATACTTACTAAATGTTTTACCATTTATAAATGTCAAAAGATGTTATCTCTCTTTTGCGGTTACTTTCAAAATATTAGTAGTTGTAGTCGGTAGTAGTCTGGCTTGAAAACAAACATGACAAGCTGTCTGCCATTTAATATAAGCTCATATTTCAGAAAATACTGCTCTCTACACTCACCCCCCTTTAAAGGAAAATCCAAAAGCAATCTACATTTTCTTTTATTTTAAAGATTTCCTTTGTTCTGTTTTAAAGACTAAAGACCTATCAATGCCATCGGCATGGACCACATTAAAGCTGTTCAGTCAAAATCTTCAAAATAAAATTTGATAGTCTTCAGACCCCCGCCTCTTCCCCTCATGCCGTTTTGCCTTTTTTATTTACAGGGAAGTCAACTTTTTCCCCCCTCGCAGGTTTCTCCAAGTCGTCAATATTTTCGTAAGCGAATGTTTTCATTCTATGGATTCCATTCAGTTTAACTGACGCAATATTTACAAGAACGTGTGGGTAAAGGGCAGTGTAGAGAGCCTTTAAAGGTTGTGGAGAAAGTGGTTTTTGTATCGTCTATAGATTTTTTATGAAAGAACCGATTTCAAACATAAACTGTTTCAATTATAAACAAAAAGATAATGTAGGCACGTTTTAGCTGCTATTATTCTTGTGCTTACATTATCAAAGAAACAAATATTAAGTTTCATTATTAAATTATTAAAGAATATGAATAGAATTTTTGAAATATTAAATGTCCTGTCTCTCCTCCTCCCCAGAACCTATTTACCTATTACCTATGTACCTATTTTTTGTCGTGCTTTTTTAACTTTTCCTTTTATTTCTCTATAGTGGTTTGGTACAAAAAAAAACCGTTTTAGAAGCAGCCTATAAAAAAGAACACAATAACTATCTCTAAACCGAAATAAATATTATAATAATACTCTACAGTACACCTAATCCTGTTTTTACACGGTATTTTTTTACCCGATTTTGAAGTAACACGGTCGCCAAAAATAAACTTATCCTGTTTTTACACGTTTTTTATTGTTTTACACGGACAAAAAAATTATAATTTGAATTATTTTGAATTAAGCTGTTCCTTGTTTTTTGGTTTCTTTAATATGAACCGTTTATTTTGAAAGTGACCTAAGTCCGTTTATGTTATAATCGTGTGTCTTTTTTTACACGATATTCTCTGGAACATGTGTATGTACCGAGTAACAACAGGATTAGGTGTATAAGTATAAAAGTTTGGTTAGTATTCAACAACGGCAAAGTTTCCTTCAGATACGCTGAGTTAAGCGCTTTTTAAAAGTACAGTGCAAAATGTTACTAAAAGCTTTTTAATAACTAAAACTTGTCGTTAAGCTACTTAGAGTATGTGTAAACATACACACACCCGTACCATAGACCCAAGTACATATATATGTACATACATGAATACTTGTATAGAAGTTCACACAAAACAAATGCTAAAACCGAAACGATACAAAATAATGCCGGCTTAAGAGGAAAAAAATAAATATCTTATACGATTAGGAAAACATACTAAACGATGAAAAACTTGTAACAATAATAAAAAAACTCTTAGCGACAAAGACCATCAACAACAAAAAAGCAATATAGCTATGATAATAATTCCATGACCTTCGACGTTTTTTTAAACATAGAACGTAAAGAAGACTAGTTTTCACATACGACATTGTTTTCTCTACAATACATTCGAATAAAGCTACTTATGTAAGTTTTTCGTTTTTTTTTATAATGAAGATTACGTCTGTGTAGATACAACTAATTCGTCCTCTCTTTTGTCATTTTATGATTACTTTGTTTTATCTTAAGACCATGATCAAGTATTAAGATCGTATCATGTACTTTTAGGCTCCATTCAATATAAGCACAACATTTTACTTTATATTATTCGTTTTCTCCAACATTCTTCTTCTCTCTAAGAAATTTTTCGACTTCTCTCTACGATTACTTTAGTATAAAATTGAGTTCTAATATTGTTGCTATAATATTTCCTCTCTTCAGGGAAACGGTTTCAGGTACTATAAAAAAATTTTTTAAAATGAAAATTTTCATAATGTAATTATTATAGCATTTAAAAGCTTGACGAAGGATGTCGCCGAACCCTTGCCTTATACGATATTTTATATGGTGGGTTACTAAAAAAATATAATTTTTTGATGAAGGCTGTCAAAATCCTTGGGAGTTGTCAGCCTCCGACTATTTTAATACATGCCTGTATTGATTGAAGGCATTTTCCAAACTAATCTTGCACTATACTTTAATGTATTAAATCCTGTTTAATACCAGTACAAGACTATACCAAATAATTTTGATAGTTACCTAACAATTTCACTTAGTTACCTAACAACTTTTATAGTTACTTAAAAGTTCCTACATAACATTGTTTATAACATCTTAAGGACTTCTACGACTTTTAGTTACTTAACAATTTCTATAGTTACTTAACAATTGCTTTAGTTAATTACCAATTTCTATAGCTGCCTAGCAATTTTTAAAGTTACTTAACGAATTTGTTAGTTACCCAACAATTTTAATTAGTTACTATAATTAGTAACTAGTTAGTTCCAATAGTTACGTAACAATTTTTATAGTACCTGAAGGATTTCTATAGTTACGTAACAATTTATTTAGTTACTTAACAATTTCTATAGTTATTTTACAAATAAACGATTAAGAACTTACTTAATTAAAAAGTTACTATACAATTTCTGTAGTTACTTAACAATTTATTTAGTTATATAACAATTTCTAAAGTTACCTAACGAAGTTTTTAATTACGCAACAATTTAAATTAGTTACTATAAGTTTCTATAGTTACTTAACTTAAGTTTCTGTAGTTACTTAACAATTTTTATAGTTACCTAACAATTTTAATAGTTACTAATAATTTTTATGTTAGTTAAAAAATTGGTAGTAGCTAATTTTAAACAATTTAGATATTTGTTATTGTTATGTAGTTGTTAAACCAAAAAATATAACTTTGTGTATATCGAGAGAGTTCTAGAAGAAACAATTTTGATATTATTGAAAATTTATTCAAATCGAATAAAATATATACAAACACCTTAAAATGTTTTAAAGAAAATTTTCAGAATACTCACCCGCCCTTTAACCCGCCATTTTGGGTATGGGTGGGTGTGTGTGTGTGCATGTGTAGGAATGCTGAGTTGGTATACGGTTGTATCTTTACTAATGAGCACCATGGCCGTTGTCATGTAAAACCACAGCAAATGCATTTGGTCAAGTTAAAAGCACGTTTTTGCCCAATAAAACTGTTAGGTATATTTGCAAAGTAAGAGAGACAGAGAGAGAGAGAGATAGAAAGACGGCAGGAAGTGCGGGGAATATTCTCGTACATATCTGCACATTTTTCACTCACACTCTGCGTATTTGAACACTGAAAGACTTTCCGAATAAACACTTCTAAAGCACAAAGCATAAACCTCAAAAACCTTCAAAAACACAGACTGTATCTTCCTGTTAGTAGTTTATTGTCGTTCCTCTATACATACTCTACACCACCGCCACCACCAACACCACTAGTGGACCATCCATGAGTTCAACACAAGCTGCCTGGCGACCGGCGGCCGCATAAATCAAAAGCAAAGATTATGATTTCAATTAATGATTTCAAATCGCGTGAGCAGCACAGAATTCAACCAAGCAAATAACTAACCAAATGACCGACCGACCAATTTAACCCAACCGAACGACCAAACCGAACAACTCAACAAACTATACCTACGTCCTGCCTTTTTTAGTAAGAGAAACACCTCTTCGTTGTCATAGTTACTGCTGCTGTTGTTGTTGTTGTAGTTGTTGTTGTTCTTGTTGTTGGGTTAGCTAACCAAATCTCTCTATTTCATTGAACTCTTAACCACATCCTAGACCACTCTTGCACTTCCCGTTGAATGAACGTTGAATGAATTTCGTAGTATCGTGAGTTAGTCAGTGACTTGGTGAGTTAGTTGGTGGTTTGGTGCGTTCGTGAGTAGGTGGTTGGTCAGCTAGCTAAAAGGGTTTATCAGTTTGTCGCTCGAAGGGACGATTTCTGGGTTGTTTGGTTGGTTGCCACTAAAAACTTGTGTCGATGTGTCCTGTACCTTTCGCCTCTTTTGCCGCATGAATGTCCCGCCTCTCAACACGCTCCACAACATTCATTCCATTCCACTCCATTCACCCCAAGCCCCATCTTACTTCTTACTCCTTTTATTAGCGTCTGCCTTTTGATCCTCTTTGTGAATTCTGCAACAGAAAATGCGGTTACATAATCTCTGTATCCGGACATATTTCCAAATGGACAGACGATAGCGGCGGAACTGCGGTTACTCTCGATGATACGTATTTTGACTCTCGGTACATGTAGAGACACATGTATTAATTTCATTTTTGGCCATTTTATAGCTATCTCCCTTTCATATGTATGTTCTTGCTAATGCTAAGCAGCAAATAACTGGCCGCCATTGAAAGCATTCAAGAATGGATGTTGATACATTTTGTTGAATTTCGGGAAATTTTGTTTATGTTGTTGTTGCTATTGTTGTCGGGATAGTAGTACATATTCAAGAATCATATATCAATCAATTATATATCAGTGATGTATGTTATATACCAGATTTTGGTGGGAAAGCGAAGGAGAACGGTCCCCAAAAGTGCAATAATTTTAGAAGGAACATTTTGGGAGGTCTATGAAAATATACTCTCTCTCTGTATATACTAAATTAGAGATCCCTTTAGAAAAAGTATCTTTTGAAAACGTCTCTCTATACGAGACGTATATAATATGGAGAGTTCTCTATAAAAAAGTGTCTCTTGAAAAGTCCTTCTATATAAAAATCTAAAGGAATCACACATGCATGAACTCTTTCAATTCGGTTTATTCTTTTAACAATACGTGCCTTTTTAAAAGAAGAATAAATTCTTCTACCTCTTCCTCTTCTTGTTTTGCTACTTCTCTTCTCGTTTCTCTTGTTCGTTTTTCATTCATCAGACGAACGTATCATGAGACGATGATGAATCCTAGAGCTTTCATAAACAGAACGAGCTTTTTTTTGCCTTCATTGAAATCATTTGCCACAATTGTTAATAGCTTTGTTGTTGTTGTTGTGGTTGGTGCTGCTATGATTATTATATTGTCAGGATTGTTGCTGCTGTTTTTATCATCGTTGTTGTTGTTTTATAGTTCTTTATTATCATCGCGCACTGCATGCGCAAAGGCAAACACTTGACTGTTTTTGTGTTTTGTTTTTTCTTTGCTTGCTTTTGATTTTGGCATTATACTTTTGTGATTGTGTCTGTGTTGGGGTTTTCATTGTTGCTATTGTTATTGTTGTTGTTGTTGTTGGTTTTTTTTTTATTTTTATTTCTGCAGTGATTCTAAAGTACAAAAATGTTGCATACTACTTCATTATCTTTAAACATTTTATTTTATACGTAACATTTTTCTTTTCTTCTTGATTTATTAATTTTTATGCTTTTTGTGTTTGTTTTGTTGCCTAAAGAATAACAAATGTCATTTGATGTGACAGCTGGTGGCTGGATTTTGACATAAAAGATGATAGTAATGACCTAAAGTATAATAAACCGCAATGTGATGATGACAAAAAACCCAAGAAGAAGAAGAAGAAGAAGGGAAAAACATAATCTGAAAAAGGATAATAAAAAAAAATAAGGAAGAAACCTCCAAAGTAGTTGTATGTGTATCGTATATAAAAACAAAGGGAAAAAAAACAAACCTCAATGAAACAGACAATAAGAGTAACTTAGGACGCATTGCGGATTGAGAAAGGGGTGGATTAAACGTGTGGGAGGGAAAGAGAAAGACGGAGTGGGGGAAAGGTTGGGTTAAGATGTTGGTGTGTTGAGTGCATAAAATAATAGTTATACAATGATGCTTTTGATTTAGTGACGCGAAGAAAAGAAAACTCTGCTGACGTTTGAGATCGCAAAAAAAAAAAATGATAGTTTAAAGGATATTGATCTCGTTTTATTATTTCATGTGCATTTGTTGTTATAGAAAATCGATATTTAGATTTTTTTTTGATGTGAACGGAAAAAAGTGCTGTTTGTTGTGTGGCTTTATTCTTGTTTTAATTTATTGTGCTTAGTTTTTTTACTTGCTCGAATAATAATTAAAAATATAAAAGTTTTTATTTCATAGAAAATGTTCTTCATATTCATATTTCTTAGTTATGCTCGTCAATATTTTTCCCTTCCTTCCTTCCTTTTCATTTCTCTTCAATAGATTTCCAAACAGTGATCGTTATCGTCATCATCATTACTTTATGTTAAAATCATAAAAATAAATATTTATATTTATATTTATAAAATACAAAATATGAACTTTCTACCTCTAGCCGTTTTTGAGTTATATACAAAATCTCAGAAACCCTTTATTAAAAGTGCCCCTTTGGCACAACCGATTATAACCAAAATCGAAAGTACACACTTAAAGGTTATAACAGTCTAAAATAGAAAATATGAACTTTCTACCTCCAGCCGTTTTTGAGTTATATACAAAATTCTACAAAACCGTACAAGAAAAGTGCCCCTGCGGCACAACCGAATATAACCAAAATCGAAAGTACACACTTAGAGGTTATAACAGTCTAAAATAGAAAATGTGAACTTTCTACGTCTAGCCGTTTTTGAGTTATATACAAAATTCTACAAAACCCTACAAGAAAAGTGCCCCTTCGGCACAACCGATTATAACTAAAATCAGAGGTACGCATTGAGAGGTTATAACAGTCTAAAATACAAAATATGATCTTTCTACGTCTAGCAGATTTTGAGTTATGCGAGATACATACATATGAAATGGATTCAGGGATGGTCAAAATGATTCAGATTTCCATTGAAATCTGAAATTCTAAATTTTTCGCGATTATAATACTTCCTTTTCTCCGTACAAGGAAGTAAAAAAAATAAGAAAATATAAAACAATTTTGCAAAATATTTATATTTTATAATAAATAATACACTTACTTAATACAATAATACACTTTAAAAAAACTATACGGTATGTAGAAAAATATATCCATATTCAAAAGAAAATTTCATTATAAAAATAAGTAACATGGTTTTGAGAAGGAAGAGGAGAGGAGAGGATTCTCGATTCACCCTCGTCAACTTAAAACATTTTTTCGTACATAAAAAGCCCTTCTAGTTACACACAAGACGACAACAAGAGCAATAATAATATTATCATGAACGATATACGCAATCAGTCACGAACAGACAGCGACAGACAGATAACACACAAATGGCAAAAAGTTACGAAACATTTATTAATAGACCTCGTAGAAAAATATGTCTTTTATGATGTACCTACTTTGCTCGTCGTCGAGGAATCGTTCATGAAAAGTGAATCTATGAAAAGGACATAAGGATAAGGAAAAAAGAAGAAACGTCATTATTTGGTAGAAAAGTATAGCTAAGCTAGACCATTAAATATGGAAGCGTTTGTAAATGGGTTACATTTTCAGGACTTCATTATTTATTAAGAAGAATAATTTCATGAAAAAGAAGAAAAGCCATTTGAAGATTGATATGTTTTTTGAATGTAAAATAATCATACTTATTTTAGGGTTCTTAAAGGAGGAGAAAGAAAAGATCAATTCAGACAAAATATACTACGAGTATGTAGTAAAAAAGCCTTTGAAATGATTAGTGTCTAATTTGAAGAGATTACAGAGCTTACCATCGATGACAATTTCCTGCCGGGGTTATTGGTGAGCTGTTGTATATGTATTTTATCGTAGGCTTCTTCACCCTATGAGATTAAAATTATCTCCGCTTGATTCAGCTCAATTCTGTCTCCGGTCTAATACGCCTTTTTCAATCTGAATTTCTTCATTTTTTTTTCCGCATCATCCAGAAGCAGCGAAGCATTCCTTGATGTTTGGCAAAAATTAAAAGCAGCCAAAAGAATTCAAAACCGTCATTATACACTCTTTGCTGGCTGGTTGGTACTCATAGTAGTCAATGATTGTTGTTACCGTTTTTGCTGTTGCTGCATTAGCTTACCAGCCAAACTCTTGTTCTGTCTGATGAAACATCTTTGCTTGTGGCTCTACAGCAGACTTGCTTTCATTTTGCACTTCTCTTCTCTTCTCTTTCTTCGTTCCTTGCTTCCATGCGCCCGCTAGCGATTTTATCCTTTTTGTCTTCATTCCTCTTTAACTCTTACCTCCTTCCCCCTTCGTCCGCAGCAATTATCCTGCTGCTGCTGCTGCTCATCTTCAGCTGTACTGCTAGCGGCCAAACCATTGAGTTTACGACTGGAAAATCTGCTTCCGGCTAGAATTTTGTACTTTTCCGGTTCGTGTCGCATTTTTTGCTTATCTCCGTTTTGCCTTCCACCAGTCGTGCACAAAAAAAAAGCACCACCACCACGATGAGAGCATAAATGATTTCCTATTGTCCGCGCCCTCAAGCGTTTCTCTTTCCCCAACACTTTCCGGGTTTCTTCTTCTTGCTGGCTGTTTTTTTTTTAATGCTTGTATAATAGAATTTTACCGAAATTTCACCAATTCAATTTTTCATTTTTCTGGTTGGTAACTCCTCAACTCTGGTTGGCAAGTCTGTTCTGTTGACTTACGATCTATTGTATTTGTTTGGGCTTGTGTGTTCTCCGGCTCTGTTTGCGGCCGGAAGTTGAAGATCATCGCGGCCATGGAGGACGACGATAACGCCACAAACAATATTTTTGCCAATTTAAGGCATGCCTTAAAGCGTTTCATTTTAATTAAAAAAATACATTTCGTCGTTTAACGTTTAGAATTTTATTTATATTTTAAATTTAAAAAGTTTTCTTTTGTTTTTGACAAGTTTCCTTTTAAATGTTCTCCTTTCTCCTTTTAAATCTAAAAATCAGACTCTTTGATTTTAAGAGATTTTGAAACTTTTAGATCTTTAAAGAAATCTTAACTTCTTAATATTTACATTTTTCAATCTTCTACACGAAACCCCTTTTAATTTTTTAGCTCAAATCTTTTGAATCATTTCCCGATCATTTCCATTCGCCGGTCGTCGTTGACGGGTTGACCATTCCATGGTTTGTGTCATGAATAAAATATAAATGGCTGCTTTTGAAGTGGTTTCTTTGGCTTCTGGGGTGGCCCTTTTCTCCTCTGTTTTGTTAAAGTATTCATTTTGGGTCTTTTTCTTGGTCTACGCCCTCGCCCTCGCCCTGGCCCTGGCCCTGGCCCTCGTCTTCTCCGTAACTCCTTTAACTCGTTTTTTATCTTGTGCACATTCTTGAGTCTTGAGTAACAGCCTGCTGCCTGCGTCATTCGCACAACTACGCCTTCAAGTTGACAACAAAATTTCAGAATTTTCCTCTTCACCGTAAACTAATTTTTAGACCAAGTTTCCATGGGCGTTTTTCTCTTGTGGCTGTCACTGCTTGTGCTTTATATCGCCTTCTTCGCAGGGAGAGAGATGGTCTGTTGCGCCCCTCCACCCCCCCCCCCCCCCCCCCATCTACTGTTACTCAATGCCGTTAGGCCTTTTCTTGAATTCTATCCCTTGCTCTGTACTTACAGTTACACAATACTCGTCTCTTAAAACCCATCCATCTATCCTTTCCTCCTTTATTTAATCATACATCCTTCTGTCAATTCATTCAACAATGTGTACATAAAAAAAATGTTGCTAACAAATTATATAAAGTTAAAAGTAGATTATTTCTTTTTACTGTTTGTTGCTATGTTTTCTTTTACATTTTAAAACTTTTCGATTCAATTGTAAAAGTTTTTCTCCCTCTCTTATTAGATACGATATTATTATCACCGCGGTTGCGGATTGTTACTTAATTCAACAGAAGTTCCTAATAATATGCAACATTTAGGAATAAAGAGTCTAAAAGTATGCAACATAATTTAAAATCGAAGTTAACTAAAAAACTAAAAAAAGAATTAAAAAATTATGTAATTAAAAAGTTAAGGCGAACATTTTCAGCGAAAAGATTATGTCGTTTGCGCATCTCGCATGTTATGAGGCTTAAAAGGAGGTAATGTGATACCTTATATATCCTTATCTAATTCCTAAACCATGCTAGTACAAATTGTTACCTACTTTTAGGATTGCTTCGCGTTTTTAAGCACATTCCTCGAATTGCTTTTATCTTTCTGGGAATTAAGAGTTTAAAAACAGAAGCTTCTAAGATTCATAGTCAAGAAGAAATAAAGAGAGAGTGCATAATATTGCAAAGAGAAAGAGAGCATAATATTGAGTCTATAAAAAAGTCATTTCATTAGCGTTGATAAAATGAAACTCATTCTCGGCTCCATTACAGTCGAACATACGATAAAATGCAAGGAAAGAGTTAAAATATAAAAAATTAAAAAAAAGTGGCTATTATTTTCCCTGAAGTTGTTGATTTTTGTTATTGCTTTATCAAAACTGAGAACGAGTACAACGGAGTTCTTTCCCAGAATTAAGAGACGAAGTTAAACGTAGACGTAGACGAAAGTAGCAGGAAATACCCAAAAAGTTTGTCGTGACGTGAAGTGAAGTGACTACAAGTCTGAGAAGTCAGTGCGACACGAGAACCGTGTCATTTTAGTTCATAAGAGTTCATGTCAACAAAAAACTGAAGGCTGAAATAAAGTTTAGAAAGTCATACAGTTTTAATTTTCCAGCATTTTGCTCGACGAAGTTTATATTTAAGGAGAAGCAGATAAGAAACACCATGTGGCTTATAAGAGGAGATATATGGAAAAGTTTAAAAACAAAAGCTTTCATTCTACTTTTCCAAATCATGTTACAATCTCTCGATGGTACCAAAAAAAAAAAAAAAAAATTACAAGACAATCTGTTTTTCTTAAGGCAAAAATGAAATTAATCTTTCATCTTTTTTTAAACCATGTCAAGTTTTTCTCTCACAGTAACCTTTTCTGGTAGGACTCGAGTGTACGGAAGAAGCGGAAGGAGACATTAAGAGCCCTTTTCATTCATTACCTACCTTTCTTTGCTTCCAAAATCCTCTTTTTTCAATTAAGCCTACTCAAAACTTGTCCCTTCTTTCTTTCTTTCTTTCTTTTATCAAAACTTTGACCCTTCATATGCCGAATATCATAAGTTTTCAAGAGCTTGTTGAATATATACTCGTAACAAGAACAATATAAATAACAATACGATCTAAAACCTCATGACCTTTCCGTTCAGCTCATGTCAAGATTTTGTTTGGATGATATTTTGCTGTTTTGTTATGGTTACGGGCGGTTACGGTTACGGTTATTCGAATAAAAAAATATTAACTTAATTTTCTTTTTGCATTTTTATATATCACATTTTATTACATTTATTTTCACCCTCTGGCTGTCCCCCCCGTTGCCTACTAATAGACCCATCTCAGCTTTTCTTCTCTCTTCTCTAACTTTCTTGTTACACGTATGTACCATATTTTTGACATGTGTCAAACTTAATATATGTAATAATGTTTAAGGATTCTGTTGTTATGGCTTTAATGAATTCAGTTTGTACTGTGTATAATTTATTTATCCAAATACTCTTTTCACCCACCATAAATATTACAATACCATGCTTTACCGTATTCCATGCCGTCTTTAGGTACTTTTCGAGGGCTATTCTCAGATGAGGGTGGATTTATGTTTGTAGATTATGTTCATATGCTTTAATTATGTCGAATCTGAGAGAACCAACTGGCATTGACAGATAATAAGTACTTAAATTTTGATTATGCTAATAAATTGTATCGTATGAAATGGGATGAAGATAAAAGACGATGATGGTACGATATCATTACATAAACTGCACTCTAGAGGGTAATATTTTTATTTAATAAGAATTTTAGTAATTTTTCTAAAATGTCGGTAATATTAACTGAAACTTGTGGACATTTTCACTCCATTTTTATTAGAAGTTAAAGTATCCAATATAAAAAATTAGTTACTATAGTTTTTCCTTTTTTGTCTTTTCCAGGTAAGCGACGATGTCCTTTCAAGTGTTCTACTACAACAACAAGTAAGAAAAATATTCATAAATGTATTCATACACAAATATTTTATATGCATATGCACTATATCGTACATAAGATTTAACATAAGGAACTTAAATTGCTTTTCCAATCCGGATTTGTATTACAATTATCTGGGAAACAAACCCAAACGCTACACGCATTTAGTAAGGACGCAAACCACATGCTAACTGTTACTACATTTTTATGCTAAGTTAAAATTAGCACATTTATGTTAAAATTAGCACATTGATAGGTTTGCATTTTAAACCCAATGAATGTGATTCCATTGATAAGCTCTTGAAAAATATGAAATATTTTTACTTAACATGGCCGGCCGCTATGAACTTGAATTACATGATTTAAATTTCCCCCTTCCCCCGTCCCCCTTACACGCATTTTATTATGCTTAAAGGAAAGATTAGATACTGATTGTTATGATTCGTAAGATGTTGTTGGTTGGTACGTAAATGTTGAGAATATTATTGATAATAATAATGGCAAAGGCATTGCCTTATTAATCCTAATTCTTTAGTAACATTATCATAATGTTTTCGGACTATCATAATGTAGTCTATCAATGTTTTTCTACTAATTTTCGAAGTGATGACGGTGTTGCTACTGCTGCTGTGCTGTGCTGATAATGATGATGTTGATGGTGGTATCCATAATGAGACGTGATAATGCAAATGAGTTGAAGATTACTGACAGTGACCATAAAACGATGTGATACCGAACAGACAGACGAATGCTCATGTTCGCTGCAACTCATTTGCATATTTCGTTCGTATGTACCTTGGAGAGTGCGTAATTTTGTTGCTGGTAGCTGTTGGTTTTTCCAATTTAATTTCCATGGCGTTGCTAACAGTTATAATTTCACAGCCGACTTTTTTTGTTCGACTCTCTCTCATGATTTCCCGCATAAGTTTGCCATAGACTCTCTCGATAGAATAATTATTAATTGAAAATTCATTCAAATATTATAATTCATTCATTATTTCCTGAAATAATGCATTTGATTATCGACTTCGATTATGTTGATTCTGCAGCCAAAATTGTATGTTCTTTTTTTTGCCATTTTCAATTTCTCTCGTCTCTCGCTTGTGGTGCCGCTGCAAGCCTTTTCGGAACATTACTGGAAATGGGGCCACCACCGCTTTCTTCTTCTTTTAGCCAGACCGCTGTAGGCCGAGCGACTGCATCTGCATAATATAATTTTGAATGCCCAACAGCTGCTGATACGAGTAGGTACATATTTGATTTGTGCACCACAAACGTACGAACGCTGTGAACGATCGCATGGTCGACGATGTTTTGTACCGTTTTTGTATTTTGTATTTTTTTTTTCTTTGGTTTTTTTTCGCTCGCTCAAGCAACCAACCGTTGGTGGTCGGTCCGTCCCATCGATCGAACGACGGACTACCACAAAATTTTTATTATTCTTTTTATTTTGCGGTTCTTTTCTGGTGTTTTTTATACGATTTTGTTAAAAAATGCGGCATCTTTTGCGGCATTTTTTGCATATAAATAAATAAATTGCATTTCGATTCCGATGATGGCGTTGATGGACCCACTTATGACCTACTTTTTACACTACGTACCTCTTTATGCTTTATAAAATTCTTTGTAATTTTAATTAAATTCAATTAAATTGGTTTCTAAATATACTGAATACTTTTTTAAAATTGAGAATATCGTAAAAAGCTATCGTAAAAATATCAGGAAAAAATTGTGTCATAAAGAACAAAATACAAAATAAAATTACGATTACGATTACGATTTCATATTATACTTAACAAATATTCATCCCGGTTTTTTTAGATTGATTCCGCATTATATAAGAAACGATAGGGGTTCCGTGTTTTAGAGAGACCGCTTAATGGAGGATTAACTATTGTAATTTTGATACTAGGTGTTATTTGTGATGATTACAGACAACAAAAAAGAAATAAATCAATCAGTTCTTACGCGTTTCGGCTAAACTTCGCTTTATGTGAAACATTTACCAATTTTGATGGTTAGTGTCTTTGCTATAATAAAGAAAAATTGAGCTAAAAAACGCATAATAGTCGCACTCATAAATTATTATCTCAAGAAATTTATTCATTTTTTATGTTTTTTGCATCAAATGAAATGGATCAATTAGTTCGGTTAAGTTCGCTTTATGTGAAACATTTACCAATTTTGATGGTTTGTGTCTTCGCTATAACAAAGGAAAATTGAGCTCTGCATAAAAGTCGCACTCATAAATTATTATCTAAATTAATAAATTCATTTAACTTTTGAAGTTTCTTGCATCAAATGAAATGAATCAATCAGTTCTTACGCGTTTCGGTTACCAATTTTGATGGTTTGCGTCTTTGCTAAAATTAAGGAAAATTGAGCTACGCATAAGGGTCGTACTCATAAATTATTGTACTAAAGAAATTATTTAACTTTTGATGTTTTGTGCTTCGTTTTGATTACTTGATGGTACGGTACGACGGCCTGATCGTATTAGTTTTCGAACTGCATAAATCAAATGTGATAATTAAAATTGTTCCAACAACTTTTGGTATAAGCGTCAATTGTTATTGTTATTGCTGTTGTGTTTGCAAAAACAAAAGCTATAAGTCCTCCCATCTCGTAAAGGTTGTTGTTCCATGTGTCCAGTTCTCGGCAGTCAGAGATGAAATGAGAGGAAAATTTGAAAGCTTTTTCTGGCAACGTAATTATTTTCTCCTCCCCTTCTTTTTTGTGTTGTCTCTCTCTCTTTTTCTCTCCTTTAAGAGGATGTGCCGCCCTATCTACGGCCACCCTCATGCTGATGTTGCGATGAAAAAGCGGTTAATTTGTCAAATGTCCACACTTTGTCACTCACTGTCTGTCTACATACGTCTACGTACGTTCTTCGCACTCGTATAGCAGACATACAAGTTAGCGAGTTATCGGTATCGGTGTTACAGCGATAAATGTTTGAAAAGATATGACATGGCCAGCGCTCGGCAATCAGTGTCAGGTTACGCTTATGAGTGGGTTGCGTTGGAGGAGAGATGGCAATGGAGAGGGGGCGAGTGATAGGGTCAGGTAAAGAGATTCGAGGCTTTGATCGGTTGTTGCCACAGCGACAATGCTGCCACATCTGTATTGCAAATTGAAATTTCCAGTCCTAATTTCAGTACTTCGTGTGGAAAAAGGAAAGCTACAATGTTGAAGGCAGAAGGGCGGGGGGGGGGGGGGGGGTGGTGAGGGGCGATAAGGATAGATTGACATAGTGAGGTGTTGGCAGAAAAACAATTTTCTATATGTCTCTTGCACACAAACAACCAACAACCTCTCCCTTGATGGTTATGATTATTCTGTTGCTATCAAGAGATACCTCTCTTGCTCCCTTACTCCCTCTGCCAGCAACATGTAGGGATGTTCCTCCCTATCGTTTGTGTGTGTATTTATTTTTGTCACACTTTAAAGGCTTTGTGTTGGTCTTCAGCACAATTTCACAAAAACAAACATTTAGCATGGTCATCAGACATGCTGTAAAACAACAACAACAACAACAACAACATATAAATACTGCTTTTATATGTAGTAGCAATTACATGCACATAATTGTTGTTGCTTTTGTTATACTACCGATGATATTATTATTGGTTTTTTGTGTGTTGGTATGGATGCCATTGAATTGTTGTTGTTTTTGTTGTTATTTGTACCAAGGCTTCGTCATACGAATACCTGTGTGTATGTGTGTGTGTCCTGATGACAAAATCCTGACCTCAAAATACAATATTATTCGATGTGGGTTATGTTGGGCTGACTGGTCGTCCATTTGAAAGAACCGTTTCGTTGATGGATGAGTGAGGATACTGTACTAAATCAGCCAGTCGACGTTTTTGAAACATTTACAGGAGAGTAAAATACTCATACTTCTTATTTTCTCTCGTTCATGGGCCACCAATCCGTTTGATTGCTGGTGAATCGCAACCTTCTCTCCCAAACGGCCAGAGGACCGTTCACTCGGTAGTCCATTGATTGAGCTAACAGCAAACGGAACAAACGGTTCGTTGTACGGTCATTTATCATCATTATGTTCAAATAATACAATAATATTGAATTTGCATTTCAAGTTGCATATTTAATTACAATTTTAATTGTGAATTTATTATGATTGGATTGGCTCTTGATTTTCAATTTATCCGCTTTTTATTGAACTTTTAAAAACAGTATACTTTTTCAAGGACACCGCACCGTTTGAATGCGGTGCAAATGTTTTCAATTTCTGATTTCAATGTCAAATGCTCAATCGCTTTTCAATCGTTGAATGGTTATAGAAAGTAGTTCATTAACTCATTCATTCATTCATTTATTCATTCATTCATTCATTCATTGCATGCTTACTTCATACATTATATTGTGCATAGTTTTGTTTAGTTTTGAAAGAATTAAAACAACTCATTCACTTACAATTTGATTCATTCGCCAAAAAACTCATTCATTTTATCATAAAATGATTAATTTTTTCATAAATTAATTTATACTCTCATTCAGTTATAAACTGATTCATTCATTCATAAATGAATTTATACACTCACTAACTGACTGAATCAATTACAAATTGATCAATTTTTCTCAGAAATTGGTTAATTCATTCATAACATGATTTATTCGGATATGATTCAATCATTTATGAATTGATTCCTTCGGTCATAAGCCAATATAAATACTGATTCATAAAATGATTCATTCGCAGATCGATTAGTTCTATAGATTTCTAAGTAATTTATATGTCCAACCTAATTTTACTGTTTATATACAAACTCACTCTGATTTATTTATTCATTCATTCAATTCGTTTACTGATTCATTTACTCATAAACTAATTTATTAATAAACCGATTCATTGATTCAAACCATGATTCATTCAGATTATTATATATTCATTCTATAGATTATTATATAATTGGTGTGACAATATAATTTAACATTAGATACATAAATTCATTCCGATACATTTATTCATTCATTCAATTTAATTAATTCAATTTAATTCATTTACTAATTCATTAACTCAGAAACTAATTCATCGACCATTAGATTGTACCTTTTATATCGCACAAAAATCTAATTTAACTTAATTTTAATAGCTCATAATGAAATGAGTGCACTCACTGTGGTTTTATTGTGTCTATGACGGTAATCAAAATTCAGTAAGGCTGGTAAGGCTTATTGTGATGGTGGTGGTTAAGTCAGTATTGATTGAAAATTACAGTGAAAACTGTGTAAAATTAAAAAATTTCGAAAACAACAAAACACAGTGTTGTTGTCGTTTGTACTTAATTTCATAGAATGATTATGCGTATATGATAATTGAAAGAACATTTTTAATATTTTATAAGAGAATTATAAGAAAAAAATCGATTCGGACGTTACTAAATGGAGCTTAATTAAGTAGAATTAAAGAATAAAAAAAACAAAACTTTTTTGATTAAAAAAGTGACAATTTTTTATTTACTCTTTTCTATTCCGTTTTTTCATTATTTGAATTTTATATATATTAATATATATATTTTAATATTTTGAACATTATATGAATTTATTAAAATGTAAATAACAGTCGAAACATACAAACGTACCACCATCTCTAGTCGGTACACTATAGTAATTTCTCTCATTTTTAATTTAGCTTTATTTCTGTTACAGTCCTTTTCTGTTTTTTTTTTGTTTGTTCGTTTGTCTGTTTCTTTGTCAATTAATTTTAAAAAACATATTTCAAGGGTTTTGCTTGCAGTGTATGCGGTAAGGGCGTGCGTATGCGGCTAATTCGTTTAAGCTTCGATAGCTTTCAAATCCAATTAAAAGCAATAGTTAAAGTTTCTCATGAATCAATTGCACAAACACAATAACATTTCGATTGAAAAATGCAACAGAAAATTGACCCAGTAGGAAAAATGAAACTATGAAAAATCAGTGGTAGCGGGCAGTATCGGCAGTGATGCTATGTATGATGATATGTATGTACATATATATTTTAAATGATCACGCTAAATTTTTATAGTAAATTACTATGAAAAATCGTTTAACTTGTGAAACAAATTATTTGTCCCTTTCTTGTGTTACAATGTTTTAAAGTTTTTCCTACTGGTGCTGTGGTGCACTAATACTATTAATGAATACCAGCAATGTCATTGTGTTGTTTTTGGAATTCTAAATTGCATTATGAATGTAGAAAGTAATTCCTTACAACATACGAGTACAATTAAATACGAGTGTATACAAGAAGAGTAGAAATTTCTATATTTGCAATAAAAACGCAAATGTATGAGTGCAATAATATTCTTTCACATACACTTAAATATTTATGTCACACATTATAATATGAATGCATTTAAGCGTTGCTGAAATGTATATATTTAATTATATTTATATTCATTTTAACCACATTTTAAACGATTTTAAAATTTTGCTAAAGACAAGTAAATAATTATCACTCGATTATCACTAAAACACAAGGGTGTATCGTACATGGATTTGTTTGCAATTATCAACGTATATATAATAAAGTCTTATACAGGGTGTTCCGCATAAGATTCGACAAAAGGTTGGGGTGTGTAGGTGGAGTTGAGACAAGAGAGGATGGATGCACCCCTGTTTAGGCGCTAGAGGGAATTTTCTAAAAACATCACATAAAATCGTAAAAAAAATTTTGAAAATTAACGGGAGCACTTAGATCATTTCTGTTTCCTTTTTTTAAAAATCAACTATCCGCTCCTTTATATGCTTCTGAAATTAAGCTCCTAACAGTCAAACAATTTTTGAGAAACTTAAAGTCAAATTTAAAGGTTTAAAAAAAATTTCCCAGAAAACTTTTTTGGCGCAATTTAATTTTTTTTTACAAATTACGATACTTAATTTGTAAGTATAATTATTTCTTTAGGTGATCCTAAAGCTCTCTGATAAATTTTTAAAAAAAGTTAATAAGAAAATTGAAAATTATGAAACATACTTTTCTCCCAGAAAACACTTTTTGCGCCCAAAGTGCAAAAACTGCAATCAGTTGTGCGCATAATTATTTCAAAATAGTACTCTTTACAACGATTTATTACGATTGTAGGTAAATATAACTCGATTATAGTTTACATAGAAGAAAAAGAGTGAGAATAAAAATTTTCCCGAATTCGTTCTGACATTATAAAATGATAACAAGAACAAAACAGTAATTATATTTTCAATTTTACTTTAATTTTTTTGAATTTTCTGAAAGCTTTTTCTGGTTTTTATTTCTATTGGATTTTTTTGACATATCGATTGCAAATACTAATACTACTGAAAATTGTTTATTGTTGTTGTCTATTATTTTTCAATTTATTCTTATTTTTTGTTCCTCCCGCCCTCAATCCTTCTTTATGCAAAAATAATGTAAATGCAATTTTATGAGAACACAGCAGAACAGCAGTTGTTAAGTGGTTGTTTTTTGTAGATCTTGTTGTTGTTTGTTGCTGCTGCTGTAGCTGTTTTTGGGGTTGTCAGTGATGCTGGTTGATGGTTTGATGATCATGCTGCTTTTGGCAAAAACAATTAAAAACCATATGAATCCTTGCTGCATAAACGTTTCTCTGTTTATTTGGTCATTTTTATTTGTTTCTGTTGTTTTTCTTTCTCTCTGCTTGTGCTCTTTATTTTAACAAAGAATCTGTCAAATGCAAATATTTTCAAGTATCGTTACCAACGTATATGACTGACAATCAATGATGATGATGATGGCAGTATGCTTGAATTTTTATCACTAGTTTTTGTCGCTGTCTCTGCTGTCGTGACATCGTCCTACTTGGTTTGAGTGCATGCATCACTGTTAATGATGTGTTTCACAACGGGAATAATGTGGCATGACAGCGACGACGCGAAACGAAAAAATAGCTTAAAGTGGAAAAAGGACTTTAAAAGAGTGAATTTCTCGAAAAAGCAGACATTAATTCTTTAGTTTTTTGTAAAATTTATTTTTTTGTTATTTGTTGTCATAACAAAAATTTCAATTTTGATAAATATCTTTTGAAAAAAAATTGTTTTGCTAAAACAAAAACCTTTGCTGTATTATTAGCACATTTTAGCCAAGACAAAAACCGTACAAGGTCCCAAAAAAAGGTTAGGGCAAAAAAGTTAGTTCAACAATTTTCTTTTTTCTTAGAATTTCCTTGTTTTAGAACTTTATTAAAGAGAAACCAATTATTTGTAATAGTTCAAGAAAATTTTTTTTTTTAAATCTCATTTTTTCTCATTTCTTTAAAATTATTTTTCAAAAACTACAAAAAGCAGCAGAAAAAGTTTAAGTTTAAGGCAGTTTAGCATTTTAAATTTCTAACTATTTGTTGTCTTTAATTTTTCTACAACAAGCCCCTCCCCCCGGCCACTTCGCCTCTAAACATCCAGCAACCCTCGTAGTTAGAACCAAAAAAATTTTTTTTTCATATTCATGAAGTGTAAAATATTTATAAAAAACGAAAATATCCTTGGGACTTGTTTGTTCGTATGGGTGTGGTGGTATATGTTTGTATATGTTGCAACGATAATACAACAACCACAGCGAATAAGGGCAACAACAGTAATAACAACAGTGTTAGCAACGGCGAGGAGAGTAAAGCACTAAACAAACAGAAATCAGTGAGTCAAAGCCTGATGACAACAACAACAACAATAAATGCAGCATAAATGTGTATAAAAATTGCAAAAATTCAAATAGAAACAAAACACAAAAAAAAATGAAATAAAAACAAACAGAAGAAATTTAAAAAAAAATAATGCAAGATGTCGTGGCATGTCGTCGTCTTTAGTGGATACACTGAGAAAACAAAGCAACCTATCGCTGGTTGATGCCTTGGCTAACTATGGACAAGTTTGTTCGAATGACAATTTCGATGCATGGTTTGTGAATCTGCTTTTAAGTCTAATTCAAAGAAATTTTCGCCAGAGTCGTTGCGTAAGTCGGTAAAAGTCAGGAAGTCATCATTATACGACATCACAAATAAAGAAATAAGGAGGGGCCGCCACCATTTTCTGGAATTTCAAAAGGGTGCGTCCCAAATGGATCTTTAATTGTGTGTGCGGAAAGGAAAAGGAGACGAAAATAGCAGTAAAATTTAGCAAAAACTGAAATTTTCTAACTTTTATGTTGAAAAAGGTAAAGTATATAAGTTTGAAGAAAATAGTTTCGTTTTCCCCCCTCTCTCTCTCTCCCTCTCTCTCTCTCTCTCTCTCTCTTACTCCTGTTTTCTCATCGTAACGCAACCACGCATAATCGAATTAAGTGTTAAATATTCTTTAGAGGTAAATGTAAAATTTTAAGTGTATATATTTTTATGCGCTTGTACATATGTAGATGCCAAAGTTGTGTATGTGTGTGAGCGTGTGTGTGTTTGGGACTATTAAGAGTGAATTCTGTTAGTGCCAGTTAGTTTTTGAAATATTTACTTGCTTTGTCCTTGATACATAAAATTATGTACAAAAGAAGTATTCGTAGTTGCAAAAGTTTTGCCTGTCGTCAAACAACACTAAGGTTCTTCTCTCTTTCTCTCTCCCTCTATCACCCCCACATCAACTATGAACCCTATGCCCCATTTCTCAATGCCACACCCATTCGCACTTTTGCGTTTGTTTGTTGTTTTCTTTTCATTATAATAATTTTTTGTAATTTTTTTTTATGCTACTTTGTTGTTTTCTAAGAGAGCATGTAGTACTTGGTTTGTTCTTTGCATTTTGCAAGCAGTCGGTGCAAACTCACATCCATCCATATCTACCTTTGCTTTTCTTCTGAATCTACTCGTACATAAATTGAAAAAAGATTTTTAAAAAAATTATGCCTTTTCTCCTCAGACTTTCGCAATCGAATTTCAGATTTTCGCTGATCAAAGTTTTTTATAGCTTGCGTCGTGCAATGATTTTCTTTAGTCTTCATTAATATTGATGACAAATTTGTTGTTGATATTTTGTTGTTGCTGCTGTCTCTGATGCTGAAACTTTTGAGAAGTTCGGATTGAGAATAAAATTATGATGATGCTGTTGTTGTTGTTGTTGTTTCTTTAGAAATGCATCTTATACAAATCACAAACCGTTAAAATTTTAAACCAGAAACCATCAGATTATACTTTTCGATAGACGCGCCAAATTTGAATATGATCTCAACATTTTGTACTTGTTTTTCTTTAGATTTCCCGACTTGTTTACTAAATCCATAATTTTTTGCTACGTTTAAAATGATTATTTTATATGACGAAGTCATGTCACTTCATTTAAATTCTTCCTTAAACGTTTAAATGCAATATTTTTCCCTTCCCGACAAGTCTTTTTTCTGCCTTTTGAAACTTTTTAGTTTAACGTTCTCGTCTATATTCCACAATTCTGATGATATCCAAACGATTACTGACTTCTTGAATATACATATGTACATATGTTTATTTCGTATTAAATTGTAATTGATTTTGAAAACATAAAAACATCGCGAAAATCTTACTTGTCAGCGGAATTCGGATTTAAATTTACGCGTCAAATACGAGGTCTGTTCAAAAAGTATCGCGAATTTTGAATTCTCGCGGGTTACGTATATTCGATTTTCAATTTTTTTTGTGGCGTTATGTTGGTACTAATGTCCCTCACTTATGCTGACAAGTTGGGCCACTTTGAATGTTCAGTTAATTTTTGACAGCTATTTTGCTTGGACGTGTTTTGGCTCGTCTTCGATTTTTGCCAATTATTTATTTCGGCCAAAATACATTCAAGCAAAATAGCTGTCAAAAACTAACTGAATATTTAAAGTGGCCGAACTTGTCAGCAAAAAAATTTAAAATCGAATATACGTAGCCCGCCGGAATTAAAAAATTCGCGATACTTTTTGAACAGACCTCGTACTTTTAAGTTAAAAATAGTTTTGTTTTTGGTTTAGAAGATCAACAAAATTTTAGAAAATGTTACACTTGTTTAATTGTTGTAAATTTTCCATTAAGTAATTAATTTTTAAAGATTTTTATGATTTTTAGCTCCTTTTCATTGATTTTCATTGACCTTTCGGATCATTGATCTTCTCAATTCTTGTAATTTTTTGCTTTTGGTTATTTTCCCTTCTTTTTAGATTTTATGTTTTTTATACATACTTTTCATCATCATACGAGTATGTACATTTCATGTACCCATTCCATAATTTCTTCAGGAAAAGGCTTATCCAGATGGTGGATGGCGACGGTAATGCTGAGAGAAAGAATTTTCCAACAAAAGGTGAATGCCATGCAGTTAACATTTTAACAAATTTTTTTCTGTTCTTGTTGACGATGAGGGAGGGGTGAGCGCCTTTAAAAATTTCCTTTGCTTTTCAACGAATTGAGCTGATTGTTCTCCCCTCGTCTTTGTTGCTGCCAAGGCGCTGATGGTGCTGATGGTACTGAAGCTCCTTCTTGCTTCCTTATTTTCTTAGTCTTCTTCATGGCTTTCTCTTCTACTCTTACTTCATCATTTCCTGCTTCTACATATTTCAAAATGTGAAATTATGCGTAAAATATTATGAGCAGTAGAGCAAGAACAAGAACATTACACGATAAAGCAAGAAAAATGACACAGCATCGTCTACTAAAATATGCATGGCATCGTGATTTGCTAACGGAGTACTAACGGGAGAGAAGAAGTGCGAGAAGGAGGAGGAGACGCTGCTAGCACACGTTAGTCATTCTCGTTATCCTTCTCGTCTTCTCGTAAGTACGAGTTTATCTAAATGCTTCTCATAAATGCTTAGTAACAATGAGTATAAGCGTTTTCCTCTTGCTTCGCGCTTCTGCTTTAATCTTAAGCAAAAGAGTCATTTCTCTTTGGTGGTGGTGTAGGCGGTGTTGTTGTAGCTACTTTCTCTAACATGGCTCCCGAGAAACATAAAGATTTTTCATGCATTTTTCCTTCTTTCCGCTCCTCCATTTTTTCATGTTTGTGAATTTTTTCCTTATTTTTTGCACTCTACTTCATCTTGTCTCGTCGTCTTGTGGTTGCTATTTTTGGGTTTTTTTTCTTCTTCTGTTTTTTTTTTTGTTGATGAAGTTCGCTGCTGCTGCTACGGCTGCTGCTGCTCGCCTCCCGGCGTTTATACTAAATGTAACAAATTTGCATAGAAAGGATTGCAAGGATTTGCAAATGCAATAAAGGTGCTACAAATTGCCACAAAAATTGATATATGATTTGGTACGAGAGAAAAATAATCTTTCACCGAACCGTGAACACACTTTTCTTAAGACGAAGAAAGAACACAAGAAAATACATCTTATATTTTTCAAGCAAAAAAAAAAAAAAGAAAATAAAATGCGAAAAAGTCTGTAAGTAAGTAGCAAGATTTTTATATACGAGTAGACAAGATTTTATTGACGACGTTCTTTCTCCATTTCTCTGTCTCTTCGCGCTTTGTGCAATTTTCAAAATTTTGGTAGCAAGTTTTTCATTACGTATGCATAACAAGCCGGCAGACAATATGTATAGACAAAGTTTTGAAGAGAAAATTGTTTTAAAAAAAACAAAACACAACTTTTTTCTCCTTTTTTTGTGATGGTTTTAGAGGGTTCTCTTGTCCTTCGAAGGGAGCTAACCCTTTTATTTTTAGTATGCAATGCTTTTCTTTGATATTATATACAAAATTTGAATTAATATTATCTTTTTCTATTGAAATAATATGCTTTTTCTTCGTCTTCTTTGCGGAAAAAATATCCTTCCTTTGAGAAAACAACAAACTTTAGGAAAATGCACACTTAGCCTTTAACCACCCTGGTACTCTGTATAATTAAAGTCTATATCCGTTTGCCATCAAAAAAACAGCGCTTATATGACTGAGCACAAGACCATTTAAACGCAAAATGGCCAAGCAATAAACCAGAAAACTAATGTAATCACCTTTCAGTAATACTCGTTTCGTAGGCATAACAATTTTAAATAAAAATACCAATAGATTTAACCTCTAAAAGCTCTTTCGTGCGTGCTTTTACCTTTATAGAGCAGAAGGAAAATAGAAAAATACGTACATGCAAGCATTGACATTGCAACAAGTTTGACCTCTGACCGGCTGACGACTGAGGGCGGTGCCGCGGTGCTTCTGTGATAATCGTAAAGTCGTAAGGAATTTCAAAGTAATGCTACGTATAATACTTGCTTAAGCATTAGAAAGAAAGTGCATATTTATGTTTTCATTTTGCGCTTTTCTTTCGTAAATTGCAAAATATTTCCTTCGGAAAATAGTTAGTTTTTTTCATATGGAAGTATGAAATTAATACTCACAGTTATGACTATTATTTTCAAACTTCTCGACACAAAAATGAACACCTTGGAATCATTGTTGCGTGTTCGTTGCAACGTATATCACGACATTCCTGAGTCGTACCGTCCTGGCAGTACGACGAATGGTATGTCGAATGGCAGTACAACAGCTTTGTCGGCGTTGTTGTAACCTTGCTTAGGCCTTCGCTTTCGTTTGTACTTGATTTATACTTTCCGAGATTTATACTTTCCGAGAGAGGTAGATCAAGATGTTCATGCGACGAGAAATCACCGTTATTCGGCGTGAAATTTTTTTAGAGGCAAAATGGGTTTTTTTGAAAAGCTCATATTTAGACTGGTTTGCACACAACAAATTGCACACAACCATTAATTAGAAACGCCATTAGTCAGAAAAATATCTAAACCAAAAGGTTCGTGTCCATGGTTTTCTTACTTCATATTGAAAATGATATTTGGCGCTTATGTTATATGGCAACCCTATTTCTCTCCAATCGAAGTCTCCAAAAAACGTCTCTGAAAAACGATTCTCCAAAAAAAGGTGCTAACTTCACGCCAGTCATATTTAGTGGTTTTTTCTCTATTTTTAAACAAAAATTAATTGTTTTATTAGTTTTAGCATTTATTAAGAACAGATTTCTTGTAATAATAGTAATAATAATTGATAGACAATTGCTGCTTTGAATTAAATTTCAGGACGAAAAATTTCAGGTTAATTTTTCATCAAAAAAAAAGTTCCATTTTTAAAATTGTGGTTTTCTTTCTTCAAATTTTCTACGGTTGATTTCTTTAACCTAATGACATTGAAATTGAAGCCGTTCACAGTCGAACCGAAAAGTTTAAATTCCAATATTTTAACATAATAAAAGTTTTACGTCGTCATATTTTCACTGCTTTTATTAATTCGATTTTTTTTGTGGTGTCATGATTGCTTTTGGCTCTGTCACATTGACATTTTGTTTTGACATTGAAAAAGTTTTGTTTAACGATACTTTCAACAATATTCTTAACTTCTATTCCACAGTAAACAACAGTAACAACACTAAGCCACAGTAAATCCACCCCTTGCTAGCTTTTCGTTGATAGCCTCATTTAGTCATTCCCAAAACCATTATCCGGCACTTATTCCCCCCGACTTTTACGTACCATTTTTACCTCCTTTTAAGTACCATTTGTTGCCATTCATTTATTTGTAAATCATTTGATTTTTTTATGTCCCTGAATCATGTCAAATGAGTTGCCCGCCGCGGCTGTAGCGCGTGTTAAACTTTTTTATAAATACAAACAGTGTTAATAAAAACAGTGTCATTGAGAAAATGGAAAATGGCGATAATGAAGAACTCTTACCATTCCTTGACGCACAAACTGACTGACTGATTAACTGACAGTTATGGCAAATTATAGGCCAAGTCATGGCAATTAATGACACTCCAACTTTCTTCACTAACTTCTATTAATCGACTTCATTTGAAGTCACGACTTGTTGGCCCGATTGTTGTTGGTGGGTGGCACCACACTTTTTCGGGGTTTTATGAGTTACCCCAAAAGAAAACGTTAATATTTTTCGACACGAAAGGTTATACTTTTGGGAATGCCGTATGCTCTTTGTGTGGGAGAAGAAATGCGTTGCTAAAAAATTTTCCCGTTTTTTGGGTTTGGTGGTTTTGTGTTTTGTGCGTGCGACATAAAAAAGCCGTTACTCCATTTGTAACACACACAAAACACAAAAAAGACCATTCGATAGCTTAATTTTTCTTTCCCGTTTTATTCACAAATTTCTTACTATTTGTTATTATATATTTATTATTTGTCACAAATTCTTATGTCTTTTTTAGGTTTAGTTTCTCATGCTACAAAACTATTTGTGAGCTTTTCTTACGATGTCGTTTTTCTTAAGGATGGCTTATGTTATACTTAGTTTGTATGTTATAAAAGTTTAAAACTCGACGAAATTACTTTGAACCTTTTCATTTAGAGTTGAAAACTTCATTTTAGCCTAATTTTGTGCAATTTTAGCTCAAAAGGAGAAAATTGTATCAAAAATATATTTAAAGAATTTACATGAAAAGAAAAAATGAAAAGAAAAGTCCAGTCCTTTTGTTTTGGAACCTTGCATTTTTAGTTGAAAAAGGATTTACGTATTTTATTTGTAATTGGTAATTTTTAGGCAAAAAAATGGAAAATTCAAAGCATATTCGGTTGTAAACTTTGCATTCTCTGTAAAAACCGAACCTTTTTAAAGTTCGAATTTCAAACTTCAGGGTTGAAAAAGTTCCCTTTCAACAACGAAAGTCGCAATTTTGAATCGAGTAGCTTTATTGTTGTCAAAAGTTATCAGAAACCAAAAAAAAAAACAAAGATCTCTCTACTCGTGCGTATATATAAAATATGCAATTAACTCTGCTTACTTGTAGTCTCTTTAGTCCTTTTTTTTGTTAATATTTCTCTAGTCTTGCTAGTAGAGAGTATTAGAGAGAGTCTATTGCTCTCTAGTCTTGCTCTACGTAATTAATTGTCACTAGCTTTAGGCTAAAACAACGGAAGACCAAAAAACCAAAAAAATCGACCAAAACATTGTTAAAACAGTAACCTTAATAATGCGTAAGGTTGAATCTAGTTTTCGCTGTTCGTTTTCGTTAATTGGGTGCAAACTGAGAAACCATAGAAACTGAGTATGTATACCAGTTTGTACATACTTTATATATGTACATATATATATATACATATGTATATTGTATATATCGGTATAACTGTAACAGCGTAAGTGCTTTTACTTCATTATACAAACAACGTTCGACAACAATTACTGCTACTGACAACATTTTACCAGAAACCTTTCACTGACTCTGAATATTTTTTGTTTCATTGCCCTTCCAAGCTACTATTCATACCTCTCTCACTCTCTCCACCCTATTTCTACCGCAGACTCTACATTTCTCTCTCGGAAATTGCTTTATCAAATGAAATTTTCAATTAAAAATTCAATTATAAGAACCATTTCATCACTCGAACAGATTATATATGAATAGAGGGTGAAGTGTGGGGGGGGGGAGGGGTTAGATTGCCATACAATTGAGAATACAATACAACATACAAACAAAAGGGGGAAAAAAAATAATAGATTTCGAAATTAAAGAATGTTAGAAGATTTTTTCTCGATTTAACAGGTTCTTATTTATTTCTTAATTATTTTAGTTCATAACTATTTAATAATACTCGTATCTTATGTTCGATCTATAGAAAGTCTTTCGTCTTAACGACTATTATTTGAATACATTTAAGCTTATCCGTCGGTCTTTAGCAGTTAAATGATTTATGAAAGGAGTTAACACCTTGCATAAATCTTCATTGTCGGATTGCCAAAATTTTCAAAACCATGCTTTCTTTCTCCTTCTCGAAGTGCCTTTAAGTATTAGTATTTAGTATTAAGAATTTATATACTGAGTTGTTTTGAGAAAAGCTATTTAACCAATTTAATACGATAATATCGTACATAGTATGATCTCTTGGATACCATGAAGGAATCCAGTCAACCATCTAAAAAGTTTCAAAAATCTTCCTTTCAAATTCCTTTTAATTGTTTGTGCGAGTGTTCGTTTTCTAACCATTTATCAGTTATTTATCCAAAACTTCTCGTTTCCAGTCTTGTTGGTGTTGTTGTTGTTGTTGTGCATGTTTACAAGAAAGTGAATAATAATAATCAATTTCGCAAAACTTTCAAAGAGAAAGAAATGAAGTGGTCACATGCGTCAAAATGTGTGTGTCGGACCTCAAGTAATTGACTTGAAAAACTTAACTTAACATAAAAACTTAACTTTTCAAAGTTCATGCCTCTGCTCAGCCGCCACCAACGACCCTTTACACGCCTTCACAAGCCTTTGGTTTAATATAATTTGTCACTTTTCTGTTTTTTTTATTAATTTAAAGACTTTTAACCACAGAAACTATTTTAGTTTTCTGAAAAAACTTTTTAGTCTCTTCTCTTCTTCATTTTCACTGAGACCGCTTCACCGTTGTTGGGTTGTGGGAAAGGAGACGAAATAAAAGAAACCGCGAGAGAGAATGAAGAGCACTTTGTATATTTCAAAATTTTGACCACGAAAACACAAAGTTTTCCGCTAAAGTTTTGCGCATAAAACTCTTCAAATATTCCTTCAAACATTTTAACGATAAAAATGTTGTATACTTTTTTTTCTCCTAAATTTTAAAGATGAAAATAAAGAGAGAGGAAGACAACTAAAAACAAGCAAAAAAAAAACAGAAAATACATATATGCAGGACATGAATCGTAGTATGGCGATGACTCGTGTTTAATTTGTACTCAATTTTGCATGTATCGGATGCCATTCTTTATTATTTCATCTCTCTTCCTTGCTTTGTTCTTTTCAGCCTGCCTTCTAGCCTGCTTTCTTTTTATCCTCACCTGCTTGAACATAAACCTTCATCAGGAGACGGTAAAACATCAGTTTTCCATCAGTTTTGTGTTATTTTTTTTAGAATTCTCTCAAACAGCAAACCCACTACCACCACCTGTTTTCTTTCTCTTTTCCCTTCTTGTCTGTGCTTCTATTGGAAATACCAACTGATAAATTTTCCTTGGTTTTGCCTCTCTGTTTTTGTACTAAACTAATTGCAAGATGCGTCAGCAACAACAGAAAAAAGGTATTTAGAGGATACGCCTACCTATTTGTTGTTTTTTTTTTTTATCATATACCAACTGCTCTTAAACGCCCTTCTCACCTGGTTCATGGTATTTCAAGCCTTTTTGTGAAGGTGAGAAAATATGATCGTAACAATAGAGCGGAAAAAGCTCATGTCTTGTCGTCCATGTTGTTATTTTCGAAAGCATTCGATGATATCGACGAGAACATTTGATTGCATACATCAAAAATCTAATTACGCAGCAGTCGATGGTACTGTCAAGATATAATTAGTGATGAACATGCACCAAAAGACGCGACGGGACGAATGGATGGATAGACAGTACACGGTCGGAAATTTTTCTTTAATTCTCTTTAAAGTTTTCTCTCCTCCAAAAAGTTCGATTTTCTACATCCATGGGTCACCCCTACACGCTTAGGGAGGGGGCCTTCCCTACAAAAGGAAATTGAAAGAAAAAATTCATGGTTTGCTAAGAAGTTGTGGCTTTTTTTACCATATTTTTCTTGTATATTCATTCCTTTTTGCATTTATTTCTTTAAATACAAACATTCCAAATGTTCTCAGTCGACGAAATTACTTTGGACTTTTCCATTTAGAGTTGAAAACTTAATTTTAGCCTCATTGTG
Source organism: Conops quadrifasciatus (assembly GCA_949752815.1). Taxonomy (NCBI): domain Eukaryota; kingdom Metazoa; phylum Arthropoda; class Insecta; order Diptera; family Conopidae; genus Conops; species Conops quadrifasciatus. Next base: position 7,186,467 of record OX457078.1, on the reverse strand, counting down.
TACAATTTCAGCTCAAACGGAAAAAATTCTGTCAAATATATTTGAAGAATTTACGTGAAAAGAGAACTTCAGTCCTTTTTTTTTTGAAACCTTGCATTTTGAATAGAAAAAGAATCTACGGATTCTCTTCGTAATATAATTTTTAGACACAAAAATGGGAAATTTAAAGCATATTTGTTTGTAAACTTGCATTCTCTGTAAAGACTTAACCTTTTTAAAGTTCGAATTTCGAACTTCCGAGTTGAAAAAGTACCTTTTTCCAACAACGAGTCGCAATTTTGAACCGTATAAATAATTCGATACTAAAAAATTTGAAATGTTTGAAAATTTAAACCGAAATTTTCGACCGTGTAAAAATTGACTTGAGTAAAAATCGATATTCTTGATTTTATTCACGTTGCTTTTTTTTGCATTTTTTTCTTCATTCACTCACTCCTCATTTCATCATTTCCACACTTTTTTGTAGAGAAGTTTTCTTCCTGTTCATCTTGCAAAAAAGGAGGGGGGAAAATTCAATTGTAGTCATTGGTGTTTTTCCTCTTTTTTTCCTCCTCATTTTTCCTCTTTTTTTTTTGCTGCAACACGCTCAAGTGACTGTAATTAACTTAAAAAGTTCATTAAAGCTGTCCGCATTGACGCAATAAAGCGTTTTTAGATGCTGCGTTGAAAGCGCTTGATCGGGCCGCGCCTTAACAGAAGACACAGACTTGAAAAAAAAGAAAAATGGCAACACTGGGGCGCCGGTATGGTTGCCAAATGAACGCGAATCAATTCGAATGAATATTTATTTACTTAAAGCGCAAGGTCTTTAAAGTCTCACCAAAACGGAAGACACTAAAAATAATTTTGTAAACTCTTGGAAGCGTATAAAAAGGAATATTTATACGATAAAAAAATTACAAATTAAAGTTTGTCAAATTTATTACTTTTAAAATAAATGGATATTATTAGATATTTAATTAGATTTTTAGATATTTAATTTTTAAAATTTTGTTTTTTTTTACTTTATTTTAAAGTCTATTCTACTATATTGAGATGTTTTACTGAGAACAAAGAACATCTACTGATTTTACTGATTCGAAAACGCTTGGCCCGGCCCATTTGCGCGCCCACCTTCACATTTATCACTTTCATCGTTTGCATGCCGACAGAAGGACGATGGCTTAGTTCATTTTATTATTTAATTATTAATTTTACTAGATTTAATCTTATATACATACTTTTTTTTTTGTTCATAAATTTCTTTGAGCTTTAAACTTTATCAAAGCATCAAGGATCAAAGGTTAGTTTCGCACACTACCACAACACGCCCACCCTCCACCCTCCTCCGTTCTTTCTTTCTTCCTTTTCGTCTTTTTGTTGCTTGAATTATTTTCATTTTTTTATTTTTATTGTTTTTTACTCTTACGTGTATATACTATAGATAGCGTTAAAGTATGTAATACATTATCCTTGCATGGTTCCTTCCTTGCTTGCTTGCTTGCTTATTATTTATGTATTACAAAGAAAAGCAAAAAATGAAATTTTCCATTTTCATTCGGCTGCTCGGGCTCGTCGCAACCGAACATGCTTGCCCACGTGACTGCGTATCCTGATGGCGCGCGCGGCTGGCTTAATTCGTAATTAAAATAACGAACGTTAGGGTTGGGCACGTCGTTATCCATCCATTCTTGGCCGTGTAGGTACCTACAAACGAGCAAGCAAGTAACCAAAAGGCAACGGAGGAGGAGGAGGCGAAATTATAAATTATTAATGTTCGATGTACGATAAGAGCGAGCAAAGTCAGTCGAAAAATCTGCCAATTCGGTACTTTGTATATCGCAGTGTCATGAGTCACGAACTCTCTGGACGCGAGTCAACAAAATAAATAAAATGGAAAAGAGAACAGAGACTTGATGGTATCATCTTCTTTTATTATTCTCTTACACTCCTCCTTTTGTTGTCGTTGTCTCTTTTTCTCTCTGTTTCTCTGCCCTTTAACAGAGCAACAACATATTGAAGTTTCTGCTTGACAAGCAACATGACAAGGAATATTAATTATAATTACTTTCTTCATTTTAAGAAAAATATTCAGGAAAGTTCAAATAATTTTAGAAAGAAATGAGCTTGAAAGTTTGGCATTTAGATTTTAGATTATTAATTAGGTAATTAAGATAAACTCTTCAATTTATACATCAGTGTCGTCATCAATGACGCTGAAATTAAAAAATCCTTACTTGTTTAAATTCACGGATTCTATAAAGAAAGTATAGAGAAGAGGCCTGTTTTTAGGATCGTTTGCGATCCAAAAGTAATCTACTCTTCCTCATCATTAAAAAGAAAAATTCTTTGAAACTCGCTTACTTGTAAAAACTTATTACTTACTACAAAACTCAATGTAATATGATTTTACAAAATTTCCGCGTTTCTGTTCATATTACGGCGATGTGCAGAAACTCACCGATAAACTCTGTAGTAAAAAAACAAACAATAAAATTGCTTTTTTAAGCATTAATGTGTTTTCAGCTCTATCTCTATAGTACCAGACTTCCAAAACAGTATTTATATTTATATTTCTAAAAATATAAAAACCTCTCTCATTTCAAATTGAAATTGGCGGTATTAAATTTTATAGGTTAATATTTTTCGTTAAACAAAACGCAATAGATATTGTACAATACCATGTCGGGGTTGTTGTTGTTTTGGTTTTTTTTTTGTTACCAGAAATTACGTGGTACTATTATGCGCTTGTGCTATAGAGAGATTTCTCTACGAACTCTTTTCCAGTATTTTAATTGAATCGTGAAATAATGAAGAAGGAAAATGAATGATGGAAAATGAAAGAAAACTTGTACCCACAAAACTACAACTAACTGTTGCGCGAATAGTTGTCTTACAAAAGAAATTGTTAAAAATAAAATTGAATTTTTTTTAAGAAGAAAAGTTGCCATCTGCTAGAAGAACTTTCAGAACGACCGAAACTAATTGTAAATTTAACTCATCATCTGTGGTTACGATACATTTATTATAGTAACTTAACTATATCTATAGTTTCTTAACAACTTCTATCGTTACGTAACAATTTTTATGGTTACTTAAATTTGTAGTTTCCTAACAGTTTTATGTAACATAGCTATGTAACGATTTCTATATTAACTTAAGGATTCTATAGTTACTTAACAATTATATTTGTTACCTAACTGTTGTAATAGTTACCTTAAAATATGTATAGCAGCTATACAATTGGGAGTAGATTATTTTACGATTCCGTGGTTATTTTAGTTTTACCACGTTTTTTATTTTAGTTTTAGTATATGATCCTGATTTTGAAAGTGGTGTAAGTCCACTATGATAAGTTTAAACTAATGATTACAAAACTTTTAGACTGGTATTTTTATATTTTCATTGGACTTAAAGAGACCAATCTTTTCAAAATCTACACAATTTTTATATCGCCAAACAAAATTTTCTCATCCATAATACTCGTAATTGCATTGCGTTTATAATATAAATCTCTTGATATATAAAAAAAAAAATAATGCACTTAGTTCACTTTCAAAATCAACGGTCCATATAAAGGTTTTATTAAGAAAAACGAAAAAAAATATATTAATTGACTCAGGAGATCAGAATTTATTAACAACTTCTCAATCTTTAACACAAAATTATCGTGATATTTTTTATCATGATTTCGATCGTTGTGAATTTCGGTCAGGACGACGCCATATAGGTACAATACACTGTCGTTGCTTTTGTATGGCTGTTGTTGTATTGTATTTATTATTATTTAGTTTTCTGTTGTTTTTTCTGATTGCTCTTTTTTTCTTCTACTTCCTTTAGTAGAATTAGAAACGGACAAAAAACTTTGTCCCTTTAAAAATTTGAAATGCTTCGTCATTGTCGTCGTCGTCGACGTCATTTAACTTACACTAAGCGTTAATATTGCATGTCATAAAATAAAAGCACACGCCCATTGAGTGTGTGTGTTTGCGTTTACATTTTCAACGCCGCTAAAGAATGCCTTTCACGACTAATTTAATTGTTGTTGTTGTTGTTGTTCATTCTTTTTTTGTTTCTTTGCCGCTACGCGCTCTATAAAATTTTAATGCAACTACGGGCGCCCACTTTTATGCTTCTATCGTCTTATATAGCCTTTCGCCGCCACGCTTTCCTACCACCCCCTTTCCCTCCATCTTTTTTTCTTCGTCCTATCCATTGCTTTCGTCATTTTCAATTTTCTAGCATAGTTGTTTTTTTTTTTAGCGTGCCAGGTTTTTGGGAGTATACGCCCGCGTTAGAAATGAATAGGTATTCATTAACAAACATATTTACAAACGCCCAAACTCTCTCTCTCACACACACACGCGCACACTGCATCAGATGGGAATCGAATATGTGCTCTTTCCGTACAAGATAAACATTCATTCCACTTTGCTACAGACGGTTATAAATTTTCTAGAGAAAACTCAAAGGCTTCAAAACCTCAAGTTTTTCCTTCTAGAGTTAAAAGAAAATTTTAAAGAAATATAGTTGAAGAATTTCTAATCGTTCGTAATAGATTTAAGCCTAAAAGTCAAAAATTCAAACCATTTTTGATTGAAAACTTTGCATTTACATAGAACTTCCTTTCCTTTAAAGTAAGAATTTGAAACTTCAGAGTTGTAAACGCAATGCTTTGACAGAAGTCGAAATTTTGAAACGAATGGATTAAATTTCAATATTTCAACCTAAAAAAAATTGCATCAGTTGGAAATTAAACCCATATTTTCGGCCGGGTATAAGTATCTTCATTACTCCTCTATTTTGATCAACTATTTTCAGTCAACCATCCATCCATCCATCCGTAAATCGTTCGTGTCTCGCTGGCATTTGTCTAGCGTTTGTAGGCTTTTTATAGCTGCAAATCCTTCGTTTTGATTGATTGACATTTCTAATGTTTTTAACGATTTTGCCACGTTGTTATTGCGACAAACATTGTAAGGGACATTATAGTACCACCCACACCACCCACGTATAGTACACACCATAGTTCGCTTTACATTACCACCAACCGATCATTAAATGATTAACATTAGCCTGATTTCATGTCTAATTTTTATTGTTTTAGTTGTCGGTCGGTATGCCATTCTCATATTATATGATATTTAGGATATTTTTTTAGCGCCATATTAAACCCTGTTACAAAATTTCTTTAACTTTAAGAAGGTTAGAACCAGAAAGCTAATTCGTAAGAGATTTAAATCAATAGTATGCATATGTATATTTACAACGTGTTTAATGCGCGTTCTATATATTCCTTTAATGCCTTTCTTTTTAAAGGTTATTCTCATCGAAACAAACAGACAGCCAGCCATATGTGATAATATGAAAACAAATATATGATATGACTATCAAAAACAACAACAACAACAACAGGAACAAAGACAACAAAACCTTCTTTCATCAATCGTATGCCAGATTTTTATTTATTTTTCATTTTTTTGCTTTTTTTAATGCCAGTAAAAACGTAATAAAACCTGAAATTCTCGGAATTTCGAGCTGAACGTGTTAGGAATAAAAAAATATATCGTATATACATACATACATATAGTAAAATCTATATACTGAAAGGAATATATACATGCATATATAAATAAATAAATATATAAATAAATAAATGGGAAAAACTGGCCCGGAAAAAAATTATATGCATAATAATAAATAAAGCATCAGTAGCAGCAGGAAAGTTCAATTATTAATCAAAATTCAATTCAATACGATAAAGAATAATAAAACGAAAAACAGAAATCCATCAGACAGAAATCAATGAAATGAAATTGAAATAAAATTTGAAATATATATAATAAAAATAAAATAATAAATATAAGTACAGTATTTTTGATGGACTTTTTTCAGAACAGCATAAGATGTTTTTCGTTAACTCAATTTGCAAGAAGTGGATAGACTACCAAACCAAATTGGAGTAGATTACACAAAATTGTCGAAAACTCTGAAAAATTTACCTGCATCGATTACAATAAGAACAAACGGACGCTACAAAGATTTTTCGATGAAAAATACATGAATATCAATTTTATTTTTGAGTCCAGTCATTTCTTTGTGAAAAAATGGAACATTTATGGGATGTTTTTAATGAACAAATTAATTTTATTCATTAAAAATGCTGAGTATTGATCGTCACTCATTTCGATGTCATCAGACTATTGCTCTATTATTCTTTTAATATTATATTTCTAATTGCGCTCTCGCTCTCGCATACATTCATAAGGCACAAGAGAAAGAGAGGAGATGAAAGAAGGGAGAGGTGTAAAAAAAAGATTTATGAATGAATCATTCTTTAAGTTCTTGAAGAGTTTTCGACAAGGTTGAGGTTTTCGACATGTAGAAAAGTACTCTACAGTTTTCGACGTAGACTACATACAAGCTCCAAAAATTCTTGTCGAATGCCAACCCTGATTGTTGCACTTAACAGTTCTAGGTATTATTTTTTTATGCACATACATATGTAGGTATGTTCAGCTCTGTTATAGCCTTTTCCTCAACCTTGTTTTTGCCATTGTTTAATAATAGGGTCTTGCGATGTTTTAATTATTTTAAGTGTCGATACGTTTTTGAAACCTAACGAACGTTTTAGAAGTCTATGTTTTGGTCTGCGATTTGACAAATATACGAGTATATATTATTTTTTTATACTCTCTAAAAACATGGTATGACATCATCTATCGTGCCCCTCACCCTTTCCCTCTCTTTCTGCAATTCTTCCATTTGAACAAAGTGATGTGGGCGGTAACATCTCTTAAACTTTAGTTTCTTGTACATATGATTTAACATCCGTTTCCGTTTTGTGCTACGACGGAAGTAACGAAAACTTCTTCTTGCCTTGACTTGACTGTCTCTGGCTAGGTTTGTCATATCTTTTGTTGGATGATATTCGTATTCATTTCATTGAGGCTCAACATTTCGCTATCGTATGACACTTGACTCATCTCCAGGAACGAAAACGAGTATAAATTGGTACGAGTAAAACATACGAGATTTACGAGATACGTACACGCTCACATGAATATACTCGTACCAACACAGTGAATATATTGAACATACTTGTACGGTGAACATTTCGCACGCTTGTACACACGCCTCTTTTTCGCTTCACACACAGACGCAGTGAAGTGTACTCAATGTTTTTTTCAGTTCGTTGCAGAATTCAATATTTTTTTGCTTGGTCGCTTTGTTGAATAAAACGGTATTATTTTTTTTTTCGTTGTTGCTTTCATTCTTCACATTTGTCAGGCAGAGGCGACATCACATCAAGTGTTGATCGATCTTTGACACCTGAAGTAACAAAGAAGTAATATTTTTTTTTAAACTTATCTGTCATTTTTGACGACATTTGAGCGAACCACAACCTTCTTTTGAATGTTATGTTAAATGATATAATTTTGTTTATTGTTTGTTATTTCCATTGAAAAGAACGACAAAAGGAAAGCCAGCCAAGCCGTCCAAAGAAAGTATATTATTTTCTTCTTTACTAAATCCATTTTCAAATCTGCGTCTTATTATTTTCATACTGACTTTAGTTGACCACCTGGCTTGACAGACTAAAAGAAAAAAAAAATCTACTTCAGTTCATTTTGTTTCCTTTTGCCACAAGCCAAAAAAAAAGAAAACTTGATTTTAAAATTCCTTACAGCACTAAATTCTCCGAAGGTCTTGGAACATTATTCATCCGATTTATTATAACACCAACAATCTTACAACAACAACAAATATTTCCTTTTATTCTGAGTTATTAAACAAGACCGCGCGCGACAAGCGACAAATGCCACAAATTATGCTCATAATAATTGAGTGACAGTCATAATCGCATCAGAAGCTGCGCTGCGGGCGCGGACAATGTCAGTCAGTCTCAAAATTTTGCGTTTTTTTCAAGCAACATTTTTCTTCTCCATTCCAAGGCACCGTGGTCGTGGTGAGACAGAAGAGCCAAGATAAAAAATGTGACCAAAAGTATTTTTTAAAAATTCAAAAAATCAATTTCTAATTTTTATTGAGTCCATTAAAGCTTTTTCTTAATAGTTTTGCCGTCAAAAACAGAACACATTTTGACAAATTTTTAAAAACGTTAAATAGAAATGATCTAGGAATATATTCCTGTTATTTTTTGAAATTTTTTCTTGATTTTAAGTCGTATTTTTAGGAAATTTCCTTCAGCGCCCAAACGGGGAGAAATTGACGCTTCCCCCCCCTCTCCCATGCCATGTTTTTCTTGTCTTGACTCAAGCTTCACGCCCTAACCTTTTGATGCATCCTGAACGGATTGATCGATTTCTTTCTTGGCTTTTCTACAATTGTCTTTTTTTGGCCTTTATTTTTTTACGAAATTTGGGTCATCAATTGTGCCGAAAATGGTTATTATTATTATTGACACTTTAACCTTTATTATCTCTTCGGTAATTGTCATATAGTAACATACATATGTACGTTCTCGTCGTCGTCCAGGTCGATATCGTCATAATTAGCACTAGAAACATTTCTTTTTCGACTTGTTGTAAACAACATGCTCACACATTATTTGCTTTTTTACTCTCTCTCTCTCTCTCTCTCTCTCTCTCTCTCTCTCTTACCCACCCTTGAAAGCCTCGTTTTTGGGCACCATGTTTTGTGCCCGAACTTGCGCCTCTCTTTAAGCATTCCTGTACTCCATTAAAACCTGACCAAACGGTATTTTGAAATCCATCAACTACAATAATACCACAATAATACACTTCGTAATTGCTTTTGTTATAATTTGTTTACTTTTGGTTGCTGCTTTGCCCTTATAATACCCCCACCTCCCCCTCTTCTCTTTGTTTTCTCCGCCCGATATTTTACCGCTTGTCCTTAGTTTAGCTCTTGACAACCGACCCGACTTGACTATATTGTTCTGCCCTCTCCATCTTCAATCCCATTTCTTTTCGTAATTTATTCCTCTCCAGGGTGACATTTATACCCTACACTCGAAGGGGAAGTGATCAGAGTAGTTCATTCAGTGTGCTCTTTCGTTTGTAACGCATTAAAGTAGGCGTTATACACAATTATATACATTTGGTGGCTCAAAATCATGTTCTTGGTCGACTTAGATCTGTCCGTCGGTCTGTTTGTGTAAATCATGATTACAGAAGGACGAAGAGACCTCTCTTCGTTGTAGTTTATATATTTAAAGAAAAACTTTCGTATTGTTTATTGTTTTATTTCACAATTTCGACGACTAACAAAATATTATTTTCAGAAATCAAAATCCAATTTTTAAAACAAAATGTTATTCGATATCAAATAAAAATTAAAATTAAAGTGTTTTATATAAAGTGCTTTCGCATAAACATATGTATGTATAACAGTCACAGAGGTATCGCCTTGGAATTGGGCAGCAATATTCTATATAGTAAGTAACCTGAAAACGGGACCACCTTTTCATTATTGATTCCACAGATTTGACAGTTGTAGGATATATGAGCTTCGACCAGACCGCACAGTCTTGTTCTATATCATCCTACGTTAAATTCTGCAGCTCCTTTTTTTTGTTTTAATCCTTAGAATTGCGCCCTTCGTTAGTGCTAATAAATGTCAAGTAATGCGTTATAATTTATTTCTTTTATAGAAACACCAAAAAAACCCATATAAAATTCAATCTGAGTATCGAAAATAAACGGTAATTGTTTTGTTGTGTTAATGTTGAGAGTATGTATGTATGTACGAGCTCTTATTCTTGTTGTTTCATTATATTATTTACACATTCTAACATTTCAAGTGCTTTAGTGGGCGTGTTAAATTACATCATTTGTTGAGAAATTTGTTGCTTGGTTTGTTTAGTTGTTGTTTTTATGACTTTTCTCCATTCTTGCCATATTTCTTATCATTAGTTGGATTAGATTTCTGCTACTTCTACTTTTATTTTCCACCCACCACGGGCCCACCTCGCCCACTTTTACGACTATTTTGTCTTGCTGGGTGTTATTATTTTGTACTCTACTGACGTAATGCGTCCCGCGTGGTTTTTTCCTAAAGATTTTATCTATACCAACACTGAATGAGTCTTGGTACTCATTACATTTTATTGCCGGTCATTGGATTTCTTTTTTTTTTCTTTAGATGCGTTTTGTTCTTTTTTTGTTGGTTTGATTTTTGTTTGGTGTATTTTAGTTATTAACATTTTTTCGAATTCTTTTTATGCTGTAAAAGCGACCACAAAAAGCTTTCAAGGTAATGCTTCTTTTTAAAAGCAGCGATCTCCCATTATAGGAATTCCTTGGCTTCCGGTTTTGTTATGTGCATATATGTATTTATTATTATATATTATTGATTATTAGATTATTATAGATTATATAATACAAATATATACAGGGTGCGCCATCTTTTAGTTCATATATGCAAATCGGTTGTGTTTTTTTTTTAAGTTATTCAATATTCACGTACCGACATAAAAGATGGCGCACCCTCAATAGGAGTATGTACATACATATGTAACGTTTTCGAATGATCGAAATTACTTAGTTTTACCCTTCTCAAGTATTCACACTGAATATTCCATACTCAAATGATTTGCCGCCATATTAATTTCTCCTTTGTTTCTGCTCTTCTTTTGTTTCTCTTTTTGAAATCAGCAGCAATTGTTCCGTTCTCAAAATCCTGGACTTGCGGCTGCCACAAATGCTGCTGCCGCCGCTGCTGCTGCTGCTGCTGCAGCGGCCGCCTCATCGGGTGGTGCTCCGCCCGGTGCACCCAATGGCAGTATGCAACCACAACAACAAATGCAAATGGCCGCCGCTTCGCAACAGTTTCTGGCTGCCCAACAGAATGCCGCTTACGCAGCACAACAGGCGGCACCGTACGTCATCAATCCGGGTCAGGATGCAACCCCGTACATGGGTCTAATAGCGGCACAAATGCCACAGTACTATGGTGTTGCACCGTGGGGCATGTATCCGGGTAACCTTATACCACAGCAGGGAACACAACCGAGGCGACCGTTGACGCCATCGCAGCAGGGAGCAGAGAATCAATCGTATCAGGTAAATGAGGCATGATGAATGTCGGTAGATGATAAGTGATAAATGATGATGACGATAATGATAATTATATAATGGAAAGGAAAAGAACAATTCCTCTTAACATTCATTTCGGAAGTTGATGCTTTTCAAACGATTCGTCTACGGTTATACGAAAAATTGCTCTTAACCTTACGTAACCGCACGAAAAAGTGCGGCGGACACAACTAGCTGTTGTGTCAATCTGTCGTTTGAGGCGCAAAACCTTTTGACAACAACGTTATTGGTTTTTGATACCGGCAGCCCTTTTTTTCGACACTCACAGGCTTTGAAGGGTTAAGCCTAAACTGAATATAGAATCTTTAGAGTGACTTCATTCTTTTTGAATTCTTTTCAGAGTAACTTTTATTGTGTAAATGTACAAAGTAATTTCTCTTCAAATTTAGTAAATTTTTTTTTTCAAACTAACACAATTTGACGTTTTAGGTGAGCCATAAGTCGCTCCGAAAAAGGGGCGCTCTGTAAATTTATTGTTGTAAAATTGTTGTACATTTCCGACACGTGTACATTTGCAAGCATTTTTTGTGTAACGTAAACTTGTATAATAAAATTTTGTATTTACTAAAACCGAATCTCTTTTACGCATAAATCATTAACTTATCTTTAGGCGTAAAATGCAATTATTAATATTTGTAAATAAAACTAAATATTTCTTCTTTCTTTTTTTCTCTTCATAACACCAAAAATATAAAAAATTAAAACAACACCAAAAAAAAAAACACTTCATAACCGAAAAATAAAAAATAAAACCCAAAATTATGTCTTATTCTCGTCCTCGTGAACAACAATTTGATTTCGTAAAAATTCTTAACCAAAAAATATCTCTACTGAAAAATCAACACTTCGGTTCTGGATGGAATATACAAATATCGGTGTAATTTGTCAACTTCATCATCCATCATACAATCCGTGACCGTTTAATGCACCAACAACAGGTCATCCCGGCGTTCTTCGACCAGAGCGGCTCACTTGTTATGGGACCACGCACCGGTACACCAATGCGCCTTGTCAGTCCGGCACCCGTGCTTGTGCCACCAGGAGCGGCACGTGCTGGACCACCGCCACCACAAGGACCACCACAATTGTATCCACCACAAGCACAAACGGCGCAACAGAATCTTTACTCACAACAAAATGGTTCCAGTGTCGGAGGTAAGTTCTTCTTAATTCAAGGTCATTCCAACCCCCATCCCTTTGGGTTCCTCCTACTTTAATTAAATGCGTCGAGAATAGCGGCACGAAAGCTTATTCTGTATGAACTTTGAAAAAAAGAAGAACAAAGTGTCGAAACAAAATGTTTGAAGACATTAAGGCTGAAGGAGAAGAAGGGTTAAAAGAAGGGTTAAGGGAGCACTATTAATTGGGGGTAAAACAATGCGTATTCGTAGTAATGTTGAACGAGCCGTCGTCCCTCGAGTGGCGTATTGCCTTTTTTATGTTTCTTTTTAAATTCAATTTTTCTATAAACTTTTGTATAATAATAATAATTACTTTTCATTTCTTATTATATATAACTTTGGGGGGCTTTGAACCCCTCGAAAGCACTCGCAAACACCACTAAAATTCACAAAATGTATTTGTAAATAAATTGAGTTTAAAATAGTTGTGTAAATACGATATAAAACAAATTAATTACTGCTAGAAAAATAATTTTTTGACTAGAAACTCGACACCGGTACCCAATTTTCTAGGAGTCGATGAACTCTTAGTATTAGAAATTGCCAATTACTGTGCAACACTTGAAAAATAATGTTATTTCGTTCAATTTAATGCTGCCGTAATCATTGTGTGGTTACTTTAAAATTATCGACGGTTACTCAATCATTAAAATTTAATATTACATTTCATTACATTGTCGTCATGCTTCAATTAACTCTAATTTCACTTTAAATAAAAAACACAACCATATTCACTAACTAAAATAGCAACAACAACCACCACAGCATTAGTGAATCGTTTTATGTTGTTGTTGTTGTTGTTGTCTTAAACCTTATGGGAGTATGAATATTTTTCGTTTGCGGTTCCTTTTCGTTTCCTTAAAAAATTCACTGTAATGAACGCAATTGCATGCTTGCACGCAATGCTTAGATGGTGGTTCATGTATCCGCTAAAATGAATGCATAGATGTCTTAAAGGCCAAAATTAATGCATTTAAGTAGAACCACCGACGGGCAAAAAGTCCAACCAAATGGTTTTCACCAACCATTAACGGTGAACGAACGGAGGACCGAACGTAACAAAAATCAGACTATAAATGTTTGTCATTGACAGAAAAATGACAAACTGTATATTATAGATGTGTGATATCTTTGTAAATCTATGTATATCGGACGTGCGTATGTGTGTGTGTGTGTGTATAAATAATTTAACGCTGAACTAAGTTTATAAGAGAAGTTTGTATAATTTCAAAGGAACGCCTTTTAAACAAAAGAAGAAAAGTAGAGGAGAAAAAAATGGCAAGGAGAATAGAAAAAGAGCTGAATCAGCAGCGACCATGATATATATAATTTTTATTGCGATTAAAATTTAAGTAGGTAAAACCTATTGCCTTTTTTAATGTAAGTACTCGTACTTTACAGTACTGTACTCTCAATAAGCAATCAAGTTATTAACTAATTGTTGCAACTCAAAAAGAAAACACTAAAAAACCAAAACCGCATTAAATGCATTACAAAACAAAGTAGATAATGTATTTTTTTTTAATTTTACTTCATGTTTTCAATGAAATAAAGAGATTGGAAATTGTGTAATTTTTTGAAGTGATTTAAATACGGTTTATTCGAAAAAATTGTTGTAACTTTTTTCGTTTCTTTATCGTCTGGAAGAGGTAAACCTCATTTTCCTTCTTCTCCGTCACATCCGTCGCCTTCTTCTCCACCTCTGGGCGTAGCCACAAACGATGTTCAATTATTTTATTACATTTAAAGCAACATTGTTTTTCGCCACTGCTTTGCTTGGCTCCGCGATAGCCTTTTTTTTTTACTATCTTGATTTTTTAATCGTGATGTATTTAAATTTCATGGTAGAAAAGTTTTCATTGATTCAAAAAAATCCGAACACGAAACTTTATTATGGTGAAAGGCAAGGAAGAAGCGAAGGAAGAGACAAGGGCGCACTTCTTTCCCTTTTTTCTCTCTATCTCTCTCTTCCTCTATCTCTCTCATAGCATTATAGTGCTGCATATATGTAACATAACTTTATCCATCACAATTTGCAACATTGTCAGGGGTTGGTAACGAAATCCCGAAAGACAAAATCCCGAACGACAAAATCCCGAACGACAAAATCCCGAACGACAAAATCCCGAAATGACAAAATCCCGAAACGACAAAATCCCGAAATAACAAAATCCCGAAATTACAAAACTAGTTTTTCGGTATTCTCCATCTTCTTGAACATTTTAAAACCACTAGCAAACTTCAATTTAGCCACAAAATTTCTTTTAAAAAAACATTAAAAAAATTTTAGCAGAGCCCTCTCGGTAATATGAGGTTTTTCGCATACAGGTTTTTCCGCGTATTGGCAGCCTTCGGCTGCGGCAGGGATCATAACCCTCAATCAGCAGAATCCTCACGGTCATGTGAAGTTTTTTGCATACAGGTTTTTCCGCGTATTGACGGCCTTCGGCCGCGGCAGGGATCATAACCCTCAATCAGCAGAATCCTCACGATCATGTGAAGTTTTTTGCATACAGGTTTTTCCGCGTATTGACGGCCTTCGGCCGCGGCAGGGATCATAACCCTCAATCAGCAGAATCCTCACGGTCATGTGAAGTTTTTTGCATACAGGTTTTTCCGCGTATTGACGGCCTTCGGCCGCGGCAGGGATCATAACCCTCAATCAGCAGAATCCTCACGATCATGTGAAGTTTTTTGCATACAGGTTTTTCCGCGTATTGACGGCCTTCGGCCGCGGCAGGGATCATAACCCTCAATCAGCAGAATCCTCACGGTCATGTGAAGTTTTTTGCATACAGGTTTTTTCCTCACGGTCATGTGAAGTTTTTTGCATACAGGTTTTTTTGCGTATTGGCGGCCTTCGGCCGCAGCAGGGATCATAACCCTCAATCAGCAGAATCCTCACGGTCATGTGAAGTTTTTTGTATATTGTAGATTATAACCTTCACACAACAAAATTTTCTCGATATTACAACTTTGCTTTTCTGCCATTGTAAAAAAAGGCAAGTAGGCGCGTACTTCGAATTGGAAAAAATTGTGACTTAAATGTCATTTCTTTATTAATTAAAAATTTAATTTCGTGATTTTCGGGATTTCTCATTTCGGTATTAAAAATTTTTCGGGATTTTGTCGTTTCGGGATTTTGTCGCATCGGGATTTTGTCGTTTCGGGATTTTAAAATTTTTCGGGATTTTGTAATGCGGGATTTTGACTGTCTCCCCATTGTCAGCCATCATCAGCATTCATTCTTCCTTTGGTTAAATACGATATAATAAAGTCGTTGAGATCAAATGAAACGAATGATGATGATGATGATGATGATCATGATGATACTGTTGATGCTGTTAATGATAGTATGGGCTGATGCCTGACAATAACGGACAATGTCGCTTTCAGAAGTAATTGATTTCATTTCGGCCACACCAAAACAATTATCATCGTTGTTGTCAGGCCGTCATCAACGGAATATAATCGTTCGTTGTTGGAACATCATCAACGGGATATATGTATTCGGTCGCTGTCCCTTTTGGAAAAACATCTTATAATAAAATTTAATTGCAACAAATGAATGAAATAAAATTGAAAGCAGTGACGGTGTTACAAGATTGTTGAGCAAAAAAAATGTTCGGAATTTAATGGTCCGATTAAAAATTAAATTTAAATTAAATGAAATTTAATTTAATTGGACTGAATTGATCCAATTGTCAATTTGTTGATGAACTTGTCTTTGTCCTTGTCCTTGGCCACTTTTTGACATTAACTGTCATAGAATTTTTTTTAAGAAATAATTATGTTAAGTTGTTGGATGACATGAGGGGAAAGGAGAAAGGGGAGAGTGTTTCATGGATCTCTTGTGGAATCTCCGTTCCCAAACGGGGTAATCTTGTTAACGTCGCCAGAGAGTGCGAAATGGGCCTCGTCGGTCATCAATATTTGCTTCCGAAAATCAGATTCAGCGTTAACAATTCGAGAGACTGTTTGGCCATATTCCAAGCGACGTGTACGGTCTGTTGGCCAAATTGTAAAGGACCAAATTAAATAAGAATACCTTATATATGGAAGTCGGTTGTGTTTTTTTTTAAAGTTATTCAATATTCACATACCGACATAAAAGATGGCGCACCGTGTATATATGTCCTCTTTTGTGAAATCATCAACAAACGAGAAGTAATAACGAAGGTAATGCGCCCTTTTGTATAAATAGGCGTGTCGGTATCTGGGAGGCAGGGTATTAATTATTTATACGTACCAGTGTGTGTGTGTGTGTGTATGTATGAATTCAACAAACGTGGCTATGATACAGGAATTCTCTTTCATTGTCCGCCACCAAAACGACTAAGGCTATCCATCCCTTAGCCGTGTTTTCATTTTGGTTTTTAGTATGCTGGCAACACCATACTCATTCTCTCTCTGCTTTTGTTGTTTGAGTGTTAATTTCTGCCCCATGCCATGTTCGTTAGAACCTCAGCCAACCGAATCCGATCCAGTCCGGTCCGGTCCACCGACCATTCCGGACAAAATAAACCTATTAACGATTGTAAATGTAATTGCAGCTTGTTACATTGGGCCAATATGTATTTATTGATTGTCCTGCAGCGTCGCATTATGTGTGTGTGTGTGTGTGTGTAGGTGTGTGTGTATGTGTCTTTGCTTTTCTGCTGTGTGACATCATTAAACCTTCCCTGCGGGCACTCTCAGTCACCGTGTTCATCGTGTGCATTTGCTTTGTTGTTGTTGTATTCAGACGTTTAAAGAGAAGGAGGGATGGTTGGGGTAGGTATATATGTTGCAACAGTTAATATAACAGAGTTAAAAGAGAAGCAATATCATCATCATCATCATCATCATGCGGAAGTATGCATGTTGTTGTTGTTATGCGTGCTCGTCGTGTGTGTTTCTTTGTCTTCTTCTGGAAACAATCCTCTTAGATTGTGTGAATACATGACAAATGCGTGCAAATGTGTTTATGCTTGTGCAAGGGGGCGTGGCGACTTATTGTGTCGTTATTGTTTTGTACTCATAGCCATTTAATAATGACTTACAGGGATGATTGATTGATAAGTACCCGTGTGGGGTACCCGTACACAGTACGCCACTGACCTTAAATCTATGCATCGTTCTTTAGTCAATCAGAGATCAGTGTCAAAATCTATTGGATATTTTGCATTTAGCAGCTTTTGTAAGAGAGCGACTTTTAGTTTTTTGTAGTAATAAAGAAAAAGGCTCTATCGATCGTTGTCCAGATTTTTCTGCTTTTCTTTATTGGATGGCAGAAAAAGGTGTGAAAAAATCAAAGAAAGAGTTCACCCTAGACAAAAACCATAGCTTCTTGCTTTAGCGACGACAATTCGAATGATTTTAAGAGTTTTCGACGAGGTTGAGGTTTTCGACATGTTACATTTCTACATGTCGAAAACCTCAACCTCATCGAAAACTCTTAAACATTCGAGAACTTAAAGACTCATGACTCATGAGACATGTTACATTTCTACATGTCGAAAACCTCAACCACGTCGAAAACTCTTAAACATTCAACTCTACAGTTTTCGACGTAGACTACATACAAGGTCAAAAAATTCTTGTCTATTTAATTAATTATTGAGTTAGACTTTTTTCAGAATTAATTAATAATTCTGGTCATGATGAGAAGATTATAAAAGTTAATGAAATTAAAATTTTTTTTTATAAAGCTTAGAAGTTTTAGAAGAAGAGCTTGTCTTTCATTCGTAGAGTAGAATCTCTGATGTTGAATGATTTCGAGTTTTAGTAATTTTTTTAGATTTAAGACTTTTGAGCATAATAACATTTAATTTAATGTTTATATGTTATATTATATATGTTTATAATCAACATATAATTTACGACCATTTTAATACTGGTGGATTTACGACCATTTTAAAACTGGTCGTTTTCAGTTTTTTTTTAAAACTGAAACCTTTCCCTCAATCTAAAAGGCTACGTTGAAGCAAATATTCTATTAACTCAATCTCTATTAAAACAGTTTTTTTAATATAGTTTTAAATAATTGTAATTTCTGTTAAAATTTCTGATTAATTTCTAAAGACTTTTGACAGTTTCTTCACTTTTAAAAAATGTGCACTTCCTCTCTCGGAGCTTATACGCAATAGTGTCCAACCTGCACCCGCGTGTAAAGAGTGAATTTTTGGATTTACGCGATTCATGAGACTTTATTTATTGTGACAGCTTTTGCAGAAGCTCTCAATAATATTGTCACAATAACCATTATTAAGTGTGGAAGACGGAGAGAAGGCCAACAGTCGACGGGACGAGCAGAGACGACGAAAAGAAAGATCAGATTTGTTGAGGATTACTCTGGTGCAGATGGAATAATAACGCGTCGGGCACGTGTTGGTGTCGCATGTTTTATTTGTTCAGCTGTGTTTTGTTGTGCTTGTGTCTCTTTTCTTCTGAACCTTTTTTTGCCGTCTCTCTTCTCTTGATCGAGTATACATACATCTGTACAAGTATGTCACTTTTATTCTACGTGCACGTAGATTGTCCTGTTTTTGTTGCGAGCTTTTATACTAGTCCCTGTTTGGCTAGGGTTGCCACTGCCACTTACCACCGCGCGAGTGAGTGCATGAATGTTGCCAGATCGTAAGCCATTCACGTTTTTGCTGCACGTCCTCCAAATAATTGAAGCTACATATGCATACATACGTCAGAAGCAGTGGCAACAGCATCCAGTCACAAAAACAGCGTGAAAGCATCATAAATATCGATGTACATACTTCGTAAGCGTATCGTAAGCGCACACGTTTACAGTGGCGGCGAAAAAAAACACACACAACACATTTCAAAAAGTGTCTTCGATCTTTTCTTTAACCAATCTACAACAGCTACAAGTATCTTAAAGTATGTAAACGAGAAAATCGTGCTGTCTTTCTGAAGCACGATACAGATTGACAGAGCGAGCTGTCAAGCTGCCAGAGTTCAGAAACTAATTTGTAAACACAATTTTCTGTGTCTCTAATAGTCGTCCATTAGAAACTTCCGTCTGTCACGGGATAAATCATGCTTCTAGTGACACTCCCTGAATCCTTCCTTTTTTCCTTCCTCCCTTCCTCCCTTCCTTTCTTCCTTCCTTCCTCCCTTCCTTCCTTCCTTCCTTCCTTCCTTCCTTCCTTCCTTCCTTCCTTCCTTCCTTCCTTCCTTCCTTCTTTCCTTCTGTCATTCATTCCCTTCCATCCGGTTTCTTTGACGCATTTGCAAGGGATCAGCGACAAGAGAATGTTTATTGTTTGTTCACAATAGTTTATTGTGAATTTTAAGTCGCCCTGACTCCATTAACCGGAAAGACGACGCTGCAGAGCGCTACAGGGCATCCCGCATTGTTTCAAATTGACTTTAGTTATTTCATTCTTGTGCTTTCTTTAATTTAACCTCCTCGTCTAGACAAACAAATCATATTGAGCAAAACGTGACCAATTGCGGTCAGCTGCAACAGCCTAAAACATTACCATGCCGCGCATCATGTCTCGCCGGCACAAATGCTTTCGGTGTCGCTGTTACCATCGCCATCGCCGGCGCCTCCGCATTATACAAAAATACTCGTAATTTTCAATTTTCTTGCCACTCATAAATTTTTCCTTTTCTCTATTTCTTATTAGGCATCGCCGGCCTAACCTCATCCTCGCTGACAGCACGTCGTGACTCCTTCGATCGCAACACCTCGGCCTTCAGTCCCTCTGCCATGGACTACACCAACAGCAGTGCCGCTGCAGTCGCCGCCGCCAACGCAGTCTCCACTTCGGTGGCTCAAGCAGCAGCCGCCGCTGCTGCAGCTGCTGCGGCACGTGGCAAATGGCCGGGCAGCGTCACCAATTCCTACGGTGCACTGGGCAGCGTAGGCGGCAACGCATCGGCCAGTCCTATCGGAGCACCTCTCACGCCGCCGCCGCCACCACAGCAACAGTCGTGTCTGATGGGCAATCGTGCGCCCGGTGCCGAATCGAAATATCGTCAGCAAATGGCGGTCGGTCTGCCACCCGCTGCCGCCGCCGCACAGGCAGCAGCCGCGGCCGCCGCTGCGGCCAACAACATGTTCGGCTCGAACAGTTCGCTCTTCTCGAAACACTTGGGCCTTCCCGGCTCGAATGCGGCTGCTGCAGCTGCTGCCGCGGCCGCGGCCGCAGCGTCATCACGACAAGCCGCCGCTGGCGTCGGGGCCGGAGTAGCCGCTGTTGCTGCAGCTGCTGCTGCTGCTGCGGCGGCCGGCCTCGGCGGTGGCGCACCGCAACCGGGCCGCTCTCGTTTGCTGGAGGACTTCCGCAACCAGCGCTACCCGAATCTGCAGCTGCGCGATCTGAGCAATCACATCGTCGAGTTTTCACAGGACCAGCATGGGTCGCGCTTCATCCAACAGAAGCTGGAACGGGCCACCGCTCAGGAGAAGCAAATGGTCTTCAACGAGATCCTGGTGGCCGCCTATAGTCTGATGACGGATGTATTCGGCAACTATGTCATCCAGAAATTCTTCGAATTCGGCTCACCGGAGCAGAAAAATACGCTCGGCATGCAGGTCAAGGGCCACGTGCTGCAGTTGGCCCTGCAAATGTACGGCTGCCGCGTCATCCAGAAGGCGTTGGAGAGCATCACTTCGGAGCAGCAGCAGGAGATCGTGCGCGAGCTGGACGGCAATGTGCTGAAGTGCGTCAAGGACCAGAATGGCAACCATGTGGTGCAGAAGTGCATCGAGTGTGTGGAGCCGAGTGCACTGCAGTTCATCATAAATGCCTTCAAGGGTCAGGTGTACTCGCTGAGTACTCACCCGTACGGATGCCGCGTTATACAGCGCATTTTGGAGCACTGCACCGCCGAGCAGACCTTACCCATACTGGAGGAGCTGCACGAACACACCGAGCAGCTAATACAAGATCAGTATGGCAACTACGTGATCCAACATGTTCTGGGTAAGTGCAGTGTGGCTTTCCGGTAGCTCAAATGCATTTCATTTCTTGTTCTCTTCTCGGGACAGAGCATGGGAAGCCTGAGGACAAATCAATACTCATCAACAGCGTGCGCGGCAAAGTGCTGGTGCTTTCGCAGCACAAGTTCGCCTCCAACGTGGTGGAGAAGTGCGTGACGCATGCCACCCGGGCCGAGCGCACCGGACTCATCGACGAAGTCTGCACTTTCAATGACAAGTAAGTCAGGGACCGTCTGTACGATCTCTCTCTCTCTCTCTCTCTCTCTCTCTTGCCTATTCATTTATTCCTAACCTATAAAACTCATCCGTCCACAGCGCCTTGCACGTAATGATGAAGGATCAGTACGCCAACTACGTGGTGCAGAAGATGATCGACGTGTCGGAACCGACTCAACTCAAGAAACTCATGAACAAGATACGTCCGCACATGGCGGCGCTGCGCAAGTACACCTACGGCAAGCACATCAACGCCAAGCTGGAGAAATACTTCATGAAGACGTCGAATCCGATAACGACCACTGCGACCAGCAGCACCGTCACTAGCGTGATTGGAGGAGTGCTGGCCTCAGCGGCAGCAGCAGCAGCAGCAGCGGCGACCGGTGGTATTGGGGGCCTAAGTGTGTCCAACAGTGTGTCCGGTGCTGCCACGGCCACCACGACGGTCAACTCGCTGGTGGGCGCTGTTTTGATGGAGAACGGGCTGAGTATGGCAACGGAGGCCGCTGTGGCATCATCGGCTTCAGCGGGAATGCCCACCAACAGTAATAGCAACAACAGCGGCAGCAGCAGCGGCAACAACAACAACGTGGTGTCCGCGATGGGCGGCAACAGCGGATTGGGGCCAATTGGACCGCCGAGTACCGCCAACGGCGTATTGTAAACAAGAACGTATGCATGTATTGTTCGGGGCGTGTTAGAAAGGGAGCGGAGGGTGGAGATGGAGGGGGAGAGCGAGAGAGAGAGGGACAAAGAGAGGAGCTTAAATAAGGTTGAGTAAAGTAGCGGAATTGGAAGAGCTTTGAAGGGTTAATAAAAAAGAAATCCCAAGCAAGGATTTTAAAGAAAAGGCTGATACAAAGAAGAGAGAAAAAGAAAAGAAAAGAATGATGGAGAAAAACAGAGAGAGAGAGAGAGAGAGAAATTGAGAAGTTGGAGCTTTATAATCGATAAACTCTCTCGAGAAGAGTTTTGCCCTCGTTAGACGCCCGCAATTTTGTAACATTTTAACTTTTACCTTAAGTCTAAAGCTTCGACTGATTTATTTGAAAGCAACAAACGTTCTCGCAGCATTATTTTAAGCATTTATTTTAACACAGAAATGAGCCTGTTGCTTTTCGCTTAGTATTTTATTTAAAATAAGCTTGAGATAAATTTTACTTTCAATGACAAAAACCAAAAGCTATGTACAGAATTAAGAGAGTACGCACGGCTGACCAAGAGCTGAAAAGAGTAACACACCAGAAAAAATCGATGAAACGAAAGATTTGTGTAACTATCGTAAAAGAACTTTTTTAAACCGCAAAGAATTCGATGAGAGTAAATTTTTTTTGCATTCGTTTGTGATTATAATAAAATCTGTAGAAAGTTATTAATGAATGCTAGAGAACAAAATATATAAAATATTCACCCTAAAGGGTGTTTTCGTTTCTGTAAAGAAAAAACTTTAAAAGCGCTAAAATATAAAAAATCGTACAATGAAATTGCGCACTTAAGAAAAGCGTATAAGGATCATAAGACGCGAAGAACTGCAAAAATGCAAAAGATTTCTCCAAAATTGTGTGGCCTAAAGTCCATTCGAGACACCGTGACCGACTGGTAAAAGACTTTGGAGTCTTGGAGACCAAGGCCGTTAATTTGAATTCGACGATTTTTGTGTATTAATTTAAGTTTTTATTATATATGTACAATATTACCGTTACGTTCTGTTTGATTTGCAAATCTCTCGCTCTCTTTGACTTGTATTCGTACTCGTTGTTTTTCTTTTTGGTTTTTTGTTTTGTGCTCTCAATTCCCTCGGTCTCTGCCTATCTCTTTCTGTCTCTCTTGGTGGCTCTAGTTAAGCAAAAAGAACATTTAGTTCCTAAAGGAAAAACGAAAGATATTGTTATTTGTTAAAATTATCCCCGTTCCTTTCCCTTTACTCCCTCTGCCAACAACCTCTTCCTCTCTCTCTCTTTCTCTATATCTATCTTAACCTCCTTCTCCCTAACTTAACCTCATTCTCTAACATAACCTCATTCTCTCTAACTTAACCTCATTCTTTCCTCTCCATCTTCACAATGTATTTGTGGATTATTTGTTTGCAAGAGAAATCTTCTCTGTTTCTTGCTCTCTGTCTGTCTCTCTCTCTCTCTCTTTCTCTCTCTCTTTCCTTATTTTTCCTCTCAATATGTCGCTTCCGTATACTAAAACTTATATAAAAATGTATTGTATTGTATGCACTCTGTCTCTATGCACCGATGTATTGTAATGTTAATTGTCTGTAGTTATTTCTTTAGCGATTTTTCATGTAAATTTAAGTATAGTCTATGTTTTATATTCACAAATTATAAGCGCAATTATTATGACGAAAAAGCGATAAGAAAACAAAGAGGTAGAAGAAGAAAGAAAACAGAAAAAAAGAAATTTGTAAATGAAAGAAAATAAAAGCAAAGACTTCGAAAGAAAATGAAAAGAGTATTGAAGATTTTCCTCCATCCTTGCGGAAAGCGAATGTTAAGGAGGAGGGAAAAGGAGAAAGAGAAAGAGAAAGAGAAGAAAGCAAGAGGAATAAAAAAGGGAAGAAAACGAAGAGAGAGGAAGAAGAATTATAAGAACAATTAGAACAACAACAAACAGAAGCACAATCATATTGTATTCTATTGTAATGAGAACGAAAAAATTGGTAGTAAAATGCTTGAGAGAAATGTGTCAAAATTCTAGCGCCGAGTTGTTGTTGTTGTTGTTTTCGAGGTGGTGGGCATGTTTGTTAAAAAATTATTGTAGTTAGCAGACAACATGAGCGAAATTATAACCACAGACACACAACCACAAAGCGATAACAACAACAACAACAACGAACGAACTTTACTCTTAAGCATAAAAACGAAAAAAGAGTAACCGAATTTTAAACAAGTTTTTCAAAAAAATTTTTGTGGAGTGAAAAGTAAATTAAACTCAAACTTATAAATATATAAATAATTACAAACAACAAAATGCATTATACATAAACACGTATAGAATATACACATATACATAGAGAAAGAAAAAGAAGAAGATAAAGTGGAAGAAGAATAAAGAAGAAGTAAACTCATGTAATACTATGCTATAAATATATACTTATATGCAAAGAGAGAAAAAAACAACCTTATAACTAGATTTCACTAGATTTATTACATTTGTATATGTATATGTATATATATATATATACATAAACATATCCATATCCATGCATACACATACATACTTACAATATAACAGGGCGAAAAATTACATAGCAAGAAGCAAACAACACTTCGTAGTCAAATTATTCTAATAAAGTGAGAGACGTGGAAAGAAAAGAAGGAGAAGGGGAAGAAAATGGGAAAATAATAGAGAAAAAGTACACTTTTTAGAGCCGAAAAAATCTAGTTTTTAGCTCGACAAATATTTAATTATTACACATGACAACAAGAACAACAACAACCACAATAAGTAAAGTTAATGAACAAAAAGCATGAAAAATATTCACTTTTTAATAGATATTAAATTTTTATGTAATTATATATGTTATATTATATTTTTAATTTCTGCGCATTAAAAATAACCACGTATTATAAACAGAACTGTTTCGGTAAGAGATGGAGCCGGAGAGTTGGGGTAAATGGCGATACACGGCGACACAGAACTACATACAACATATACACATACACTTTACCTACAACAACAATAGCATAGAGCGTTATGAGAAGGACGCACAATAGCACAAAGCGCTACAAAGCTACAGTGCGAGGAAACAGCAGGAGGGAACGACACAAGCGACACAAACAGCAAACAGTGAAACAATGCGAGCGACACACAGTAACACAGAGCGACAAAGACTGCCACACACCGTCAGACGGAATAAAACACAGGAACATACAATAAAAGGCGGCGCAACAAAGCGACACAGCTACACAAAGCGACACAGAGCGACAGAGACTGCGACACAAAGCGACAGAGACTGCGACACAAAGCGACACAGAGCGACAGAGACTACGACACAAAGCGACACAGAACAAAATAGAAAAAACGACAGAGACTGCGACTGCGAGACAAAAAAGGACCACAAACGCGACACAAGAGCAAGAATATAAAAAAATTAGTATCGCTATTTTTGTTGGGTTTAAAAAGGTCTAACTGCGCCTGGTCACCGCCTCATAAGTCAGTCATTCAATCGATCAATAAATTGAGATTAAAATTCTCACGGAAAATTTGCGACTTGTTTCAGCGAACTGTCATAAAATGTGGGGCGAAATTTTTGTTGTGTTCTCGTATAATTTAATTTTTTTAAGAATTATTTAGTTTCAATGGAAAATGACAGATACACCTGCTTTAATTTTTAACACACACACACACACCAACAAATTGTAAATTGTACAGCGGATTTTTCATATAAATATTTTAAAATAATTTTAGTATTTTTTTCCTTATTTACAGTGCTTGTTCCTTTTTGTTTTGTTTTTCGTTGACGTCACAAAAGTAAATAAATATAAACGACTTACAACAAACAAACGTTTAGGATTTATTGATTTGCGAAGACATGCAAAAAAAAAATTGTACAATAAAACAGACGAAGAAGCTTCATTATTAATTATCACACACACACACACAAACACGCGCGCCACGTGCACACGCGCATGTCGTGCGTATGAATTATGATAATTTTTTTAATTATTTTCTGCACGCTATAATTAGATACAAGTAGAAAAAAAGTGGCCTGTCTTTGAAACTGCTTTTTTTTTAAATTAAAATTATATACATAAATACTCTATATAAATACATATACATACATACATTACATGCGTATATATTTCTTGTAATATTAATATTAATTAAAATAAATTATGCTCTCAGACTTTTGTGTAAAATGTAAAGAAAGTAAGAATCAAATAAACCAACAAACAAACTACTATCGATATAGATCGATTATCGCTATAGATGTTATCGAAACATAATAACAGCAACAACAACAAACAATAATAATTATCTTAACACTGTAAAGAATATGTAAAATGTGTCTTTTTCGTTTCTTTTCGTTTATTTTGTAAAATTAATCATCATTTCATTTGTTGTATTACTTTTTGTCAAAATTGCAAAAATATGTATGTAAAAAGTTGTGTATAAATTGACCAAATGAATGAAAATAGCAAAATATCTATCTATATTTCGTAATATGAAACGTTGGCAACTCTGCTCTCATTTCCATTCTCAGTATAAATAAATGCATGTTGTCATCGCAGTCGTGT
The DNA here is from genome assembly GCA_949752815.1 of Conops quadrifasciatus. Lineage (NCBI taxonomy): Eukaryota > Metazoa > Arthropoda > Insecta > Diptera > Conopidae > Conops > Conops quadrifasciatus. Next base: position 7,159,811 of record OX457078.1, on the reverse strand, counting down.
CGTGTCGCTTCAAATGTTGGTTGATGATTTTTCATCATCAACATTTGTTTGGCTTTGTGGATTGTATTTGTATTTATGCGAGTATTTGAAAATAATGATGAGGATGATGATGATGATGATGATGACTATAATGGTGAGGTTAAGGTCAATGTAATGATGAAGACCATTTTATCTTTGAATTCCTATTAAATTACTTTTAATAATACGAGTATGTTCTCTTTTTGTTGTATTTAAATTTGTATATGTAAAGTTCTTTTTCATAAGTCTACCCTCACACACACACACGCATCCTTAAAATGCACTTGCGTTTATAAATATAAACACATCTACACTTACAAAATATTATATTTAAAAATGATTAATAAAAGTCATTCAGATATTTCAAATACTAGAGCAAGAATAGTTGCGACAACAACAACAAGTATGACTACTTTTTATTTTGCCTAATTTTATTTTAACACTTTTAACTCTTAAATAATAATAATAGTAACTTGTAATATTTGTAAGTGTATTTTACTCTTTTTTTTATAATTACATTTTATCATTATCACTAACGATGTACTACCGCTACCACGATTTTAACAAATATGTAGGTCTCTTTTTTTAATGTAATTTTCCTGTAATGTCACTGAATTGTATTATTATTTAAATGCAAATTATTTGTAATTTATGTACTGTATAAAGCAAGCTGTATTAAAGCAAACGAAAACACTAAATATTGTATTTTGCATAAACAGAAATTGAAAAAAAGAAAATCAAACGAAAAATATGCCGAATCTCTGTTTAATTTCTGGAACAAACGAACACCTTTCGAAATTTTTCTAGCATGCGAGTTACAATATATCCGAAAAAATTTGTCCAATAGTTTCACAAAATTTTTATTACGATACTATATCGACTTTTATATTTATCTCTCTTAATAAAAGTTCCTCTTTCCGTTTAATCATTCCTTCTGAAGGATCATCCTTGCCGTGTTATTCAAGGGTCGTTTTCGTCCTATAAATATTGTCTGCAAAGATCAATTTCTTTCTCTTCAAACATTTCTTTTCTCAGTGTCGCCTTCACTCAATCGATCTTCTAAATATCATCTGTATCATTCAATGGTTCTTCTCTGTTCCAAAATACATCCTAAAATCGTTCTACTCTGTTGTGAAGGCGCTTTTTTGGCAATTGCTCTTCTCTGCAATGATTGTCTTTACTCAATCGACCTGCTGGCCTGATTTTATTAGGGATTATCCTCACTCGATTGATCTTCAACGTAAAAATCCTCTTCTCTGAAAATATCCGTCTTAAGTCATTGGTCTTTAAAGATCATGTTCAATAAATCGATCTTCTTGTAAAAGCCATCTTCACGCAATTGATGAATTAATCAGAATCAATTTCTTTGTAAACATTGTCCTCGCTCAATCGACTGGTCTTCTCTATGAAGATTATCTTCACTTAATCGGTCTCTCTGCAATTAACTTCAGTCTTCTTTTGCTTTTGTGAATATCATGAAGATCGTTTTTAGCGATCGAATTTAAGTGACCTCCGCAAAGATCGTATTCTCTAAGTCCTCCTCTTTTTTTTAAAAAACGATCGTCTGCACTCAATCGATTGATCTTGCGATCTATTAAGATCGTCTCCATTTAATCGAAATGGATAATTGCCTTGAGTTTATCGATCTTCGCACTGATCATCTGGAAAGCAGATCAATGCAGCGAATACTCGGTAAAGACCGTTATTCAAATTATAATAATTTTCCTGCTCGCATGCAATAACGCAATAACGAATCTTTTTAGTAGTTTTTAAACTTTATTGTCAAAAGAATTCATCTCACCGATTAATTATATTTCTCTCAGCTTTAAAATAATCTACTATTAAAAAGTTTAGACTTTATTATTCTTAGTTTTAAAGTAATATTTGTTCTTAAATTTAATTATTTTTCATAATTAATAAAGTTTTTCATTTGAAATGCGTGAGTGTTGTGTTTCCGGTTTTTTTTTGTTTTTGTAATCTAACGTTTATGTAATAATTTAAAGTTTTTTGTAATAATTTAATGCTGGCATATTTATATAAATGCTTGCAATTTTACAATAAAAAAATTATCGTCAGCTTTTCATTCGTACAATGAAAATTCGAACATAAATTCGAAAATGTAAAAATACAAAATGTTTTAAGCGAAAGAACTGCCTTCGAAAAAGATTTTATTTTATAAAAAAATAATAATACTAACAATTGACATGACATGGTCGTCGGCGTTAATCATGAAAGACATACGAAAAAAATATGTTGAGGACGGCGTGGTTGGTTCGTGCGTAATTCAAAAGGACACACACACACAACAACAAAGACCGGTATCGGTTCAAAAAACTGTACATTAAATTATAAATAATTTTAAATAAATTATAAAATCGATTTTAAATTTAATCATTAAAAATTTGTTGGAAAATGCTTTAATGCATACGGCTTTTACGCATAACATATTTTTGTAATTTTTCTTAATTTTTGTTAATTTTTTTTAAATTAGAACAACAACAACAAGCGTTTCTATTGCACTGAGAGGAAGAAAAAATTATGTCGCGTGCATTTTCAGCTTCAGTGACATTGATGTGGACAAGTGACAATTGACAGCTGCCAGCTGAGAACTGTCATTTGTGTTGTAATGTTGACAATTGCAATGACTACGCCTTGAGCTCGCTTTGAGCACGCTTCTTGTATCAATAGTTTCATTAATCAATTAATCAATCAATCAATCATGCATCATCTCTTGTAAATTACTTTGTAAATTTAAAAAAAATTCATTCTTACATTTCTTTTCATGTCATTGTTGTCTGTGTTAATTCTTAAAAGAATTTTTAAATAAAATCTATAATTCATAACTCATGATTTGTTTTATTTAATTTTTTATATTATAAACAACAACAACAACAACAACAACACCTACAACAAGTGACATTGAAATTATGTAAATTTTGTATAGAAAATTATGAAAATAAATTAATGAATAACTTCTCTGTATATTGTACAAAAAAAAAAGAAGAATACACACAAAAATTTACATGCGCGCATGCAAACATTTTGTTTCTGAGCAAGACTGAACTCTCATGAATCATCCATCCATCCGGCCATCACACATTTCTCAATTCTCATGCAATTTTTTTTATTCAGTAACTTGTGGGCTGCGTTTTGCGTTGCGAATGATGCTTATTTTTTCAGTTTAAACAAATTGGTGGATGAGGAGGCGGAAGGGGAAGAGAAGGGAGATTGTCTTTTGATAAAATTAAAAAAATTTTTAAATTTTTCAAAAGTATCATAAAATAGTATAACTGCATGAAGTCTCTTCTTCATTGTAAATTTTGTATTTATATAAAAAGAAATTGCTGCCAAGCGTAATGATAAAATAATGTAGTTGTAAAATTGTAAAATTTTTGTTTAATTTGTCACTGATCATTTGTACTGTCAAAACATCAAGAAAAAATACGTTCGATTCATGAAATTTGATGACATGAATTTTCGCATTATATTCTTAAAACGAAACAAAAGCTATAACAACATTAATAATAATGTAAGAAAATGTGTTCAAGGTAGAGTCATTGCAGTAATAACAACAACAACAATAATGTCATTATAAAACGCTGTCGAAAACATAAATAGTTCGAATGCGACTGAAAATTTCGTGTTAAAATAAATATTATTATTGTTGAAAATCGCACGTAACATGTAGCATGATTACTATTGTTAAAAATTTCATGTTAATAAAGTTTTATTTGTTTTTATTTTTGCTCAAAATCGTATGCAACAACAAACAGCACATTGGTGCCGAAGAACTATGAAAAATCGCAGGCAATAATAGACAGCGTTTTTTTTTGTTCTTAAAAAAAATTCATGAAATTTCTTCAATTCATTCAATTTTCTTAAATTTTAAAACTGCACTGATAAATTTTTTAAATTTTATTTTCATGCGATTTGTTTTTCAACAGCGAAACGGTGAATTTTGTTTCGTGTGATTTATTCTAAATTTTTTTTTTGGTTCATAGAAGCACAGAATTTGCTTGTACTGACGTGGACAAGTCTACAATTCTAAAGTTTCTCTCATGCTACAAAGTGTTATGGAAAATGCGGGATATCTTCAAGGGCCCCTTTTTCTCTTCTGCTTTAAAACAAATTTTTTTGCATTTTAAAAGTTATAACATTTTTGTGCCTGTCTCAGGACTCATCATGCTCTTTCTTACTAAAAATTATGCACATTGCATGAGAGTTTATCGGTACAGTTATGAAGAAAGAAAAAAAGCGCACGCACGCTTAAAGCGCTTAATGCAAAAAAAAGGTTTTTTAAAAAAAAATTTGTCTTTCTTTTGTTTAAGATAACATTTAATTTCAGAAATTAATTTGATTTGTTTTTTTTTTTGTTGTTATTAAGTAACATGCGATTTTTGAAAGCGAGCAAAAAAGTCCAATGACGACGAAACGAATTCGAAAGAACTTTTTTCTGTAAACGGCATTTATTTTTTTTTTTTTCTATTTTTTGTTTAAGTTTATATATTTAGAGTAAGTTGTAAAATTTTTTTAAAAAGAAATAAAGCTAAAAGGTTTTTGCAGCTAAAAATAGAAGTTGTTTTCAAACACAAAAACAAAACAAAAACAAAAAGTGTCGTAGTGAAAATAAAAATTGCAAGTTTTAAAATTATTGTAGAAAAAAAACTTATGCTAATGCGAAATAAAATTTTACACAATATTAAAAAATAAACGCAATGAACAATGGAAAATAACAATTTTTGTGTTTTTCCAAGCAAGAGTACACTTCAACAATTTATATACTTATATATATATATACACATAATATATACATACATACATACATATAAACATATGAATTTATTCAAAAGTATATAGAAATATACATATATACATACCACTTACTCTTATATGAATATGAATTAAAAAACTTTTAAGCCACAAAAAACGAAAAAAGGACTTTTTATATAATAAAGAAAATAACTAAGAATAAGAAGAAAAGCAAAATATGATGAAAGAAAAACTTTGTATTAAATGTAGAATTGTATTTAGAAAGAACACACACAAACACCACCACACACCCACGCTCACGCATTCTTACACACACTTACTCCAACGCATCAACAACCACGATATCGTCGCTGGGTTTGTTTTATAATTACAAAAAAAAACAATGTATTAAATATTTAAAGCAACAAAAATTAAAAATTAAGTAACCTTTTTTTTCTTTTGAAAAAGAAAAATTAAATTGTAAATCAATTCAATAATAACAAACAATTTTAAGTATAAATAAACAGTTTTTTTTCTAAGCAACAACAAAAAAAAATAAACAATTTTGTAGAATTAATTAAATAAAAATAAAATAAAAACACACCAAGCAAAAAAAAAACCAAAATAAAAACCGCAAACACAAGTAGAAGCAAACAAGAAAAAGAAAACAAAACAAAAACTTAAATAAATTTGTATTAATTGAAAAAAAAAAAATATGGAAAAATAACAATCAAATTTTTTGCATACAACCGAATTAAAATAAAATTGTAGAAATTTTTAAACGAAACAAAACAATTTAGAATGTAGTAAAAAAGCTCTCTGCGTAGTTTTTTTGGTAAACAAAAAAAACAAGAAAAAAACAAAAATAAATAAAAGTTAAAAAAATTTCAAAAATTAAGGAACTCAAAAAAGAAATCATTGACTTTAAATTTGAAATAATTTGACACAAAATTTGTGCAAAGTTTGAAAAGAAAAACAATAGGATTAGAAAAAGCTTCTCAGACACGTCGCGTCGCGCACGCTGCAAGCAACAGACATTTTTGTAAACACTGGAAACACAAAAAAACCAACTCAAAAATACAAAATACAAAATTAATAAAAATAATATGCGATAAAAAAAGCACCGTTAAAAATTTAAAAACAGCAAAGCGAAGCAAAAGAGGATAATTTTTTAACATTTTTCAGAAAATACTCGTATTTCTCACAAACCTACAGAAAGTTAATTTCAACAAAAAACTTAAATTTAAAATTTTTTCTAGAAAAAAACGTAACTCTTGACAAAATTCAAATTGAAAAGAAAGAACAAAAATTGTTTTGCTTCACACTAAAATACACAAAACCACCACAAAACCACACCCTCTCTCACACACACACACACACACATTAAAGAAGTTTGTATAATAAAAAGTTGAATAAACTTTTTTGTATTACAAAAAAAAAAAGAAAAATTGTTTCAAAACGTTTAAAGAAAACTTTCAAAATGAAAAATTGTAAAAATTTGTTTATATTCAAAGAACCGAGAAAACAAACAACACAACAGAAAAGAAAAACAACAAAGAAAAAACAAAAATCTGTGCAAAAACCAGCAAAATTTTCTTCAATAAAGTTTCTTTCATTCAAAAGAAACAAAATGTTGAAAGATTTTAAGATTTTTTGGTTTGCTTTTTAAGGTTTTCTGTGTTTTTTCGGTTGTTGTTTTACTGAGTTTGTTGTTTTTTTTTTTATTGTAAATTTCTGTGCATTTCTTTTCTATTGTACAAAAAATGTAAACAAAATTTTTTCTGATAAAAATGTACACAAAACAAAGTATATAAAATAAACAAATAAAAGAAATTAATTTGAAGAAAATTAAATTTGTATTAAATAGAAAAACTAATAATGAAAACTGTGCATGCAGGCTTCAAACGACGCGTGTGGGAAGCATTTGGCATGTTTTTTCTGTGTAATTTGTTGTATAAAAAACTAAATAAAATAAATTAAAATACTCATTTTTCAAGTTAATGAATTCCAACAAAACAAAACAAAAAAAGGCAAAAAAAACCGAACAAAAATTCGAGAATAGATCAAAAATTTTTTTAAATTTTAAATTTATAATTTTTCAATTCTTAATTTTTAGCATGAGAGCTGTTTTGTTTTTGTTTGCTGCATTTAATTCTGGTAAGAAATACAAAATAACAAAACATAAAAACACATTTAATGCAACAAAACAACAAAAACTTGCAAAACACAACAAAATAAACATTATATGTTTTTTTAGCATTTAAAACAATTTATGTTTCTATTCGTTTTAAACTATAAACTTATTATTATTATTATTTACTATAACTACGTACATACTATTATTATTATTACTTCGATTTATTACTATTTACTATATAATTAAACTTATGCTCTTTATAAATAATTATGATTAAAACAACAAAAATCCTTGCAATTGTTGCAAGCGATTAATTGAAAAATTTTGAAAATAAATATGATTTATTATAAATTCAAAGAAAAACAAGGCTGGAACTTATTGGGTTGTTTTTATTTTTTTGGTTAAGCACAAAAACGAAATTAAATATAAATTAAGAGATTAATTTAGATTAGATTGAATTGGTTGAATTTCAAATTAATCGCCTAAAAGAGGAATGAAATTTTTTTTCAAAATCACGTTAAATAAAATTCATATAATAGAAGTTTCAGAAAGAACGGGACTATAGTTTTTGGACGAGCCAAAACACGTCCAATCAAAATAGCTGTTAAACATTAACTGAACATTCAAAGTGGCCGCGCTTGTCAGCATAAGAGACGGGAGGGTCAAGATTACCAACATAACGCCACAAAAAAATTGAAAATCGAAAATATGTATGTATACATATATTAGGAATATTTTGCTTTGAACAAGAGAAGAATTTAAAAACGGATTTCCTAGAGAATGGCCCTTAATCTTGGTATTGTTTAATAAAATATGTAACATTTTTTATCGCATGAGAGATTATGAGGTTATTACAGCCAGAAATGTTAGTAATTTAATAATGACTTCAGTATCCTGACATTTTTAAACTGTTTTAAACAGTACTTTTCTCGCTTGCGACAGTTGCATGATAGTTTACCATATTTTCTAATATATTTTCTCTAATTTGTGGGCGTTTGATTGATTAACTGATTCATTTATTCTAATATTCTTATACTCGTAAATTTGCAGTGAAAAATGAAAAGCATCATTTTTCGCTCATGACATAATTATATCTACAGTGTTTTGCTAAATTTTCCTTTTTTTCACTCTTTGCAAAAAAATTTCTTAGGATTAAAAAATGCAGGTTTTTAAGTTTACCTCTAGACCTATGTAATACACCCTCTTCTCTCCCCTCCCCATCGCCAACACATTCCAAACACAGAAAGAAAACCAGGATATTATAAAATTTTAAAATCTATAAATAAATAGAATATTCGCGTGAAAAATAAAAAAAAAATCTGAAATAAATGTAGAAATTATTAGATATAAAATTTTTTGCGACTACGAAAAAAAACAACAAATTTTTGCACAAGTAACATTAAATACGAATCAATTAAAAATAGATATTTCATGCAGAAAAATCGATATAAAATAACTCAATTTAATAAAATAATTAATAGAAGAATAGAAACTAGAGAGTGTAGAAAAAATATTTTATACGCCGCTGATGCAAAATTTACTGTAAATTTAATAAATAAAAAGCAGATATAAAATAATATATAAAAAACTCTTCGATACATGGAAAAAGATTTTAAACTTAAAAGACAAAAATTTTACAACATTGCGAAAAAAAATTTTAATAAAAAAAAAGAAAGAAGAAGAAGAAGAATATAATAAAAATGTTAACTTTACCTAAAATAAAATTTAGTTAGACACAACCTGGAAAACCGATTTGTATTTATGTGTATTTTTAAGTTTTCGCAAATTTTTCCCCTTTTAAAAAGCTGTTTTTATCTAATTAAATTTTTTTTCTTTGCTTATTTATGAGATTTTTATCGAACTAATTGCGATTATGAGATATTTTCCATGGTACACGCTGAATATTTTTTCGAAAAAGAACCAATTTGTGGAAGAAGAGAGAGGAAGCGATGGGGACCTCTTTAGTGCTGGAAAATAAAAAGAAGCAGGGCAATGGGGCCGAGTTAACACCCTGAAAGCCATAATCCTTTGAAGATTTCAAAGAAAAAGAAAAGTCTTAGCTCTCATAACAATTTTTATTTATTTGAAAAACATTTAAAGAAAACTTTTAATAAATCTTTCAGCAAAAATGAGTAATTTCAATAAAAAAATTAGCTAATAAAGTTTTTTGCTGCGTATTTAAAAAAAAAAACACAAAAAATCTTTGCTATTAAAATTTCTTCATGTTTGAAATCTTTTAGAAAAATTCTAGTTTCTATATTTCTTTTAAAAACAACTTAAATTTTATAATTAACGAAAGAATTATTAAATAAATAGATTTTAAAATAAAAATTGTATAGATTTTGTCTATTCTTCTTTTTTGTGCTGTGAGCTTCTCTTGTATAAATTGTAAAATCATACGAAAAACAATTTAGTATTTATGAGAATAGTTTTTTTCACTTCTTTTGTAGAATTTGCCTTTCGTCAGAATAACTTAATTTAATTACTTTTTCCCTTCGAATTTAAAAAGGTTGGAAGGTTGGAAGGAAGGAAGGGAAAAAATTTGTAAACTTATAAAAAATATTTCTCATAAAAAATGCAAAAAATATAAGAATTTTAAAATTGTAAACATTATAAAATATTAATATTAATAAAATAAATATTAGTCGTACTACAAAATACCAAAAGAAAAAAAAGGCTCCAAAGAAAAACAAAATGAGCAAGGAACGCAATTTTAAAAAAAAAACCAAGCAGCATCAAGATTTGAAAACTTTTTTAGCAAAAAAACATCAAAACTATGTAAAACAATACAATTACATAAAAAATAAAAAATTAATGAATGGAAAGAAAAAGTTTCCAAAAAAAAACTCAAAAGCGAAAAATGTAAGACATAATAATTATGTACTTCAATACTTAATAAAAACCAAAAATATATATTAAAAAATTACATAATAAAATCATTAGTAAAAAAACGTTGTTACTATTATTTTGCAACAGTTTGCAGTTAAGTTAAGAATTTTTTTACAGTGTTTCGGCATCATCTATAGTACAAAGCGATTCTCTGATTCTCTTAAAGAACAACAAATTACATTTGTGTCGCTCTAATAAAGTTCAATATATTGTAACGAAAGAAAAAATATTTACCAGACTATTCGAAAAATATGTGTTAGATGTAGAACTCATTGAAAAAATCACTTAAACAATTTTTTTTATTAAATTAAAGCACACACACACAATTATTTTTAATGTTTGCAAACGTGCGAGCTGAACTGCCGACGGAATATAACTATTCGCTCCTGCAGGCATGCACTTTCTCTTTGCCACGATGAGATCATCAAACCGTGTGTTCTGATTGGTCAATCGTTCGCAGCGCCTGCTGAGATGAAATTTTTAAAAGTCTCACACAGTTTCTTTTGAAAGTGTCCGTTACGATTTAAAAACTGTTTCCTTTCTTTTTGAGGTAAGGGTTGCCACTGTATATACAGTCAATTTTTGACATACAGTCAATTTTTTTTTGTTTTAAATTTATTAAACATGCATAAGCATTTATGAAAAAAGAAAATGAAGTATTTAATTTTCATTAGTTTAAGAAATTTAATGGTAGGTAAATACTTACCGAATGGTTTCATTTGTAAATCCGAAATATAGAATTTTTACTTATTTTCTATAAATATATTCAATTAATTAGGTCTTTATAAACTCGTACTAATATCAAAACAATATAAATTTTCTATAGGTATACGCATAAGTATGTATTATGTACATAGATACATACGAGTATCTTATAATATTTACAAGCACCTCAATATTAGGCACCTAAAGATCAGAAGAGAATATTCATCCAGTCTTATTGCTTTAAAGCACGTAAAACATATCTCTTGGTACATTCTTCAGTAACTGATTAGCCAATTTTCCAAATTCAGTGGCCAATTTCTTTTGCAGTTGAGGCAACATGACCTCCAGAACGAGCAGGCCATTTTGATTAAGGAACAAATTCGTAGCCTCCACTGTTTAACGGCGAAAAACAATTTCTTTAGATGTTAAAAATTACACTACATTATCCAGAATGAAACTCACAGAGAATGCGATTATTGTTAAAGGCACGTGAGATGCTCATGTCAGCTTTTTTGATGTCCAAACTGAGGCTCAACGAGTCAACATGCAAGTGTGTACCATCACTTTTCTCCTGCTTCGAAACTTTGCCCGTCAAATCGCAAATAACGCCATCTGCGTTTAAACATTGAACATTGATAAGAGATAATTAAGACAATATAAAAAACCTTGCAGAATTCAACATTCACGATCGATCGATTTCGAAAGTGGCAACTTACCAAAAATAGCGTGAAAATCACCACCGCCCGATGCCGGTATAATCAATAGTACGCCGGAGCTGGTATATTTGGCGTCGATCTTTAGTTTGGGCATAACGATTCGAGCTTGGAATGGCTCGTCGTTCTCACTCAACTTCATGGATTTCACTGCGAAGTTGCTGGCCCCGAAAACCTCCATGTTCTTCAAGGTGATCTTGTAGCCCTGTGGACCGTCGGTCAGCTGCAGTGCCAAAGAGTCCATTTTGAATGGTTCCACCGATGGTAACTGTCATGAAAAAGAAAAAGAACCGAGAAGTTATGGCCGCATTTTTTTTAAGTTTTAGTATTATGTGTTTTTGTTTTTTCAAGTGATGGCGACGCTTAATTGTCTAGAATTTTATTTTGCTTGCTGCAAGACAAGACGAAGGCTAATCGGTTTTGGTTGCGGTTGTGGTTGCGACTGCGGCTGCACCCGGTGCACACGAAAATGTGCAAAATGTGGAAAAATTAGTGTCTCGGTGACAGATGGCAGGAATTATTTGCAGTTTGCGGTGTTTAATTTTTTTCGGGTAATGCCTTCATAATTGACTAAAACTCACAAACGTGTTGCACGTTTCTTCTGCGTGATTGCTTAATTTTCTTGTTTCGTTCTTGAACTACATCGCGTTCGTTGTGACCAAAACCACGGTTGATTTTTTCTTTCGGTTACGTTAATGTTCGTGTGATTAAAATATTGCAGAAACATCTTGAAGATTTTTTCGTATCAAAAATTACTTTGAATAAAAATTATGTAGATTTTTTAATTTTTATGTAGATTATGTAGATTTTACATATGTATGTATAAAAAATTGTAAAAAGAGATTGAACTGCCAATTTATCATAACTTTGCTTTAAAATCAAAAACGATCAATAGAGAGACAGAAGATGTAAACGTTAAAAAAATTATGTTTTCAAAGCTTTTTCAAACTTATAAAAACACAAAAAATATTATTTAATCCGATTTTTATAATTAAAGTTATATTAATAAACACTTTTATTTTCCATAAAACATTTGACAGCTGTTAAGTAATAAAACGGAACAGCCGAGAGAACGATGAATGGTTGGATAAGCACTCATCGATTACATTAGTTTCTGCTGTAATCTTTGATGTAAATCAAAGTAAAACAACAACAGCAGCAAAGAGATTAATTACTCTGATTGGATTGAACAAGCCAAATTATAAAGAGAGAAATTGAAATTTGGAGAGAAAAAAAAAACAAATAATTGAATTAAGGAAGAGTCGCCGATTGTACGAGTATGTGTTACACATTGTCAACATCACTGAAAGATGTTTACGTTGACGTTGACGAACGTTTATGGGAGCCGTTGAAAATCGCCAAACGAACAAAAAAAAAAAAACTGGGTTTTAGCCTTTACTGCAGCGGAAGCAGCCGAGCAGAGCAGCTGCTAACGATGGGCTTGATGGATGCTCGCTGAGCGCACAACGTGTTCATTCAGCACACATCGTGGCAATCAGCATCTATCGTTGAAAATTAGTTGCAACCAAAACCAACAGCAACAACACCAACAACAACAATAATAACAACACCCCAAGCCCGCAATTATGTACTTCCACAACAGTAAAATTAATTGTTGGCCACCATGTGGGTATAAGCGACTTTTCCGTACCCTACACCTGACGTTTAAACCATCAATAATTTTTTAATTTTTGTTAGAAAAGCGTTATATATGTACTCCTATTCGTGTTCAGGATTATTTTCTGAGTCGAATTAACCTCCCCGATCGTTTATCGTTATGTTAAACCGTAGATAGTACGACCTCGAAGAGGTATTGTTATAAAATTTTTAATATTCCAAAACATTTTCAAAATTACTCAATATTCTCAGTTTTTAACAGTCTTCTCAATTAGGAAAAATCGGAATAGTGTCACATGTACATAGTTTTTTTAATAAATATAAAGAGATACGAAATCTCCAGAGACAAAAGCTCCACCGTACAATAACAAAATCTACTGAGACAAAATCCCCAAACTAAAAAAAATCTCAAAATAATTAGATCGGTATAAGTGTATTTAGCGCCTGTGTATTAAGCGCTTCACCTTACCTATAGCCCGCAGAGCCCGCATAGCTCTCAACGAACACATAGGAACCGTACAAACTGAGTTACGCATCTCTGCTGTAGGGTACATGTAGGGCAGGCCATGTCGACCAGGCTGATGTTAACACTTTTGAATTTTTTCTGGTTTGCACTCTTGTCTCAATGTGTTTTGTTGCATTCATTCGTTTCGTTCAATTTTTTTCTCTTTGATTGTTTGCCTTTAGATTTTTTCATTTCACTTTTTTGCAAACACTGTTTAAATATTATGCAACATCCTTCGATAAAATGCAGTAACAAATGAGAAGAAAAAAGAAGAAAAGGAAAAGCAGTATTGCCATTTAAAGAAAAAACGCAAGCTTTTTGCGGAACTTTGTCAAACTCGAAAGACGGTAATTTTATAACGTATTCGGGCCAATGAACGTACTCATATTCCGCAAATAAATAAATATGGACTTTCAGGATACACAGAAAAAAAAGATGTAATCTCCTTTTTGTCTCAGCCCTCTTGAAATCGTTACAAATTGAAATAATTAAATAATTTTTCATTTCAGTTATTTTTGCTTTTTTAAACATTCTCTCTTTATCCAAGTTTCAAGATCAACTTGTTTCAAGATCAAAGTGAGATTGTTGTGTATGAATTGCTGATGTTTTTTGGTTGAAATGTTTCGTTTTTTCATTTATCTTTCGTTCACTTTTGTCTTCCTTTTGTTACCTCAATTTCGGGTATGCCACGAGCCAAGTAAGGTTTCAAATGTTCCAAGGATTTGCGAAAACAGTCGATCAGTTGAGGATCATCACGTTTGCATTGGTAGATATATTCGGCTAAAAGAGAAAATAATAATTAAAAATGAGTTTTCTATATTGATTTAACATCATTTAAATACGAGTCTATAATCTAATTTATTTAAACTCGTAAATGTTTTAAGGAATGATTTAGTTTGATCTCCATTTGCAATACTATACGCGTTATGGTTTTGTGTATCATTTTGAGCCTTTTTGAAACGCTTTAACAATGAACACAACATTCTTTTGAGGATCAGTCTTGCGATTATCCTTCCTTTGAGCATCATTAACATAATGATCAATGCAAATATTTTAAGCTTTGTTTCTTTTGCTTTTTGCCCTTTAACCCTTAAACGCTGGAACGAATCTTAAATATTTTTCGCAAGAATTTAAAGACTTTCAATATTTTAAAAAAAAAATTTTAATCTTTAAATTTTGACAAGATTAAAATTCAATGTGACGGTTTTGATTTTGTGTTTTTTCGTTTTTCGTTTTGAGAGCTTAAATTGTCGTCGCTATTCTTGGGTTAAATGGTTCGGAATGACATCAGTTTTTTGGCAAAAACAAAATTATTGTAGGTAATGCCGGCGCTTATCTTTGTTTGTATTTTATAGTATCACTTCCGGATCGACAGCATCAGCTGCAGCAACAACAACATGAAAAATTATACACCAGATTTTGTGAGAAATGCACAGGTTTTTTAATGATAATAAAATCAAAAGTCATAAAAAAAAAAAACCATAAACTATTAAATAAAAAAAGAGAAGAAAACATTGAAAACAAAGTCATTGCTAGGAAGAAAAAATGTGGTCTGGCGAAAAATGGAAGCGGGGGGGTTTATAGAGGCTGTGTTAAATCACTTAAGAAAAAACTGTTTTTTTATTTTGTTTCATTAAAAAAAACAGTAGTATATTTTATAAATACTCCCATTTTTTCCAAATATAAATTCATAGTTATTTAAATTTTATAAAATCTTTCGAATTTTATCAACTTTTAATCTTTGAAAAAATTTGTTTTTCATTTTTGAGGAAAACATTTTCATTTTATTACAAATTTGTTTACATAATTTGTTTTTACAAGGTTATTTTTAATAAATAAAAAGTTATCAATTTTTTTACTTTTTTTATTTGTTTGGTTTTTGTTTTATTTGTTAATGTTTTTATGTATGTATTTATTTTTTCCATTTTATTTGTATCATTTTTTTATTTGGTAGTAATTATGTACATTGTAATAATGAAGTACAATATAATAGAATAAATACATACCATAATTATGCTATGAAATAATTATTAATATTTCTTAATTTGTATTTATTTATTTATTTATTTAGTTATTTATGATTAATTTATTTATTATTTTTTTTATTAATATTTCATTTCTTATTATTACTTATTTATTTATATATTTGTTTATTATTACTTATTTATTACTGTTATTTATTTTTTATTATTAACTTTAATTAATTTTACCTAATCTTTTTGAATAATTTCGTTTCAAATTTTTTGTTCTTCTTCTTTGCATATTTTTTTTTGTTTTTATTTTTTCAAATATTTTCCAAAAAAATTGCACAGTTTCTATTTGTTATAAACTTACGGATTTCGTCAGTTTGCGGCGCTGTTGAACTGATTTCGAAAATGGCCAACAACAACAACAAATAAATCAATTTCCACATTTTCCTAAATTTTTGCGTAATTATTTTTATATAAGTTTTTTTTAATGTTCCGAAAATTTTTATTTTTGTAATAAAATTAATGGTTCTGTTTTTTAATAAAACAATTGATGAAGTAATTTTTGTGTAAATTTTTACACTTTAGAAATAGTGTTCTTTGCAATTAAATCAAATACATGCATTTATTACAAAATTATTTTAATTTTTTTCAATATTGTTTCTCTTTTCTGTTTTTTTTTTTTTGTCTATGCTGTTCCGCGAACTTTCTATTACTTCGAGTTTCGTGTCAGTCTGACAGCAGAGTCGCCGATCATCTGAAGCTGATCGTGCAACTTCGGTTGAACTTTATTCGAATGTTGTCGTCGTTTGTTCGATTGGCAGAGGCGCAGCGTAGCGTCGGAGAGCGCTGTAGAGCCCTGAGCGCTGAGCCGTTTATTACAGAGAGAGCACTGAAAGAGTGGAAGAGAGCCAAATCGCGCGAGTATATAAAATTGTAAATGATTAAAATCCGAATTTTGTTGTTGTTACTGCTATTGATTTTGAATTTTATTGTTGTCACCGAACTTGTCAACGAAAATGTCAAAATAAAAAAATAGCTACAAAAACATAATACATAAATTATTTTCTTTTTTACATTCGCAGAATTTTTTGTTTTTATTATGACAGTAACTTTATTATGACTGTAAGAGTTCTTAAAAACAGACATAAAAAATGCAAAGCAAAAATTTTTCAATGTTCTCTCACTTCCCTTTTAATCCCTCCCTCACTCTCTCTCTCTCTCTCTCTCCCTCTATCTCTCCCTATCAATCTTTTCTCGTCGTTTTTTTTGTACAAAAGTAAAAAAATTTCGTGTAAAATTACTTTTTCTTAAATTTGATGTTTTAGTTTTATATTTTATTATTCGTACATTATTTTTTTTTTTATGGCACTTAAGAACTGCAAAGTAACATGAGACAATTATTATTAGCGATGGTTCCGACAAAGTTCCAATTATTTTGACCTGACTGCTAAACTGGGGGAAAAACGCTCATGCAATAAATTTAACAACATAAATAAAACTAGCTGCTAATTTCTTACCCTTCTACGAAAAAAAAACACAAATCGTACAATTAAGAAAAAATAACAAAAATTACGCAATAAATAAAAAAAATTTTTAAGAATCAAAATTGTTTTCTTACGCGAACAAATAAATTTTTATCTTAAGATGCCGGCATTATTTTATTGCATGCAATAATTGACGCTGCAGTAAGCAACAAAAAAAAATTATTAATAACTTTTAAAATTTATATTTGGCAGAATTTGTATTTTACTTAAAATTTTTATATTTGCTTAAAATTGCGTTTTTTTGTAGTTTTTAATTTTAAAACCAAAAAATTTGTAAATTCTTGGAAATATATTAACTGCACAGAGTGTGTTTCAAATATATTTCAAATGACACCTCTTATTGAAAGACGCCTCACATTTATGTTGAGAGAAAACTACAAATTCCATTGAATTTAACTCGTATTTTTTTTTTTAATACTTCACCACGAACCAGGCCGCCGCCTTGAAGAGCTTTACAGCACTTAACATCTTTTTGGTTTTTTTCAGAGCTCTTAAATTCTCAAAACATGATAGACTACAAAAAGGCCGTGATTACTATAAGATTCAATTTGGCCAAAATTTGATTTGGCACACAAGATTAAGTAGAATAAGTTATTAAACTTTAGAGTATATATATGTATATATACCAGTGGCGTATAGCTGTCGCTTTTGGTGGCCCGAAATCATTTCAAAACTGAGAAACTGTAAAAAATATAAAAGAAACTTTATATTTTTTCCTCTCCATTTCGTCTTGCAGGGGTGGGTCCGTTACGCCCCCGTGAACCCCCTCTTAAATACGCCACTGATACGCGCAAATTTTTAGTGGTTTTCTATTAGTAAAAAAAAATTTCTTACCGAATGAGATTTTCAATTATTTGCAATTATTTTTATTATTTTACAATTAACGAAACAATAAAACTGATTTAATGATCATACTTTACACAATAATCATCTCTACAATTAAACTTAATTATTCTGAAAAAGGTCAGGTCAATTCGATTTTTTATTTACGGATAAATACTGATTACAGTATAATACAAGTACAATATACAATACAAGTACAAGTACAAGTACAATTACAATTATACTCGTATTATATCCAGTAAAATAACTTGTAATTTTTAATCCGTATAGTCCATATAATGTAATAATAGTCCATATATTACAATATTACATTATTACAATATTACAATATTACAATATCACAATATTATAATAACAATAACAATTATTCAAATCAAATCTTTCTTCTTGATAGCAGCAGATTTATTTATTTAAAATTTATCACTATTTCATAATCGTAAATTATATTTTGCAGTAAACTCTTTTTATTATTTACATTATTGCATTAAAAAGTTTTAGATTTCGGAAATAATTACAAGTATGGATAAATAATTAGGAATTTTTTTAAGTGTTTGACACGAATATCTCAGAAAAATTATTTGGTCGCAATTCGACTGCTAACATCAGAATAAGGTTAAAAAAGGGTTGTTTTGAATTTGTCAAGAACTCGTTCAGTCAATTAATTAATTGTTGATTAGTCAAAGGGAAAAATTATTGTTGGTTTTTTTTACTATATTTGTTTTTATTTTTATTCCATTGAATTTGCTAATGATGTACAATAATCATTATTTTCAACTCTTTTAATTTTCGTAATAACAACTTAAAGGGTTGTCTGTAGAATCATTATAAATTATCATAGTTAAATTGTTATTGTTCTTAATACAATAAAGAGTAATAATTGCAAAGCGTTAAAGTGTTTTATAAACCGGAAATTACGCTTTCAACTACTAACGATATTACGATTAAAAAAATCAACTTTCAGCGAAATCATTCTTTTGTTTGTAGATTTTGTTGTCTATGATTTGAAATTGATTCACAATGGTTAAATTTTCTGCTGGAATTTCAAATAATAGAGATCTATCTATTGAAATAATATACAATAATAATTGGAAAAAAATTCTTGGTGTTATTGTTATCGTTGCTTTTTGTTTCTTCTTCTGCTTCCATCATGTAGTGTACATATCAATGAAAATACTCTTCAATTGTTTGAAAAATTTGTAAAGATTGTACTACTTAAGAATTCTTCAGAGTGCGAAACGTGTTTTGTTCGTAGATATTTTATTGTTATTCAAACCTTGGCCATGTACAAACATTCCGTTTCGTGAAATAAAACAAAGATCACATCATTTTCTAACATTGATAAATGTCCATGGAAGTTAGAATACGAGTATGTCGTCGTATATAGTCTTTAGTTCCAAACACAATCGTCTTACTTGTATTAAAAAATATTTTACAAAAGAGATTTTTTTTTAAAATAATAGAAATTATCATTTGAATGATCATTATTGATTCATTTGAGGCTTTTCAACCTAAATTGAAGGCGTCATTCTAAATTTCGCGGCGTTTTTTACTCTTTCATCAATCAACTTTCATTTGTGATGTCATTTGACAAATAAAAACCAAAAGGTCTTTAGATATAGATCAATATATATCTTCAGTCGAACAATGTATGAAAATTGAGAAAATTCACTACAAAAAAGTTGAATAAGGCATACATACCTCTTTTATCAGCAAAAAAATTATTAGTCAAACATCCGAAATATGCATTCGGTTTTTATTCTTTCTTATCAATCAAAAATTATAATAAATAATTTTAACAAGTAATTTTTGTGCTCTAAAACTATCAACCAACCGTAGGCTGAGATAATGTTATTATTAATAATTAAGCATATTTATAGATTTATGCAAACTTTCTGTGTTGCAATCTTTTACTTACTGTAGTCATCGTTAATATATGTATTTATTATTGTTTTACAATATTTACAATACTGGAAGAATTTACTTCAGACCATGGAAGAAGAATTTGGACTAACAACTTTCTTGCGTTGTGAGATTTCTGACGGAACGTAACAGCAACATGCTGCCGGCCGCAACTATTAGCTTGCAACATTTTACGTACAATTAATTTTGTTTAAGTAGGCGGCGTTTAAGGAACGGCCTAAAAGTATGCAATACTTTTTATAATAACGAGAATCGTATGAACCGACAGCAGCTGCTATGGCTATCGTTCAGCCAGCGTTGCCAACGCTAAGAAATCATTTCAAAAAAGTATAAAAAAAATAAAAGTGTTATTTGAATTTATGTAAAGAAATATAACAAATAAATGTCTATTTAATATTCAATACTGCTGACAACAGGGAATAATTTAATTTTTGGCTTTCTTCTTTTTGTGGCCAAAGTGTTTTCGAGTAAGCAAAAAAAAATGCACCAAAACTCTTAAAGTGCAATGAAACCATTTGTTTCTTTGGCAGAAAAAAATTTAACCAATAAATTTGAAACGTTATGTAAATGTTAATTTCTAAGAAGGAAAGAAAAGAGAAGGAAAAGGAAAAGAAAAGAGTGTGAGTGACAGTTTAATTTGTGACATTTGTGTAACAAAAAAAAAGTGCACAACTAAATGTTAAAACAATCCTAAATGCAAATTTTCAAAATATAAAATTTCGACGTCGTACAGATGTCACGACGAAACTAAACAAAATGAGTTCAGGGATGTTAAAAATGTATGTTTATTTCCGCTGAAATCTAGAATTCGAAAAATATCGGGATTACAAACAATACTTCCTTTACTTTTTTTACAAGGAAGTAAAAACCTTTTAAACGCGAAAATTGTTCTTATTGTTTCACTCTTCGAATTTAAAGAGGAACCCTTTTTAAACCAACACTGAAAAATCATACTAAAAAATTAATAATTTTTTAAATAAATAAATTAAATGATAAATAAATAGACACGCACGCAACAACACTTCTTTCGAGATATTGTGGCATTGAAATGTCACGTACCTCACGGAATGTCGCGTGAATGAATTAATGTTTTACAAGCAAGATGTATTGAAGTGGTTGCCCTCTAGCGCTACTACCATCACCACTACTACTACTACTACTACCACCACCACTACTACTACGACTACAACTACTAATACTGCAGCAACAACATGGCATTTTATTATAGTGTCTGTGCATATACCGTAGAGATGAGCGAGCTGTCTCATAAAGGAATTATGAAAACATTCGTCTTTCTATAATTTCCAACAAAAAATATATGAGTCCAAATACTTTTAGGTATTCATAAAATATGCGGTTAATTTTAGGGATTACCTTGAAGATTACCTTGTTGACGTTCAACGTTTATACACCAAACGACACATCTATCTAGGATTTACGCGTGATATATGAAAGGCTACATATATAGCCTATGCAACTGAAATTCGATTGGAAAAGCTGCGACACGGGTTTCTTTAACCCTAAGGCTGTAATACGATACTCTTATGATTTTAAAGGTTCGTATTTTCACCCTTAATAAATAAAAACAAGAAACATTTTAGGATCCTAAGTAAATTTATTTTTTTCGATCTTTTCTATGATATTATACTTTTAAGCAAAATGCATTTATACTTGTAACATAATCAAATATGTACCTTAATATGTTATGCGTTAAACAATTTTTAAAAATGAAAATCGTCTATAATGAAATTAATCTGCCGTGAAAATAAGAAACAAGAAAAACATTCAGAAATATTGTTACGAAATGGAAGAATTTCATGAATAAATTCTTGAATTTAAATAATACAGCTTTATAACATTTTAATACATTAATGTTAAGTTAATGGTAATTTTATTTTTATGCAATGTATAAAAAATAAAAATTTCTGCTTAAATTAAGTTAAATTTTTTATCTAAAGACTTTTTAAAAATCTAAAGAATTTAAAAAAAACAGATGACTAATTTTCAATTTAATATTGATAAAAAGAGTGCCGCTGAGGCAGTTTTACGGTATATTGTCGAGCAATAAAACAACTATAGCCATTTGTTCAGAAAAAAGTGATTATAGAGTATGCGAAGTTCGTAATAATTATGATGAAAACAAAAAACAGAACGATGACGGTGACGGTGATAATGATGATAATAATGAAGATGATGATTATGATAAGTATAATAACCGTTATATACGAGTACATACTACATACTTATGTAGGTCTACAAGTATTCATAGAATATTAATAGTCATGAGCATGATTATAATAATTATGATGTTATCATCATCTTGTTGATTGTGTTAGTTGTGTGCTCTTAGTGTATTGTTAATAGTTGCGATGACGTTGTGGCGTTCAAATCATTTGCTTTTTTATGTTCGTACAATCGTTGATTCTGAAGTAGTTAAAAGTGGTCACGCATCTTTCTTTTCTCCTACTCTTTGTTGTCCTTCTCCTTTTCCCCTCTACCTTTTTCACTTTTCCACTTGTCTTAGCTGTAATTCTCTCTACTCTATAACCCCTCTCCCCCTGAGGCCCAATCTTTTCTTATGCCTTCTTTCTTATGCCTCCTTAACGGTCGTTGTTGCTTACGATAAAGTATTTTAGCCAACGGATTTCTTAACCATTTCCGAACGAAACCTCGTGAAAGCTGGAAGAATTTAAAAAGAAGAAAATCCAGTACGCGCCGTGCTCTGAAAGAAAGAGCTCTCTCTCTAAACTCGCCAGCAACAGTCATAATTGCTTTCGAAGCAGCAACAAGAACTTTTGAAGAAGGTTTTTGAAGTAAAAGAATCTACCACCTCGTTTTGACCTACATTTAGTACTAAAAACAAGGTTCTTAAAATTTATATAATTTTTGTGTAATTTTTATCCTAAAATTTATCTAATTTTTGTGTAATTTTTATCTCGTTTGTGTTGTTTTCAATAACGCGGTCGTTTACATGCGAGTTTACATTAACGAATCGTCGAACATTTTACTTATTTTAAACGAAGTGAAATTTTTCCATTAAATTTGTTCGGTGATTGCATGTGAAAGAAGTTGTTATTGTTGTTGTTGTTGTTGTTACTGTTGTAGCCGAACTTACTTTCGCTCATCAACGTTTATTATTCGCCCCCTCGCCCCGAAAACAAGCTCCAAAAAAGTGCTAAATAATTCATTAAACACGCGTAAAAAAAAAATTGATTTTAGTATTTTTCGTCGGCAACATTGAAATAAAACACCTTAATTTTCTAAAGAAAATTGTCGATTACTTTCGGTTTCTTAAAAAAATTAACAATATTTTTATACAAAATGCTAAAATCTATAGCATTTTTATTAGTATTCACTGTGATCAATTGTGTCCTGGCTCAGGAACGTAAGTTGAAATATTTTCTTTTATAATTTTTCAATATATGTATCTACATAAATATATTTTCAAAGCAATTCGAAATTTTATTGTAAATACCTACTAAGGGAAAAATACGACTGAAGAACAAAAATATGTCTGTCATAAATAAAAATATAATTAATTTTATGTACGGATTTTTGTATTTACTAAAATAATAAGAATATTTTAAAAAATGAATGACAATTATTTGTATTTTAATGCTAAAAGCATTTTAATCCAAAAAGGATTAACGACTTATAAATATACAATATTTATTTAAACGATCTATTGATCATATTGCTATCCAATATATTTATCGTATATATTATATATCTATATATATATTTTTAGTCTATTTAATCGGCTGATAAATGTAAAAGTTATTCAATGTTTACCTACCGCTATAAAAGATGGTGCACCCGTTATACGATATATTGATTTTTATAAAATAACGCAAAAGAAATAGAAAGAATAGTAAATAGTTTTAAAGCCATTGTCAGCAACATTGTCGGCAACATGACACATTAAGTGATTAATTAAAGTAAGTTCTTGCAAACATAAATAGCAGTAAATAAAATAAAATTTACTATAAAAATATTTCCTGAAATATTTCTCAAATCGTAATTGAGAAGAGCCGTATAATCGTAAAAAGAAATAACAGAAAAAACCAACAAATAATAAAATAAAATTAGCGTGTAAAAAATATAGCAGTTAAAATCAGTTTAAATGCATTTCAACTGTTAAAATCGATGAACTTTAGAAGGCTTGCACAACAACATTCAGCATCATAATTATTACGATTAAGCTGATGAAGCGAATGCAAAAAATTTACGCTTAAATAAATTTAATAGTTTGTAAAAACAAAAGAAAAGTTCAATAAGCTTTAAATGAATGCCACAATATATTTAAATATTGCAAAAAATTAGTGATAGTACATAAAACGTTAATGAAAAAAATTCATAAATTGTCTTATCATTGCTTTTAAAAGACAAACTTGTTAATATATATGTATATCGATATAAGAAAAAGTAGGCTTGCTTATTTTTTAAATTAACGGCTGATATTGTTCTAAAATAAGTTAAAATTTGTTGAAATTTTACAGCTTATTATCTCGATCAGTGTCCACGCGATGAAGAAGTCATTAATGAATGCCTTCGGGACAGCGGTAACAAGTTGGTCCAGTATTTACGTCAGGGCATACCGGAGCTGGAAATTTACGAAGTTAGTATGGGTTAAGAAAAAAAAACAGAAGAGATAAAATAATTTTATAAATAATTTTAAACGATTCTAATTCTTATTCTCACAATGTGTCTCTTATGAATCTCCATAGATCGAGCCTGTGAATATCGATGAAATCGGTATTGTTCTGGGCAGTGGTCCAGACGGTTATCGAGCTCTGTTCCGCAACATTCAGGCGTTTGGTGTAAGCAACATAACAGTGACCAACGTACGGTAAGTGACTTTAGATTTTACATTTCGTTAGAATTTTTGAAAACGTGGCTTGACAAATAATCGCATTTATTTATATCTGCGTATTTTTCAAGAGAATTTTATTATTCAATGCCAGTCGCTGGAATGGATTAATATGATATGCGTACTCGTACTTTACTAACTTTGTATTTTGATGACCTCTTCAACAGTTTTTATGCTATACCTACTTTTGTAGGTTAGAATTTTTTTTTGTCTTCCGCCAGACTTTCTCTTTTTTAATAATATTTCATCAGAATTTCACCATTTACAAAGTCTTTGTGGGTTTTTCTCTCTTTGTTTTTCTTACTCTGATACTTTTATAACAATAAATAATTGTTTTTCGTCTCTCAAACGAATGATACGAGTATTCGTTAAAACTTAGACATCTTCAATTCATCCTTAATCATTTGCGAAACTGTCTAAAACAAACGGTTATAAAAATATTTGGCATTTAGGTACTCCGATTTACGAGTGTACTCGTATAATTATATGACGCAATCATAGAGCATTTTATCCGTTTATCTCATCTTTATCAGCGTGGCATCTCTTATCGGTCACACAATCCATCAAAAAACCAGAAGCTACCGGTTAACAATAGCTTTGGTCTATGGGTCATCAGCTGCAAATCGCTATTCTCGTCATCAGTCAATTGTCAATTATCAATCGAACTGGGTCGATCAACAAAACACGCATGCTGTGCTGTTTGTACTCGTACTCGTCGTCGTATGTCATGCGCCAAGAGTTAATCTTGGTGTTCGCTAAAGAATTTCAACAAACCGCCAACATATCAACGACGATACAAGTTTTGGCAACGTGCTGAGACCGCCAACCAGCCAAACAACCAACCAATGGCGGTGTCAGTGACAGCTGCGGCGGCCGGTAACGTTACAAGTTTTGCTAGTTTTTCTTTTGTTTTGGTGCGTCTCGTTTTGCGACGCATTGGGTGACGTCGATTCGTTGCTTTTTAAGAAGTTGTTGCAATTATTTGTTTATTTTTTTCTTTCAAGTTATTGTGTATGACAAGTGTAATGATTGAGAAGAAGAAGAAGTAGCAGAACAGAAGCAGACAGAAGAAGAAAAACAGTTTGGCTTTTTAGAATGTTCGTAAGCGGTTTTTGTCGCGTGTCGTCATGCTCATAGTAAAAAGCCCATAATTTTTGTATGACACGATTGAAAAGGAAAAAACTTTGTTTCTTGAGCGTTTCTTGAAGTTTTTGTCATTGTTGTCGTCGTCGTCGTTGTTTTGAAGTTTTTGTTTTTGTTGTTGTTTTTCCTGTTGGTAGAGGTAATGGTGTTTGATTGGTTTTCAAGGCTTCAATTGTTTTTTCTAATTTTTGTTGTTTTCTGAAATTTTCTGAAATATTGTAATAATTACAATATTTTATATTATTTTTTGTCTTAATCAAGGTTACATTGTTTTTTTTTTAATGAACATCTAAAGGTTGAGGTTAATTTTGTAATTGACATAATTACTTAACTGTTCGTCTGAGTTGATTCATTGTCGGTCGATTTGTTGGCCGACCAAAATTTAAAAGTTTTCAAACTCGGCAGTTAGTTAGTTTCATTATTTTGGTCATTTTTGAATATTTCTTTAAGGAAATTACTGCGGAAAATAAATACATATATGTCCGAGAGCTTAAGTATTGCTTTTCAATATCTTTTCCTTAACTACTTTATCAATCCTTCTTCTCATCAATAGGTCCGATTTGGAAACATTGCAATTTCAAATGACCTGCGAAATTCCTCGCATCAAAGTTCAGGCGCAATACCGTTCCTCGGGAGTATTGATTTTGGTGAAAGCTTCTGGAGCCGGTGATTATTGGGGCGAATATGGTAAGTGATGATGATGATGATGATGAGTACAGTAAAACTGTATGTCTGCTCTCCTCCTTCACACTCCTTTTTTATGACATTTCGTAGAAGGCGTCAAGGCTAAAATCTACTTCCGTGCAAATGCCAACGAAGGTGAAGATGGACGTACCTACTTGACAACTGATGAAGTTAAAATGGATTTCAATGTGAAGAATATACAGATGGGCGTCGATAATATTGCTAATGGCAATTCTGTAATACGTAAGTGCTAATCATGCTCATAATATCGTCAAGTTTAATCAATGTTCGTATATTCTTCTACTGAAATCTTCTTTCTTCAGAGGCTGCTCTCAATTTGTTTATCAATTCGAATGCGCAAGATTTACTTAAAGAAATGAAACCAGCTTTACGTAGTAAACTTACCATGGTTATACGCACTTTCATGGATCGTTTATTCGCCCGAATTCCGTTGGATGAATGGATTAATTTGAATTAAATCGTAGGGAAGAACTAGTGGTGAATAGTGGGCCCTCTAAAAAGTTATACGATATTAATCGTTACAGAATAAATATATTATAAGATATATTATTTAAGTAAATAGAGCTTTCATTTTTTCAAAAAAACCTGAAATTTAAATTTCAATAGTTTTTATTTATTGTATAAGCGGTAAATACAAATTTAAACATTTTAGTGCGACTTTAATTTGAACTAATTGATTGAAATAACTGAAATTCAAAATTTATTTAAAATGTAAGAAATACGTTAAAAATATTTTAAAAATTATCAAGCTCCATCCTTTCCTACTAATGTTATAAATTTTGTAATTTTCTTCTAAAGTAACATTGTAAATTTCTCAGAAATCTATAGTAAATAAATTCAAAACGTAAGGTTTTTTAGTTTAATAAAATTGAAAATAAGTCAAAAATTCCTAAATGACCACTTTATTAATGCTATGAAATTTACATGACTTTCATCGTCGATTAAACTGTTTCATAATAAAGTAGAAAAAGCTTATCTGAATTATTATTCTATAGTCATTGCGAAGCAAAAAACAGTCGATTTTATGTGTGAGAGGGAAATAGTGACAACGTGCTAGCGATTTTCTGAAAGTTTCTTAAAATTTCTGTAATTTCCCCCCACTTTTATGAAAATATTTTTACATATTTTTAGTTAATTTTCATAGAGTAATGAAATGGTAGAAAAAAAATTTTTTTTTAATATTTACATTTTCTACAGAAATCAAGAAATCATAAATGCTATGTAATATTTCACGCGGTGAACAGAGAGGAAAAACGAAGACATAAAGCAAAATAATTTTAATTTTTAATGTTTCCGGTTAGAAATTAATCCTTTTCATTTGAGATAATTTTGAAATAAAACTGATTATAGTCATAGAAAATAAATACTTCCTTTTGAACTTAAACTTGAAGGTGGCAACACGACTTTGTGTAAGTATCAAGGTTAAAGATCGGTGCTCAAATGGTGCTCAATGATGCCAATAAAAATCGGTATATACTCAGTCTCGGAATATATGAATAAAATGCAACGATTAGAAATAAATAAAGATTTATTTTTCCATTACATTATAAATATAATCTTGTCTGATGTTTCATTAATATCATCTTAATCATCATTTTATCATTAATTTTAAAAAATTCTATTGTTTTTAATTCGTTGTATAAAACATATAATCGTTAATTGTTTATATAACAGAACATTTTAATTTAGATCTTTAAAAGAGTATAATTATTTCTAGACTTTATTGTTAAAACGGCTGAGCAATTTTTAATCTAATATAAAACTACAAAGTTTACTACACTTTAGCAGTGACGTGATGGGCAGGAGTGAGAACCGGGGCTTAAGAGGTGGTGTCATCCCCTCATAGAATTTTTCTACCATGGCAATTTTTATATTTTTTTTACTAAGTGTAATTAATAAGTGTGATAATAGGACTCCCGTTCAAGTCAATAGAGATCGTTACCGCATTATGATTAATACTGACTGTCCCCGCCGTCTGACCATCGCTACGTCACTGACTTTAGAATTATACTGGCAGATACTAGTAATTAAAAATTCTCTTTAAACACATAGATTTATCCGGTTTATATCATACAGTCTATAAATTAAGCACTTACTCGTACTTTATAAACAAGTTAGGCATTAATTTGAGCCGTTTTATTTGAAAGTGAGGTAAGTACATTCTTTGTAATTTCAAAATATTTACAGGTTTGCACTGTATTTAATGCAGTGCAATTTTTTATGGATTAAACTGTTGTTTTTTTATGAAAATTTTATTGAAAAGATTGAAAAAAAAGGTCTCTAAATTGAATGAAAATATAGAGTTCATACCAGCTTAAAAGTTTTCTCATTATTAACTAAATTTTGTCATAAAGTGAATTTACATTATTAACAATAATAAAAAACTTAATATCTATAATTTGTTATTGTAGTTTCGAGAAATTTGCGACTTCTTAGAGCTGCTCGTAGACATTGTGGATAGACAAAATGGATGTTATAATAATTTACGATACTCACGTAAATAAATTTAGAGAAACAAATACGAACACGTTTGTGACACGCTTTGAAGTACGTATTCTATATTCTTTCAAAACTCTAACCTATAGTCAAGAGAAGAAGCAGAAAAAGCAGCGGAATAAAGTCACTATTATTAGTCGCTAAATCATAATAACAGCTATTTTTGTCGTGCTAACACGCCAAGTTATGACCTTCCATTTCGGGAAAGATGAGACGTGCATTATCGTGGCTGGTGGTGAGTGACTGTGGTTGCTGGTGGTGGTTGTTGGTGGCTGTTGGTGGTTCCGATGTTACTGCCAGCCACGTAAAAGTACTAAGAGTGTTACGCAAGTACTAATTTTTTCCTTATATTTTTTATAGCGACAAATTGTGTAACACGCGAATACTTTTAGAACATGAATGACCGGCCGATTGTTCTATTGCCTGAGAACAATGCTAAAAAGATTAATAGGCTAAATGAGCGAATGAATGAGTGAAGATTATTTTTCGAACTGATCATTGATAATTGTCAAGCAATTGACAAGCAAGCATTGTCGTCAACTTACAAATTGATTTTATTGTAACATGTAACAAGTTGACTGGCTGGCTACTTGGTCGGACGATCGGTGGGTAGATTGTTTACTAGTAATTGTACTGTTTTCTGTAATTTTCATAAACAATTGTTTCTGATTAATTTGTTTAGTTAATAAGAAATTAGTCGCAGAATTTGGAAACTTCTATCGGTTTCTCATATCGCTATAGCATTTTCTTAGTATTCGCATACATATGTACATATTGTATAATTTGCATAATAAAAAGGAATAATTAATAATTATAAAATTACTGGTATTAATTTGCATTCGGAATTTACTCAATAACTATTTTTCACATCATACAAAATCACTAATTATCATTAATCTCCTGGTTTTTATTCGGATCTGGCTTCAATTCTTGTGCCAGTAGTAGTGCGCTGTAAACTGTCTTGTGGCATGCGCAATTCCATATTGACAAGCCGTGACAAACATTGCCGGTGTCCGCCACACTCTCAGCTATAGTGGCGGTATTTTCGGCTTGATTGGGCCGACCGAACACGGCTCTTAGAGAGTCTTTACATCACTAACTTATTTGACATGCTCGAATTTATTGTTTAAATTTGTTGCATTTGTGCGAAAAGACGCTTCATGAAGAACAAATACTGTACAAACCTGCCCCGGACTGTGTCGGCGATTTTTTTACCATTCTTTTAGTGAATTTTCACCATTCTTTTAGTAAATTTTTGGGCACATCCATGTTATATGGATGCATAAAAACCTCTTGACCTTTACTTGTCAAATGCCATCGCAATGACAGTTGAGTGTTGGCAGTTCCAAAATTGAAGTGAAATTTTAATTGTTTTAATTTAACAATTTCTATTTCGTTAAAATAACCTATCTGTCAAAATAATTTGACACATAAATTTGACAAAAATTTATTCAAGTTAACCATTGATGTTTATAACCGTTTTTACGCGCAATCTTACGAAATTAAAAAAAGGTAATTATTGAATACATATATTTAACTAAGATTAACTGAAATATTTAACTATTTCGTATGTTGAACCCAAAGTACATAAAAAAAATACTCACGATCTTATAACATCAAACAATTCTGTTAAGAAGCATTTAAAAAAGTTTTAAATCAATTTGTAGCTACTATTATTAAATGTTTTGTGTGTTGATTATCTAATTCAGTAATTAGTAATTAAATACTAATTTTTAACGATGATGCCTAATGTGTGATGACTTTCTTAATTGTCTAATTATCTACTCAATCTTTTTGCTTTTCAACGATTGCGTGCGTAGATTTTCGTCGCTTATCAAGAAGTTAATAAGACAGATACGTCAACAACAACCGAAATAGCTGCTATTATCGTGACAACTGATGAAATAATGTGTACACCGACGTACGACCGAACGACCTACCGATAATTGTTTTAACAGAATATTTGTGACTACTCGTATAATCATAATCAAATTGATGTATGGTTAAGAAGAGGCATGCTAATTAGTTCCGCTTGAAAAAGCAACACGCTGTCTCCATGTTCTCTATATGAACTTATCCAAAAAAAATCACTCCAACAATAATAAAATTTATAACAATTAAACTAAATAAATTTCGTTGATGTAATGAAATTAATATTAGAGAAAGACAATTTCTTATACTGTAATATATTCTAAAATTAACATTTAAATATTAAACATATCTTTTTAGACTTTAATTCTAAGACTACAGTTATTCAATAAATACAGATTTGATAAAAAGTTCGTTGTAGATCCAGTTACGATGTAAATAGTTATGTTGTAGACTTAAATTTATAATCTTAAAATGATTCGGATGACTATGTCGTATATATATCATATATTGATTTTAATATATAACAATGCCAACAAAGTTTTTAAAAAGAGAATCTCCTTTCTCAGCCTTGAGTGTCGTTCAGTGGTGACATGTGCACTGAGTTAATTTTATGAATAAATTTGAGGTTTTTTGCATTATATTAATAATTTTACAGGTACAGATCCTCGCTTATCGACCAATTCGCTTATATGGTTATTTCTATAAAGCGGTTTAGGTTTCGATTTAGTGCAAAGCTGGTTTTCACAGCGAAAACCATTATTAAACCAGAAACCAAACAAAACAAAACATTGTTTTGCGTACAACAACAACAACAGCAGGGGGCGAAAGCCGGAAAAACAAAAAATAAAACTTGTTTTTTATGGAAACACGTGACACTTGATCGATATTCGAAAGCCTAAACTAAAACTAAAACCATTTTATGGTAACATCGCATTGAAAAGGACGTATTTGCCGGCACAGAACGCGGTCGTAAAGTGAGGATTCTTGTCTTTTGCTAACATTGTAGAAATATTTAATTATTTTGAAATTTCTGCTGATCGTTGGTTAAATATTTCTTTCGAAAAATATATAAAAGAAAACTTTATGAAATTTGTTTATAAGATAAAGTATACAATGGTTATTATTTTTATGTATGTGCGAGTATTAAAAGGAATTGAAATTTGTTTGGGCTACGAGTATAATGCTTTGACTGGAGAGAGACCAAACGACCGATTATATGTCAATATATGGTTTTGTGCCTTTTACTGTGGCATGACTGAGGTGACAACTTTAGAAGAGTTTGACTACCAAATTTAAAAAATTTTTAATTTTCGGCAACAACAAATTTTTGTTGATTGTTTCATGACTGTAATTATTTCTTTCTTGTTCTTCATCTGCTTCTTCTTAATCGTATTGCGGGGTATAGTAAGCGATTCTAGCGTGAGGCGTGTTACGTGCATTCTTTGTATTTGTGTTTTTTGCAAAAAATTCAACGTAACCGCATGCGTTTGATTCCAAGCGAAGTTGTTTCACTCAAAGAATCTTGAATGCTGTTTGTTAAATGATTTCTGTTTTTCTTGAAATTTAACGAGTAAAAACTGCGAGAGCTTGTACCTACTCTCGTACACATGTTAAAAGTACTTATATTTTATTTTTTTTCTCTTACATTGTTTTTTTTTTTTTTTTTTTGATTTAGCGATGATCGACGTTTGTATAAAATGTCGTTGCAGTCGTTTGAATAGATTCAGTTGGTTGCTGTTTTTAGAACGATTTGTAGTTTGAACTCTGAACAAAACAAGACGAATATTTAAAAATTCAAAACGGAAAAATATTTAGAATTTTTGTGGAATTTCTTTTTTAATTCAATAAAGTAGCTTTTAAGCGAGCCAAAGCATTCTTGTGGTGTTTTTTTAAACATTTTTTTAGGGGATTTTTTTTAACAACAACAAATATCGAGTGAGTGAAATTGATTTTAAACAAAAAACTCAAATTTAAAATAAAACAAAAATTAAACTGTATTGAAATTTTAAAAACAGAAAGGAAAACTGAAATAAACCAATTAAAGGCAAATATTTAACAATTTAAAAACTCCTTCAAAAAAAGGAAAAAGAAAGGAAAAATAGCTAAAAGGAAAAAAGCGAAGAATTTCTCTGTGAAAAAAGAACAAAATTACCATAAAAAAGATTTTCAATATTTTTACGTAACGCTTTAAATAAAAGAACCCAAATAATTACAATTATATATGCTCAGTTTTACGGTGAATAACACGGTAATTTTTTATAAACTTTGTTAAATTCAACTTTTTAGAAAGTATATTAAAAGCAAAATCAACTTCTCTGCGAACTTTCTCTTTGAAGACTCACTTGACATGGTCTTAAAATTCTCTTGTTTTGAAAAATTTTTTTAAAACTTTTTGAAAAACTTTCGTTTTGCATTTAAAAACAATTTAAGTAACTACTACGAAATATTTCTAGAATTTTCGGAACTTACGCTTAATTGTTCTTTCGATAATTCCGTTTTTTCCACGACGGATAATCATTTCGTAATTTCGAAGCGTCGCCTCCGTTTCTTTATATTCGCAAATGGATACAATGCAATGATAATAAAAAGTAATAAAAAGCAATAATTCAGCAATCATTAATCATAGCTCGTACGCGAATTAATCTTGGCCGAATTCTTAATCCGAGAGCCAAATAGACAAATAGACAAATGCTTATTATTTTAATAAATTAAATATCGTTGCATTAACAGTGGAATATTTTTACAAAACACATTGTAAGATAATTGAAGTGTAAGATAATGTTTTTTCCAACATTAAACTAAGATAAATCAATTCGAAATTGCTTTGACAGGTCGGCTTATGATGGGTTTTGGAACGAATTTTCTTGTCAAGTTTGCTTTGATGACAAACCGGTTTCTTGAACCAAAAAAGACACTTAAAACTGGTTTGTGTCCAAACTAAACTCTTCATACTAAATATTGGTTTTTTAAGACATTGTGATTATTGCATTTCATTTCAGATTGCAATAAAACACATATGATACAAGGTTAAAAAAAATGCGAAGAAAATGGACTAAATTAGTAGAGCTGACATAGAAGATTGGTGTTAACATTATTGCCTGTTAACAAAATAATGCTGAGCTTTAAACTTTAATTACTTTTATTTAAAAATTCCCGGAAGAAGACATTAGTCTTTTATATTAGACAGCGACAAGTCATTCAAGAAAGTCCTTTAAAGACTTTTATTTTCAAAAGTCATTGAAAAACAGTTATTAAATACTTTTTAAAAAGTCTTTTTAAGACTTTAAGAAATTCAAAATCTACGTCGTAATAGCCAAAAAGCCTGTAAAAACTCAACATACCTACATCACATGAGATTTGCGCTAGAGTTGATTTTCCGGAATCACAAGATTTTAAAATAACGAAAATAAACAAAACAGAATAGAACAGAATAATCGGCTTGTGTGTGTTTGCCGAATGAGGTTATAACTTGAGTATAAAAACAAAATTCCAAAATTGGCAAATATTGTTTCGATAAAAAAAAAATCAGATGCCGAAAGATTAGATATCAGCTGATCAAAAAGGGTTTGACATTTATTCCTAATGTTCTGTAAACCCACGTACGTTATACGAGAGAGAGTGAGAGAGAGAGCTTTCCGCATTGTTGTTTTTGTCCCCTGAAAATTTTTTGGTAGTAGGTGCTAAGGAGGTAGGAGTCCCCCAAATTAATGTTTGCTAACTATTTGCTGATAAATTGGCAGTTTTGTTCGAAAAAGTCTTGCCAATGCTAAAAATAGGCCTTCTCAATATTTTTTATATATTTTTATTACATTTCATTTCATTAGTTAAAAATTGTTATCTTTTTCAGGTAATAAATTGTACAAAATGAATTTCGAAATCACCGCGACGATATTGTGTATAATTCTTAGTTTTATGCTGAGCTCAATCGAAGCCAGAGATATTCGTAAGTACCTACCTTAAGGACACATGCAAATTTCTTAGCTATATCTCGCTTTTTTCCTTCTCGTTTACAGCAAGTTTTATAAAAATCTGCAAACGTAATGATCCACAAATAGATATTTGCTTGAAAAACAGCGTCCACAGTTTACGACCTCAATTGGAAAAGGGTATACCTGAGATGAAGATACCGTCTCTGGAACCGCTTGTGATCGGTGAATTGAATATTCTGGACGGAGGAGAGAATAGCCTTAATGCTAAAGTAAAGAACTTGAAGATTATCGGAGCATCAAATTTCGAAATTGTTACACTTGCGTAAGTGGAGAAAGTGCAACAACAAATAAAAAAGACATCTTTCATAAATAATTGTTCTCTTAATTCTTTTACTCTTCATTGCAGAGCATCGAATGATATAAAACGAATTGATTTCAATTTAAAACTTCCATCCTTGAAAGGTTTCGGGGACTATGAAATATCGGGCAAGCTGTTGACTTTACCACTTACTGGCAAGGGACCATTTCGAGGGAATTTTAGTGAGTATAACTTATTAACTGTTATGTACGAGTATGTAGCTATATCCATAAATTATCCCTTTGTTTTCTCCCAGCTGACTTTTCTGCCTCTGTCACTATAACACTTGATTTGAATCAGGTCGATGATGTTGAAAAAGTTTCAATCAAAAAGTTAACTGTAAAAATTGGGCCTGGAAAGGGTAAAGTACGTCTAGAGAATCTCTTCAACGGCGACAAAGTTATTGGCGATACGGTCAATAAAATAATCAATGATAACTTCCAAATGTTTATGATGGAATTGCTCGAACCTATACAACGTGCTCTGGAACTAAAATTCACCAAAATTTCTACAAAAATTTTGGAAAATTTTACTTACAATGAATTGTTCCCGGCTGATTAAATTTTATGCGATCCCAGCAAAATCGTTTATTTTATTTTTGAGTATTTTGTTGTTGTTTTTTTTAAACATACATACTTATAATTAATTTTATAAAATCTTACAAGAAAAATACCAAATCCAGTGTTAGACGTAAGATAATGTTTTTAAAAAAAATAAAACTTTTCTTCTAACTATAATGATAGAAGTTAATGAAAATGTTAAAGGTAATAAAAAGAAATATGTGATAATATTTTCAGGGCTTTTCTTTACTATAATTATTATTATTTTTAAAATAATTTATTCCAGATCAGCGGTACGTTCAGTTGAAATATGAGCTTATTCTCTTTGAAAATGTATTTTTTGTATAAAATTATAAGAGTAACTTTTTTATTAAAAATCATAAAAGAAATATCTCATAAATATCTGTAATGTGAGAATAAATAATTTCTATGTTAAAAAAACTTTTAAAATTAATAATTTTTTTTAATAAAATTCACTAAAAACTACACTACACTTACTAAAATGCATTAAAAAATATGCCATTTGATAGCACACACGGCCCATTTGCACAACTCCAAAGAGGAATTAGTTACCAACCCCGCCCCAAAAGACCACATTTGTAAAGGTTTTTTCACCGTCGGAAAGAGGTGTAATAATCTTCAACCAGACTTAAAAACGGATGCAAATCATCAAAAGAAAAATATATACCATATATATGTACATAAGTAGTAGGTACATATACTAAGAATAGGCGTGTACGCAGCAAAAGGTATGAATATTACTTATAACGCTTTTTTTACACTACGTTAAGGCTAAAATTTAATTCGAATATAAAAAACATACTACATATATAGTAGGTTGCCCGATTTTCCTTTCGAATTCTTCTGTTCGGGCGCAGAATATTACAGGAACTCCTTTTTGTCCTTGTTTCATGCAAAATGATACAAGTTTTACTATTTCTAGGCGTGAGTTTTTTTTTAGCTTGAAGCAACAACTAAAAACTGCTAAAGTTCATTCAAAGGCGTCCATGAAATTTTATTTAGTAACGCGAATTTTGAACACAAACAGCAACAGAAATTTTATTGAGTAACAGAAATTTCTTCTTTTATTGATTTTGAAAAAAATTCAAGGTCAATTTAACCTTATTAATTGGCGTTAAGTATCTAAAGTTATATTCAATTTGCTGGTTTCTAATATTTCTCAATATTTTCTAACATTTTATTAGATATTAACCATTATGCGATTTAACGAAAGTGTCTCTTTGGTTAACACACAAAAATGTGGTGTGTTTTTGAAGAAAAAGTACCTTAAAACTATTTACGAATGTATTCCTTTCTTACATTTTTTTATCGTGTTTATCGCTTAAAATTTTTTTCGTTTTAGTTAATTATTGAAAAACATTTAATTCTTTTCAATCAATCTAATTAAAATTGGCATGCAATTTTTAAATTTACTGTTAATCTTGGTAAAACGAAAATTACCGCGACACTTTTACGAGTGTGTCGCTTGTATTATAGTTTTAGTTATGCTCGAATATTCTACAGTATATTTTATATTTTTTAATATATTTCGTATCGTTGAAATTGTATAAATATCGTGCACAAGTCGATTTGAAATCAGTTTATGCTTGAGCTTACAGAAATATTTATATTCAGTGTAAAATTCTAAAGTTAAAGTTCTTTGAAATTGTGGTAAGAATTAAAATTTTTTTTTTATTTTTAGGCAAAATCGATTATTTGAATATATTGCAAGAATAATACATATATCCTTGAAAGTGTAACGACATATCGTAATATCACGACTACAGGGCTTGAGACAAGACTTAATAAAACCTACAAACATTTAATAAAACCTTCTTATCTCAGCTTAAATTGTTTCAAAATGAAATTCATAATTACCGCCGTAACCATAACTTTGGGTACATTGAGTTCTGTAACAGCCAAATCATTGCGTAAGTATCCACAGTGCCGATGGCAATCATAATTAAAGGCTGAATATTTGAATATTTCATACATATTTTGCACAAATCTTTAGCTAGCTTCATTAAAGTCTGCAAACGTAATGATCCCAAATTGAGTAAATGCGTTGAGGACGGCATCGTTGGCTTGAGAGATAATTTGAAGAAAGGTATACCTGAGCTTGAAGTTCCCGGCCTGGAACCATTTAAGTTAGCCGAAATGACGATTATACACGGTGGCAAGGAAAATCTTACAGCAACGGTGAAAGATGTGGAAGCATATGGAGGATCAGATTTCAAGGTCAATTCGCTCAAGTAAGTCAGAAGGTTTCATTGTTTGATTCAACTCGAACAATTTTCTTAGAATATGCCATTTTCTATTTACAGAGTATCCCAGGATGCCTTAAAGTATGATTTTAGCTTCGCTCTTCCAACATTACGACTTAGTGGGCGGTATGTCGTCAGTGGCATGATTTTCAAAACCTCCGTCAAAGGGGATGGTCCATTCTCAGCAAATTTAAGTAAGCTCCAACGATGATTAAGTCCACTAGGACAGCCAATGCAAAATTGTTTGATTTGAGACTTTAACTTATTTAAAGTTCGCTCGTTACTGAACGGTTACTGAAAACATTCTCTAAAGAGACTGAAACTGAAAAGATTCGGTTCTAATGCTCCTCCTCTTTCTTCTTACAGCCGACTTCGGTGCCGAGGGCAGCCTTCAATTTAAGGTTGATAAAGTTAATGGTGCTGAGAAACTTTCGGTTAGTAAGATCGACTTGAAAATTAAGCCCGGAAAGGGTAAGGTTAGTTTTGATAACATGACTGCTGGTACCAATACCGGAGATGTAGTTAATAAAATTATCAACGATGATTTCGATAAGATCGTGGCGGAATTATTACCCGCTGTCGAAAGCGCCCTGGTAACGAAGTTTACTGAAATATGGAACAATATTACCAAAAACTTTTCTTTCGACGAATTGTTTCCAAAGGCATGAGTTTAGTGCAAAACAATTTTCAAAGTAAATATTTTGTATTTTGAGTCTTAATTGTATAGAAAAATCTCCCAATAAAATAATGTAAATGTGTTGCAATTACATACAAATTCTTTTACATTGAACCAAGAAGTTATTGATTGATATCATAAATCCAAAATTTTAAAAAAATAATCAAATTAGGATTGACGATTTTTGATAAAGACAGACAGAGTTTAATTTATAATAATCTATTTATTAATTTATAAAATAGGTATTTGCCAAAATTACTGAATAACCTTTTATTTAGCTTTTATTGAGCTTTTATTTTAATTTTCATTAATCATATTTTTCTTCTTGGTCAACCGTAGAACGATCCAATCAAATTAATCTTAGCTTTTATTAAAAATATAAAATATATATTCAAAATATATACTTCACTTTTAATCAAAATATACATAATGTTGATTTTCCTACAAAATAGTTTAAAATTAGGAAAATTACAAAGTAGTTCATGAAATGTTCTCATAGAGGATCTTTCAACAATAGGTGTCATTTTTAATTTCACATCGTTTTCCAACAATTTAACACGCAATTGTTATTGTGATATCAATTGACAGGTAAAAGGCAGGAGGTTTTTATATATGGATCGGTACACGCTCGCAAAAAGAACTGAAATAGTGAAAATTCACTATAAAAATAGGTGCTAGAATTGCTTTTTTCTGTTGATTTAAAATGACACTTCTTACTGTAAGACAACCCTAGAGTATTTTATGTTTAAAAGTCGTATTCCTTCCAACTGTGTCGTTTATCTCTCTTAAAGAAAATATAAACGGATCTTACATGACACGTTACCTTGGTGCATAAATGCAGCCTGGCACGGCCGAAGTTAACGCTCTTACTTGTTTTTCGGAGCGCTATAATATTTAATCTTAATCTTAGTATTTGTGTTGTACTTTTTATGAGTGTGTCGGCTTGTATTATAATTTTAGTTATGCTCGAATTTTCTACAGAATATTTTTTTTTTTTCGTATCGTTGAAATTGTATAAATATGGTGCACAAGTCCGTATGAAATTAGTTTATGGTTGAGGTTGCAGAACTATTTATATTAAGTGTAAAATTCTAAAGTTAAAAGTTCTTTAAAATTGTGGTAAGAAATTAATTTATTTAAAATTGTCAGCGCAATTGACATATTGAATATATTGCATATATTGAATATATTGAATATATGAATATATTCTTAAAAGGATAAGGATATAATAATGTCGACATATATTACGACTACAACAGCGCGGTAGACTTTTCAATATTTTTAATAAAGGTCTCTAATTAAGAGATTAAAAGAAAGGAATGGGTTGAAAGGAAAGATTTAATAGAAACTACAAAGCAAATAATACTCATATCTTTTTGGAGCATATAAATTCTAATAATATATATAGTTAGATAATAAATAAAAGTCCTTAAGGATATACTCGTACATTTATCTCGGATAATCTTAGCATTGTGAATACGTAAAAACTATTTACGAGTGAGTCTTAATCACATTTTTTATGTCTTCTTATCTCAGCTTAAATTGATTCAAAATGAAATTCTTCATTATCGCCGTAACCATAACTTTGGTTACATTGAGTTCTGTAACTGCCAAATCATTGCGTAAGTATCCACAGTGTCGATGGCAATCATAATTAAAGGCTGGACATTTGAATATTTCATACATATTTTGCACAAATCTTTAGCTAGCTTCATTAAAGTCTGCAAACGTAATGATCCCAAATTGAGCAAATGCGTTGAGGACGGCATCGTTGGCTTGAGAGATCATTTAAAGAAAGGTATACCTGAGCTTGAAGTTCCCGGGCTGGAACCATTTAAGTTAGCTGAAATAACGATTGTACATGGTAAAAAGGAAGATCTTACGGCAACGGTGAAAAATTTGGAAGCATATGGAGGATCAGATTTCAAGGTCAATTCGCTCAAGTAAGTCAGAAGGTTTCACTGATTGATTTAATCTCGAAGAATTTTTATATCATATTCCATTTTATATTTACAGTGTATCCAAGCATGCATTAAAGTTTGATTTTAACTTTGATATTCCAACATTACGACTTAGTGGGCGGTACACCATTAGTGGCAAGATTTTCGAAACCTCCGTCAAAGGGGACGGCCCATTCTCAGCAAATTTAAGTAAGTTCAAACGATAATTAAGTCGAATAAAATAAACCGATGCGAAATTGGGATATTTGCTTCAACTTCCTCTAATAGGGTAACTTATAAGATTCGGTTCTCATGCTTCGGTTCTTTCTTCTTTTCCAGCCGATTTCGGTGCTGAGGGCAGCCTTCAATTTACAATTGATGAAGTTGATGGCGTTGCGAAACTTTCGTTGGATGAGATCGAACTGAAAATTAAGCCCGGAAAGGGTAAGGTTAGTTTTGATAATATGACTGCTGGTGCCAATACCGGAGAAGTGCTTAATAAAATAATCAACGATGATTTCGATAAGATCGTTAAGGAAGTATTACCTTCTATCGAAACCGCCCTGGTGAAGAAGTTTTCTGAAATATGGAACAATATTACCAATAACTTTTCTTACAATCAATTGTTTCCAAAGATATAAGTTTAGTGCAAAACTATAATCAAAAGAAATATTTTGTATTTTGAGTCTTAATTGTATTGACAGTTAAATCTTTAAATAAAATAAATATTGCAATAACAAATTCTTTTACATCGGACCAAGAAGTAAGAATTATAATTTAATCCAATTAGGATCGAGGATTTTTTATAGACACTGACATTTAAATTGATCAAGATTTATTTATTAATTTATAAGCCATTTGCCAAAATGACTTAACTAACAATTTGAATTTGAATTTTCATTAATTATATTGTATATAAAATTCTTCTGGGACAAATGTAGAATGATAAAATCGAATTGATATTAACTTACATTTATATGAAATTTTTCTTTTATTTCAAATAAAATTGTGCGAAAATTCTGTGATTTTGTATTAAATTTCATTAACATAAATAAATTTAACATCTCAAGAGTAAATAAATATTTCGTCAAACATTCAAAGTATAGCATCAAAATATTTTTTAATTTCGTTAAACGCATACCTTTAAATATCTCAAAACGTTAAAAGTGTGACCTAATCCATTGTCATAATTAAGGGCGCACATATTGCATTGCTGAAAAATTTTAACTCAAGATGTTACAGTTTAAAACATTTTTAAATGGCAAATTTAACCATGAAATTGATATACTCAGCGGATGGATAATGGTATAAATACTTGCTCTGTTGTCGGCTCGGGTTCAGTTCGGGATTGACTTTCAGAACTATTTGTATTCAGTGTAAGGTTCTGAAGTTAAATTCTTTGAAACAGTAAAAACCATTTTTTTTTAAAAATTGTTATTTACATACAATTTGTATACTTTATTAAGTATACAACTCTTTATTACAATTTAAATTGCCTTCAAAATGAAATTTATTATTAACGCCCTGACCATAACTTTTGGTATATTGAATTCTGTAACCGCCGAACAGCCATTGCGTAAGCACAAATAGTGTTGATAATATTCAAAATCTGAATACTTCATGCATATTTTTACAAATCATAGCTGACTTTATTAAAGCCTGCAAACGTAACGATACACAATTGAGTCAGTGTATTCAAAATACCGTTAATAGCTTGAGACCTCAGCTGAAGAATGGTATCTACAAACTTAAAGTAGACTAAACTAAACTTAAAGTTAGTAGAATAGGTTCCAAGCCGGGGAGGAACCTATTCTACTAACCCAGATAACCGTTAAGCAAAGTGGTATCACGATAAGATTGAAAAATGTAAAGGTATACGGAGGATCAAATTTCACAATCAATTCACTGCAGTAAGTAATTTTTTAGCAATTGTGGCAAAGAAATTTCATATGATAGATTCACAACAAAAAGAAAACACCTTTTTTTCAACGACCGTCTAAATGCAAAATGTAAAATGCAAGGAAAATACTAAATATGTACTATATATTTATATATGTATGTTATATACATTATAATACTTTAAATTTATTCTCTTCTCTTTTTTTTTATTTGCAGAGCATCACCGGATGCAACACAATTCAATGTTAGTATAGCGTTTCCAGCATTACAAGTTCGGGGCCTGTATAGCGCCAGTGGCAAGTTGTTTAATATAAAGGTCAAGGGCGAAGGCTCGTTCGATGGAAATTTAAGTAAGAGCAAACACTTAAATCAAATATAATTGAGCCCTGTAGCGTTTGTGTGATAATTTACATTTTAACTTAGTTAAATTCGCGCTTAAGAATCTACGGAAAGGTTCATGTAAAGAAGAGAAGAAGAGATCTTAAATTAATAGTATTTCTTTTTCTTTTTAAAGCCGACTTCGGTGCTAAATTTTGTCTTCAATTCAAGGTTCAAAGAGTCGATGAGGTTGAGAAGCTTGCTGTTAGCAAGCTGAATCTGACGATTGAGCCCGGAACGGGTAAACTTAATTTAAAACAAATTTCAATAAACGGCAAATCCGGAACACTCAGCAATCATTTAATCAACGAAAATTTCAAAAAAATCGTTAAGGAATTGCTGCCTGCAATCGAAACCCTTCTGGTCAAGAGGAATTCTGAAATATGGACTAGAATAATCCAACCCTATTCTTACAATACACTGTTTCCAATTAGCGATACCTCGTAAAATAAAGACAAGATTCTCGATGAAAAAAAATTCAAATTAAATAAATAAATTGCAGTTACGATACAATAAAAAACTCTGGAATCATATGCTCTTGTCGCTACGAGTATTATCACAGCTTCATAGTCTTAATAACCATTTAAAAATGATCAATTTTGGCGTTTTACGACCTAGAATTAAGAAGTTTTTGATAAATACCTATATTTTTTATTTATAAAGAGACATATTTTTTTCGGAGGAAATGCTAATATAGTATTTATTTTTATCGATTGATAACGGAGCAAAAAAGTATGTATTTATTTTTATCGATTGATAATGAAGCACAATTTATTATTATTGCAGTCAGTATTTATTTTTATTGATTGATAATGAAGCACAATTTATTACTATATATTGCAATAAATCCATCGCTGTGTTATTTTAGGTTAATATTATAGCATTATTTAAGCAAACTGGACGTATTTTTTTTGAGCCAACTGATTTTAGTCAGAAAACACAAAAAAAAAATTCGATGCGAATATTGCACTCGTTCCATCTTTGTAGCTCATGTCATGTAAGAAAACATAAAGGAAACACGCATGACATTTCACCATCGTACAAAAATTCATCGTACAAGAATAATTAAGATTTTATTTTAATTATTGTTAAAATTTTTTTCTAGTGTTTCTTTCTTAAATTATAATTAAATTATAATAAAAAAAATTGTTCGCTACTGCTCATTTTTGTTGAAATGAAGGAGTTTTATAAAGTTGTTTGTTTTAAGCTGGACGCTGCTATGGAGCCTATTTCGCCATTAATAAATATAATAATATTTTTACTAAATTATGTAAATATTCTGGGTATAATATTCGCAGTTATTATATTTAAAAAGTATTCAATTAAAGTAAAAATTAAAATATTTTCGATGACAAAATAGCGTCGAAAGCAATCTTGTGTTTAAAATTCGCATTATTAACGGGCAACAATTCCAGCCACCAACACTAAAAGAATCAATTATATTTTGCAAAAAAATTAAGAAACTTTTTAAGACTAAGAGAATGGAGAAAGGAAAGGAAATAAAATAAAATCATAGCCTTTCGAAAGCCACAGCCGTGAGTTTTTGTCACT
Source organism: Conops quadrifasciatus (assembly GCA_949752815.1). Lineage (NCBI taxonomy): Eukaryota > Metazoa > Arthropoda > Insecta > Diptera > Conopidae > Conops > Conops quadrifasciatus. Next base: position 7,115,560 of record OX457078.1, on the reverse strand, counting down.
TTAGGTTAAGATTAAATTAATTTGTTAATTTGAGAATTTTCGTAAAATATAATTCATTTTCATCGCAACCATAACTTTGGGTATACTAAGTTTCGTAACTGTCGAATCATTACGTAAGTATCGATAGTAAATCGTAGCTAAATTTGTTAAAGTTTGCAAACGTAACGATCCGAAATTGAGACAATGTGTTATATTTATTAATTGTGTTATATATTAAATAATTAACTTTAATTAAATTATTTTATTTCAGTTGAAAAAAAAAAAAAAAAAAAAAAAAAGGTTTCTTAGAATATCTGAAAATGTGTCTCAATATCAATTGAGAAAATTTAGGGTGTTTGATGGATGCAAACAGAACGAAACGGTTCCGGCAAAATTCAAATCGTGTGACTTTTACGAAATAAGGCCATAAATAAAACGTAAAATTAGATCATAATGTTTGCGCTGATTTTTTACCCTTCTTTCCACGACCATGTTTTCGTTTGAGGAAATTCGTTTTTTAATTTCTCGTGTAAAATATTTGATATGTTAATTAAAGCCATGAAATTAGTTTACTCATGGGTACTGTACGAGTATATTGTATAGATACAGTATTGTATAAATACTACGCTGTTGACGGATTTCAGTTCGGTTTTAGGTAAAATTCTGAAATTTAACTTTTTGACGGTGCTGCGGATCGCTTTAGAGAATTCTTAAAATGAAATGCATTCTTATCGGAACCATTACTTTGGCTATATTGAGTTCCGTAACGGCCAAATCATTGCGTAAGTGACGACAGTGTCGATAATATTCATAGTTCAAGAGACTGACTATTTGAATATTTCATACATATTTTACAAATCGTAGCTACATTTATTAAGGTTTGCAAACGTAACGATCCACATTTGAGTCAATGTATTATGGATAGCGTTGAGAGTCTGAGAGGTGAGCTGAGGCATGGCATCTCCGACCTCAAAGTCCCCATGCTGGAACCATTCTTGATAGCCGAGATGACCGTTAAACACACCGGGATCACGGTGTGGGTGAAAAATGTGCGGGTATACGGAGGATCAAAATTCACATTCAATTATCTCTAGTAAGTAGTTTTTTATGGATTATAAAATAATTATCATCATATTTAAAAATCAATGATCAAAATTGAAGTAAAATATAAATACTATATTTGTTTTCTTATTTGTAGTGCATCCCCGGATGCAACAGAATTCAATATCAGCATATCGCTGCCGTTATTGCGAGTTAATGGTCGGTATTACGTTACGGGCAAGATTTTTGGTGTAAAAGTCAATAGTGACGGCCACTTTAATGGAAATTTAAGTAAGAGCAAACGATAGAAAATTCAAGCCTAATGCGATTTTATCATATTTTGCACTGAAACTTAGTTAATTGCGTGCCAAAGAGTCTACTAAAATAATCCTCTAAAGAAGCAGAAAAATTTCTAATAATTTCTTCTCATTCCGCAGCCGACTTCGGTGCCGATATTTACCTTAAATTTAAGCTTGTTTCAAACAGAGGCGGTCAAGATAAGCTTGCTCTTAGCAAACATTCCCTGAAGATTAAACCCGGAAATGGTAAATTTAATTTAGATAAAATTACAGTCGACAACGCAAATAATCTAATCGATGACTATACCAACGAGGCTTTCGGTAAACTCGTTGAGGAGTTATTACCTTCCATCACACCTATCATGGAGAATAGATTTTTTGATATATGGAATAAAATTGCTAGATCGTACTCTTACAATGATCTGTTTCCTCCAAGCCGAAGGTCGTATAAAAATATTAATGGTATCAATAAAAAAAATTGTACTTGTATGTAAAAGTTCTTGAAATAAAATAAATATTCACTTATGTATATATAAATCAAACAAACTCCTTAAGAGAAATTTTAGAAAAAAATTAGAAGGTATTTATATTATCATAACTTCAAAATTTGAAGTAAATTTAATTAATCCATCTTTCTATCAAAATAAAACTATAAAGTACTATTACAAACGCTAAACAAATAAGCATGATGTTATTAAAAAAATTGTTATATTTTATTTAAGTTCATTTAAATTCATCTCATTTAGTAAAAAAAAGCCATATTCATAAAATTTTATTTAGTAGCGGAATGTTCTAAGTTAAAATACTAAATTTATGGCATATTTACCACAAATTCAGTTTCAAATGATAACCGAGAGGAGTGGCGGCGCGTCAGATGCTGTCTCTGTCTAAAATAAAAGGGCTATAAAGCTTGCGTAGGTTTTGAAAAAGACGTCATGGAACATTGGTTGCATTCAGGACAACAAGCTGTGTTGGCTTTTTTTTGTTTTTTGTCTGAGGGGGTTAGAAAGGTCGGAAGGGCTGACAAAGCCGTCGCCATTTTTTCTAGCCAAAAATTTGTATGCTGGATCTGCTCAGAACTTTCTTCTCTGTCACTCATTTTCAGTGTTTTGTTTACTTCTCGTGTGGCGGCCACGTGGAATTTGGCATAAAGTGTTGTTGTTGTTTAAATGTTGTTGACTCAGCAAACGTATTCAGAGCACATGATTTATTCTGACAAGAAAAAGCCAACACAGCTTGTTGTCCTGAATGCAGCCATTATGTCTGCGACATATGCGACAACAAAATAGAATCGGTTTATGTTAATTTGACCGACTCCCAATTTTTTTCAAATTTACATTTACAGTTTATGTATGTATATTGGTTGCTGCATCTGCGGATTCTTATGTACGAAAAAGAAATGTACGTTTTTTCTTATTAAAATAAATATTTATCAATAGCTTCGTCAATAACTCGTAAAAATTAAATGTTTATCAGATGTTGAAAATGCGTATTCAATTTACCAGGATATTAAATTTCTCACCAAAGAAAATAAAATATTTATTATACTCGTACAATATATGTATGTAAATACAACACTTTTGTCGTGGCCTTGTTTGATCTCACATTTGTTTATGTCATTCAAATCGTTCTCAAGTGGTAACAAAATTAAAGCAAAAGAAAGGCCCGGCCTAATGCGAGCCTTTTTCTAATGGAACCAAACTGAATTGTATTCGTTTGTACCTCTGTATTTGTTTTAAAAATTAATATGATTGAATTAATGATTGAATGCACAGAATTTCCTTTTGAAAACGATCTTTCATATTTGAAACGGCCTTTCATATTTTTAGCGCTATACATTTTTACCTATCTTTCTTTGTTTATCTATTATCTACGAGAATTAAACTGAACTAAACTAATTACTGATAATAAATATTAAAAGAAAATATGCATTAGCAAAACAAGCAAACGAAACAACAGTTTGTTAGTAAAAATAAATATTGATTGCTTTTTTTTTCACAGCAAACATCAAAGACAGATCAATTTAGAACTGTAAATTGTAATAGAGTGAACACAACCTGAACACAACCTCTGCTAGTTGAAGCGGCTGCACATCTCGAACGCAAGCCAACAGCTGATTTTTCAAATTCATTGAAAATTTCTGGCTCCTCGAATTGTTGTGTTTCTCTTAGGTTCAATACCATTTTGAAGTTTCGTGCCGAGTGTTGTGTTCTATTTTTAACTGCTGGTTTGCGTCATATATATTTTGGCTTTTCCGGGATATTTTTTTCCGTTTGCATGTTCAAAAAACGTCCGTATGTGTGTACGTGTGCCATTCTAAATAAATTTGTTTTCGTTGTTTCGAGTCGAACCGCAAAATTATGGTTGTCGAATTGAGCTCCTTTGGAGATTGGGAGTTGAAGCAAAAGCTTGGAACCGGAGGATTCGGTGAAGTGCTGTTGTGGAAGAATCGCCGCAGTGGACAAAGTGTAGGTAAGAATTGCGATTTTTGCTTCCATAATAATTGGAGAGCCGAAACGTGACCAAATCGACATTTTCTCATGCAGTTCTATTTATTTTTATTACGTTCTTATCGCAAGTTTCTGTTTTTGTTCAGTTTGTTGACGATGATGATGATGCTGATGATGATTGTTCAAGTTGGTTGATTATCCAAATAAACAAACAAAGGGATAATTATTATAAGCACAAAGCTGAATGTGGATTACGAAAAAAGTTATATGTAATTACAAACTTCTACGTATACACTTAAAGCGATATACGAGTATTCATTACTGGTGGTTCATCATTATGTTGTTACTACTGGATGATTGCCAATAATTTTATAAGCTTCAACAACAGTACTTTTTTTGGTCTCGTATGTTTGCCGTGTACAACAAATCTAGGAGGCGCCTTCCTTTTCTATTTCCATTATTTTTATTATTTTAGTCGTAGAGTTATTTTTTGTTAAATTAATTTTTTATGGTTAAATCAATTAATTTTTTTGGAATGAAAAAGATTTCACAATTGGATTTTTAGGGTGCGTCTGTTGTTGACAGCGAAAAAAGCACCCGATCAGAAAATTATACCAAAAAAAAATTAGTCTGAAAATTGATCTTCAAGTGCCGAATATAGGCATAAAATATTTCAATTTATAGATCTCTTTGTGCTTCTGCGTATGCATAATTAGCTTGCGATTATTATTAGAGTTTTCAGAATCGTAAGAGCTCAGCCGTACTTAGTGCAGACCATTTATAATATTAGAAATAATTTAATAAAGATTTGCATTGGTGTAAACGTAAGGTATGCGTTTCGATGTAAAGAAAAAATATCAAAGCATACTTTAGTGAACGATTAACCGATTATACAAAGAAACAAATAATGAAACATGGCTTTTGGTCATCGTGAGCGTCTCCGATTAGCTTGTTCTTTTTCAAATGATTTCAATTTATTTGAAGCAACCAAACGTTGTATACGTGATCGCAATTCCATGCACGACGATGAAATTGAAAAACTAAAACAGCGCTGGCTGCAGGAGTTCGGTTGGATGCGCAATGTTGGCATCAAATATATAGTACATGGCTTACAACTCCACGATTCAGCCTTTATAACATACCTTAACTCTCGGCATGGATTGTGGCGACCACTTCCGGTCATCGTAATGGAATACTGCAATGGAGGCGATTTACGTCACGAACTGCGGAAAGTTTCGAATTCAAATGGTTTGACGGAATTTGAAGTGCGGCAAGTAATGTACGCCTTGCGGCATGCCGTGGAGTACCTACACGAAACATGTAAAATCGAGCATCGAGATCTGAAGCCGGATAATATTGTCGTACATGATACAGGAAAGGAGAGAATTTACAAGGTTCTTAGGATAAAATATTGCATATTCATATTCAGGCTAAAAAACTCTTCTATTCCTTACAGTTGACCGACTTTGGCTTCTGTTGTCAAGTACTGGATCAGACGACACAGGCCAGTATCGTTGGCACCAGCAATTACATTGCTCCCGAAGTAGTGACCACTTCGCAGTATACGAAAACAGTTGACTACTGGTCGATGGGCGTCATTGCGTTTGAGCTGATGTGCGGTGTTCTACCTTTCATACCGCATCAGACGCCACTAAATAAAATTAAACAACTTCAAGAGAAATCTCATGAATGTATTGCCATCGCTGAAGATCCAATGAACTGCAACAAGTTCGTTTTTCGAAAACATCTTTTCGCCGAGAATCGCTTGAGTGGTGCGTTTCAGTTAAGGATGGAAAATTGGTTGCGTCTCGCACTGGATTATAATTTTCGTACGCGTGGCTGCATAGACCATCGTCAGACCTCCAGCAGCTCAAATCAAAATGTACAAATTTTCACAGCTCTGGATGAAATCTTAGAAGCCAAAATTCTAACAGTCTTCTGTTTAAATACTTGCAACTTTTATTCCTATGATTTGAGCACAAAAGCTTGCATGCAGGAGCTTATAAATGCTTTGCAGCAGGATACGCAACTGCCACCGAAGACCTATTATTTCATTTTGCCCACCGGTCATCCGCACAGCCGGCTAACGGAGAGAACACAGCCTGTTGATTTGTATGTGGCCGAATGGTTGAACACAGCGCCTGGTTGCGGCAATCCGCCCGCCATGCTTTTTTTACTTAGTTATCAGGGCTGTTATAATGAAACGATGCCGTCAATATCGCCTCTAATCAAATATATTTTGCAAATGAATTGTATAGAGGAATTGCCACGTTGGGCACGCCAACAGCTCGCTGCTCAGACGCACTTTCTGGTGGCCAACGAGCAACGTCACTTGGAAGCACTGCTCGTTGGTTTACAAGAGTACGCACTGACACTCGAACACGAGATGTTCCTTGCGGAGCCTACCACCATCACCGAAGTGACAGATAAAATCATGACAGCCGTTGGCGGTGTGGGGCAGTTTAGCATTATGGTTCAACAAGCGAAAACGGTGTGCCAGAAAAAGGTTTGAAATGTCTACGATTCGCGGGATATGACATACATTATTCTCAATTTCTTTTATTACAGCTTTCGAATGGGTGTGCTCTCTTCCATATTTGGGACAAAAAAGTGAATGTCTTTAATAACAGAATTCATACGCTACAAAATGAAATCCGGCAATCGTTAAAGAAACGTTACGCTTCCGCGTACAGGCGGATTAAGGAGCAGGCGAAAAATACATACTTCATGAATAAAATAAATGCCGATTATTATGACCTGTAAGTACTATATTTTACTTCTAGAAAGTGTTTTTCGCGATGAATGAAAATTCATCATTTTAATCTAACCAACAATCTTTTTCAGCATAAAGTTACGAGCAAAAATCGAAAATCTCGATTTCGACAATTTGCTAACGCTTTGTCACGAAGTGGTTTATGCTACCATGGAACGCCGTCACGAATTCCTCAATAGCATGGAATTGAAAAGTATTCAAACGGAAATTGCCGCAATTCATTTGGAATTTTCCAAAATTCAAGAAATTGTGGTAAAGGCTCGTGAATACGTGCAGAAATTGGATTGTGATTTAGTGCAAGCTTCTGCTGAATTTCAAGAACAAATGATGGAAAATGCTTTCACGATCGCTGGCAGCCAAGATGTTCAGTTGAGCCGGCAACTGAATGGTCTTACAATGGATTGTACAAATATCAACAATCAATCGAATATCTCTAATGGTGGTGGAACTTTATCGCTGGACGATATTTTGAGTCTGCCGCCCACTACGCAACTGGTGGAAGAAACTAAGGAACACATCAATTTGTAAGCAAAATAAACATTGTTAGCGTTTAATAATTAAACGGCTTCCTTTAACGGCTTCTTTCTATTTTATAATGGTTAAGGTTCAAAACGATGTATGATGATGTTGATGATGATGATGAGAATTTGACAACATTACCGACAACCATCAATATGGATTAGTTTAAAAAAGCAACAGATAGAGAGATGAGAGCGAGAACGAAAGAAAAAGAAAGAGAGAGAGAAAGAGTCAAAGACTTTCGGTTCAGTGCCTTTTTTCAAAGCCTTACGAGAAATTTCTCACAATGAAATGTGATTGTTTTCTTCTGAAATTATCAGAATGACAATAGTTTTTAAGGGTCTTTGACCTCTTGCATAAGCTTTACTTAACAACACCTGTATTCTACTAAAAACTACTTTACTTTTTATGTTTCAAAAATATACAATATAAATTTTAATAGAATTAAGAATAACATTAATTCGTGACTTACAATGATGGTAATCACAGTAGTAAAGTTTGAAAAATATACAATATACATTTTAAGATACTAATATACATAATTACAATACTTAAATTTTAACATTTCTTTTACATTTTAAATTTAACTTTGATTTTATATTAGTTTTTATATTTTTATATTATAGTTTTTATATTTTATATTAGTTTTGATAGTATTAAGATAAAAACTTTATATATGTATGTAGGTACATTTATGCATGTACTATATGTATGCATAAACTGTCAAGTACGTATAACGAAAATTTATTCACAATTCCTTCAGTTGGACTGCTGCTATACCACTTTCCCAACATGTCCAAAATCTTTTTCCAAATCCTTTTCCATCTCTCATTTGATAATAACAATAAAAATTGGTTTAACTAACCATAGGTAAGTCAACCGCAGGCCGTCTCGAATAATAATGGGCCCTTCAATAAGAGGTCTTATGAAGTCATACTTTCTAACTTAGATATTAATGGCTCTTGTGATGAAGTGTGTGAACCATGGAGGATGGTAACTGCTAAAAATTTAAAAATCTTAGACCTTTTTAAAACTGACTGAATATAATGCTTCAACTGATTGAGTTTCTCAACATACTAAAATTAAGAGCTTGTTTAAAAGTCAATCGGCATTTTGATTAAGTTTATAATCCCCCCCCCCCCCCCCCACCTCTGCCATCACTTTGCTGCAATGCGATCCCACTTTCGATACAAACATACATATTTTGTTTACATGACTATTTTCATGAACTGTAAAAACTCTCGATAAAAATGAACTGAAATAAAGCAAAGGAAAAAATTGAAATTGAATATGCCAATTCATCATAATCAACGCGGCCGTCTGTCTGTCATGGTGCTCGACTTCTTTAACCTCGACGACAAAAGCTTCAACGATACTTTGGTAAAGTGGTAACAATGAAAGGTATTCTCAGAATAGTTTATTCGAAGCTTTATTCGGGGTTTAAACGGTTTCGATGGAACAAAGCGGGCCGCTTTTGTTTCTTTTAGGATTAATAATGGGTTTGTGTATGGCAGGAGCCCAAAGGGAGACCCAAAGGAGTATGCAAGACATTAAGAAAGTGACAATGAACAAACAATTACGTAAGTGATGTTAATTAGATTAGATTTATTTTGATATAAATAAACACTCAGCCAACGATGGTACTTTTATAGTATAACATTTGTACCTTGAACCCGCTGCATCCTACAAAGGGAAGAACTGGCCGAAGTTAACGCTCTTGTTTCATATCTTTTTAGCTTCTTTCGTACGAATTTGTCAACGCAATGATCCATTTTTAAATGCATGCCTTCGCAATTCAATTTATGCATTAAAGGAGCGCCTACCATTCGGTATACCGGAGCTATTTGTGCCACCCATAGAACCGTTGTTGGTGTCCGAAATTTCTATGAATCAAAAAGCTGGTTCTATTTACTTACAATCGTCCTATAAGAATATTAATATTCATGGTTTGTCCAACTTTACATTGACGAATCTTACGGTTGATCTGGAAAATCAAAGACTCTCGATGATAATGCGATTCCCGAACATCTCAATGAAAGCCAATTACAAGATGAATGGAAAAATAATGATGATGCCGCTGATGGGTGAAGGCGAGTGTGGCGCAAATTTAAGTAAGTTCGTAGATAATCGCGGCCCCAGGAAGCTCTGGTTATTACTCGTAATCCTGCATACTCGGAATAAATAAAATTTTACTCTTTCGTTTACAGCAAATATTGAAATTCGTACAATGATAACTTTCGAACATTACAAAACTTTGGATGTAGTTGCGGGCAAATACATACGTCTCAGCGACTTGAAGACCAAATTCAAAATCGAGAAGGCACAGCTACGTTTCGATAATCTGTTTAATGGTGATCAGGCTTTGGGCGAACACATGAACATCTTTCTTAATAACAATTGGCCCGAATTGATTGAGGAAGTACGCCCGATTATTGAAAAGACAGTAACTGAAGTGGTACGCTCAGCGACTGTTAAACTCTTTAATACTTATAGTTACGACGAATTGTTACCCGAATAGAAATAATTACATAAAAAAGTAAATTCCAATAATGGAAGAATGAAAATAAGGAAGGATTATGTATTGATCGCATTTTGTTTCTTTCTTACAAATTTTTGTTTTTTTTTTAATTCGTAGTACGTAGTAAAGGAGGAAGTAATCGTAAAAATTTGTAATCGTAATTGTAATCGCGAAAAATTACTAAATATACCACAGTTATTGTACCGTGGTATATTTAACTAAAAAATTCATTTTGGTATTTTTTTTTCTCTATTAAAGTGGTTGATCAACAAGTGTGTAAATAATTTATTAAATTTATTGACATTATTTTGTTTTTGTTTTTATTTTTTTTCTGTTCTGAAATAAAATGTCAGTATATGTATATAAAAATATTTTTGTTTTGTTTTGTAAAACTTAAATAAATTTATCAACAGATGTCAATGTTTTGAAGGCAAAAATGTTAATAAAAATTCAAAAAATTTTTAAATTATACAGGTAAAGTGTTTTCTCTTGGCTTAAAAACGATAGAACGGCTTTATTTTTACTATTTACACTGCAAAAAATTAAAACTCTTTTATTTTTAGAAATTTTTCGCCCTAATAATAGATGCCAGAAACAGATTTAATCCAAACCAGATAGCTGGTTACCCGGGTAAAAATTGCTGGTTGTCTGTATTCGGAATTTTTCGCATCTCCTAAAGATGCTATTCCAACTAATTCACCAGTACTCTCCAAAACTAGCGGTCCACCTGAATCTCCCAAAGTAATTGTAGCAAATGTAGAACTTATAGCTGTGCATATTTGATCCTTTGTGACAGTGCCAGGTCCGCAGTCTCTACTATCCAGAATCTTCAAGCGCCCATATTGCAACCTGTTGGGGTAGATTTCAATTCGTAATATTCTGCCCCATCCGCAGGCAATCGCATAGGCACCCATGTACTTGGGATGGGGACGTTTTATTTTGGGCAGAGGAGCGTATGCAATTTTGGAAGACAATTCCGAGGGCGGAATTTTAATCAGAGCAATATCATTACACACAGTAAACCTGTTATAGAATGGATGTACGAAAATGTCGGAGATCGGCACATGATGCAATATCTTGGCACGGTCTCGAAAAATGGAGCCCAGGTGCACTTCAACCGATTTGACACTGCAGTAGGATAAAAAAAGTCATGGTTGGATAAACAACTGAAAACTTACTTTTCAAAACAGTGGGCTGCCGACAGCACCCAGCGGGCACCAATTAGAGCTCCCCCACACAGAAATGGCTCTTTCTCAATATACATAACAATTCTGACAACGTATGGGAACTGATCCGTTTTCGCGTTGCGTCCTCGTACAATACGCCCAAAAGTTCCGGAATCCTTTGCGCAATCGAAGATGTTCGCATGGATGACGAGTATCACAATGAAAGCAAGGAATCGCTTTTTTAGATGAATTTGTTGTTGATCCATTTGTTGGAACTGAAACTATTATATAATTATTAAACTCTATTATACTCCGGTTAATCTAGTTACAAGTTGACCATTGTATTTGGAATCATTAGGAGTTTCACTTGATTTTAATATTTTATTATATAAATGGAGTTTTATTATACACTTTTTGTTACCTTAATAAAATTGTTGTATATCGTTGTAAATACTTGTTATTCTTTTAAGCCTTTTAGTTATAAGTTTCTGGACCTAGGTTTAGTTACTACGGACTTACTGATATATAGAATATTTTATACTCTCTCTAATGATGTGGTCGTATATGCTTTCTTTATGGCCGTTGTTAAGTTCTGCTAACTATGTAAACATATAATTGGTATATTTCGTGACCAAGCGAAATCATTTATAATTCTGTAATATTTTTTTACTTATTCGAGAGAATTATACACTCTTTTAGCTGCTTGGTCCCGAAATATATATCTATATCTGCTTACATAGTAGTTAGCAAAACTAAATAAAGAGCAACAACAACTAAATAAGCATATACGACCACATCGATAGATATATTCTAAAAGCTCTCCGAGTATAACATCAATTCAAGAGATCAGAAAGTTAGTAGTGTCTAGAAGTTTCTAACTGAAAGGTGTCACAGAATAAAAAGTATGTAATTTGAACGATATTGTATAATTCCATAAGGTTAAAAATGAGCCTTTTCGAATTAGTTTCAGAAATAGCCCTAGATTTTGATTTATTTACAGATTGAAATTCATGTGAAAATGCGATTCCGTGCTTTCATTATTATACTCGTCATCCATGCGAACATCTTCGATTGCGCACACGATTCGGGAACTTTAGGGCGTATTGCCCGAGGACGCATCGCGAAAATCGATCAGTTCCCATACGTTGCAAGAATTCTTATAAAGATTGGAAAAAACTTAATTCTGTGTGGAGGAGCACTTATTGGTGCAGGCTGGGTGCTGTCGGCAGCTCACTGTTTTGAGGAGTGAGTATGTTTGTTGTTGTTTATCCAACCATGACATGTTTTTATTTCATTGCAGAGCCAAACCGCCTAAGGTGTACCTGGGCTCAAATTTTCGAGACCGTGCCGAAGTATCGTATCATGTGCCGATCTCCGACATTTTCGTACATCCATTCTATAGCAGCTTTACTGTGTGTAATGATATTGCTTTACTCAATATCCCGCCAACTGGCTTGTCTGCTAGCACTGCAGTAGTTCCTCTGCCCAAAATAAAACGTCCCCATCCCAAGTACGTGGGTGCCTATGCGATTGCATGTGGATGGGGCAGAAAATCACGAAATGGAAGTTCCCCCAGCATGTTGCAATATGGGCGCTTGAAGATTCTGGATAGTAGCGACTGCGGACCTGGCACTGTCACAAAGGATCAAATATGCACGGCTATGAGTTCTAAATTTGCTACAATTACTTTGGGAGATTCAGGTGGGCCGTTAGTCTTGGAGAGTACTCGAGAATTAGTTGGAATAGCATCTTTAGGAGATGCGGAAAATTCCGAATACGAACAACCAGCAATTTTTACCCGGGTAACCAGCTACCTGGTTTGGATAAAATCTGTTTCCGGCATCTATTATTAATGCCAGATAATAATAATAATTTATGTTTGTAATAATTTATGTTATCAAAATGAAAAATAAATAGTATTGAAAGAACTAGGTACACTTTCATTTTAGAAAAATTTGAGCTTTCAAAATCGTTATACGCACACATAAGTAAGCATAATTGGTGAAAATGTAACTTAACAACTTGGGCTATACGTAAATATCGTATAAGCATGTATAGAGAAACAGCTCTGCAAACCAAGGTCAAGCATACATAATTTATTTGTAGACGACTTACAAAAACAATCGCAACAAGTACGGCGGTTTAAAAGACCGTACTGCCCTCTTTTAGATCATTCCAAAGAAAGAAATCACTAAGCGCTGTTGACTAAATAAATGAAGCTTTAATTAAACTTTTTCATTTCTCGCGGTTAAAGTGTTATACGAGTCAAAGATTGAAAAAGTAAATGTTTTTCAATACATTAATAGTATTGGATTCGGAGCGCTTTAATTAAATTAAAAGCTGTTTGGCTGACTCTGCGAAATCATCGCTGTGATCCGATGGGAACCTACCGTGCCCAAGTATGGACCACAAAAAGTGACAGTTAAAAGATATTACCACCTCAATTTTTCGCTCTTCTAATTTGGCAGCTTTTGTGTGTTCTTTCAGCGGGCTGTTGGAAATTACGTAGGATTTTAAAACAATTCCAGCATTTATTTCGATACATTTGTACTTCAGAAAACGTAGAATATGGTTCAGAAATCGTTTAATGTATTTCAGAAATCGTCAAATGTAGTTCACAAATCGTCAAATGTAGGTTAGAAATCGTTTAATGTGGTTCAGAAATCGTCAGCAGCAATAACAACAAATACTATGCTATGTGTATTAGACATACGAGTATACATATGTATATGTACAATAACATAAATGCAAAATCATAAGCAAACACCGCTTTATATATAATATAAATATATATATATACATTTATGTATACATATATAACATATTTTTTTAAATTTTTTGACTTATTTAAGAGAATTATACACTTTTCCAGCTGCTTGGTCTCGAACTTGCTTACATAGTTACATAGCTTACATAGTTAGCAGAACTAAATAAAGAGCAACAACAACTAAATAAGCATATACGACCACATTGATAGATAGAGTGTAAAAGGTCTATAACATCCATTCAAGAGATCAGAAAGTTAGTAGTGTCTAGAAGTTTCTAAATGAAAAGTGTTACAGAATAAAAAGTATGTAATTTGAACGACATTGTATAATTTCATAAAGTTAAGAACAAGCCTCTTCGAATAAGTTTCAGAAATAGCCCTAGATTTTGATTTATTCAGAGATTCAAATTCATGTGAAAATGCGATTCCGTGCTTTCATTATTATACTCGTCATCCATGCGAACATCTTCGATTGCGCACACGATTCGGGAACTTTAGGCCGCATTGCCCGAGGACGTATCGCGAAAATTGATCAATTTCCATACATTGCAAGAATTCTTATAGATATTGGGAACAACTCAATTCTGTGCGGGGGAGCTCTTATTGGTGCTCGCTGGGTGCTGTCGGCAGCTCACTGTTTTGAGGAGTGAGTAAGTAAGTTTGCTGTTATTTATCAAACCGTGACATATTTTTCATTTCACTGCAGAGCCAAGCCGGCTAAAGTGTACCTGGGCTCAAATTTTCGAGACCGTGCCAAAGTATCGTATCATGTGCCGATCTCCGACATTTTCGTACATCCATTCTATAACAGGCTTACTGTGTGTAATGATATTGCTCTGATTGAAATCCCGCCCACCGAATTGTCTGGCAAAATTGCACTCGCTCCTCTGCCTAAAATAAAGCGTCCCCATCCCAAGTACGTAGACGTCTATGCGATTGTATGTGGATGGGGCAAGGCACCACGAAATGGAATCTACCCCAACGCTTTGGAATATGGGCGCTTGCGGATCATGGATAGTAGAGACTGCGGACCTAGCATTGTCACAAAGGATCAAATATGCACGGCTATGAGTTCTAAATCTGCTACAATTACTTTGGGAGACTCAGGTGGACCGCTAGTTTTGGAGAGTACTGGTGAATTAGTTGGAATAGCATCCTTAGGAGATGCAGAAAATTCCGAATACGAACAACCAGCAATTTTTACCCGGGTAACCAGCTATCTGGTTTGGATTAAATCTGTTTCCGGCATCTATTATTAATAATTTATGTTTTAAAAATTAAAAATAAATAGTATTGAAAGAACTAGGTACACTTTCATTTAAAAAAAATTTTAGTTTTTAAATTTTAGTTTTAAAAATTGTTATACGCACACATAAGTAAACATAATTGGTGAAAATGTAACTTAACCAAGGTTTCCAAAACAAAAAAAATTTAAGAATGACAACAACGTAAATATTGTATAGATCATGTATAGAGAAACAGCTCAGCAAACCAAGGTTAAGAATACATAATTTATTTGTAGAGGAATTACAAAAACAACGCTTTTCATTCATCATCATCATCATGTGATCAAATAATTTCTCCCTCTTTTAGATCATGCGGAAGAAAGAAGTCACTAAGCGTCGTTGACTAAATATGTTAAGCTTTAATTAAACTTTTCCATTTCTCGTGTCAGAAAGCGTCAAGTGTGGGTAAAAAATTGTTGATTATATTTCAGAAATCGTTTAATGGAGTTCAGAAATCGTCTAATAGAGTCCAGAAATCGTCTAATAGAGTTCCAGAAGACGTGAAATATAATTAAAAAGCATTAATTGTAGTTCAGAAATCGTTAGATGTAGTTAAAAAATCGTTAGTTGTAATTCAGAAAGCGTATAATCGAGTTAAGGATTCAAAGTAAAACTCTGAGTAATAAAGTAATTAGTAATGAACGACAACACAATATATCTGTCAAATGTCCGCCTACGGCAGCTCTTACAAATGGTTATTCTTTCGATGAATATTTTCATCAAGTTTTCGCATAATTGCGTTATCAATCCAGATCTAAAAACCTTCTGGTCTTCAATTGTCCAAAGACATTGCAGTGACAGTTCAAAGAAGACGCGAAATCTAAATGATCATTCTTGTTCAAAGACTCTATTGATAATAATAATAATATGCCGAAAAGAGGAGTACCCAGATGCGGTACGCCTTTATACAAATTTTATATTGTCTTAACAGCAATAACAACAAATACTATGCTATATGTACTAGACATACGAGTATATACAATAACATAAATGCAAAATCATAAGCAAACACTGCTTTATCACAATAACCATAACTTTGTTGGCATCTTCGAAAACACATTATTCCACAGGCCGTGGAATATGTCCGCCAAGCCACGCTCCAGATCGGGCCGCAGTTCGGCGATCACTTCGTTGCCATTCTGATTGAGGAAGGAGTTGATCGAGGCGGCGAGAATTTCATTGCCGTTGAAGAGATTGGATAAATGTATGCGCATGCCGCCAACAATGAAAGTCACTTTCATTTCGTCAATATGCACGACTTCCTGCAAGGAAAAATAGTAATAATAATACTTGTAATAACAGCAACAACAACTAAAATTGCCATAAAACCAATGTAAAACAAAATAGATGGAAGTTGCTGTCATTACATACATTTTTTTTTTTCATTTACTTTTGCCTTCACATTTTCTAATTTTATAAAATGTTTTTTGTGTTTGTGTTTTGATTTTTGGCTGGACAGTGGTGGTGAGTACTTACTTCCGGTTCGTTGCTCAAATGGATTTTGGTATAGACGGCCGTCTTCACTTCCTTCAGCGCCATTGTTACGTTGCCGTTACCGATTAGCGGCAACAACAAGATGTTGCCTTTAAGATTGTAGCGAGCGCGTATGCGCAATAACGGTATTTCCAGTTCGAAGTTCAGCAGTTGCTTTTTCAGATCGAGGCTGGCCAAAAATTGTAGGCAAAAGGTAAGGTATGGCAAAGGTATTCAATGGTACTCAATGGCCTACCTCGCTCTGCGTACTGTAGCATTCGATGGTCCCTGAATCACCAGATTTTGAAAGCCACCCGAGAGCACCAGATTGCCACTGCCCTTCGACACCGACACCTGATCGATATGTAAGGGCTCGAAACTCTTTATGCCGATCTCCGGAACACCGGCGGCGAGCGCAGGAAAGCAACCTTCGAAAAGTTGCCGAAAGCAGTTATTCTCATCGGGATTGGAACGCGGACAGGTTTGAAGCCAGCTCGCTGAAAGTACAAAGTCATTGAGCGGAAGTGTTTTTGGCAAGAGGATGAATGGAATGCTTAGAGACGAGAAAGCATATTTAAAGTAGGTAATAATCAATGTTTAAAGGTCAATGGTTATGGTTAGTGATACTATGAAATTGTTGAATTTTAAATGAATTAAATTACGAGTATAAATTAAATTTTTCTTAACGATTAATAAAGTTTTCTGTTTCTGTTTTCAAGGTTTCGCCAGATTTATGTGCTATCAACATTTATTCTTCGGTCTTCATTATAAAGTATAATCAACATCAATAATCATCATTGTATTCCTGCATCAACACTTCAATGATATCTCGCCAGACCAACCGAGAACAACAAAACAGCCGGCGGCTAATTATAAATTAAGCCTAACCAGACTAGAAGAACTTCAAAAGCTCTTCAGGTTATAAGTAATTTTTTTTGGTCTTATTTTTGAAGTTTTTTCCGAAAATCTTGAGAAAGACTACTTTTAGGACTCTTATTTGAGTCATAATCGTGGCTATGGCTGCCAGTTTGAAAACTGTGCATGTCATAATTTTCGTCATATTTTTTTGTCATATTTTTTCGTCAATTTTTTTTTTTTTTTGTTGACATTTTTCACTTCTGATTTGGTTACAATCCAGACGAGATCCAAGAATGAAATTGCCCTTTTCAGTAGAGACGAGATCACACAAAGAAAACTTGAGATCTCGAAAAACTTGGTAATGGCATCAAAAGTGATGCCACTTAGTCATTTTAATTGTTCCGTCAGTCATGAATTATCTAAAAATTATAAAACTATTTTATATTAAAGCAATTTTAATTTTAATAAAACTGGAGAGGTTTAATAAAACTGTTTCGAAATTTTTATATTTATATCGTTCGCTTCAAATTTTCTAAATTTCTTTATTTATTCAATATCAAGATTTATTATTACGAGTATTTCAGGATTTATGCAGTAAAATTCTGAGCCGATGAAACATTTTTTAATTTAACTTTCTGGCATTTCGTTATTGATTCTTGTAATTATATTTTATAAATCTTAAAAAATAGTTGTTTTTTAAAACTTCAAAAGTTTTTCAATTAACATTTTTCAATTATTTGCAAAATTTAATTAATTTTTAAATTTGGTATTTTTTTCGTATAAAGAATTTAATAATTATTGTATGTAATATTTTAAATTATTTTTAATTTTAAAAGTTTTGTATTTTTTTAAGTCTATTGAGTTGAGTTTAGTTGACTTTATGTCTTGAAGTCGATTGTTATATTCTTTATTTAGTATTGGATTTTTCTATTTTTTTAAATTTTTACAATTTTTATAAATTTTTTTCATAATTTGTTACATTTTAATTTTTTTTATATTTCTTTGATGTTGCTAATTTTCTGGCTCCAATTTTTTTATAGAACTCATATACTTTTATAATTATGTATACATTTTAATATTTTATTTAACAAAATCTTCCCAAAACGTATGAGATTGTATCGATAAAAAAAATTGTAAACATTTATAACTTTTCTACATTAAACACTTTTATTAAAACTAGAAAATAATTAAAAATTTTGTATAAACTATATGTATATTTTTATTTAAATGTATTTTTTATTTTTTTTTTTTTGCTTTTTTGGATTAGTCACAAAATGTTTTTAAGATGCTGGATTCCAGCTAAGGATTAAATAGATTCGGAATGGGTCCAATTTTTGTGAAAGAAAAAAATCCTTACGCCTTTCTTGTAATTGTGGTGCGTTATTTAAAATTTGTCGCGTATACGCAGTCGCCTCAACCGTCGTTCTTGATCCAACGAACCAGCAGCACCAGCAGCAGAGTAAAAGAATCGCAGTAACTTTGGCAGAATACATTCCGTGATTTCGATTAAATATTCTTCGAAAAATATCAATTCAATTAACAGCACAAGCTTTTTTATTTCAAATGCAATGGCACGTAACGAAGGACCCACGACGACGGAACGCACGACGATCGAACAGCGCAGGAGGAAACGAACGACCAACCGAAACCGTTGACGGTATTTCAGTGAATGAGCTCGAAAGCTCAACAAGTGTCATGACAACTTTTCAAACACATTCGTTGTTACTTTTGTTATTGTTGTTGCCTGTTGTTGTTTGTACCTATTGCCGTCACTGGCTTCCTTTTTTGTTGGGTTTGTGTTTGTGGTTGTCGGTTTGATTGCGATTAGCATTAACGAAAAATTGGCATTAAAGCGAATTCGGCAAATTCGACTAACAACACAATAATCAATCAATAGTAGCAACAACAACAACGGAGTTAGGGGCCAGTCAATGGTCTCCGCTGGTTACAGCATCAGAAAAAGGGCACGATGATGAAATCAGCAGTAGGAAAATTTTCAATCAGCAAATATGAAAAGAGATAGTCACGAAAGAGAAGTCAAGGAAAAACTTGTCTGTGAATTTGTAAAAATTTACAACCGTGAACAATTTTGAAAATTATATAAAGAATAAGTGTAAAAATCAATAGGAACAAATAATCACCGCAAGCGCTCTCTCGCGCTCTCTCTCTCTCCCGTTCTTCCACTCCATCTACGACGAGAGAGAATGCCAAGCGCCAATGCAAATTGCTTTGTTGCTTTGTTATGGCCTGTGCGTATGTTATTGTTGTTGCAATACAGTATAAACTCTGAAGGTGAAGTAATAAAAACAATTAGCTCTTTACGTTTACTATCCAAAATGTCACACGCAAAACTTCAGTTTTAGACTAAAAACAATTTCGCCTAACGCGAGTGACTGCATAAAAGCAAAGAATATACAATATTCTAGCGATGTGCGAGAGAGCCGCCATTGAAATTAAAGTTTGGGTCCTGATATTGAAACACGTAAGGAAAAATGTTTGCTTATATGAAATGCGCATTCCGTATATTAGATATTCTTTGGTAAAACGTATTTCAAAACGTTCAAAATTGCAAAAAAAGCTTATAAAAATATTCGAAAGTAAAAGTCGTCATGTTTTTGAGTAACTAAAATTCTTTTCGTTCATTTTTTTTTTATGAATTTTAATGTTATTGCCGAATATTGCTTATACAATACATACATATATTGCCTTAGTAGTTCCGAGTAGTTCCGTTCATCTTCGTTGTTTTTTTTTTTTAAAGAGTTAATCTCGTCGAGAGCGTACTGTAATAACGTTAAGATTGCTATTATTGTTACTGTTGTTGTTGTTGTAGTTGTTTGGTTTTACTTTCGTTGAATAATTATGTATTTCATTGCGACAGTGTTGTTGCTTTTTTTACTTTTCTTTTATTTGCATTTGGATTGAATGCAGCTGAGCATTTTAGAGTGTTAATTTTTTCTGCTGCAACAACTCTAAATGTTGTTAATGGTAATGGCGTCGGTATTATTACTCTTCTTGTTGTTGTTTATGTTTTAATTGCCGGGCTTTAGCTGGATGGCATTGGACCAATGGATCAGATCGGAAGCTTATTGTAGATTTTTGAAAATTCAAAATCTCAATAACTTTGCAACAAGTTTAGACATTTCTTTATAAACGGAAATATGTCTGTTTATACGCAGCTTTTGTTATTGTTGCTTTTATGTTGACTTGATTTTGTTTTTAGTATTGTCATTTCATTTCGTTGTCAATAGTTATGATTATAGACTGTTGCTATTGTTATTGTTTTTGCTGAGGTTTCTCTGTTATTCGTGCTGCTCAAGCCGTTTCAATGGACCACATTCGTTTTAATTGTAGCAACAAAAAAATTAATTCGCATAAACAAAAACCGTAAAAAAAGAATAACAGCAACAAAAACAGTCGATACGTAATAACACAACGAGACTGTAACGTAATGTAGTAACAACAACAACAACAAAAACACTATGGTAATTAACGCAAACATAAAAAATAACCATTATTTATGGCTTACTTCTGGTGTTCGGACATGCCGTGCGCGCCCTGGTAGTTAGTTTGTCAGTCTGTCCAAAAGTGAAAAAACCAAAAGTGAAAACACGTTATTAACTCATTAAGATGGCTATAACGAATAGAGTAAGACGAATGCTGGTAACTGGTTCGAAATGAATAGATGAACTGCTGAAAAAATTGTTGTTGAAAAATTGTTGATGAAAAATTTTAAAAATTGAGTAATAGATCGATTGAATTATTTTATTTTAATAAAGCGGGCGCCAGCGAAAACGTAATTCGGTCTCTCTGTCTTTATTTTGTTTAAGTCAATTAATACCTCTGCGAAATGTTATGTGATTATTTGACTAATTGCCAATATTAAAAAATTTCAAAAATTTTCAAAACTCTTCCAAAAAGTTTTATGTTCTTTTTGTTTGTTTGTTTGTTTTTTTCTGCTACAAACTCTTGGCCTCACAAAATGCAAAAGGTTTAGCCTTTTGGTTTGTTTTGATCTACTCTGGTTTGCTGAGAAAAGTGGTTACAATGTGGTTACAATAAAAATGGTTTAAATTTAGTATAATCCTAATTTATTTTTTATTAACATTTACATTAAGTGATTTATTTATTTGTTCAGAATTTTGTAAAATTTTTTATTCTATTTATTTATTTTATTTATTTATTTATTTTATTTTATTTTTTTTTTTTTAATTTGTTCAAACCTTTGGTTTGGTATGATCTACTCTGGTTCGCTCAAAAAATGTGGTTAAATTACAATAAAAATGGGTTTAATTTAGTACAATCTTTGCTCGCTAGTTATTTATTTATTTGTTAAAAATTTTGTAAAATTTAAAATTTTGTATTTTGTTTAAAATTTTGTTTTTTATTTAAAATTTAGTCAAATCTAAAATTTATTTTTTCACTTTAATTAGTTTTAAGTAATAATCATTTATTTTCCTTATGCTTTAAAAAACGGGAAAAATGTACAAAAATAACAAACGTTTATTGCTTCTGTTTTTTTTTCCTTTTTTCTTAATGCTTTTTTTCCTTCGTCTAAATGCAAAAACTTCCCAACTCATTGAATTGTTACTAAAATTTCAAAGTGCATGAATATTCACAAACTGGCCACACGAACACCCGCCGTCCATCACCACCCGCTGACCCTGCCACAGCGCTGACGCTCGAGATGGCGCAAGCACCGCGGTCCTGTCCACTTTAGTGTCCGTCCGCCAGCGTTGAGCTAAAAACGGCTCAACTTTTATCGAGTTAAAGTCAGTCAACCGCTGAAGCGAATTCTTGCACTGAACCGTGAAATGATGCAGACCTTGACGGTGTTGGCACCTCCTGACGATGGTAACAGAAGTTTTTTGGCTGCCACACTTTCGATGGCTGCTGCTTGTTGTTGTTGTTGTTGCGGTTGTTGTTGTTGTTGTTGTTGTTGTTGTTATTGTCCTTGTTTTTCTGTCCGTTTGTGCTGTCATTTGATTTCTTGTTTTTATGGCAGATATAGTTTTTTTTCTCGTTGTTGTTGTTGTTGTTGTTTTATGCATTCCCATCGATTGGTTAAACAATTGACCGACGGACCGACCGCCCCACTGGCTGTTAAGCTAGACGTTTTGGCGGCAATGAAAGTAATTAAAACTTGTGTAAATTTGTTAAAGTTTAGTTTAATTGACGCAGATATTTTTCTTTCGATTTTTTTTTTATTTTTCTTCTTCTTTTTTTTATTTTTTCTGTTACAAATAACAAACAAAAGAACTTTAATTAATTTAACAAAAAAAAAAAACAACGGACGTTATGTTTTACATTAAAAATATTAATTTTTTTAAGAAATTTTTTTTTACTATTTTTTTTACTTTTTTTTACTATTTTTTTAGGAAAAATCTCATCATCAATCATTACCATCTTGCTCTTTATCGAACAAAATTTTCCCTTTTATCATTGAAAAAATGACAAAAAATTTTTCTTTTCGCTAAATTCTAAAAAAGTTTTAAAAATTCAAAAGAAAAAAAATTGTTTTTTAATAGAACGTTGTTAAGTATTTATTTTATGTTTTTTCAAATTTAAATTGATATTTTATTGAGCAACGAAATATTTCAGTTAATTTTCCTTTTTTTGTTTTTTGGCATTTTTTTTGGGAAAAATAGTACAATCTTTTTTTTAATTAATTACTAGCAAAAATCGATAATTGACTAACAGCGACAGCGACAACAACCACAATCGCAACAACAACAACAACAACAACAAACATCTAACAAACATGATTGTTATGTAATTTTTTCACGCTTTTGTTTACATTCCAAAATCTTTCCAACATCAGATGGTTTGTGTCGTGGTTGTTGTTGTTGTTGTAGGGGAACGACCGGTTTTTCGTGTTGGTTTTGCACTGTTGCTTCGTTGTTGTTGTTCTTGGTTTTTGCCAGTTACGTCGTCTGCTACTATTGCAGTTACATACCTCGTTGTTGATTGTAGTCATACTCATACTCATACTCATACGTCTACGAGTACGCCGTGCCCACGTTACGTTGCGTACAACTAACTGAGATTTGTTTCCGCAAAATCTTACTTACGTTGTCTTTTGCGGAAATAAATGATGCTGTTTGTTATTGTTGTTATATTTGAAAATCTGCGTATTTAGTATAAAATTTTTTAAGTACATATGTACTAAAAATTTTTTTATATGAAAAATTGAATAATTGGACAGGGCCTACTTTAAAAAAATTCTTTGATTCATGTACAAAAAAAAACTGATGAGAATTTTTGAAAAGGCAATTCTTTGGAAAATCGAAAAACTTCATAATTTGTTTCATCTTTTCTTTCGATTTTGTCTTTCGAATAGTTTTAATCGTTGAAATTGTTCGGTATTGCTTTATTTCTTTAACAAAACTTATTTTGAAATTATTTTTTTGCACTTAGTTTTCAACGACAGTACATTTTGACCTTGTAACGCTTCTCGTTCGCTACGAGTTGGCTCGTTGTGCATTGTCGTCGTCGTCGTTGGCTCTGCAGTCGTCTCTTGCCATTTAAATTCTGCAAATAAGATTGCAAATACAATGAGCGGCGTTAAGCAACGTTTTTTTAATTTATTTTATTGATTATCCATCCATTCCAGCCGTCTGTTAAAACCAGTTTCCAAATCGATGCGTCAATATCGATCGGTATTTCGTTATGAGTAGGTCGGCTGGTTGATGGTGGCGGTATGTGGTCGGTTGTGAGTTTAGTTGAGGTAGGTTGTTGGGTTGTGTTGGTTGTTAGTTTATGGATTGGCTGCAGTTTGTTTGGTACCGACGGTAATGTTGTTTGAGAAGTAAAAAGCTGGCTTCGTGGATTCAAAGAGTGGTATGAAGGAGGAAAGGAATGAAGGAAGGCAGGAAACAAAGAAAGTTTGTTTGCTGTTTGATGAGGGATGCATTGGTTTGAAGTCCATTTGTCAGTAGTATGAGAAGAAGAAGTAGTATGAGTTGCATGTTGCCGCATGATTGTAAAAATGGTTTGAAGGTACCCCAGTTTGTAATAATTTTGAGATAAAGGGTATCCCTGGTTTTAGTAATTTTAGTTCGAATGCTGTCAGTCGTAAATAATGTAAGTTTCAACACGGTTAGTTAATAATAAGGTTGGTTTGAAGTTCGTCCGGCTGCTAATAATGGGTGCAGGAAGGACGTTGTTTAGTTGTTGGTCTTGTTGGAAGACAGTCACAAAGTTGGCAGTTGGTAGTAAAGTTGGCTTGAATAATAAGGTAAAGGTACAAAGGTACGTTTGAACACGGCTAGTCGGTAGCAAATTTGGTTTGAAAGTCGTCGGTTGGTAAAAAGGTATGATTTGAAGGTCATCACTTGGTAATAAGATAGGTTCGAAGGCGATCTGTTGGCAGTGAAGTTGGTTTGAAGGATGCCGGTTGTTAGTAAAGTTTTAAGTCATCGGCCGATAAAAAGGTTGATTTAGAAATCGTCAGATGGTAGTAGAGATGGCCTCAATGTCATCAGTTGGTAAGAAAGTACGAGAATGTTTTGCGGCGGTTGGTAGTAAAGTTGGTTTGGAGGTTGTCGGTTTCATAGTAAAGTCTTTTTGAAGACTGTAAAATTAACTTTACGTTGGTTTGCATTTCTTTAGTTGGAAGTAAAGTTGTATTGAAAATGTTCGTTTGATAATAAAATGATTCCAAGTTCGTCAGCGCGTTGGAATGTTGTTTGATAACACGCTTTGTTTGAACGCAGTGGGTTGATTGACTTGTTGGACGGTCGGTCGGTCGGTTAGCTGTAAATTTGATTACTTTATTGATGACGGAACTGAGTTGAATGTACAGTTTCTGAAATTATGTCGTAACCAATGACATTAATATGTCACGTTGGCTTGGGCTTTTCATACCACAAATTGTTGTTGCATGATGATCATAATTTTATCTCTTCCTCCAAAAAGCTCGTTAATTATTCCTTATTTGTTTAATTTTTTATAATTTATAATTTTCCTCAAATATTACAATCGCAGTGAAATTTATCGAATTGAACAATTAGCATTCATTTAAAAAATTTTCTACCAAGTCTTTGGAGGCAGGCTCATGGTTTCCGATTTATTGACCGCACCACTTCTAGCGACAGCGACAGCAGCACCTGAAGTAATGCAGCAACACGCAATTATTCTGGTGCCGCGCCAACGACGATGTCGGCTCTGTTGACATCGAATTGCGGTGTTTCGCAATTTGGTCAAAGTTTTTCAGTGTTCCAGTTTGATTGTGTTCATGGCTGCAGGCTCTCGTGAAGTTTTTGGTTGCCTGCAGTTCTTTGCTTGAAGTAGACCGGTGTGCCTGAATCACGGGCTCGTTGTTTGAGCTCGTGATTGATAAAGTTGCTGAAGATGTGAGTGAGTTTAGTTGAGATTATGTTGACCAGGATTGACTTTAATGAATTCCAAAAATGACGCTGATGGTGGCTTCGGCTGGAGCCGAATGTTTCCGAAAAATGTTTCCTTATTTTTACAATAAAACATACAACTATTATTTTATTCGAAAAAAAAAAAAACGTCGTGGAAGACGAAACTTTAAAAGTTTGTAATCTATAAAATTTTGTATTTTAATATTTTAATATTTTGTATATTATTTATAATTTTGAATTTTATATAAAATTTTTTATTTTATTTACAATTTTTTTTTTTGCTTAAAACTTTCTCTATTAGTAATTTTGTATTCTGAAAGTAAAATGTTTGCAGGAATTTTAAAGTTTTTTTTTTTTGGAATCGTCGCTTCTTGAATAGTTTTAAATGTTTTAATTTTTTTTTTTTGTTTAAAATTTTGTCTATTAGTAATTTTGTATTTTTTTTAAAATTCTGTATTATATTTTAAATTTGAAATTTTATTTATAATTTGGAATATTTTTTTTCAGTACATTTTCCTCTCTTTTTCAGTACGTGTTTCAGTACATTTTTGTTCAGTTGATTGTTGGAAAATGTCCACTACATTTTTCTCTTTTCTAACCTTCAGCCTTTTTTTTAATTATTTAAATTTAATATTCCTTAATATTTAATATTACTTTTAACATTTCAAGTACTATACATTTTTTTCCTCGATTTTTCTCGATTTATTCAAAGTTTTGAGGGGAAATCGGTAACTAAAAATGGATAGCTGTTAAAATAATAACAGCAGCATAAGGGTGCTTTATATTAATGGTATCGTATTTTCAACATTTACACTTACATTCTGCTTTTTCCTAAATTTTGTTAACATGCTTTAGAAAAAATTCATACTCGTATACGAAAAACAATGAGAACATAATCTTCATAACATTGAGTTAGTGAGAGCGGCTGAGAAAAGCATTGAGAGAGAAAAGCATTGAGTGCGAAATTATATACTAATCGCACGAAACTAAATCAGTATAAGAGAAAAAATCAGCATAAAACGAACTTTTTCTCACCAAGAGAGAATCACAACGAACGTTAAGTGTTAACAGCTGTAAAGCGTTTACAGTGATTCATAGTCTTTTGTGTTTTCTCCAATGGAATTATAAATGTATAGTTTACAGTTTTAATGACTTGACAGAGTATTAACATGAAAGTAGTGCCTCCTGCTGTAGTCAACAAGACACATTTTCTGTACTATGTGTGAACTATTTCCTATGATACATTTTTCTTACGATATTGAATTCTTCTGAGGCATGTTAACAAAATTTAGAAAAAGGGAGAATGTAAAGAAATGTTAAAAATACGAAACCATTAATATAAGCAGCTCCTATGCTGCTGTTATTAATTTACCAGCAACTCGTTTTTAGCTACCGTTTACAGAGTTCGCTTAACCTTGAAAATAAAATGTTTGCAGGAATTTTAAACGCTTTTTTTGGGAATCTCAAAATTACCTAAATCCTAAAATTACTTGATTAATTTTAAATTCTACTTTTGTAATTTATAGTTTCCTTGAAATAAATTTATTTTATGAATCTTTTAGGAACCTTTTTTTAAGGGCATTCCGTTTTCAGGGAAAAGGGTAATTATAGGCTTCTAAGGCTAAAAGTTTTAATTATAGTTTTCATTTTCTTTAAAAACTAGACTACTTCGAAACTTGATTTTTGAAAGAAGTGCAGAAAAAAGGGGTCTTTAACTTTAGCGAAAAAGCCTAACCTTGGCTTTTTCATAATTTTTTTTCGCAATTCAACACAAAATTAATTTGATTAGCCTCTAGGGTGGCTTCTTAAGGCTTCCTACCTTCCTTCCGTTTTATCTTCCATCCTTTTGTCCTTTGTTCCTCTCCACCAAAAATATTTTCGTTGTCATTTTTAAATTATTTTATTTTTGCAAAATCTTTTCTTACGAAAAAAATGGTTAATTAAAAAAGTCAATAAAAGGAAGAGTTTTTTAATAACGTTGAATAAAATCACTTTTTAAGAATAATGAAAATCAGGACAAAACAAAATCTTCTCCAAATCGTTTACAAAGACCAAAACGAAGAAGGAGAAGAAGTAAAAAAAAAGAAGAAAAGGCAAAATGGAGTGAAAGATATGGCACAAAAACTAACAACAAAAACAATAAAGTTGTTAACACTTTTATCTCAATTTATTGTAGGAAGATTTTCTTTTTTATATATTTTTTTTTTTTTTACTTTTCCTCTTTCTTAATCGGCCACAACCACGAACCACAATAATAGCAATGACAATAAAAGAAACAACAACAACAGCAACAAGGAGAACAAACCGTTAATTTAATAAAAAAAATCTAGTCCTTTTGTTTGTTGTTTGTTTGTTGGAGCGAAGGTGTTAATATATCCTATAGTATATCCTTATAGTATATACGATAAAAGAATACAATTTTCGCAATGAAATACGTTGATAGCACCAATGTTGGTAGATGCTATGGTTGTTCTTGTTGTTATTTTCTGATTCTTAAATTTAATCTGCTGAGTATGATTTTGTTCATAAAAAAACGCGACCCAACCCTTGCGCCAACAACAAAAGAACTTATCATAACCATAGTTATTGAGTCTCTTAAACATGTTTAACGAACGTATTAAAAAAATAACACTAGCCGACAAAATTCCTAACCAAAAATCAGACATTACTTTTTGTGGAGGTTTTTAGGTTTTTGAGTTATCCGAACAAAGTTTCTCTTTATGATTGAATTGTATGATTTACTATAGAACAATGGGACGGTCCATTCCAAATGGATTTTTTACTGAATGCATACAAAGTACTTTTGAAAATCAATACAGAGTTTGGTGGAGTAGGATTGATTAACTTGGATGCTGTAACATAATCCCAAATAAAGCAGAAAATCGTGCTTTGTGGCAGAAGCACGGACACAAAAGGGCAATATCTCGAAGACTTATTGTTATAGAACAATTCTGAAGGGATTGTTGGCTTCAGAAAATATAAAAAATTATTATTAAAGGAAATACAAAAATTTTTAAAATGGTGTAGGACTTTTTATACCGCTTCGGAAGTTTTTTTCAGATTTTCAAATAATATAATTCTATAGTAAAAATTCATAATTTAAGGTAATATAATGTAATTTTATTAAAAAATAATATATATACTCGCATTAAAAACAATAATCTTTGGACATTTTCAAAATAAATACTAGAAATTTTTAAAAATGTTCAGCAGTGGTTTTGTTTTTCCACTTTAGAAAATTGAAGAAAAATAGAAAAATGAAAAGAGTGTTGATGAAAATTTATCGTACAAATTTTAAGCAGGAAAATAATCTACGAGCATCCGAGTGCTTGGTTAAGGCTTTTGTGAAGAAGAGCATCATCATAGTTTTAAATTTTTTATGTTTTTCTGCGTTCTTCTATATTTTTTCGCCCCGGTTTTTACTCTATATTTTTTTGTTATTTAATGGTCGGTCGACCGCGTTTGGTACATGCTTAAATGTTTCACTTTCGTTAAATTCCAGACTTACACACCAACACACACACACACACACACACACACACACACAAACACAGCGAACACAAAATAATAAAACAACAATAAAAATATCAAGCAAATAAACAACAACAGCAATAAGCGCTACATTACAACAGTAGCAGCAGCATATTATTTGCCCCCTCTCGCGCTCTCACTCTCGCTCTCTCTCTCTCTCTCTTTCTCTTAGTCTATCTAACTCTGTTTTGTCGAGTGCATCCATTCATTAAGTAATCTTTTGCATCGCTGCACGTTAATTCCTTGTTTTTTCTCTTCATACTCACAATCTGCCGTCGCATTTTGCAACCCTGGCGGAGGCGTTTACCTAAACCGTTGTTATTGCGGTTGTTTTTAACTGCAGATTTTACCAATTTCTTTTTTCTTTTTGTACGATATAATAAAAGCATTTTTTTCTTCAACTAAGGCACATTTTACCGCACACACACACTTTATACGGTGCACACAAACATTTAATTTTTTTTTTTCTCTTTTGATGTTGGTACTTTGTCTTTAGTGTGCTTATTTAGTGCATTTTAATGCCTTATTTAACACACTAAAGGCTGTAATGTAAACACAAACACACACACACACACACACCCTCAAGCATACCGGAAACGGCCACCACCCACACACAATCAACTATTTCCTATATGCTTACTTCTTTGTAAAAAAAATATATAAATTTTAATTTTAGTCCAGCCGTGGATTAAATAAAACTTTAATTAGATGATGTTAACATTAAGACACATTTTTTTCTCAAACAAACAGTTAGTAGTAAAAGCCATAAATAATAGCTTAACTTTTAATATATATATATATATAATATAATAGTATATATTAACTTAACTTAGTCTTAACTTTTTTTCACAACAAATACTTTTTACTTGAGATATGAACAACTTAAAAAATTTCTAATTCTTCTTAATTATTTTCAAACTTTAAATTATTTTCTTTAATTTATTTGTAAACTGGTCACCCGAAACGATTGTTGTATTCGCTAGTTTTAAACCTATGTAGATTCCATTCATTTGTTTAGTTACAGTCTGTTAGGTTGGTATCTAAGCTATTATTGTGTTTTCTAGTCGCTACTAGCATTAGTAAGGACCTCAACACAACCAAACTCAACTAAACGAAAGCCAAGACAACGCAGCGAGTATTAGCACAATCAACGTGTTGGCAAAAAGTTCGTTAATGGCTTTAAGAAAACATGAACGAATCGCTGACGATCTTTCACCGCACGACCATACATATATCGTTTTGGAACGAAATTCCGGCGTATCTTGTTAAGTTTGGAGAAGACCCGTTTTCGGCGATGTGCCCATGAGAATTGATAATTATTATAGAAACTGATAACTGTTTTATAAAATAAAAGATGCAATTGATGATTTCTCTCTCTCTCTCTCTCTCTCTTTCTTCCTTTCGTTTTAGAATCTTTTAAAAAATTTTTTAAAATTTAATTTTTTATAATTTTATTTTTATTTTCTAAGTATTATGATATATTTTTATGATATTTCTTCAATATTAATACTTATTTATATGCTTATATTTATGCTTATTTAATGTGCGCTTAAAAATATTTTTGTATTCTACTTGAGAGGGATCATTTTTTAACTATAGTAACTATAAAAAGTGTTTGATGAACAATATGAAAGAAAATCCAGCACGAAAAACAACATTATAAATAACAACATTTTAATAATAAATTGATTATTATTTATTTATAATTTATTTATAGTTTTTTTTGATTCTGTGAAAAATTGTGTAAAAGAGATTCTTTGGAGGAATTCTTTTGAATGAAAGAATTTCTCTTGAATTATAAAACATTCAATTTTTCGTTGATATGTAATGAGTTCTCTGAAATTCCTTTCCCGACTCATTGCTGCGGTAATGAATGGCATTCAACGATCTCTAATCCTTGCTGCGTTTCTTTCTTTTTAGTTTTCACTAAATAAATTTTATATGTAATACTTTAGGCTATTAATAATTAATAAAACTAAAATGAGAGTGACACAATTTTTCTACTTCGTTTAATTAATTAATTGATTTATACTTTTTTTCCTCCTACATTTTTTAACATATTTTTTTAAAATATGTTTAGAGTTATTTTAGAGTTAATTAAATGCGGAATAGTTTAATTTTTCTTAAAAGCATTTAAAAGCGATTTTGTGCCGATGGCTTTACCGACTTCTTATACAAAATTTATTCAGAGATTCTTTGAGACTTGAATACAAAGAACGTTAATGTACGGCTTAACATAAATTTAACATAAAGTATAGTTTTGATTACATGCTATGGTATAATATCTTAAAAAAAATTATATTTAATGCAATACGTTTTTAGTTATTAGTCTTTTTTATTGGAGCCTTCTTCGAAGGTCACTGAAATGAACGCGCACCGACCGACAACGTCTTTCCGATTTCCAGAAAGCTAACCGCGGTAACGCTCATTCCTTTGCACCATCCCGTTGCCAACATCCCTTCATTGCTTAGGCCTTCCTCCTTGTGCGTCTTCAACGTCTTAAGATGTCGCCATCAGCTTGGCCGCTTGGATGACATTGTGCTGATGATGATAGCCGGCCAATTCGCTGGCGGTGCCGTGCATTCCACCGCCTGTACCGGTGGCCCCCAGCGCACCGAAAGAGGCCCCAAAATAGCAATTGTTCACATAGTCGTAGTTCGTGGCGTTGAGCTCAGACTTCACGCCATAGCTGCCGGAGCTGCCGCCTACGCTGGAATGTTGACTCAAGGCCGTTGAGTGATGAGCTGCAGCGGCCGCAGCAGCAGCTGCATGTGCATGATGCGCCATATGGTGATGATGATGATGCAAATGCATGGCGGCAGCTGCTGCCGAATGATGATGATGATGATGGTGATAATTCGGACTGGGCGTGCCGGCAGAGATGCCATTCG
Source organism: Conops quadrifasciatus (assembly GCA_949752815.1). Taxonomy (NCBI): domain Eukaryota; kingdom Metazoa; phylum Arthropoda; class Insecta; order Diptera; family Conopidae; genus Conops; species Conops quadrifasciatus. The sequence continues at coordinate 7,083,643 of OX457078.1, read as the reverse complement.
AGAGCAGTGCCGCCGACGTGTTACTGCTGCTGTTAGTCGCGCTGCCGCTGCCGCCGCCAACGCCGCCAACGCCGCCTCCTCCGCTGCTGGGGGGCGTGACGGCGAGAAGATGCTCATACTTGGTTGAAGTGTGGCTGCCAAAACTTTGCGTTAGTTGCAGTTGTTGTTGTTGTTGTTGTTGTTGTTGATGCTGCTGCTGCTGAAGGTGCTGTTGCTGTTGCTGTTGCAGCTGTTCTTGTTGTTGTTGTTGGGCGGAGGATTGGGAGGAGACAGCGGCGGCGGCAGCGGCGAAATGATGGTGCGTGCTCGACGATGGCGGCGAGTAAAGATGCGCATTGAGGGACGAGGAGGTGCTGGTGGAGTTGGGCGTGACGGCGGCGGAGGCATTGGAATGGCTGGGAGTGGAATGGCGGCTGTGCTGCGCCGCCGACGCGGGCAGATGCAGGTGATGGCCGAGAGCGGCGGCGCCGCCAAGGCTTAGATTGTGCAGCGGATTGCTGGCGCTGGCGCTGCCGTGGCCGCTCTTGATGCCGAGATCAGTTTGTAGTTTGGCGGCGAGGGACGAGGTGCCCAAATTGCTGGGCAGACTGTGCCGATGGTCCAGGCCAAGGGCCGGCTTTAAGTCTGTGGTAAGTAATAAAAAAAAAGAGCGCGGTGAAATGAAAAGATTGCTTCTCTCTCCTTCTTCAACTCACCATCTTCCTTGCTGCCGTCCTTGCTGCCGTCCGTCCCACTGCCATTCGATTTCTTGGGCTTTCGCTTGCGCGTCTGAATGCCGTCTTTGCGCATCGCCAGCGGCCGATTGACGCCGTGCAGCTTGAAGTACAAGCCGCACGCGTTGCACACCGGCTCGCCTTCGTTGTTGCGCCGCCACAGCGTCGTGGTGCGTGTGCCGCAATTGGTACAGCAGAGACCCAAGCGGCGCGTTGCGGTCTGGAAAGAGATGGATGATGATGATGATGATGACGTCATACGCTCGTTCCACAATGAATACACAAATATTTGGCGTAGAAAAAAAGAAAGTCAACTCACTGCACTCACCAGTCGCTTGCTCGGCTTGATCAGCGGCCGATTCATGCCGTTCATTTTGTGGTACAGGCCGCAAGCGTTGCACAAATAGTGCCCGGTGCCGTCGCGTCGCCACAGCGGCGTGCTAATCGCTCCGCAATTCACGCACTCTCGTCCCTCGCCGAACTGAAAGTCCATGGCGCTCTCGTAGGGCGAGTTGCGCTGGAAGCCGGTCGGATCGTAGGCGGCACGCCAGGAGCCCATCATGACCGCATTCTGTGTGTAGAACTGCGCCGGCAGCTGAGCGTGCGCCGTCCCGAAGCTGTCCGTGGTCCAGGCGTTTTGGGCCGCGGCAGTGCCGAAATGGGCCGCCACGTGGTTGTATTGGCTGCTGGTGAGGGCGCGATTCGACGGCACATACACGGGTGCATTGATTCCAGCCTGCTGATGATACGAAGTGACCCCAGAAGCGCCGGCGGCCCCTGTCAAATCGGCATAGCCGCCGCTCGCGTGATACATTTTCGCTGAAAATGGACTCGAATGCTGCGGCTGCGGCTGCGGCTGCGACTGCGATTGTGATTGCGTTTGCGTTTGGTGGTGTTGTTGTTGTTGTAGAGGTGAATGCTGCTGCGGCAGGGATTGCTGTCGCTCTGCGGCTGTTGTTGGGCTGTAGTTTAATTGATGATGCTGTAAGTGTTGTTGCTGTTGTTGTTCTTTTTGTCGTTTTTGCAGCTCGTATTCGAGCAAATGATGCGGCAGCTCAAGTAATGGTTGCTGATCGAAGCTGGACTAAAGTAAGAGGAAAAAAAATCATTATTTATAAAAAAAATATATTAAATAATTCTAATATTTTTTAAGTTTGCCGACAGGATGGGATGATGATGGGTTTTGGAGCGAATTTCCGTCATCCTTTTTTTCGGAAAAAAAAAGACACTGAAGATGGCACATCGCCGTCGGTGACGAAGGTTCGTACCAAGACCCATCATCAATGCCCGATATTTATCATTAAAATGTGATGAAAAAATGTTATGAAATTTTTATTATTTTAAAATTTATAATTTAAAAATTTCTTGAAATCTATTTATTATTTTATTATTTTTATTATTTCATCTTTATAATAATAATTAAAAAATTAATATTATTTATTATTTTAATTAAACGATGAAATTGAATATTATTTAGTAAGAAATTGTTTAAATCGAATAACTTATAAGAACACTCATTTTATTTAAATGATTTATAAAAAGAAAGGTTAGAATGGAATAATTAATAATAAAAATCGTTTAAATTGAATAATGTATGGTCATATACATATGTCCATACATATTAAAATAGAATGATTGAAATGTAATAAAACTTATTAATTTTAACTTATTAAAGTTTTATTATATTAAAATTTAGTAATTTTTAATTTTTGGAATTATTTTTTTAAAATTAATTTATTTTTGTTTTTACTGAAATTTTAAATTTATGATTTTTTTTGCATTTAATTAATTTATATTGTTTTTTTAACTTTTATTATTTTATAATTTTTTATTACTTTATTACTTTTATTAATTAAAGATATTAATATTAAAATTTGATAATTTTGAAAGAAATTGAATGAAACCGTTGATAGATTTTACAAGTTATCAATATTTTTAAAAAGTTTGCATAAAAATTTTTAAATATATAAGTTAAATAAAGTAATTAAAAGTTTTCTAAATAGCTTTTCATAAAAGAAAAATTGTTGACTAATATTCATTGTCTCTTTAAAAATATATTTAAAAAAATTTAAATTATGTACTTTCTTTTATTGTCAATACTTATTAGGTATAAAACGTGAGAAAATTACTTAATTTTCGTTATTCAATACTAATTAACTACATTAATTAACTAATTAACTATTAGTAATTAACTATTATTTTACTAGCTATTTTACTTAGTAAATATTTTTTTATTTTATTAAGGAATGTTTATTTTTCTTTTTTTTGCAATTAAAATTTTGTTAAAGAAAATATTAACTTATTTAAATACATATTTTTTACAAAGCCTTATTAAAAAAGCAAAGAACAATACAACCAATAATAAAAAGCACAACAATAAAAACAACAACAACAACGGCATGTGTTTGCATCTGATTGGTTGCCGGTAGGTTGCCTCTTCGTAACTTCAAACCTGCTCGAGTCCAGGAAGCCATTTTTAATTTCATTTTTTTTCTGACTAGGCTTCTTCTTTGCTATAGCGCTGTTGCTGCTGCTGCCTTGCTTTTGCTCTCTCTCTTCATACTGTCGTTCTCTGGCATTTGTTCTTTTTACATTCTTCATGGTTAACTTCAGATAAAATGAGAGAGCTAGAGAGAGAGAGAGAGCGATTAAGAACAAGTACATTTCTCCAACGATACGTGTATGTGCACATTTCATCCCTTTTCCACTCATTTCACTTTTCACACGCTCTTCGCTCCAATGACGCGCTCGCTGGATTGTTCGCTTCAGCATAACCCAACAAACAATTTTATGAATTTTTTCTTTACTCTTTCACGGCATATTGTATGAAGTTCATAAAATCAAGCAACAGTATAATTTTATGTTTAATAATTTGTTGCTTTATTGTTATTGTTTTTGCTGTGATTGTGTATGTGTGTGTGTGTGTTTGTGTGTGTGGCTGCCTTCGTAGCGTAATCTCTTGAGCGTGCGCAGCGAGCAACTTGTCGACAACTTGTAATTCTTTCTACGCCATCGGAATATCATGCGAGTGGCGTTGTCTGGAGCCACAGCAGCAGCGCAGATTGTCCAGGAATAAGCGCAAAAGATTAAGGAATGTTTGGCTTTTATAATCTTTGCTTTTGTTGTATTGTTCGAGAAGGACTACTTTATCACAAAATCGAAATTCATAAACGAGAAACGAAGTGGGCTGTGATTGATTTTCAGTTTCCTTTTAATGTAGTTTCCTTTTAATTAAAAAATTTCTCATTTTATACTTTTTATTTATGAAATCTTTCAATTTCTTAAATAACAAGCACTTGCCCTGAGAAATATTTATTTTTTAAACTTGGCAACTTTTTTAAGAATTTTTAAGTTTTACTATTTTTTAAATTTTATTTAGCGCTTCATCATTTTAAATGATTTTGATTAGTTTTATTTAGAAATTTGTCGTCAATACAGTCAAAAATCATCATCAACTACTATCATCATCTCTGTCAACGCCATTAGCTTCATTTTCATCATCATTATCGCCATTGTCGTTGACATTCCAAAATAGACACAATTGCCAAACGATTATCATTATCGTCATCAGTATCATTATCGTCAATCAAACATTTGTGAGATATTAAAAATCAAGTAGATTGAGTTTGATCGAAGTATCCTCCACATATTCATTGTCAACATTATTATCATTATCATTATTATTATTATTATCATCATCCTGATGATCATTTCTATCGTCATCATCATAACAACAGTTTATAACTCAGATAAAGTAAGCAGATCAAGTATCTTCATCATCATTATTACTGGGTCATCATTAGCGTCGTCTACGTCCTCTCTTTTCTCTTTATTAATGACTAACGATTAGCAACCATTTGATTATCTCTAAAAGAGTACACAAATAATTTTTTTTTTCCTTAACGATTTATCGCCGTGGGCAAACGTGGACAAACCTTATTTATTTGTTTTTTATTTATTTAATACAGAAAATTAAAGAAAAACAAAATCGTTCACTCTGAATGCTTTTAAAATTGATCTTCATCAATTTGCGTTAGGATAATTTATTTCTGTTAAGCTTATCAATGATTTTTATCGAACTCAATTAAAATATGTTATGATGGAATGTGGCGCTATGGATTTAGGCGATCATATAAAACAAACATAAAGCGAATAAAGATAAATTTATCTACAGTGCAGAGAATTTATATCTAAAAGAGGAAATTAGTGATGACAACTCTAGTCATTTTTTGGTCTGTTAAAAGGAATTATTTAATGATTATTTGGCATTGCTTTTTCATTTATTAAATATTTTAAATATTATAAATTTATTTACTTTCGTAGTTACTTTCGTTATGAAGTACTTTTGTCAAAAAGAAGCATTTAATTTTTTGACAATTGATTTTTTTAAATATTTTTTCATTCGGTCTTATATTTAATTCCATTTTAGATATTAAAATTATAATTTTATATTTTTTATTTAACTTTATATTTTTTAATATCTTTTTTTATTTATTTATTCTATTTTATTTCATTCTTATTAAATTTATTTAATCTCTGCTTATTCCATTTTCCGACGGCGTTTTCAATGCATCCGCTTTTTAACATTTTTATTAACTAACAGAGTTTTCTTCACTCTCTCTCTCTATCTCTCTCTCCCTTTCTCTCTTCTTTGTCTTTGCTATGATCTCCACAAATTGGATTAGAACCGGCTTCTCGATTGTGTTTCGTTGTGCGCCCACCACGTTCTCCCTCTTTTTATTTTTCCTTTGTTTTCCTTAAACTGTAGTTGTTGTTTTTGCTTCTCTCTGAAGTGCTGTAATTAATTTTTTAATGTCTTTGAACTTTTGCCGCGGCATCAAAGATGCCAAATGCACAAAAAGAATTCGCTTCGTTTGAGTTCTTTTGAGGAAGCGACAAATTTTTCATAAATGCATTTCATTAAATCGAGTTTGCATTTCATTAAATCGAGTTTGTATTTCATTAAAGCGGTTCTCGTCGTTGTTGTTGTTGTTTCTGTTATTTCAACTTTAATAAAATAGCAATTAACGTTTTAAAATGGAAAATTTTATATACCGCAAACGTTTTTAATTGTTCCATAAAACCAATTCTCTTAGCTCTTTAATTTATGTAACAAAAAAAAGGAGGTAGCGACGTGGGTAGCAAAAATAGTTAACATAATTTCTTAGTCAACATTGTAGCATATATTTACTCTTTCCTTTTCATATAGTTTCAGTTATAGCCTTAACAGTGACGTAACAGAACTGTCCAAAAAATATTAGAAAAAGCCTCAAGTTTTTTCCAACAAAAGATTTATATATTTCAACTTTTTTTTCTAATTTTTTGCAAATTTCTTTACGTATTGCTCGAGTTATTATCTTAACAGCGCTTTTGTGTGCTAAGAATTTAACTTGATATTTTTCTTAAACGACTCTGTCTGGTACAGCATTGTATTTTATCTCCTTACCAATGTTATAACTTTAATAAAGACTAAACAATTAAAATTATTAGAAAAAATCTAAAATTGTTTTTCATCAAGAACGGCTTTATTTCAAATAGCTTTAAAGTCTTCTGCATAAATCATGCGATTGTACTCGTGTTATGTTCTTAACACTTTTTTAACAGCGCTGAAAGAAAACAGAAATAGAGCTTGCAAATAGAGCTTGCTGTATTGGAATTAGACTCTTAACAGTGGCTTAACAGCGTTCTATGGAAATATAAGTTAAGCTTTGAAAACACCATTTTCCACAAAGCAACCAAATTTTTTTGAAATGAATTTGTAAAATGCTTAATTTTCGTGTATACATTTTTTCCTTTCTTTAACATACAAGTAACATCTTTTACGAAACCGGCTTCATCATCTCAAGTCCTTAAAATATTTTAAGTAAATTATTTATTTTGTTTATTTATTTTAGCTGACCGCTAAAGCCACAAATAAAAAAAAGTTGGTCGAATAAAAATACAGATAAAGAAACAACGGACGGCGCCAGAACACTTCCAGAACCTTGTGAGATTAACATACATACATCGATATCGCCAACGATATGCAACAAAGAAGAGGGGAAGTGAGGAAAACGAAAAAATTCAAAGTAGTGTGTGTGTGTGTGTGCGTTCATTCCATCAACTCTGATGACAAATATTTTTGGTTAAACTTCGGCGTCAGGCTTTTATTCTGTTCATGTCGAACGACGCAGGGCGCAGCAGTGTGACGGACGGTTGCCGGTTTTGGATGATGGCGTATAAAGGACAGACCACAATAATCTCATAAAACTGAAGATTGGTTGAGAACATGACACGAAAGCCACCCACAGTTGTCTCAACTCTAAAATTCGTTAATCCCTCAAGTCGTAACGTACTGAAGCAGCTAAAATAAGAATTTAAATAAATAAAACTAAATTTAGCAGAGGACTGCTAAGAATGTTAAAAAAAAAATTAAAATTATGTTCAAAAAATTTTCTTTATTCCATAAAGGTTCTTTATTTAAAGTTTTAAATTATCTTCTATTAGAAAATGAAATGATCGAAATTTAATTGATGATCATTGAATCTCGTAACTGTTAAGAGTATGTTACGATAAATGTTTTCTTTAAAAGAATTGCGTAAATTTTATTGGAATTTAGGTTTTTAAAATTGGTTTTAAATACATCTCATTATATATCCATCAAACTATATGACTGTTTTTTCTAAACACGAAATTGAAATTTAAAAAGGAGTTCTCATGCAATTCACGAACGTGTATAAGACTGTTAATAAATGAAGGGAACAATGTTTGATCGCTGTTAGTTTTATGAGTAAATATGAAACAATGAAAATACAATGAAATAATAGCCTTGAAATTTCTTATCAGAATATTAAAAAACATTACAACAAAGGAATCAATTTATTAACAGTAAAAGTATTTGATATTGTCGGATTTTAATACCAACACTGTTAACTGATTAAATACCAAAACAATGTCCCAAAAACGTGAGGAATCTTTTGCAATACTTACTGAAGTTTAATTTAAAAACTTGAAGTCTTTAAAGACTTTTTGCATAACTTCATTTGGTCGACTATACGAGTGCTGTATTTGTAATAATAATTGTTTCATCGCAGGTGTTTTTACGCTTGCAATAATAATGGAATTTCTAATGAAATTATTAATCAATATTTTCATTAATAATTACTCGTAATATAATATTATTCAAACTATAGTAAAATTCAAGTTATAGCGTTAACAGCAGAAGTACTGCTTTTGAAGTGAGTATAATACTAACACTGTTAAGGGAATAATATAGAAAATAAAGTCACTAGAGAAGCGGGGGCACCCCTCATAGACCCACTGAAGTCTAATTTATAGAAAGAAAGAGAGGGAAAACCTATTCTTTTTGTTAGTTGTTTAGTAATCCTTCTAAAATGGAAGCTAACTTTTTCCTTCTTCCACAAAATAAGTCATCATTTTGTTATGGATAGGATTCAGAAAGAGGTTGTACCTTTCAAAGTTTTTGTAACAGTTTTTCACACGACAGACCAATTTAACTAATGATAGATTAAGCAGATGGTGTGTATATAATTTAAGTAACTAATTTTGTTAATTGATTATTTTCACTCAATAAAATTAACCTCACGGTACTTCTTATGCACATTAAGCCTATTAATTACCAGAGTAAATAAACAGAAATAAATCAATTTTCTCTGTAACCTGATCTTCACTTCTCAATGAGCTACCATTCCGTTACCGCCATGAAGCTACCACGGTTTGTGTGCCATAAACAGCTCTATCAAAACAACACTAAAATCACACAAAATAAAAGAAACACCCAGAAAATGCTTTAACCACGCGTTGGCACCAGGCCTTGACGCCGGCTCGAAACGAGAACGAGATTCACATCCGATCAGGCGCAAGATCAATTTCGATCGAGATCAAAGTGGATGAATGTAGGTTTATTTGAGGAGCGGCGGCGGTCACTTCAAAAGCACGAATTAAATGTACCAAAAGGTTTATGCGGTCGATGAGGGCGCATCGGAAAAAGACGGAGGAAGGGATAGAAGACAAGAAGAGGAGGAGGAGGAGGCAGGAGTAAGTAAAAGGTTGTCAACACACGAAGGTGTAAAGGGACAAGGAAAAAGATTTTATTGGGAGGAATGGATGGACCCAACCGACCGTCCGCAGTATAGTCACGAGAGATGAAGAAGAAGAAGAACTTCAACAATCAAAAACTGAAGCAAATTAAGCAAACAGCAATAAAATTTCAATAAAACTAAAAAACAACAACAACAAATGCGGCGGAGGTATTAAAGGGACCACAGAAAAAGATCGTTAATAATTTGTCACCGGAGCTAATAGCATCGAATCGGAGCGGCAGGTTCTTTAAGGCGAAAGCGGCATCGAAAGGCGAAAGCAAGCCCAAAATGAAATTAAAAGCAAGAACAACAACAACAACAATAAGTAGTAAAAGGTATTTTAAAAACGCATCAGCAAGAAACGTCGGGCCAACAACACTTTTTAAAGTGGTTTCCTGAGGAGTTACCAAAACGAGAAGAAGTTATAAAATAAGGATTTTAAAGGAAGAGGAAGCAAATGGTATAACAACAACAACTAAAACAATGGAATAATATAAACACGGAGGGAGAGAGAGAGAGGCAAAGAGGGCGAGAGAGAGGGAGCCACATAAAGTTAGAGAAAAAAATGTAACGCGGCTTAAAGTCGCTGGCGCTAAATCTTGCAAGTGGATCATCATCCATTATCATCTAATGATGATGATGATGATGATTATAATGATGAGGTCTGCCAGCGCAAGGATGAGAATAAAAACTCTAACGCGGAGGCCGACGCCGACGCCGACGCGGTCGCGGTATCGGACATCGTCGCGATGTAAAAAAGAAGATCAAGAATGAGATCGACATCGTTTAATGATCATCAAAAAGATATTAGCCATGATGATGACGATGATGATGATGTTGATAATGATTTTAGGAGCTGCAATATATCTTAACGAGCTCGTTACGAAACGCCGCGGCGTTAAAAGTAACAGAAAAGAAAACACAAAAACTTATTAAAGCAGAAGAGAAGGCACAAGAAAATGAAGGTACGTACTCGATGATGTGCATGCAATACAAATATACATATGTATATAACACACTCCTATATACCATTCTATATCCATCCATGCATTTGCCATTTGCCATTAACCAACGGACGTTTTCGTGGCGGCAGCGGCCGTAAAACGCGTCTGTGTTCAACGCTCTTTGCGCTTTACGTGCCGCGAAGTTGCGCATTGAAAGCATTTTTAATGCATTTTCGAGTGGTTCAATTTGTCTGGCGGTCGTTTGTTTTGAATATTTATTGAAGCAGGATCAGCCACCAACGACCAACGGCCAAGAGATCGTCCAACTAGCCGGTTCCGGATCACGGAAACAAACGCCGCAGAAGCGAACGAAGAAGGGTAAAAATGAAAATCGAAAGGAAAGCAAGCACGGTTTACACAAAATGCAAAATGTTGAGTACTTCAGCAGATGAAAGAAGTAAAAAATGCGCAAGAAGCTACCAAGCAAATGGTAGCTATAGTCTTCCGAAAAAATAGAGCACCTACAAATATTCATAATTCAGTAAAGTAATGAAAAAGTAACGAACATGTTAAAAATGTATTAATTTTTTTTATAGAGTCTTTGTTGAGGAAGTTCGATGAATAAAGTTTCTTGCGATCTTATTCCAAGGCTTTGATGAGTCGGTTTTAAACCAGATTACCGACGGCTTTGAACGATCTCAGAGATCGCTGATGCGCAACTTATTTCGAGCGGGTTTTCGCTGGAACGCCGCTGGTCTAGCATATCGAAGAGAATTTAAAAGATTCTGCGGAAGAGCATTTTTCTTTGAGAACAAAGCTCGCGAACATTTTAAGCACGAAGTTTGCAATATGAACATTTGAAATTTGCAATATGAAAATATGAAGTTTGCAATATGAAGATATGAAGTTTGCAATATGAAGATATGAAGTTTGCAATATGAACATATGAAATTTGCAATATGAAAATATGAAGTTTGCAATATGAAGATATGAAGTTTGCAATATGAAGATATGAAGTTTGCAATATGAACATATGAAATTTGCAATATGAAAATATGAAGTTTGCAATATGAAGATATGAAGTGTGCAACATGAAGATATGAAGTGTGCAATATGAAAATATCAAGTTTGCAATATAAAGATATGAAGTTTGCAATATGAAAATATGAAGTTTGCAATATGAAGATATGAAGTTGGCAAAAGTTTGCAATATAAAGATATGAAATTTGCAATATGAAGTTTGCAATATGAACATATGAAGTTTGCAATATGAAAATATGAAGTTTGCAATATGAAGATATGAAGTGTGCAATATGAAGATATGAAGTTTGCAATATAAAGATATGAAGTTTGCAATACGAAGTCTGCAATATGAAGATATGAAGTGTGCAATATGAAGATATGAAGTTTGCAATATGAAGATATGAAGTATGCAATATGAAGATATGAAGTGTGCAATATGAAGATATCAAGTTTGCAATATGAAGAGATGAAGTTTTCCAAAAATAATTATTGCAAACCTTTCGAAAAAAGTCAAAATTGCAAAAGTTCTGTAAAAAATAAAACCTGCCAACTTTTCGCAAAAAAATGGCCGCGAGCATACCATAAATGAAGCTCGCGAATATGAAAGTAACACGTAGTAAACTTCATACGACGAAAAGAGCAAGAGAGGGAGAGAGAGCAATTCGTAAGATTTTCTAAAACATAAGAACTGCAAGTATTTTGAAAGTTTTGCGAATAGATAGTTTCGAAAAACACTTCAGTAAAGTTCGACGAAAATAAAATCTACACAAATTTTTCGCCGTTTTAAATCTTTGAAAATATAGAAAAGCTTGTAAAAAGGCCATGAATATAGTTTCCGAACATGAAGGTAAAAATTCGGACAAAATTCATAGTATTTACGAAAATGTCAAGTACACTCATACCTCGCTATACGGCGTAGATAAGTTCCGGAAGAGTTGACCGTAAAGCGAAAAGCCGTATAACGAATTAGTTATTTTAAAACAAAACAGCGGTAACAGTACAGCATTTTTTGGCCGTATAACAAAGCATTATGGGCCGTAAATCGAAAAATTACCATAATTAAAAACGCACACTCAAAAGCATTAAACGCGCATAAGGTTCACTAAGCACGCACTCCTGCTCGCGTGAAGTTTGTGAATGAAGTTTGTGAACATAAATTAATTTCGATATTAGGTACTTTTCTAAATAAAATTTAAATAGGAACTTTTTTTTCTGATTTGCATTAAGAATTTTTTTTTAAATTTTTTTCAATTTATATATTTCAAATTTTTCGGAATTTCTTCATTAACTCAGTTTTCAGAAATTCATATTAAATCCATTTTATTTCATTTGTTATTAATTGAAGAATTAATTATTTGATTATTTATAAATTATTTCCTTATTTAATTGATTAATTGAAGTTTATTTTTGACACGATGCAACCAAACTTTATTTTAATTTATTTTAAAGTAAAGTTTATTTTAGTTTTATTGCAATTTGTTTTTAATATTTTGTTGAATTGTAATTGTAATTGTATTTTGATTGAAATTTAATTTTTTACAATTAAAATCTAAATACCGCAGAGCATATTTTTTTAAAGTTTATATAGTATTTATGTAAATTAACACTTACATCGCCATCACTTAATAAAACTCCCATAATTGTAATTTTTAGTGCAAATGATGCTTGCGCTCGAAATAAAAATACAACTTTTCACAGAAAAATTAAGTTTTCAGTTATAACATTTTAATAAATTAAGCAATTAAAAATTGTTTCTAAATTAATGAATATTTTGGAATAAATTCGCTACAAAACACAAAACACTTGCGTTAATTATACACAACGCAAAAATAAACAACGTTACGTTACGAAGCAATGTCGCGCTTGTGACATCAACTGATTGGCTCGCCCTGAACAAACAAACTGAAAATTCTACAAATGCAATAAGATTTTTTGTGTCCCAACAACACAAAGAAGGACTATCGAAAGTTGAGAAACAAAAAACACCAACAACAAAAACACATCTACACACCATCGGACACATCGTCCGTCCAAGAAGTCAGCATCAGTCAAAAACAAAAAACAAAAAAAGTCAATTTCGTCAATGAATGAACGAAAGCAACGGATGCGAATGCCGAAGTCGAGAAGATCAAGCCGCAACAGAAGAGTAGTCCGGCGGCCGTTAAGGATCGTTGCTTCGCCTAAATTCGTTCGTGGTGGCTGCAGGCGGAATGTGTCACCAGCGTGAGGCTGCAGAACAGAACAGAAGACAGAAAGAGACCGAGATGGAGACAGAGGTAACAGAGTTTGCGGACAACATCCAGACAAGATCAACAACAACAACAACAACAACAGCGAAAACAAAAACATATCAATTTCTTACTGGCAGGTAAGACATCGACGACGAGGACGACGATGACGTTGTCGCCTTGAAGACGGTGTAGGTGACTTACAAAAAATTACATGACATTTCTGTAGGTGAAGGGTGAAGGGTGGAGAGGGGGGTGATGTTGGGAGGGTTGGAATCAAAAAGAAGCAGCAAGGAATTAAAAATTGAAACAGGTTTCATAACATTTCGAAATTTCGAAGCACTAACAATGAAAGAATGAGAAAGAGAGCCAGAAAGAGTGCCAGAAAGAGAAAGAGAGAGAGAGAGAGAGAGAGAGAGAGGAGCTGAGTGTAAGCGAACGTGCTAGAGAGGGTAAGATGCGTTACTGAGATGATGTGAAAGCCGCAGAAACCAAAGAAAGTGTGTGGTCACATGCTTTGTGGTGGAAAGGGAGGGGGTGGGGGGAAGGGGGTAAGAAAGCACTTACAAGTGCCCTGAGAGTGTTGAGAGGGAAAAATGAAAACAACAGCAACAACAACAGCAACAGTCACACAAAAAGTAACAACAGTAGGTACGAAAGTAGGCTGTACCAAATAAACAAGCCCTCGAGGTTCAGCCTTTGGACGCCAAACAAATAATTAATACACTTACATACATATATCGAGGAGTAAGGGACAACAACAACAACAACAACAACAACAACAACAATTCTAGAAAAATATTGAATCTTGTGGTTGTGCAGCATGCGTTTGTGGTGCGTTCTTGCTTTTAAACACTTTGACAAAGTATTTCACTTTTCAAGAGGACCCGGCCGGGACCCATCCGTTAGTCCTTGAGCGTGTTTCCGATTCCGATGCGGAAAGTGAAGTGAAAGGAAGCACTTGACTTCCTTTTTTGAAATGTTTTAATTGTTTGTGCAAGCAAAATTAATAAAGGATAATTGTTAAAATCAATATTTGTAAAGATAAGAAGTTTCCAAACTGAAGAGAGCTACCGGGCTACCATTTGGGTACTTACATAGACAGACAAACAGAGAGAGAGAGAGAGAGAGACTCACAGGCTCACTTAATTCTAAGAGGTTTAAAAGTATGTTGTCTACTATGAGGTCTCTTCATCACATCCACGTTCAGTCAGAGAGAGTACTGAGGTCTTACTGTCAGTGTCAGTGTCAGTGTCACTAAGTTTTACGAACGCTAAGACTGATACCGTAACCGATACTGATACTTATGATGTTGATCATGATGATACTTATGATAGTGCTTAGTGCCATTAAGCAGCATCTGGCTTCAGCATCTTTCCAACAAATCATTCATATTCATTACACTTTCAACGAATTCATTCATGGAAAGACAAAAACTCGCGACAGACAAAAACCATAATTGCTTTGGCTCCACAAAAAACTCTAAATCAGATTAAAATGACTAAAAAATGTGACTCAGTATGCAAAAAGTATAACAGTTACACAGTAAGAACAATAACTCAACATACCAACATCGATGACAATGATCGTTGAGTAATGATCACTTTGAAGTAAAATGATCATTCGACGCAGTAAGTGATCGTCTTGAAAAACGTAGAGTGTTTCCTTTTTGTATTCTTCAATCAATTTATTACAAAAAAATCTATATATTTGTCAATTTTCTTAGACATTAAGAATTTTCAAAGTATGTGGATTAAAGCTTAACAAAAAAGTAAAAGTTTAAAAAAAAAACTGCGATCAATTTGATATTTATTAAAATACTTTTCTGATAAAAAATAATAATGCTTTAAGTTTTTAAATTCAATTATTCAATTATATAAAAAAATATATAATTTTTATAACATTTTATTTTTAATGAATATTTGTATATATGAAATATTTCTCAAAAAAAAAACTGCAATCATTTTTGATATTCATTAAAATACTTTTCTGATGAAAGCATTATTATATTATATTATTTTTATATTATTTTCCATCAAAAAAGTAATTTAATGAATATCAAATTGATCGCAATTTTTTTTTTTTTTAGAAATATTTCTTATATAAAAATATTTAATAAAATAGGAGTTATAAAAATTAAATATTTTTAAGGGAATAATTGAATTTAAAAATTTTCATGAGAATTAAAGTAATAATTAATTTTTCACGACAATAACACGCTCCGATAAAATCTTAAAACAGAAATTTCAAAACAGTTTTTTTGCTCTTTTTTAACCTGATGTCAAAGGATAAAAGTATATAACACTATAAACAGTATAAAGAAGCGTTTTCAAATGGAAGAGGCGAGGGTGAAAGGAAACATAGAAAAAAGGAGGAAGAAGTTCTGAGATTCGGTTGAGAGATAGCACTCAAAAATACTCGATTACTTAGGATACAGTATCTGATTTATAAGAGAAGACCAATTTTTGGTTTGTTCAAAATCTATTTTCATTAAAATTTTTGATATTTTTATTAACCGATTAATTCATAATGAAATCTTAGAAAAAAAGAAAATCTCTATAATAAAAGAAGTTTTGTTCGTAGAGTTTTCGAATAAGAAGATATGATTTTTAAAATTCATTCCCTTTGTATCACACTCTCTCTCTCTCTCTCTCTCCGTCTACCTCTTTCTCTGCTTATATCGTATTAAGGCACGAGCTTCAAAAGCCGGTCAGTATCAGTTGATGACTTTTTCCTTTTTTTCCGAAATTTTATACTCAAATTTCGTAGAAATCATCATTAAAATGATCATCAGACAAAACAGCTACTGTTTTTTAGTTTTGCTGATGTTATTGTTGTTGTTGTTATTGTTGTTGCTGTTGTTGGCATACAAAAAAATTTACCACTCTTGATCGCTTGAAATGTTGAGGTGTTGAAATATATTGATCTTGATATTGATAGTGGATATTCTTAATCGATGTTGCTGCAGGTGGTCGGTCGGTCGGTCCTGCGCGGTGATAATCGACACAGCAGGATACTCGTACTTTGGAGGAGGAGGATGAGGAGAACCCTAATTGGATGATTTAGTGATTGATTGATGAGTTTTGCCCTGCGATTTGTATGAAGGTAAAAAAAACTTTTAATATTCAAAAAGAAATGCCTCAAACAATTTTGAAATGTACTAACTCTTGTTATTTTTTTGTGGATTAATTTTATAAAAATTAATTTAAATGATTTTACAAAAAAATTTAAGTTATTTGTTTTTAGAAGCATCCTCTGTAACCCAAAAATGTACCGCAAATTAAAAAAGCATGAATTTGGCAAAGATTTTTAAAACGTTTTTGCATCTTTTTTTTATTCAGCTGAAAAATATTTAAAAAAAAAGTATACCAAAATTGACAGAAATCGATTTGACATGTAAAGCAACAACAAAACAAACCGTAGCGGTATCGTAGTGACATTGTCACAAAATACGAAATGTACCAAAACCTTATGATAATGCCGTCAGAACTTCTGACTAGAAAAATATTTCAGCGCAAGGAAAAAAATGTCAAACTTCGGCAGAAAAGTCATTTATAATTCTATGGAATTATGCACATATGTATGCGTTTGTGTATATGTGTGTGTGTACATGTGTGTGTGCTGGAGCACATTTAAATAATTAAGCTGATAACTCATTCATGAGTTGCGGTGGCAATAAATGGCAATACCAGCAACAACAACAACAACAACAACAACAACAACAACTGAACTACAGCGATAACAGTTTAACATTATAATGAACAACAATAACACCAACAACAACCATTCAAACAGCAGGCAATATCTCTTTGCGACGATAATGACAAGAACATAACACCAACGATATCAACAACGACTTCGTTTCCAACATGGTTGGTTCCAATCACTGATTTTTAACAGTTTTGTTAATGTTTTTTTTTTTTGGTTTTTTTGGTTTTTTTTACAAGAATGACAAGAATGCTTATCTTCTTAAAACTAAACTGAATTAACTGAAAACAATAGCATTAAAAAAAAAATAATAGCAATAGCATTGTCGTATAACAACTATAGCAACAACAACAACAACAAAAACAACAACAACAATATTGTGTAGTAATAAAGTTATTCGTTGCTGAGTTGAAAACTGATGGCGGAAATGGTGCATTATATTTATCGCATATCGGTATAGGCGTTGTTGTTGTTGTTGTTGTTGTTGTTGTTGTTGTTGTTGCTGCAGCTCTTGTTTGGTGATAGCATTTTTCATAATTCGAAAAACAATGATAAACGACTGCAATTACAACAACACCCACATTATTCCGCTTTAAAAAAAACAACTAAAAATTTACATTTATTGTATTAATAATAAAATTAAATAATTAAAATTACGCATAAATACATATTTATTGTTTTATAATCTTTTATAAGCGACGATGCCATACAATGCGGGTCAATGAGTCCTCGAACAACAACAACAACAAACAACTATAGTATAGCCCCAAAAATTAAAAGAATACAAAAAAAACCGTGGCTGATCATCGCTTTTAAGTCGTAAAAATTAAGGTTAGTTTTAGAATTTATATTTTTATTTATATATGTATGTATATAATTTGTACTAATCTTTCCGTTTTTGTTGCTTGTCCGTTTTTTCAGTCACTTTCACTTTTCCTTTTGCAATTTCGCATCCTTGGGCGATGTCAGTTTGTTGTTCACGAAGATGCTCTCTTCGTCCTTCGTTAGTCTGGCGCCTGCATTACATAACGCTCACAGTCCATTAGACAGTCAGTCAGTCAGTCGGTCAATCCCGTCCAGTTACTCCATTCGGTACATTATACCGACCTTCGGTGTCTTGGGTTGACGTTAGAGTCCTCTTGTTGCACTCTGTTGGCGGCTGATGCCGGGCAGTTTCGCCGCATCTCGTTTTGGGCAGCACGCTGAGGTGCCAAGGATGAGACAGTGTTGCCATTACAACAACAACATTACACACAATCCTGCGTCTCTGTTGGATTTTTGACAAGCGACAGGCTCAATAGAAAAATCCGTATAAATCAGAGTCCAAACTGTCCGTTCAGTTTTTACAAGGTACGAATTTATTCGACAACGGCAATAAAGTCATTAGCCTTATGTTAGTTTATTACGAGTATGTTACGTTACAAGGATTTCTCTCGTTACCTGTTTTTATGGTTATTACTTTGGTTTTATGTGTGTTTGTTAATTTGTTGTTGTTCTCCTTACTGTTGTTGTTATTGTTGGTGTTGTTATTTTTATTGTTATTGTTATTTAAAATCAATTACTCTGCCAGCTTCTGACAAAATTTTACTTCTTAGTTCAAAACGCTCGACTCGAAGGTACTCGAAGCGAATGCTGTGACCATTTTTTGCCGAAATGGCGCCTTCAGTTTATGACACTTTTATGGCATGCAATAAAATTGTATGTATTGTAGATATGAAATAGCGACACCAACAACAACAACAATAACAACAATACCGCCCACAACATCAACATGTACAGAAAACAAAAAGAGTTTATATTACAAACTATTGCAATATAAATGGATAACCTTTTGAGACTTTTTTAATCAACATTTATTAACAATTTTTTAAAACTTGAAATCTTTTTGACTTTTCATATTTTTTTTTTTCCTCTGATAATACTAAATTGAATTGAATGAATTTTTCTGAAAAAGTTAATGATTTTTAATAAATCATAAATATCATAAATTTTTATTATAAACGATACGACATTTTTTAATTATTAAAAGTGAACTACGATGATACTTTCATGAATTTTTAATAACTTAAAATTTATAAGAATTTTTTAGTGATTCAAAATAATTATGAATTTTCACTTCAAATTAATCACTTAAAATTTATAAGAATTTTAAATGATTTCAAATATTTATGAAGTTTTAATGATAAAAAATATTTATGAATTTTTAATGATTCAAAATATTTATGAATTTTTAATGATTTAAAATATTTATGAATTTTTAATGACTAAAAATATTTATACAGTTTTAATGATTCAAAATATTTATGAAGTTTTAATGATTCAAAATATTTATGAATTCTTTATGGCAAAAAACTGTTATTTTCCTTTTTCCTCCCTGGTCTTCTTCCTCTTCTTCATGGTGGTTCTCCATGATATACCTACCACTTTATTATGCAATTCTTAGCACTGAAATATTTTCAATTATAAAAAAATTATGCAGGTACGAAAGGAATAAATTCTTTAACTATACAACAATTTTCTATAGAAGCAACAACAACACCAATGGTACATATATTAGCATGCAATGAGCTTGTTGTTGTTTTTGCATTTTGAAATATCCTCTGCTGCTTCAAGAGTTTGTTGTTGTTGTTTTTGTTGTTGCTATTGACCGCAATGACCTCATGCCGTGCGCTAAGTGCTTGTTGTGAGCGTTCCTGCAGGTGACAAAAGAGAGCCCGAGGCATCGCACCGCACCGCACCGCACCGCACCGCACCGATTGACGGTCCCAACTACTGCTAGTGCGTGAGCGCAAGTGAGTAAGTGAGTGAGTCTGTGCGTGAATGAGAGCGAGTGCGAGTGAAATTCATAATATTTTGAGCTAACGTTGTCGCCGCCATCGACGCGGCGCTGCCGTCCTCACCATCGGCGACGGCACCATTTCTCATCGGCGTCACTGCGACGGCATGCGTGCTGAGTTTTCAATGAATTTTTATGAAATTTTCTGCCGTTTTTATGAAGCGTTTGAGCGTGAAATAGTTGCGTTTGCCGAAATCAAGACAAAAAAAAAGCAGAAAAAATATTAAAACAAATGGAGAAAAATTCGGTAATGGCAAAAGGGTAACCCAAGACGGATATCGTAGCCATAAATCTAGTGCGCTTGCACTAACATTTCTTACAGCATTCGCATACATTTTGAGTCCGTTTTACCGGCTTAGCGTCCGTCCATTGGCTTCCGTTCTATCCTTTTTATTTATGTATTTCTTCTCGTACAATTTTTTAAAATTTTTTTTTAGGAACATACTCGTTTATCGACATTAGTCTTCTGAATTTATTATAAAAAAACGCTTTGTTAAGATAATTTAATTTTTCTGATACTGCAGCGTTGTTTTGTTGTTTATTTAATCAAAATTTAAGTTATCGTTAAATGAGTAAGTAAATTAAAAAGTCGTAACAGTTGTTGTTGCATTAAAAAAAACACACTCAGTACAGGAATTACAATTTCTATAAGTGATTATTTTTCTTTAAAATAATCAACATTTTAAGCAATCTCAAAAACTGCACGACTTGTTATTTATAAAAAAAAATAGAGACAGTAAAAGATCAAAATTCAGAGTTAAAGAAAATAAAATCAAAAATCCTTGTGGACAAGCTTTTCAAAAAATATTTTCAGGCTTAAGAAGTTACACTTGAAACGTTCATACAGTATGAATCATGCTCGTAATACTCTAGCGTTGATAACTTTGTTGATTCTAGACCGATTTTTATTATCTTTATTGTTAATAATAACAATCAGTTTGATCCTAAATATTGCTTTTTGAATAATGAAAATCCATGTACAAGTTTGGGAGTTATTAACTTAAGAAAAAAACCACTTTAAAAAAATTTTCTTTATTAGGTTTTAGTGATTAGAACAAAATTACTAAAAAAGGTAATTTTTTTTTCTCTCTATTTTTGTCTTTTCGAATCCTGCCCCACCCGCTCAGCACATTGGCTACGTACAATCATAACTTTTAAAAACAAGCCTTAAGCATTTAATCTGCATTTATTTTTTCTTTTAAAAATCGTATGCATTCTGAAAAGGGTTTTTGAGTGCGCATTTCTCACATTGCTTTTAAGCGGGCGAGATCAAAGTACGAGTATGCTGCTGCTAACGTAACACTGACGCCGACATCGACAGTCACGGGGACAAAAACTCAAGTTCAAAAACGGAAAAAACACCAAAACCAGACCACATTAAAGCTTGCATGATTGTGAGAGGCTTAAGACTATGACTATGATTGGAAATCGAGGAAACGAGAAAAAAGTCGTGTAACCAACAGAAACAACCCAAAAACAACAAAACACAAAAATACAAAAAAATACAAGAAAAAACGACGAGTAAGAAATTGACAAATTGTGTGTGATCGAAAGAAAATGATACAATTAATAAAATGTATCATTTAAAACCTTTTGAAGGCAGGAACCAAAAGTATGTTTAGTTCCAGGCAAAGAATAAAAGGAGAAGAAAGAGGGGGAGGGGAGGAAAGGCTCTTTTATGCATCTAAAAAAAAAAAAATAATGATAAAAATTAAAATAATATTATAATATAAAACATTTGGCCTTTCTAACTTTCATATTGTGTTTGTTGCTTAAGTCTTTTGTTTTTAATCACAAAAGGAACTTCAACTCGAATAATTTAAATCCTTTGATGTTAAATTTATTATTGTATTTTTAATATATATATTATAGATATTAATTATATTTTTAATTGAAAAAAAAATTATTGAATAATTTAAAATTTGTTGACCACTTCTGTTTTAGTGCAAGGCATTAATTAAATCATTAGATTTAATTTAACAATATTTTTTAGCATTCTTGGCATTTATTATAGCTAATTAATTAAATAAATTTTATGGAATTCAGTGTTTTTTTTTTTTGTTGGGCTAACGCTGAATGAATTACTTTTTCACTTCTCTACAACCTTATGATTTATTGTTGTTTGCTGTTTGTTGTTGTGGTGGTGTTGTGTTGTTGCTTTAGTCTAATGTGTTTTTGTAAATAAATGAATATGTTAATTATTGTTGTTGCTGTTTCTTCTTTTTGCAGTTTTATTTAAGCTAATCGTGTGTTTTGATAAGCCTCAGCATTTTAACACCAGCGCATGCAACGAAGCGTGGAAACGAAGAAACACGTAACGTAATGTTCATGCATTCGTAGGCATGGCAAATACGTCTTGAACATAATAATATTGAAGGAAAATTATTTTAATTTCTTTACCTCTCTTGTCTGCGTCTTTTTTTGCAACAATCAGCAGTTTAAATAATTAGAAGTAATAAATCATGCTACTGTCTTGAATTTTATATTCGTTTAGGTTTTATTAATTCGAACTTTTTAAATCTTTAACAGAGGAAACCTTTAATTTGTTAACTTTAAAAATTATTTTTATATAATTTCAGCAATTGCTCTCAAATTTGTCTCAATTTTTTATTACCTTTGCTACCAATTATGACAGTTATTTCGTCTATGCATAATTATTTTGTGACAAAACTAAAGCTAACAAGAAAAATAATTGACACCAGCCCACGTACGTTCGGCTCTCGTTGTTACTGTCGTTAAGTATAATTATTTTGTTGGTGTTACATTTTAAACGTGTGTAGCTGACACATAAAGTGTTGGAAACCAAAGACTTAAGCCAGAAACTTGATGGCAATAAAATAGAAAAATGTAAGAGATAAAATTAAAGTATAAAACGAGAGAGAGAGAGAGAGAGAGAGAGAGGGTAACAGATTTAAATAATTTCTGGTTTTATTTTTTTTTCAATTTTTGTGTTTTTATGGTTTATTTTTTTAGAAAGTTATAAGAACAAAAAATCTTAATTTTCTAAAGGTTTCATTTTCATGAATTTTTCAGGTATTAAAATAAAAACTGCTAATACATATATTAAAAAGAACAAAGACAGAACATTATTTGTCGTTTTTTTTTAAATACTAATTTTTGAATTTTCGGTTTCTTTCGCGAAAATTATTAAAGGCATAATAAAATTATTAAAGTATGCTATAGATATTAAAACGAACAAAGACAGTACATTATTTGTTGTTTTTTAAACTTTTTTACGATAATAATTTTTGAATTTCTGGTCTCTTTTGCGAAAGTTATTAAATGCATAATAAAATTACCAAAGTATGCTATGTCCAAAGTCTTTTAAAAATTATCTGATTTTAATTGTTATATTTATTTAAATTAGAAATACTAAATTCAAATGACAAAATTTTTTATTTCTTATATTATTTTCTATTCTCAGTTTTTTTTTTTTGGTTATTGCTAGAAAAATTTAGAAAGACTTTAGAAAAATCTTAACGACTTGAAATTGACAATAACTTTGAATAACAGATACTTGTATATAAATAATATGAAAAATTTTAAAGCTAAAATACAATAACTCACGTATACCTTCTCTTTCCTTTTATAAACTACTATAAGTACAGAATATTTCAACAAGAGATGTTAAGTTTTTTTTTTAAATCAACAGAAAAACGCAATATTTCTATTTTTTCAAATTTTTATTTTAAGTCAAAATAACAACTCTAAGATTAGTAATGGATTACGATTTCTGCCAAACCAAAAGGTATATTCGGCCAAAGGGATATTCTTTAGATTTAAGATTTAAGATTTAAGATTTTTTAAATTTAACCTTTTGTTAAAAGAAACTATCGTATATTTAACATCCAATTTCAAAACATTGATAACTGACAATAAAAGGATAAACGGAATATACATATTTTGCGAAAATTATACTTGTTTAAGAAAACAGAAGAAATAAAGACAATGCATTAACTATCTTCATTAAAGATTCTTTTCTTATCTTTTCTTTATGTTCAATAGAGATAATGTATTAGCCTTAAAGTTCTTCACGTCTTAAGTATTAAGTATTGTACGAAAAAAAGAGCCTTCTTTTGGTTTCTGAAATTTTTTAAGTAAGATTTCCTCCACAAAAATATTTCTCATAACAAATAATGACTAAAACTTACCGCTTTAAGGCTGTGGTGATGTAATTATTACTTCCAGAAAACTTTCATTTAATTCGTTGAAATTAAAATTCAATTTATATTTTAATCGTGAACTCTTTGCTATTTTTCATGATGCTTTAATTCTGATTTTTTTCCAATGAATTAATAGTTAATTCTTTTCACTTAAAATACATTTCACTTTCTTTGTTTCGAGAAATTATTGAAAACAATGACAAGGAATATTGCTATCCTTTTTTTTCTTTACTCTTTCGGAAGCCAAAAAAAAAAAACTCGATAAGAATCAGGCGGTTACTAATCGAATTTTTGCTACCAACAATCAAAACAATCGATCAATCATTTTCGAAGCAAGATAGTCCGGGCCAGCGATTAATGATTAATGAACGAAGCTAATTGTAGCCATTGTTTGTTTTTGTTGTTGTTACTGTTCTGCGGACATTGTTTAACACTTTGCTGTTGGTTCCATTGTATACTTTTTTTGTTATTTGTTAACAACTTTTTTCTGACTGTTACTTTACAAAGAAATTGAAATTGTAAATAAAATTTTTTTTTTTTTAATTATAAATTAAATCTTTAAAAAATATGCACTCACGCAAACACAAGGTACTCATTCTCTCTCTCTCTCTCATAAAAACATTTTTTTTTTAATTTTTGTATTTATTTTTTCTTGATTTTTTACTTTGTTTTTCGCGCAAAATCGCAAATTTTTCTGGCGCTGGATTTCTGGCGCTGTTTTCGCGTCGGCAAAAACCGTTTCTTGCTCAACCGTTTGTCGATTGTGTTATTGTGGTCGTCATTATCGTTGCGTCGCGTCGCGTCTCATTCGGTAACGCGTGGCTCCACCGCTTTACGAAATCGTCCAACTCAAACTGGTTGGAGACTATGGATTTTTTATTTACACAAGCGCGAGCGACGCCGCGTCGCCGCGTCGCCGTCAGGCCTGCATGCATTGGGCAACAACAACAAAGTGATAGCGGCAGACGCTTTTCATTGGTTTGCTGGAGACGGGGCGATAACGAAAACGGCAACGGCAACAACAATGACAATAACAAAAACAATCACCATAACGACTACAATGTGAGCGCTGGCAACAACAACAACAACAACAACAACGAAAACAATGTAATGAAAAGACTCCATGTTGGTTGGGCACGTCGATGAAGGGCCGATCAAGAAGAATCAACATAAAATTTTGATTATATCTTCTTCTTCTTCTTCCACTTCGCAGCATTAACGATGGAGGCATTCCCCTTGCTTTTTTCTTTCCTTCCTTCTTTCAGAAGTAGTTACTTCTCACCGCTCCGCAGGCTCCCATTCAGTGTTGTCAACCCTCAATTTTCAACTATTCTGGTATCTCTCGACTGAAAAAGAGAACAAAAATTATTCAATTTTTTTCTTATCAGCTGCTGTTCATTGAACGCACAGTGGAGCAGAAAGGAATATAAAGACAATAAAAATGTTCGACTTTTAAAATGTGTAAAATTTTAATATGAGTAAAAAATGTTATTGGAAAAAAATAACATTAATATTAATATTAAGAAGAGTATCTATTAAAATAATAATAAAATAATAAGATACGAATACTTTGAATTAAAATTTTTCTTAATAATCCACGTAAATAGCTTTATGCAGTGAAATTAATATATTTTTATAAAAAATTCGTGCAGCCTAAAAACCAAATAGATTTCGTGTATTATTTCGCTATTTATAATTTTTTTTTTCTTAATATCATCGTTGGAAAATTTCGTCTTGGAAGCTTAGAACCGTTTTTGCACAAGCCTAATAAAATTTCAAAAAGTTTTTATTCATTAAATGAATCCAAATTATGAAATAAAACCATAATGAATTCTTATCGAAAATTATCTTTTTTATTTAAGTGCTCTTTAAAAAAAATAAATCATGAATCGTGACGAATGATGTGGTCATGAAGAAACTCCTGAAGGGAAAAAAGTTCTATTTATTCTATGACATATTTATCAATTTAAAGATATGTATAAATGTTTAGATAAACAGATGTACTGGAGACATCATACGTTTTGGAAGAGGAAAACGTATTTTATTGATTTAACAGAATACTGCAGTTCTTTGGAATAAATCTCCAGCTTTCGTCTTTCGGTTGACGCCGGTTTCCAAAGGATGGGCCATTTTCAGTGTAATTTGCAAGTTAAAGAGTGTCCCAAGAACATGTTTTTCGGTTTATTAAACGAGTTTTTAATAAGAGCAACAAATTTTTAAGATTTCGACAATTTTAAAGACTAATTTCTTATTTTGTTGTGGCTTTCATTTATATTTTACGGTTTTTGTTAAGCGGTTAATTTGAAAGTGCTTTGGAAACCCGTCAAAAGTAAAAAAAAAGAAAACCCGTCGTTGGTCAAAAAGTCAACCATTTAATTAACGAAATTAATGATAGGAAAACTTTTATACAGCTTAAATCTTTAAATTTGTATATAATTTAAAATATTAGCAAACGTATCTCTTTTTAATATTAATCTTTTTTTACTGATTTTTCTACAAGCTTACACCACTGTAACAGTCTTTAATAGTAGTAGTTGAAGGGGTGTTGCCGATGTTGATAATAATGTGTTGTTGTTGTTATGCTACTTCTTCTTTTTGTTCTCTCTCTGTTAATTTTTCATGGAAGACTTTTTATTTGCAATTGATTATTTGTTTAGATATGCAAATTGTTGGGCTTTGTTGCTGTCGTTGTTGTTGTTATTGCTCTGAGCAAGAAGGAGAAAGGCCGAGAGAGTCCGAGAGAGTAAGAAACAAAGCTTGGCACAACCCACTTCTAGTATTTATATGATTGTGAAAGAGGTGTGCGAGAGTGTGTGCGAGTGTTGCCACGCGTGGTTGCCAGCTCCTTTGTATTACTCGCCACTGATAACTCGTCGCTCGCTAAGTTTTAGGAACTCATAAACTCATTATGTTTATAAGAAAGAAAAAAAATTCTGGACAGAATCTAAAAGGTATTGTTGAATTAATTAAGAAATTATATATCGTACATTCTTTACTTATTTTCTTACAAAAAGAATAATGAATACACTGAAAAACTATAAAAATTTGAGATAATAAAATTTTTATCCGGGTTTATTTTTGTTATTTTTTTCTTGGAATTTGGGTGAATTTTTTTTTTAATAAAATAGTTTGTGCTTTTATAATAAATAAAGATAGTTAAATAGAATTGAGAGTTAGAGAGAAGAACCTTTTAATGTTGAAAGCGGGTAAGAATAGCGGGCATTACCCTTCAAAATAACCACGATAATGAATAAATGTGTACCTTCTTATGATTATTATCGATACGGTATAATTTTAACTTTAATTTTTCCATAGCGATAAAGATTTCGTCTGAAAAGTAATTTTATTTCTTTGGAATTAGGCTTTTTGAGGGCTAAAAATGATCGATCGACCTAAACGTTCCGATAATGAGGCTGATTAAATATTTTGATTTCGTTAATATGAGCTGTAGAGAAAGTAATTAAGGTTATATTAAACGAATGCCGATCACAAGCTGCTAAATAAAACCGCTTAAGACCTAGAAGGCGACAAAATCGAATCGTGGTCATGAAAAGACCACTTTTCTACCACGCAGAATGCTCCACTTTCCTGAACAATATTCAGATTAAAATATTTAATTATTATAGTTAAAATATTTTATTTAATTATTTTCAATTTTGAAGAAAAGAATGGTCGAATGGGCCAAAATGTTGACAAGGAAAAACTTGAAAATTGATTTAAAAGAAATCATAGCATATAAAGTCGCGTAAGAAAATGCTGAAACCTTAACAAAATTTATGCAGAATTTGAACGACGGTTTTCTGGTTTTCGTTTTCGAGTTAATTGAAACCATAATAACTGCCCCTTTTTAACCCCCCCATCCCCTCTTCCCACGCAAAACCTTTTTGGAACCTCCTGCTCCTGATCAGCTCCTTCACTCCTTAACTATTTAACGATCACCAATCACCGAGCAGTTCAAGCGGTTACTCCACGCGGAACACGCCTTCCGCAACACGGAAAACAAGTTCGTGGCCAATTCTTGTTGCTTTTTGTACCCTGCAGACACTTTAAACCAAGAAAGTGGCCAGAAAGAGTTGGTAACCATGCCCGAGAGACCAACAAGCGTAAGGATGGCAGTCAGGGAGAGAGAGAGACAGACAGAGTCAGACTGGGGCTGCGAGCGGGCAATATCCATATAAAGGCACGCGCAACCGATACGAATACGGATACGCATGTACCACGACAGCTGGCAATTATGTTGCGAAGATATGGATTTTATTGATTTTATTGTTTTTTTCTTCGTGGTTGCTTCTCTTTTGTCAGGATTCTCCTCTCCTGATTCTCTTAGTAGTATTGCTTTTTTGTGGTTGGTTGTAGTTTTAGTGTAGCATACGATAGACGATGGGTTGGGCCCGAGACCACCTTTTGGCAAAATATAAAACCCTTTCGTGTTCTCCTTACCCCACTTCATCTTCTAAACTTCTTGCCCCCCTCCTCCTTCTTTCATATTTTATAGTTTTCCGTTCGTTTTTTATTGGATTTGAGGATCCTGTTGTTGGTTTTTCCTTTTTTCCATTTCAAGTTTTACGACTTTAAAGTTACAATTTTGTGAGTAAGCTTTATAGCTGTTGTTGTTGTTGTTTTTGTCGCTGTAGTTGCTTCTCACAGCTTGTCTGTCATTTCAGTGTGAAAGAAGTTGATTTCTGAAGCTTTTTTTCATCTAGCACCGATCGTTATAATGCTGTCGTTTTGTATTTGCACGAAGCGATCCATATTCGTTCAACTCCTGAACGATCAATTATTCGTTTAACTTCTGCAGCCATTTTGCGATAATATCTGCGTATATTTATTAGAATATTTAATTAACAAAATCTGAGGAATTGTGTACTTCCGAAACATTTAATTGTTTTGTGAAGAACTGAATTTATCAGAGAATTTTAGCTTTTTTACAGATTTACAGACAGTAACATTTGACTACATTTTGCTGATCAAAATATTTAGAATAATAGTTTTTAAAATTCAAGTTTAAGAATCTGAATTATAAATAATTATACATATTTTATTGGATTTATTGCATTTTATATATTTAAATTTTTTTTTTTTATTAAGAGCGTGGAACATCTCATTAACCGTATTTCATTTTGACTTAACGAGGCTACCGATAC
Source organism: Conops quadrifasciatus (assembly GCA_949752815.1). NCBI lineage: Eukaryota > Metazoa > Arthropoda > Insecta > Diptera > Conopidae > Conops > Conops quadrifasciatus. The sequence continues at coordinate 7,054,803 of OX457078.1, read as the reverse complement.
ATAAAACTATTAATGTTTGTTATTAGTTTTAGTTAAAAATTTCAGTTAAAAAACTAATTTCTATTGGAAAGTTTATTTGATTAAGTTTTATTGATAATCAGATTCTAGGTATAATATCGTATAATCATAATTATGTTATCGACATAATTAAGTTTAGTTTAATTAAGTTTAGTCGAGAATTTAGTCTTTGTTCTTTATCCTTTCATTTCATAAAAAAAAATTATCAGGAAAATCTCTTTAATTCTTAATGTTTCTTTAATGTTTCTTAAAGTTTTTAACTCGAATTTAGTTGAGAAATTAATAGAGCATCACAACTACCAAATATCAGCAAAGATAATACTCTAGACAAACAACTTTATATTTTGTGTTACATTTTTGTAATCAAACCTATTTTGATTAAGGTTGTGTCATAAACCTTAATCGCTCTTATCGTACATTAAAAGCAGAATATCTCTTCAGACGGCCTTCGAGGTCTGAAAATTCTGTAGTTCTGTATAATTAAAGCAAGAAATTTTCCCCGAAAAAAGAGAAAAAAGAAATAATCTGAATTGCGAAAATAGATCGGAAATTGAAGGAGTCATAGACAGATTGATTCTTTATACAGATAATTACTCGGTAAATCGATTTTGAAATAGTATTATAAAAAAAATTCCAAAAATTCAATTTTAAAATGAAAAAGTAAAAGTCATCGAGAAATAAGTCCAATGACTTAAGCTCATTCTTAGTGTTATATTCAATTGATTCAATTATTACTAAGATTATAGCAGCGACAACTGTTAGGACTTCTTTGATGATGCTTTGGTAGTTATTTTAAATTTAAAATAAAATTCAATTAGTCTTAAAAATTTACATATATATATATATATATATACATATGTATTGCCTGAATATGTAATAATATTTATATTATATTAGATTCTTAATTTCTTATACATCGTCGTATGTATTGTACATTTCCAACAAGTTTTCTTGTAATAAAACCAAACTATGATTTTTGCTTCCAACTTAGTGCAATCTTATGTTTAGCCAAGTTAGTTTCGTTTGAAACCAGAAAACCTTGTACTCAAACCTGGTTATTGTAAGTTAGAATTAAATTTTCGGGTGTTTTAAAGCAAAAGTTATACATGGTTGGAATAGAATTATTCTGTATTTAAATCAAGTTATCCAATGTTCGAACCTAGCGTTGATTTTGGACATAAAAATAAAAAATTAAAAAATTAAAATTATCAAAAATCAAAACTATGGCACCCAATTATCATAAGATCGATCGAAAATACGCGCATTTAATATAAAAATTGTATAATAAAAACTCATCAGCGATAAAGAGCAATTAAAATTATCATTAAATAAACTTGCATGGTAAACTTTTTGTTCAGTCGTAAAAAAGGCGCAAGTTGTGAGGCGCATTGTATTACGTGCAGTAACCGACGCGTCGTTACGCACTGATTGTCTACATACGATACGTTCAGTACACCTACCTCTCAATCGGCTTAACTAAATCATAAATGTACAATTTAGATTAACCAAATGTACGTTATACAACTGTTCAGTATAAAAATCCATAGGCGCAGGCGACCTCATTCGTTAAATATTTGCAATTTATTTATTTAAATAAATCCATTTATTTAATAGTCCAATCAAATTGAAACAAATTTTTTTTTTTTTTTACATGATACAAATTTTTATAACCTTTTTATTACTCTTCTACAATGAGTTTTATATAATTAGTTTACAGTTTACATTAGTTTACAGACATTTTCATTTAATAGATTTTTATTTTAAATGTTTTAAATTGCTGAGTTAAACAATCTTAATTTATACGTTGCTGTTTATGCTAACAGATAAGCATTAGTCAATAAAAAAAATACAGCGAGAAATATTTTATTCGAAGCACATCGTATCGTAGATAACAACTTGTTTGCTTCGTGTACAAAATAATTTGGTTGGGATTAAGGATAATATGGAGCAACAATTGGTTTGAATACGAGATAATTTTTACGTGCAAGATTTGATTATTTCCCATGACGATAACTTCGTTTGGGTACAGAAAAACTCCGTTTGAAAAAATAAAATGATATGAACTCGGAATAAATTAGTTTCAACATGATAACTTCAGTTAATGATAAATTATGCGAATTATTTGTAATGTTATCGTAATAACTTTGTTAAATTAAAAAAAACCTTGGTTTTAAAAAAGATTTGGAATAATTTGATTTTAATACGAAACGAATCGGTTTGAGTAAATGATAACTTGGCCTGAGTAAATGTGAAATCGTAAAGAATCATTTGCAATGATAATCATTTGGATTGGTTAAAAAAAAACTTGGTTTTAAAGAAGGATTTAGTGAGTTTTAGTGAGTTTTCGCTTGAGTGTTATTATAATTATCGAATATAGACGATTTCGCGAAGACTTAAAAGGATATTTATACTGTTTCGATTCGGTTTTCAAGGCGAAGAGAGAACTTTTTTAGATGTAATATAACTTAAGCACGTCTCTTTGTGCTTCTCGTCCACGAAGTACAAAATATCTCAAAAACCTTGACGTGATATAGAAATTATGAGATCATATTCGTATTCAGATCATGTTCTGTGCTTGCCAACCGTGTCGGCTGATCTTTTCTTTCAACCTGGACGTCATCTTTGACGTCGTTTAATTAAAAGGCACATGAATTTAATGAGACGCTTGATACTCACACGGTAACTCGCAAACAGACAAGACGCCAGCCAGCTTCTTTCTAATTTTCCAAATCCAAAAGAGAATTCTGTTTTGGACTATTCTTCTCGCTCTTCCGCTTTTCTCATCGTCATCTGTACCCTCGTAAGCTACCTTCATACGTTTCACGAAAGCGGCTTATCTTTACTTTTAATTCTTGAAAATCTCAACGAATTTCTAGGAAAAAACTATAAAATTCCCAGAATTAAATGATTCCGATGGACCGATGGACCGATGGACGATGGTCGCTGTTCGGCGGTGATGGTGAGAGGTTGTGGAGATACGGTGTACGTAGAAAAGTATGCAGGTAGGAAGGTATTCCCTAAGTTTATCAGAGCGCCGAAGCGCCGTCTCTTTTGTGTCGTGTCTCCTTCGCCACGATTTCATTATCAATTTAATGTGGCGCTCCAGCTCAGACTCTTTGGATTTTGGTTGCGGACTGAGCGACGGAATTTTTCAACGATTTTTGTAAATAACGACTGCAGTTGTAGCGATCCTCCCCCTGCTTCCAACGCCCTCCCAACAACCACAAAGATTGAAGATGCTGCTGCTGCTGCTGCTCTTATCAACGAAAAGAGTTCATTCCGCCTCGGACAAAAGAAAAAAAAACGATGTAGCCACAGCTGAAAGGCGGTTGTGTTGATAGGTTGGATGACTAAGGGTTAGGTTGGTTGGTGGTTGACAGGGTTGTTTTACACAGTCTTGGTCGAATAAATGGCGCGTCTCTGAAAGTGTTTAAAGATGGTTTTCGGTTGGCGAAATCTTTACAGCTCTCTGAACAGTGAGCTCTTATCTAACGGTAGAAACTATTGCACAAACCTTAATATGATTTTAGATCAATTCAGATGAGTTTTTGTGCAAAAATTCCTTTACATTTACCTTTAGTTCCTCACCATTTTTCTGTCTTCTCCGTCTTCTCTGTCTTCTTCATCTTCTCAACTTTTATTTTACTTTCCTTTTCATCACCGCGCAGACGACGGCGACGTCCGCAGCGACGTCAACTTCAAATTTTGTCCCATTTGTTTTCGAGACGCCAAGATTTTGTCCCAAGAGCCATCCAGCAAGAGCCCTTTGAGCCATGACCGAGCCGAAATTAAATACGCGGTTCCATTCGTTGCGACACAAAGTAATTGAGACGGCGCCTCGTGCCTTGTTCTTCACTAATGCACTCACTTCGTGGCATTCTACCAACTGTGAGCCAGAATGCACTATATATCGTACAACAACAACAACAACAACAACAACAACAACAACAACAACAACAACAACAACAACAACAACAACAACAACAACAACAACAACAACAACACCAACAACAATGAAATAAATGACAAATAAAAACCATAAGAAGAAATGAAAAAAGTGTTCGTAATTAAGATAAGGATTAGTCTTCTCCGTTCCGTTTTCTTTTTTATTGTATTTTATTTTTATTAATTTTTATGCCTTTTTGCTCTTTACTGTTTTATCCCTTTCTTAGTCACCGGGGCAAGTTGTCAACATTGTTCGAGTATCTGATCTGATTCGAAATATTGAAATGCGAAAAAAAGACGGAGAAAAAAATAATAATAAAAGCAACATTCGAAATAATTCGCCCGATTAAAGACGTTAATTTTGTGTTGTGTTCTCAGTTTTTCTCATCTTTTTTCTCAACGCGCTCACTTTGCAATCGCCACCGTCGTAATCATCAATCATCCAAAAAAATATTTCGTAAAAATATTTCGCAGCGACATCGAAATTGGCAAAAGGTTTATTGCCATTGCCGTCGCCGTCACGTCACCTCCGCCCGTTTCTCTCACGCCAACCAACCAAGATTAATACTTAGGCGCCATTGTTTGCTTCATACCGATTAAAAAAGAAGAAGCAATTGAATAGCGACAGCGCCATGAGTATAATATTTATACATATTTTTTATTCTCAGCGCATTAAAATCGACCGATCAACAACAGAAATAAAATTAATTAGTTTGGATTTTAAAAATGGTTGGTTCCACTAATGAAGTAGTGACATTTTTACCCGGATAAAATCTTTATGCAAAAACTTTATCTACACTTCGAAAAATAACGCCTTATTAAATCGTTAATAGTACGTCTATTGATTTTATAGTACGAGAACTAACAGATTTTTCCTATTAAAACAAAACTTCCATCCATTATATCATTTCACCGTTCGTTTTGAAACTGCAGTAAGTCCATTATTTTTCGTAAAATTCTCAAGATTTTGAAAAGATTGTCCTCTAAATTGAATAAAAACAGAAATAGCATACCAGGCTTAGAGTGTTCTCAGCATTACCTCCATTTCCCATGACACAAACCATACACAGGGTCCTCCCTTTTTCATCAAAATACTCCATCATCCATAATCCTTGGAAATATAATTTCTTCATCAGAAGGTTTCTGAATACTTAGTACATTTTTACATTTATTCATTATATTGATATCATATAATGAATCATTGAATCTTGAATCATTGAGATTCTGCGACAGTGTGATATTAACGCTGATAGATTGTGGCCCTCATTATATCAAACAGTGTGAAATTTGAATACTTATCGTAATAAGTAATAAAGTAATATCGTAATAAAGAGCGATACCGATGGTATTTCCCTTCAAAAATATGCCGATTGTGATTCTATGAGAGCATGATACTGATTAAAGCTAAGAATGATACTGATAATATCGAACGTTGATCCTGGTTGTTATGTCAAAAAGTGATACTAATAAGTAGCGCTTTTGGTAAAGGACGTTAGTGATTATAATTCTGCAAGATTGTGGCCTGGTCAAAAAATACCATCTCGTACTAGATCCAGTAAGAGTACCTAATACTTCAAAAGATGATACTGACGAGGATTATATAAAAATAATTTAATAATGATAGTGTTTCTACCAGAAAATAGTGCTACTTATGGTGATTAGAGAGGTCGTTAGAGAAATATTCGATATTAATGGTAAAAGAGTTATATTTATGAGGACTGTGCCAGCAGATGGATAGAAATTGGATAGAAAGATGTGCGCCGTCTAGAGCTTCTATGGATTCCTAATAACTTGTAATAATTGTGTAGAAAACATATATACAGCTATGAGTATAAATAATCAGTATCGATATCGGTCCTGTTTTCGTCTAAGCAATTTTCTTCTTTTAAATTAAAATTTTTCTATAAATAAATATTCCCAACAAACCTTAATTTCGATAATTTATCGAAAATTTCTTTCATTGAAATGACGTTTTTGAATTTGAAAAAATTGCAAAAAAACTTTGGGTTCGACTTAAACGTTACTCTAAATTTCTTTATCACGTTAGGTTTTCGAGATATCCCGCTAAATATCTCAAAAATAGAGTTTCTCGCTCTAATAGCGAGGTAATCATCTTTCTCCATAATAACTCGTTGTGCTATCCTTCTGTTTAAAAAAAAAACCATCTTAAATGGCTTTAAAATTCGCTTCAATTCTCTTTGGGAAATCGGTTTTTACAATTAATTATCGCCTCGGAAAGCCTTCGGAACAGTTTCTAACTAGTTTCCGGTTTAGGAAGGCTTTTGATACGTATGGGTTATTTTTCCATTGCAATTCAGTTTAGTAATCTCATTCATAAATTATTTTAATATAAATAATGGTCATGGTTTTTATAATGGATTACGTGCAACAAGTGTTTGCATGATTTATTCGTTAACATAATTTCGCACGAAAGTGTAATATCGTCGATATCTTGCGTAATTCGTGTCTGTCAAGCGACATAACGAGACGTTTTTGCTTGGCTTCGTTTTCTTAATTTTTGTGGCCATTTATGTTGTTGCTGTTGGTGTTGTTGTTGTTATTTTTAAAGACATTTAATTCAGTTGTTATCATAATTAATCTATAAACCAATTTTAATGGTATGACATGCCGATAATCCTGCTATAGTTTATCAATTCTTTTTTTTTATTTCTTGTGTTAATAATTCTTCGAATTATTTTATGATCATGTACTAAAAGTTACTTATTTTTATAATTATTAATTAGTTTCAAATAATCTTTGGTGTTCCATTGAAGTTAATTACTCGACTCGACTATAAAAAGTGGCTCTATTACGAGTATTCTCTTAAAGCGGTAACCATGGCGGTACTTCGAAATCTATTCAATGAATAAAAATAAGTTAATTAAAAGTATTTTATTTTATGGCCGCAAATTAAACAGATCCTCAGCAACAATGAATCAGGAGAGCACTAAGGAAGAGAGAGGAAGGGGCGGTAACTGCACGCTCTGTTACCGGATTCTACGGCTTTATACAAAAACGCATTTGCCTTGAGCGCTGCAACGTAGAGCAACATTCTTGAACATCAGACGGCAATAATCAAATTCGCCGACAAACCGAATCGACGATTCTCATCTGGTCTACTTGTGTACGTGTATGAATGTATGTATATTGTGTGTGTGTTTATGTTTGTACTTAGGCGCCACTTAAGCCTTGACTGGCGTAACTTAAAAGATTACGAGCTTACGTTGTTGTGAGCGAGCGGCGGCGGCGGCGGCGGCAACGACGGCATGCGTTAGGTTCCGAAACGGATGGCATAGCGCCTGACGTATAACAACGTCATCGTCAACGGCATCGCGATCCGACAAACGACAAGCGAATGCGCTTTAAAATCTTGCAGTTGGTGAGATAAAACATTTAGATGCATTCTCGTTCGTTCGTTGGTTCGTTCGTTCGTTCGTTCGTTCGTTCATTCGGTAGAGGCTACACACACGTATGCACACGTTGGGGCTGCTGCAGAGCAGAAGACACAGCTGCCGGTCTACGGTCTGCGGCCTGCGGCAAGATCATGGTATGCTACGTTGTTCGGTAATCTTTTTCCAAGCGCTGAGCTCGCTCGATTCGACTGTCAATCGGAAACGGCTGGCCGGACTTACTTTCAAAGATTGTGGGAGGAGGAGAAGAGACGACGTAGAACAATTGAAGTGTGGTGAAGTGAAGCATGTAAAGATATTTCTAATAATGCCATTAAAAAGACAAAAATTAAAAAAATCCACCATAATCTTCTCATTGACCTCCTAAACCAGAAACCACGCAGAATTTTTCATCAGATTTTTCATTCCCCAAAAATCGAAACCAAGAGAATAGTTTTTTATCCTGAATCTGACAAAATGGTGTTTCCAATTAAGAGTTAACTTTACAAATACGTTTAATTTAGAACAGAACAGTCATATTTTTACGATATTATAAAAGTAATTGGACTCAAATTAATTGTTTTTGCTTTATACATATAATATTTTTTTTAATTTATAAAAGTAAGTATCGTTTGAAAAGTAGACCCTTTAGCACCTTTCCTTAAAACATCGAAAAACAATTTATAGAAAAAAGAAAAAATGGGCAGCACAAGTAGAAGAAGGGTAAGATGAGGAGGAAGAAGAAGAAGAAGAAGAAAAATGACTCAACGCAAAAGGATTATTTGTTACATTCAACTGATTAGATTTAATAAATCGAACTGTCAACGAATCGCCGTCAGGAACTCTGAAGCATCAGAGAGAGAGAGAGAGAGAGAGAGAGCTCACCCTGAACTTAATTTAAATAATTCTTTTTCACTTTTCATCTGAAATAGGTACCTACAAGTAACCATTCGTCCAGCCCTCACTTCCTCTCCCCCTCCCCTTCCCGCCGCCATCAGCCAACATCATCCTTCATCCAACCAAGGAATGCTCAAGCCTCACTGTTAATCATCGTCACGTTTTCACCCACATCACCCGCCATTCCGTTGACCCTTTATATTTATTATTCTGGCAGCGCGTTGCGCTGAAATCTCGCCGATTCTTCTTCCATTAAGACCGACTCTCAACCGCGCTAATAAAAACCGATCGTAAAACAAGTTTGTCTAATTGATCGCGCGTACGCCAAAAAGGTTTTGCGGTTTTCTTTTAAGCAGGCGTTGTTTTTATTAGTTTGTGGCTTGTGTTGATTTAGCCGTTTTTTTTTTTTTTGTTTGTGGTCTTTTTCACTTCGCAACCGCCGTTACTGAACCCGGCGCTGAACGGCTGCTAAAACAGGTATCAAAGTGGCCGAATTCATGGCAATGCTGGTGGTGGCTGGTGTTGATTTTGGTGGCGTTATGAGACGATCATCATTAACAGAAATGTTGTTGTTGTTGTTGGTGATGTTGGCGTCTGTGCCGAAGATTCATTTCACTCCACTTCATCTCATTTTGTACGTTCAGGCCACTAACCGACGCGTCGGCACGCCGCAGTGAAGGCAGTTTTAAAACGTACAAAGTGGCGGGCGGTGGGGGGGACGGAGGGAGGTTGCCTTGCCGGCGGTGCCCACTCGACAGGCTTTTAAGCACTGACACCGAATTGCTATTTAGGATGTCTCACTCCTTTTGCGTCTTCCTTTCTGTCCGCCGCCGGCGGCCGGGTCATTAAAATTAATTTGGATCAATTTGGTCGCTGCCCAGCCGTTGACATCACCTCTCGTTTCACCTCTCGTCGCTTTAGGAATTCGGTCAGGAATTTGGTTCGTCACCACGTCGTGCGTTGCTCACTTTCAGACGTTTAATTTCCATTTTTAATATTTTCAGTGTACATTTTGCGGATATTTTAATATTTTTAAAAAATTTTATTCACTATTTTTTATAGATTTCAAAATAATTAAATTATTATTAAATTAAATAAATTCTTAACAGCTTCTATTAATTTTACATAAGATTTCATAACATTTTTCAAAATTATACGGTCTTTCAGCAAGAAGTGTCATTTTAAATTGCGCGTCATTTTCGAACTGTCATAGCTCAAGCGTCATTTTAATGTCAGCTGACCAGTAAAAAGTGGAAGCTTCTCAGATATTCTTCGATAAACACTTGTACAACGAATAGAAGAGGAGAAATTTATGAAAATTAAACAGCAAACAAAATTATATTGCATTCCATTTCTAATCTCAGAGTTTGTGCTTTGTATTCAATTCAAAAATATCACCATTTTTCACAAAAATATTGCGTTTTTGTGTTGATTTAAAATGACACTTTGTTTTCAAGGATCTTTTACAGAGGCCAACAAAACTTTAAATTGCAAAATATACTTTTCCGACGCCTGTTTGTTTAAATCTCGAAAACTTGACCTAATGATGAAGAGATTTTTAAGTCGGATTCCATTTGAGCTCATCCAAAACTATTTAGGAAAGGTTATATTAAAGTTTTTGGCTTAGAAGTTATAGAAGTTGACCTATTTTTCTTTTACTGGGTCTAGTTTTTTAATGATTCTTAGCTTTTATTTTTGATATACTCGTATTAAAACTATTTGGCAACGCTTTTTTGGGCAATTCGTTCTTGTTTTTCTATCCATCTTTCCTTCATCTCATTTTCTGTCCGTAATCATTTTCCAGCATTTCAGTAATAAACCGAATTTCTACTCTCTTGGTTTGTGTTTTGTTTTTCAATTATTCGAAGATCTTTCGGGTAAGCCGGTGCGTGTAATGACACTGGTTGGTACTTCTCCAATGGCTGGACGTACTACGTCATCAAGCGGTGAAACTCTAAAAGTAAATTTAATTATAAATTATTTCAAAATTAAACCAAATTAAGTGCAATTTTAGAAGGATCTCCATTTCCTAAAATATTTGGAAAAGTGTACAGCCCGACAAAATCCTAAACCAGAACCAATTTATACTTTCTTGAAAGTTTTTAAATCCGGAATCCGAAATTTATATCCTCAGAGTTGCTTAGAATCGCTTTATTACATGAGGTTTTTGAGATATCCGCAAAACATTGCGTACAACAAACTCGTATAAGAGGTCTATATCTCTTAAAAAAATAATTCCTGTTAATACTTTCCCGAAAGTATTGCACATACTGTTCCTTCCCCTTTAAAATCCATTATAATGACTGCCGATTTCATAGGAGAAATCGGTTGAGACCAAAACTTGTTTGGTTTTGAATAAAATACGAGTATTACAGCAGACCGAATTGGCTGCCCCGAATTTCGAGGCCTAAGACTGCGAGAATACAACAGACTTGGGGTTATTGAGTCTAGCCTCATATTCCAAGCGTTATAAATGGATACCATAAAGATAACCAGATTGAGAAGTGACCTTTTATTGATAATTTAACGATTCACGCTGATGAAATTTAAGGAGAAAGGATAGTGCTTTTAGGGCACGTAACGAGTTTGATAAAGAAAGCTTAGCTAGTAGTCTTATAACACCTCAAACTTGATAGTACGTCATATTTTTCTAACTTTAAGGCCATGACATCTCGAAAACCTGCTGAAACGGAACGATTGTGGCTTTGAAAATTCGAATTAAGTGCTTCTTTAGGCGTTGTCAAGCCTATAATTTTCCACAAAATACCCCCTCAGACACGCCTCCCGCTGGAAGGACCCAAACTTACGATTGTGTTATCTGTCGATTTAGTGCGCCTGAATTCGGTAAATGTGGCGACTGACTCTGCGAGGGCGGGTTGTTGTAGGGTGATACGTTCCTGTCCGATGATGCGACGCCGTGATGACGCGTCATGTTCAATGAGGTGACCTCATGGTGCGTGAGCGACATAGAGCGCGGGCCACCCGACGTCGTGGACATATCGTGCAACTCACCCACTCCGCCCGGCTGTTGCTGCTGCTGTTGCTGCTGCTGTTGCTGTTGATGCTGACCGCCGTTGAGTGTTAGGCCGAGCGACTGCACCTGCGACGGATAAAGTGGCGCACCGCTGGATACCATCAAGTTGACGCATTGCTGCATGCCTGCGGGGAAGAAGAAGAAATCATGATGATGAACTGAAGGACCACAAGAGTTAAGAAGGTGATCGTTCCAATAAGGTGATCGCCACTTACTGGGCAGCTGCGCTGTGCTGCGCATCGGTGTGCCGCCGTTGCTCTTCGGCTTCCGCTTGCGATTCTGGATGACGTCCTTCTTCATGGTCAGCGGACGGTTCATGTTGTGCAGCTTGAAGTACAGGCCGCACGCGTTGCACACCGGATTGCCCTCGTTGTTGCGGCGCCAGAGCGTGGTGGCCGTGGTGGAGCAGTTGGCGCAGATGATGCCGTTGCGTCGGTTGTTGGCGGCCGCCGAGGCCTTCGGCTTGGACTGGCGCGGCGGCAGGCGCACCGCTTGACGCGCATGCTGCACCACCGTGCAGTTCGGACAGAAGACGTCCTTGCCCTTGCGCATGTACGGCGTGCTGCAGTACTCGCACTTGAGCGCGTCGCCCATCGCGTTGCCGACGACGTTGGGGTCGTAGGCGTTGGTGGCCCAGTGCGTCGCCGCCATGTTGCCGGGGCCGTAATCGTCCACCACTTGGTGATGATAAGGATTCTGGATGGAAGAGGGCGAAGAAGAGATGTTAACGTTTTACAACAAGCGGGCGAGAAGCTGAAGAAGCGAGAGGAGCCCCTTTGAAGGGGACTACGTTCTCTGCTCCTTCGCGCTTTCTTGGGCAATACTGCGCTACTTACGTAACTGACATTCTGGAACTCCACGCCGGAGGCGGCAGCGGCCCACAAGGCGTGCTCGGGCGCTGGCGAGCTCACGGTTTCGTACAGCGGCAGCGACGCGTATTGGCTCTGCTGACGCACCGCGCCCAGATTCGGATCGGATTTGCAAAGCAAAGAGGTGGCCGATGCCGGCACACCGTACAGCGGATTCGCCTGGCCCAACGCGTACGCGGACGCTTGCGGGTAATTGATGAAGGCCGGCACATTGCCGAGATCGGTGAATGTCTTGGACTCGTTGCCGTGCGTGCTGGCGTCGACCACCGGCGAGTCGTAGTAGATCGTCGAAGGCGGCTGCGTGCCGGCATCGATGATGCTGAAGCGTTCACCGTCTTCGAAGCGCAGCGACGCGCTGCCGTGCGCGCCCGGGTGGCCGCCAATGATTGTGGTGGTGTTGTTGTTGTTGTTGTTGGACTGCTGATGCAGCGCTGCGGCGACCGAGGAGGAGACGACAATCGATTCGGCGTAGGTGACATTCGGCGTGGGACACTGGGACGGATGCTGCGTGTGATGATGGTGATGCAGTTGCTGTTGCTGCTCCTGCTGCTGCTGTTGCTGTTGTTGTTGTTGTTGTTGTTGGTGTCGTTGGTGCTGTTGATGGTGGTGCTGGTGCTGCTGGTGTTGCTGCGAGTCGGCGCCAGCGGCGGTGTCTTTGTCGATGGTTTCAATCTTGATGCCGGCGGCGCTGCTGGCGCAAAGGATCTGTTGGCCGTTCTCGTTGGTGGCGTACGCGTAGACCGTAGTGGCCGTCGAGGGCGCCGGCGGATGCGATTGCGACGGCTCGCCATTGCGTGGCGCCATCTGGACGTAGTCGATGGCGGAATGAGGTTGAAAATCGTTGTGGCCGTGCGGCGAGGTTTCGTCGTCGCGAGCGTCGTTCAATTCCCTGCCAAAAAAGAGAGAGAGAGAGAGGGGGAGAGTGAGATAGGGGCGTAAAGAAGCAAGGTTCAAAGGATGGGCACGAGACGCTGAAACTGAGAGTGACGGCGATGGGCCTGGGCCCACTCGAAAACTTACAGTGTGCCGGCGGTGGTGAGGATGCGTCGCTGCTGTGGTGCCCGCACCAGAGGCACCACCACTCCGGCCGCTGGATCCAAGCGCAGCAGCTCCTCGTTCGAGCCTGATCGTGGTATCACGCTGCCGCCGACGGTTGTTGGAGTGCGGCGTGTGGAGGAATGACTAGACTGTTGTTGTTGTTGTTGGAGTTGCTCCTTTTGCTGCTGCTGCTGTTCTTCTAAAGCGCTTGACGGCGCCAATTGTTGCGAAACATTGCTCAGATGCTGCTCATTCGGTTCGCTTTTAATCTTCTCCAGCAGCTGTTGCTGTTGCTGCTGCTGTTGCTGTTGCTGCTGCTGTTTGGCTAAGGCTTGTTGCTGCTGCTGCTGTTGGTGTTGCTGCTGCTGCTGCAATTGTTGCAGAGACTGTGCTTCCATCTACATTCAATGGAAGAAGATTAATGAAGACTGAGCGACAGTTCGAAGAGTCTGAAAGCGTTTGAGCTCAATTTCGATTTCAAGCTGGCGTTAAGTTCAACAACAACAACAACAACAACAACAACAACACCAACAATAACAACCATGACACTGGCAATAGCACCGAAATTTCCAGTTATCGACGATGACGCTCAGTTAGACGCTCAGTTAAGAACATTTACGAGCACAACAACAACAACAACAACAACAACAACCACAATGTGGCTAAGATATGTACATATTGGCGAATGTTTCACAATGTGCCCCGACGTGACTGACATCCATCCGTCTAATAGTTCGACGAACACGCGTCATCGCATCCACTTCCGCTGCGCGCATGCGTCCGGCGGCGAACTACAAAAACCGCGACGGACGCAGGGCCTCGCCTCGCGGAAACACAATGCGACCGAAAAAATCAACAATCAAAGAAGAAAATAAAAAGGAAAACAACAAAAAAGAAGAAGAAAACAAAAAAGTACACGCTACGAAAGTAACGAACACTTTTGTCACCTACAATTGAAAGCAAATTGTTGTTGGTGCTGTTATGCTGGTTGAAGGTGTTGTTGTTGTTGTTTTCGGCGTTGTAATTGTTTTTGCTGTTGTTGTTTTTCGGTGTTGTAATTGTTGTTGTTGTTGTTGTTTTGTTGTTGTTGTTATTTTTCGTTGTTGTTGTTGTTGTTGTTGTTGGTCATAATTATTGAATATTGTTATATTGTTCTTCTATATTGTTGTTGTTGTTGTTGTTGTTGTTGTTGTTGTTGTTATTGTTGTTGTTATTGTTGTTGTTCGTCATAATTATTATATTATATTGTTATATTTTTCTTCAATATTGTTGTTGTTGTTGTTGTTATTGTTGTTGTTATTGTTGTTATTGTTGTTGTTCGTCATAATTATTATATTATATTGTTATATTTTTCTTCAATATTGTTGTTGTTGTTGTTGTTGTTGTTGTTGTTGTTGTTGTTGTTGTTGTTGTTGTTGTTGTTGTTATTGTTGTTGTTCCACAGCGCCTTGCGTCGAACTTGCGTCAACAATATTTTTCACTTTTCACATAATTTTTTTTTTTAAAAGCGAGAGGAAATCGGTTTTCGCTGTTAAGAATTGACTGCTCTCTCTCTCTCTCTCTCTCTCTCTCTCTCTCTCACTCTCGGAGAACAAACAATATTGCTTGTCTTGTGGTTGTTGTTGTTGTGATTGCTGTTGTTATTTTTGTGTAATTTTGTTACCAATATTTTCTTTATTGCAGATACTTAAGCCAACAAGCCCGTCCAAGACATTCGGAAATCATTAAAAAACACACAAAGAAGCCAAAAGGCCAAAGAACCAAAGAACCAAGACGAAAAGACGAAAGTGTCAATAATGTTTTATATTGTTTGGTTATTGTTTTGTTTTTTGTTGTTGACACGGCCAAAAAAAAAAAACAACGAGAAAAAATAGGAAAGAGAGAGACCATTTGAAAATTTTCAGCGGAATGCAATTAATACAAATGCAACAACAACAACAACAACAACAACAACAACAACAATAAAAAAACAACAACAACAACGGAAACAACAACAACAACAACATCTACATTGTGTGGGTGAAGCACTTTGAAGATACCTACTAGTACATGCTCGTGCACCAACGAATATGCCATGATTTCATTGAAGACTGTGTGCGAGTATTTGTTGTTGTTGTTGTTGTTGTTGTTGTTGTTGTTGTTGCTCGGTTTTTGGGACTTTCCAACAATTAAAAGGTTTTTGTTGTTGTTGTTGTTTTTGGCACTTCTAATACCATTGTTGTGGTTGTCGTCATTGTTGTACAAACATTTGTTTGTTTGTTTCTTTTCAAATAACACTTCGTCACTTGAATACTATCGCACTCGTATTTCGGTGAGTCAGTTTATTTTCAGAAAATACATTTTTTAACAAATTATGAGAAAAAACAATGTGCAGGAAATTCGAATAAGTCACCTTATTGAAAAATTCTAATATTGAATTGAAATGTTCTGAAATTGAATTGAAAAATTCTGAAATTGAATTGAAAAATTCTGAAATTGAATTAAAAAATTTTGAAATTGAAGTGAAAAATTCTTAAATTGAAGTGAAAAATTCTAAAATTTAATTAAAAAATTTTGAAATTGAAGTGAAAAATTCTGAAATTGAATTGAAAAATTCTGAAATTGAAGTAAAAAATTCTGAAATTGAAGTGAAAAATTTGAAATTGAATTGAAAAATTCTGAAATTTAATTAAAAACTCCTGAAATTGAATTGAAAAATTCTGAAATTGAAGTGAAAAATTCTGAAATTGAATTAAAAAATTCTGAAATTGAAGTGAAAAATTCTGAAGTTGAATTGAAAAATTCTGAAATTGAAGTGAAAAATTCTGAAATTGAAGTGAAAAATTTTGAAATTGAAGTGAAAAATTCTGAAGTTGAATTGAAAAATTCTGAAATTGAAGTGGAAAATTCTGAAATTGAATTGAGAAATTCTGAATTACAATTGAAAAAGGTGTAGTAGCAGGTAAAGTCTACGACAATCCTATACAGGCACAAAATCAGTACGAAATGAATAAGTTCTCTATTTCAATTTTAACAAAACTCAAATTTCAATTATTTTCAATGAAAAACAAAGTAAAAAATTAATCCAAACTTGCGTAATCGTGGGTGAACCATTAAAAAGAGAGAAAAGAGACGCACGTGCGATATGATTTCATTTTTTATGTTATTCGGTGGTATCTACGGATACCACTGAAGTGATCAACTGATTACAAGATTGTTGTGGTAGATAAAACCGGTTGATGTTGATAAAGTGGCAAAAGTATTTATAGGTTCGTACAAGAAATCAAAAGACGACAAAAAACCAGATAAAAACAAAAAATGTGCTCCCACCAAAAACGCACACAAGAAAAAACATCGAAATCCATAGACACAGACATGACACAGATTAAAATGTTTTAACAACAAATAAAACAATCTTATGGATACAATTGATTATCATAGAATACATTATTATCATACGCGATAGAGAAGATAATGGATACAGAAGCTACGGCAGTGACAACTCACAAAAAGCAGCAAAGAATGGAACACAATAGATATATAGCACGCGACAAAAGTTCAGGCGTGAGAATATGAATAACAACAACAACAACAACAACAATACTATAGATAATATCATTGACAAATTTAAGAAATTTTCATTACAAACAAGAAAATACTTAAATTCTGTTGCAAAGTATTTCAGAAGCGAAAATGCATAAACAAGTCTTGAGGCAAAAAAAAATTATCTTTTTAAACAGTATCTGCCGTTATGAGAGATTATATGATGGAATACAAAATGATAATGGGTTGATCAAGTCAAGTTATTTAATAATCTTGGGGTTGCCCCATTGCCCCGTTGTACCATTTAATGCCTCAATCGAGAAGTCTTCGTGGCGCGCTTTACAAAAGATTAACAAATTGAATCATTTACTTTAAAAAATACCATAGCTATATACCACTTATACGATATGTAAAACAATTCTTAAGTTTGCTGAAAACGTGCTTAATTTCGATTTTTTATTTTTCACTTTCTCCGAATGAATAGAAGAAGGAAGAACAAAGAAATTATTGTTTCATTTCACTTTCGTGAGACTTCGCAACACTTCAATAATGAGATAAGATTTTCGCCACTACAAAAACAAAAATATCATGTTATAGTATTTTTTTGTTTTGCTTTAAAGTTGTTTTTTGGGGTTATTTCTACAATAAAAAAACAACTCTTTTTTTAAAAAAAAAATTTACTTAATTTTTTAAATGAAAAATATGAAATTGAATTAAAAAATTATAAAATTAAATTAAAAAATTCTGAAATTGAATTAAAAAATTATGAAATACAATCGGAAAATTCTGGAATTAAATTGAAAAATTCTGGAATTAAATTGAAAAATTCTGGAGTTAAATTAAAAAATTCTAAAATTGAATTGAAAAACTCAGAAATTGAATTGAAAAATTCTGAAATTGAATGGAAAAATTCTAAAATACAATCGAAAAATTCTGGAAATTAATTGAAAAATTCTGAAATACAATTGAAAAATTCTACATACAAATTCTAAATAAAAAATTTACTTAATATTTTAAATTAAGAAGGTTAAACCAAGCAGACCAAATTTTTAATTATCACACAAAATTTGTAATCATTAACCAAAATACACTTTCCTTAAGGTTTTTGTACGAACTAAATGTTAGTTCGAATAATCAGAATTTCTCCGTCACATCAAGTTTTCGAGATATTGTGCTCTTAATATTATAAAAATAATTTTTTTCTGTTTACAACTTGGTAGTTTTCTCACTAAGAGCCAATTAAACTCACTATTGGCCTTCCAGAAATTTATGCTTTCTCTTCTAAATCTAGTTTGAAGCTGTTATATACCAACATTCAACATTCAACAAACCACAGTTAAAATCGATATTCAAAGTTATCTGCCAAAATTCATTAAAAATATTTTCTAACATTACATTTTCTGTCCTTAAATCACGCTCCGTCGACAACCTCTTTTAACTTTATAAGTTATTAAATTTTATTTTATTAAAAATGTTCACAAAAAAGGAAAAAGTTTCAAAAGGAGCTTTTTATCGAAAATTTCCTTCATATTTTTCATATTTTATTAAAAATAACTTAAATTTAAGTCTATTTTTTAATATTATTCATTAATGGGTCAAGAAGGTCTTAAACGATTGCCCACCAAAAAAATGTTGTGAAAATAAGTCATTTTTCAAATTTTTTCTTACTTTTCGAGTGAAAAATTTACAACTCTATTGTTTTTATTACATTTCAAAATAATGGGTATTATTGTCTATAGTAAATTTTCACGTCACGCCCTCTTGGCCACTCAACAACAACACTAACAACACAAACGCTGAACACTGAACACTAAAAAAGCGCTATTAATTAATTTTATAAGGTTGCGCCTCAAATAAATGATATTTTTACCATTAAATTAAACAAACTGTTAAAAATAAAATAAATTGAAACTGAAAAAAACGTTTTCATTGGAAAAGTTTGAGGAAAAAAGTAGTATTTAAAGCGTTTTTAAAAAGAATAAACGAGACTTAAATGCGCTCTAAGGTTTTTCTTTAATTCTCTAATGGTTTTATTTAATTTCGTTATTAAAAAAAAAAAAAAGAAGACGACGAAGAAGAAGAGGGTTTAATACGATATAGTATAATATATAAAAATTATATCAAAAAAGTAGTGTACACAGACCGAGCGGGCTTGCATGCAATAAACCAATAAATAATCATCATAAAAAGTTGAAAAAATTCATACGAACGTTAATGTAGTTTAAGAGCAAAAAGGCGACAGCAACAACAATAACAAAAACCACTACAACAACAACATTAATCAGCTTTCAAGTATGTATGATTTTCAAATATGGTTGAAAGGTCCATAAAAAAGAAAGAAATAACGCAAAAATACACTTAAAAACTGTTGAATATTCGAAGAGAGAGAGAGAGAGAGAGAGAAAGGGAGAGAGGACTTCATGACCAAAAAAAGGAGAATTAAAAAAACAGCTGCCGCCGGCTGACATTTTATCCTTTGACATCTTTGTTAATAATGTTAGGAAAACGTAGTTAATGGCTAAAAAAACATCCATAGACAGACGTCAACAACGCCATCATCATCATCATTATTATCATCATTAACATCATTATTATTATCATCGTCATCTTTGACGATCCTTTACACTGCCGTAAAGGATCGACGCGTGTCTAATACTTTTATCGTTAAATTATCGATAAATTGTGCAAAGGCTGGCATCTGTTCCATTTCGAAACTCTTGACGATTGGTTGAAATTTTTTATTTTTTGAAGGGCTTCCCGTTTTTTAAACAAAAAAAAGGATACAAACAAAAAAGGAAAGGATCATCAATTCATTGCGTCATTAAAGCTAATCAACATTGTACGACGACTATCGGTCCAATGACAATGCGACCGACACATCCTGGTTTATAGACATTATTTGGCCCGATCAACCAACCCGGTCGCCTCGAATCGCCGCTTCTTTCCAACTCTTGCTTTGTCGTCTGTTGATGCCGAAAATGTTGCCTTTTCGTAGGTTTATCGTGGTCGTTATGATATCATTTTGATACTAGAACGAAGGAAGGTTCTATCCTTTTTCGCTTACCGGAACCTTGACGGACGAAGAACGGATCCTGATAAGATTGACATAATACGAAAATGTTACGTCGTCGCCGACGTCGTTACCGGAAAATTCCTCAATAATAGCATCTCCTTTACTACCAATTTTCTCGCCTCCTTAAAAAGGATATTTTGGCATCTCTTTCGCTTTTTTTTTATAGAATTTTAATGGTGTTCCTTTCCTTTCATGAATGAATTTTTTTTCTTCGGTTTTTTTGTGAAAGTCAAGGAATGTTCACCATTTTTTTTTTATGCGTGTGTCCATTTTTTTTGGGTTCTTTTTTTTTTTGTAACTTTCTTAATTGATTATTTTACCAGCTTCATTTCATTCATCGTGTTTTTTTTTTCTTGTTAAGTGTTTTTTTTTGGGTCTTCTTGGTTTTAGTATACCGTTGACACCATTTGACGCCACCACCATCTCATCTCGTTCCTGATAGACCAATAAAAAGATAAACAATCTTTTCACTTCTTAACGTTTTTTTTTTTTTTTTTTTTTTGAAGTTTTCAATTACTTTTCTTGTGCCTTTTCTCTCTTTTCGACAGAAGTGAGCCCTTTGTTTTTTGAGGCACGATCGTCACGACCAATTCGTCCTGTTTCCTGTTCTTTTTCAGGTTGCTTTTGTTATTTTTTTTTAATTAGTTGTATGAAGATGACTCATTTTTATACACTTAACCATTTTTATGGGCTCTCTTTGTCCCATCAGTATATAAATCAATCTTTATTCTTTCGAAAATCGCTAACTTTATAACATAAAAAACAATGTTTTAATGTTGACCACTGTAACGCGGTTATGGTCCTCTTTTTTAAAACGGGAAAAATTTCGAAAAACTTTGTAATGTTTCAGCTTTTTGACTTAAGAGTTGAAATTTTGCTTATTTTGTAGGACTGAAGGATTCAAAAACCAACAGAAGAACAAAAGAAAAATTAATCAAAGCATTTTATTTTGATTACTTTCTTCCACCGCCCATTCCACCGCCCATTCCAGCGCTCTTTCTCTCTCTTTAAAAATATATAATAAATAATATGAAAATAAAAACCGGAAACTGTTCAGATGGTATAGCTTTAGTTATAGACAACGAATTGAAATAGTGAAAATTCTGTAAAAACAAGATTACAAGATTTTTGAAACAAAATTACAAAATTATTCCACAGTGATAAGACTAATTTTTGTCTCTGTCTCATTATTGTTCTGGCTACGAAAATAAATACATAAAACTGTCGCATCATTCAAACCATGAAAAAACTTGCGATTATCGGAAAGGCTTAATTTTTTCTATTAAATTTAGTCGTTTTTTGAGCCTTTTTTCTCATAAAGAGTATAATAATTTTTTTTTCTCACAAGAAAAATTTTTAAAAATTCTTTGAGCGATTCTATTATTTTATAATAAAGGCATGATAGCAATAACACCTCTATTAGCATTAAGTAGCATTAGGCAGCATTAAGTTTGCATTATTTAAAATTTTTAAAGAACCATCCTTAAATACATGATAACTCATAAACTTTATATGAACATAAGTACATACCTTTATTTGCATTTTCATGTAGTATT
This sequence comes from Conops quadrifasciatus, assembly GCA_949752815.1. Classification (NCBI taxonomy): domain Eukaryota; kingdom Metazoa; phylum Arthropoda; class Insecta; order Diptera; family Conopidae; genus Conops; species Conops quadrifasciatus. The sequence goes on along the minus strand of OX457078.1, from coordinate 7,033,462 downwards.
TTTGTTCTTTATTCCTTTGGTTTTCTTTTATAAAGAATAAAGAAAAATTAAGTATTTTGATGAAAAAGACTTTTCTTTGTTTGAAGTGTTTTCTTATAAAGTAAAATTTTTGTAGACAATTTGGACTTTGCCAACTTTTTCTGCTCTTTTTCGTGTAGTCTTCTTCCACCGCTTAATTTTCCTTCTTCTTCTTCTTCTTCTTCTTCTTCTTCTTCCTGTATTACTTTCTTAGATGAAAGCCATCCATTTATAGAATCCACAACGTTCCCAAAACCTCCCAAACATCGAAGTCCAGAATTATTGTTTCTGGAAAAGAAGTCTTTTTTTCACTTCGCGTTTCCGAATTCTCTAATTTCTCTAATTTATTAATATTTATTAGATTCTTGAGTACAACTAGTAACGACGAGTTTCGATTCTTCGCTACTAAACGATCGCGTACTCCTTCGTTGGGTTTTTTCAAAGCGAATAACCAGAATGAAAACGCGTTACGTATTGCTCCTATTTTTTTTTTTTTTTGGTATGAAACCTGGAAAAAGAATCTCAACACCTTGCACACAAACACAAGCACACACACACTCGTACACGCACTCACCTTTTTGAACGGCATATGAATGCAAATATTATCAGTACGAGGACTGTTATCACGGTGTAGGTGCACAGATTTTTTCCTTTGATATGTTTTCACCTTTAATATTTCAACACTTTGCGGTTGAAGCAAAACAATTGACAAACAACAAAAACAACAACAACGGCAACCATCACTTCAACCACCAACAAATTTGTTAGTAAATCATATGCGTTTGTATTTGAATAAAAATGGAACAGTGTGTGTTGTATTTTTGTGTTAAAAGTGTCTGTCCGTGCGTTAGTGTGTGTGTGTGTGTGTGTGTGTAAACTATGATTTATTTATTCAGGCCTGAGACTGTGTATTTGTTATTTCAATTCTTATCTTATCCGCTGCACGATAAAAAGTATCAAGAAAGTGATAAGCTACAAACACAACCATATAAAATACAAATTGCGCATGCGTGTTTGTGTTCGTGTTCGTGTTCGTAACTCCAGTTATTTTTTGCTGCCTTTTTTAATTTTTTTTTTATTATTATTATTATGGAGTATACACTCGTAGGTACCGACCAACCAACCAACACCGCTTCGAAGTTGAGTAAAAAATGCAGACGATAGACGGATAGCAAGAGCGTCCAGAACCAGAAAAGGAATCAAATTTAACGTGGATTGAACAAAATCAAATAAACCTGATGCAATGTACAATATTTCTTCAATAAAGAACAAATTTTAGTTACATTTTGGTCCACCAAGACTTCTATAGAAGAACAAACTTCATTTGAAAGCAAGTGCATAAAAGTTAATTTATTAATCTTTGAAAATAATTTTATATTTTATAAATTTTTACCACCCAAAAAAAAGCTATGTTTATAACTATAGTTAAAATAAGGCCAAATTCTACCAGAAGCCTTCTGCCGAGATTTTGATCATCTACAAAATGATTTTCTTAGGATTTGACGATCTCCTTTTCGCATGTTGCTTCTCATTCGGCAGAATCTTGTATAAAAAAGTCTTCACAACTTGTTAATCGCCCCCAAAAAGAAAAATATATGTATATACAGCTTAAGTTTGCTTGACTCTTAAGGTCTATAGCCTCAAGGAAAACCTTACGAGAAAGGCTAGCAAAAGCGAAAATCTAAATGTCCAGACTCTACGCCCCATAACATCAAGAAAGAGCCTCCGAAAGAGTCTTAAGGTGTAGAAAGAGACGTTCTCATGTTCATAATTATCACCAAAAGGCTAACAAATTGGTACCTTAGGGTGGTTGGGCCACTATAAGCACCTCGAAAAAGGTAAAATCTAAGCTTCCAAACTCTACGAAATGTGAATAATTAGGGTCAACTGAATTCATGATTGGTTTATAAGATTCAGAACCTCCAATTAAATCTGGTGATCTCTAATAGTCTCTTAAAAGCTAATAATCTGGGTTTTAATCTGGGTGGCGCGTTAGTGCTGCATAAGAACTGCAACCTTTAGATCTTACAAAGACATCCTAGACATCAATTCAACAATTGTGCAATTTATAAGACCCAGAGTGTCCGAGGAAATCGTTGAACCTAAGAAAAAAGGTTTCTTTTTTGGTTCATAAAATCTAGAGCCTCCGGCCTCTGATCAAATCTTAAGAACTTCAAAATGAGGGTCCTACGATAGTGAGAATTATAAATACCGGCTCCAAAGAGCTTGAAAATCTTGATTGTGCATCAATATTTGAAAGATTTATAAAACCTGAAAGAAGTGTCACAAAGATAATGCTAATTTTCATTGATTTTGGGGCTAAAGAAACTCTTCTTAAATTATAATCGAAAGAAAATAAATCCTTTTTTTTTTTATTAAAAGTAAAATGCTTCTATCATTTTTATAATCCTGACAACTAGCTGTTATTTTATTTATACAATTCTTCATCTTCCTCTGCTCTCTCCCTCTCCCTCTGCCGTGTCTTAAAAAATCGATTAATTTTGTTAGTTCTTCAGCCGCGGTCACGATCATCAAGCATCATCAACCATGCCATTGTTCTATCATAGAGTTTTAGATATTTTTAAATGCTATTTAAAAACGTTCAAGTTGCGCTATCGCAAGCGCACCGACACCGGCACAAGAGGCAGGAAAAAGCACAAAACAAGTAGGAGGAAGCAAGAAAGGAAGGAAGGAAGGTGAGACCACAAGAGTCGCCTCTAATCGTACTCCTCAACTCTTATGCGAATAACACTCTAAGCACTCGTGATTAATGATTCTGTCATTTTTAAGTTACTTTTATTAGTTTTCTCTGTTATTTTTGCTGCTTAGTTGGCAGACCAAGTTTGGGAAACGGGTTGGATTGGATCGCACGCAACGGTGCGGTACAGTTCGGTACTAGGAGGGCATTACAAATGATGCCAGCAGTATTTGCTACATTACAAACCAACGAAATGGCTAAAGAAACTTTCTGGTGATTACTTTTAGTGGCGCTCTATGAAGAATTTCTAAAAATTTTCTTTTCTCCTTTTCCTTTTTTTGAAAAAAGGTAAAACATACGAAAAATTTGAAATGAAAGGGCTTTTCTTTACTTTTATCAAAGCTGTTCGAAAATTATTTAATATTGTAATGACATTTAAAAGCTACGACAATGAGGCTGATAATGTTCGAAATTCGTATGATTTTTGTAAGATTTGTATGATTTTCATAAGATTTTACTAAGATTTTCGATGCTGCAGAAACCGGGTTATAATCTTTCTCAGGCTTTTGGCCATCTAAAATCGAATATGACTTCAGAAATACTGTTTCACTTGAGGATTTCGAGATATTTTGCTCTAAGTGCAGGGAAAACACATTTTTTTTATTCTAAAGTTGCGTTTTGAATCATTATAATAGGATTCCTTTTCTCCATAAGACTTTACAAAATTTAATACAGCATCAGAAAATTCTACCTTTCGTCTTTAAAATTTATTTCAAATTAAATTTTAATTAAATAATTCAAATTAAAATTTTTTCAAATTTATTTCAAATCGTTAAAATAAATAAAATCTCCCTTTTTTTCAAGAAATCCATTGTTGAAATCAAATTAATTTCAGAGCAGAGAGAATAATCTCAGCCTCCATTTCATTCCTGTATATTAAATACGCCATTTTTAATTTTATAATTCTCACTTAAGATCGCTAAACCTTGAAAATTTTGCAAAAAATCCACTTTTTCGGAACGCCGAAATTTTTCATGACTTTAGACAAATTTAAATAAACAAAAGAAACCCTTTAAAAACGAAATGAAATTAAATCCAAAAAAAATCCACTTAAAAACGAAGAACCACCCACACTCACTGCTCCTTATTTTAATAATCCATATTTTTTTTGAAAACTTTAAAAACGCTCACTACGAGCTATCGGTTGATACTCATTGACCCCGACGGTATCTCGACATCTGCGATCGCATCGGTGGACTTGGTTGTGTAATCATTGCTTCAATTTTTGTTTTTATTCTTCCACCACTTTCTTTTAATGACCAATTCCTCCAGCTTCTCCCCTCCCACACCCTCTCGTCCCTCTCCACTTACCACTCCCACTTCACTCCTCCACAATTTTTCAAGAAAGAATCGTTTATTTCAATTTCAAAATGGCATTTGATAAGAATTCAATATATTTATGAGAAGCAGAAAAACGCAAACAAAGAAAAGAAGAAAGGGAAAAGAGAGTGAGAGAGGGAGGGAGGGAGGGGGAGAAATAAATAAGAAAAAAACCAACCCCATCAATTAAAAAACCCATCATAAAATCCCACAAAAAAAAAGAAAAAGAAATGAAACGAAATGTTGCTGAAGTGAAGCTTTTAGTGGTGCCAGAAAATAAAAAAAATGGTTTGAAAACCAGGCTCACTGAAAAAACACTCCCTTCTTTCCAATATTACAAAAAATGTCAGATCAATAATTTTTTTTTTTTTTCTCTACGGTTTCCTTTTAACGAAACCAGCAGGGTGGGTTGCCATGAAAGAGAAAAACAACCACACAATAATTATTGAAAAAAAAAAGATGGTCGTTGGTCGTTGCTTCTGGTGAGCAAATGTAGTACAGTTTGGTTGTTGTTGTTGTTTTTTTTTTGTTCCAAAGGGTAGTTAGTATATCATGATAAAGTAGAAAACACAGTAAATAAACGCGGAATTTATACCGAAAGGCATTTAGTATATAAATAGCATATAAATATGATGCATTCTGCTATCATTTACCTAAGAATGCATTACGCAAAGGCATTCATTACAATAAGCCGCCAAAAACCTCCAACAGATTCTTATTCTTTGAGAGAAATGACCCAACATTGGTCATTTTTGTGGACTAAATACTAGAAGCAATCAAAAAGTTTTCGAAGAGTGTGAACACATTCTTGCAACAATACAGAATGCAGTAAAAAGTGATGTGAAGAATTCTTAATGAAGATTCTTAATCTATCATTTACAAAAGCATTGATTCAGAAATAGATTGATGCTATTACTTTTGTATTTAAATAAAAAAGTATAAGTGACATACTTTAAAAAAATACTCATAAAATTCATAAAGGATTGAGAAGTATTGAAATCTTCAATTCTCTTTTTACTTTTTCTCTTTCGTGTCAAATATAAATCTATAATTTCATGAAGCATTATTTAATTGTTTCTGGCAGTTCATTGCATTATTTTTAACGTCGGGTTGTTATCGTTTTGAGGAGGTTTAATTATTGGATTGTTGTTGTTGTTGTCGTTGCCATTGTTAGTACATATTTCAGTTTCCTCTACTTTTTTCTTCTTCTTTCTGTAATAATGATAACAACAACAACAACGACGGAAAACTATACAGCAATCATTTTGATTGGAATCGCGGCCGCATCGCCATCGACAATAAATTCATGTTAATTGAGTTCAGCCATTATTCCTCAGCGCCGTTGTTGGTCATAATACAACTACACCAACACTAACAACACTTACAACTACTTACACAAAATACCGCATTCTTAATTACGTCAAAACGAAGTAAAACAAAATGCTGTAGTTGTTGTTGTTGTTATTATAGTTACAATTTATCACTATAGCGATTGTTGTTGGTGTTCTACTGGGCGCTCTTATGGCTCGTAATGCGGTTGTTTTATTGTTTTTTTTAAGGTATTCACATACCGACATAAAAGAGGGCGCACCCTGTATAAACGATGAAAATACATAGCTTTAGAAAAATTTATAATAATAAATAAAAATAAATATTAAAACAGGGTCTTTAAAGGGTCGTTCAACAAGAGGTGTCATTATAATTTCGCATCATTTTGAAACTACGTACGTACGTATCAACGTTCAAGGGTCAATTCAATTGCGTAGCGTTTGAAATGACTTTCGCAAAATGAACAAAATTTTTTTTTTCCTTCATGTTATCAACAAAATGGCGGCGCATAGTGCGATCCATGCTAAAGATGGTGGCGTATGGCGGCATGCCATGAAGGAACGAACGCTTTCGTAACCATTGACAACAATTCAGAAATTGTTGTACTATTTTTGAGAATTTTTTCATTGTTTTGTTTGTATTTGTTGGTTTGTTTTTTCTGTCCACTTTTGCTTTAAGAAAAGAACATGAATTTATAACAACTCGTAGACGCACTCTAGCGCTCTTTATTTCATACGAACACTCGTTGTTTTTTTAGTGTGTGACTGTCCGTCATTCTCGTTTTTTGTAATCAGTTCGTTGTTTTTTTTTCGCTGATATCCATCGCTGCTGTAGTGCAGTCGCTTTCCTTTCGTTGTAGGCCGCGTCGTCATCGTCGCCGTCGCCTTCGTCATCGTCGAGTGGTTCGTTTCCTTTTGGCATATTTTGCTTTTTGACAGACTTGTCAACAAAGTCCCACTGAAATGTCAATCAAAAGACAGCCATTTTGTATTATTAATAACGCTTCTGAGGAATGTACTCGTTAATAATTTATAATGGCTTTTGATATTGGCTCAAACGGTGGCTGGTACTCTTTTGTTCATTTTCAAAAATAGACGCATAGAAGAAGTGTTGGGCCAGCGACAACGAGAAACACAACAACAATAATAAAAAACAAAAATAATACGATAATAAATCAGCACAATATAAAATATCACTCTCATGAAGTTATGAAATATGGAAAAGGTACTTATTTTTTTGATTTTCTTATTTTTCGATAAATATTTTATTTATTTATTTCTCTTGAAAAAAATTGACGTTCATTCGATCATGATTTCTCTCATTCACAACAAAACACTTCAGTTTTAGTATAAAATAAAAAAGAAAAAAAAAGGAAAGAAGTAAAAAAAGTCTATATAAAAAAACCATTAACACTTCAGCCATTGCAGCTCTACACAAAGTGTATAAATTCAGTAAAAGATCTCGAATTTGATAAAAATTAAGTGTTTAATTTTTTTTTTTTTTAATTATATTGTTTTAATTTTACCTTTAATTTCTGATTTTTTTTTTTTGTTTTTGCTTAGCAACCAACCCAATATTCAATTTATTGCTGCAATACTTTTTATTATAAATTTTTATTTCTCTAGAAATGTGTTTATTTTATTATTAATTTTTTTAATTTTATCAACATAATCAATATGTTTTTCAATCGATTTAATCAACATGATCAATGTGTTTTGCATAAAATGAAAAACGATCATTTTTATTTCCGAAAATTATGAAAAGAATCTAGGTTTTTTCCGAGATGATGATCATCATTGGCCTGAAAAATTTTTCTTTAATTTTTTGATCAGCATGATCAGTTTTTTTTTTATGGCATGATCAGTTTTTCTCTTATGGTGGATCGATATCTCTCTTTGACTTCATCCACGTGCTCAATATCTTTCACATTCAAGGATATGACTAATAAAATATCATTGCTTTAAAGCTAATCCTTACTAATCCTTACTAATAAATAAAAAATATTTAGATTTCATCAATTTCACAAGTCTTCGATTTTATCAACGTCATAAAAAAAGCGCCTTGTTTTTACAAGATCTACGTGATCTTATGTTTCCAACTTTTTTTTTAGATTTCATCAACATGATAAATGTATATACGTTAGTATACTATTCTTTTGCAATATCATCGATACACTTTTTTCAATTTTACCAATCAATCAATGATCGATATGTTTCCTTTAGAAATCATCAACATGATCAATACAAATCTTGATGAACATGATTTTCATTCCGTTTTACTGTTGTCTATTCCTTCTTATTTTTGTACTTCTTCTATTTATACCTCTTCTTTTTCTTCTTCTTCTTTTCGTCAGACCCTTTAAACTTCGCATTATTCTCATAAATTTTCACAATTGATTGATATTTTATCCACTGTTTGGTCGCAACGCCGATTTTCAACTGGCTTCAATGGCTTTTTTATAAATTCTTAGCGTTATATTTTTCGATGATGGAAAATAGTCTGAAAGTATCAAATAAAATCTTACCACTGATACCGATACTTCCTATCAATTGTACGATTCTTTGCTATCGCACGGACAATACGGCGGCAATACTAGCAACAAACCATTAAAAAACCATATGTACCTACCTATCTGACACCTACAATATATAGTACGAGTATAGTACATATAGTATAGGTATATACGATATAGCATATCGAATATCTGAGGAATAGATAATGGCCTTTAGATAAGTTAAGGTATCACTGAAAAGATTTGGTCGCGTATCATGATAAAAAATATGAGAAATACTCACAGCGCCTGATATAAAGGCTGCGAAATATTGAATGAATTAAATTGTCGAGACTGTTGTTGAGTGAATAAGAAAGATACTCTTTTGACTTTTTTGATGGTAAATGGTAAAGTTTTTAAAGATTTTCAAAGTGTTTTCTGATTGAGTCAATATTGCGATATCAGCAATAAATCAATTGACAGTGATTGCCAAAAATTAAAGCAAATGCCAAAAACTAACCATTTTCAATATAAACTCGTAAAGTCTTAAAGAACTTTTTGTATGAATAAGCATGTAGGGATTTTTCATGATGATTTGCCAGACTATACTGAACATAAATAACAACAAGAGCAGTCAAAGGATAGCTTGTATTGAAAGTTGTCCCTATCGAAAGTTCTATCTAAGCTAAAAAAACAGCCTCTATTATATATATACAAGAATTATATAGCAATTATCGTCTGATCAGTTAATCTTTTAGGTCGTCCTTTGAAATTGTAATCACCCACGTTTTATACATAATTTTTAAAAATTATTATTTTTAAAATAATACAGACTTAATATGGAATATACCGAATTTCGTATGGGTTTTCTTATAAACGCATTTAGGCACAACTTTCGGGAAGGAACATCGAGAGGAGTGTGTGAGGAGAAAAAGGCTCGTTAAGATATCAAAAGTAGTATCAAAAGCAGTATCAGAATTAGTATCAGAAGCGGTATCAGTGTCAGTATCAGTAGCCGTCCCATATCAGTATCCCGTATCAGTAACAGTATCCCGTATCAGTATCCCGTATCGGTATCAGTATCAGTATCCCGTATCAGTTTTAGTATCCGTATCTGAATGTAACCAACCAAGCAGGCCACACAGTGTTGAACTGATAATAATGTTGCCAGATAATGGAAAGCGATAATAATTTGAATTTTTCACTTTTAGTTCCTTTTTAGGTTTTTTTTGTTTTTTTTAATATTTTGTATTTGTATTTTTCTTTAATAATCTAATCGGACAAGTTTGGAGCTCGGAGTTTGTATTCTGAATGTGCTGTAACTTATTGCTCTTTCGGTATTTCTTGAAATCAGTTCATTAGATATAAAGGAACCGTGCAGTTATACTCATTTCGCAGGACGAATGTAAAAGTCAGTAAAGTCCTACTCAGAGCAGAGAAAATTTCATGCTAAAATATTTCACAATTGAAAAGTTATATCCACGTTGCGGATGACTCATTGTTCATCATTCGATAGCGGTCCACCTAAATCGTAAGTCTCTAAAAGATACGTTAAATATGTACTTACAAAGGACCCAAAAGTCATGTTTGAAATGAAAATAAGTGATTACGAAAGAATGCGTGTAAGTGTCACAATATCTCATTAACTACAGTTCGGCAGCAGTTACTATAGATATTGTGTCTTAATGTGTCTGGTGCTCTTAAGATTTCGATAATCTTGATAAGTTTGATTAAAGCGAACTGTTTAAGAAAGCAAATTGGAAAAGTGTTCGGATTGAATTGTGATAAAATTTCAGCGTCATTATCGCGCTCTCAGTAGAATTCAAAGCAGTATCATAATCTATAATACGTCACCACCATCTAATATCAACGAATTCAATACAAATTGAATTGAAAAATGTAATGGAATAAAACCTGTCATGTTTTCGAAGAGCTAAAAATTCATCATCATAACATCTATTTAATAAAATATTAAAAATTCCTATGTGAAAAGTATGTCCAATCTTAAAAAATTAGGGTATGTATGTACGTCAATTTAATTCATAATGGAATTTAGTGTACCCAAGTTCATTCATTCATATTATTATTAAATTAAATAAATATCATAAGAACGATTTAGTATAGAATTATTATTAACTAACAAATTCACTAATTCAGAAATTTACTAACAAAATCAGTAATGATTTTTTACTCATTACTGAGTTCATTACCAAATTCTTTTTTAAATTCATTACCGATTTCATAATTGAGAATTGATTAATCCAATATGAACCAAATTAGAGCATTGACTATTCTTTATGAATTAAATTCACCATAGCGTGGATTATAATTAATAGTAAAATTTGTTCATTACTAAATTTATTCTTTAATATGTATATAACTTTTTTCATTATTGTATTCATTGATTCATTATAAAAATTTTTGTTCATTACTTGATACATTATTGGTTTCTCTACCATATCAATTTGTATCTAATCAATACTTATTAATATCATTACAAACTTCATTATGAAATTCATCATTGATTTCATTAAAGTAATGTTTTCAATATAAATATTGCAAGGTACCGTAGTATTAATTATTCAGTCAATTATTGATTAAATTTTGCTAAACTCATGCTTGAGTTCATTTAAGAATTTGTCATTAATTCAGTTTTTCTTGATTTTGGTATTGAATTCATTATTACGTTTATCGGAGAGTTTATTCTTGATCTCGGTATTAAAATCATCATTGAGTTTTTTATTTAATCCATTATTGATCTAATAACTGGATCTATTAGTGACTTCTTCATGTGAAGTCTCTGTTAATTTTAGAATACTCTGTTAACTTTTGCATCATTATTCCGTTAGGATACAATTCAAACAACTCTTGGTAATATTTAAAAATTATGCATTTATTTCATCATCATTTTCACGATTTCATCTCTCCTGATGTTCATCATAACCATTTTTATGGTTATTATTTTTCAATGGTTGCGATGGTTTGCGGGACAAGCAAACGGTAAATGATTGAAACGACCGAAGTGACAAATAACAGGGCTTATCAGTCATTGAAAGTAGTTAGAAGAAGAAGAAGAAGAGAAAGCGAAAGGTGCCCAAGTCTAAGATAAGACTATAGAGTGAAAAAATTCTAAGGGAACAAAGTTTAGGTCACTAAAAGAAAATAGTAAATCCTTGAAGTTATACTTTTTCGTCAGCTATTTTCTTTTCATCCATTCTTTGTATTTTTCCGCAATTAATAATACGCATTTTATGGGAATAATATAAATTTCTTTTTTAAATAATATTTCGATTTTTGCGGCAATCATAATTTTAAAAAAAATTAATATAAAAGGCAAAAAATTCTGCCTTGAATTTTGAACGTATATATTTAATTGTTGAAAATTTCCATTTTGCACTAACAAAAAATCAATCAATAAAAAGACTCAGATTAAAAATTTCATATTAAAATTTATTTTTGAGATTAAAAACAGTTTTTTATTTGAAAGAACTTATCAAATTGAGTTTCGTTAAATGATCGATATCTTCAGACGTGGTAGAAATATGAAAAATAATACCAAAAACAAAAATAGCCAAAACAGTTGAAATCTTTCAAGGTCAAAGAAATATATTGTACATAAAGGACTTAACAATTTTTTATTATTTCTTGTATAAAATTAGAAAAAGTAAATGATTTTTTGGCTGATGTTATCGTATATAACTCATTAATTTCTAGGCGTTTTTTTTGAAATTTAGAAAATTAAAGAACTGTCTTAAGTACTTTCAAACAGTCTTTAAAGTAAGTAATCTTTTCTTCTGAAATATTATATCTTGCGATTGTTATTATTTTCCAACAAAATTTTACAGATAAAAATTTCTTAGCTTGGTAAGGTTTTTTTTTTAAATTGATCTTATTCGAAAGCGTATAACTTCGACAATTTTGTATAAATTTTTAATGTTTCAAATCTATCATGAGTTCGCAATTTCGGCTTTAACGAGACGAACAAATTAATAAAAATCAGTTTAGAAGTTACAAAGTTACGGCCATTATTGTCATTATTGTAATGAAAGATACTAAAATTTCAATTGCATCCAGTTTCTCGAGATTTCTTTCTACCCATAAAAAATGTAAAATTCAACTTTTCAGTTTTAAAATGAAAAAAATAATAAATGAAGAAAATATAGTTTTCTAGTATTTAAACTTTTCTAGGATAAAAAAGCATCACTTTTGAGCTGACGGAAAATTTTTTGCAATTTTTAAGATTGAAAAAAATTCAACACGTTGATAGAAATTTTTAACTTTCAAAAAAGTCAACTTTTATATGGAAAATTTTGTATATACATACATACGAGTATATTATAAAAATATTCCCCAAGATTAAAAAATTTATTTAAAAGTTTAAAATTTATATTTTTAAAAGTTGAAAATTTCTATTATTAAAATTTGAAAATTTGAAAATTTTAAATTTTCATTTTTAAATTTTAATTTTTAAAAAAAATGAAAAAATAAAAATGGTGACAATTAAAAAATTACGTAAAATTTACTATGACACCAATATTTGTAAGACCTATATTTTAAATCATAATATAAAAATCTGATAAAAAAAAAATAATGATGATCGCCACCATATCAACGATGTTGGTGATTTTCTAACTCTTCATAAAATGACACGACTATTGCGTAAATAGTCTTCGGCAGCTTCGAGCTGTCGCCTCTAAACGTCGGAATGAACGCCTCTAAACGTCGGAATGTAAACGTTGCTCGTTGTTACGGTTGTTTATTATGGTTGTTGTTGTTGTTGTCCTCCTTTTTTAACCACCAACCTTCTAACTGTTGGTATAATATTTCATTTTATATGAACATTTCATAGAGACTCAATCATTATGATTGTGTTTACAGAGTGAGTGAGTCCAGAGCTACAAACGCGCTTACTTTACTTTGTTGTATTTTGTTTCCCCCGCCCCCGCCCCCTCTTCTTCTTCTTCACCATCATCTGCCCGCAATATAACACATAAATATACTAATAAAAAGAGGAAGGAGAAAAACAAACGGCAAAACGAATAATTTTTCTTATCTTATCTCGATACTGAGTTCAGTAAATATTGGTTAATGTTAATAAAAATAAGCGACAGCAATCACCGACAGCGCAGTGTACAAATTTCCAACAAAAATGAGCAAGAAAAATAAGAAGAAGAAGAGTACACTCGTTCGTCCGTTTGGGTTGACGTTAGTTTAAGCTTATGCACAAAAAAACCAAAAAAACAACTACAAAATAAACACCATATTAAATTATAAATTAAGGCGAAGAAGATGAAGAAAAAAAAATCTAAGAAAAAAACTACAAAAATAACTAACAAAAAGGTTAAAATTCAATGTATACTAACAGGCTAAACGTTATACAAATGTTTACCTAATTATTTAGCACGCTATTATTTAATTAATTTTAATAAGAATTGCGCCAGGTGCTTTGACAGAAGGACATGATTTATTAGAGAGAGAGAGAGAGAAAGATGGAACGTTGGGGGAACAAAAAGAGACAAAAGACTTGTATGTCAATGTATGCATGCATTATAAATATGTATGCGTATGTTTTCATAACGCCAAGAAGCACCGAAATTTTTCTTAAACGCTTCCTTTTTTCAGTCTTAATACGACGAATCCTTGAGCTTAATTGAGATAACATTTAAAACATTTCAAAAAAAGGTTGTACTCTCCACGAGTACCTATGTATAATTTGGTTTCGAAAAACGTGGAGTAATATTTTATAATTTTTATAATTTTTTTGATTATAAATTTTAAAATAAAAAGCGTCAGAAACTCAATATCATATCTCCGCGGTACGAAATAGATCGCGCGTTCAAAAAGCAACATTTTAATAATGTTATATTTTCCGATTAATTCAAATTTTTGTCTTATTGGTTCTTTCAATATAATTTTTTTTCAATATAAAAAAAACCTAAGTAATATTTTTCTTATTTTTTATTATTTCACTTTTCATTATTTTCATTTTTTTCGTCTTATTACTCGCTTTAACGAACTAATAAGTTTCTATTACATAAAATTTCGATGGTTCTAATAAATAATATTCTACTTATTATTTCTATATTTAGCCACTAACACTATTCGTTTTTTTTAAACGCAGCTATATTAAGCCAATTGCTGAACCCATCTCTTGTTCCGAGCTCTGTTACAATCCACAAAATCCTTAAGTTGTTACACAAACCATTCACGACAAACCTAAACAAATCAATGAAACTTCGAAAAATTTCTTGTCTACTTAGTTACGGCACGAACCATCAGCGAATACAATCCAGAAACGCTGTTTACTCATAAAATCCATTACTGTGGAATGAACGAGTATAAATGAGGGCAAATTTTTGTGTTGTTTTCTTTTATCCAATTCGTTATCGCTTTGTAAAGAAAGATTCTATATTTTTAATTATCATTATTTTCATCATTATTTTCATTAGTTACTATATCAGTTATTATTATTCAGCATGTCAGCATTTCAGCATTGAAACTTCTTTTTATATAAAACTATAAACTCATTTTATATTATAGTTATTTATAGATTATTAACTATACTTTTTGCATTAATTATTCAATAAATCTATTAATAAACGTGAATTAGTATTATTTGTAATTCCTAATGAAATATAGTTAGTTCATTAATCATTTATCATTCATTATTATTAACCCTTTATGTTTAGTTTAATATTGTTTAAATTAATGAAATTTAAACAATCAATTGAGTTAATATTGGTTTAAATTTGAATTATTTTGTTATTTTTAAATTTTAGCAATTAATTTTTATTATTATTGTAATTTATTAAACCTTCATTAATTTATTTTAACGCATTTAAAACGCAGTAGCATTCATATTTTTCACTAAATATCACTAAACTTTTTTATTTGTTACTCATTATACGCATTCATTAAATATTTCATATGTATAGTCATCGTTCATTATATCATTTCATGAAATATTCAGAATATACATTTTATCGTTCAACCTCTTGAATCATAAATGAATAGACTTTATAGACTTTAAATTATTGCTCAACTCATAATTTATAAGAATAATTATTAAAATTTCAAATTTGTTAATTTTTATTCTATTCCTTCTTTTTATAAAAATTTCGTATAACGATAAAGTATGCAATATTTAACATTCAGTATGCATATTTTTTTATATAGAATTGAATAAAATTTCTTAAAAATATACTTAAAATATACACTATAGCTAATAAAATAAACCGTTAACAAAAAATAAACAAAATTGATGTAACAATAAATGAATTTATTAATTTTAATGAATTTATTAAAAAATTCATTTACCCCGAAAACATTAAGAAATAAGAATCTTATAACTATTAAAAAAATTTCAAATTTTTCTGTTGTTCTTTCTTTTTGTTTAAAATAATTTTTCATCTTGCTTTTGTAACACTAAAATAATTTCTCTTAGAAAAGTGTAAACATGTTTTTAAAAATCTCATGAAAAAAATATCATTTATTGGCTAAGAAAAGTGAGGAAATTTTAAAGAGCAACGAGAAAGAGATGATGGAGTGAGGGAGAGAGAGAGAGAGAGAGAGAGAGAAAGAGAGTAAAAAGGTAATATAACAAAATTTTGAAACTTTAAATAAAAATTTAAAAAAATTGAAAATGACTTGATTTCATTTTTTATTAACAGAAAAATGACGGTCGAATTATTTATAAAAATTAATAAAACAAGAAAATATATTTTAAAGTTATAAATGTTAAAAATGTTGCTTAAATAATAACAATATTTATCATTTTTTTAGAGCATAAAAGTACAATAAAAGACATGACCACCTTTTATTGTTTCGCTGAGATTCGAATTTAAAATAAATACATTGTTATTATTCAAATTGAACATTTTTTTCTTAAAACTTAATGCGTAAATAAATTGAAAATAAAAATAAATTCAAAATTAAAAAAAAGGGAAAATTTCAAAATGTTAGGAATTTTATAAAAAAGCTTTTTTTACATTTACAAAAATTTACAAAAAAAAAGAAAAAGAAAAGATAATGCAAAAAAGTTCGTTGTAAAAAATATATTCAATAAATTTTTTCTGATCTTTCGAAAATGTTTATCCAAATTTCGAATATCATTCGAGTACGCAAAAGATTGAAAGTTTTTTGCATTAACATTGAGCAATTGAACAGAAAAATGTTTGAGAAAAATGTATTAATTTATTATTAATTTATCTTAGTTAAAGCGAAATAAAAAAGGCTTATAGAAAATAGATTATTATTTTTTGTTTACAAACTAAAAATATTTGACTTTTCCGACTTTCGTATATTCTGGCTTTTTTGTTAGTGTAATAACCAATATTATTCTAATATGGAATTTAAATTTTTTTATTTTTGTTTTTGTTTTTTTTTTTTTTTTTGTGTTGATTTTTTTTTTTTTTTTTTTTTTTGATTGTATGCTCTTAAAATATAGGGCGTTTTTTAAATAAAAGGGATTAAAGACATTAAATTAATTTTAAAAATAATTTGAGTGAATTTCATTAAATTTTCGTTTTTATTGCAATGAATTTTTTTTTAAAAATAGAGAGACAGTTCAAAAGAAAATATTTGAAGCTTTTAGAAAACTATTCTTACTTTTTTTCGCTTTTTCCTTTAGTTTTAATCATTTTTATTGTAAGAATTACTTAAAATAATTTATCTTTGGTTTTTTGATAAAAAATATTTAACTTTTTCCAGCGCATTCTTTTATCAAAGGCAGTTTTTTCGGCCGCGCCCACATTTCCATGACCACGCCCATGACCACGCCTACTCTCACTCCATTTTCACCACCGTCTCACGGTCGAACTTGCGCTCAAACTCTTGTAAGTGTTGTTGGGCCACGGCGTGCAGCTGGAAAACATGTTGTTGTTGTTGTTGTTGTTGTTGTTGTTGCTGCTGCTGATGGTAATGATGGTCGTAATCATCTTCCAGTGATGGACTGCGACTCATAGAGACCGTATGCTGCTGCAGCAAATGTTGTTGACGTTGATGCAGATGCTGCTGGTGTTGTTGGTGTTGTTGTTGTTGTTGCAATTGCTCGACTTTGATGCTTATTGTAGGATCCACACCCTCCACGCCCTCCACGCCCATCACGCCCAACTCATTGTAGCTGGAATATGTTGGCGACTGATCTGGACTGCAGCTAGATAAGATCGTGTGTTGCTGGCCATGTTGCAGCAACGGATGTTGTTGCTGGAGTTGGTGTTGTTGCAAGTGAGAGCCTGGCATTGTTGTTGTTGTTGCTGTTGTGGTCAGCGTGTTTGTTATCAGCGTCGTCGGCGACGTTGGCGACGGCATCAATTGAATAAGTTGCAAGGCAAGCGCTTGCTGCTGCTGCTGCTGCTGCTGCTGCTGCTGCTCTTGGTGGTGGTGTTGTTGTTGCTGTTGATGAGTTTGTAGATATTTCTGCATGAATTTTATATTGTTGTTGTTGTTGTTGTTGTTGCCACTGTTATCATTGTTGTTGTTGTTGTTGTTGTTGTTGTTATGGTGGTATGAGGTGTTAGTGTTGTTGTTGTTGTTGTTGTTGATGCTATTGTTACTGTTGTTATTGCTGCCATTAGTGCCGTTGTTGTTGTTGTTGTTGTTGTTGTTGCTTATTAATTGATGATGATGATGATGATGCTGATGATGATTATGTGTTGGCGAATCGGATGACAACATTAGCGGTGACCCATAATGCATTGGTGATAATGGTTGAAAATCTTGCAATGGCGATGATCCATCACCGCTTAGATTAGAATGATGACGGTGTGCCCGTTGTTGTTGTTGTTGTTGTTGTTGCTGTTGCTGCTGGTGCTGCTGCTGCTGATGCTGTTGCAAAAGTAGCGGTGACGACGGCACTGTTGGATCGGCGATCAGTGTTGATGACAGTAACGGTGTTGGCGATGGTATACTGTTCGTTGGTGAGCTTGCTGCCGATTGCGTCAGTGATGAATTCTGTTGCAATTGTTGGTGCTTTTGCTTGGACTGTTGTTGTTGTTGTTGTTGTTGCTGCTGCTTTTGCAAGTTATTAGTCAACTCTTTTAACTCTACCCAAAGCCGCGAAACAAAGCAAAGCAAAAGAAAGCAATTTGATAATGGTGATGATGATGAATACGATGATGTTGATGATGATGTTGATGATGATGATGATGGGGATAAGGACGAGATGACGACACCAACAATGAAGCAATTGACGAAATGATGCATTTGACGAAATGCGATGATGATAACGTTGACGAGATGGCAACGATGATGATGATAATGACAGCCACAGCGATGATTATGACGATGACGATGACGATGACGATGACGATGACGATGACGATGACGATGACGATGACGATGACGATGACGATGACGATGACGATGACGATGACGATGACGATGACGATGACGATGACGATGATGATGACAATGACGATGACGATGCCCATGAAAGTAATTATAATAATACATTGTTATTGATTTTAGAGATTATTACAGAAAATAATAATGATAACGATAGGAATGTTCAGAGTAACAATGATCATTACGACAATGAAGATTAAGGCAATGTTATCCGCGATGATCATAGTGATAATGATGATTGTGAGAGCGAGAAGGAGAGTGAGGCACGCACAGCATTGTTAAGAATGATGATGAGGTTTTTAAAGCGGGCCGATAATGATGCAAAAGGCGATAAAAAAAAATAGAGAGAAAACGAGAGAGTGAGAGAGAGAGAGAGAGAGAGAGAGTGAGAGGAAGAGAGAGAGAGAGACAAAGTGAAACAAAAAGATTAGCATGCGTTAATAATAGTGATGCTCACGAGATCACGTGATCGAGAGACAAGTTTTTAGCCGAGACCATAAACGATCTAATGTCTCAGGTACGATCTTGCCTCAGCTACGATCTTGTCTCAGTCGAGACGAGACAGATTCTTACCAGTACCAGAAACCCAAGACCATCCGGCGAGACGCAAAACTCGCAGAACTTTAAACAGACTACGAGAAACCGAGGCCAGATCGCGCGGAAACGAGACAGAACTCTTTAGTTGAGCCAAGAGTTGACAAACGGGACGATCTACGCCAAGACGAACAGACAGACCAGACCAGACGAGATCGAGATCGAGAGACAGGCATGTTTTACTCGAGACGAGACGGCTCTAATCTCGCTCTAACTAAATCTCGTGGGCAACGCTAGTTGTTAAGGATTAAGGATTATTGTTGCTGTTGTTGTTCTAGTCGTTGTTGTTGTTGTTGTTCTAGTCGTTGTTGTTGTTGTTGTTGTTGTTCTGTTTGCAAAAAACTTACCTATTTTTGAGTCAGGGAGAAGTAAAGATGCCGAATTGTGGTTGTTGCTGCTGTTGTTATTGTTGTTGTTGTTGTTGTTGCTGTTGCTATTATTTTGGCCAGCGCTGCTATGGTTTTTCGAATTTTTATTCGACTTTTCCGCTTTACCACCGCGCGGTTTCCGCTTGCGCGTCTAAATGAAAAATAAAATAAGATATTAAAAATAATTATTTTATCAAATAATATACTTCAACACTATTTATTGTACTATAATAATTTGTAATTTAAAAAAAAAAAAAAATTATGTTTCAATTTTTTTAAAGATTTTTTTCGGTGCCAAAACCTCAAAATTGCGCTCTTGCGGCTCCATCAAGACACTCTTTTCAAATGCGCTGAAGCCGAAAATCGAAAGAATTAGCTCGTAAGTCCTTCAACGAGAAAAAGAGGTGCGCGATGGGAGGGGCTCCACTTTACCTGAATAGTCTCCTTTTTCATGGTCAGCGGACGATTGACGTGGTGCAGCTTGAAATAAAGGCCGCACGCGTTGCACACGGGCTCTCCGTTCGGATTTCGACGCCACAGCGACGTAGTCTTGGTCGTACAGTTTGAGCAGGAGAGGTCTCCACGACGAGAAGCGCTCTATAAAAAGTGAAAGAGGTAACGCCCGGGTACAGGAAAGGCAAGAAAAAAAAAGTTATAGTAGGAAAAACAGTAAATTTTTAGAAAAAACGCAACAGAAGTAAGAAAATTTTGAGCCGCAAAAGGGTATGCGTTAAGAATATATCAACCAGTCCACCCCGCGCCCCACGAAAATCATCATTTTACAACGATTTTCAAAGGAATGTTAATATTTTTTGTGTGTGTAAATTTTCTTACTTCTGCTTGAATTAAACAACAACAAAAAAAAATACCAATTTTTTAAAGAACAAAATTTTTGAATTATTTTTACACTTTTTTTTGAAAACAAATTTTTATTTTTTTTTTTTTAATAATTGATTTATTATATATATTTTAATTTTTTTTTTTTTTTGTTGTCTCTGTGTATGCTTCAGCTGAACCTACCAGACGTCGCGAACTTGAACGACTAACGTGCTCCTCGGTAGATGCCGTGACGACTGTTCGACTGGGCGCACTGAACGGATTGTAGCTCTTATAGAAATCGGCGCTTGACTCAGCGGCCACTGCAATAATTAATTTAATTGTAATGTAATTGTTGGCGAAACTAGCATTTTTTGTTTTTATGTAAATATTAATTTTAAAACTAATTTTTAACAAATAAAATTCATTATTTTTCTGGCTGTAATTGTTCTTCTTCTTCTCCTTCTTCTTCTTCTTTTAATACTTCTTTTTCTCATCTTAATGAAAAAGTATAAGTTTCTTCTCTTCATATTTAACTACAGAGTTAACAGCGAGCGAGCGAGTTTACAGCGAACGAGCGAACGAGCGAACAAACGAACGAGCGAGTCAGTGCGCAAGCGAACGAACGAGCGAGCCAGCGGGCGCAAGCGAACGAGCAAGCGAGCATGCGAACAAACGAGCCAGCGCGCAAGCAAACATGCCAACAAACGAGCGAGCGAGCGAGAATGTCAACGAATAAGCCAGAAAACAAAAAAGCGAGTTCTGCAAATATTTTCATAATTCGTTAGAATGAGTTTATGTTATCTTTAATCTAATGAAAAATAAGATATCAAAAGCAAAATAAAGTAAAAGTTAAGGTAGAAAAACCTTTATGAATAAATAAATAAATTCAATTAATTTCGTTTTTCAAATAATTCGCTTTTAACGTTTTTCATTAATGCTGGCTTTAAAAAAAAAGAAAACGAGCGTGTAGAGCGCGAGCAGCGGATTTCTATAAAGAATATTTATTTTCATATAAATATATATTTCTTATACTAATTGCAATGTTATTAAATTTTTTTTTTTTCAAATTTCAAAAATTTTGTTCCTTTTTTTGGTTTTTTTTTTTTTTTTTTTTTGTTGCTGTTCTGTTGCAACAGCTAAGTTGATGGTGCGTGATAGAAAATTATTAAATATGAAAAAAAAAAATAGAAAGTGTTTTTCTTTTTACCAATCTGCGAGGTTGCTTTATTAGTGGCCGATTCATTCCGTTCATTTTATGATAAAGACCGCACGCGTTGCACAAATAATGTCCGGTATTATCTCGGCGCCAGAGTGGCGTGGAAATCGCTCCGCAATTGACACATTCTCGCCCATCAGTGTAAAAATCGGCATCGAAAAATGCTTGCAATGACAATGACAAAGTTAAACATTGGTTTGTACACAGAGAGACAGAGAGAGAGAGGGAGAGAGAGAGTGAAAAAAATTAGAGAGAGAAAGACAGTGTGTGTGTGTGTGTGTGTTAGAGGGAGACTGATTTTTGGGATTTTAAAAATGTTCTCAATTCAGTGAGAATGTTTAATTTTGTCTACTAGTGTAATTAAAAAAATTTTTTTTTATTTTATATTTTTTCATTATTTTCGAAATTTCTTTGTACTACTTTTGTGTATGCGAGCGTGTACGAATGTGTTTCATTTGACCAAAAATGACAAAATTTGTTTCTTTATTATTAACATTTATTGTCATTTGGGACCAACAACAACAATTTTTTTGCCTATCATTTTGTCAATGAAATTCACTCTCTTTTTATATACGAAAAAAATTTAGCGAAAATTAATTGAATTTATTATAATTTGACACTTAATTCTAGTTAAGTTAAAATATTTTTGCTTACATATTATGTATATACATTTTTGAAAATAAATTCTAAAAAAAAAACATTGAAATAAATACAAAAAATTTATAAAACTCAATTAATGTTGTTTATTCTTTTTTTTTATAAGTTTTCAGTGGCTGGCTCGAGCGAGTTTAGTCGATATTGTTCTTGAATCTCGTTTCGTTCTCGCCAAGGATGCGTTATAAAATCGAGGAAAGTATGAGGAATGGCCTTGTCTCGTGCGCTCAACTCGTTATACGCATACTCGTGTAAACAAACTACTCGTTAAGCGCTCGATTCGTGTATACAAGCTACTCGCTCCGAGTGTTTCTTGCCCTTCAATAAATTTTTCTTCAAAAATTTAAGGAAATTTTTTTCAATTCTGATAAACTGATATATGCCGTCTGTTTGTGTTTAAAATAAAATTACATGACGCGATACATTACATGCAGTTTTCGAGATATCATATCGTTAGTCATAATTTGCAAAAATGTCACCGTGTTTCATAAGGTTTTATGCTACGTTGTTACATAACGACGTACTCTTGCTTTGCAAAAATTATGGCACCTCATTATAACAACCGAAAAGTAGACACTATCTCTTCAAAAATTTAAATTGAAAATGCATAAAAATTTAAATATCTTTTTAATTTGATACCAAACTATGACTTTTTGAACAATTTTTTTTTGCAAAGAGCAAAAAACCGCTAATTTTAACAAAAAAATACGACAAAAATACTCGAATTTAATCAAATAAATTTACAAGAAAAACAAGTCGCTTTAAATCTCAAATTGTGTTCAAGAAGTTTATTGAACGCAGCTGAAGAAACAGAGAAAGAGAGAGAGGAAGAGAGACACATTGTTAGCGTATGTTAAAACAATGCGCGCTAACAGAAAAAATGAAAACAAGAAACATTTTCAAATTTATTATTTGCGTATTTACAGCATTTAAGTATAGAAAAAAGAAAACCGAAAGTAGAAGAAGAAAATTAAAGTGAAAACAGAATTTATTTGATTTGAACAAATTGTTTTTGTGCGCAAAGAATAAGAATAAAGCGACAGCATAGTTTGTGCAGGTTACGCAAATATGAAATAACCAGAGGTAACCGCCGCATTAGGCGCAGCCGCAGCCACAGCCGCGCTCGCGGTCGCAGGATGTGGCAAAGAAGTGTTAAAAATTTCCATTTCATATTCGGCAGCTTAAGCGGAGCTGTTCACAGATTGAGGTACCGCAGAACCACAAACACCAAAAGAACACCGAAGAATACTCTCGCGTGTGTGTGTGTGTGTGTGTGTTTATATACACAGAAGTATGAATGTATGTAGCGTGTGTGCATTAGAAATTATTTATTTGAAGGTCAAAAAAGAACGTTGAGAATAAAAATATTAAAGTCGAATAAAATACGAAATATTTAAAAGCAAAAACAAAGCGTTTTACGTGGTCATAAGTTCATGTATGCGTTTGTTGTTGTTGCTGCTGTTATTGTTGCTGTTATAGAGTGGAATGGAGCAATATTTTTATATATTATTTTTTATTTTTATTAAAAAAACAAACATTATTCAACAGAAACTGAAACAGAAACAGAATAAAAAACAAAGAAACTTTTTAAAAAAAGACTTAACATTTATGTTTTATGTTAAGGTACAATCTCTAGAATTATGAACATTTTTTTCTGTAAGTAAGAAAACCTGCTAACGCTTTATAGAGAGCGCTTTTTTTTTAAGGGAAAAACTACAGAAAATCTCAAAAACATTAAAAATATGAAAAGCAATATTAAAAATATGGAAAAACAACTTCAAAAATAATTTTGGCTCAGACTTCATTTTTATTAGTTTAGATTTTTTAATCTAAACTAACTTAACTTCGGCACTTTTCAATGGATTTTCTTGATTTAAAAAGGAATTTGAGGACCAAATTAAAATTTTAAAACAGCAAAAAAAATTATAAAAATTAATTTTAAGGAAATAATGTTATGACTGTTAGAGTAGAAAAAAAAACTGCAAAAAAGTAAAAGCGTGAATGGTTTCTTTTCTATATAGGCAACAAATATTTCTCGTAAAACACTATAGTTTTTTTCTCACAAACAGTTTTTCCCTCAACAAAACTTTCCAAAAAAAAAACATAAATTTTTATGTAAACTTATTTGGCATATAAGATTAAATGTATGGCAACAAACCGATGTTTATAAACGCTTTTTCAAAGAAATTTTTCTTAAAATTATTTCAAGGATTTCTAATGGTGCATTCAAAAAAAATCTGCTTCTTCGAAAACCAAAACCAAAAAAAGAACGAAAACAAACAAAAATCAAAAAATTTAAAATAACCTCGACTGACCCCAAACGAATATTTCTCGTTATCGTCGGCGACTACAAAAACAAAGAACCACGACTTCATAATTTCACAAAAATGCCAACAAGAAAAACCGAATTTCTAAAAGCTCTAGGAAAAATATATTTTTTTAATTATTAAAAATAAATTTTAATTTTAATTATAATTTGAGTATGTACGTAATCATAAAAAACAGAATTTTAAGAAAAAAAGAAACTCACTTGCTGACAACGAAGCCGAGGCGGACAAATGCGCCGATGCGGCTGCCGCGGCCGCCAGACCCACAGCAGTTACCGCACCATTTCCGCCATCCGTGACCGCGCGCCCATTGAGGCTGCGTATAACATTCGTGCTGCTCAGGTTGTTGTTGCTGTGGCTCTGGGTGCCGCTGTTGTTGTTGTTGTTGTTGTTGTTGTTGCTGACCACCGGGCTGGGAGCGTAGCTAATCGCTTCGTAGTGCGCGGCAGGCCAACAACCGTCGTTCTAAGAATGTTGCACAAGAACAGTTGATGAAGGACGAAGGATGGAGAGAGAAATTGTTAACACAAAAAACCACAAAAAAGCTACCACAAGCAAGAGCCTTACGTGTGTGCGATAATTTGTCAACGATGTATAACGCTCGGCGCCGCCAACGCTGGCGCTGCTTACACCCGCAACACCGATGCCGCCATAATTTGAGGCCACAATGCGTTGGAATGCCGGCAATGTGCCGCCGCCGCCGCCGCCGCTGCCGTTCTGGCTCTTGGGCGAGCCGTATTCATCGACCAGGGCCGCTGGACTAATGGAACCTGAGCCGGAATTTTGGCCACTAACGGCGGCCGTTGCTGCAGCCACCGCTGCCGCCGTGGCCGCTGTGTTGGCCGCTATTGCCGTGTGCTGATGTGCCGGCGATGACGCAGACTGCATTCCATACTGCATGTCACCCGCTGCCGATGTCAGCAATGGTCCAGCGTAGACTGAGCTGTGCGTTTGCCAGAGAACAAAGACGAAAGACAAAATGTTAAGATTAGATCGTGTTCTTTTTTCTTCTTTACTAAATAAAGCCATCTTCTAGCGATGGATAGAAATCATATTAAATTTCGATGATAGCATTATGATCTGTGGAATGCATTATAAAGTACGAGTATGTGCAACATTTTTTGTTATCACGGCATTTTTGTCGCTGCAGAAAATAACAGATAACTTTGTGGTGTTGCTGATAATATTTACCTCTGGCAATAGCTTTTGAAAAACATTTTATTGCTGCTGCAGCTCTGCTGAAACATTAGTTTTCAATCTGTAAAGTTATTCTTTCTAAATTTCTTCCAAGTTTAAGAAAAAAACCACGAAAGTCTGCGATTTTTATAACACTTTGTGAAATTTCTATTATACTCTGATGCTCTGAGAACTAGTAAACCATTTTACAGTGAGTCGCACTGTTGCTATTTCCTTAACAGAGGCTTCAAGCATCAGTAATTTATAACTCTATTTCAACAGTAACGCTTTCAAAACATTAATCTGTTTATTATAAAAAAAGCGTGCATTACTTCGAAAGACAGTCAATAATTTAACAGTGAAATAAATTCTTTCTATTTCCTTAACAGAGACTTTCAACAATTTACGAAAATACTTTAACACTGTAACTCTTCCTAAACGCTCTTCTGTTTCTAATAAAACGAAGTTAATGCTGAGAATTAGTAAGCAGGCAGTTCCATTGTTTGTATATCCTTAACAGAGGCTTCAAACATCAGCAATTTATGAAAATATTATGTCACTTTAGAACCTTTTACTGTTTATAACAAAGAGAAGTGATGCTCTGGAACTGGTAAATGATTTAACAGTTACTTAGGTTGTTACATATTTGCTTTAAACAGAAAAAAGAATTAACCGTTAAAATAAGGCCCGTCAATAAAACCAGAGAAAAGATAACAGAACATATATTATTAACATTAATAGTGTTATTATTAACATCAATGAAAATTGAACCACAATCAATATGATATAAGCTAAAAGTCTGAAGTTCGAACCCGTGGACCACCCCAAATACATATTTCCTTTTTCTTAACCTTTAAAATACTGTGAAAGCTATAAATAATCGGTCTACATCGCGTAAACTACTTAACAGAGCGTTACGAGAGCAGTTATATGTACATATATAAAACTGTTTCAGTTTTCTTTTTCTGACACTTTTTACGAGAAGCTAAATAAATCCTACAAAATTACAAAATAAAATCACTGTTATTCTATTTACAGTGTCTTAACAGAATATACACTGTTAAGTGAATTTCCAACGTATCGTTTACTTGTTCCTCTATTTATTCATTCATGGCAACAGGAGAGTAAACCGTTAACCAAAAATTTAAGACTAAGTTAACCGAGGAATTGCTATTAAAATTAATTGAATTATTTTAAACAGTTTGTAACATTGTAAACAACCACTGTCTTTTGCCCTTTTTTTATTATAAAAAAATTGAAAGTATTTTAAGAAAATTAGAAAGATTTATATCCGGCTAAATCCGGCTCTGTTATTAGATATTTATGTATATATCAGTCATGCATTTTAAAGTTATTGATAAATTTTTAAAAACTTTCCCGCTATTAATCGTAAAAATACTATAAATGCCTCAAACATATCGCTTTACACCCCGTAAAATACTTAACAGAGCTAACAAAAAGATTTTTCTTCCATCTTTTATAGAAACCTTTTACTGAGAGCTATAAATATACTTTACAAAATTACAAAATAAAATCACAATACATATGTTAACAGTGCCTTAACAGTGTGCGTCACTGTTAAATGACATTCAAATATTTACAATAATGAAATTGTTTATTTCTTTATGCTTATTGTCAATACTGTAAACAAAATACAGAAGGAAACAGAACGAAATCAACAACAACAACAATAGAGCCTCTCATTATAATGAACTACCGGATTGTTTCAAATCTTTCGAAATCGAAATCGATCATTCACAAAACTCTTAAGAGCTTTAACATGATTTATTTTGACAAAGTGTTATGTTACCAGAGCAAGAAAAAACTATTAAGTGTAACGTAAAACCAAAATTATACCAGAGCAAAAAATCTTTCCTTTTTTCCTTTTCATTTTAACGCTTTTTTCAAAATAAACAAGTATGAAAAATAGTAACAGAAAAACAACAACAACAACAACAAAAAGAATAACAGAAAGAAGTATTTAGAAGAAAAGAAATTGTCATTTTTCAGAGACCAGAGACGAAATCATATTCATTTGGAACAGATCAAGACGTGCGACAGATCAGATCAGACCAGGGCGGACTGACCACGACGGACAGACAAAAAGGCACAAACCAGGACGGACAACAGACATACCCACAGACCACAACAACAACAACAACAACAGACAACGAGGGTACAGCGGTAGATGACATGACGATGGTGGTGGTCTATCCTTTGGTATTACGGCAGGTTTTGCCGCATGGCTTTTGACTGTTGTTGTTTCTGTTGTTGTTTCTGTTATTGTTCCTGTTATTGTTTCTGTTATTGTTGCTGTTGTTGTTGTTGTTATTATTATTATTACTGTCTGTAATGTAAACAATCTACATAATGTTTAATAAACGCGCGCTCTTTCTCTTCCTCTTCTTTTCATTCTCTTCCTTGAGTGAGAGGAAACAGTACGAAGTTGGCGGCGTGTGTTGAAATGTATTATTGTTTTTGTTGTTGTTGTTGTTGTTATTTTGTTATTATTTTCGTAGTAAATTGAGCTTGTTTATGATTTTACATTTCCTTTTTTTTAACAAATGAAGCAAATACAAAGAATTCGTAACGCGGATCAACGCTTTCGGAATTAATTAACAAAAAATGGAATGACATAAACTTTTCAAGGCACGTCATAACATAGTTATTGTATACACTCGTAGTAACATTGAAGAACATCGTTGTTATTCTGCTGTTTGTCATTCTATAATTTTGTCTTAATTTCTTCCTTAATTTGTTGTTAATTTGACAATGATGATGATGATAACTCAAAATCATCAAATAATCAGTAATCGTTACAGCATTTTATAAGAAAAGAAAAACTAAAAAAAGCTAAGCGAAGAATTGTTGGTTTTTTAATTGTTTTATTTCATTTTTTTTTTTCAATTATATTTAACTTTCGTTTGCTTTGTTTTTAATTATTTTAAAATTTAATTTAAAAGCCATAATTTTTTTCAAATTTTATTCAACTTTGGCATTATATTTTTATCAATTAATGAAATAGTATTTAATGATTTTTGTGTTTTTAACACATTTCTTTACTCTCAAATTTTTTTTGAGTTTTTGTTTTTTGCAATCCTTTTTCTAAGATTCTTTCATTTTAAAACCATTTCTGTAGATTCTAGCATAACTACTTTTTTTTCTCTTTGCTGCTAATATTTGTTTTTGCGTTTTCGTTGTTGAACGCTGTTGGTAATAATTTGAACATAATAACTTTTAACTTTCAGTAAAAAAAACAATTTCGCCGTCTGGAAACAGCGCGAAAGCGCTCAAAACGCGTCAACGCATAATGAAGTAAAAGAGGCGCAAGATACAACACAATAAGAAGAAGAAGAAGAAGAAGAAGAAGAATATGTACTTTAAAATTTATTCAAAGAAGTACGATGCACGATGCCCGGACAATACAAGATACGTTCTCGTTACGAATCGTCGGTTAAAACTGGAACAAAATCGAAGAAGTGTCACCAACTTGTGGAAAAATTTATTTCACTCGGATCAGATTCGAACGCCGCACGCGACGCGTTGACTGACGGTGTCAATGGCAAGACGGTGCCGAAATGAATAGAAGAAGCCACAAACGAAGGTACTCTGATCGTACGTACTCGTACGTTTAACAAAGCCATTGCTACAATCAAATTCTAAAATCTAAAGAGGGTGGAATGCAAAAGCGGGGGGGAATGGGGTAAAAATTATAAAACTTTGAATGGTGGCTTGTGATGCCAGAACGTGGCTTTCGATCAACTACGACAAATGTACAATCACAACAACAACCATATAAAATTTCGCATACAGGAAGTAAAAACGACGTTTTGGGATGGTTTGGCCAACACTTCACCTGCTGTTATTACGACTATATCAATTGCTGTTGCTGTTGCTCAAAGTGGTTGTTGCTGTTGCTATTTTTACACTTTTTTTTTTGATATTACTTTTTATTGCAATATCACAGATTAAACGTTTCAACGTTGTTAAAAATCTACTTAAAGTCACATACGAATAATAATTTTTTTTCATCATTCATTCATTCATGTGTGTCTTTTTCGTTGTTTATTCTGCCCTCTTTTTTCTTTTTTTTTTAATTTTTTTCTATTTCTTCTGGTGTTTTTTTGTTTCAAAGAAATGCATAAACACAGAGCTGTATCGATCATCACTGTTAGCAGCAGAGTAACGTTACGTTAGCAAAGAAACCAAAAAGATGAAGAAAAATATTGCAACAACACCATTTTCCACAAATAACAACAACAAAACAAACAACAACTCAACAACAATAACAGTAACAATAAAACAATATGAGAAGAGTATTTTTTTATGAGACCCTTTTTTGTGCCTGCCAATGGTTTTTCTTTTTTGTGGCCTTTTTTAACGCTTAAATGCTTTGGCTTTTTTCTACATGCTTGTTAATAATTCTATTGTCAGCAGACATTGGCAACTCTATTCTGTTATTGTTCTTGATTTTAGGTTTCCTTTTTTTTGCCCCGGGACGAGTTAACAGCACAAACAAGGATGTAAAAGAGTGGGTGACCGAATAACCCAGTTTTGTGTGTTCGCCTTAATCAGCGTTTTTGTTTTTGCTGTCACCGTTTGCGTTGTTGTTGTCGTTCGCGTTGTTGTCGCTGCCGCTGTCTAATTTGAGTTTTCTACTTCTTGTGGTAAAAGACTTATGTCTCTGTTAAAACCATGGCTACAAGAATAAGCAATTTAACAGTATACAGTTCAAAGTTATAAATTTAAATGTAAATTTTCTAACTAAACTACTTACATATAAATTAAAAATGTGAAATTTTTGGACACAAATCTGTTTTTTTTCAACCTTACGACATTGAAACTGAAGGTTATTCTCTACTGTTAAGCAAATTTTTTATTAATTACAAACTTATTCTGAATCAGAAACGCATACAAAACAATACAGTATATTACGTTTGCGATATATTACTCGTATGCTCATAAAGGACATGCAGTAAAGGACGATCTTTCCTTTTTAAATCCTATCAAAATTACAAAAATCAAATTGTAAGAGTTCTTCACTTCTAAGAGTTACTTGAATGATCATCATCAATTTTAATGGAGAAAAAACTTTAGAGGGGGAATGAATGAGTATTTTAGCTTTTACACTATGCGACATGATCGCATAACCAGGATCAACAGAAACAATATCGCTCTTTTCAAAAAAAACACTTTGTAACACCAAAAAACTATTGTAACACCACGAAGAAGAAGACATAGAAGAATAATCAGCCGATAAAATCAACAAGCATGGTCGGTATCTGTTATCAAAAAAAGTGCTGGTCAACATTTAAAAAACAAAAAAAAAAGAGCTGGCGCACGTGCCGGAATCAAGCAACGAAGCATGTCGAAAAAAATAGAAAAAAAGAACTCATCTCATCACAAAAAAAGAAGAAGCTATTGCTGTTGTTGTTGTTGTTGTTGTAAATATTATTGCTATAGCCTAAAATTGCATTAATGCCCAAGTGCACGGTTTTTTTTGTTGTCTTTTTAACAGCTTTTGCAGAACCTCTTACTGTTAACGGAAATTTAATCAATTTTGACGAACTGTTACACTGTTAACGCTTTGCTGGCCTGCATGGGAATGGGTGAGTGTGTGTGTGTTTGTGTGCTTATATGAATATAAACTCTCCAGCTGGATGCATTTATTTTTTTTGTTGTTTTAATTTTAATTACCCGTAATTCATACATTTTTACAGGGTTGTCGAGGCTTTCGAAGCCAGCCTTTTCGTTTTGTTTGGGGTCGACTGATCGGTTGGTTGGTTAGTTGGTTGGTTGGTAGATGGGTCGATCGGTTGGGTGGTCATTCCGTTCATTCCCTCCGCCCGTCCGCCCGTCCGTCCGTCAGGTTTTGTTGCTTCTGCTGGCTCGCCCGCACAAATTGATGCAAGGCGAACGACAAAGCCACACTTGGCTTGTGCGTCTTTTTGTGCCACCTTTCAAACGCTTTGTTGTTGTTGTTGTTGTTGCTCTGTGTTTTTGTATGAATTAGGAACGTGTTTTGCATAATGACTCAAAAAGAAGTCATCATCTCGTCGTCAACTCATACATTTTTCGAAGGTTTCCAATGAAAACTTTACGATGACGACGAGCTTCAGGCGTTTAATGAAGCATAAACAAAATTGCATACGAAGGCACTAATAGTGTGTGTGTATTGTACACAAACACATGCACACACACACACACACACGCTGAACAACAAGTGTTGAATGCATTGTATTTGCCGAAGTGTATCCATTCATATTTAAAAAAGCATTTTGAATGAGACTTATCGTACCATATTATTACAGAGTTATACTTATTATCATCATTATTACGCTCAGTATCATTATTATTCCGGTTTTTTTATTTTTAAAAAACATTTTTTTTTTTAAATTAAATTTTTTGTTTTTAATTTTCATTGTCTTGATTGTCATCATCGAGCGCCATTATCGCCATAATAATCTAAATCCATTTTTTTTTCATCACTAATATTGTTTTTATCATCATTATTACCGCGTTTGTATTTATCATTAACATAACATTCTTCAATTAGAATATCATCATCATCGTTATTAGATTGATCTTTTTTTATTTTTAATCGTTTTCATTATCATTATCTTCGAAAATAATATCATTATAGTCATCATTTCCATTGTCATTATTATTTTGTTTTCATTTTATCATTGTTTTCATGATCGTTATAGTCATTATCACCAACTTCAGCATCTTATTCATATTTATCGCTAATAAAAGTAGCTCATCGTGATCATGATCGTTTAGCATTATA
Source organism: Conops quadrifasciatus (assembly GCA_949752815.1). NCBI lineage: Eukaryota > Metazoa > Arthropoda > Insecta > Diptera > Conopidae > Conops > Conops quadrifasciatus. The sequence goes on along the minus strand of OX457078.1, from coordinate 7,001,258 downwards.
ATCATCATTATTCCGTTTATTTTACTCATTTTATTAACTATCAACACCACAATAGTCTATAATGAAGGTTACATTATCATTGTCATGTTTATGATCATCATGAAAATTGTTTGCATTATTATGATGATCATTATCAGTACCGTTATTATTATTATTATTATGCTTATGCCTCATAAAGTCGCCACTAAAGTCGTTTAAATCGTCGTTATCGCCTTTATCTTCATCACTAACATAACTTTCATCCTTAGTATCACCAGTATCATCATAATCATCAACATTATTAATATCATCATTATCATAAGGATATTTTTCATCATTATCATGTTTATTCTCGTTATTAATATCGATTTAATCATCCTTATTATCATTTATCTTCACCATAATTTACAAGGGTTTATCTTTATTTTTATTTATTTATCGAATCATCTTAATTATCACCATTACTTTCATCACTATCGTCATATTCATTTTCATCATGAATTATTTTTACAGCATTTCTCGCCTGCTTTAGAAAGCCTAAATTAAAGCCATTAATTTTTTTGAAAATTGTTAGAATGCATAAATCTTCTAAACCATTTGGGTTATTATTGTACCATGATATGTATATCATTTAAAAGCATTTTTATGGCCTTTATTTTATTAATTATTGTTAAGAAATTTTAATAAAAAAAGACATGATATCTCGAAGAGTAAATTTTTTTCTTTTATACTAAATTATTTTTTTATTTAATATTAAAAATTGAATGTTAATCAATATTAAAACTTCAATATCAATTCAATCAAAATAATCAATATTCCTTCAAAAAATTATTGTAATTGTAATGAAAATTACATGCGAAAACTGAAGCCTGTAATATTTTCAGTGTATTTTTTTCTTAAATATTACTTAGAAATTCGAAATTATTCCACAAAATTTAGCGAAAATAAGAAAAAAGGGCGGCTCATCACATTTGTTTATTAATAAAATAAATCTTGAAATCAAAGTGAAAAAATACCAAAAAATAGAGTAACAAAAAAAATGCGGCTTAAGATTTTGCTGACGATTTGCTGAATTCGAGAAGACTGACGCTTACGAACGACAGCATTTTTTCTGTTGTTGTTTTTTGTAGACATTTTATTGCTGCTTTTTTTTTTGTGTAGTTATTTTGTGAAATACGAACAATTTGCATAACATTACAAAAATAACCATAACAACAACAACAGTAACGCACAATAACAATAACAGTAAGAACACAAAGCAATCAACTAAAATAAGCAATAAATAAGAAAATGCATAAATTTAATGAGTTAAAACATTGTTGAGAAGTTGATTCGAATTAGAACAAGAACAAAAACAAAACAAAAACATTAAAAACAACAACAAATAGTGTTGTCAACCCTGAAGGTTACATGAAAATATTTTCAAATTTTTTCCCGGTTTTTTTTTTCTTATTTAATTCTTAGTAGCACTTTCAATTACATTGCACAATAAACGAGTATACTATGGGCCAATAATATTTAACTGAAGTTTGAAATAAAAAGCATTAACAAACAATATTTTAAACAAAAAATACTTTAAAAAAGTTGACAATTTTGTCATAAATCAAAAATTTTCAAAGAATACAATTTTTTTGTCATTCAAAGAATTTTAGAAAAATTTTTAAATTTTAAAAATTTTGGGAAAAATGCAAACAGTTAACAGTTTCAAAGAATTTCATACAGCAATAAAAAACTTTAGAAAATGTAACTATTACAGGATCTCAAAAAATGACAAAAGTTATTAAAAAAGCTACAGAAAGTTTTCAAAAAAACATAAAATTTTGCCATCGTCCAAGAAATTAAAAAACAAAGAGTAAAATTCAATCAATTAAGCAAAAAATTTGCAAAGCATTTTCAAGAAATTTTGAAAATGTTCATCATAAACCATTCAACATTTTTCGAGGATTGAAAAAAATTAGTAAACATTTACAATTTTCAAAGAATTTTTTTTAAATTGGTAGGAATGGAAAATCTGTCAATTTAAAAAAAGAAATTTCAAAACTTTTCAAGCAAAAAAGCCAGGATTAAAGAGTGAAATCATTTTTAAGAAAAATTTTTAAACAAACGAAATTTCGAAATTTATAATTGAAAAATTTCATCAAAGCGAAAAATTGTAGATTGTTTAAAAATTTGGAAAAATAAGTACCACTGAGTACTATTCTGTTAATATTCTGTTAATGGGAATATTCTAATGCTTTTAGTTTTGTTGTTATTGTTGTTTGGAAACTTTAAAAAAAAGATTTAAAAACTTTTTGGCACTTTTTAAAGCAATTTTGATGAAAATAATAAAGCTTTTGGAAGAATTTTTTTTAACTTGTTTTCTAAGTCTCAAATACGAAGAAAATAATTAAAAACATAAAATATTTTGTTTCTGTGATAAAACAACATAAAGATTTACAAGAAAAAAAAAATCTTCAACAAAGCTTCATTCTTTTTTTCCGGTTGTTCTTATTCTTTCTGGTTTTTTTTTGTGTTCTTTAAAAAATTATGAAAAAGCATGACGAATGTAAGCGCAAAAAACATTATTTTTAGTTTTTATTTTTTTTTTTTTTGCTAAAAACACCTGAGTTTGCAATCGTAGAAGAAGAAGCAAAACGTGAAGCATGTTTTTCACTTTCGTAGATGAATAGAGAGTATAGTATTTATTATAACTACAAACACACAAACACATAAAAAACTAGAGAAACATATAAACGTTTGTGGAAACGTGATCCGGACTCTCGGTCACTTTTACGGACGTGGTTTTTTAGCAGTTGGTTTTTCTTCTCTTTTTTGCTATTTTTTGTGTTTGTTTTTTGGAGTGGGCAAAGGGGCCAAAGGGACGCAGCTGGGAAGGCGAAGACGAAGACGAAGACGAAGACGAGATTGAAGAAAAATAATATGTTGACGAACAATAAAAAAAAATGCATTTAAGCTCTGAAAAATAATAACAAACGACTATTATTTTTATTATTACTCATCGATTGTAAATTTAGATTTTGATTCTAAAGCAGCGGAAAAAAATGTATCAAAAAAACCAACAACAACACACAAAAAAGAAAACAAAAAAAACAACAAAAACATTTTATTTTAAAAATAATTAATGAAATAGTGAGCAAGTGTGAAATAGTGTAGAAAATTCAAAATACAGCAAACAAAAAAAAATCGTACGAAAAAAGTAATCGAAAGTTAACGAAAGCACGTGCAATAATTTTTATTGCTTAACATTATCGTAGTTATAATTTTGGTTTTTTTCTTCTCGCGTGTTTTTAATTGCATTTTCCTAAGAAAATTATGTGCCCAGTTAGCTTTTAAAGCTCATAAAATCGGCCTTAGATTCGAAATTATAACTCATCTACAGCTGTCGAAAGAAAAGGGCAAGAGAGGTTATAGAGAGTAATAACAGAGTCATAACAGAGTTGCGTTGAGTTAAAATCTAATTGATTCCAAAACATTGGGAAAATTATGTGCTCAATTAGCTTTTATAGCTCATAGAATTGGCCTCAGATTCGGAATTAAAACCCATTTACAACTATCCAAAGAAAAGGGCAAAAATAATAACAGAGTTGCGTTGAGTAGAAATCTAATTGATTCCAAAACATCTGGAAAAGTATGTGCTCAATAAGCTTTTATAGCTCATGGAATTGGCCTCAGATTCGGAATTAAAACCCATTTACAGCTATCGAAAGAAAAGGGCAAGAATAATAACAGAGTTGCGTTTAGTTAAAATCTAATTGATTCCAAAAAATCTGGGAAATTTTGTGCCCAGTGAACTTTTAAAGCTCATAGAATCGGCCTCAGATTCGGAATGAAAACCCATTTACAGCTATCGAAAGAAAAGGGCAAGAATAATAACAGAAAGTAATAACAGAGTCATAACAGAGTTGCGTTCAGTTGAAATCTAATAGATTGAGAACCATCTGCCGCAGCTTGAACTAATCGAGTATTCTTTTCAATTTAGGCTTCAGTATTTGTAAAACAAGGACTCACCTGCTGGACAGCACCGGACTTAGCGGCGATGGATAGTAGGCGAGGGGCGTGTGCTCGGGCGTTAGATTGCCGTAAAGGTCGCGGTGTGTTGTTGCATTCGTTAGTTGTGTAAAGCTTTGCAGCGGTGTACCGATTACCTCAGCACCATGACCTACTCCTCCTCCGCCGCCGCCGCCGATTGTCGTTGGTGACGCTGGTGAGTCACCAGCATCCGAACTGGCCGACTGATTGCTATGCGTCTGCGAATGATGCGGATGCTGATGGTGATGATGAAGAAGGGAATGCTGCTGATGTAAATGATTGTGATGTTGTAGCTGTTGTTCATGCGTTAGCTGCAGATGATGCTGCTGCTGCTGTTGCTGCTGTTGTTGTTGTTGTTGCTGCTGCTGCTCATAACTTTCCTTGAGTGCCTGCAGATCGGTCACCGAGCTCAGGGTCAAGTAACTGACGCCGGAGTGATGATCGTCCATGCATTCGTCTTTCAGAGTATCCTGGATGACCTCGTCGATGCTGGTGGGCGTGGCGTTGCTGCTGTGATGCTGCTGCTGCTGCTGCTGCTGCTGCTGCGGATGGTGATGGTGATGATATGGATGGTGATGATGATGGTGGTGATGGTGCAGCTGCAGATGGCTTTCGTGAGGCGCGACCCCGCCGTACGTGGTGTAGAGGGCGAAATTGTTGCGCATGTTGTTGCTGAGCTCGTTGTTGCTGGCTGTGTTGCTGCTGCTGCTCGCGTTGCTGATCGTGTCCGAAGGGTGTTCGTAGTGATGTTGCTGCTGCTGATGCTGCTGCTGCTGTTGCTGTTGTGATTGTAAATAATGTTGCGGCTGTGTCAAATGCGCGGATAATAAAATATGATGCTGTTGCTGCTCCTGCTGCTGTTCTTGTTGCTGCTGCTGCAAAGCGACCAATTCATTATTGGCTTTCTCAGCAAAATCGCGATGCTGCTGATGCAGCGACAGGTCGTAAGCCCAATTATTGTATGTGGCTAACATATGTTGCTGCTGCTGCTGCTGCTGCTGCTGCTGGTGAGTATCCTGTTGATGCTGTTGGCTTAACAGACCTGCTACGGCCAGATTCAAATTGGGATCGTTGGTGCTGCTGAGTATGTGTTGCTGCTGCTGCTGCTGCTGCTGCTGCTGCTGTGTGGCTAGCAGCTGTTGCTGCGTCTGACTCTCCGCCACTAACAGTTCGTGCGTATAACGAAGATACTGCTGCTCCGTGTGCTCCGTTTGGTACAACAAAGCCGTTTGCTCCTGCTCTTCCTGTTGCTGCTGCTGCTGCTGCTGTTGCTGCTGCTGCTGATGGTTATTGCTGCTATTGCTGAAATTCGCTATAATAACTGAATTGTTTAGGCCACGATAATTAATGGGTAAAATCTCAGTCTGTGCATTCGTTGTTGTCAGTATTTTCTGTTGTTGTTGTTGTTGTTGTTCACTTTCCTGCTGCTGCAGGTAACTTTTATCATCTGCTTCCTCTTCCGTCACCGTCGCAGACGCCACCGCACTATTTTCAACACTTTTGCTAACACCGACTCCACCGACACTTGTTGTTGTTGTTGTTGTTGTTGTTGTTGTTGTTATTGTACTATTTATTACCGATTTTGCTGCTGCCGCTGCCGCCGCCGCTGCTGTTGCTGTTATATTAGCGACCGGCACAATTGCTGTTGTTGTTGTTGTTGTTATCGCTTTCTCACTATCGGCAATATTTTTTAGCGAACTCGTCTTTTGCTTATTTTCACAAAAACTATGTTCGATTTTCACGCGCAATGACGTCGTCGCTTCTGTTGCCTCGATCGACAACAACGGCGCTGATGATGAGGCCTGCTGGGTGCTCGTTGCCGGCGCTGCTGCTGCTATTGCTGAGGCACGTAACACCGTTTCGTTGAGTGTTCCGTTGGCGACTGATAGGAACTGCTTGGTCGCCGACGTTAACGACGACAAATTGGAAATCGCTGTCTCGCTCATTGGCGTCGCCGTCGACGTTGACGCAGAGCCAGACGCAGACGCAGATGTTCCAGGCGGTGCTAGCGAGCATGCCGTCATTAGTGCCAATGATGTTGTTGTTGTTGTTGTTGTTGTTGTTGTTGTTGTCGCCGTTGCCTTTGTCGTTGCCTTTGTCGTTGCCTTTGTCGTTGTCGTTGTTGTTGTTGTTGTTGTTGCCGTTATTGCTATTTTTGTTCTCATGAGCGCTGTAGCCGCCTGCTGCTGCTGCTGCTGCGATGGTGAGGGCGCTGGCGATGGTGGCGGCGGCGGTGGCGACCGAGACAGCATGTGTGTTGAAATGCACTGGCGTTGTTGTTGTTGCTGCTGCTGTTGTTTGTGGTGGTTGAAATGGTGGTGAAATGGTTTTTGTGCTTGCGGTGACTTCAGCAATTCCTGCTCTGTTGGCATCTCTTTCAGTTGCGCGCACACTTCAGGCTCTCTTGTCGCGTTCGTACCTTCACGATCCTCCATTTCGGCTGCTCCTCCCACCGCATTGTTCCCGGCGCTCAGCGCTGACGTCACGATCGTCGCCTGCGTTCGTCCTGCCTCCTCAATGGGCATCACCTTCAAGCGCAGAGCGGCTCCTTGTATGCCCAAGTAGCTGAGTTTCTCCACACCTCCTGCCCCGGCGCCACCCAACATCATAGCCGCCAAGGAGCCGCCCGCATTTCCGTTTCCGTTCGCCGCTTTCGCATTGACAATGGCTTTGGTGATCTTCATTTTGGCAGCACTGGCCAAGAGATTGGTAGTACCGCGCGATGATTTGATTATATCCTTGCTGTAGTGGCTGTCCTTATTGCTATTGCTGTTGTTGTTGTTGTTGTTGGTGGTGGTGGTGTTGGCGGTGTTGGTGTTGTTGTGGCGCTGTCGTTTCGGTTTGGTCGTTTTCATTATTGTTAGTTTGTGGTGCGTTGTCTTGGCGTAGTGTTAAAAATTTAATTCAATCTCATTTTAAATTAAAAATAATAATTTTTTTTAAGTGCACATTTTTTTTTACTCGCTAAAACGTTAAAATGCACTTTCTATTTAATAAGCATTTTTAATTTTATTTTCTTCAATTTTTTCAATAATAATTACAAACATATCGCGCGAGAAATTTTGAATTTTCTTTAAAAAATCATTTCCGTTCGCGTTCGATTTTTTAATACCGCTCGCGTGCCTTTTTTATTAGTTACTGTGAACGCAACCAGCATCGCTCGATCTCGTTTCTCGAAAAGTTTCAAATCAATCGACTGGAAAAACAAAAACAACGAGCACAACGAGAACAACGAGAGCATCAAGAAGAACAACGAGCGCAGCAGCTTCGCAGCGCAGCTCTTTTGGAAAATCTCAGGAAAAGGAAAAAAAGCAAAACAAAAGCAACAAAAAAAATTGTTGATGCTTATGAGAGTTATAATTTATATATTTTTTAATTATTCATGTTATCTTTTTTTAATACTCTCTCGCTTTCTCTGTCTATTAGAGCGCTCTGTTAATATATTACTTTTCAATAATATTTTTTTTTCATTTAGCTCAAGCGCCTTCACAGCGACTTTTACTTCTCCTTCTTCTTCTTTTTCACCACCAAAAACCAACAACCATTTGGTGACCGGCGACCGGCTGTGGCTCGCCACACAACAATAGCTATAAATTCACCACAGAAACGTTCAGTCTCTCGCTCTCTCTGTCGCTCTCCTTCTCGGTCTCTTGCAGTTGGTGTAATTACAATGCATGGATTATTCAGTATTGTTGTTGTTGTTGTCGTCGCACTCGACTCGTTTGTTTATTAGCTGTACTCGTGCTCTGCTCTGGCTACACCAATTCGTTTGTATTGAATTCGTTCGTCTGTCTCTTTTCGTTCCATGTTTGGTCTGGTTAAACCTGTTTTAGCTACGCCCTTTAGCTCTGTCTCTTATTTTTGTTGCTCTTCAGAGACAATGATTTGTTTTTGTATGTGTTTCATTATACTCTCTTTTGGTTCGATGAGAATGTAATGGCAAACATTTTAATTTTGACACTTCATGTGAAGCCTCTGAATTCATATGGATTGTATTTTAATAAATTACTAAGAAACTTAATTGAAGTTTAATAAAAAACTGAAAATTGCTTAAAATATTTGGCAATAGTTTTATTAACTTTTATTAATAAACTCATTATTAATGCATAAATAAAAATTAATGGCACTTTTTTGATGTCAGTCTCTTTGAAGAGACGCTGACTTTCATTAAATTTTTGCTTTTTTTCTAAATCATTATATTTTGTAATTTAATGTAATTTTTTAAAATTATTAATGTAATAATTATTGAAATTATTATTTTTAATTGTAATTTTATTTAATGTTTATTTTTTATAAGCCACATGTTTACAAAGTTTTTCCCATTTATTAACGTTTTCACTATTTAGAGTTTGACTTACTTTTTATTAATTATTTTATTATTCAGTTATTCTGCATTTATTTACCCTAAAAATTGGTTTATTTTATTCCTTCTCGGCTTGCGGTGGCAAAGACGACGACAGTCTTTTGTTTCATCCAAATCAAAGCAAACAAACGCTCACAGAAAAAAAACCAAAATTTATTTTAAGATTATTTTATGGTTCTGTTATTGTAACAAAACAAAACAGTAGGAAATTAGTAATGGTAACCAGTTGAGAGAAGAATTAAAATTACCGAACTCATGCACCAACACACACACAAACACCTTTAGGTACCTTTAGCAGGATCTATCTGGCGGGTCGCGTTAGACGCCAGGCGGTCGCAGAAAAAAAAAAATCATCAGGTATATCCGCATAATTGCCGATACTCATTTCCAATTTTTTTTTCTTTTTTTGTTTTTTTTTTTTTTTTTTTGTGATGGTTTTTCTGTAAACATGTTTACGAAAGTGGTCGACAAAATGGAAATACCAAAAACAAAAAAACCAAAAAAAAAAGGAAATAAAAACCAAAAAAAAAAAGGAAATTTGTCATCATCTTTTGATTGAAGAAGAATGTCCAGACATTCTATATGAGATCCTTATGATCCTTACAAACAAGATTTGCTGCTGCTTGAGCCACGGTCACGGACGTGCTGACGCGGCACGTGTACAAGATTGATCGTGCGTAAATACGACCGAAGTGTGTTTAAGGAGCAAAGCATACACATTGTTATTGTTGTTGTTGTATTTTTTTTTTTTTGCTTTTAAATGCTATTAAATCAGCGTCGTTACGATCTGAGGATATGAGGACGATCGTGTTGAACTTTCACTTTACAAACTTCAGCACTGACTCGTTGATTGATTTTCTTATTGTTGTTGTTGTTTCTTGTTTGCCTTGCTGTATACCTACGTCATCATTCGCTGATCATGCGCAGGACTAAATTTTCGTCTGCTTCAGATATGTTTACGTACATACTTTTATTTGCTTATTTTATTATATTTATTTATTTAACTAATTTATTTTGGTGATGAGCTAATGAGCTGCACGCTTGACATTTTTTCCAACGATCTCTTCTCCAGATGTTTTGAGAGCGCAAGAAAAGATTGCTTTTTTCACGATATTTCACGATAATATTTATTTAGGATACATTTTTATTTTATTTACAAAAATAAAAAAATATTAAAAAAGACTTTATTAGTTTGATCTGAAATTCTAAAATTCTTAAAACATAAAAGGATGCTATCAAGAAAATGCTGAAAATGTCATTTAGCTTTTTCACCATTGGTGGTGAATTTATACTCGTTATTAGTGGCTAATATATTTTGAGAATACCAAAATTAACTAAACTTAACAACGTCTTTAACTTAACAATGCCTTAACAAATCGTTGTTAAGTTAACAAGCAGAATAGAGCCGTTTGCAAATCTCTGAAAGATCTAGTTTTAAGTGCCTCTCGTGAGTCTGGAGACTGTCTCTCTCTGTCTTCCTTGTTGATAAAGTTGCTGCTTGATCGCGTTCGTATATTTACTACGCTTTACGTTAATATTTTCTTTTTTGAGTATTCTACAAAATAAGAAAGTCTTTTGAAATCACTTCAAATTTTTTATCAACAAACGATAAACAAAAAAAATTAGTTGCCTTCAGTTAGCAAGCGTTACTTTGACCGCTGCTTTTATCAGATCATAAATCGGTAGAGAAAATTGGTTAATTTACTACTTTATAATGGCGCTAAAAACGTACTGGACCACGACCGACCGATCGATGTCAAAATTGTATCGCAACACTTGAGGAATATGAACGCAAAAGAGTGCACAGAGCCCTTGAAAATTATTATTATTTACAGAAAGAAAAAGCCATAAAAATAAAATATTCTTTAAGTGTTCATAAATTGGTCTTTTTGAGGGTTTCAATTTTCAGGCGGTAAACAAAATAACTGCATTAAAGAATGCATTTCAAAGGGCGGTGGCGCCAAAATTAATGTCCAAGTTTTATATACATAGTTTTAGAGCAGCAACAAACACCACACAACAACAACAACATCGGTCTGACTGATTCAATCTATTTAATAAAAAGAGCATTTAATAAACTATTTTTGAAAGACGCTTTGACCAAAAGGATTTAACGACAGATTAAACAAACAATAATATTCGATCGGATAAATGCTTGATTTTATCATCGTGATCAGATCACTCGAATAATAAACTAAATTGATCCATCCATTAGATTATGATCATGATATACGATCAACGATCGATCTGGTGTACTTGAATTAACAAATAATCACTGGATTCTTTCTGAAAATGGTTTAATCTGAAGAGCAAAAATAAAATATAAAATTCTATATGATTTCGTTTGAACCTTTCTAAATGACCTGAGGTCGATCAGTCGGTTTCTTTAGATGCATTAACCAAAGGGTGTTTTTTTTTAAAATTATATTTATGGATTATATTTTGGTAGTGCCGAACCCAAAAAAAACATTTTTATTTTTTACACCCAAAAAAGGAGTAATCATAAATTTTACATTTTTGGTTTTTTCGATCATTTCGGTTTTTTCTGTTTTTCTTCTTTTTTTCTTGTCATATTCTTTACATTTGAAAGAGTACTTTTTTGGCTTTTTGTGGCGTAATTCTCAAATGTTACCATTAACAACAATAAATACTTCAACATGACATCACAAATATGTACCCACTCACTCACTTACTCATTGCCTCTCTTTCTTTCTTAGCACGGTACGTGTGTACTGAGAGCCTTGAGTCGGTCGAAGTCGTAAATATGTCAAAACATTACGATCCTGTTGATCCTTTTACATGTAAGTGTCACGTAGCGTTGTAACCACGTATTGCGGGTAATTATTATCATCATTATCATCATCATCACCACCATCATCCATGTATTTATGTAAATTAACACTTTGTCGTGATCATTCGTAAAAAGTGTAAGAAATGTTAATAAAAAAAGTCATGTATAATGATTTTTTTTTTCTTTCGAGTGTAGAGCTATTAAAAGAGATAATAATTTTTAAGTTTTCAAAGAAATAAATGAAATATTATTACGGTTAATGAACGTTGAAGGTAAGGAACAAATCGAAAAACAAAAACGATTTAAGCTTGAGAAAAATGTTAACCCCAAAAATCCTTTAATTCTAAAATATTTATCCAACAAAAATTTCGGATTTGGTTGGAAAACAATTTTTGATTATTTAGTATTTATTAATTTAGTTTTTATTTATTTATTTAGTATTTATTAAGTATTTAGTATTTCTTTATTTAGTATTTATTAAGTATTTAATATTTATTTATTTAGTATTTATTAAGTATTTAGTATTTCTTAAGTATTGAGTATTTATTTATTTAGTATTTATTAAGTATTTAATATTTCTTAAGTATTGAGTATGTATTTATTAAGTATTTATAAGGTATTTAGTATTTATTTATTTATTTAGTATCTATTAAGTATTTATTTATTTATTATTTATTAAGTATATCTTTATTAAGTATTTAGTATTCATTTATTTAGTATTAATTTATTTAGTATTTATTAAGTATTTAGTATTTATTTATTTAGTATTTATGAAGTATTTATTTATTTAGTATTTATTGAGTATTTAGTATTAATTTATTTAGTATTTATTAAGTATTTAATATTTATTTATGTAGTATTTATTAAGTATTTATTATATATATTTATTTAGTATATATCAAATATTTTTTGAAATATATTGATACAAAAATAATTGAACTGAAAATAATGGAAAAATATTTTGAATGTTTGAAAGTTCACAAAAAAAATAAAATATTCTGTAAATATGACACCATCAAAATAAATTACGATAAACTTAATTTAAAAATTCTTATGGTTAAATTGAAAAAGAGTTTTCTTTTCGAGTCATGCGGAAAATCAAAAAAACAAAAACAATCTCTACGACAAAAGAACAAAATTTTTCCAATTGAAATAGTTTCCAGTAAAATGTTGACTCCGGCCGACCGATCGATCGATCGACCGAGTACACGATTCGATACACGGTCATCGAGAGCTCATAAAATATTATGAGGTTTTGAATTACTGAAGCCAAAAAAACAACCAACAACAATCGCGGCTGCTTTCATTCACTCGAGTCGAGCTCAGGTCAACTCGCAGCATCCTAAAGGATGGGTGACCTCAATAGTTGTTTGTTTAAGAAGAAGAAGAAGAAAAAAAAGGAGAAGAAGAAAAAAGTTATTGAGTGTGAGAATTAATTTTAAAGAATTTTTTTCCCAAATTTCGTATCATGAAGGATGATTTTTTTTGATGTTGTATGGCGTTGTATCGAAATATAGCAAAGATTTTATTAGAAAAAAGTAATAAAAAAGTAGTCATCCCCGTTCATGAGTTTTTGAAGTACATAAGTAAAGTCGCCTCGTGTCCGCCGTCCAAATTGTCCAACCATTCGCCTGACACTTGAGCCATTCCAACCCACCACATCGATCGCATCGATCCACTGAAGTGTATCATCCATCATCCTCATAAAATCCGGATTTTTATTGCAATTTTATGAGGTTTTGATGGGTTTCGGGTAATCTTTTTAACGTTTTGTTTGCATATTTAAAATGTAGTTTTCAAGTTATTTCGGGCTACGTTTTCGAGTTATTTTAATGGACTCTGTCGTATCCTGCAAACATTTCAAAGCACTTTTAAGACTCGAGCATGTCCTCGTTCGGTCATTGCTTTTACATAGAAAAAAGTATAGGATTTACGCGTGTACGATCGTTTCAAATAGATCGCAGATTTTATGACTTTGTATTGTTTTAAGGTTTCAATCACTTTTTTCCTCTCATTTTTTTATTAATTATAAAAACCACTTTAAAAATATTTGCCGCGCTACATGCAATGAACAATAAAAAAAATTTATTATATATATATACATACATATGTATGTATGTACGAGTACGTATTTATGACCTAAAAGAGATTTATTAAAAGAAGACTTGTTTTCAGTACTTTTGACTGCTGACTGTTCTTCTAAATGTTTTACTACTTTTTGGAATTTTTATATATTATTGGAGCTGATAAGAAATTTATTGGTGAGCCTGTCGCCTCTATGATCAATGATCAGTCGTTCGTCCGTGCGTCCGTGCGTCCGTACGTCCGTCTGTCGATGTAGAGATCACCAGATCATGCCTTTTTTATGAGGTATTGATTTTTTCTGAATTTGCTTGAAATATAAATCATTTAAATACAAAATATCTATATATGTACGCGTCTTATATGTATACTTAAATGCATATAACATGTATGAGAGCTCACTAATGGTAGAAAACTTTGTTTGAGAAAAAGTTTGAGAAAACTTCAACTAAAATTGAAATTTAATGATAAATTTCGGACGATTTTGAGTTAAATTTTGAACTTACGCTGAAGATTTCCGGTTGAAAACAAAAATTTACAACTTTTTTCTATCTTAAGGAGTATTTTTCACAAATTAAATACTCTTGAAATTTTTATAGCATAATAGTTTAAAAATTATAGAAGTGTATATATTGAAATTTTCGACTTTACAGTTGACTTTTGGTACTATTGTATCATTAATAAATTTTTCAACATTATATTGAAAAAATTGCCACGCCAACAATATACAACAGGCATAAAATTTTATGTAACATTCGGAATCGGAATTTTTTGTATCGGAATCCAAAATAGTACATCTAGTTTGAAATTTATCAATCATTTGGTGTATGGTCTTGTTCACTTGCTCGACTAAATGGAACATAAAATGGACCAAATAGTAAGAAAACATTTTTTACAGGGTGCATATTTTGGAGATATTCTCACTTTCTAACATAATAAAATGAACATTTAAACTGAATAAACTGAATAAAACTGAATAAAAAAGCCAGCAGCCGGAAATTTGACAAAATTGACTGTCGCTGGAAAAAGTATCGGGTAAATAAATATAGTATTATATAGAAAAAATCCTTAAAACTTTATATTATATGTGAAAAATTTTTTTTTCGAATATTTTTTAAAAGGCTAAAAAATTTCCCGGAAATAATTTTTTTTAAGAAAATTCATGCGCAAAATATACCAATTTTAAAGAGGCGATATTCACGTGGGTAAATACTGAGGTTTGTGAGGGTTTTTTTTTTAAATTTTAAAAATTTTTCTAAATAAAATATCTCCTAAGTATGTGTCTTCTTGGACTTGATTTTTTCCCAAATTCTTCTACGAGAACCTCCTACGGGTGGTCAATGTTAATGTTTCATTTAGTATTTCATCGCATCTGTTACAAACCATCAACAGGAACCACCAACCGCTACCACCAGCACCACTATCAGGCACCACCGTCACCGCCACAAACACTTGTTGCGATTTGATGGCAATTAATCATTAGCATCCAATTACGCTGTTGTTATTCCTTTAACCGTAGAAAAAGATTGAAAGGACTCGAAGGACTCTTCTCGTTAAGAAAACCATTTTAATGCTTCATTAAATATTTGTGGGTAGGTAGTAGGTACCGTTCGGGATACAATATTTTGGTTGTCAGCGAACATTTTTAAGAAATGGGTAATTAATTATGTTTGTATGAAATTTAATAACTCATTAACTAAAAGAAAAATTGAAAGTATGCGCTCACTGCGACCGTCATTAGTGGCAGTAGATTTCTTAGCAATTATTCATCAGTATATTCATCAACCACAAACATACGGCATAGTGCGCCGTGCTCTTGTTGCCTCTTAGAAAAATGTAGGGCAAAAGGCTTTTATGCAAAATGTGCTACAAACTGGCTTCACGCTGACCAAAAGCCAACATACGCGCACCTTCTAAATTGTGTCCACATTATTTTCACCATTTTTGTAGTGAATTTTTACTATTAAAATGATATTTCCTTGTCAAATGACATCGTAATGATAATTTAGTGTTGACAGTTGAAGAACATACATAAAAGCCAATCGCAAATAGCTTTTATACTGCATAAATTTTGTACCTAATAATTCTTTCTATTCTCCTTCTTCTTTTCCCATGCTTCGGTCCTTCTTTCAGTACTCCAGCGTGTACTCGAACTCCATTTATCGAGTTAGTTGAGCATTGCGTTTTGTTTTAGAGGTCATTTACCGCTTACTAAGCCGTTACCTTCGCAGTGATCGCTCCCAATACATACATAAATAACTAACGAAATGTTAGTTACACACTTATCAGTTTATAGGTATGTATGAATGCATGTGATGTGCATAGAAATGGCATGACACTAATGTTTACGATGTTCACGTATGTAAACTTCATAGCCATGAAGTAAAAGCAGGCAAGTTTGGAAATTTGAAAAAAGTATGAGAATTTGTAGGGGAGGAAAGGCGTGGACGGAGGGACGTGAACGTGGTCGTGGTCGTGGACGAGAACGAATTTGGAAAATTTAAATAGCAAATTTTTTTTTTCAATTGCGGTGAATCGCGTTTTTGCCTCACTCTGGGAAAAAAAACCAACTGAATACATTTTATTGTTGGTGAAAATTTTAGTCAGTTTTAGTATTATTTACTTAACTTTTAATTCAGTAACTGCAAAGGTTACTTTACTCCGCTTAAGACGATTAAAATTGGGTCATTCATTTGGGTGGTACGATATCATGCTGGGCCCTTTTCACCATGCTTTGGTGGATGACAGGTAGCGGATGAAGAGCAAAATACAATAACAACTAACAACGAGTATAAATTCAGCCCGAATAGTGAAATATCTGAATGACATTTTCAGCATTTTCTTAGTTTTGTTATCAAATAGTAAAATGTAACATAAGACACAAGTGGTAAATGTTTTAGGAATTTTAGAATTTAAGATTAAAATAATAAAGTCTCTTTTTAATTTTTTTACTTTCGTTTATTTTCACAAATTAATAAAATAAGTAAATATTTTTTCCATTTTTTTTTAATATTTGCCTAATTGGACAACTACAACATGAAATTTCGTTTGCTGTTAAGAACTAATCGTTGATTAGCAAAATAGTTAAGAAAACAGTTCTCAATTTTTCGCCAGAATATCGAAATCTTAACAGCTGTTAATTCTTAACGACGAGTATTTTCTTGTGTGCTTGTTAATGTGGTAAGCTTTAACTAAGCTTTAACTAAGTGATTAACTATCAGCCAAAATACTGAGGCTGTAAGTGTTACCGCTAACTGTATAACACTAATAAACATGTTACAAATGCGTTAAAAGAAATGTAAATTAATTTTGAAAAGAAAACCAAAGAGATCAAGAAAACATTCGAGATTGTTATAGATTTTCGGTCAGAGATTCGAAAAATAGCAACAAGTTGTGTCGGTCTATCTATAGATTCTCGAAAGTTACAAAACTTTATAAATACTGTAAGAGCTAAAAATAAATGAACAACATCGAAAAATGAAACGCATTTAAGTTCACAATATATACATATACATATACGTACCATATATATGTGCATAGATATGTATGTTATATATAAATAAGTATACAGATCGTAAGAAAAAGTAGCTCTAAATTTTTTTAAACTTTATTTATCGAGGCAAACACACTTCAGAAGGCACAAAAGAAAGAAATAATAACTTTGCAACGTACGTGGCTACTACGCCTGGTGAAGAGCCTCTATAAGAAGAAGAAAAAGAAGAAGAACGGCAACAATAATCAGAATATGTATAATTAAAATAAATGTAACAATAAAAAAGTATAAGTATGTCTGTATGTATGTATAACCATAACGATTGCATGAGTATAGCATGACGATCAACGAACCCTGTGAAACGACCAATAAACCGACACGATCAATCAACCAACCAACCCAGCCGCCAACCAAGCAACGAATTAAGCGATAAATCAACCCACCGAGCGAGCAAGCCACCAACAAACCGAGGAAACCAAAGAAGCAAGCAGCCAACGCAGTCATACAACCAAGTCATACAACCAATTCATACAACCAAGCAAACCAATTTTTTTTTTCGCCTCTCCATCGTTCTCATCATCATCATCAATATCAGCACCACCGTAACCATCGTAAGCGTACCCGTAGCGTACCGTACGTTCTTCTGCCGACCATCAGCCCGCTGCGGTGGGGGCTCCGGGTTAGTAGTGTCGCCGCGGCTGCATGACTTTACAATGGAAAAATTTTTAAAAAAATGCATGCTTACTTTGTTTTTTGGTTTTTATTTAAACTAAGGACGGACGGACGGACGGACGGATACCACAAAGTTTGCGCAGGAAAATTACAAGGAACGAATACAACAACAACAACAATAACAACTATAGAAAATGATCAAACGAAAAAACAAACACTCAAGCGAACCAACGAACGGCCGCACCACCGACCGACCCGCTTAAAAATGGTGGTAGTGGTGATGACCGACTATAACAACAACAACAACAAAAACAATAATTAGAATAATAAGAAAAATGCGAACTACAAACAACAACAACAACAACAACAACTACAACCAACGACGACATTTCTTATCAGCTCCAGAAATGCACAGTTCAAGTCAAATGGAAAAAAAAAACACAATTAAAATACATATAAATAAAATATGTATATAAATGTAGTACTTATATGAATTTTATATATTTATAAAAAAATATAATTTATTTAAAATTTTTTTTTTTAATTTATTGCGGCTAAATGCAAACAACTTGGAAAGTACAAGAAAGGAATGTCGCCATCACGCTCTCGTTGGTTTCAGTGACTCCAATGCCAATGATGGCAACAACAGAAACAACAACAGAAACAACACAAAAACAACAACAACAACCACAAAACAACAATAAGAACAACACTGACAGCGACAACTTCAATGACAACGACGACGACGACGACGACGACGACTTCCTGTCAAAGTTCAAAAAAAAATGAAGAAATTTTTTATTATGAAAAATACAGTATGTATGTATGTATGTTTGCATATATGTATGTTCATAAAAACATATACTATTCTTTTAAATAAGTACATAAAAATTAGAAAAATTTTAACTAAATTTCTATATTAATAGAAAGTTATTGTGTTTTCTCTCAATTACTTCGAAGTTGCCAGAAATTCTTCTTCAGGGTTCGTTTAGGACGAAAGACTGCTCTATCAAATTTAATGCCGGTTTGTCGTAAAAAAGTAGCCAAATAACAAACAACAACAACAACAAAAAGAACTAGGAATTGTTTAGTGTAAGTTTGATTCGTTTCATTTTTTAAACGAACATATCTCAAAGTCTGATTGATTGGAAAAGTCATGACGCATTTTTGCTATATTTTAACTTAGCTTAGGTTTAGAAGGCGCGTCAAAAATATCACTTCCACCTGGGCCACATTAAGGCGAAACTTAGCCTAATAAGGCGGATGTTATTATATACGACGGATTTAGATAAATCTTAGATTTCTTGCTGTAGTTATTAAATGAGAAAAAATCTGGGACTTTTGTCTAAATCCGTCTTATGTAAACACCATACAACTTAATTCCGAAAAATAAGAAGCCCCAAATATACGACACTTTCAAAATCTCACCATCACATTAAAAGCAAAAGCTTCCCTCGGGTGGACGTTTGGACGTTTTACATCAAGCTGTATTCAAGACTAAAGCTACGAATTATTCGCTGCAACAAACCATTGTTTTCTTCAAGTTTAATAACAGTAACGCAAAGGAAAAACCAAAATATTGACCAAAGTCGTTGTACTGTACTGTATTTCTTCAGGTGGACAGTTCTTTGTGAACGCTTACAGTCTAATCTCTCAAAGCAATTTGGTCCTTTATTTTGTCATCATCAGCGTGCGTCATATTTTTTCCGACATCCCAATTTTTAAACTATTCTCAAATACTGCTTTTTATAAACAAATGTCTCAATTCAATTAATAAAAGATGCAATTTTTTTTCTACTCTTCGAATATGGATTTTTCAACATAATATTGCTTGAATATTTTCAATCTGAAGATAACTTAATAATCGACGTTTAAACGATGCTTTTTCTTACATTCAAAAAAAATTCTGTGAAAATTAAAAAAACTCAACATTGTCCACCAAAGAATTAGGAGGATATTTTTGGTAGGTCTTTTGCCGTTGACACGCCTCAAAAATCTCGTATATGATTATTCTTGAAAAATTTGTCGAAAACAACCAGAAAAAACCATCACGTCTTGTGGCACCAGACAGTTCTGCCATACTGGCGAGGATAGTGCGCGGGGTTCATGGCAGGAAGGAAAAGCGGGGGAAAAACACTGACCTTCTGTGTAGCTCATGCTGAGTAGTTTACTAAATATTAAACGACATATTGTCACGCATAGACGCTGGTTGACAGCATCCGATCGACCGATCGACCAAACGATAAATAATAAATCACTAGAAATGGACGCAGAAAATCACCAACAAACAAATCGTGCCAACACATGCTCGATTATTGGTCATAAATACCGTTAACGCCCCCGAAACAAAAAGAAACCCTTTCATTTGATACTTTTCGGTGTGAAGATAGATTTGTTGTGGCGTTTGAAACCGCAGTTCAACATCATCATCATCATCGTCATAGGCATCGTCGATACTAGAAATAACAAACACAACAACAACAACAACAACCACAATAATGTATCAAATCGCTAACATATGTTACCGAGTAAATTCCATTATACTCGTAGTAAATTCCGAATGCGATTTTTTTTTTGTTCTTTGTGTCTTGACAAGAGACACTTTCCAGCGTCGAACGCCCCTTTTATTGAATCAACACTGAATGGACACCCATCCCCAGTGGACAATATTCATAATGATGTTGGTAATCATCATCAATTATCATTGATAGTGATTTCAATTCGTAATAATTTCATCAAGTCTATTTGTTAAAATCGTCAAGTCGTATGAAGAAATATTTCTTCGAGCGTATCATAAGCGTTTGAAGAAGCTATTTTATGATATTTTTCTAGGCTTATTTTCATCATCATTAAGTATCATTCATTGTGACTTAAATTCAAATTATTTTTTTAAGTCTAATTGTTGAAATCGTTATGCCGCGTGAAAACCATGATCAGGAACAGATCTTTCTGATCGACAAAATAGATATTCATTAAGTATCATTGATTGTGTATTTTTGTAAATTTTTTGCCGGTAGATAAAAAATCGGTCAATTTAGTTTAAATTAAATAAATATGATAACTTTAAAACCATGAAGCTTTTATTAAAATACTGTAATAATTAATCATTTGCTATATTATACAAAAATTTTAAGTTGTCCACGGCCCAAATGTTTCATGCCATTGCATTTGTTTTCAAGTTTGCTATAATTAATACTATAGGTACACTCATACCTCGCTTTACGGCCTAGATACGTTCCAGAAAAGGCCGTAAAGCGAAAAGCCGTATAACGAATTAATAATTTTTAAACAGAAGATCGGTAAGAGTATAGCATTCGTTTTGGCCGTATAACGAAGTATTAGAGGCCGTAATTCAAAAAATCCATAATTAGAAAAGGCCGTTATAGCGAAATAATGTATAAAGAGCGGCCGTATAGCGAGGTATGAGTGTATAAGACTTATGGTATTTTTTTACGAGTACTTAACGCTTATTAAATAGCTTTTGCTGTTTTTTTGTATCTGTTGAGTACAGGAATACATACATTATACAAAAAAGTATATTCTTGTCTATTGCCAATAAAGCCATTAATGGTTTGGAAGCGAGGTCCGGATATGGTCTACTGTCTTAATTGTCTGCATGCTTGTTAATTGTAGATCTGATACCTCCTCAATCAATCTGTTTACTGCCGTCTGTCTGCCTGTTGTCTTTCTGTCTGTCGATTGTCTCTCTGTTTGTCTCTACAACGAATTTCAATATTTGAAATTAATGCTTGACTTTGTACTTGGTCCTTTTTTTGAACCTTATTTGTAACCATTGATTGTTTACCATTTTCAAATGCTTTTCCAATGCGCCCATCCTTCCTTTCTTCCTTCCTTTCTTTATTATGACATTCTAAATAAAGACAGGTAGACCTACCGGCGAGACGGAAAGACGAGTACAAATCTAGTGTTGACAATATGAATGATTGGGATGGATAAATGAAGAAGGGACCTATACCTTCATACATACATATACATATATATATAATATATATACATATACATAAAACGAATGAATGAATAGAGCTAAAAGAGGGATTAATTAATCGATAATTTTCCATTAATAAAGGTTCCAAAAGTTACGTCTTTTGTCTTTATCCTTTTGTTGTTTGCTTTTTACATTTTTATTAGCTCTTTGTTGGTTGTTGGTATTCGGTATTCGGTAAAAAATTACAACAATTTTGATATAATGCAAAAATTGTTGCTTTTCTTGTTTTTCTTTTCGTTTCTTTTCTTTTTTTCTTCCAAAATGAAGTATTACACGATTATAATTAATTTATTATCATTATTAAAAATGAGATTTATCATCAAGCCGATGACACGAACGAGTATTGCATCGAATAGAGCGAGTATTGCGCCGATTTGAACGAGTATTATGTGATCTGTATAGAAAGCGTCGAATACTCTCGTTGCCAAGATCATGAATTCAACTAATGGCTTATATTCGAAGAACTGTGAGTAGCTCCAAGTTTTTGATTAAAAATTATCACAAATATTTCATATCACCTTTTGAAAAAAATTCTCTACGAGGAATAGACTGTACGAGACATCGAGATTATATGCACGACACGAGTACTCGTATGTTAGAAACGAGTCGAGTCGCGTCGAGTAGAGTACAGTCGAAGAGTGCAGAGAAGTATAGTAGAATATAGTATAGTAGGACTTTTTTAGAAATTGTGAATGTAAAAGTTTACTACGCCATGTTTTCCATTCATGATTTCAACGGGCGGGCCGACTAGACTGTCACTCAATAGTAAAGATAAAGATATCACAATATACACTCCTTCATGTAGATCGTGTGTATATTTTGCCCGTTGGCCATATAAAACGACTATCCTTATCGAAAATATCCTTATCACGAAAAGTTGGAGGCGTGGTTGGTGTGATAGGGTTGTGGTGGTTGAATGGTTGCTTGGTTGGTGGTTGGCTGGCGATTGCTGGCTGCTGATTTGGCAGTCATGTCTGCCGATTCGACACTATCAGGAAAAAAGTCTACAGCCACTATCGGTTATCGGTTTCGTTATGAAAAATTAGGTTCATTTGCCCCAAACAAATCGGGGAGATTCCCATTATTCGACCTACTCACTTTATATACGACTGACGACTGATGATAAAAATGCAATCTGTTTTTTGTGGCGTTATTTTGTGTCAATTGTATATTTGATGGTAGTGAAAAAGGCATTATCTACGCTTTCTATGAATAGTTATCGGATGTTATAGTAGCAGAAATTGCAGAAATAGCAGAAGTCAATATAGTAGAAGTCAGTCAGTCATAGTGATTTTTTAGGTTTTCACTCTTTAAGACTTTGTGATAAGACTTTCACAAAGTTATCAAAATAATAGAGGGTTACACTTCTATGTAAAAAGATAGCTTTCGCAAGTCTTGAAACTTAAGTTTCGTTACTGCAATGAATGGCTTCTATAATTAGTTATGATTTTTTCGCAATATTTTGGAAATTGGCCTTAAAAAATTCTAGCTTTTATAAATTTAATCATACAAGTTCGCAAAACTATGATTAACGACACCAAACTATAACACCAAACTAAATCTTAGCGTATAAATTCATTAGAATTTATCCTTCACATTAGGTTTTCGAGATATCCTGCTTTTAAATTGTGCGAAAAATCTGATTTCGATGAAGCATGTTTGAGATTACATTATATTATGAGGTATAATACCGATATTCGAGTAATAGATCAGAATTTATCCATCACATCAGGTTTTCGAGATATCCTGCTTTTAGATTGTGCGAAAAATTGGAATTTGATTTAGCATGTTTGAAATTACATTATATTATGAGCTATAATACTCGATAATACTCGATCAGAATTTATCCATTACATCAAGTTTTCGAGATAGCCTGCTTTTAAAAACGCTTTTACTATAATTAATTGAAAAATCAGCTATTTGAACGTTTGGGAGCGATGAATTTTGGAGCCGGCGAAAAGGCAATAATACTTTCGGTTGCCACAACAATTTATGTGCAGCATTTGAAAACTTCATAACATAATATCACCAACATAGACGACAAGTTCCATACAGATCTCGTAAATCTGATGCGAAATAAGAAATTATGACGAGATCAATGAAGGTTCAAAAACCTTCGACTTCGAACCATCGACATCTTCATCGTCACCATCGTTCTCATTGTCATTATAATAATCATCATCATTCTTCATCATCATTTTTGCGTCTATAGAAATTTAATTCAAAATTCTTTCTTTTTCTTCTTTTCTTATTTGCTTTTCCATTACTCTCTCTCTCTCTCTCTCTCTCTCTCTGTGCTCCCGTTTGTTTCTTTAAAACGGGGCGTTAAGGTTACTCTGCTGAACGCCATTTTGTACAATAAATAAAATGTTTATTTGTATACAATTGTATACGTAACTTAGTATACGCATTAATACATAAAAAAAAAACACAATAAAAATACATACATAATAATAATTGCACAAACAAATAACCATAGAATCGCGAGCTCGTCGTCCATTCTCTGGAGCCAACACAACAATTTGAAGGTTTTTTCGAAACGCAAATACATTCATTGCAATAAATATAATAGCAAAAATAATAAAAATAATAATAACTATGATGATGACGATGACGTTAATATTAATTTATGGTTTTTTGGTTTTTTTGCTTTTCATTAAATACAGCAGCAGCAACAGCAACAGCAGCTCAAGCATAAATAAAGAAGCCTCTGCTTTTTGCTATAAAAAAAATTAAAAATTAGTTATATATTATATAAATTATAGTATATAGCATAATATACTAGTATGTATATGACTTGATAATTATCACTAGCGTGAAAAATTTATCTTTTTCTAGCAAAAAAAGTTGAAAAAAAATAATGGGAGTTATTTCATTTTGCAAAATTGGGCGTTTTTCCGCTCGAAAATTAAAATGAGGTCAATTTTGAAAGTTATTTATTTTAAGTAATTACGTATTTTTAAAATGAAATGAAACTAAAAAATTTAAATAAGACTCAAATATTTATTTCGATTTTTACGGAGCACCGATGTTAACATAGGCCTTAATTTTACATAAGAAGCCTTTAACATAAAATTCTCTCTTGTTGCAATTAACTTTTGCGATATCTTCAAAATATCTTATAAATTTAATAAATACAATAACTTTAAAATATCTTTTCTCTGGCAGAAAACAGAAATTTTATGAATGATCAATGAATAAAAATAACAAAAAAAAACAATACTAAAAAATTACTATTATTTACAAACTCTTTTTACAAACTTTTTTGCCTTTTTTCTGTTCTTATCTGCTGCATTCTTACCTGCCTTCGTCATCGATATCAACCGTAGCTAATTTTTATATGAAAAAAAAAATAATAAAAATAGCAAACTCCTTTCCTTTTCATTCAAACAGCTGATGCTTTTTTTATCATCAAGTACCGAGCAACGACCTTGAGTAAATGATAAAATATATTCAATACTATACTATAAACAATTTCAATACTTTCTTAACGCCAGTCAGTCTGGCAGTAGTAACAACAACAATACAATGAAACCAACAACAAACGTAAACATAAACAAAAATTAACGATAACAAGAAATGCGATAAACGAGACTCTAATCAAATGATTTTCGAAAACCGGCTACACAGTACCGAGTATCGCCTTCTTCTTCTCAACGACGCCTTTTCCACCACCATATTCCTCTCAACAAAAGTGATAAGTCAATGTTGATTGGACCTACATATTTTACACAGAAATGTGACGTCAAAAGTGTTGATAAAAAACTAAAAAAAAACTGTAAAAAAAACACACAAATTATTGCAATTAATATGATAAAAAAGGAATGTGTATAATCCGAAATATTGTAGAGCTAATCTCAGATTGTATTGTATTGTAGAGGTATTATCTTAGACATACATACATGCATATGTACAAAGTAAATATCAAAGAAAATATATATTGGTTCACGGTCATGATACAAGTTCCAAACGCTTAACTTTACAGCAACTACCTACACTTTTTCGATAATTTGTGGGCGTGTATCACAAAAAGTATGCCCAATGCTGTCTTTAAAAGTGGAACCATTGTGGGGCTTATTTGTTTGGTTCACTGGAGTCCTGCAAAGTTACCCAGGAGTGCGCGTTATGCCTTACAATCTTTGAGATCAGTTTACAGTCCTCTGGACTTCTTTCAATAAGTCAATTGTTGCGGCAGCCAAACCAATAAGTAGACCATTTTTACATTTTGTTGGAAACAAAAAATTGTTGATCCATTGCTGTGTAGCGCATACTCCAATGACAAAGCGGCCAAAGCTGTAAACTTCTTGCTGAAAAAAAGTGTTGCTAGTTCGAAAAACAAAAGTCCTTTTCTCTATTCAACAAGTTTATCATTAACAGGCGTATTCTGGCTGATCAAGTAAGCTCACCACACAAGAAAATAGTTAAGAATTAACAGCTGTTAAGATTTCGTATTCTGCCGAAAAATTAACCACTGATTTCTTAACTATTTTGTTAATCAACGAGTAGGTCTTAAAAGCAAACCAAACTTAATTTTATAGCTGTTCAATTAGGCAGATATATGATTTGCGAAGATAAAAGAACACAAAAAATTAACAAAGGCCTTATTATTTTCATGATAAATCCTAAAATTCTTAAAACATTTACCTCTTCGTGTCTTCCATTTTGCTATTTGATAAAGATATGCAACCACGAAAATGCTGAATCACTGTCGTTCAGATTTTTCACCATTGGTGGTGAATTTATAATCGTTGTCAGTTGTTAATGCACTTTGAGAATATCAAAATCAACTAAACTTAACAACATCATTAACAAGAACTCCTTAACAAATAGTTGTTAAGTTAACAACCAAAATAGGACCGTAAATGGATTCAACGACTGAAGTCAACGGAGAAGTCATCAAAAAAGAAGGAGAAGAAAAAGTCAACGATCAACGTGAGAAATCAACGAACACAAAGCAATCAACGAGTTATAAAGCTAACGAGCTACAAAGCTAACGAGCTGCAAAGCTAACGAGCTACAAAGCTAACGAGCTGCAAAGCTAACGAGCTGCAAAGCTAACGAGCTGCAAAGGTAACGAGCTACAGCGGTACAACGAACTCAACGTTTCAAGCTAACGAATAGAAGTCGATAAATGAGTAAATTACTAAATTATTAAACCTGAAAAATAAATTTCAGATTTATGATTAAGCAAATTAGTTGCTAGTATAATCTTTAATATCGTATTAATAACTCTTGAATAAAATCTTATATTAAACAATATATTAATTAAATCTTCAAATAACAACAAAACAAAAACAGAGACTTTGACAGCACCAAGCGACGAACTCTAGGCACATTATTCTCTAGGCACATTAACTCTAGGCACAACCAGTTCTTATCAACAGTGGATGCTAAAAAATCAAGACAGCTATCAAAAGCGTAAACATTTAAATGCTTATCTCGAAAAGTTGTTTTTATTTTTTCGGTAAAGAAGCAAAAGTGACCTTTTCTTCACCCCGTTTCAAAAAAAAAAAAAGAAGAGAGGCTGTAAAACAAAGAACAAGCAGACGCTTAACACACCAACCCACCAACCAACCAACGAAGCAATCAACAAATCAACCTCAACCAGCAAACAAAACCGACTGTGAAGGAAAAAAACCAGAAATCAAACTAACTAAACGCTTATCATCAAACGCTTACAAAATATCGACAACAAAATATTGTGGCTTTTCTTATACGTTTCGCTCTTATTGCGAGAAGAATCTGTGACATTTAGAAGGATGACTTAAAAGCGTCAAACGTCAAACGCCAGCAGCAGCATCTGATGCACAGACTATGAAGCGGGCAAACGAGACGAGGCGAAAGGGTCCAGGTCTTAGACTCGCGGACCCAAAGACTCTGCTCTGGCAGTTCTCTGTAGTTTCGATTAGAATATTCAGACTTGAAACCGATAGACATAGAATCAGAATCCGCATCAGAATCGGAATCGGCATCGGAGCGCCATTCAAGTTCGTTGATTGGTGAACGAACAACAGCTTAAGTGTTAAGTGTTAACTTTGATGCTTCCTTATCATTAAAACGGCAGCAAAAGCAACCACAACAACAACAACAACAACAACAACAACGAGAACAAGAGCAGCCAGCAGTAGCAACAGTAACGCAACTGATAACGGCAACACCAGCACCAGTAACGGCATTTTTTTCGTTTTCCTACAATTATTTATTTCATGATTTCAATAAAAATCTTTTTTCTTTTTTTGTTTGTTTAATGTAGCCATTTGTAGAATTTATTATCACAAAGTAAAAATACTCGTACAAACATATGTACATACATCCACACAAATACATACATATATATAAATGTGTGCATACACCCACCAGCACCAACAAATTCATCCGTTAAGCGCAGTTTTAATGAGCCGGTCGGTCAAGCGGTTGATCCAAACCAACAAATGGACTGATAAGAATATTATAAATGCGCGGACAGACGGACAGACGGACAGACAAGCGGCAACCAAAGTGCGTACAAATCAGACGATCCAATGATCCACACTTGGGCCCATCGCTGGTGGACCCGATTCAATTGGCGGACCAACCAACCAACAAACCAACCAACGAACTCAGTGAGCGATTAACTAACTGGCAATCTCTGTCTCCTTTCGACAAATCAAGCGGCGCCGACAGCCAGTCAGTCAGTCAGTCAGTCTGTATGTCGATCAGCCCACATAGTGGTCAGCCTTTCAACATCTTGTTTGCTTGAACGTCAATCGTTATCGTACCAAAGGCCGCAGCAGGAATATGAGTATGATGAGTATATAAACTGCAGGCCTTTACAAACAGAAAAGAAATTTGAACAAAGAAAAACTGTTTGACGCGACCTCTGCGAACAGCGAGCAGCAACAACACCAGCAGCAATAGTGACAACAATTTGCTGGCAATTGCAATTCATAAAACAACATACTGGTCGTGTATGTTACTTGCCGCTACTGATTACGGCAGCAGCAACAACTTGCTGTACTTGCTGACATTGTTTAACAGTCAACTTCACATCCTTCGACAATTTATCTCCAATGTAGATGACAATTTCTTTTTGTTTCGATTTTCTTCCTCTTAAGATTTCTTAGAATTCAATTCGTTTTTCGTTTACGTTTTTTTCAATTATCCTTTTATCGTGTTGCTGTGCATATGTTTTCTTTTAATTCATTTTCGTTCTGCTTTCTTTCGCCACCACTGTGATATAGAACATTATACCGCCGCTCTTGGCTGGTTTTATTCTATTTTCAATGGCGTGGTGATTGATTATAACTTCTTTGATGTCATTTACAGCCGTATTCTAGCTGATAGTTAATCACTTAGTTAAAGCCTAGTTAAAGCTCACCACATTAACAAACGCATAAGAAAATACTCGTAGTTAAGAATTAACAGCTGTTAAGATTTTGATATTCTGCCGAAAAATTAAGAGCGGATTTCTGAACTATTTTGTTAATTAACGATTAGGTCTTAACAGCAAACAAAATTTCATTTTGTAGCTGTCCAATTAGGCAAATATTAAATAATAAAAGAATACATATTTACTTA
Organism: Conops quadrifasciatus; assembly: GCA_949752815.1. Classification (NCBI taxonomy): domain Eukaryota; kingdom Metazoa; phylum Arthropoda; class Insecta; order Diptera; family Conopidae; genus Conops; species Conops quadrifasciatus. The sequence continues at coordinate 6,972,286 of OX457078.1, read as the reverse complement.
TTTTATTAATTTGTGAAGATAAACGTAAACAAAAAATTGAAAAGAGGCGTTATTATTTTATCTTAAATTCTAAAATTCTTAAAATATTTACCTCTTCGTGTCTTGCATTTTGCTATTTATTAAAAAAGATGCAACCAAGAAAATACTGCAAATGTCATTCAGATTTTTCACCATTGGTGGTGAATTTATACTTGTTTTTAGTTGTTAATGTATTATGAGAATACAAAAATTAACTAAACTAACAACGTCATTAACAAAAACTCCTTCATAAATCGTTGTTAAGTTAACAAATAGGGTTGTTAGTGTCAATTAATTGCTATATTTATTATTGTTTTGTTAATGTTCCTTCTGTTTTTGTTGATGATAATCATGAGAGAATTCCTTTTAAAATTTCTCTGTTGAAAACTACTACGTAGATTTATTTAATGGGAATTTTAAAAATTTTTAATTTTTCAATAATTTTATCTAGTTATTTCTTTATTAACATATTTTAAATTTGTTTTAAATAAAAATGAAAATACAACAGACAACCTATATATATAACCTGTTTATAATTTTAAATTTTTTTATTTTCGATTTTATTTTTAAATTAAAAAACGGCGACATCTTTCAAATTCACGACTTTTACATTTCTTTATTAATTCTTTATAAAAACGGAGAAATAAGTAAATTTCTCAAAGAAGAATAAAAACTGCTGAAAGAGTATTTAATAATTCCAATAATTTTCTTAATTTTTACAACCTTCACTGTAAGATGTTAAACGAAAATATCCAATACCATTTTTGTGGAGATAGCTCATGCACCAACCTCTGAACAAGAATTACAAAGCGCACCAAAAGTTAAACGAGAACACTTCACTTGCGAACTCTTCCCAATGAGAAGAGTTTTTCAATGTTCGACAAAGCCAAAGGGCTTTTTAAATAGGGTGGACTGAAAAATTTTTTTTAATCTTAACTATTTTCGCGCAGAATCGAGCAATTCGGATAAAAAACGGACAAAATTTGCACAGAATCAAAAAATTTTGATGCGTGCTGCTGTCTTGTGCAGCCCCAGCAAAACATTCAAGCTTTTTTTGGTACTGTACAGGTAGGTACTGTACAGTATTTTGGGACTGTACGTACGGTACAGTACTACACATGCTAATCTGCTGCAACAACAAACAGCAACACAAAATTTGATGTACAGTAAGTACGCGTATAACAGAGGCAATATTTCCTCTTGATGATCTTTTGAAATTTTAACACTTCCAAAGTTTTATTCTCATCATTTCCCAGGGCACCATCATGATGTTAACAGCAACAGTGTGGTGAAAACTTTATGGATGGCCACATAAGGTGAACTCACACGACAGCCAAATGATGAAAATCAAATTTGTTGTTGCTGTCACATATAAAAAAAGAGAGCCAAAATTAATGACAAACACCTTGTTCAAAATTGATGAAGCTCAATACCTAAATCACGCGTCCAAAAGCTAGATCACGATTGAATCTCGACCAAAAAAAAAACAGTGTTGATAAGGTGTATGTTTATTTTTTAAAAATTCGGAGTTCATTACCATCAATCGTCGCACCTTCCAGCGATCGTTGCACCTTGAACAGTAACATGACGCCGTCTAGCTGCAGACATTTATTTCTGCTTGCAGTGCACCGAGCAACATGCGAAGAAGCTCACCGAACCTTAAAGTGCCCGAATTGCAATTCTGGATTTCAGCAATGTCATTATTAATGTCACTACGTTAGCGATATAATTTCTTTTTTGTTCGTTTTTATACCAAAAATAGTTTCAAAATTAAAGTTAAAATAGGTAAAAATTAGTCCAAGACTGTTTACTGTGCAGACTCTAGGCTGGAATCTAGAGTATTGGCTGGAGAGGGACGCGGAAATCTTTTAGACGCGTTGTAATAATACTTTAGATAATTATAATAAAATATTCTGATAAGGAAAACGTGACCACGACAAAAAATACATACATACACTCAATTTGTAACAAATAATATTGTAGAGTAAACGAAGAGTTAAAATTGATAAAAATGAAATAGGAGTAACTTTTTTTATTATCAAAGGCAGCAAATTATCTCAATTTTTTCTATATTCAATATTAATAATTTTTTTAAAATTGTAATTAATCAATTTGTTGATTGTGTTTCAAAGTGAAACAATAAAATAGTAAATTGTGAACTTTTAACATCTTAATTAATATTTAATTTTATTTAATGAGAGCTTAGGCGAATTCAGCACTTGATCTCTAGTCTTTGTTTTGTCTACAACGAAATAATTTGAGATCTTAAATTTGGGCCCAAAACGTTGAATATACAATATGAACGTTTATACACAGAAAAAAATACCGGTTGTCATCGGTTGACAATCGGTCGTTGTCGTTTGGAAATTCATACATTGAAATTTTATTTTTCATACAAAAAAAAAAAAACAAAAACACATTTGACGACAACTGCTTTCAATACGACGACGAACCTTTTTGGTTCTGTGTAAGCTTAAGCTGGATTGAACGAAATTTAATAAATATGAACGAAATACAACGAAATACAACTATTTGGTAAAGAAAATGAAATAGCAAAAAATACTATTATATACACTACATAGTTTCTTGTAGAGAAACAAACAAAGAGAAAGAGAGAGAGAGAGAGAGTATTAGAATCGCATCATGTCGACTGATTCATTTCAGGTTCAAAGTCAAGTTGAAAATGAATGATGAATAAAGACTTTCAGAAAATGTGTACTACATGCATATATGTACATACTTACATACATCCATACCACCATCAATACATAGTACATAGTCGAAATACATTCATAGAATTGATTTTTCAAGTTTTCAATTGTGCAAAAGTGCATCTATTCATTCTACTGTAAGCGCTTTCACCCTACACTATAATGAAGAGCATTCATTGACTTTTAAGAAGCTTGATCAAGGGTGCAGAAAACAGCGCATGTGAAAAACTTTCGAAAAGTTTATTTTTTTATATTTGTTAATGCATTCAAACGAATTTGTGACGCCAACTTGAGCGCTACAAACTTCCGAAAATTTAAAGTATAAATTTCTTGAAATGCTTTATTTTATACTTTTCATATTTATTTTGATGGGAGAATACTCTGAAATGGTTTGCAATGTACTTTAAAATATTTACCTGCACTGAAAGAATTTTTAATTATCTATTATGTCCATTATTAAAGAAAAATCAACTACTTTCGAAATATATTCTTCAATTTTTTTATGATTTTTAAAACATTTTAATGCGTTTTTACATTATACAATATTTGTAAACATAATTTTAATAACATATTTAAATTCCATTCTAATATAGAAAAAATTATTTTGGTGTTATTGAATCTATCAAAGGACCGATACTTGACTTCAGTGTTCGTTTTGGCCGATTGAATGTTTTCTACCTATTCAAATACGGAATACGGAAGAATGTCAGTGGATAAATTATATTGTATATGTATGTATTTTACAAGCTTTTAGAAAAAATACACTCGAACTAATGTTAAAACGGTTTTCCAAGAACAACTAAAGAACTACTGTTGCATTTAATGCGATGCGAAGCAAATCGAATGTTTTAATTCGGAGCAGTTTCAATAGTTACAGCAACTGCAACGAGCAAGCGACCAACGTCATCATCGTCATCGTCGCCGTTGTGTTGTCAACGTCATTATTGTGGGTGCATGTAAACTGCAGTGCAGTGTATCGTATAAAAGTTTTAAACAAAACAAAAGCAACGCAGATTCTAGAGACTGCTCTTCAGTAGAGAACAACCCATAGTTTGTGCAAAAGCAAAAATAGTTTCATAAAAAAATTGCATTTCATTTTAGAAAAATAATTTCTATTTAACGTTTGCGAAAAACTACATTACACTAAAGAAAAAAGAAATAAACGAAAAAATAACTACATACAAAAAATGAATACTAAAGCAAATTTTGTATTTCGTCGTGCAAACGCTGAAGACTGCAAAGCAGTTCTTCAAATGATTCAAGTAAGTAATTACTTAATTAGTCAATATTTTTGTGTAAAAACAACGAAATTGTAAAATTTAAAGTGTTATTAAAGAGTTTTTAAACATTATGAACAGTGAAGAATTAGAACAGAACATAGCGGACAATTTTTTCAGTGTTTTTCTGGCACGTTGTGAGTCGTCAATGAAAATACTGGATACCGCAGTAAACGCAATGCGTACAATCAATACGTTTGACATTTCATTGATTGCGTTCAGAGCAAACGCATGTAACGCAAAAAACAATTAAGAAATACGAACTAAAGACTGACAGAAAAGTCTGATAAACTGAGAGAAAATGTTCCTCATAGCTTGAAAAGCTTTTCTTGTATACTTACATGCATACGTATAATAAATTCTATATACTACAGACATATGAGATTGTGTACCATATGGAATATATATATAAATAGAATGTACATATTAAAAACTTCCGCATTTTCCTCTTCCTCATAAAACACCCAAAAAAAATATGTTTCTTTAGAATAGAAAACATTGAAACGTGTACTCTTAAAGAAAATGTCTCTTAAAAACAAAGTTGTTTTAAAAAAATTCTTAAGAAAATAATTTCTCATGTGTCATCAGTTTTTTTCACTTCAATCTTATAGAATTTCTGAGCAATTTTTGACCACACCAGTAATTTCTCGTAAAAGCACCAATATCGTTTTTCCTGCTTATTATATACGCTCAAATAAAGCTCTTTACCTTTTCTAAAACTTTCAAACGTATTCAAACGTAACGTAAGAGAAGAGAGATAATTTTGTTTTTCTCTACAATTATCTCTACAATTATTTATTGTTTTAAAGAAACTTTTAAAAAGTTTTTTAGATTTGTTAAAAAACAAATTTTCTGAATATTAAAGATATACGATTAATTTTAGTAGTAATGAGATAATGCTTTAGTAGAAACTTTTAAAAGACTGATAGATTTAAAAGACTTTTTAAAGATAATGCTTTTTGATCTTAAAAATTAGAAATCACAAAAAATTGTACAATAAACATAAATACTGTGTAGAACACTTCTATGTATAATATAGTAATAACATTTATATGTGTAATATCGTACGAATATTCTAAATATTTTTCTAAAAATCAACTATTTAAATATAATAATTTTTATTTTAGGAACTAGCCGATTATTTGAATATGAGCAATGGACCCAAGAATAAAGTGGAAGGTATAGCAAATTACAAAATTTATGATAATTGTGTGCAAATTTTGCGTACTCGTATTTAACTGTCTGTATGAAATCATTAATGAACTAATTATCTTCTTCTCTTAATAGATTTAGTTCGTGATTCTGGTCTAAATGGAGGTCCTGAATATTGCCATATTTATATATTATTACTTAAGAAAGATGATACCAATGAACTGTAAGTTTCTACTAATAAGTATTTTATTCCGGTTTCGCAATTAGTTAATTGGAAAATTCTACTGTTAGTCTACCAGCCGGTTATTCAATCTGTTATTTCTGTTATTCCACTTGGGAAGGACCCAGTTATTTTATGGAGGATATCTATGTGAAGCCTGAGTATCGTGGTAGCGGTGGTGGTGCACGTATTTTTTGTGAAATTGCCGCGAAAGCGAAAGAATATGGTTGTCCGCGAGTTGATTTTCATGTAAACGAATGGAATGAAGCGCGTACATTTTATGACAAAATGGGTGCCATCGATTTAACAGAACTCGAACAATGGCATCTACATCGTGTGCCTAAGAAGCAGATTAACGAATTGGCCGCACAACTTGCTCGCTGATGAATGGACAATAATTTTTACATACTCGCATCTCTTGAGCAGATATTTTATTTTTTACATTATTTTTACATTATATTTACTTATAGTTATTACAAGTTACATACTGCAAAATTGTAATACCTATTTTAAATTTAGTTGCATAATGTATATGTAGTACCTACTATATCGTACTGTGCACTGTCAATTTTACATCTGCCATAATAGAAAAATATTTACTATCGGAAAAATGTATAAATACATTATGGGTTAGAAAATAACACTTTTCTTCAGATTCTATTAATATTGATTCTCTTATATCTATGTATATTAATTAATTACTTATTTAGAAGAATTTTTTCATTACGTTATACTTTTTGTAATATAAGAATTTATTAAATTAATTTATCATATAATGTAGCCTTGTGTTTCTATTGAATACCTACACACGTTAAAGTTCTTGATTTTTTTAGACAAAATCACGTTAGTATATTTCAGGTGTTATAAATCTATTATGTTTGGGTTTTGACACGAATATCCCCGTCATCCCTTATAAATTTTGGTTTTATAATATGTACATATGTATATGTATTATATCATTTACCACATTGGCAACTATTGTAAATTATTGGAGGAAATCCTCGTGCTGGCAACGTTTCAAGATTAGATAACAACTCAGCGTTGTTATTTTAGTACAAAATTATTAGTCTTATTTTATAAAAACAATTTTTAGTAGTTGCGTTGATAACCCGCAATATTTGCAAATTTATTTTTGTTAAATAATTTTCTGAAATATTGAAAAAGGTTTAAAAAAGAAAATATAGAAGGGTGAAAATATTGAAAAACATTAATGAGTCAAATAATAGACTATATTAAAGAGAATAAAATTTTGTCTTGCAAATTATGTTATCTGCGACTAAAATACAAATTATATAATATTAAATCATATAATAATTCACACAAAAATTTACATATAAATCAAATTAAAAATAAACTTTTAAGCCAAAATAAAACTTTACTTCCCAAAAATTAAACTATAAAAAATAAAAAATATAAAAACTAATTTACTAAATAACAAAATCCAACTAAATAAATTACCCGGTTTCTATCAATAATATGAATTATTTTTTTTTTGTTATAAATTAATAAACCATAAATTTGGAAGCCAATATATTCTGGTTGGAAAACACTGGCGATGTTAGGTTCGTCTAACTGTTATATCCTCTTTACCTTTCCCTTCTTTCCTACAGAAAGTAATTTACCTACTTTTTATTTGAATCTCTTTTTAAAGCAGGCGTCCAATCGTCTACTTAGAAAAATATATATTTATATCTGACTCCTTTCATCGGTAAATTGGTGACATTTCATCTACCAAGAGATTGCGTACTACACTCAGAAATGACGATCTCAATATTATCCTTAGTTTACGAGTATAATGCTTTGCTTACAACTCTTCAAAAATTCTTATTTGTATCAAATTTAACCACTCCGTGAAACGATGGCAATTTTAGGACCTACCTAAAACCATTAAAACCTATCGACTGGCCATGCCACTACATACATTTTTTATAATAAATAACTAGCTTTTCCTCACATTCGTCCAACGCTGAGAGAATTCTCAACTTTACTGATAACATCTAGATTCTAGCAGCTTATTTCTTGAAATTTAAGTTAATCAGTTTTCTAGTAAACCTGTGAAATAAATTTTTTAGGGATTTTTTTTTTTAATATTTCCTAATTTTGATAGTTTTTTAAATACGATAACTTTAATAAATGCCTTCAACAAATGAATCAAGGTTTATTTTCCGTCGTGCAGATGTTAAGGATATAAAAGCAGTACGACAAATGATACAGGTGAGATTTAAAATAGATAAAAACAAGCAAATAATGCAAGGCTCTTATAATTATTTGAAATTTTGAGTTACCCTTAACCTGAATCTTCCTTTGTATCACTAACTAACACGTTCTCCTTCTTTCCGTGAATTCCACAATTTTGGTGTATTCTGTTATAAAAAAATATTCATCTTGCTTTGTATAAATTTTTTTAAGGTTTTTGTGCCTTATTTTCTTTACTATGCCGCCTTTTGTTATAATTTTTTTTTATCTATCAGGAACTGGCGGATTTTGAAAAAATGAGCGCTGGTCCACAATTAACCGAAGAAGGTGTGTATTCGTATGGCGTATCCAGAAATTACTCTGCAGATTCCTTTTAATTTAAAAATTAAGTTCTTCAACCGAAAAACATACCAAGGATACATTTTTTATTTCAATAAAGGGAAAAATCTAGTCATTATACAAATTCTTTATTCAGATTTAAAACTGGATTGTGGTCTCAATGGAGGTAAAGAATATTGCCACATATATGTCTTGGATTTACAAGAAAGCTCCAAAAACCTGTAAGCTAAAAATCGTTATACTCATATTTCGAAAAATATCCTCACTCCTCTCTATGTTCCATATTTATTTTTAAATTTTTCTATATACCTACCTTTTAATTTTAAGAGGTTCGATTGGTTACGCCATTTGCTATTTCGCTTATTCAACCTGGCAGGGTCGTTCCTATTTTCTGGAAGATCTATATGTAAAGCCTAATTATCGCAACAAAGGTGCTGGTGCCCGTTTATTTCATGAGGTCGTCGCCAAAGCTAAGGAATACAAATGCAAACGTTTGGATTTTCATGTACTCGAATGGAATCCTGCTCGTAAATTTTATGAAAAAATGGGAGCCATCGATCTGACCGTATCAGAACAATGGCATTTTTATCGTGTTGATGAGAAACAAATTGATAATTTAGCTGCGGAATTAAAGAAATAAATTGTTTTTCAAGTAATTTGTTTGTTTTATAATATAATATATATGTATAAGCAATTAAGTTAAGGTTGCAATACGACTATTATGCCATTATAAAAATTATTATTTACTAAATGAGATTAATTAACAATAAAAATACTATTGAAAAGTTCGACTTTCACTGCTCGCCATTGCTGCTGGCTATCACATGGATTTGCATGCTCTTCGTCGAGTTGTACACTTGTCCTGGTGGAAAAGGATGCACCTTTGAATGGGTGTCGTTTTTACCCTTGCCACCGGCTGTGTATTTCGAGAGACGTATACTGGGCATGGGTAGAAAACCGGTGCTCAGTGGCATTACATCCAGCGATATGGAATGACTCTCAACATCTTTCATTGATACGACACCTAAAAATGTATAAAGGATTATTATAACAGTTTAAAGAGCTGGAAACAGTTTTTAGAAAATATATACACATTCACATTATATGCTCGTAATTAACTTACCACAACCTTTATCAATACATATTAGGTATGATTTTAAAAATAAATAATACATTAATTAAAGTAACACCTCGGAAATATAGGAAGGTGAGGACCTTCCTACCTATAACACTATGTACGCACCTGCAGAACGTCCGCACACAGCCCACAAATTCTGATCATTCAAGACCTCATACATCAAGTCCACGTACGGATTGTCGTGTACCTTCGTTATCTTCAAATTTAAATTGCACACCGATTTCAGTCGACATAATTCGTTGGGCTCCAATTGCGCCTGTATTCGGAACAACGTGGTATAGTCCACCAGATCAAAGCAGCAGCCATAGTTACGAAACAAATCAGGCTTCTCAATGCTGGCATATTTTGTTACGAATTGAACTTTGATGACCGGCAGTTCAGTTTCTGCCTTAAGTGCTTCAACTTGTATTTCATATAAATACGATACAGTGAGTCCTTTATAAATGTGCTGGAAACATAGTAAATTAGTAAACAGTATAAACAGGTATCACACGTAGAAGGATATGATAACTATTAGGTGATCTAAGCCTGATTCAGAGACCTTTACTAAATGTGCTGTAAATATTAAAATTGTAAAGGTCATTGATCCAGGCTATCACGCTTTTTCTAAAGTTAAAGGTACCACCCACAGTGCTTTGCCGCGCTGCCGGATTCAAGTCGACCAAATGAACACCGGGAACATCACACTTAACCTGTGCCTCTGCCAGCAGCAAATTCGCATCAAGTCCCTTCATAATGACCTGCAAATACTTGCGAGTACCGCACGTATGCAACCGGCACGTAGCCTCCATGGCAGGCTGGAATTCAATGGGAATCTGCAGCTCATTGCGCGACCACGGACATCCAAGCGAGATGTGATGTTCAAAGTGTTTGGTCCCTTTGCGACCCGGCAAATCAGTGAGAACTTCCAGCGGAATTTCTCGCTCTTCGAATGATTTAAAATTCGCCAATGGCACATGCAGTACACTCTCAAATGAATCGTCATCGTTATCGTTATCATTTGATTTTGAGTTCGGTGGATTTTGCTTCTCGACTTTATCAGCCAGACGAATGCGTAAACTTTTTGAACATTTTAAAGTTATTTTAGCATCTAAAGGAAAGATGAAGCTTCCACCGGAAACTATCAAACGCAGAGGCTGCTCTATTCCGGCAATAAGTGTTTTAAAATGCAATACCGCCGATGCTGGTTTGGTGGTAATTTCGAAAGGCGGCGCCTTGAAAGGTATTTGCTCCGAGAGAAACTCCAGTTGAGACATGCAGAGACACATCTAACGAGAAGATACAAAGGAATTAAGATCGATGATTAAATTTGAGAGCAGATTTATTTTTGTATGTGAAATGCACCTGTTTGAAGCTCCAGAGACCTGCACGCGTCGCCTTCGCTTTTAATTCTATTGTATTAATGCCAGGTTGCACTGCAATATTTTCCGCCGACACAAAAGTTGTAAAGTCTGATTGCACACTAGGAGACAGTTTGCGCTTCGTACTACTAGTGCGCCTAACCGGCTGCTTTACTTTCGGAGTATCGCACACTACCGAAGCACAAGCCAAGCTTTTGTCCTCTTTATAGTCCAAATGTAGTGCCACTTTGAGGCGCGGTTCCTTGAGCACAGGCACCGCAGATGCTCCACTCGAAGTGGCCAGCTGTGCAGCTTCCAACTCATTGAGCGGTGTCACATGCTTTTCATAAGACAATTTTAGCTGCTCAGCAACGATTTCACGTGGATAGAAACTGATCAACTCCAGCTGAACTAAAATAAAATCATCTTGTATTATGGGCTTGGGGCTGAGCACTTCAATATCGCAAATGCGAAAGTGATCCTCGAGCACACAGAAATGCGCATTCTCCATAGATGGTTGCGCTGATAGTGTGTGCTTTAGCGACTTGAGAGATTTGAGGAATTCGTCGAAGTAGAATGATCTTACCAGCATCTCTAACTCTTGGCAGCATGAAATGGAGCTGCAAGTCTTCGTGTAAGCTAAAGTGTCGCCCATTCGGCGATAGCAATTAGCGAGCTCCAAAAGCGTTTGCGAGCTCAACGCTTGCCAATTCTCTGCTTTCAGCTCACGCAAAAGATCCGTAAAGAAACCCACTGCTTTATGTGGCTCGTTCAGTGCACAGTAAAAGTTACCTAGATCTAAACCGACCAAACGAGCCGAACGTAATCGTGACACATGCTTATAGGTACTAATTGCCAGCTCGGCCAATTCTAGATAGAGCTTCTGAAAAGATTGATTCGAGCCCAAAGCCGTCTTCAACTGCTCAATGGGCGATTTCTTGGGCCGTCTGTTGGGAGAACGATCACGCTTCTCCGATACCTGAGGCGTGGTGTTCGGGAATTGATCCTGGCTTGTGGATGGTGCATCACCCAGGCCTGCTGAGAGCAACACAACCAGATGCAATTGCTCCGAAGTAGGCTTAAAGCCCGGCAGTAGGCCGCATAGCTTCCCCAACTCATACAATTTGTCTTTGGCTAAGTTCCAAATAGGAGCACAGTGCTGAAAGCATATCATCTCATTGGGTTCCATCGCCTGTTCGCATGTTTGCAACACCTCAAGAGCGCACACAAACTCCCAACATGAGAGAGCGCCTTCCTGGCAGTCGATTTTGATAAGTTCAATTTCACGCAAGGTCGAGAAAAGGAAAGAGAGCAGGCGTTCAGCAATTTTTGGGCAACTGTTACTCAACTGCAGCAAGTGAGCCTGACGCTCAAAAACATAATTACGAAATTCAAGGATAGAAATACCATCACGAATCCTGTCACGCATTTCAAATTTATTGCGCCGACTAAGGCAAATGCCGTGAAAAGAGCTCAGCGGTTGCTTGAAATACTCTAGCCATTTCTGCCTCTCACTGAAACCAGAGTTATTTACACACTGAGAAAATAGTGCGTCCAATTCTTCGTATTGGATGAGCGCTTCTGTGTGTAGTTCCAATTTTTCGAATACTAAAGCAAGGTCCTCCTGCAAAAAGAAGTAATGCCTGAAGTCCCAGCCTTCGTGATTGCGTTTCTCACGCTTGGTACGTATTAGCCCTTCGTACTTGGTTATATTCGTAGTATAACTGGCTAGCATTAGAAATCTAAAAAATACCAATAATGAAGAAATAGTCTCATATATTATATGATGATTAGTTCTTAATCATCTGAATCATATTCGTAGAAACTTCAGGAAGAAAGTAGCACCGAGTATACCCGGTATTAAACAAACCTTATACGTTGAACCAAACAACGAAAGGATTCTGTGGACTTCTGTTCAAATTTTGCGGGATTCAGGACAGAAATACAGCGATCATCATTTTTATTGCCAAAGTCCAAACGGATCTTATCTAGGACAGTGGTACGTGGCAACAGATTTTTGGTTTTGCGTAGATCCAATGTTTCCACCACAAGTATTAACCAATCCGGAACACCATAAGAGCTCAATAGCTTCAGCCAGTTCTCGATTTCCTCTCGCGTCGTTGTCTTGTAAGATTCAACATCCTAAAACTCAAGAATCCATTTAAGCATGCTTGTTGTTTTTTCGTCTTCTTGTTACCTACATTGCACTCCGTTACAAAAATATGTAATATGGGTTGATCCACTATGCTCCACTCGCCCTTTTTGTATTTGACCAGCGCTGCTTCGTTGAACGGCTGAGCCTGTGCCTCCAGGCGTACCTGTTTAGTGGGTCGATGAAAAGTGCGGCGCCATTCGCAAGTATCCAAAGGTATAGCATTTAAAATGTGTGCTTCCAGAGAACGAAAGAGCGGTCCAGCGCCCGAATCTTTAGGAGTGTGTAGATAGTAGAATTTCCAATCTGTTAACCTGTCCAACTAATTTATTCTACTTACACGTAATAATTGGTTTAATATTCATTCTGGAGTACTTAAGAGATGAATCCTGTAATCCCTCTTTAAAAACAACTAATCCTCTAAGATTATGAGAGTTTTTGTTAACTATAATAAAAAAAAAAAACAAAAGGGACAAACTTTTTTCTTCCGTCAGCTGATATTTAGAAAAATTATTAATTGATGAAACTCTTGCTCTTGCCTTTAAGCTGCTTTCAGACAGAGCGCGATTTTCATTACGCGCGTCGGGGCGATTTTGTCTTGACATTATCAGAACGCGAATCAATCGCGAATCGATACGAAAGCAAACAAACCAACTGGGTCTATAAATAGATAGCAGGACCCATATGTGCAGAAAATGGTAATTTTTGACAATTTTTTTCATTGAACTTACACTGTCTAACGTTAACTGATAATCTCAACACTCTGGCAACTCCAAAATTTTCGAACTGAACTGACACATTCACAAAACCCTTACAACAGTAAGGGTTATTTCTTAAATTTCCACGCGTCGCGTCGCGAAAAATTAGTCGCCGCGAAAGCAAACAACGGCATTTCTCTGTCTGCACAGATTTTGATCGTTCCGTGTATTACAACCGGATGCATAGCGAAAACCACGTTCTGTCTGAATGTGAACTTAAGTGATAAAGGAGATTGTACAATTTTTGGTACTCAACATGTATCAAAGTTTACGACAGAGATAACGCTCTCTGGTTTACGACCAACTGAAGCTCCAATTATGAATAATCCGAAATACCATCCATAGGGTTTCTTTCTTAAACAGCACTACCAGATCAGCTACATTCCTAAGTGACAAAATCACTTTCGAATTCACAAATTTGCAACCCTCACTGAATAGAATCGTGTATTTTTTTTTTTCCACTATTCATGCAGGTCCAAAAGTGAAGAATTTTTAATGCACGAATTACCAAGCTCTTCATCTTCCTCGCACAAAATCGACCGCTTATGCATGCACAATTGTTCTCGTGTGTGAAGGTTCATTGATAAAGTGATGAAAACATAAAACTAAAAATTGTTTACAATCTAAAAAAAATTACCCCAAATCATCAGTAAATCAGTATCACAATTTACTGGCCTTATTTATGGAGGTGGCAAAAAGTTTGTTTGGTCGTGATCACGATGGTTACGTAGGCAGAGCAGAACATACGGTAGGAGAAACTTTGCGAAGGACATAAAAATATACTGAGTTTAATTTTATTGAATTAAGAAAAAACTGCAAACGCACAACTCTGAGGATGAGATGGTGGATGAGGAATTGCCCGAACTTATGGAAGAGCTGAGTGTGGTTGATGGATTGCGTCCGAATCCGGGGGGCCCCTTTTCAGCACTTACGCCATCGATGTGGCCGCAGGAAATTCTTGCCAAACTTGGACAACCGGAGTCGGAGGCCGCTACCGGTCCAAACGATCAGCCGGACTATCGTTTTGACGAGTTCGGTTTTCGCGTAGAAGAGGAGGATGGTCCAGAGCAGAACTCAAATAAACTGCTTGGCATACCCTTCATTGAGGATATGCAGCAACGCTTACAATGGATTGCACACCTTGAATTTTCACACAATAAAGAGGCCAACGAACTGACATGGGAAAATGTCGACGTGGTGCTGTTGCGTACTGAGAAACTTCGAAATATGGTGCGCGAAGGTATACCACATTCGTTGCGAGCACAAATGTGGATGCGTTTATCGGGCGCTCTTGCCAAGAAACAAAAGAGTGAAACAAGTTATCATGACATAGTGAAAGGTAAGAACCGCAGGATTTGAAACAACTGAACGTTATATACATATAAAAAATGCTTTTAGCTTCGGGTAGTGATCAGCTAATGACTTCAAAGCAAATAGAAAAAGATCTCTTGCGCATCTTGCCAACTAATGCTTGTTTCAGCCACCCCCATGGCACTGGTATACCTCGTCTGCGCCGCGTGCTGCGTGGAATTGCTTGGTTATTCCCCGACATTGGCTATTGCCAAGGCACGGGAGTAATTGCAGCTTGTCTGTTGCTCTTCATGGAAGAGGAGAATGCATTCTGGCTAATGGCCACCATCGTGGAAGATCTGCTGCCTGCATCTTACTATTCTTCGACTCTGCTAGGTATCCAGGCGGACCAGCGTGTCATGCAGACTCTAATTGCAAACTACTTGCCGGTAGTGGACGAAGCTCTGAAAAAGCATGACATTGAATTGTCGCTCATAACATTGCACTGGTTCCTCACTATTTTTGCCAATGTGGTGCATATGAAGATTCTGGTGCGTATATGGGATTGGTTCTTCTACGAAGGAAGCATCGTGCTCTTTCAATTGACACTTGGCATGATTAAACTAAAGGCACCAGACCTCAATAATCTTGAGAATTCAGCACAGATATTTAATTCCTTGTCCGATATACCAGGCGAAGTGGACGATGTTGAGGTGAGGCGTCAAAACAGTGGCACTTATGTTAATCATCACCTAAATATTCGGTTTTATTCTCAATAGATTCTTTTCAAAGAAGCACTCGAAGTGGGTGGATCTCTCAGCCAAACAGTTATCGATACCCATCGCCGACGTCACTTAGCTTATTTGATGGCCGATCAAGGTGGTCTAGTGGGTAATCCTGAAGCAGTGCCGAATTTACCCAAGCAACATTTGGCTCGTCGCCAAGTACGCAAAAGCAAATCCATCCTAGAAACGCTGCTCTTCCGAAGCGATAACGATGTCGACGAGATGAAAAATAAAAACATACGCCAGACCGAGATACTCGTGGACTTGCGTGAAGCTATACTCAAAGTGGCTCGTCATTTTATTACCATTGAACCCAAGCTTGCGGCCCACATACAACTAACGGCTAACTACAGTAGTGCTTCCCATTCAAAAGATCACGAGAATTTCATTAATGTATCGCGCACTCGCAAGCGACGCGCTAAAGCTCTACACGACTTCGAACGACATGATGATGATGAATTGGGCTTTCGTAAGAATGACATTATAACCATCATCAGTCAGAAAGACGAACACTGCTGGGTGGGCGAACTGAACGGCTTGCGTGGATGGTTTCCCGCTAAATTCGTCGAACTGCTCGACGAACGTAGCAAGTTGTACACTTCCGCCGGTGATGATGCAATCTCAGAAACTGTCACTGATTTAGTGCGTGGTACTTTGGCACCAGCAATCAAAGCTTTTCTTGAACACGGTATGAAGCGCCCATCGTTTTTAGGAGGTCCCTGCCATCCGTGGCTCTTCATTGAAGAGGCTGCAACGCGTGAGGTGGAAAAGGACTTTGAATCGGTCTACAGTCGTCTGGTGCTATGCAAGACATATCGACTGGATGAGGATGGTAAAGTTCTAACACCAGAAGAACTGCTCTATCGTTGCGTACAGACGATAAATCAGTCGCATGATGATGCCCACGCACAAATGGACGTAAAGTTGCGTTCATTGATTTGCTTGGGACTCAACGAACAGGTCTTGCATTTATGGTTAGAGGTTTTGTGTGCATGTAATGACGTGGTGCAAAAGTGGTATCACAATTGGAGTTTCATTGACTCACCCGGATGGGTGCAAATAAAATGTGAACTCAGAATATTGTCACAATTTGCATTCAATCTCAATCCGGACTGGGAATTGCCACCGAAGCGTGGCAAAGAGTCACAGCCACTGAAGGATGGCGTGAGGGATATGCTGGTAAAGCATCATTTATTCTCGTGGGATTTGTGAAATCAACGCGAAATGCAATTTACAAGAGAAAAAATTACAAATTGTTAAGAATAAAGCGATTCTTCTCCTCCTTTTTTAAAGTATTATGTGTAAGTATGTAATATTGTTTGAAGATACATACATATGTGCATAACTTTAAGGTACTTCCCTTTACTACTTCCCTTAACTTAATGCTTTATTTACTGTGGGTGTGCAATCTTTTTTATTGTCGCTTAATTTCTATAATTATTTCCAAGGCTTTTTGCACTGCGAAAGCCAATTTAGATTTTTATCCAAATTGTTATATTCATCGCAGTTAAGGTTTTGTAAATCAAATCGAAGTATTGGTAAATATATTTACTTTAATAAGAAAAATATTATCGTTACTGTATTCAAACGAATATACTGTCCATTATTACTGATAGCCCAGAGTTTTTATAATCTATCTAAATATACTACATGCTTAATGATCTTACAAAAATTCTAATTTATATTTTAAAACAGCTTATATAAGACAGTTTTGAAATAGCATTTATTTATAATTAATATTATAAAAATATATTTATATCTATACTTTTTGAAACAAAATTCAAGCATTTCTATTTTAACTGCATACCAAACCCAAATAATCGTCCATTAATGTTCCAATTGCAAACTATACCCCGAAACACAAAAGAAATGAAAATATATATGAATAATGTATATAGATCGAATCGAAAGAATTTAATATAAATCAGTCAGCTTACAATTCCTGTGGCATCCACTCGTGTGCCCACTATTTTCAAACGTATTTTATCTTCTCCTGAAATAACGACATCCTCGTCTTTCGATTTATAACAGGGTGGATTACCATTTGGACAGAACTGCATATCGGCCGGTATGGACTAAAAGAATAGAGGAGTGTGTTCATTAAAATTTGCAGCGAATGATTGTTTATTCAAAAACTTACATGATGCGATATAAAGCATGATAATGGTCCTATTTCCGCAAACATGCCAACCTGCAGAGAGACAGTGGTGCCTCGTTATCTATATTTCGATATTACAAACCTGCGTCCATGTGTATGTACCTTATTTATTTGTTTCACTACAGCATCCAGTACTTCACCCTTAAATGGACGAAAAACAATTGCTTTATATTTCACCGGATAAACAACAAATCCTTGGCCTGGTTGTATGACGCCAGAATCTATTTGATCAATTGTGGTAACTGCAATGACAAAACCATATTTTCCAGTGCAGGTACCCTCAACTTCAGTATAAAGTTTCTGCTTAACAGTTTCTAACAATTGTGGTCCAAAGTAACGTGGATGTAGAAGAATCTCGTGTTCCAATGAAATCTTTTGGAGAAAAAAAACATATTTTTACTCAGTTGATAAACATTTCCTCTAACTCTTACTCACATGATAAAACATTATTCAAGTTCCTTAAATATATACTTTAATCCTTAATATTGTTTATAAACAATTGAATCCGGTATATTTCCAAAAATGTCAAATGAATTTACTGCCAATAAGAGAACCGCGCTCTTTGGTAAACGTCAAAAATGCCACATTGAATGGGGCGGTTTATATGAACATTTAAAAACACTTATGCCTTAAACACAACACAATTTACACAACTAAACACAATTAGCAAATAACAACAAAAACATAATCAATGTCAAAATTACAAAAGCTCCTATGGGAATCAAAAATCAGTTACTTGAGAACAATTATCTATAGATAAAGAAACAAATATGGTCGGGTTAGATCTGTTTCTAATTTGACACACACAAAGTGCTTTTCTAATTCTTCTGTTTCGTGTTTTAAATTTTTTAATACACAATCAAGTGCCGAAATAAGATAGGCTTATGTGGAAATCAATTACAAAATCAGTTATCTGCGAGCAATTATTCGTAGATAAAAACGCGACAGTGTTCGAGTTGTATCTATTTTAAATTTGAAAAAAAAAAATCAGATAAAGATTATCGAACCAAAAGTGTTTAGTGTTTTGTGCTACCAATTGTGTTCAAGGCATTACAGTGCTTCGATTGCACATCAAAGAGCCATCAAGGCTGTTCAATAAGGAGAAAGTGATGAGGAAGACTTCTGGAAAGCAGTGAGGATAAGTCTGAATAAATAAAACTTACTACTAACATTGCTCGGGAAAGGCTGACCCGCATGTCAAATCCGAAGTCTATTCTACTAGAGACGTGGTTGACTCTAATAGTAATCTAAGTATCTAGTTGTTCCTATTTAATATATATATGTATGTAGGTTTGAGAATAAATTATTCTTAGAACTTCGCTGGCGAGTAAGTAGATGTTTTTGTTTTTCTGTCAATTTTGTTTTGTTAGTGCAATTTTGTCATTGGTGGTGTGAAAGAGAGTTTTCGCCCCCTCATGTGAATCTACTTTATATAATTATTAATTGAAATACTCTGGATCACCGAAACCGGTTTGTCTGCAAACCAAACTTGATAAGGGATGACCGAAATTCGTTCTAAAACCCATCAACCAACCCTGTCAGAAACCTTCACAAACATTAAAAATCAATTTGGTACGAGTATGTTGACTATGAAATACAAATTATTAAGGAAGGGAAAAAATGTTTTTCTGAATGTATAATAATGAGCTCTCAATAAGCACGATGTACTAGATTATCAAGTTTAGAGACAGGTTTAAAATCATCTTTTGCTTTTCGATCTTGAGCTTGAATTTAGTCGTATTTCGTGTGGCGAACGGTCAGGGTTTAGAAGTTGTTATCAATATCAAAGAAAATTTGCTTGTAAAGTAATTTAGTAATTTTTTAAAAGGAGAGAACAAAAAATAAACATACGTATGTATAAAAACTATACAATTATTTCGCACATGTATAAAGCAATTATAATAAGACTATGCGAAATACTATTTAGATAGTGTTATATACTTATGTATGTACATATAAAAAAATGCTTGCATGAATATGAATGAATTATATATTTGCTTTTATTAAATATTTAAATCCAAGTTTTGTATCCTTTTAAATATCGTGTTTTTATCGAAGAGCGAAAGAGAGTTATTAATTAATGACATTAGCATCATACTGAAACCGGTGATTAATTTATTCAAATATGAAATATATACTTGTATGATATAATGCATATAGTACGTAATATATTAATAATTCGTTAAAATGTCTTAAATAACAAAATTTTTTATCGTTTCTTCTCATTGAGGATTAATTAATTTGTAACTATTTCGAAAATAATTGAGTGTCTCCACTCAAGTGTCTCCACATTAAGGGCCGTTTTATTCACTTCAAGTTAAATTTAATTGCGGAATTAAAAAGGGAAACTAACAAAATTTGTTTTATTCAACCTAATTGCAAGTTAAAAAAAACTTCAGGATTACAATCCACAGTTAAAATTTGTATTTTTTCACACTCGATTAAATTGAACTGTCAGTTGAAAGGCGGCGAGTAAATTTAAATCCATGCTAGGAATTTCCCTAGGATATTTCTTCAAAACGTCGAAAAACTTCAAAAAAATAATTTCAAATGTGTATGTATTTTCGAAAACATAAAAATTATGAAAAGCCGAAAAAATTTATTGAGTATTTTCAAGATTTTGCGGCACAAGATTTAAAGTGGCCGAACTTTTCAGCATAAGTGAGGGACATGAGTACCAAGATAGCGCCACGAAAAAATTGAAAATTGAATATACATACGTAACCGGTGGGAATTTCAAATCTCAAAATCAAAAAATCTTTCTTTTTGGGTATCTCGACAAATTCTGAGATTATATTCAGATTCAGAATGGCAAAAAAAAATGACAAAATCAGCATGGCAAATTTTATTTAAAAATTTTATCAACTGGTGTGATTAAGTTTCAAATTTAGGCACCCATTTGGCAATAATTAAATAATAGTTTTGATTATAGCAAATGAAAAAAAAAAACATCTTATAATGAATATCATCAAGTTGGTTAAAAGCTTAACGATTTATAAGGATTTATTGCAGTAAAAATTGAACTCTTAACATTATTTCTATGGAAAAAACTGATAACTGATAGATAATGAATCGTTTCGTTTCAAAGAAAACTTTTAGCTCGTTTGGAAGTTTTTTCAATTAGTACGAAAGTTCTTTCAACGACGTCATTAATTACTTAAAAATTTATGATCAGCTTAAGAGTTAATGAATAGATTATTCTTGTTGTGCAAATAATCTAATACATTTTATTTATCTTATAAAATTTTAACTCACTTTTGAGTTTTCAAAAATAAAACAATTTTTTGAGAATTAAAAGATTCATTTAATATCCGTTAATAAGAAAAGAAGGCGACGGAGCAATGCTGGCCTACCAGCAGCTAGTTACTCAATAAAAAGAAAGAAATACGCTTGTATTATTTATGGTTTATGGGGGGCGGCGGGGAGACGCGTTTTAAAGACAGCCTTTACACTATACCAAGCATTAGTCATCACCATCGCGATAAACGGGAAAAACCATGGTTGTTATTGCTCAAGTTCAAGTTAAAACAACTTCGTAACCGACTGCTTCTGACTCGAGCACAATACCTTGATCACATTGATCGAAATGCAGGATAAGTGTGAAGTTTTGCTTTTTAATCACTTTTTCATTTTGTGGGTGCGTAAAAATATTTCAGTGACAGCAGAAACACAATCCAAAAATTCTTTCATGACAAATCGTTCATGAATCAGTGATGAAAATATATAGATTTTGTTACATTTCAAAATACCATATTATGCTTTTACTTTGTTTTCGTTCTTGTTTTCTTCTATTGTTAGTTTTTAAACTCATTCGGTTTCAACTTGTCAACTTCGACTTGAAAACCTTCGTAAATTCATAATCATTCCTTCCATCGCCCTTCCTTCCAACCGTTCTTCCTTCCTTCCTTCCATCCTTCTTTCCAAAATGCACTTGAGAACTTTAGATCACAATATTCATTGTCTTTCAGCGTTACACTGTTGAAGAAAGCTCTGCTAGCTCAGAGTTGACGAAACGTGAGACAACTGTCAAAACATGCTGACCGCTCCCTGAACATTGCTGAAAACACTTAACAATTGCACAATTTTTGTAAAAGAGAACTATTTAACCTCTGAAAACTCTTAAAATTCATGAACGAGAATAAGTTGTGTAATCGGTGTGTCTTTCTAGAATCGACAACAATGGATCGGCCTTTTGTATGAAGGCAACATATCAACGCACACGATTTATGCTCACGATGGTGAAATGTCAGACGTGATTCGTTTGTGTTTTCTTAAACACATGAAATGTAGGCAAAGATCATCTCCGATGTTGTTGTCCGATGCTGTCTTCCGATTGATGAACGATACATACATACATATGTATGTGCTTATATACTCTGTATACTGAGATACTCTGTAGGCCGCCAAAATATACCAACACTGATTTTGTTTTTATTTTCTGTTCATCTTGCTGCGTTTTTTACACTTTACACTGATAAGTATTTTTTGAAGCCTTTTTGTGCTCTTCTTTTACCTTCAACTGCAGAACTTTTTAAACGAAAGTCCTTCTCAGTCTAACCTCTCTTTTGTTATAACTTTTAAACTGAAAGCTATGAATTTTAAGAGTTAAACAATTTATTATAAAGCTGTAATTTCGTATTTTGTATATTTCATTATCATTACCACTTTTTTGTTCCTCTCTTTAAGAGACGGACGCTTTATTGCAAGGTTCCAGATTTTTTAAGGTTTCTGTATAAATTAAATCTCGTATTATTAACCACATTATTTTTTTTTTGCAGGTAACCAAATATATATGTAACATGAAATATTTTGAAAAAATGTCTGGTCTTTGCGGGAAACCATTATTTGTCATCATCACCCTCAGCATTCTGTACACCTTTCCGAACACCTTCTTCGTTGCCTCACAAATGACTCCTCAGGTTGACGAACTTATCAAGAACATTTTTTCGCCAAACTCTCCAGCAAGAGCGGGCTTCGACACCATAGTAACGCCGGAACCAATCGATCCGTCAAAGCCTCAACAAAGATTCCCGTCCGTTAGCGGCGCAGCACCCTGTAATTGTGTGCTCTATCACAAGTGCGATCCTCGTACGAATACGGTGACTTCAGACGTTGATGAGGAGCCTTTCGATGGATTCGGGGTAATCGACCTACGTATCGACGGTACGGAGCCGCCAGTATGCGAAAACGTTTTAGAAAAGTGTTGCGATGCGAACCGTACACGCACCGAGAGCCTCACACCGACACCGGCGGAACAGCGGCCGAATCGAGCTATGGGCTGCGGTATACGAAATGTAGGCGGTATTGATTTCCAATTAGTCGGCGCCAATAACCACGAGGCCGGCTTTGGTGAATTTCCTTGGACGGTGGCGCTGCTGCAAGCTCTGAATTCCAGCTACTTCTGCGCCGGTTCGTTGATTCATCCTCAGGTTGTACTGACCGCTACTCATTGCGTCATCAAAAGAGCGACCAATACGATTATCGTGCGCGCCGGCGAATGGGACACTCAAACGGCGCAGGAACGTCTGCCGTATGTGGAGCGTGCGGTTCGGCGCATCATTACGCATCCGCAATATAATCCGCGCAATGCAGCCTACGACTTCGCTCTGCTCATTCTCAGCGAGCCTCTGGTGTTAGACGCTCACATCAATGTGGTCTGTTTGCCCGCTCACGGTGTACAGCCGATTCCGCCGGTCACTTGTTTGTCCTCCGGTTGGGGCAAGGATAACTTCGGTGCCAGCGGCCGCTGGAGTACAATTTTGAAGAATGTGCCTCTGCCGATTGTGGCATACAACGAGTGTCAGACGCGTTTGCGTCAGACACGGCTGGGACCACGTTTTGCGTTGGATCGTTCGTTCATCTGTGCCGGCGGGCAGCGCAATATCGATACTTGTGAAGGCGATGGCGGGGCGCCGCTTATTTGTCCCATTGGCTTGCCGTCGGAGAATCGTTATCAACAGAACGGTATCGTCGCTTGGGGCATCGGGTGCAACGACGAGATACCGGCGGCGTATGCGAACGTTGCGTTGGTGCGCCATTGGATCGATGAGCAGATGTTGGCCAATGGCTTCGATACGACGAGTTATTCACTCCTTTAAGAACATTTCGAAGCGAAAATCATTAAAGCAAATACTTTAATGCATTGTACAGTAGAAGGCATAAAATAAAAAGGTTATTAACATTTTTGTGAAACCTAAAATATAACTAAAACAATGCCGTTATATAGTTATTTGCTTATTTATTGCATTACTATTATCTACAATTGTTGCATGTGTTTTATATTCGAATTGTTAACTTTAAGGCTTTTAGTGGCTGGCAGTGCCTACTCGTTTGATCCCACAAACGCACACGGTTCCGGCTGGTGCCCGTGTGGTCTCCTCTTTAGGCTTCCTTTAGCTTAAATTCGAATTCTTTTTCACCACCGGTATTCGTGAAGATCCGTACATAAGCACCTTTAAGGCCATACTTCCAAATGGCCAAGCAGGGCAAATAGTATGCGAATTTTATATCCAGCCATACCCGAAAATTCAGATACCTACGAACAATATTGTACTTATGGAGGTATGTGACCATGAACAAGCCATAGCTGACTATGAAGCGATCCCACCAGCCCAATTTATTGTATTCTACTCCTCGTTCCCTCGCACTAGCGTCATTTGACGAGGATGATCTTTCGCTACCAGGATGATCGAAGTCATAATATTCATAGCCCTCAACACAGGCCAAACGTTTTGTGAAGAAGAGAAAGGAGCCCATAGTCAATGTGGTGTTCAACGGCCATAGGCCGTTGAGTATGGCTTCCGTTGTTTTGGTAAAGTCTTCACTGGTTTGTGTTAAAGCCGGTGCATAGACACAACGCATAACGATGTCGAGGCGTTGCTTGGTTTCGGCCCATGTTGGTGCGCATATATTATACTCTTCCTTAATGCCCAGCAGATAACCCAGCACGCGCCACAGGTGCGCGGTGCACTCCAAGAAGTCCGCATCGTACAACTGAATTCGTGGCGCGCCCAACGTAATAAAACCCATGAAGCCGAATTGCGTTAATGCCAAATCTTTCTGGGTTATCTGTCCGGCAGATAATTTGCTGCAGGCACGACTAGAGCGTTGGTGAATTTTGCGTACGGCACGTAGACTTGTCCAGAATTTGGAATCTCGCGATGCGGGTGAATAGTCGAACCAGGAATAAGTATGGAAAATGGTGCGTATATAACGACGATATGCCGTCTCCGGAGTGGAGGACTGACGCGTGCAGATGAGCACACGCAAAATGGACGGAATGGCAAAAACAGCTACGAGTCCAGACAGCATGCCAGAGGTATATACAAAGCGGTATTTATTCAAATACAATTGACCGCTGCAAAGAGAAGAAAAGACAAAGGACTGACTGTCAAATAAATGTGGCATATATGTATGGTTTATTCGTTCTATACTTCTTGAAGTAGATTTCAAGATTTTGAAAATGGAGAAATTTTCAAATAAAGAATTTAAAGAAATACATATATAGTAAGTATGTATGTACATATATTAAGATTTTCAAAATCTGCATAGGCTTTTTTAAACATTGTCTAAAGTAATGCATAAAATTCAATTGAAAGTTAGTTTAAATTTGAAAAAATTTTTTCAAGAATTTTGTCCAACGATTTTTTCTAAACAATTTATTTCTTATTTTGTACAGCAATTTAGCAAAATTTGTTTTATATTAATTTAAAAAGTTTTTATGAATATACATATATTCCCGATAGTATTTCAGAAAGTTTTTGATTTGATACATTTATGCGATCAATACAAAATATTTCCCTTCAAAGGCCTAAAAAGCATAAAAAGGAATAAAGACTCAGAAATATAAGAATATACATATTTAAAATTCAAGACACCAAAGTTGGCAAAGTGACGAAAGTTGCTTTTCAGTTTTTTTAAGAGTTAACCTCAAGAAAAAAAACGCCTTTTTTTTTGTCGAGAAATGTTCAAAAATTTGTTTGAACATTTTTAATAGCTATCTGTAGAGTTTTAGCATATTTTTTTAATGCATTTAGAGTTTTATGCGGATGCAGATGTTCTTTCAACAAGAGGTGTCATTTTAATTTAATATCGCGTTATTTTTGCTGTCATTCAGTCAATAGAATGAACATTGTAATATGTCATTGTAATAAACAATTGTAATTGAATGTCATTACATAAACAATAAACCAGCAGGTTTTTAGATATGATTCGAAACATACTCTTATGCCTGGACCAAGAAAATATCGCCACGCTTGAAGCGTTTAGCTGCTATCAGCGTCTTTTATAAGCATGAAAGGTTCATTACATATATGTTATGTATGCTGAAAAACGGAAAACGAATATGCGAATTGCAGAAATTTCTTGGTAATGGATAACGACGATATTGCTGTCGCAAAAAAAAAATGCATTTCAATTTAAAATGAGATTTTCTTAACACAATAACAAAAGCTCAGCATCACACTGAGTAGTTCATTTTGAAAAAGCACCCACCGTTTAAACACCTGATCATCATAGTATGACGGCAGCTCCATCTCGTTGCCACTGTCACCTTCCAGCGCACCATCGTTAAGCAAATGTTCCAAGTAAGCTTCTGCTTCACTGGAAGTTTCCAATAAACCATCAGTCGCAGCTGTCGTAACCGCTTTCATTTTTTCATATGTTTCTTTGTCTTCTTTTTTCTTTAGCACTGCAAACATTTAGGACTGATTCTAATAATTTAAACTAAAAAAACAACAACAACAAAATCGCTAACAGTTGGTTTGAGTACCTACGAGTATGTACGAGTATTACGAATATATTGATTTTATTTATAGCTTTATTAAAATGTATGCAGTTTTTAAATGCTATTATTTTTCTTTTTACTTCCTTGATATTTTCAATATTATTATTATTGATGGATTGTGATTAAAAATTAGAACTAGAATATTTTATTGAAATGCACGCGTAATAATCAAACGTTTTGGTTACGAAGATGCATTATAAAAAGACTCATGAAAATTGTGGTGCTTTTAGACTATCGCGAATCGTTACGTTTCGTTACGCTACTTGAATTAGTTAGTTTCTAGCTTTCTACATGCGGATTGTTGCTGTTGTTGTTTTTAGCTTTCATTGCTGCTGCTGTTTTCTTTGTATTTTAGCATTCTTCTTGAACATTTTACCAACCCGAAAATTGCTCAATCTTCTTTTTTAATAAACTGCTTCTTCTTTTATGCCGTTGAATATGCCGAGCAAAATCTCTAAAACTACACCGCTAGTTTTCAGTGTTCACCGCCAATTATTTATAAGGCCGCCAGTTATCATCAAACAGAAAAGGAGAACGAACTGCAGACGAACCGTCACCGCTTGCTCAGGCGAAGGCACACCACGTTTTACTGCGCTTCTTCATACTGACAAGTCTTTTATTGCAACCGAATCTCAGTTTTGTTGTTTTCTCAACTCGTAGCTTTAATTTTTCGAGCTTCGTTTTTTCAAGAAAGAGAATAAATTTTATGAATTTATTGATGTACGAGTGTAATCTCTGCCGTTAGTTTTCTCTATTACACAAAATTATTTAAGTAAAGTGCTTTTTTCTTACAATCTTCAATTATTATTAATATTTAAATGTCAATGTAACAATTTATAGAATTCAAAATACAAAGGCTGTTAGAGCTTACTTTCACTGCATATTTTTTATTAAGAAAAGATAAAGATGAATTCCGATCGTCCAAAAAAAAGAGAAACAACTCGCGTTAAAAAAAAGGCATATCAAACAATTGATAGTCTTAACTCCGGCCTGTCCGAAACTCCTACACCCTACAACCGTAGCTGGCGAATCGACAATGGAAACGTGGACGCCGGTTGTCGCCGATTTTTCACTACTATTAAACAGACAATATTCAGGCCAAATTTTAGAACAAAACTTCTATTTGTCATCCTTATAATCGTTGTTTTCACAGAGTAATAGAGAGACAGATGCTAAATCAGCGCTAATTCCTCTCTTATATTCTTACCCCCCGGGTGTAGGGTGCAAACATTTATTTCAAACAGATTGTAAAGATATTCCAAAAGTGTTTTAAGACTCTTGAGATTATCGAAATCGAATATAAAGCTGTTTACCAAAAATTACGCTAGATAATAAATAGAAAATTTTAAAAAAACTAGAAAAAATGCTAAAAAATTTATAAAAATTCATAACATTTTTAATGTTAGTAAACTTTTAAATTAGGTATGAAAATAAAAACCTAAAGGAAAGGAAAAAATCTTATTTTTAATAGCCCGCAGACTCTTAAAATGTAAAAAATGCTTTTTATCATACGTTTATCATGATCGCACGCCTTGTGCATCACAATGATGTACATACTAGGGAAAGGCCCTACAGCAAAAAAAAAATATATATTTTATTCAAAAACGCAAAATATTGTATTAAAAAGAGAAAGTAACAAAAAATATAGAAAAGAAAAGCGGTTTATTATATCGGTGATCCGCATCTATCATATTGCTTAAATTTATTTATGATTAAGGTTAAACTGACTCAGCAATATGATTAAGGTTAAACTGAGAATAAACTCAGAAATAACCATATAACCCCATTTTGATAAGTTTCCTTTTATTTAGTCAACTACTCATTACACTAATTTTTTCCGCGTTTGAGTATTGTTTTTATGCTCTCTTTTTACGACGAGAAGTTTAACGATTCTTTAAAAGCTCTTTGTGGTCCAGGGCCTGATCCACCGCCACATCATGTCGCATTAAAGCTACGCCTCTGGTACCATTGCGGGCATGGTTCGTAATCATATACATACTCGTATGTATGTATGTATATAGGTAGATAAACACGTACCTGACCGGTAGAGGGCGTAATAACAAATACAATATATTTATATATATTCTTGGCACGCAAGAAATTATTTCTATGTTACACTTTCAAAAAATCACAATTACAAAATCAAAATGTTACTAAAAATGTTACAAAAAAATGTAACAAAATCAAAAAATACCAAAAATTTATGATTTATTATGCCCGCTTAAATGATTTAGACACTAAAAATGCTGCTGCCAGCAATGAAAATAATTTCTATATGCGAATTTAATGAATCGTAGTGTCTAATTATGGACTTTTCATACCTAAAATTTTATATACAGACACTTTTATTTCATTAAATCGCAATTTTATTGACAACTTTTTTATAAAACCTCATGTACTTAATTATAACCTCCTATAGATACTCATAGTGGTCTCTCCTTGCTTTAGCGAGAACAAGTGGGAGACTTCTTCATCTACACCTTTTTCAATTGTATTTCAGAAATCATCAAATGTATTGTAGTTCAGAAACCGTAATTTGTGTTTTAGAAAGCGTCAAATATAGTTAATTTACGCTTATATAAATAAAAGGTTACTGCACGTATTGTGCAATAATAGCCATGTGGTGGCAACACTTTCTACAAGAGAAACAGTAACAGAGAAAAGTGAAACGAGAAACTGCAACGAGTATTCGTTGAATTCTCTAGTTGCTCAAAATGTAGGAAATGTTTGATAGTTTATGCCTAAAAGCATGCCGTAATTAAAGTAAGGAATTTTAGTAGATTCGTGGTTATTCTAAAATTTCGCTGGTACAACTTTTTTCAAAGGAATTTTGAAGAATTCATAAATTTCAATAAATTTAAAAACCATTCATTAAACGATACTTTCAGAGGCTTTGGCGATTATTAACGGCAATGGGTTGCGATATTGTAATCGACCCATATTTATTATTTCAAAAACTTAAGCCAAAACAATTTAATGGATAAGTCATCAAATAAATAAACATTTATGCATTTGCAAAATGCAAAAAATGTGTACGCAATTTTCACGATGTGCGATATGCTATGGTTGTATGTATTTGTAATAATTTCTTTGGTAGGCGTATACATATGTACACTGGCGTGTATTGTATTTCGCTTCTAGGTTCGAATTGATTACGTAAAGAACTCACCCGATTTCACCATTTCTCATACCTTTTACACTCGAATGATTGCATAACTTCAGTATTTTCTTTTTTCTTACATTTAACTTTATTGTACTTGTATTTA
Organism: Conops quadrifasciatus; assembly: GCA_949752815.1. Taxonomy (NCBI): domain Eukaryota; kingdom Metazoa; phylum Arthropoda; class Insecta; order Diptera; family Conopidae; genus Conops; species Conops quadrifasciatus. Next base: position 6,942,701 of record OX457078.1, on the reverse strand, counting down.
ACATACATAAGCTGGAAAACGTAGTAACACATTCTACTTAATAATTGTTAGATAAATAAGATAAGATTCACTTTCTGCATACGTTGCCATCTGCCGCGCTTCCCCTTCGTATGGCGGCAACTAATCAAAATTTCAACAACAACAACTACACAATAAACTTTAGAAGGGGAATATTTTTAAGTGATGGTTTGCCGGCAGTGCCAACCGAGCAAGAGTGCTTATTTGTTGGACGTGGTGTGTGTGTGTGTGTGTGTGTGCCGTTATGTAGAATGCTTACTACGCCATTTTAATTAAGAGATGATCTGGAAAAGCAGAATGTAGAATGGTGCTGGGTGATGAATTTGAAAGCGGCCGAAATGCGTCTGTGACGATTGAAGGCTTTTCTTGGGCAGCGTCTAAACTTAATCCTTACTCTGCATGTACTTGATGAGGTCGATAACCCGGTTAGAGTAACCGAATTCATTGTCGTACCATGAAATAAGCTTGACGAAATTGTCGTTCAACGGAATACCAGCCTTAGCATCGAACACCGATGAGTGTGTGTCCGAAATAAAGTCCGATGATACCACCTCCTCATCAGTATAGTCCAGAATTCCCTTAAGTGGACCATCGGCAGCTTCCTTAATCTTCTGTTTAATGGCATCGTATGAAGCAGGCTTGCCTAAGCGAACCGTCAGATCGACGACGGAAACGTTGGCGGTTGGCACACGGAAGGCCATGCCGGTAAGTTTGCCATTCAAAGCTGGAATGACTTTGCCCACAGCTTTAGCTGCCCCGGTAGAAGCGGGAATGATGTTTTGGGCAGCACCACGACCATCGCGCCACAACTTGCCCGACGGACCATCTACGGTCTTTTGAGTGGCAGTAGTAGCGTGAACAGTGGTCATCAGACCTTCAATGATTTCGAAGTTGTCGTGAATGACCTTGGCCAATGGAGCCAAACAGTTGGTGGTGCACGAAGCGTTCGAAACCACTTTCATGTCGGGCTTGTAAGCATCTAAATTGACTCCGCACACAAACATCGGTGCATCGGCAGATGGTGCAGAAATGATAACCTTCTTGGCCCCGCCTTTGAAGTGAGCGGCAGCTTTTTCCAGAGTGGTGAAGACACCGGTGGACTCGACAACGTATTCAGCGCCAGCGCTGGCCCAGTTGATGTTGGCGGGGTCACGTTCACAGAAGACTGTAATTTTCTGGCCATTGACTACCAAGCAGCCACCCTCAGCGGAGACTGTGCCCTTGAAGCGACCGTGAGTTGAGTCGAATTTGAACAGGTAGACCATATAGTTTACATCAATGAAGGGATCGTTCACAGCAACGACCGAAGCACCCTTCGCAATAGCGGCACGCAGCACCAAGCGGCCAATGCGTCCAAATCCGTTAATACCGATTTTCGACATTTTTTATTGGATTCTTGAACTGGTTTTTTTTATTTGCAAATCTCTTTATTAGGTACTTCCTCTTCAAATGGTTGGTCTGCACAGCTCTTCACTTTTCGTCTATTCAGTTCACTCGCAAGGAATTAACTGACGTACATTTTCTCCACCGGAGCCGATTAGAATGTACCCGAAGCTTCAATGTCATGTGAAGGACGTTTGACTTCATCAAAATCAATTGAGCCGGTACTAAAATTTTGTCAATACGTTAGAAGGTGAACAACGTATGTTATCTAAGCAAGCAATAAAAGAGATAACAATATAATCTAATTTTGTGTATACATGAAGCTTGGAGCTTATCGAAGAACTAAGCTTTTAGTGATGTTTGCACATAAAGAGATGACTTCTTTTTTTATGTATCATCATACGATTTTTTAGAATAAAACCTAACCTTTTGATTTAAAAAGATCAAATGGTTGGAAGTGTTGACAGCTAACTGGAATATTGTCATTTCTAGCGATACTTTTTTGCATGTTCCAATTGGAAAAAGTTAACAAAGATTACAAAGTTTCAAAGATCATTTCTTAACTTCAGTTTTTCACCCTCTCTTCCCACTGCAAGTATTATAAAAAGTCTGTAGAAACATCTGATGGAACTCGTCGCCAAAATCGCTTGGAAATCTTATTATTTAATATTAAGATTTTGCAACTCTTACTTAAAAATCTCTTTCGTGTTACTGTGAAATATTGTCCCTCTCTTTCAAATAAAAGTGAGATACGTCGCACGTGAAATATATGTATTAAAGCTGAAGAATACGTTTCTGAACGTGTCCTGAATCGTTGAATAGTAATTGCAACACTGGGCACATATTCTGACGTTTAATCACTGTGACGTAGCCGAATCAACCAATAGGAATAAGCCAAGTTCATTGCTTTCAGTGTCGTGTCAAAATTTGATCATTTCATAATTTTTCGTCCGGCAAAAGGGAAGTGCATCCGAATTGAGGTTTTGTGAATAAATAAAGAAAAAGAATTATTAGAAATATTCTTTGGTAAATAGTTTCCATATAAAGTGAAAAAATCAAAAGAGATCAAACAATGAGAACTAATTTCGTATTGACCGTTATTGTTGTGTTTGCACTGACGCATTCCAGCTATGGACTGAAGGATGAGGATTGTGAAGGTAGGTTGAGTGGAAATATTTGGCCATCCTCATCTGATTGTTGCTTCTCTTACACGATGCCCGTATTTCTGCACTGACCTTCACTACTGACATTTTTCTTTTGTTTTATAGTTTGTGTTAAGACGGTTAGTCGATTTGCTGAAACTCTGGATGATGCCACCAAAAAAGATCATAAATTAATTGAAACTGAATTTAAAAAGTTTTGTAAGAAACAAAAGAACAAGGAACATCGATTTGTAAGTAGCAGTATATAACAGCGGGGTATGTTTATGTGTGCCTATGGTCATCTACCACGTCTGCGAGTAAGTGTGGACACTTTGAGTGGGCGTATATCTCCGGTTTTTTCTAATACATACACACATAAACATACACGCCCAGGTGTTGAAAGTGTGACTTAGACGTGTTTGCATTATTTGTCTTATTGTATTTCAGTGTTATTACTTGGGCGGTTTGGAAGAATCTGCTACCGGTATACTTAACGAGCTAAGCAAACCGTTAAGCTGGTCCATGCCGGCCAATAAAGTTTGTGAACGTTTGCAAAAGAAAGACGCACAGATTTGTGATTTGCGTTACGGTGAGCTATGTTATTATTTATTAGTACCATAACGATATTTTTGCAATTTTTTTTAATGCCTGTTTTTTTTTTAATAATGTTTTTGTTAATTTTCTAGAGAAACAAATTGATTTGAATGCTGTCGATTTGAAGAAACTCAAAGTGCGTGATCTTAAAAAGATCCTTAATGATTGGGAGGAAAGTTGTGATGGTTGCCTGGAGAAGACCGATTTTATTAAGAGAATAGAAGAATTGAAACCCACATATTTTAAAACTGAATTATAAGATTGAATACCTGTATATCAGCATAAATAGCATAGATTTAAAATAATAGAAAATTTTAATTTTTCAAACTGAATAATTTCACAATAGTTAAGTAACTAATTAAGACGAGAATTGTTTTTCAAATCTTAGCATTTATGTAATTCCTGTATTTAAATAAACACCTCAGATATTTTGTTAAAAAAAATTAAGCAAAAAAACTAAGCAAAATAAATTGTTGTTTCTTCTTAAAAAAATAGAAAAATGGTAAAAAAAATTGAGAATTTTCTCTTCTCAACTGAACAATTTGGCGACTGACTGACTGAATTCAGAAAGATGCCCGACCCACGATTTCCCGATAGTGATCCTGAATATTGAAGAAAAAATCTCAAAATGGCAATGGGTTATCATCCCAACCCACCAAAAAGCATCGCAACAAACAGCAGGAGCTTGTATTCAGCTCCAGACAGATTGGATCGATCGATCGAGCGTTGGTTTGCTGGAAAGCGATGGAGGAAGAAGTGAGTGGTTGTCATTCTGTAACCGCTCTTTTTCACAGACCAAATAAAGGAATCTGGCAAACCATTTTTGATATTAAATAAATAAAAGAAGATATAAAGTGATCACAGAGACAGACTAGACCGGACCATTCGCGGAGAATCGTTAACGGAGATTTTTGCGGGAAGAGGGAAAAATGCTTATATTCGGAATGGGAATGAGCAAATGCTTCAAACGATCAATAAGCAATATTAGCAACAACGACAACAATAAAAAATAAGGCATAACGTGTGCTGCTGCTGCTGGTGCCACTGCTGTTGCGATTCGATCACGTTTCGACCATACTTCATCATGGGAAACGTTTAAGCCTGGAATGAGATCAACTAACATGAAAACAGTCACAAGCCGTCTTTCCTTTTTTTTTATAAGGTTTTCTTTCTTTATTAATCTTCGCCGCTGCTCCATCTGCCGTTATTTTCTTTGAACGAAAAGTGCTTCTTCTTCTTTTCACCACTGTTCGATTTGTTCGAATTGTTGTTGGTTTTTTGTAAGTGTTTGTGTACTCAAGCTGTTAACAATGGTCACTTTACAATAACTTGTAGTAACAATATTAACATTTCTGATAAAAGCAAGTGCCACAACAAGAACAACAACAATGAAGAAGAATCAATAGCATGAAGAAAAAGAAGAAGAACAAAATCATATATAATTTTTAAACTTACAGGCTGAAGAATGTATTTCTTGGAAAGAGTTCTTTCTGCAAATATCAAAAACTGCAGCGACCTTAAACGAGACAACGTTGGAAGGAAGATACCGTCAATAAACAATAAGAATCACTGATAACAACAACAACAACAACACCATGAACAACCACAATAACCACTAGCATAACGACAAAACCAACAACCACAACAACTATGTAGAACAATATCACAGCAAGTTTACAAGATATTCTATATAGACTCGTCAACATGACCTTTTTTGTTTAAAAGGTTGTTTATTTCTTGGGTGTGGATTGATGGATATCATTCCAGGAAACCCATAAAAAGGTACGAGTATAAGACTGACTATCTTTTCCTCCTCTTATATGTACGTCGTATTTGTCTTCTTTGGTTCTTCTTTTTAATAATATACTCGTAGATAAAGTGCAGAGCTTAAAAGGCTTTGTTTTAACTCTTATGTCTACGGATAAGTCTGGCCAGAGCCAGAAATTCTTTATTAAAAAATTCTCTGGTAAAATATTCAAATCAATGGTCAATATTCAATGGTCAATGGTCAGACAATATTCAAATGAAAATTTAGCGATAAGTTGATTTCGAGAAATCAATCCATTGGCCTTAGAGGTCGTGCGCTTTGACACCACTCGATTATTTCCTGTGGGGCCATGTGAAGCCATTGGTTAAGCTGATAAACAGTTGACGCTAACATAAATTTAACATTACGAAAAGAAATTCACAAAAAAATTTTTAACAAAAGTTATTTGTTTAAAATTTCGTATAAAATATATACCAAAAATATTGGTATAGTTTTGGTCGTAGTTAAAATATATACTATTTTTTCAGAAAAATCAAGAGCGGTAGTGTGTACAGTACACGCTATTAATTATGCGTTCGTGTTCCTAATTTACGCATTTGGAAAATCGAAAGCTATTTGTAATTATATTATCCTTTATTAATTAATTTATTGAAATATTGCAATGATATTTTTTTTCTTCACAAAAATAATTTATTTTGTTGTTATCAAAACGAATGGATGATATTTTTTTTTGCAATTAAAAGAGAAGACAAAAAGTTCGCAGAAAAGCTGTTATATAAACGCTGTAGAAAATTATGAAAAATTTATTATACATTAAATTAATTAACAATTTAATTTACACACACACACCCACAATCATCAACAGCTCAGAGACACTTTTTTGCAACGACATTTTAATCAACGACGCGAATCTTGCTGTTGGCGCTTTGTTGGCGATTGTGCGAGCAACAATAATATTGATATTGTTGGAGATGCTGTCGCTGCTTATTATTATGTCGTAGTGGTTGTTTTGTGGTTCATTTTGTTAGCTGTTGGTCTTATTAATATTATTATTTGTTTGTTTTCATTGTTATTTTGTTGGGCATTTTTCGCGAAGATCGCAAACGAAATAATTTAATTTTTCTCTTTTTTATTGTTGTTGTTATTAGCAATGTTTACTTACTTAATAATATCCCACAGTTTCCTTTGGATGTCGAAAATTTAGCAAAAAAAAAAAAATAAATAAACTAAAGCAAATAAATAAAACCATTAAATTATCATTAAACAACTCTCATGCGAGAATGGTATAAAAAAGTTTAAGTAAAACGGAAATATGTATCACGAAATTTTAATAAATTGCAAATCGGCGGAAAGAGAAAGAAGACAGAGGGCGAGAAAAAAATCAAGAAAAAGATGGAGAAAAAAGAAAAGAAAGAGAGAGAGAGAGGGAGAAAGCGAGAGAGAGTGAGCAAAGGAAAGTGATCGAGAAAGAAATAGATAAACAGAGAGACGAGAAGAGAATCATTTAGAGAGATGAGCTTAAAATCAAAAGCGAAGATCGATTCTGTTTCTAGATCTACCAAACTTTATACAAAAAAACCAAAAAAGAAATCTCTAAAGAAAACCATACAAACCGAACAAAAGAACTTTTGTTTTTCTTTTTCTTTTCTTAATTGTACGTAAGCGTATAAAAAGAGTTAAAGCTATAGTAAAAATTTCAGACGAACAGAAGCCATATAAAAAAAAAAAAGCAAAAGCAAAAAAAACCAAAAACAAGCAATAAATTGAAACAACTTTTGCGCTGCAAACAATTACAAACATACGAACGAACGTATACAAAAAAAAAACAATACAGAATCAACAACCGCCAACGTTAGCAAGATCGTTCCGTTCGTTCGTTGGCAAGATCAATTCAGTTGAGACTCAAAAGCGTTACGAAGCAGACGGTTGTTCGGTACGACGGATTAGCGCGAATTCGGCGAAGGCAAGTCGAGAACTTTTTATGAAAAGTTAAAGTCATCTCGTTTATGTTTGCAAATAGTCAACATCTTTAATTGCAAACAATTAAATAAAAATTACGAATATTCATAATAGGCGCGTATGCGTTGAAATTTCAAGTTCAAAAAAAATCTTATAAAAAACAATATTATTAATAAAATTGAAATTAAATAAACAACTCATTTATGACTATAAAAAATACACAGAATATATAATAAAAATAATTAAGTGAGCATTGAAAAGAAGAAATACAAAAATATGATTATGATTTTTATATAAAAATTTTGTGATTCATCTTCAATTTTTAGAAAAAAAATTTACCTCTAAAATTAGAGCTTTTTGAAGTTTACTCGCAAAAAATAAAATAAATACATTTTAATTATTCGCATTATCGAAAAATAAATAAAGGTTCTCCCTGCTACAATTACTATCACGCGTGACCGCCTGTTGATTTGCATAACAGTCGCTGGCTCTGGCTTTGTCTCTGACTGTATGACCATCGAGCACTCAATAAATAAACATTTGTAACACTTACTATAACAACGATTACTATTGCTGCAACAACGAAATTGTTGCACTTGAATTTTTTGCCAATTGATTGCTCGATTGAGTTTTCAGTGATAAACGATCATTTTGTTAACGCGCGTTCAGCTTGAGGTTGACTATAAGACAATACAGCAGCAACAACAACAACAGCAGTAGAACTAAAAATTGCAATAAATAGTTTTTTGCATTCCGAAGAATAGCAGAAGTAGCAGTAACTGCTACTTGTAATACTTGCAGTAACCACGTAGCCTACGATTATTAACGTGTGCCGCTGATTATCAGAACAGTACGTACGATACCTTCTGATTAATATATACCTACATAATAATATATACAATATTGCAGTTCTTCTATAGTGTAGACTTATTTAGACTTTTAGACCTTTAGACTTATTTATAGTGCATAGTCATTAATAGTCTTATAATAGCTATGCATTAGGTATGCATATTTATAATCTTAAGTTCAGCTTTTAAATAATGCGATATTTTATTAGCTAATTGTGTAAATGATATTTTATGATATTTTATTTTTCCTAAAATAATACTTATTTCATTCAATATTTCGAGCCGTCCAGAGTATTTGTCGTCTTTAAGTAGACTTTCTAGGGTCCATTTCGGAAAATTTTTATAACTTATAAACCTGTCTTTCTTTCTTTCTTCAAAGGAAGGGTACCTTCTTTCCAAAGGGGCCAAAATAAATTGCATGAAATGGGAAAGCGTAGAAAAAAAACAACTAACCCACCTATATACAATCAGTTAACATACCATTTACGACCCCAAATACATCATGGACTTTTGGAAACAAGTCACTAGATAAAATGGTTTTTGAGATATTATTAAAATTTCAAGAAAAAGAAAAGTTGTCTCAAGAAAAGTGGTTTAATCGATTTTTCTTAAAAGTTTACGTCAATAAGTACCACATTTTTCCACAACACCGAAAAGATCTTATAAATTGTCAATAAAACACTAAAACCTGAAAGATTCCATAAGATAGGTTTTTCGATAATGTGGATCGAGCTACGAGTTTCAATATAAGATAAAAATATTTTTTAGCACGATATACAATTCTCGAAAACGATTTTTAGAAGCTATTTCAACCGTTGAACCATTTTTTATGAAAGTTTCGTAAAAAAATCGAAGTAATGATAACAAAACTTTTATTTTATTATGGTCTTTTTATATTAATGTTTTATATTGTTTTTGCAAAACAAAATTTCCTTATTCATAAGAATTGTATTTATTGTAGCAGTATTTATTGTTTAAGTATATTTATTGTTCATAAGAATTATATTTATTGTATTCAGAATAAAAATCTTGCGAAATAAAAAAATTCCGTGTACTTTTCGATCAATGCGTATGTCCAGTAACATTTAAATGCGCGTTGGCCGCATCTATTTATATATTTTTCTTTATCAAATGAACAATGTATTGAATGAATCGAATGAATGGAATGATTGGCATTCAAATTTTTCTAAATAGAATTTCAATTGTTGTAATTTTTCTTATCCCAACAATCGCGTATACAATCGCGTAGATTGTAAGAGTTAATTTAATAATATTTCTGATCTATCGTTACAATTATGTGTGATGTTATTCATAAATAAATAAAATTAATCGTTGTAAGGATTATAATTTTGTAATAGTTTATATATTTTTTTGTTCAATACAATTTTGTAAAAAAATTTAGACATTTTCTTTTACTTAAATAATAATACAAATAAACAATTTACCTAACTATAAATATCTCTTTCTATATCTTAAATTAGAAAGAGTGTTATTTTTTTTAAATTAAAACTAATTTTATTTTAATTGAATTAAATTGATATAATGAAAATGAAATAATGACGGTTGATGATATGAGATAATAAATATTATGAGATATTTTTGGTAGCTTTTAGAAGAACTTTTTCTTTTACATTCAATCAATTCAGTTTTATTATTTAATCGATAACTAAATAATATAATTATAATAATAAAAATGTAATTATTTAATTTTTTTATTTTATTATTTCCCAAACTTGGTGCAATCAAACAAAGCTGCATAAAAGTGGAAAGTTTTTTACAACAAAACCATAAATGATCGATAAAGCAATATAATAAAATAATAAAAAAACGTTCATTTAAAGTGCTGACCTTATTCAATAATTGATAATCTTAATGTGGATGATGATGATCTCATGCGTTTAATTTCGCAAGTATTGGATATAGTTTTATATATACATTTAGTAGTACGAAAGTAGTTTATGAAATTAATAAAAAGTATTGTAATAAATATATATTTATTATTAAATGTTATTAAAAAGAACGCCAACAACTGTCGGCATGAAAAAAGTCATGAGATATTATTAAAAAGGTGTAATTTTTTTTTATTTTAAACCGAATTAAAATGGAATTATGAACTATGATTAATCATTTTTTATATAGTAATCGTTAAACAGTAATCACTGCCGATTAATCAGTCTCGTTTAATTAAACACTAATAATTAAAGTATTGAAAAAATATTTTCTAAGCAATATAATGAAATTTTCCTCCCAAATTATTAACATTTCATAAGTAAATATTTACAACACGGCATCGTATTAAAACAGACAAAGCAAAAGCTACAACGAAAAATTAAAATCGCATTATTAAAAATCCCACAACACAAAAAACACAACAACAATATAATGACAACTAAATGCGTCGACAAAGTAACATGATTTAAATGATCGTTTTACTGATCATCATTATTACAATACTAAATGAATAAGTTTGTGACATTGAAAATTTGTATATTTCTGAATGTAATCGTATCATTGTTTTTGTAGCAGACTAAGGTTGAGGACGTTGTTCCGTATTGTCATTACTTTTTGACATCAACACATTTTTCATGTTGTGCGTTTTCGTATGAGTCTTCGTATATTTTTAGTAAATAAGAAAAACAAGCTAAAACATTTTAAAGTAAAACTTAAAGTAAAATTCTTCGCTTCTTTCTTTTGAAAGTCTTTTAGTTGAAAAAAGAAACGAAAATATCTATAAAAAAGAACATGATATGCAAATACAATTTAATTTTTTAATTTTTAGTAAATTAAGAAATAAAAAGTAATATTTGTTGTAGGCGTGGTGACATGATCACTATGACCTTCAATCTTCTAAAAATACTCATACTTAATATAGAAGATCAGTAGAGCTGTTGATCATATTTGTGTGTATGTGTGTGTGTGTGTTGTTCTGAAAATGTCTGAAGTACGAATAAAGTAGAATGAATAAAAAATGAATATACATAAATGTTTTTTTTTTGCTTTTATTATTTTCGTAACCAGGAAATTCACTGAAGCCAAAGAAAAAATAATTCATGATGTTAGTTTTAGTTTTTTTAAATGTTTTTACAACAAATTGTACAGCAATATGTATTTGTAACTTAAAGAGAATTAGTAAAAAAAGAATTCACAAAAACATAATTAGTTAACAGCTTCTATAGTCAGCCTTTATCAAAAAAACAAACGATATTTTAGAATGTTTTTTTAACAAAAATATTTCTAAATATTATATGTATATGATTTTTTTATATTAAACATTTACTGCATTGTACTGCAAAAAAACTGTCAACTATCAGTTAAGATAACATGACACAGTTTTGTTAAAAAAACAACTAAATGTTACTTAAAACATGTTACTCTATCCTTTGAGGCAGATTTGTTCTTCTCTTACTGTCTTCATCTCTCTCCTTTTATTCCCTTTCGGTGACTTATATTTACTCGCATGAGTAAATGTTACGTCATGCCAGATGCCAGATCCGTTCAATCAGTCTAAAACAAGTCTAAATATAAATCCAATGTGAAAATATTAAAAGAAAATGAAGGTTAAGTTTATTTTAAATATATGCTCATGCGATTCAGCAACGAAAATTTCAATGAGTCTAAACTGAAAGTTTTTACAATAATATGAAAGAACATTCTTTGCATCATTCAGCAAAGAAATAGATCACCCGAAATGTAAACAAATAATAAATGGAAAAAAAACTACGAGTATAAATGAAAATAATACAACATATTACGAATACTTTGATGAAATCGTATACAAATGCTTTAAATATTAATTTTAATTATAGAATATACATACATATATTTATTATGGTTTAATGTACCAAACTTGTTCAATGTTTAATTAATTGATTAATTTTGTTAAATTGAATGGTTGTTAACATTTATTATGATTTAGTAATTTATTCGGCTTAATGATGGCCATAAATTAATTGATGAAATTCATTATACTCGCATCATAATAATTAATTTCGTTTAATAATAGATTTATTCAAAGTTTGACAAAATTCGTTGTGATTAATTTTGTTCAATGATTACTTCATTATAGTTTTCTTTAATGATTGGAAAAAATCTAAGAAAGTTTATGGAGCCATTAACTTAATTCATTAATTGATGGAATAACATACGTTATAGATTAATTTTTAGTAATTAAAAACTAAAAGTAAAAGTAAAGGATTAAAGGATTTATTTTATGCAATGGTTTGTTAATTTTTTCTTAATGATTTAATAAATAAATAACGGCTTCATTCGGGATGAGAATTTATTCGATCACATAACTTGTAAAAAAATTGTATTTTGTAAAAAAATTTCAAAGAAATTAAACATTTCTTCTTCATCTAACACGTAAGTTTTCTAAATTATTTGACCTTAATTGCATCATTTTTGTATAACTTTATGACTAAAAGATTCTAAGAGTGAAATACGACGTGGTTGTCTTTTCTTATCTTCTTGTACAATGTTTTCAAATTCTTTTGCTCAAGCTTGAAGCAATAGATAAAGCAGAGAAGCAATGAACATGAGCAGATACCATGGAAAAAATAATTGAAATTTTCTTAAAAGCAAATTATTTTTCTAACAAGATTTTAAAATGAAATAAAGTTTTTTAAAAAATTAATATTTTTAAGATATTTATTTAATATAATATAATATTTTTAAGTAAAAAAATATATTGCACTCAAATGATGAATGGCTTCTTATTGACTAAATATACTCTATGGGTTTTTTAATTTATGCTGCTCTTATGCTTTCAGTAGACTCATAAAATCGAAAATGAGACTAAACAGCTTGGAACCTACATGGAAACGACTCCAGTTTCAAATCAACAAAAAAAAAAAAACAGCAAAAAATCTCACAAAAACAAAAAAGAAATTCTCAAATAATTTAGTTTTACGATCCAAAACTAATGTATTTTTAAAAAGGAAATAGTTTTTATGCTTTTTGTTTTGCCCACAAAAACAGCTTCGTGGTTTTCAGCACAATAAAATAATACGCATATTTGAAAAAGTAAAAAAAAAACTATTTACAAAATTTCATAAGTACAAAACTTAAATATATAAATATTTTTTATATTTACGTTTTATAAGTTTATAATTTTTGGAATTTTCAGCCTAAAACAAGACAAATCAATACAAAAACGAAACATTTAAAACATTTACAAAAAATAATGAGGTTACAATTTGTTGTACGTTTTTTTTTTTAAATTTATAGAAATTATGTATAGATGAAATCATTTCTATTTTGTAATGAGTTTTAAATAAAATTATTCTAGAAATTATTTGCGAAATTATTTTTAGCGCAAATTTGAGAATATCGTAATTTAGCAATATTTACTAAAACATTTGGAGTAACCTGCCCAAAAAATCAAAACTTTTAAGACTATCCTATCATTTAATATTCATGATACGATAACACAAAATGAACTGCTATAAAATATTTAAAATATTCAATGTCAATTTTTAAGTTTCAAAAATCTTGAAGTTTTGAAGGTTTATAGCTTTTAAAATATCAGCAAAATAAAAAATATTGGCATGTATGTATTTACTATTTACTCTTATAGGTTAGGATTTTTTATTAATTTCAACACGAAAAAAAATTGTGTTAATTTCTTTTCTGTAAACATTACATAATTTTTTACATAAACAATTTGTAATTTATTACAAAAGATAAATTTATACGTACATACATATGTAAATATAATGGATCGAGCTTAAGATTTATTTTATGGTCCAAGTCCTATCTATATTACTTAGGCGTCAAAAATGTAATTTAATGTTTATGAGATAACTTACTTAAATAGCAAGAGCTATCTTAGTTAATAGAGCTTATAGGGTAGAGAAAAATCCACTTTACTTCAAAAGATTTATTATATGGCGTTTACAAGCTTTTTTCTTTCAGGATATTTACCTTACTTAAGAGTCAAGAACCCAAGACTACTTTACGCAAGAAGTATCTCAGTTAGACTGAAGGTCAATGCCATTTAAAAATGTTCTAAATAAATATAAATCTTTACCAGTCTATAAGTTATCGATTTAAGAAAAATTAAGTGTAATAGTGTTATGTATTGGTCGTGTAATCCTATATACCGCTACTTAATTTATTTGTTTTTGTTCTTCTATAAATGAATGCTTTTGAAAATAAGACAAAATATATATCAGCATCATTAATTGATTTTTTGGCTCATTTTCATAGTTTCTAAAGCGCTTTTTTGTACTGATAAGTTTGCAGAGAACAAAAGAAATACAACAATAAAAGCAGCTGCTATTAAATTCGTTAGATAAGCGTTTGAAGTGAGCTCCTTAATTACTCTCAATAGATAGATATTTTTAATTGTTTCATCTTCATATAAGGTTTTTATTTAGGTATGTATGTTATGTACATTATGTACATAATAACCTAAATGTACGTACATAAAGTACATACATATAGTTCAGGACTTTTTTGATGGTATCAAATATCGCATGATATCAAATATCGTATGATATTAAATATGTACTACGATATTAAATATCTTTGAAGACTATGGTTTTTTCTCTTTTCAAATTCAATCTGATGTCACAATTAATAATATCAAATTCCAATGAAAACTTAATTTTATATGCAAATGCGTCAGCGATAGCTACGTCATATGAATATGTTTATACGCGCTAATGTCTGTATGTATACTGGAAGACTAGTAGTGGATTCTTCTTAGGAATTTCATTCATTCATTCATTTTTTGTTCATTTCTTGTTCGCTATAAAAGATATCGGCAACTGACTGTAACTCGAGTATTGGATGGATGCTTGGGGCGATGCTTGAGGCATGAGTCTAAAGTCTTTCCATGGACTGTGGTTAATGAGTTCCTATAACGCTTTCTTGTTAATCTATTTTTCGAAACGTGATTTCTTGTGTGTTTGCTTGTACAACAATGCAAGTGCACACTACAACAAATTAACATATTATTGTATTTATTGTATTTTATCACAGACTGTGTTACCCTCGTCTCGTAATGTGCCCAGAAGTTGTTAAACTGTTTTAATGTAACAGAACATATGCTTGATTTGTTTTGCATTTTTTATCAGAGAAGTATTCACTGATTCTGTGGATCGATAATAAACTTCAGGGCTTATAAAACGAACTCCGCTAGACTTTTCAAAAGAAAAAATATTGAATTAATTTCATTGATTCATAAGAAATATTGTAACAGAAGCAGAATTTTTTTATGGATATAATCGATTCGATTGAATGGTCGATCTCATTCTAATCGCATGTGCGACTTTTTCGTGAATTCTGAGTTTTTGAAGTAAAAATTGATTAAAGGAATGTTTCCAGAGAAAGATAATTAAAGGGAATATTCAAGGGAGAGTCTTTTTGCAATAATTTTTTGAAATTATACAATTATAAAAATCATTAAGAAGCGATAATTTTCAAACAATTATTAGAATTAAATTAAAACAAATACAAACACTGTCAGAAGGCTTCAAGTTGAAAATTATAGAAATATACAATTATTGACATAAAAAAATATACTAAGAAACCGGATTAAAGTTATAAACGCAGCACCTACACTACATATGTACATATACCAACGCATGAAATCTCGTTTTAGTGGCATCGAGAATGAAAAGCATTAATAAATTGCCATAACCTCAGTTAAATTG
Source organism: Conops quadrifasciatus (assembly GCA_949752815.1). Taxonomy (NCBI): domain Eukaryota; kingdom Metazoa; phylum Arthropoda; class Insecta; order Diptera; family Conopidae; genus Conops; species Conops quadrifasciatus. Next base: position 6,927,331 of record OX457078.1, on the reverse strand, counting down.
ATATCAGTTTATTTCATTTCATTTTGGCACCGAAAAACTTTGTGGCACGTGATTATCTATGAATTACGTACGTACATATGTACATATATTTAACAATAATACGATAATTCAAAGAACTACAACAACTATAATCATAACACGATCTACAAACAACAAACAAGCCTCATGCATAATAATTCATAGATCTTTGAGACATTTACATTTAATCATTTTATGGCAGACGAAGAAGGTTTCTTTGCAAAGTCGGCCGCAGATTAAAATCGACTTGAGATACATTAGTAAGAAAATAATGCCACTTGACTTGACTTGACAACAACAACAGCAAACGAAAGCAATAACTAAAGTGAAATACGCAAGAACTAATATTAAGCATATGTTTTTTGTTAAAAAAATATATTTTTACCAGGTTTAAATGATTATATATAATTTTTTATTAATGCGTATTTATTCTGAGGCAAAAAACAAGGCCAGCAATTACAAAGAACTGTATTTGGAACATCAAAAAGCAACCGCTTTTGAAGCGGTTGAAAAGATAGAAAAAGAGACAGAAGAAATGAGAAGTATGCATATTGAGCTACTTCACATTTACATTCTTTATATGGCTTCGCACATACCATAATGGGTTAAAGATTTTCTGCGCAAATTTTTATATAGAGAACAAAAGTACCGCAATTCACGCAACGCAATGTAACGTAACGTACAAAAAAATTTAAAACTAAAAAATATTGTAAATGAAATTGAATACATTCAAAAAAATCTCTTTCAGTTATAATGGACTGATTGAAAGATTAAATGATTGAAAGAAAGAATGAAATCAATTCCGAGCGAGTACGCCTCAAAATATAAAAAATGCAATGAATATAGAAAAAGAACGCAAACGAATACTATTTTAATTGAAAATTGCTGTAATTTCAATTTATGAGATTTAGAATTTATTCATTCTATTGTACATACATACTTAAGCATAATGATTTTTCATATCTTTAAGTGACTCAATGACGCAATTGTTATTGTTGTCGCTTTGTTATTATCATCAGTTGTTTTGTTGTAAATTTTAATAAACGCCATTGTAAGGTCTTGGCATCTTAAGAATTCAATTTTGATTTATTTTTTGATTTGTCGTTTGAATCAGAGTTTAATTGGTCAATACATACATATATATACTTATATGTTTGATTGGGTCACGGCCATAATGGTCAGCGTTTTATTGATAAATGTTTGACCGATCACGGTTTTGTCAGTGCTTGACAGATCGGCGTGTCAAAGATTGGTGTTTGATGGATCAGCATTTCATTTATAAATGTTTTATTGACCACTGTTTGCTGTGTTTGCTTGAAGAATCAGTGTTTGATATACACATGTTTGATCGCTCAGTGTTCGATAGATATGTTTGATAGATTTGTGTTCGATATACTATCTATATTTAAGTGCTAATTTTTTTCAGTTTTTAATTTTTCAGCGTTTGATTGATCAATGTTTAATCTCTGAGTTTAACTGATAGCTGTTTGATTGCTGAATGTATGACTGAATCGATAAAATGTTGTGATCTAAAAATGTTAAACTTTGAATATTGAAGAAGAATATTGAAGAATATCGCGCCGTTTATATTGCATCATTCCTATTTTATAAATTAAGGTTTTCTTGGTTCTGTTTTTATCGCTCAATATTATCACTTTTGTCATTAATAATGATATTCCGTAACAGCCACAATTGTTCATTCAATTATTGATCGTAAAAATTGATCGTGAGTTCATTCAGAGTAATTTTCTATCAATCTGTTGTCTGGAATTTCTTATTATTTGTTCAATTTACTTTTATCAATTTAAAAATTTTTTCTTCAAAACCACTTACTTTTTTGGTAATAATAGAAATCGTTAATTATGTGCATATATTGCCATTTTCGGTTGGTTTGTTTTTGTTTTGTTAAGTGAAAAAAGTTTGTTAATTGTAAAAAGCTTTTGGAATAAATCAATATTTAATCTTCATAAATATGTACTACAATAGTAATATACGATATATTTATATATACAAAAAATTTTTAAAAAAACCTATTTTCTTCTCTGATAAAAACCAGTCTGTTGTTGCTTTGTCTTTGGTCTCGCATTTTTTTCGTAATTTTCTCAAAAATGGTAGAATGTTTGTTGACCGGTTTTTGCTGGCTTTCGTGGGCTTTAATAATTCTAAAAATGTTGCTTAAGTTTTGCTTTTTTTATAAAATGCAATAAATAATAATAGGTTCGTTCATATTTTATTAGTAAAAAACTTACTTGAAAAAATGTCAAAAAAATATTTGTATGTACTAAGAAAATGCTTTGTTTGATTAATCGAGCAAACAAAAACCACCGCAACAACAACAGCAACAGCAAACACATCATGGTAATAATGCTACAAAACACAAAGACTTAACGAACTTAGAAGAAACAAACACAAAGACCATGAAAAGTATAAAAACCTGCCGAAAGTAAATAATTTGTGACTGAAAAGCATGAAAAAAAAATTCTCCTTCTTTTATTTTTTACTTTTGTTCTTGGTTTTTGTTGGTTGGTAAAATGATAAAATGGCAAAACGTTGTAACTTGCTCTCTAACAATTGATCAATGAGAGAAAGGTCGTCAATAGATATTAAAGTATAAGCACATATACATACACAGCTGTATAATTATATTTACTTTTATCTACACATACACACACACACACATACATAAACAATTTTCGAAAGCAAACGCATTGAATAACTTTGACCCTTGACATAATATAAGAAAGCGCTGAGACAAATTGTTTTTAATGTCAAAAGTAGAGCAGAAGAGCGAAAGGAAGAAGAATAGAGGCAAATAAGAAGAAGAAGAGAAAACAGAAAATCTCGCTTTTAGTCGTTTTTGTTCATTTTTTTTTTGTTTGTTCCTTTCTAAAATTTTTTCTACATAGTCTTGATCGATTTCTTTTCTAAGTATCGCCTTCACTACGATTCATATTAAAAAGAAATAACAATAAAAAGCGAATCTGGTCGCACGTTAATTGTTTGCTAATAAGACAAATACTTTTGGTTGTTGTTGTTGGTGTTGTTGTTGTTGCGTCGTTAATTTTTAAGCAACGCACCTAAATAGAAGCGTAGTTCGATTTTTAATAGAAAAATAATAAACAACTAAGTGTGTTAAATAGATTCTAACACATTTCGTGATTAAAGAGAGTAAATGCAAAAATCTTGAAAAAAATAACAATGCAGTGAACGAAAAAAAAAACACTGAATGTGGCACATCGTCGAAACCGGTTTGTCTCCAAACCAAACTTGACTAGAAATAATGAAAATTCATTGCAAATCTCGTCATGCGTAATTTGTTTGATAACTCTTAAATGGCATAAGAGCATGATGAACTGTCACCGCAATGACGAAAATAAGTCAAATATCATATTTTACAGCAGCATGCACCCAAAGCCCCAAACTTGCTAGAAATATATGGTTCTTATTAGCCCTTTATCTATTAAACTTTCATAAGAAAATCTGAATTCTCGACTGAAGTGAAGACAAACAAGCAAAATTTCTTGTCATTTATCATAACCAACAGTCAAATTATCTTGTTAAAGATATAATTTAATAGTCATTATAATAGTCTGAAGTCAACTCTCACTGCAGAGGCTTCGCTCTCTCCAAAAACATATTTAAATTTGCTTATTATGTATATATTTTTATAAATTTGTTGTCATTTTCGGTATATGATTCGTTGTAAGTCGTTGTCAACACATACACCTTCCTTAACTATTGTTTTGTACTCCTACAATTCATGCCCACATACACACACACCCAGACATCCCCACTTTTTCCATTCTTTATTATTAATTTAAGTCATGAGACAAATTTTGTAGATTGCGATTGTGAGAACTATATCTTTAGCGTATTCATAATAATTTTAAGTAACTGCCGGGAGAGAACCACACCAACAATGCGTAACTTTTACATATCTTCACTACTAATGTATATACTATATACGAGTATATATTCTTACCTATGTACATATGTTATTACATGCTATTATACAAGTATGCTATTTATTACATGCATTATAAATCATTATCAACTTCAATAAAGGCACAATGGATGTTGATAAGTCAAATTATACTGGCCGACATAATTTTCAAGCAGAAAGCAAACAATACTCTGTCGTAGCTTTATATTGCGCCGAATCCAATACTTAATATCTGGACAAGTTTTCGAGATATTCCAATGTTAATGAGACTAAAACAGCGTGTTTTCTATTTTTGTGGTTTTACAAATAAATTCGTCTGCATAAATGTTGTAATGACATCCGAAAGTCACTCTCCTCCTTCCCTTTACAACACAATTTCAGTTCTGACATTTTTGAGAAATATTTTGTATTTAATGAATTACGGTATTCATCGATATTCATCGTTAATGGAAATGATACTTAGTCGATTATTTGATATGTAAAAATCAAAATGATCCTTCAAAATACAATATCAAGGATGAGATATTTTAAGTCCCTGGAAATCGAATTTCGACAAAAACTACGACTATATTATAATACAAATAACCTTATATTCCATTCGTGATATCGTTGGCCATATCTTAATGAGATTACTTCGTAATGATATATGATATAACCACAAAACGATAGCTCAAAACCTAACATGTTAGAGTATAAGATCGATTTCAAATTCAACGTTTCAAAATTCTTTAGGAAAAGTATAGTTTGCTTTGTTATTAAAGAAATCATTTTAGTTTTTTATTGTTTGTGTTATCAAGCTATCTGAGCAAAGATATAGCATTATATAATTTATCACGGTAAAAACTGTTATTCCAAACTATCAGTTATGGGTTATTTGCAGGTAAAAACACATTAGTGTTATTTACAAAAAACAAATATTTTAGTGTGTCTGATCCATGATTAGATCTTTATCAAGATCAATTAGAACCAATCAAGAACCAATCGTTCGTCATGAGATCAAATGACATTAAGAGACATTTGTAATAAATATTATCTATCTATTTGCAAGCTAAAATTATAGAAATTGAAAGAAAAAAACGGAAAGCTTAAAATTGGAAATTTATTAATTATATACTAATTATATCGAATATTAATTTTATTTCGAATATATTGAAATTTAAATAGATTTTTTTTATTTAGTATGTTTAGAACAATTTCACAAAATACTTCTCAAATATATTGACCTGAATCTCTATTAAATGTTCCTTTCTCTGTCTCTCTCTCTCCTTTTCTCTCTTTTAGTTGAAATAATCCTGTGGAAGTCGTCGTAGTATAAAACTCTTACAAAAGGCCCAACAAAAACAAACAACAAAATGGCTGGTCCACTTCTGAAATCTTGCTGCTCTTGTCAATCATTACGCAATGGCTCCATTATTTCCGGCATTCTCGCCATCATTCTATCGATAATTACTATCGTTATCATTTTTACAACACGCGTAGCCTTCAAGACGATTGTGTTCGACTGGATACCAACGAATATTGTTAAAATTATACTAGTAATTAATTTATGTATGACAATATTGATATCATTATTAATGATATTAGGCGTAATCAAGGTAGGTCGCACACACACCCACACACACAAATATTTTTTGCCACATTAGTATAATTCCTCAGTATTTAATTGGAGCATAAAACGTTGATGAAATGTACATACATATCATCAGCATTGCACTGAGAAAAAAGATGCTATATTTAAATGACAATATTACACAAAACTTTATAAAACAGAAGAAGATTAATGTTTCAATTTTTCAATTCTTTGTCTTATGTGCCACAGCGTAATCATTATTTGATGATGCCTTGGGTTGTTCTGGGCATAATGATTGCCATCGGTTTGCTCGTTTCGGTCATATACACTGCAGTCGTCTTCTTCATCGATGGCTTCGTATTGACTGGCGTTTTATGGCTCATCTTCGGACTGATCGCATGCGGTAAGTTTATGGTGTACGGCAAAAAGAGAATCATCATTTTCAGCAGGTATACTGAGATTACTGGAAAATCTCAGTAAAAACCCCACAAAAGATATTAATAGAATAAATAATTTGATAGCGGGAGTAATTTAATAAGCGGAAGTTATTTCGAAATCGCATCTTTGTGTCGCGTAAGAAAAAGTTGTTATTCTTCGTGGTTTTACTTGCGTCTGTCTGATGAGTGCAAAGTTTAGTGGATTTCTTGAGGAGCTGATAGTGTTTCCTATGGTTTATGGTTTTACATTCATGCAATAAATGCAAAATTGCATTGGAGCTATTGATTTCAATTTGTTTTTATATGCATAAGATTCATACATTCGATTCAAAGAGTATTGCGTTGTTTTTTGTTTGTCGGTTTTTTGTTTTTTGCAAAAACGTACACTGAAGATTGAAGTAAATGTCTTCGAGTAATGCGGAGAAGGAGAGTGGCCAATAATGAGGTGCTGCGCACGACGAGTACACTTCGGGATTGAAGATGTGAAGAAATGAAGGTGTGTGCGAAATCAAGGTGTGGAAAATTAATAGTATCAGAGAATATGACGCATTACAGGCAGTGTTTATGGCTTCCGCTTTTAATACGATGCAGGGAGAAAGTGTTGCAGAATCAATAAAAATAATCACTTTTTTTAAAGTTTTATTTCATAGTGATCAGATTGAATTTCTACTATCTATTTATAGGTAATTTTATTTGAGATTCTCGTTGCCTAAATTTAAATTTTACTTCTGAAAAAAAATTAAATTCACCAAACTTAAAAGTTTTTATATTCCTTACTAAGCAATTATTATAACCTTAACAATTATGATGATCTAAAAGAAAAAGAAAATTTAGGAACTCACTTCTCAGTTTCTTAAAATTTTGACACTTATTAAAAATATTCTAATAATTCTCATATTAAATCAAAAAGTTTAAAAAAATCTTAATGCAATGAATGAAAATGAAAAATGAATAAATTTGGTAATGAAAAATTTCTATATAGAAAAAATAGAATTTAAAAATAATCGATTTTACCTTTATTATTTTGATTTTATCGATTTTAACTTTGAAAATTGTATGAAAAAAAAAACAGGAAAGGATTTTCATTAAGATTGATTTTGTTTTTACTTTTACTTTGATTTATTTCAATTGAAAATGAATGTTTGCAATGAATTAGGAATCATTAATGAATGAAGATTTTACAACACAGACCGATAATTTTTTAATTTATTTTATTAGGTGATAATAATTTTATATAATTTTTTGTTTTAATTTTCGTCACTTTAAATACAAAATAAAAGTGTTTATTTTTTAGTCTTTATTTTGTGTACAATAAACACTTGAATTGTTTACACTGTACGCAATTTTAATTTTATGCAATAAATGTCTAAAAATTTGCTACGGAAAACATCCTTACACAAATTAATTCCCAGTGAAGTCGACTATGTGCAAAAATCTTATTCAAAAGCCAAAAGGTTTTTGATTTAATTTTTTGCAAAATCATTGCATAAATTCAAAACTTTATAATAAATTTTCTTAAGTTGATAATTGATTTATAAAATATATAATATAAATAGAATTAAAAAATATAATTTTGCTAAATAAGAACATTTAGAATTTTTCAATTTTTTTCCAATAACGCCTAATAGTATGCAATGAAAATAATCGTCGTAGCAGTTGCCTTACAGTGACGTCAATTATGTTAATCCAAAATTCTGTTCAAACATAAATTTTCAAACAGAGAAGTTTATGTTCAAACAGAAAAGAAATTATATAATTTTATCTATTTAAATAATTTTTTTAATAATATTAATAATTAATAAAACTTTAACTGTTCTAATTGCAGCAATTTTAACTTATTGCTGGTGCGTTGTCTACAGCGAGTATACAAATCTTTCCGAAGAGAGTACTAGAGGACGTTACAACAAACAACCATATCGCCGCTGAAAAAAATCATCATTCATTTCCTTTAATAACATCATCACGCTCTTTAGTTTAGGTTTAATAAATAATTAAGATTAATGCAACAATGATTTATTAAAGTTAAGCAAAATAATAAAAGAACGAAAATAAAATTTAATTAAAACTTTTACTAATAAAAAAGCCTTTGAATTATAATAAAAAAAAATAATAGCGACTAAAACAATTTAAAACTTTTTATATATTTAGCTGTAGCATTTTACGTTACAAATTTAACGAATTAAAAACATTAATAATTTTCTTGTTTCACTAAATTCTAAGAAAAAATTAATTTCATCTAAAAGAAAACTTAGGATTTAAATTCTTCTGTAAAAACACTATTATTTAAAATTTATTTAAAAATTAAAATTGGTACTTAATTGTACGTAATCGAATGAAATATATATAAACGAGCTAATAACAAAATAGCCATTGTGCTTTTCATATTTCTATTAAATTTTATGCGTAAGTTGTAAATATACTACATATTAAAAAGTTGAGCTTTACACAGAAATTCTAAAAAAATACGAGTTAATGGTCTTTAAGAGAAATTGAATGTTATCCAGTGAAAATTTAAAAAAACATTAAAATTAACAGTTTTAAAACAAAAGTTTTCAGTAAATTTAAAAAGTTTAAAAAAAATGGTTTCTTCAAATTACATTTTTTTAAATAATTTCAATCCGTAGTGAAACTTGAGTTTATTTAACTCCAGAAATTTGAAATTTATAGAAGCATTTTTTTATTTTTTTTAATTAAAACTAAATTTGAATTCTTTTCTATTATGTATTTATTTTTTTAAATTTCAAAAGGAAAAGTGAACAAAAGTAGAGTTAACAGTTTCTGTCTTGTGAGCAGATATTTCATATTTTTAATTGTACCTCGTTTTTTTCTCATCTCGCCAAAACATCAGAAAATCTCTTTGATGACGAAACGCAATCGAGCGCTTTGTGAGAGATAATTATTCAAACTTTTTCAATATTCTCACAACAATTTTTTGTATAACGCTTTCGCGCTCGCAACCTAAACTTTACTCGACGTTAAAACCATCAACTCGGCTGATGTTTGATGGTGTCTGGTAAATTATCGAGCCGTCTGGTAAGCCGTCTCTACTGCCTGCAAAGAGTTTGCCTTGGCTTTCGTCATATACGTACTCAATTTTTGTATTTTATTCTCTTGCTTAATTTGTCGTGTTTTTTTTATTTCTCTTCAAAATTATTTAAAATTTGTTGAGTCCGTCGGCGCGTTGTTGGTCTAGGGAACGACAGTTCACAGTTGTTCAGTCTCTTTGGGCAGGAAGGCGGATGTACACGGTCGTGGCCGGTTGTTTCTTGGAAAAAATATCATAAAATGAAAAGTACAGGGACTGACTGCATGCTTTCGGCATTTGTTCCACTGTGACGCATTGAAATTTATTTTTAGAGCCATAAACAAGAAATAAAACCAAGAATTTATGAATTGTGTAGTAGTTTTCAAGTCGATTCCTTGACGAAAGCTCTCAGTAATCGTTGGCAATTCAAACGGTTAACAACAAACACAAAAGAAAAATTTTTATTAGAAAAAAAAAGTTGAAAAATATAATTGAAAACTAAGAAATCGATTGTCGATTATTTAAGCATTTAATATACAAAAAATTTTAATGAAAAAAAGTTTGAAGGCTGCAGAAGAAGAACAAAACAATAGTGATTGACGTGTATTATAAACTTCAAAGAAAGCAAAGAAACAAAAAAAGGGATTAAACTTTTCAAATTTGTATACCACTACCAGCCAAATTATCGTATTATAATCGTATAATCTGTCCCTCATAATGTCTTCCACAAAATTCATTGCGCTTTTACCACAGAAAGTGCAGCCTGGTGATAAAATTCGGTTAAAAGGAAAAACCATAGCAAATGCCGAAGAGTAAGTATTATTTTTAAAAATATGGTAATCCATTAAGTGCATTTAAATGAAGAAAATACGAGTACATAAAAAGTTACGGAGATTTAAAATACCTTCGAACATAAAAAACTGAAAGCATTTACAAAGCTGGTTAGTAACTACTAATTAGTGGCGATGAATTACCTACTGTTTCAATTCCTTCTTTATTCAAATTTATATTCATATTTTTGTTAGTATATTTTATACTATTTTATAAAAACTATCGACATTTTGGCGTCCGCGTGCTTTTTGTTTATTGTTAGCAAATCCTCGACGCCTTTGATTCCTTGTGTATAATTTTCCTTCTTTCTTTTGCGTTGCCAAATCTTCAATCTACCTAAAAATAAACATAAAAGTTCTAAATCGTGTTCTGAATCTAAAAAACTCAATGCCGCCGGCAGAGAAAAAGATATTGATTTTTTTGGTTTCTGAGAGACTCTATTCGGTATTCATGGCATAAGGTTCAGTTTATTAACTTTTGGAATAATAAATAAAGAAAATCCTTTAGAATTTCAAAATTGGAAATATTATAGAAGATAATAAGAGATAAAAAGCTCAAAAGAAAGGGTTCTCTTCTTTTGTCTGTTTTTTATCTTTATAATTTTTGTTCGACTTGCTCTTTATGATGGTAAATATTTTTAATTAAAAAAAAAAATTATTTTCAAAATGTTATTTTCATAAATTTGTGTTTTTTGCAATCAAAAAACCTGCTCAAACAACCTTTTTAAAGTGGAATATAATATATCAGTTAGTAACTTAGCTCAAGGATATCTCGTAAAACCATTTTTTCTTAGAAAAAATTCCAAAAAAGTTTTATTTTCTAACGATATATTTACAATTTTATCTAGTTATCTGGAAAGATCAGAATTGACCGCAAGTAGAACTAATTAGTAGTACCTCACAGAGTCGTCTATAACCAACCAGCAAAAGGTTGCCTACAAACACGCGTTAAATATATTCAAAATAAATTTCTTAACTGAATCGACACATAAAAACTTGAACATGACATCATCATCATAAGAGTAATCATTATGACCGTAATCATGATCATCGTCGCCATCATCATCATCATTATTATACATATGTACGCTTTAAATGTATTTACGAGTAACAGTATAAAAACATAATGTCACAAAGTTGACAATGATGTTTGATCATGTGTGATCATGATGGTAATGACCTGCAAAATATATATGTAAAAATATGTATGTAAGTGTTTATTATTATTATATACAAATAAACTACAAATTATGCTACAAAAAGTTTGTAAACTGAAATGAGTTAAGTCAATCGTTACAATTTAATGACGTGATTAATGACAGGCAATTAAATCGTGATTAATCCAAGGTTAATAAACTTAAATGCTTTCATTTATAGGCGACGTCTTTGTAGCCCTAAAGATTTTAAATAGTTTTGAAGTTCGTTTCAAGTTCAATTATTTTTCTAAAGTCTTAAATTTCTTACACAAATTGTACCTTTAAAATGCAATGTTGTGTTCAAAATGTCAGCTATTGTTGGAAGAACTTAAGAGTTGTTCCGGAATCTTTTTACTACTTAGATCGTGCGATATTTTTCCTTGAACTGTTAATTTTTATTGAACTCTTAAAAAAGTCTGCCTCATTTATACGAAAATGGTTATTGTGGAATTAGTTCTTTTGATTTAAATAAATGTTATCGCAATTTTTTTTTAAATATCTCAATTTTTTAATAATTAAAAATATTACTGGAATTGGAGTTTTGTTGGAATATACATATGTATATTCTTTTATTCACCGGGATATAAAAAAAAACCGTTTTTTGGGACCATTTGGTCCCATACGAAATTTATTAAAAATTTTGCTGAAAAATATTTTTAAATTTATTTAAAATATTTGTCATAATAAATTTGAAATATTAATTTTAAAAATGTACACATTCGATGCAAAAGTTGAGGAGAAAAAGGCACAAAATTTTGGACTTTCCTGAATGTTTTACTCATAACCATTTTAAAAGCAATTTTAAAAATTTTTATGACACTAAAGGATTTCTACAAAATATTCACCGCCTAAAGAATTTAGACAGGCAGCCCTTTCCGTTTCGAAACTCTCAGCGAACAAAGTACGCTTTGGACCAAATTGTCCCATAAATGTACCCGGGTAAAGAAAGATTGAGCAAAGCTTATACGTAATCATACTTTTTGTGCTATAAAACTTACCGCCTGGTAATATTTTACAAATTTACCGCCTGATAATATTTTACAAATTTACAACAAATACAATGGATTGTTATTTATTTTAAACTTTTTTTAATGTGAAATAATGTTATTTTAATGTTTTAGTTTTTTTTTTAAACATGAAACTGAGCTTACTTTATATTTGAATATTTGAAAATTTAGTAATTTTGTTATCTCTGTTTCTTCTTCTTCTCTTTAAACCCTTTAATTGATTAGATTTAAAAGAATAGATGTAAATGAATCAATGGAAATGCTTTGAATAGAATTTTAAAGACTTCTCGAATATACATACATATTTTTATAGGTCTACATGTTAATCTTTTATTAGATTTTAATGTAAGGTCATTAAATCGAAGTCAATAAATGAATGCGAGATTTAATGCCGTCTTTAGACTACATTCAGAATATTTATATGAAAATCAAGAAGTTCGTCACAAATCCGGTGAAAGAATTACGAAATCGAAACTCGAAAAAGGTGTGCTTAGGATACACTCAGAATTCCGAATAGACTTTTAGAATATAAATGTGTAATACCTCCAATTAACTTTTATTCAGAATCGGAAGGAGCTCTAAGAGTTCTACTCTTATAAGTCTACATAGATACTTACGAGTATGTGCCAGAGAGACTGCTCTGATTATTAAATTCGCTTTAATTGTATGTGCATTTTCTTTTTTCTCCTCTTTAGAGAACTCGCTTACTACGAGTATAAACTTTTCTTACCAAGTTGACATATTTGAAGTAGGAGGAATATTAAAAAGGAATATTTAAAAATCTCGTCATATTCTATGTTCTTATTAGCAATACCTTTCTGATGAATCATACAACAAATTTCGTACAACAAAACTTAAATAAAAAATAAAGAAAAAATTTATATTTTCTATTTATTATTTCCTCTATTTATTTATTTATTTCTTACTTAATCGATTTCTGAAAATAAATATCAAACCTGAACATTTTAGTAATCATAAATATTCTTATCGATCGTTTTACTCATCGATTTATTCAATGCTACAAAGATTGTATAAAAGTTATTCCAGTATCAGTATCGACATTTTATCTTATCTAAAACTAAGAATTGTGATAGCAACATTATAAAACAATAATGACAATATTAACTACTAACCTTTCAGAAGTTTTACTCTGAATTCGTTCGAATTCGTTACTAAAAATTTTGATTTTTTCGGGAATGAGGAGTTTGTGCGAGTAATCGGTGGGGAGGAAGGTTCACAGGAGGTTCAGAGGATCCGGTTTAAAAGAGAATTATTTTTTATTGATATATACCTACATAAAACTTAAGAAACAATATTGCTCATAAAATATATATTTTGAATTTACAAAATTATTGCATGTACGAAATGCAATTTCAAACCAAGTCGACTTCTTCACTTTTTATTTCGCCGATTTAAATTCTGGTTTCTTGAACCCATTGAAGTAATTATGAATTCAAAAAATAACTGGTTACCTTAAAGCAAAATAGTTAAGCAGTTAAAACGATTGTAACAATTTGCCACAGCACGAAATTTAATTTTTTTTTTTGTAAAAAACTGCTCGTGCATGTAAAAATAGCATAGAAAATAACTGGCTTCTTGCCTTGTTTTAAGATTAAATCAGTTGATAATTTGTTTAGAAATTTCCAAACGGAATTTTTGCAAGAGTAGTTTGTTTTGCAGAACGATTAAAATTGAAATATAAAAACTTCCTCGATTTACAATTTATGTATGTCTTTACTTAACGTCTATAAAGGTTAAGTTGTAAAGCTGTTCAAATACAAGAATAATTGTACGAGTATTTGATCTAATAAATTAGAAAGAAAGCGTAATTTTTTTTCTTTTTGTTTCAATTAGGTCTTCATCGATTTTTTAAGGATAGATTTTTTTTTTAAATGAAATAATTTGAATACATTCATATACGAGTACAAATGTGTTAAATTTCAATTATTTATTACGATTTTTAAGCATTTACTAAATAATAAATTCACAATTTATTGCACACTTTGCCGAGAAAAAGAAACAATGGAAAAAATTTCAACTAATTTAATATTTTCAGAGATGTTGTCATTCGATTAAGATCCTATTTTTTTGTGAAAAAATACTGCATCCTCGTTTAACATTTAAAAAAATGAACTCGTTCCATACATACATACGTAATTAAAAGTTGCATGAATATAGTAATTTTTTTACTCTACTTAAATATACTCGTAATAAATATGTATAATAAATGACATAATGCGATATTTTCGTAACTAAGTCTCAATTGAACAAAACAATACTGAACTTAATTTTGTTCAATTTAATGTCAAATTGATTGACATTAGCCATCTTCATGACGTTCTCTCAAATGAAAGAACATGCTTCCGTTACTCATTTATGTTAATTAAGATTAAGCTAAACTGAACTAACCAACTATGTCAACTTATCTATGTACACTGACAAAGGAGCCTAAAGTGCCCTACTCTCCCTTTAATGTTAAAGTTCGTCCTTATAGCATCAAGATTTATTGTTGTTTTGCTAGTAACAATTAACAGCACTCTGAGAGAGAATGAATAGAGTTTGCTCTGACCGTTTTTCAGCGAACTTTCTCAGCGGAGGCGCTAGCGTTAACAGTAATGGAAATCAATATAGTACATACAGTATTTCAATATGCATAATTCTTGAATGATTTGAATCAAATCGTTTTTTCCACTAATTCCATTTATTTACTCACTCTCTTTCTTTCTCTACAGATTCTCCATAAATTTTGCGAATGAGCCATGTGCGAATCCATTGAATATTACCTATCACTTTAAATGGTTACTCTATGAAAATGTGATCGTAGAGAATTACAAGGACAACGGCAGCTGGATGGATCATAGAGAGATCGAATATAATAGAATCGATGGTCGGTTGAATAATGCCCCTAAGACTAGAACGCTTAATAGCGCACTAAGCAATGGCTTCCATACAAATGTTCCTAACAACGATTCGTATTCCTTTTTAGGGCCCACATTTGGCCTTGAATTCGCATTCCAAGAAGATGGCATCTATGTGTACCTGCTCGAAGATGGCGGACACAATATCATAACACACTATGAGCCCCTGTTTGAATTGTCCGATATACGATCGGTACAGGTTTGGGGTGATGTTGAGAAGGTCACTGATTTGGCGTTTGCCTACAAGTAGGCAGAGAAGATCAAAAGATCTAAAAACTAACACGTTCGACTGCCGGGAAGGGAAAAGTTGTTTCAACCACAGCCACAATGGTAAAGAATACGGGGAGAAGAATCGAGCTCGTATCGAACAAATTTCAAAAAAATGGTTGAATTAGTAAAATGCTTCAAGATTTAAGAGTTAAAACTCAGGCACAAAGCTTTCGTTTTCTTAGCTTGTTTTACTATTAACGATGAGTATTTTTTTTTTCTTTTTCTGGTTTCTTTTGCATTTACTAAAAGCTTCAGTCTAAGACTTTCACAAAAGTATTATTCTACACTTTAGGAATAATTTACAAAAATCCAACACGCAACACACCTGCTTTTTCTCCATTTGTTTATTTGTTTGTTTGTTTTACCTGCCAGCCGAAAATTTTGCATTTTATAAGCAATATTACATAAGAATAAGAATAACACGTTCATAATAATGAACCCAAAATATAGGTTCACGCCTTCACGCTTTGAGCTTTTAAAATAATACATTACATTATTACATTTTCTTAAATATTTATAAATTTAAAACCAAAGAGAATTTTGAATTTATTTATCGAAAGCTGAAATCAGTGCTGTACAAATGGGTACTGTTAATAAATGTTAGTTACATTCTAGGGCGCAAAGATTTAACAGAGCAACTATGTTAAAGCAGTAACTATGTAAAAATTTACAGTCTCTTAAAATTGTGAATACTGTCTGGAGAGGGAGAGAGAAATGAGAACGCACCCTTGAAGCCACAATTGTGAAGTATTATTTCTCTCTTGTATTGCTAAATGTAATACAATATTTTAAAAATTAATCGAATGTAAAGAAAAAAAAATGTATTTTCGTAAGAATATTAACTATTTTTAGGTTTTGAAACTAACTATTATAAGGTTCTAAAAATAATATATAATTACAGAACTTTGAAAACAGTATATGTAGATTTTTAATGAAATCTGCTAAGAATCCTTTATAGAAAACACATATAATTGTATAAATAAAAACAATATATCCATACTTAATTATAAAATACATAAATTTATTTAGGTTATAATTTATTATGCTAATATAGTATAAGAATTGCGCTATTTATTTTATAAATTTCATAAACTCCTTATAAATAAATTTAACTTAAATCACAATAAAACTGTTTTTAATTTTGTTTCATTTTAATCTTTTTAATTTTTACACATTTTTAAGCGTTTCTAAATTTAGTCTTCTTTTTATAATTATGTACTTAATTTTATTTATTTTTGATATCGTTCATTGAAAATAATTTCATTTTTGCCAATTTTATTTATTGTACGAGTATACCAAATCAACCAAACAAATTTCACTTTTTGTTTTTTTTTTTTAATTTACCTTGAAGTTAATAATTACCTTGGGTTAATTAATTTTTCACCATAAAATTTTTATTTACAAACAATCTACATTTTTCAGAAACAGCTAATTTCTTATTAATTTTCCACACAAAAAGAAAACGTAATGGAGGAAAGTATAAAATAAATAATAAACAAACATCTTTCGGATATAATTTTCTAAAAACCATATCTTAATGTTTATTTGTTGAATTTCAATTGAATTGATATAAATTTATTTGCAGTCAAAAATTTTTTTTAAAATCGATAATTGACTTTTTCATTCTCTATATGAAATCATCGCTAATGGTTGATGTGATTTCTTATATTGTATATTTTTAAATATATTTCAATATGGTAATTTAAATAAATAAACTTCTCAAAATCTGAACTTTGCACTTCTCAATGACCTTTTCTTTAACCCTCTTGTTAACAACCGAAATTTTTTTTCCTCCGGCATTTTTTGAGGAGGCGTTCAGACATAAAAGCAACAAATTAGTTTTCTTTGTTATATTTTTACTGTATATCTATTAATTCTTTCTATCATACAAACATCTTAATATTTTTGGGGAGTTTAAATAATGGACAAATTGAAAGGCATATTAAATATAAGTCCACTAGAGGAGCTATAACTACATTTAAAAGATTGACTTAGTTATATTTAGAATTTATTAATTTATTCCATAATATTGTTTAATTCCTTTGTTGAATAAGGTAACAACATATACACGTTATTACCACAAGGGTTAATCGATCAAAAGTGCCGTTACGTGAGAGTTTTTATTTAATACAGTCACCGGAATATTATCACGGAATTAGTAAAAAATTTCACAAAGTTAAATAATCATAAAATGAATCATCATCAAAAATGTGGAAAATCCATACAAATGTTTAATGGTAAGAGTATTTTCTGAATTGTTATACCAACGACGAAAGAAATATTAAAACTGCTCATAAAGTCGAATTGATGAAGGCAGATCAATCCACACTTTTGCCGATCCAATCGTCTATGTCATAAATTGTCATAGATATGACTTGATGTACATATACTGAATATATTGGATATTCATATTTCCTAAGACTTTTGTCGTGAACAAGACAGCACTGTTAAACACTCCTTCAATTCACATCCATTGGACATTTTACAAAAAATTTTTAACAAAGAAAATTTATGGTTATGATTATGCATAATTATCATAACCACCATTTGTTTTATTTTTGTCACAAGAGCACAAAATTTTCACAGTAGCTTTCTTCCTATAGGTCTGTAAAAATCCATAAAACAACGTAGTTTGAAACGTCTGTAGACATAAGGGAACATCGCATAGTATCGATTGTTCTAATTAAGGAAAAAGAAATTTTGATAATTTATGTTAAAACTTATTTATTTTTATCATATTATGTATTTATATACTAAGGAATATTAAATACATTTGTAAAAATGTACACATTAAACATTACAAAAGTTGTTATATTTTATAAAATACATAAAATCTGCCAAAAACAAATATTTCTACATTTTACTTACAGCACAGTTATGACACCACTCGATCATATACTGATACTTACTACTAATAATACAAGAGATACTTAAACGCTAAACCCACCAACGAGCTTCAGTCATTTCGTGAGTTTGCCAGCGAAAAGTATGGTATATATAAGATAAATAGTATTACTTGGTTAATGTGAATAAAGTCAGCATTAATAAAAATAGATTACATTGCATTACATTTACAGTATTAAATATATAAGAGAAAAAAATAAAATCAAATATATGCGCTACTCGTAAATAAACAGCAATACGTATAATTTAAGCGCAAATGTAATACCTTGTATCTACAATTTATTTTAATAATATTACATTATGATAATAATAATAATAATAATGGAAATGTTTCGCACAAGTTTTTATTCTTCTTCTACTTAACATTTTTTTGTTAAATTCCTTTAAAGTTCGTGTAAAATTTATTATTTTCGATTTTACTGAGATTTTTATGGAATTATGGAAATAAAAATTTGCCGTTAAAATATTATATGTTTGTTAAACTTAATTTAAGCAACTTTATTAAATTACTCTAGACTAGATCTAGCATAAGTTTTTTCTTTTATTATTACTATTATTACAACTATGTACTTTATTTCTTTTCACATATGTCTTAAGTGGCAAAAAAGGTATTTTTAAGAAAGTGTTTATTTAAATATTACGCTATATATATATATACGATATAAAGAATAAAATATAGTTTCAATAAAAAAGTCTTAAAATAATTGCTTAATGGCTATTGTAAGTATTTATTTTTGTTTAAACAGGATGTTTGTTGTCTTTCCGGTTTTTTAACCGCTCCGCTCCTTTCCTTCACTATCATTTCTCCAATTTAATATGACCCATTATTTCTCCCGTTGTTGCATTCACAAATTGCGCTTGACCCAACTGTACGAAGCTGGCTAACGACGTGGGCAGGTTCAAGACGGTAGCATCATGGTTGCCGATCGCTTTTAGGCTGGTCGCATTCAAATCGCCCGACTGAGTTATAGTTATGGTGTTATTAGCCAAATCTGGAGTTGTCACCAGGCCGGCAGGCAACTGTAAGTGCATTATTTGTTGTTGTTGTTGTGGCTGCTGCTGCTGTGGTGTGTGCTGTGGGTGCTGAACTATTTGTATTTGAGTTTGTGTTGGATGCTGCTGCTGTTGCTGTTGCGGCGGCGTCTGTGTCTGTTGCTGCTGCGTTTGATCCTGGCCTTGTTGATGCTGTCGCGGCGATGCCGTAGATTTCACTTGATCCTTGTGCTTGTCAGTCTAGAGGTAGAAAGTATATGTAGAGGCACATGACAAATTACGAAAATAGGTGGGGCCCCAAGAGGTTCCAAGCATTTTGTATGAAGTTTTCGTTGGCACATTTAATATATCCATTTAAACTTCTTTTTTTGTCTATTATTAAGGCACTAAGTCCGACATTTTCAATGAATTTTTATTATACAAAAAAAAAGGGTTATATAGGCCTAAATTTCAGCTTAAAGGAGAAACAAGATTGTAAAATTGTAAAATTTAGAGCTAACAAAGTTATGATCGCGAAAGTAATGCTGAGATATGAAAATTTTAAACACATTCCTATTCCTGATTTATTCCTGTTATATTTTAATAAAAATTAAAGTTATATCTTCTATGCTTAAAATATACTCACCTTTGAGGCAGCCGCTCCTCCCCCTCCTCCTCCACTTCCTTTCCCCTTTTCATGAGTTAATTTATGCTGCTGATAATATAATTTGATGGCAAATGATTTCTGACAAATTTCGCATGTAAAATTGCCAGTATTGGGTTGATCCGAGTGTATCCTGAATAAAAGAACAATAAAATTGATACCACCGATACCACCCAGATTCTGAGGACCTTCAACAAACGTACCGTTTGTGCTTGTTCAAATTGTCCTTACGCGAGAACAGTTTCTGACACACTTCGCAGCTAAACATCTTTCGGCCAGTGTGCGAGATGAGGTGACGTAGGAGATGCTCCTTGCGGCTAAAATCCTTGGCGCATCCCTCCTCGGTGCATTTGAACGGCCGAACACCCGCATGTAGCTTGACGTGTTGCGTCAAATGCTCTTTCTTCTTGAATGTACGACCGCATTGGCTACATTCTAGACCATCGGGACCGACGCCATGTGCCACAACGCCGGATGTGCTATTGTTTAGCGAGTTGTTGCCGGAGGTGGATGCTGTCGTTGTTGTTTCTGTTGTTGGTGCAGAAACCGATGTAGTACCATTTGTTAAAAGTTGTTGCGATGGCTGTGGCTGTAGCTGTGGCTGCTGCTGTTGTTGTTGTTGCTGATAAACAACTTCAAGCGCTTCTTGTACTTGTGCAACAACCGTTGGTTTTGTTGTCATGTTGGCATTTGCTGTCGCTGTCGCTGTCATTGTCGCCGCTGAAGGCGCAGGCGACGGTTTGTGAATGCGTGCATTTCCTTTTCTCGCTGGAGTTGTTTTATTTTTAGTCATCGGTGTTGTTGTTGTTATTGTTGTCGCTGTGGTCTGCTGCAATTGTGTCACTTGATTTGCTTGACTACTAGCAATAAGTGGCTTCTGTTGTTGTTGTTGTTGTGGTTGTTGCTTTGCAGCTTGTTGCTGCTGCGAAGGAACTGCTATTACATTGTTCTTCTGTTGCTGCTGCTGCTGCTGCTGTTGCTGCTGTGGCGTTATCAGACTTAGTGTCACATTTTGCTTATTCAGCATCGGCAGTTTCGGTGTCTGTGTTTTGGCTGCTGCTGCGGCTGCTTTCGTGGTGGTTATACGTTGCACTGTTATGCCGGCATGTTTTGTCGGCAACGTCGTTGTGGTCGCTGTCACAGATGACTGCTGCTGCTTTTGCTGTTGCTGTTGCAGTTTCCTTTGCTTCTGCTGTTGTTGTACCTGCTGCATGATCTGTTGCGTTAAATTCGTGGTTGGCGTGATTTGTACGGCATTGCTGTTGGCTTGTTGTGTTAAGCGAAACTTTTGTTGAGCAATGCTAAAGTTGCCAACGTTGTGTTGCTGCACAACATTGCTAGGATAATCGATTAGAGGCTCGTCAAGAACATCACTTGTTGACGTTGCTGCATCATGCGTGACTGCGTTGCTGCTGCCGACACTGACTGTAGTGTTGATGAATTTATTTGGTGATTTGATAATTTGTTGCGATGTTATTTGCACGCCTTGCGTTAGGTGTTTTTGTCGCTGTTGCTGCTGCTGCTGCTGCTGTTGCTGTTGCGGTGGTGGGAAGTTGGTCGGTTGCAATTGCAATTGCGGCTGTTGACTTGTGGCCGCAGCAGCAGGCGCTGGGAATGTTTGATTGCTGAGTGTCTGTGGGGCCAACTGCAGTGTGGCTGGTATCGATGTTGGTGTCAACTGCATTATTGGCTGTCCATCAACGGTCTGAATTTGTGGCTGTAACTAATAGTAAAAGAAGTTACCAATATTTACTTCACCGCCAGTTACTACAACTCTTGCTTACCTTCATCTGCAATTGGTATGTCGTTGGTAACACAAAATTTTTGGCATCTATGTGAGCCACAATCTGTTGGTCTGAGCTCTCATCCTTAATCGTGATGGGCAGGTAGCATTTGTTCGGCGACAGCGTATGACTGCCACCGGGCGGGCCCAGCGTTGTTGGCTGCTGCTGCAGGAACGGTGCCAGATTTTGCAATAATGTGGTGGTTGCCACTTGCTGTTGTTGGTGCTGTGCCGCTGTTGCTGCCGCCGTTGGTGACTGAAACTGAAGTTGAATTTGCGTTTGCGGTTGCGCTGCCGTACCGCCAGCAGTTGCTGTAGTCGTCAGTTGAGGCAGAGCCGCCGATAGCGTTTGATTCGTTGGCGAAGTAAGCACGAAATTTATCTTCGGTTTTTTACTCTTACTCGGACTTAGTGCGTCAGTGATGGAAATCGTTTGATGTGGGTGTTGCTGTTGCTGTTGCTGCGTGGAATCTTGTTGTTGCAGTTGCTGTGGTTGTAAATGCGCCGTAATTTGTTG
This sequence comes from Conops quadrifasciatus, assembly GCA_949752815.1. Classification (NCBI taxonomy): domain Eukaryota; kingdom Metazoa; phylum Arthropoda; class Insecta; order Diptera; family Conopidae; genus Conops; species Conops quadrifasciatus. Next base: position 6,905,277 of record OX457078.1, on the reverse strand, counting down.
CAATTGTTGTTGCAGTTGCTGCTGCTGCCACTGCTGTTGCAATTGCTGTTGTATTTGTTGTTGCAATTGCTGCAGCTGCAACTGAGCAATGTGAGTTTGCTGTACTTGTTGTTGCTGAAATTGTTGCTGTTGTTGCGGCTGAGATATTGAGTGTGCCTGCACTACTTGTTGTGCGTGTTGTTGTTGTTGCTGTTGTTGTTGTTGGTGCTGCTGCTGCTGCTGCTGTTGAACTTGTGGCTGTTGTAACGTGTGTAATTGTTGCGATTGTTGCTGTTGCATGGACTGCTGTTGTTGTTGTTGTTGTTGTTGTTGTTGTTGCTGTTGTTGTTGTTGTTGTGATTTCTTTTTGATGGGTGTAACTTTAAGATTCGGTTTCATTCGCAGAAACTCCTCCAATGCGCTGAAGTAAAAAAAAGGAAAAAGTGTTACACAAAATACGCTCGGAAAAAATGTTCACAAATGTTGCGTGCGTTACTTGTTTTTCGACTCCTTTTCCGGAGTCGATGAATTTATGGCCGAAGCTGCATTGGATATTAACAGCTCGGTTGAGTTCAATTCGAGAGGTTCAGTCTTGATGCTGTCCTTATTGTCCAGCATGATCGTATATTGCTGTAGAGTCGGTTGAGCTTTGCCGGAAAGCGTAGACGTTTCAGTCGGCTAAAGGAAAGAAGATTCCGAATTTACGACAAAACCATTTCAAAGTAGATGCGACCAAGAGTTTTGGCCGTTTTGCCCGCTTTTTCGTTTCCTCACCTGAATGCCGACAGCCTGCATGATGGAGTTGAGAAAATCGTTATTGTTCTGCGTTAGGATCGTGGTAGTCTGCGCTCCGGTCGTCGATGGAGCCGCCGCTTGATGCACAAACGTTTGCAGAGGCTGAAGAGTGGTGGTGGTGGTGGTTGTGTCCACACTGCGTGTGGGTTGCGAGCAATTTCCCATAACTGCCGTCGTCGCATTACCCTGCACCACACTCAAGCTCTTGCCACTGGCCGCCGCTACAGCATCTTTGATGTAGACCTTGCCGCCATTCTGTTGCTGCGTCGCCGTGCTCAGACAACTGTTTAGCATGGATTGCGAATTCCTGCATATATTGCGAAACTCCGCTATATTCTCAACATGCTGCACACATTGCGCACAAAGCACTTTCGGCAGTCGGTCCTTCTCCTCCACCTGAAAGAGAGGCAAAGATGATGTTTTGATTTTGCAGCGCGTATAATAATCAAATCCTGCGGGCATAAGCAAACAGCATCTAACTTTGCATCTAAACATAATTTCATTGGACTTGTGCAGTCGTTGCTTATGACCAGAGAATTGCTTTGTCTCTGACGCACCATCAGCGGCAGACATTCTGCTATTTTCGCGCTAAGGTTTTTACTTCTTCCTTCGGCTGAAAAGATGTTGAGCTTCTCGTCACTGCACGCCGTGCACAGACGACATAAATCATAGAAATTTACACAGCGATAATTTGAAGACATTTCCGGATTCCGAATTAACAAAATTGCGATTTTCTCCGCAACTTACAACGGTTACCGTTCCTTTACCACTGAAAACAACACCCCTACGATTAGCGTAAATAATCAATTGGTAGAAAACAACGTTTTAATTACCGCCAGTTTGAAATTAAGCAGTCAAATTGTTTATATTTCATACAGTTTTATCACAAAAATCAATAATTTTTTTTTATCAACAAACAGAGCGAATCGTTTGCACATTCTTTCCTCGTTGAGCATTCAAAAAAATTGTTACTTTCGGAATTCGCCATTCATAACTCGAAGCAGGAAATCTTCGGCCGCTCACTGTATTTACTTTTCATTTCGGGATTCTTTTAACTATCTCACTGCATTCTTCTTGTTGATATTAGACGATTTCAATTTGAATATAAACAAATTACAATTATGCAATTTTAATATTTTGCTTCGTTTTCAACAAAAACTCTTGTTTGACGCGGAGACGCCAAAAAGCTGTTTTACGTTTGACATTTCGAAAAAATTCGAAAATCAATACATTCACCGAACCGAAAACAGGGATACAAATAATGTGCAATATAAAAAATTGGCCAGCAGATGGCAGCGAGCATACGAGGTTCGCTTGATAACGTGCTTGCTAGCTCTTGAAACCACCAACTTTAAAATACGTTATGTTTACAAAATTCAATTCTTTGAATTTTTTAAAGTTCTTATAAACGAAATTTGTAATATATCTCTATAAATAAATAAAAAATTATCATTTTTCTAATGATAATTAATTAATTAAGTATTGAAAATAAAATATGTATACATGCCTGTTTGATAGCCATCGTCATTACAGGTACTCTTACTTTACGACCTAATTGTTTAACAATCACTAGCACATTCTGGCACACTTTTTTAGGTTATTATGAAAAATTTTTAATTTTGTTGAATAATTCTTTTAATCTTATCACGATCTCATCCCAGCTTTTCGCTTATCGACAAATTCGCTTAATTACTCGTCGTTGGATCAGACATCGGTTGTAAAGCGAGAAGTCCCTGTATTCTTTAGTAGAACACAGCTACCAAGATTACGTAAATGGAAAAGTCAGAAGGTAAAAATTCGTATAAATTCTAAACAGCTTACTTAAATTTAAGTTTCGATAAAATATGCTTTTGAACTAAAATATTGTAAGAGCAATTTGGAAACACGTAATTAAACTTTTCTTTTCTTGTTTTCATTTTTAATATAAGACTTATTTCCTTTTTTAAATTAATTATTAATTTCAGAATTTTTCAGTAACTTGATATATAACCCCAACCACACCAAAAAATACACTTCTTTTCATCAAAGCTTTCTGAACGCTTCCGTATTTGCTGATGCAACAACAGTAGGAAGAGGATAACTACATACCACCAATGGCAAATGACTAGGGGAAAAGAGCCAAATTACTATTTTAATACGTACAATACTTTGGAAATACGCCATTTGTTAAAAAGATATTGCCGTGGACGGAGGTATATGAGTCTGGATTAAAAAGTTTTCCTGAGCTTTTTCTTACTGCTAACTCAATTTAAATTTTGCATAAAATATTCAAAATGTCCTCACGCAATGAGTGCCGCATCTACGTTGGAAATTTACCTCCAGATATACGCACCAAGGATATTCAAGATTTATTCCACAAATTCGGAAAAGTTACTTTCGTCGATCTGAAAAACCGGCGTGGGCCGCCATTTGCATTTGTTGAATTTGAAGACGCGCGGTAAGCATTTCGTAATTTTGTTGCGTAGTACGAAAAACCGAGACAGTGAAAAACAGATCGATCCTTATTAAATTTCAATTTACTGTACGACGTACAATTTACAGAGATGCTGACGATGCCGTGAAAGCAAGAGACGGCTATGACTATGATGGTTATAGGTTGCGTGTGGAGTTCCCCCGTGGAGGTGGACCTGGAAGCTATCGCGGAAATAATCGAAGTGGTGGTGGTGGTCGTGATGGGGGCCGTGATGGCGGTCGTGGAGGCGGTGGTGGTGGGGGTGGTGGTGGCCGCGGGCCACCTACCAAACGTTCTCAATATCGAGTTATGGTGACTGGCTTGCCACCATCCGGTTCATGGCAAGACCTAAAAGATCATATGCGAGAAGCTGGAGATGTTTGTTTTGCGGACACGTACAAAGACGGTACCGGAGTTGTAGAATTTTTACGCAGTGAAGACATGAAGTATGCCATTAAGAAGTTGGATGATTCTCGCTTCCGGTCGCATGAGGTAAGAGGGGTAATATATAGTAAACTATGATATCTATACATCAACATACAAAATGCCTATATTCAAGGGAGAGGTCTCGTACATACGCGTACGTGAGGATACCGGAGAAGAGCGTGGCGGTGGTCGTAGTGACTATCGCGATAGGTACCAGTAAAATCTATTTTTAAATGAAGTAATTGGAATACGAAGGCTCTTTATTATTTATCGCAGGTCTCGGTCGCGTTCATTTTCTCCACGTCCCAGGCGTCGTGGTACACCCACGTATTCTCCAGTGCGACGAACAACTTACTCAAGATCACGTTCACGTTCTAGATCGAACTTCTAAAGGGAAGTGTTGAGAACAATAAACTAAAAATATTTGAAGGATGAAAATCGTACAGATTAACAATATTTACTACTTCTGTTAGAATATAGGCAGACATTTTAAAAAACTATTACATCTTACAGTACAGACTTTCTAGAAATGTTCGATAGTCATCGAAATTTTCTAGTTGTATTTTCAAGATTTACGAATTCGTAAACAAACAAGGAATAGCGTACTTCAGCCTTAATTTTAAGGTCTGCATACATTCCTTGATCACAGCTTATACCGTTTGCTATAGCGAAATTTTCAATTTAGCGATCCTCACATTATGCCTGCAATATGCAGCAAAATAATTGAGACGCGTCACATTAGGACAGCATTAACTTCTAAATAAAACATTTCAGAACATTATTATATTTAATAATACATAAATTTCATTTCTTTCTTTTTCCACGTACACTGGAAATTTATTTGGGAAATTGAGTGAGGAGGAAAAAAGGATTGGTTGATGGATAAGGATAAAGGAAGGAAGGAAGGAAGGATTGATAAAGGAATAAAGTTTGGAATTGATGGAAAATAACATATGTAGGAAAAATCGCGTCAAACATCAGGAAGTTTTGGCCACAGGGAAAATCGATTAATTGTGTATCACCCTCTGAACTAAGTTGATATGGATTAGGAACTCGTTCAATAGGAATTACAAATTTTTGCGGAATTTTGGATTACTTTATTAGGACTTCTCTTGACCAAAACTTGCGTTTCGAATGCACTGATTGCAGCCCAAGCAATTCTCAGGATTAATTGTCACATTGGAAAGGATTTGCTTTTAATTCTAGTTGTTTGAAATTTGTTTCGAATAGGACTGCGTGGGAGGAGCAGGATTTCCAAACGGTGGAGGATTCCACTGACAATTTGATAAAGTTGGACTCAGGATTTCATTGATTTGTTTAGCAAAAAAATATTTGACAGGATCTTCTGCCCGAAAAACAATTTTCCGTCCTTTGGAGGAGCCTGCCGCGAAGGCGTCAAACGTGTACTGCCATGTATTACAACCAAGTAAAATCGGGTCTACTCCTTAAATCTCCAGGCGCGCGCGAATGAATACTAGGAATGTTGAGGAAAAGAAATGCAAACGTTTTTGAAGTTGGACGGAGTTAACTACGGTCACGATTATTGAACACGAAGCAAAGTAAACACAAAGGAAATCGCGTATTCTGAAAACTTCGAATATATGGGCCGTAGATTTTGAAAGTCAAGTGATACAAAAGAGTATCACAGCCAGAATGTACCAGAATGAGTGTTTTTTGATCATTAATTTGTTATGAAGTTCTTATTGATCTTAATCAAGGCATAGCCTAACGCATTTATATATCAGAAAACGTGTCTGTCAGCCGCGATAATCGAACCATCGGATCGATATGGGAGATACAATATATCCCATTTCTATATCTCCCATCCGTTAGCACCTGTTAACTTGCATCAAAAACAATTGTCTTCTGTACAGCTATACTCTCAAAATCTATAACAAAAAAAGAAGTGGATTTGCCGGGCTTTCAAAATCCGCGGACTCGTTCTGTTGCTTTTAAGTGTTTTCTGGACGTCTCAGCCCGATTTTACTTGGTTTTAACACAATGCATCCAACGAAGCCGACGCTTTCATACGTGTTTAGGCATCCCTGCTGCATTTCACCGGATTTCATTCTGCGTGGAATGGACTATTTACAAAGCGCCAGGCCAAAGCAAAATTTGCAATTTTGATTTGAAATCTAATTCCGGATTTGCCAAATAACACATTTAAATATTCGTATGGAGCACGTCCTCGCCCCCGTTCCCCATGGCGTAATGCTTGCGCCGAATTGAGAAACCTCGAGGTCTTGTATTTTTTTCGGAGTGGCGGTATGTTTTATTTGTTTCAAATTAATTTGTGTTTCTTCTCAATTCAATTATTTTTGTTTAATAAATCATTTCAAATTGCTTTTGCAATTTTTGAAATTTCTTGCATGCATTCGTGCACGGAAATAATGGTATGTTTAACGAAAACGAAACGAAATAAAATTTAGTTTATATTTATTAAATAATATATATTTGTGTTTTATGTAAGGTAGGTCTGTGTTCCACTGAAAATTATACCGAAAGCAGTTTACATACATACTCGTACATCACATTGTACAAAGTTTTAAGTTAAAAACTTTCGAAATTAGTTTAGATTTTTTTCTAAAGACTTTAAAAAACTGATAAATTGTAGGCGGATATAATTTTGCTTGGGATAATAATATATTTTTAAAGAGAATAGGAAAGAAAGATCTTGTAAGCCTTATAAAGAGCTGTGACAGCACAGAAATTGAAAAAAAGCACTCAAATTCGTAGAAGTAGAAATAGAAATAGTAAAACTAACGCCAGGAATTAAAAACTATTGAAATTTAAAAGAAAACTATCGCATCACAAATCTGAATCTCAAGAAGCAGATTGTTAATGAAATTTGTCATCAAAGGTTTAATGCCATTTTTTGGTGTTCTTGTCTTACTGTGCTGCGCCGGGTTCCTGATCCGTTAAAATGGGCGCAGCAGTCGTTCGATTTTTCCTCCGCTTTCATTTTCAAACCGCGCTTCATGGACAAAATAGTCTTGCATGATATTTCATGACGATATTTCTATTGGTTATTCTCTAACTATAATATACATATTTTTCTTTATCTGCCTCGTCTTTATATCTTTACTGATGGAACAACAAAATTAATATATGCAGTATGTAGAAGACCATTTTGTGAGTGAAGTAAATTGGCGTTAAATATCAAGCAAGAGGCACATTTAAATTAAGTGAATGATTTCAAATGATTTCTTATTAAAAGAGGGGCGGACATAACATTCCGCCTACTTCGATTCTTTTGTTAAATTGCCCAACAGGAATAATGAGAATTATTGATGTGGTTAACGGTAAGCTATTGTTTTTTACTTAAATAGGTTCCTACCAACTGTCCGACTCCAAAGAATAGCTTCTAACTGTAATAATCGGAGCCAAACGATACTACATATATCAAATCTATCTGCTTTTAAGTCTGAGGTGCTGCAAGGTACAATTATAAGAAACGGATATATGTATTTATTGTTTGCTGATAAAGAATAATAAAAGTAATTAAAAACAGAAACAGAGTTATTTTATTCGATTGTTACGTTATTAAAACGTAAATTGAAGTAAAAAGAAATCGTGTAAGTATTTATTATTAAAAAAACCTCGGTTTGCTCGATTCCGGTTTAATATGTTCAAAGAATAGTGGAAGAAATACAGGTTTTTCACATGAAATGCAAAAACGTTAATTTGATTTGAAAAAGGATGAATTTTATTAGCGAAAGGGTGAATTTAATGAGAAAAACGTGTATCAATTTTTAAGGACTTAAATTTAATTTACATTAATAAAGGCTTTTAAAAATAATACGTGAACTAGGATTTAAATATGTATACCGCTTTTAATGAATACGGTATTTTTAACGGACTTTTTTCCCGTGTAAATCGAGAGTTTACTGTAGTAGTATTCAAAATAGCTCTTTGACAAACTTCTGCCATAAACTACCGTAGAAAAGTACTAACAGTAAAGAATGTATACTATTTTGAAGCCGATGATTTTATTTAGTACATATTGCAAAAAGGCACCAACACTCAGCGATACCGCATCAGGGTGGTCATTGCATTACGTACGTTTGAAATAAAAGTACTATTTTTAATACTTTTTAAGCGTCTGCTTCGTCAGTCTTGTTGGTAGGGCTTGTTGCTTGGTGCTGTTGTTGCAGCAGCATTCGTTTTCGATGTCATCATCGCGGTCGTTGTTCGACTCCAAACAGATTCAATTCGATCGGTCGAAATCAGTTGCTGGCTATTTTCGTGTGCTGTCGGACGTGTTTTGTCGGTAGCGGCAGTTCAAAAAGAATACATGAATGTGTAACAACACTTGCGTGCGTTTGTGTGTGAGGTTAGTTTTTGAATTTATTACTTTGGGTTTGTCGCAATTGTTTGCTGCACAAATGTCGCGTACAGTGAAAAACAAAAGAAAAGCCCCAAAAAACGTGTTTACGTGAAATTGATTAATTTGTTTGTTGGTGTTTTTTTTTTTAATTCTCATGGCGTTCGTGCTGTTTTTATTATTATTTTTTGTTTCTCATTTTTTGGCTGTTTTTTTTTTATAACAATCTTTTTTTTTAATGAAAAAACTGCCGGCAGACAGACAATTGTTACATTTCATTTCCCCACAACAGCAACAACAACAACAATGAAACAAAATTGAGTGTATATTGAAATCGAGAACCGGTCTATTTTTTGCAATACATTTTTCCTCTTTACTTTCTGTTTTTTGTAATTATTTTTTTTTTTTTTTTTTTTTTTGTAAGGTCTGACTGATGCTTGAACCAAACTTTGCAACAGGACAAAACAAACCAAACCAAACGAGAACAACAACAACAACAACAACAACAACAAGAGATGGCAACTAACTGACAGACTGACTAACCTTTGGCGCTCTTCGTTATCGGTTTGTGAACTCCAACCAAGTTAGTTGCAGCTGCTTTTCTGCTGCTGCTGCTGCTGCTGCGCTTTTTGCTTTCGCTGCTGGGGATTTCATCTCCAAAGTGCTAAAAAAAATTTAATGCAAATCGAGTAGTAAAGCAGATAAAAGGAAAACAAATAAATATACACATAAAAAACCAAAAAAAAATACACAGACTAATTTTTTTGTTGGTGTTTTTGTGCTTTTATCGCTAACATTGCCGTCGTTGTCCTCATTGTTGTTGTTGTTGGGGATGCTCACAACGTGCTCGATTAATTATACTATAATGTGTTTTTTTAAAAAAAAGTATGTATGTATGTATGTACGAAGAAAAAACATTGTTACTTCACTGCCGACAACGACACACACACACACACACACTTTGTGAGCAACTCATTCGTAATTTTAGTAAAACTATTTTTTCTAGACAAGTTTTAAACATGTTTTATAAACATTTGGATTTTAAAAAAATTTTATTTTAATTTTAAATTTGAAAAATGTAGAAAAAAGGAGAAACTACTTCATTATAATTTACGAGAGCTGCATTATTAACACAACGATACATATTTTAAATCGTTTTTAATTTAAAACTTAACTTTATTGTTTTATCAAAAACATAACCATCATTAATCATTTCATTTGGTTTACACGAAATCGCTTTGAAATCGAATTTATAAAAATCAGAATTAAATCAGATTGTTCATTGATATGCTTTTTGATTGTACGTACGTGTGTGTGTAATCATCATATAATATACATACATACATAATGTGTTAATATGAAGAGAATTATTAATAGGTACAAAATAATAATAACAATTTGTTATTGACATTGAATTTTAATAGGATTCACTAAGCGTTAAAGAGTAAAAACATATGGAAAAAAATTATAATAATATTATTTATTATTGTTCATAGACGCGTGGTTATAATAAAAAAAAATGCTTAATAAGAATTTTAAATAATTGGTGAGAAACAGCGAAAAGTGATCAAGGTTAACAACATACGCACGACACGATTTATATATACATATAAAATTTAGGTAAGTAAATAAGTCCACACGATAAATTACTTTATCGATTTTGATAATTTTTTGATAATAACATTTGTTGATATTAGTATTGGCCTAATAAAAAATCTCGAATTTTTTTTTACAATTCGAGAAAATCAAAGCTTTACCTCTTTGATTGCAAACCTTGTATTCTTTAAAGAATGCTGAGAAAGAACTCGTGCTTCTGCGTAGAGAGTGATTTGTTTTCATAAAATGGTTTTGGTTTTGGTTTAGGCTTTCAAATATCGATCAAGTGTCAAGTGTTTCCATAAAAAAACTAGTTTAATTTTTGGTTTTGCTGCATTTCGCCCCTTGCTTTTGTTTTTGTTGTTATTCAAAACCAATGTTTTGTTTTGTTTGTTAATTTTAAAAAAATATTTTTGCGTTTCTCTCTTTCTACCATATTAACTATACAAAAAGACAAGGCTATGGCGTCTAGTATTTCGAACTTCGAAACAGGGTTGAAAACTGCTAAAACTAGAAATCTTTTTGGTTTTGCGCTAAACTCAAAACAATTTCAATGAAGATTTTCTAGTTTTGTAATGGTTTTCGCTGTAAATACCAGTTTTGCGTTAAACCGAAGCAAAACCGCTTCAAAGAAATGTTACTTTGGAAAAAAGTTGCCGAAGAAATTAACATTCATAATGAATTGAATTTAAAGCGAGAGCGGAAACATAAAAATCATCATGTAACCAGCGTCGCGACCAATAGACGCCGCCTTTCCGCTTCACTAAAGCAGTTAAACTACGATATACTTCAGCTCAATTATGCGTATAATATTAAAATTATAATGCACTTACTTTCTATTATATTTATAAATACGAGTACATACATCATGATCGCACCATGATAGTGATGAGATAAATTTGCTCGAAGGCTTTGGCCTATAAGTCAAGGTCATTTATCACACACACACCAACACACACAAGTCTGCTGCCGGCTTTTGCTATCCGGTATTTCATTACCACAATTTTCCGGAGCAATTAAATTTGTATGTAAAAAGCGTACGCCCAGCTGCATTTACTGACACTGAGGCGGTTAATTCAGTTTAAAATTATGCATGTACGTGGGTATGTCTGTATGTATTATGTTGCAAAGGGATGGAAACAAGGGCACAAGAGCACAAACGGTGTGTGCAAACGGACAGCCGTCTGAAAACAGCGGTCCATCCAGGAGGGTAGAAGCAGTAGAAGGTAGACGAAGGTAGACAGCCGGACAGTCTATCAGGCGGCGCGGCACACCAACGAACAGAAGCGATCGCTCCTTGTCATGCTTATTGAGCAATATTTTGCGCCTGACATTGACAATTAATTTATATCCTTCTCCAGAGGCGACCCATAATCAGCTTTCGCTGATGCTAAAAAAAGGAACTGAACTAAACTATGGAGACCATCTGCAAAATGCAACACACAGAGAGAGAGAGAGAGAGAACGAGAAAAAGCATATGTTTGTAAGTGTGTATATTGGCAATCAACTCAACAGTAGCAACAAACCGTGTTAGCTCGGTCGATATAACTCCGTATAATATCGATGGTTGTTGTGGCTAAAGGTAACAAGAACAACCAACAAAAGCAACAAAAACTTAACTTATCACACTTGGGTGGTGCTGGTGATGATGATGATGATGATAACAATAATGATAATGATGCTGATGGTTATTATGGCGACGTTAATGGCGACGAATCCATACGCGTGGCATCGTCAGGCAGCAGAAACCTCATGTAACCTGATAACCGCATTGGATGAAGTTGACAATTATCTCAAGTGAAATTTATCCCTTGTTCGGTGTCGGTTATTATTGGTCTCGTGGTATCGTTATTGTTGTTGTTGTTGTATCTTTTCATCATGTTGCTGTTGTGCAATCTTTTACCATTTTTATGTACCGTGTGTATGTATGTATATGTATTTGGGATGGTCGTTTTTTTATGACTGTTAATAAGGATATATGATAATGATGATTATAATCATTACATTATACAGGGTGCGCCATATTTTATGACGGTATGTAAACATTGAATAACTTTAACATTTATCAAGCAATTGACTTGAGTGTAAACATGTTTTTGAAACATCTCAAAATTCTCAGTACAACCATAAATCGCTTCGCAGCGAAACAACGCACCGAAATAGTGACGTTGTCGACATTGAAAATCGATCGTGACCAAGAAGCACCGTCTGCCAACACTATACTTTCATTTGGTGTCGAATTTTGTTGAGCAAAAACCAAGTTTTAATAGTCACCATTATTCCGGAAACACACTCGAATCGAAAGCGCAAGGATTTTTCTCGTTTTTGCTTTGTTTTTCCCATTGTAGTTGTTGTAAAACCGGAAAAAATCAGCCTTAAAATCCGAAAATGAACAAAGCAGAATCAACTTATAAATCCATAACCATCCCTTTGTCCTTTGTGTTACCGTTTTTTACCGTTTTTCTACTGTTTTACCAACGTTGTCGTCATTATCATCACTCTCAACACCATCGTCGTCATTGTTGTTGTCGCGAAATCATCTGCCGCCGGACGAGATTGACACCGACCCCGATGGCGTGTGACCTTTGAGAGCTGCGCGAAGGCGCTCAGTATGGGAAGTGCCCTACACTCAGCAGCAGGCGGCACCGCAGGAGTTTCGACTACATAGAATGAGACGAAAAATATGTACATAAAGCATTGTTGGTTGGTGGTGTGCCATTTGTCAGACAAGAGATGTTATTACTTATGTATGTAGGTATGTCCACATGGCACTCCGTTATCCAGTTGTTCTGCCAAAGTGGCAATTGAATGAAGTGGTTCAGAAGACGAAGAAGGTCATTCAGCCACTTCAACAAGAACACTTCTTCACTTCAAATATTACGTAACAAATTTAATCGAAAAATGTTATTAAAAAAATTTAAGAACTAAATTTCTTGTTCCTGTTCGTTTTGGTTTATTGGCTTCTTTCAGTTTTTTCGATAACTTGAATCAAAAATAACCACCCAAACATTCAGGTAATTTCATTTACCTCTCCACTCTTTAATTTTTCACAGAACCCATAATTTTCAATGTTTTCCTACAAAACAATTTACAATACAACAACAAATACATCTGATCACCTGATTTGCATTCTAATTAGGTCTGTTCGTCTAACACGATCTGATCTATTCATTCGTCTTTATGTCATTAACCAGTCCAAATGTCTAATAAATTTGACAGTTCCAGCGTAATTGTTTGGCGTTCACGACGACTACGTTTACAAATTTACGAATGCATTTCTAGTGAACGAAATGAATTGATGGAATGGTGGACTGATTGGGATTGAATGGATTCACTGACAGTGATACAATGATAATAGTAAAAAAAAGATGACTACAACTCTTGGTAAATTCAGCTTTTCAAGCACTTTTTTATGCCATTTCAATCCACCGCAATCTTCATAATTATGAATACATTCTTAATGATATAAAATTATACGAATAGTAATATATGTAATAATTACTCTATCGAATAGTTCTCCAGTTTGTAATAAAGAATTAGGTCAAAACGCTAAAAACGCCGGTTGATTTTAAAACAGAGAACTTTAAAGGATGATAAAAATTCACCTTTAAAAAACGCATTGGGCGGTTCTTTAGGAAATTTTACATAAAAAAGGGGGTCTTGGTGCCGGACCTCGAAATACGCGCCACCACTATCACTATCAATTCTGTCTTCGTGGACCCTTTAAAGTTTATTTCAATATTTTGGAAGGCAATATATTAAAAACCTTTTATTGTGAAGAGAGATTGGTGGAAATCCATCCATTGATGACAATCAAATATTGACGATCTATCTTAGCAAATAGTTTAAAATAAGCGTTTTTGGTTTAAAAGAGCACTTTAATATGGTGTTTTCATAAAGCGGTTTCGTTTGGGTTTAGCGCAAAACTGCTTTTCACAGCGAACACCATTATAAAACCCGAAAATCTCCATTGAAATTGTTGTGGTGAGTTTAGCGCAAAACCAAAAAGATTGCTTTTAGCAGTTTTCAAAACAGTTTTGAAATTCGAAATACTAGACGCCATATTATTTTTGCCAAAATATTTTGTCAAAATTAAAAAACAAAACAAAACATTGGTTTTGCATACAACAACAACAGCAGCAAGGGGCGAAATGCAGCAAAACCAAAAATAAAACTAGTTTTGTATGGAAACACTTGACACTTCATGGATATGCAAAATCCTAAACCAAAACCAAAACCATTTTATGGAAACACCATATAAGATGATATGTATCTTCTTCAGTATGGCTTGAACAGAGTTCTCCTTCTTTGTATAGAACTTAATAATAGCGCGATACTCGATTTTTTTCATACTGCACACTTTCCTAACGATTGAGTTGTACGGTCGACCATAGTTAACAGGCTAATAACGCAAATTTGATCGAACTTAATGCCATTTTTTATCATTATTGAGTCACTAAAAACGTAATGCAAGGTGAGAGCCAAGCCATTCCTCGAAATTAAAAACGCCTACAATATCCATCAGACAATATACAAAGTTTATTGAAAACTGTAAGGAATATCCTCCGAATAATAGCGAAAGGCAATTATATTGGAAATTTTAAACTAAGAAATTTTATAGCGACGATTAACTTAAATTCATAGAAGAGAAGAGAACATCCACATTAACTTATCATAAGATTCTGGCTTAGTAAAGGACTCTAAGTACTTTACTTAGTTTTTTCCAAAAAAGTGCAATATTTTTTGAAACAGTTTCAAAAGTTTGTACAGAATTGTAGAAATTGAGTAATTCTGATATAGCAAAATTTTGGAGGAAACGTACTTTATAATATGATATAACGCTTAAAACGCACAAAAACTTACAAAATAGAAGTTACAAAATAATATATTATATGTATGTGTATTTTTTAATAAAATCGCTATTGTGTATTAAAGAACTAAACAAAGAATACTTAACAATTATTAAATTTATTTATATGGCTTTTATTATACGATTTGATTTGATTTTTAAAACCTTTTTGAGCCGAAGTAATTATCTGTACGGTTAAGAGGCAATACTCTCATCGAACTGTAAACGAGTATGTACCTACTTCGATACCGTCTAATCGATTCAATGCAGCGCTCTTTTTCAATTTCATCTCATCTGTGTCAAATTAGTTTCTCCGACGTTAACTAGTTTCCGTGAAAATGTTTTTCATAATGATTAAATCACTGCGGTAACAGGTTTTTGAGATGACTTACTATAGTAGTCAAGGAACAGGAGCAGCAAAAGCATCTCTGGACCAATATAAAAAATCAAAAGCGGTAGCAGGCAGTAGCTCTTATTAACTGCTAACTATCTCTGTAACAAGTCAAATTTTATTAGATAGAGAATTTATATCTCCACAAAAAACAGACACAAAAACACTGACTGACCACATTCAAGACGATCCATTTAAACCGGCCACAATATACGATATATAGTGCCACTATACTAGCACTGTCGTCCATAAATAATCTTGCCACATCGTTGCGTCGCTTTAAAGAGCTGCTGCATTAATAACGGCCGATCAGCATGAGAATAGTTAAACGACAAGTTAATTAGAAAAAGCAGCAGCAGCAGCAGCAGTAGCAGCAGCAACAGTAACAACAACAACAACAGCAGCTACAGCAACCGGCAACGGCTGTTGGCTGTTGGAGTGGCAACAGTGGCGACATTTTTTCTCTCTAATAAATCTTTGGTTTTACACGTTTTAATTAATATCTAATTATTTAATGAAAATTTATTGGTTTTTAAATAATTAGAAAATTGTTTAAAGAAAAGGGAACATATTCAAAGTATAAAAATTAATGCATTCGTAGGAATAATTAATAATTTATTTTTAAAATATTCATTTTAAAAGATTTACCAGGAAATTTTATACATTTCTTATCTAGAAAGTTTCTCTCTCTCTCTCTCTAGGAAAACTCTTCGGCTCTGAAGAAGCGATCTGCTTACTCCGTTGTAGTTTTTTGACTAATTTGGTTACATATACATACGTACATATACATATGTAGATATATGTACATCATAAAAATTTTACTTATTTTTCTTTAAGCTCCTGATTACTCTTTTATAACAACGAATATGTTTCGTTTTTTGCAATTTTCTCGAAAATGTTATCACGTTTTTATGCTTTTCAACATTTTGTTGACAGAATTTTTTGTTGCATTTCTTATTAAAATTAACTAAAACAAATTATACTTATTGAAATTTTTCGTAATAAAAATATTTCGAAACAGTGAAATATATATATATATTTATTGAAAAATATTTATTTTTCTTCGTAAAATATTTAATAATTTTTTTGCTCGAAATTTCGAGTTTAGCATTAATTTTCTCAAAAACTATTTTATCCAGAGTTAAAATTTTGGACGAGGAACTGATATAATGCGTTGCTGCCTTTCCAAAATCGTAAGTCAATATGTTAAAGGCGTGACAGTTGGTTTTGTATGCCCTTTTTTCTATTTTAAAAATCGAAACTTTCTCCAAAATCATATACGATTTTTTTCCTATCACGATCCAATCTATGTATATTTCCCAGATTTGGAAGGCACCTAATCGGTACCTATTTAAAAAAAAACACTCTAAATTTACTTTAAATTAACTTAAATAAAATAATTAAGTTTTATCATTAAATTAAAAATCGCTTGAACGATTATCTTCAAAAATACTTCTCGTTTTCGCAACAACTCAAAATATTAGCTCCTTACAAAAATAACTTAAAAAATATTTAAAAATATTAAAGAAAACCTTCAATCCTTGAGTTTTTAATTTCAGCCAAACAATTTCAACCAATAAAGAACTGCGTGTAATAAACTCTAGAGTTCTTCAGCGTTTTCGTCTTTCGTGTCTTCGTACAAAATTGCAACAACACTAAGCAAATATTTGTCAAGCAGTTTTTAGCTCTGACTAAAATTCTTCATAAGGACTTGAGCAGAGCTTCACGTAGTCCTTACGACATCGTGAAAGTCATCATAAATTATCTGCTTACCAGTAGTATGTGTTTGTCTATGTTCATGAGGATGGCTATGGGGGGGTGTGTGTGTGTGTGTGTGTGTGTACAAATGTGACCTAACGTTTCTAACGACCGTCGTCGGTTGGTATTACCACCGAACCTCATCAAGAATTCTGTAAACATTCGAAGAACTGGGTTAAAGTGATGCGCGACTCTTTGGTGATATTATTTCAAAATACTGTTTGTTCAATAAACTTGTAACAAAATCATTATTTGAGGTGTTCGTTGTTGTAACAAAAGTCTTACGTGCCTGAATAATAACGATAAGGTTTAATGGTGTTGCAACTCGTATTTTTATATGAGAGTGTGTGTGGAAGGGATCCTTCTTATCTGCCTATGTCAGAGCTCATATTTTGTGTGTGTGCGATTTGGCTACGGAATATTTGATGTTTTGAGAACAAATTTAAACAAGAATATGAAAATATCGTATAACATACTCCCATGATATAACGTGCTATAACTTTGGTGTTGGTAGCCCTTCCTACCGCCCTTATATTTATTGTCAATATTTGCAGAAAAAACAAACTTTCCTTTTAGGAAAAAGTCAATATTAATAATACAATTTTTTAGTGTTAACTCAGTGGTTCCTAAAACCGTATAAGTTCTTTAGTAAACAGAAGTTGTTAAATCTAAATATGGTTATGTTGGATCCACAATAAAAGATAGCTAAATTGGAATTTTATAATAGTCATCTTACAAAAAAATAGTCATTTTAATTACACAATAACTTGCTAAATTATGCATATCTCGTTATTAAGAGATATCGAGATATCGTTGCGAGATATCGAGAGCTATGATAAATTAATAGCTAGAACCTAATAATGCTATAATAATAAATTTTCAGGGAATAAAAGTATTAGAGGTATGTATTAACATTTATCACTGTGACCATTTTAACTATAAGACTAAAGCTACTACATTTTAGACCTTCTGCCCTCAGAGAAACTGAGGACACGATACAATAGTGAACAGGCCTTGATCAGGAACTACTAATTCGTATGAGATCTGAGCAGATTTGCGTCTCTTTTTGATGTTCTTATCTTTGCATGCAATTTTTGCTGGTCCCGAGAAGTCTTCTAAAATTAAAAGTGCCTCAATTATGCACATCTTAATCTTTAATTTTAAGATTCTGAGCGGGAACAATTTTTATTTAACTCCTTTTATGTAGACCGACCTGTTTGAGTTAGTTTTTAAAATAAGAACCTAAATCTATCCTACGCTAAAATCTTATATCAAACACCAACGCAACACGATTTATGCAATAAATAAAAATTTAATTAACGACGCGTCGTCTTGTGGTAGCTGGTTTTTCTTTTCTCAATAAAACCGTGCCTCAGCTACGATATTTTCGGTTTCTTCAACTATCATGCGATTTGGCGCAGATTGATTGTAATAAAAAATTTGTTTATACATTTGTGAGCCAGTAAGGTTTATTATTTTTGGTATTCATTCATTGTTTATTTTCATATCGGATTTTCCGAATCATTAATTTATCAGTTCAATTTTCCAGGAGCTATGGAAAATGTTGCGGATTTAACTGAGCGGATTTAATGGAATGAGATTATATGTATGTACGATATAATAATGAAAATGGCGAAAATGAATTATTTCAGTTTTTATTGTAAGATTGTATTGAAGATTGTATTGTCCTTCGAGACAATAATATTGAAAATTTGGTATTTTTTAAAAAGAAACTTTCCCAAAATTAATTCTTCTAATACAAATATTAAATATTGTCTTCCAGAAAATATGAAATTATTAACTTCAAAAATACAAATTTGTTTTTAGTATATAGTACACTGAAAAAATATCAGGTATATAGATTCTTTATAGATTTGAAGATTTTTTTATAGATAGCTTTTATAGATTTTTAAAACTGTTAAAGATCTTTTAATTAAAGATATTTATCATCAACCATTCCTCAGCGCATCATTTAACATTTTAACATTTTACTTTCAAAAAAAAAAAACCGAAATTTCCAGAGTAGATTTGTAAAATGCGATATCTTCACAACTGACAATATGGTGGTGGTTATTTGTAGTTATGTTTACTTTAACTATTCGCCTATTCTTTCATCCTAGTATGAGTTGGTGCCTTATCCGTATAAGGCTGTGAAAAAATACTTAACTCCGCTGATAATTTGATCAATTGCTTGATCAGGTATAAAAAATGTTGCGGCATTATCGGCGATCTCATAAACTCCGAGAAACTTCATAGCTGGTAATAAATACTGTCAACACTGTCAAGCTTACAAATGATCAGCAATTAAAAAGGAATTCATGGAGAGACCAAGCAGAAAAAAGTAATCACGTGGACGCGTCGCAACAGAGAAGTTAACGTGTTAAATTAAAATGATCATATCTATTGTCAGAGTATATAAAACGATGTGAAAGGGGTGGTGGGGTGGTCGCGGGGGTGGGGAGGTAAGAGAAAAATCAAAAACCACTCTTTTTATATCGAACCGTTCCACCCTGTAGAACCCCGGGCTTTACACTCTACAACAAAATATTTAAAGGGTTGCGCGTAAGTAAACAATTTTTTACGAGTCCATACAATGCTCGTATCTACATATTGTATTTTTCTCTTTCACTGCAAGTGTAAGTAAGTGATGCGTGCCGAAGAAGAAGAAAAATGTGCGCCATTGAACTCAAAATCAAACAAAGATAACAGCAGCAGCAGCAGCAGCACATCACCAACAACAACCAACAGCAGAGAAAAAGTATTAATAAAAACCGACAGCCGATTAAATATCATGAAAAGACAAATCGTTGGTATGCCGATACGATACGTATTGATTGAAGGTACGAGTAGCGTACGCGTACATTCGAGTATTATCGTAACAGAGAACTTCGAGAAGAAATTTACCTTTTGATTGAAAGCTCGGAGATGCTTGAGGTGTTATTTATGGTCTTAACTCTTCTTAGGAAAAAATGTTGAATGAAGAAACAGCCATGACTGGTGACATGATGACAAAGAAGAAGAAAATGCTGAAGGAAAGTGAGAAGTGAGAAAAAATGAAAAGAACAATAACTCAGTGTAAATGTATGATGCCAGTATGATGCTTGTTAAACTGGAGCAAAGATTAAAAAGCATCAATGCAGATGATGTAAGATTGTCGTAACGACATTAGATGTATCTCTTTTCTTCTTCGTCATAATGGCTGCTGTGATATTGTGATGAATAGTAGTACTATACTAACAGTACGCAAATGGATACACAGCATACTTGAAAAGTTTAAACAAAGAGACAGATAGTCACGACAGTATGTATGGATGGCTGTATGTGTAAGAGTATTATAGTATCAAATATAATAGACGATTGAATGGTTGGATGTTGGAATAAAAAACTGTTGGTTGATGAATGGATGGATAGAACATATATACTCGTTTGTGCTACTGACACAAGATAAAAAACCATTTGCAAATGACCATGACACGGTCATGTGCGCAAACACAAACATCAAGTATTGTGGACCGGTGGACGGTGTTTTGAGAACTTTTTTCCTCTCTCTTTTACTTGACACTATGAGAAGAAGAATGTAAATGAAAAGTACTTCAGAAGTTTATGTCAATCTAAGCCTTTAACGACTGTCATTTCATCTCAATGGACTCAATGTTTCATTTCAAACAATTTCTGTGTTTAAGTCCTTTAAGTATTTTTGTTGAAATTGGCCCTTACAATTTTACAATGTCCGGTTAAGTGCTAATCGGGACTTTTAAACGTCAATTTGTAAGAGATTTTAACGTTTCGGGACTTTTAAACGTCAATTTGTAGGAGATTTTAACGCTTCGGGACTTTTAAACGTCAATTTGTAAGAGATTTTAACGTTTCGGGAATTTTAAACGTCAATTTGTAAGAGATTTTAACGTTTCGGGACTTTTAAACGTCAATTTGTAAGAGATTTTAACGTTTCGGGAATTTTAAATGTCAATTTGTAAGAGATTTTAACGTTTAAAAGTCCCGATTAGCACTTAACCGGACATTGTGAAATTGGCCCTAAGATATTAAAAAAAAACTTTCACTGAAAAGGTGCTCTTTTCAGAAGCGCACTTGATTATTTCACAAACATAAAGAACTTTAATTAAAATGTAATTGTAAAAATGTTGCCGTGGCCACCTACATACATACATATAGTATATGTATGTAGGATTGATGTCTGTTGATATAGGAAGAAAAAAACGCCTTCTCTATATTTTTATATCGTAATATAATTTACACAAAAATTTACAATGAATCAATAAAATTCTCCAATAGATTTTTCACATTTTAAAAGTTTTTTAACAATCAATCAAAGAAAGTAATTTTAACAAAGTAATTATATTATGGTATGTGAGTATATCATCAGCCCGTATCTCATCCTACGTATTTACGTATGTATATGTAGAACATGATTTTGTATACATATAGCATGTGCCGTGTATATGTACCTACCTACTATATGCACATACCCACGTACATACATACATACTCACTAACCAATGCGTTAGCCCTGCTTAAGTTAAATTCTTATAAAAACTCACTTTCCGTATTTGTTTAGAAAAAAAAACCTAATTTTTTTTTTATACACTCACAAAAATACATAATGAATAATTGTTTCTTTAAATATTTATGTATTCTTGTACCTGGGCGGTGTAGATATTTTTAATAATTACACTTTACTTAATTATACTTATATACAATGAATCTGAGAATTAAATTCCTTTATGAGTCCTCTATGAGTTAAATTCCTTTGATGAGTATACAATACAGTTAACACTTTAACAATCTTCATAAAGAAAATCTTTAACTATAAGATGATCTCTATACTTATAAGAAATGGCAGTTGATATTATCTAATATTGTGTACATACATATATACATATGTACCTATTATCATACATTTATTTATGTAATTTTTTTTTCTTCGTGTATAAATTTTTTTATTTCTCTTCTGAGCACGAAATTCAATGACAAACCATATCAAATATTATATCATACTATCTGGCGACATAGAGAAAAAAAAAAGCTGAGAAAAATAAAATAGCAAAAAAGCTTCAAAACTTGGCATGTGAGAAGAGAAGGTAACTAACTTTGTAACGTGATATACGGACTCGTACGTACTCGTATATAAAATAAATCAAAAGAAAATAAGAAAAAAAAACAGCCAACGAAAAAGTGACGGCAAACTCAATAAAAATTAATTTGTCAAAAATTGTCAAGTTTGTCAAGTACTCAAATATTTTTATCGGAATTTTTCTCCCGATAAATAGAAAAAAAATTATTGGTAATAAAAAAATAGAAGAAAAAAATCGATATTATCAAATTAAGCGAAAGCAATTCAAGGATTTTTTTTTGTATATTTTTGTTGAAAATGTGTTTTACGGAAATTTATTTTATCTATTTTCTACAGAAATTAATAAAAACTGTTCATTTAATGGTTATAAAAAATTTTCATAATTAGGCTAATAATTCTAGTTCTAGGTATTTTTTGGCATCCATTCTGTAGAATTATTTTAAATGTATGTTAATGTATAAAGAGCTGAGTACATATGAAAACTTATAAAATCAAATTTTCTAAAAATAAAATAACTTATGTTATTTTTGAAATGATCTATTCAATTTTAAACTATGAACGCCATTGCTTACAAACGTAGGTTAATTCAAAACTATTTTATAATTGTACGATATTAAAAATAAATTCAATGTAATTTTTCTCTCGCTCCGTCAATAACAATTATTTGTTTTTTTTTGAGGTGTAAAAAAAATTAATTTCTACCTGAATAAATTTACAGCAATAATTTACACAATGATTAGTATTGAGATGAAAAATTGTTCATGCTCAATCGAACGAATCGAGACGAGATTGTTTTATTTTTTTTTTCATATTTCTTTTTTTGTAATGTCAGTATGTATCAATCTTGACTCTTCAGAAACTGGCGCAATACTTTTCTATCGTGTTTGGAGCAATCTAAGATTTTCTTTCTGTTTAACTTGACTCTAAGACAAGAACCAAATAACAATAAAAAAAGGTGATTTGTGTAAGTGCAGTAAAATATTCTGCATGGTAAGCATTATTATATATAAAAATTATACCTCTATACTCTCTGCTTGTATACTTTAAAGTTTCTTCAAAGAAATCTACTAGAGGTGATCACTCCGAAGCAGGAGAAATTGTTTGCTCTTCTTGATTTCTTTCAATTAATTCTAAGTCTTATGGTCTGAGTCTCATCTCAAGCATTTTATTGAAATTTAATTTGAAAATTAAAATTGCTCTGCATGCATAAAAATGCAATAGCTCGTTCTTACCGTACGATAATCATTCATTGTCTTCAGAATGATAGAAAACTGCAGAAGAGTTTGTTGTTTGCTTGATATCTAAAAGAGATAATCGTTTTTTAGAATACAAGTAGTTTCCATTATATACGATTCTAATGAATGAATGGATAAATAAATGTCTGGATGTGTAAATGCATTGTATATTTGCACATACATATGCTCATGTATTGAATATATATGCACAATGGTATCTGCATATTGCGCTTATATATTTCAAAAGGAATTTATTTTCTTTGTTTTGTCGATTGAATGAGTTGAAATGATGTTATTTGTCGGAAGAGTGCTGCTGATGGCTGAAGCAGAAAATTTTAGTTGTCAAAATGTCAGTCAGAGATTTTGATATGAGGGCACTTTAGCTTCAGAGCAAGTATATTGAATCGATAATGATAGATATGGTTGCAATTAATTAATTGAAAATTAATTCTCCTCATTGATTTCTCTGATGTCAATTTCCTGTAAAATTTTTGAAACTTTTTTTTTTTATAAATTATAATCGACTAAGAACAAATATTTTTGATGAGAAAAATATCAACGAAATAGTTTGTGATGATAAAGGATTGAAAGCGCGCTTTCATATATTTGTCACAATTTTATATTAATATCATCACAACAAAAATATGCAAAAACATAAAAAAAACTAAATAATAAATAAAAATAATAAATAAAAAATTGCAAAATTGTAGTTTCTGAAAAATAAAAATTTGCAAAATTGCAAAATTTTAGTTTCCGAAACTATTACCAAATAAATACATTTGCACCATTGCATTTTGTGTAAAAATTTTTTTTAAAACGAAGTGCTTAATTAAAAATAATATTTTTAAAAAAATATTTTTGCACGATGTTTATTAATTTTTTGCGGCCCAAATTGGGAAAAACCTGAACTAAATAACTTTTAAAAACGGCATACTGTATTTATACGTAATTCCTTTTAGGCGAATTCCAATTATACGTAATTTTCTTAAAATTTCGTAAATATCTTAACTATAGCATAAAAAGAGCCCAAGTATATTGTCACAAATTATTTCCTATGAAATAATGACTTCTATAAATCTTTAGTAAAATAAAAAAAAAATTGCTTGAAAAAATCTATGAAACTAATCATCAGCAAAAAAGAAAAAGCAAAAAATAAAGAAAAAGATAGTTAACAAATCTATAGTATAATTTGTTCAATTTGAACATTAGACGAAAACTTGAAATAATAAATGACAATAATACGATATTGTTTATTGCTATGAGTTATAGCAGTTCCTCATTGCCGCTGAATTTTTTTTAACCGTTTTGATTGATATGACTACCATTTGGCGCCCTGACATTCAATTACCATGCATATTCGTACGCACAAGCATACATACTTGTACATTGTATGCTAATATAAGGCGTGGATATTATCACAACGAGTCATAAACTATATTCGTAGACGACATAGTAATACTTGCAAAAGAACATTCAGACAACAAGTAAAGCACACTGTCTCCATTCTCAAGTGATGTCAATCAAACTGTTCATTTTTACAATTAATTCATTAATTTGTTCTTCGCCGTTTTCTTGTTCTCTTTGTGTTTTTGTTTTTGTTTTTCTTACGCGCGCTTGTCGTGCAATCATTTTAAATGCAATGAATTATAATAAATTATTGCAATCGATATGCATTCGTTTGCAATTGTGTTGCAAAAATCATGGTAAATAAATTTTTAGAAAATATGCGGATGTATGCGGATGTAGATTTTCGTATATGATATGATAGATTTTTATGATAATTTTTATTATAATTCATTGATACGGATTTAGTTATGAAAGAGGATACTATTGTAAGTAAAAGAGGATGCGCCTGCGGATGAGGATTTGTCTACAAATGTGTTTTGCGTAGATATTACTTTGAATTACGGATTTTTTAACAAAGAATATGACGTAATATATAAGGAGGGATGGATGAGGATATAGTGGGAAAAATTGGCTTGACATGAGGATGTGTGTAGAGCTGTAAAGAAAAACGCGGATATACATAGTACACAAATGCGGATGTAAGCGTGGCTTCAGCTGAGGAAGTTGGAGAACAATGAAGGCAAATGAGAATGTGAAAGAAAATTTTGCTTAAAATGACAATATCGGTGGAAGGTTCATGAAGAGAGATGCGGACACATAGTATGAGGATGTGTGCAGCAATTTCGTATAAAATTCGTATAAAATGATAAAAAAATGATAAAAAATGTTGATAAAAAACATAATAAAAAAAATGGGGATATTAAAAAATTTAATTGCAACAGTGTTCGCTAAACACCGAAAGAGTATCAAGAGTTGTGTTTACATACGAGTATGTACGAAAAAGTGTACTTTTTTATGTTTTTCATATAAACATAAACAGAGGAAATAAAAATAAACGAAAAAATAGGATTATCGAAAGTGTAAAAAAAGTGCGCAAATAGTTTACCATTATCAACGTCACTTTTCCCGTCTTCCCGCATACTTTATATGTTTGTGCTTACTCGTACATCTATACAAGTACTCGTTCAAAAAAAGTTTCTCTCTGACATCTTTGAAATTTTTACCCAGAGGAGTTTGCTGAATGCTCTATTTATTGTCCTTCACCTTTTACCATTTTCTTATTCCATCCAGAGTAAAAAAGGAATGAATATAATACGTCAGCAATACGAGTACGTTGTTCATTCATTCCATCCTTCGCCATGCTCTCCATTCTTCGTCCAACATTCGTCCTTCTTAACAATCAGCGAATGCGTTGGTACATTCTGGTGTACGTCCGTCCGTCCGTCCGTCCATCCGTCCATGCGTGTGCTCTACGGAAGGTGTTGTGTGTGTGTGTTTTGACGCAGATGAAAGTGATTCGCAGCCACAAATTTTGCAGACAGCAGCTGTGCGGCCAGCAGCAACATCAGAACTTGTTTTACTAAAACCATTACTGGTTGGATATTTTTCCCCTCTTTTTTGCGTCTCCTTCCACTGCCCCTGCCTAATTGTTTTTTGGTTTTTTTTGCAATTTTTCAAATTTTTTTGCAATTCTTTTGCAGTCTTTTGCAATTTAAAGACTCAGTTTGCAGCCTCTATCTTAATTGGTTATCCTTTCCTTTAGAGCAACTACTTTTTGGCTTTGTTTGCTTTTTTCTATTTTACAGACTTCATGAAATAAATTCATCCGCATTCAATTCGAACCATTTTAAATTGACACATACAATTTTTAAGTGCTTTAAGTAAAAAAAAAAATCTAACTGACTTAATGGATTACTATTCAACAGTTTTTAATTTTTTTTTAAAATTGCTCTTTTTTGGCGGAGACATGAAATTTAGACGGAGACTGAAAATTATAAAGTTAAAAAAAAATTAAAATTCAGATATAAAAAAATAGTGTACCTGATATGGATGCGGTACAATTCCCTTTTTCTTTTCGGATGCGGCTACGAGATGAAGTAAAGAAATCTCGGAAAATCTCGCTTGTGTGCAGCATGTCTAAAAAAATAAGTATTAAATCTTGTTTGACAGCATGATAAGTAAAAGTAAGTAACAAAATCAATACTGCATGCTGTTGTTGCAACAACAACAACAACAACAACAAAAGTTGAACCTGCAAATAAACGAAAAAACTATTGATAAAAGTTTCACGCAACACAGAGTAAAAGATGGTGATAGAGAAGGGTGAGACAAAGGGGCGGAAGCGATTGAGAGAGCGTGGACAAGAAGAAATAAAGGAAAGTAGAAGAAAAACCTGAAAAATTTAACGAAGTCCTGATCACGACATTGCATAAATTTGAGTCTTATTTTTGTCAAATGCGTTATTTTTAAATAAAATGTCTTCTTCTTTAGTAGTTTTAGTTCTTTAGTAGTTTTATTATTTTCCATAAAAATAATAAAATTCAGAAAATAAAAAAATTTTTCAAATTTTATTAATTAAATCAAAAGTCAAATTTTATTTTAAAAAAATTCTCTAATTGGATAAAGCTTAAAGGAATGTTCATCCAATATGAAATAATTTTTTTAAACTTAGAACTTTATTTGGATTTAAAATTTTTTTGACATTAGTGAATAAAATAATGTTAAAAAAATTTTAAAAATTTTAAAATTTTAAATTTTATTAATATCTACTCCTAATTATAATTTTAATCTACTTTTAATCTAATTATAATTATAAATTTAAATTATAAATTTTTATTAACTATAATTATAATTATAGTATGTAGTATAGTATTTCAAAATTTATTATTTTTTTAAAATTCAGGTTCTCGTTAATTATATCATTTTCTTCTTTTATTAAATGGTTTACTGATTCATTAACTTGATCTTTTCTCAAATCATTCGTTATTTCTTAACTTCTTAATTTAAATTAAGTTTTTAATTATTGTTTAAGTTTTCATAGATCCAATTATGCCCTCAATGAGCCCATTTTTAGAGCTTTTGCTGCTGTAAATAAAATTCTTTCAGACAGTTTAATTAACTTTGGTATGTCTAAAGATGCCTTCAAATCGGCTTTCTTTAAGCTAGTATTAAATTTAAATTTGCTTAAATAAATAAATAAATTTAATATTGTAATGTAAATTATAATTGATTTCATTGAAGTTCATTAATTTATTCGTTTTTTCATTTCCAAATGTATCCTTTCATTCCTTCATTCATTGATTTCATCATCCGTTAACTCATTGGTTATTTCTTTATTAAATTTCTTTGTTTTTATTAATCATTTCTATATGTATATACATATTCACCTGCTTATTCATTTCATAATTCACTATATCTTTAGCATATTTATCATTTAAATGTTCAACCATTGACTGATATTAATTATTGAAAGCATTCATTTGTTTGTCTAAAAGTTCACCCGTTCTATCATTCATTCCGTTAATTCATTTCTAAATTTCAGTAATCATTTATAAAATTTGTTTTGCAGCTTTTTCGTATATTTATTATATCGTTTGTTTATTTATCCACCTGACTGTTGTTTGTTTTATTTACTCTTCTTAGTTGCATTTATTTGTTCACCATCCATTCATTCAGAAGTTCACTCGTTCATTCATTGTTATCTAGATTAATTCATTTCTTAAATTCATTATTTTAATCGTTCAATTCTGATTTATTTGTTAATTTATTTCATCATTCTATCATTCTTTAGTAGCGTACATTGATCCGTTAAATCTTTAATTTGTTCATTAATTTAAGAATTTGTTTGAATTCATTTGTTCATTTACTTATTAGAGGGTTGCATAAGACATCTCGAATGATTCGAAACTGACATACATATTCGAATTCGATTTCGAATCCAGCCGTGACTATCGGAAGCGTAGGTGGCAATGTTTTCAACAGCAGTTCCAAAAGTCACCGCTTGATTTGAAAGCAATGGAAGCATTTCAGTCAACTCCTGAAACTTTCAAGACGTCTTGAACAAGCCTTCGAGACGTCTCGTGCAGCCATCTATTACTTATTTCCTAATTTATTTGTTTGCTTATTCATTTCCTTTATTTACTCATTTCTACAACTTGATGTCATTAATTATTAATTTAACTATTCATGCTCTCTCTTTATCGTTTGATTTATTTATATCATAAATTTTAATGATTTTTTCGTTCTTTTCTTTTGGGTCGTGGTGTTTTTTTTAATTTAAAAATTTCCCTTTAAAGAGTTTTAGCAGTTTTACTGGTTCTAACTCTTGAGAAACAGAAAAAAAAATTTAGAGCAAAACAACAACAACAACAACCAACATCAACTAGTGCTCTAGTATTTGAAAAATGCATTAAATTATATTTGATATGTTTATGTGTTTGTGTGGCATTGCGGTCAATAATAGTAGTATAAGAGCAAAGAAGAAGGTCGGAAGGGGGGAAGGGGAGAGGGGAGGGGCATAGTAGCAAAAAAACGAAAGAAAAGTAAATGCCTTTTCGCAATTCCGGTCAGCAGAGAAGTTACCATCCATCGCTTGGCCGATCGGCGGTGGCTTTTTTGTCGTTGTTGAAAAATATTTAAAATTTTTTTTCTTTTTTTACAATTTAGGTAAACGCTAAAAACACCACTAACAACAACAACAACAGCTTGAAAACACCACTACATTCATGCAAAAGTATGTGCGTCTTCTTTACAGTTTTGTTGTGGCTTTAGTGCATTTCAAATTCCGTTTTCTCTTTTATATTTCGTTGTTATTGTTGGCGGTGTTATTGTTGTGGTTGTTGTGGTTGTTGTTGCTTATTTTATTGTTGTTATTGTTGTTGCCATGTAGCGTTTGGCTTGTTTAAACGCAGTTTTGTTTGTACAAAGCTAACTTTTTAGAGCGCATCAAATGAATTTGAATGCATTTGCGCTTTGTTGGTTTTTTCTATTATTTTTTTTTCCTGTTGAGGAGCCGAAATCGTTAGTAAATCTCAAGTTTGGCATTAAAATTGGCGTTAAGCGTCAAGCGTGCCGTTTAAAAGGCCAATGAATAATAATAAACGGTCATGGAGCAAGATATTGAGTCAGTATGAATGAGTGTACATAAGAAGAAGAAAAGTCAAAGAAGCGAGAGAAAAAAAGAAGAGCAGAAAGGGAAGAGGTGAAGAAGAAGAAGAAGAAGAAAAAGGAGAAAAAGAAGAAAAAAATCGTTAAAAGAAATCGTTAGAAAGAAAAATGTGTGTGTATTTAAAAAACATAAAATAAAAAATAGACTTCTCTGAAAGAAACATAAAGGACGAAAGGTCTTGAAATATGTGTATTTTAAAGCAAAATAAAAAAGAAATAAAAAAAAAATAAATAATGAAAAATAAATAATAAATAAACCAATAATAGTTATTATTATTTTAATAATAATAAATTTTAATAATAATAAATTTTAATAATAATTAATTTTAATAATAATAAATTTTAATAATAATAAATTTTAATAATAATAAATTTTAATAATAATAAATTTTAACAATAATAAATATTTTATTTCTAATTATTGAAATTTTTATATACATATATTAAAAGTATTTTAAGGACTTAAATTTTTAGAAAAACATTAAAAAAATATTTTGAAGGCTTTTATTTTACAAAACTCGTTTTTAAGAGTTAAGACTTTTAAAAGTTAAGAGTTTAACAGTTTTCTAAACTGCTTTCAGAAAAAGTTAAAAAAAAAATAACGACTTTTCCTTTTGAAAAAAAAAGAAAACTCGACTCGAATAAAAACCAAGACATTTGAATACAAAGGACAACAACAACAACAATAACACCGGTAAAGACAAATTTAGTGCTGTAGCAAATTACTAAATACTTAACCTGAAACAATGTCAAATGCATTAAATACAACAAAAACAACAACAACAACAACAACAACAACAACAACAACAAAAATAACTCAAAAAGAACAAAATAGTTACAGCGAAATAGTAAAATTCACATAAAGCAATAAAAAAAAAAATGGGAAGGAAGGGCTTAAACTGTCAGGAAAAGTATTGCAGCAAAAAAAAAATTGCAACAAAAAGGAAAAATATATGAAAAAAGCGACAACAAGAAACACTCACAAGAGCTATTAAAAAGGAAGAAGGATAGAAAGTACAAGAAGAAAGAAGGAAGAAAGCAGAAGTTAGTGAGTGAGGAGGGAAGGACTATGGCGACAGAAATGATAACAGCAATAAAATCAACAATAAAATGGGTTGAAAAAAAATCCAAAGCGGAGGGAAAAATACTTTGAAGATAGTTTTTATTTTTAATTCAAGACAATTTTAATATATTGTAGCAGCAGCAGCAGTAGCAGCAATGAAAATAACAAAAAACAAGAAGTCATAAAAAACAGTGTCAACAGTAAAAACATAACAAAACAAAATAAAATAACAGCAGCACTAAATTGCATTAAACGCATTTAAGACAATAAGCTACCATTGCTGCTGCTGCTGGGCTGCTGCTGCTGGGCGACTGCTTATGGTGATGTCGATGCCGTCGACGCCAACGATTTCCTGGTAATTCGCTGAAGAATTCGACATAAGTCGACACAACAGAAAAAAAAAAATACTGCCAATAAAGGAAAAATATTTATTAAATCGAAAAGCAAGCGGCAGCGTCATATTGAAAATATAACAATAACAACAAACACCAAATAAACTCCTTTGAGCACTACGAAAAAACACGCTTGTAACAAAATATAACGAAAAAACCAAACACCGCAGAAGCAAACCCACGACAATTAACGAAACAAATAAAAATTATATTAACAATAAATAAAATGATTTATTCGTTACGAAAAAATGATAAAAAATTACACGAAAAGACCACCAAAATAGCAACAATAATGCCGGCTCAACGCCAACAACAGCGAAATGACATAAACTAGAGACTCCGAAGAAATAAAGAACAATGACAATAACACGCGCCGACAAAATTTCAAACCAGAAATCAGACTATCAGCTACTTTTTCGAAGCTGCATTTGATGCATTGATTGAATGTGAATTCAAGAGAACGATTTTCGTCCCATAACGATCAAGATTTTGAGATATCGGAGGAACTCAATGTGACAAATACACTATTTCGTACTAAGCTTTATATTATACATATTTTATAACGCTGGAAAAAGCGTTTGGATTTGAATGTCGAAGAAAACGCCAAACTATTCAGTTTTAACAGAGTATTTATTGAAAGAAAAAGAGAATATTCTCTTTTCTACAATATATAAAGATGATATAAAGATGACCTCGTAATAAAACATATCCGCAAATATCCGCATAAAACCGTTCTTTGGCTCTACATTGGAGCCACATTAGCATATGTATCTCGAAAACCTGACGTCACAAAGAAACTCTGGTGACGAACTCAAACGCAGAGCATCCAGAATGATCTTCAGAAAAAGGTATATCTTCGGTTAAAAAAGTGAGGAGTAAAATTTTGTCGGCTTGTGTTATTATGAACTTCATTACTTCACAACTACAACAATGTCAGTCACAAAGCAACCAACAGAAAACCGAAGAATGTACATAAAATGGAAAAGCAGTAGCAAGAACGAGAACAACAACAAGTACAAAATTCTACAAGTATCGACAACAAAAACGTGAAGAAAAACCAAAAATGAAGCAACGACCATGTTATTTTGTCGCCAAAAAAATTTGTTTAATGAGTTCAGTTGACAAAAGCAGCTACAACGACAACAACAAGAACAACTTCTACAATGGCGGTAACAATAAAAAGAACAACAACAACAATAAGAGCTTCGCTCTATTTAATTGCATTATATTTCAACATCATTATTATCATCATCATCATCATTATCGTCATCATCGTCATCATCACGCTTTGCAATTTAATTTTTTTTTCAGCGCTGCGCAGAGCTGTTAATGCAAGTCTTATTCCTATTGTTTTTTGACATGGGTTTGTTGTTGTTGTTGTTGTTGTTGTTACTTTTGTGGAGGTGGTGGTTGTTGTTGTTATTATCTTTGTAATCACTGCTGCTGCTAGTTATCATTTTGAATGGCCGACAAGAAGCTACAAAATCTTTTTGCCAAAAAATTAGCTGCAAAAAAAGGGAATATGTAGAAATTTCTTGTTTCTAAATTTTCAACACTTTTCTTATATTCTTAAAATGTTCTTGTATTGCAGTTGTTGTTGTTGTAGTTGTTGTAGCTGCTGTTGTTATTGTCCATCTCAATATTGCAGCTTTTGTCTCAATAGTTCTTGCAGTTTTCGTCAATATCTATTGACTTAATTAAAACTCAACAATTTCTAAGAAATATTTCAATAACTCAATAGCATTCAACTTGAAACTGTTCTTCTCTTCCCGTTTCTTCCCTTCCCTTCTATTTTATCAGCATCCTTTTTCCTCTTCTTCACTTTAGTTTAATACCGAACTAGTAAATATTAAACTTGAAATACTTACTGCTGAATACTGACCATGGTCTGACAATTGAATTGAAGGAAATGTGATAAATTCTTTAATTTTGATAATTAAATGCCTATTAGTAAATACTGAACATAAATGTAATACTGACAGTTGAATATTGACCAGTGAAAACTCATAATTAAATATTGAACATGAATTAATAATATATGTACATATGTATATTTATTAATTTAATAATTAAATAATTAATATTGAACTTGAACAGTGAACAGATTACACAATACAGATCACTGAAACTGATAACTGAATACTGATCACTCAATGCTGATCTCTAAATACTGACCAATAATTATATGTACCTAGATCAATTAATGCAGGTCACTGAACACTGATCGCTAAATACTGATAAATGAACACTGATCACTAAATACTGATCACTGAATACTGATCACTAAATACTGATAAATGAACACTGATCACTAAATACTGACGACTGATTATATGTAGATCAATGAATGCAGATGACTGAATACTGATCGCTAAATACTGATAAATGAACACTGATCACTAAATACTGATCACTAAATACTGATAACTTAATGCAGATCACTGAATACTGATCACTAAATACTGATAAATGAACACTGATCACTAAATACTGATAACTGAATGCAGATCACTGAATACTGATCACTAAATACAAATCACTGAATACTGATCACTAAATACTAATCACTGAATAGTGATAAATGAATACTAATCACTAAAAAAAGATCACTGTATAGTGATGATTCATAATTGAGTATTAAGTCATAAATATGAATTTGGAAATTTATTAAATTTTGAATGGAAACATTCTTTATTGGTAAGAATACTATAATATCTCGGAATTATAATATTACAATATTATTGCGTAATATAGTTTATTAATTAATTAATATTTATTAAATTACATTTTAAAAAAAATTAAAAACATTTTTTAATGTCTCAAAAACATTAGGTTTGAAAATTCAAGTGAAAAAATAAATTTATCGTAAATTTTCGTAAAAATGATAAAGTGTAAAATGAAGAGAATAATAGTACAAAAAATAATAATAACAGCAACCCTAATTACGACTATTATAGAGTCCTTGAAAAGGCTGAGGTATCTAAAGCGACTGTTTTCGTAAAAATACTCGAACGATAGCATTTAATCGATAACTTTTCTCTACTCAAAACTAATTTCAGTAATGGAAATTGAGTTAATTTCGGTGAGACGCGAAGACCGGCGTGCTGTCATTTGGATTATGTGATGTTTCATGGTAAATTGTTACTCGAGGGAAGGATTAAAATGCCATTTGTTTTGATCAGTTTTTTCTCAATGACGTAATACCGCTTAAGAGTTGAAAATTTTAAATGCTTTCTTTCTGTTGCAATTTTTCCTTTGCATTGTATGAAAATTTTGTTTATTAAATAACAAAAAAACACAAAAGGAATTTAAAGAAAAGTAAAGAAACAACGATAAAAAAAAATTTAATTAAGGAAAAAACTATGAGAAAATGAAATAATTAAAATTTACCAAATAATAAAATAAACGGTTAAAATTTATATAGAAATAAAATTAATAAAAATTTTTTAAAAATTACTTCCGAAAGCAACCAAATTTGTTCATCTGTCAGTTCCAAAATATTAATTAATTTTTTTTTTCTCTAAAATATTTCTTGATTTTATTTTTTTTAAATTTTTTGTATATTTTTGCGGTTCTATTTTCTGCTATCGCGATAAAATGCAATTTTGTTTCTGGTACTTGACTGTCACAGTGACCAGTTTTTTTACGTTTTAAGTTTCTGAAAAAGAAAAAGAAGAGAATAATATAAAAGCAACAATCACCAAACAAATCACAACAAACAACACCAAAAATCAAATAATCAGCGGTCGTGGATGGATAGACTCGTGTGTAATGATTTCCTTTCGGTTGCGATCTTTTGCCACAAAACCCGGAAATTCTACGGAAATGAAAATTTTCAACATTTTTCATGCGCTGGAAAGTCGTCGTTGTTGTTGTTGTTGTTGTTGTTGGTTTTGCTGTAAATTTCCGTTACAAAATTGTTGCTTTATAGCAGTGTATGAGTAAACACATGCATGCACACACACGCACACATAAACGCGCGCACGCTTTGCTTTAACGGTGAGATTCCTTCTTTTCTTTTCTTTTATTCTAAACTTTCGTTTTTTGGCTGTTTGTTTTTTTTTTATTTGGTTCTTTCTTTTTTATATGGTTGTTGTTGTTCGTTTTTTTTCTCTTACCAACTGTCTCAACGACTCAATGTATAGGTTTAAGCACACACTCAAACAAACGCAAGTTTCTTCTTCCTTCTGAATTTTGAAAGGACTCGAAGTGCAGCCGCATTCATAATGAACAGCTACGACTAACCACCACCGCAACAACAACAACAACTACAAACACTAAACAAAAACAACAGCAACAACAACTTCGGAAAAAACACAACTATACTACAAAAGCACTTTCCTTTACAGAGTAAGAAATAAGAAAAGAAGTTTTCAGGAAGTTGCGAAGTGCTTGAGAAGCTTCATGGAAAAGTTCTTCTAAATAAAAATGTTCGTTCTAAGTTTCGTAAATAAAAGAGAAACAAAAAAGCAGTAAAAAAGGCCAGAAAGGATCAACAACAAAAAATATGTGATCTAGAACAAAAAACGAAGAAGTAAAGAGCAATTTTTTTTTTCGAAAACAAACATAAAATAGTAATAATAAAAAAATATATTTAAAAAAAAACACGTTGCACACTTTAATTGCAGACGTGCTTTCACGCTTTTTGGTCAAGAAATTTTAAAACGAAATTTTCTATCTATATAAATTTGGGAACAACAGTCAACAACAGAATAATAGTCAAGAGATTTAGTGAAACTTACGAGCTTTATGAGCTAATGGAAAAATATTCTGATGGATTTAAGCGACCACCTCAAAAATCGTATAAAATATTTGGAAATTTATAACCGAAAACATTCAAAATGTTATTTAAAAGTCATAACGTCGTTTGGCATTTTATAACAACGTTACAAATTATTACGTTGCGTTAGCATTTCATGTAACATACACATATTCCATAAGCTACGAATTGCCAACAGGAAAAATCGTGAAAAATGCCGAAAATACTTTTACACGAAGTTGTGCAGACTTTTCCATTGAAATCGAGTATAGCAGGAATGATAATGGCAAAACTTGTTCCGTTATTATTCGATTTCACAGCTGTTTTATAACTGTCACACGAGAATGTGCCCTTTGGGGCATGCTTCTCAAATCGTTGAAAGTTGTAAGAACAGTTCGAAAACAACTGTAAACGCTTTATCAAATTCAGGTGAAAATTCATAAAAGCTACAAGAAAACTTTCTCAAAAGTGGTGTAGATTTTTACAGTTGCGAAAATAAAACAATTCAGTAACAACTATTAAGATTATTTCGCATTGTTTGGGAAGAAGGTACATACATATATAACTATAACGCCTCTTATGGGTGTAAAAAAAAGTTAAACTTGTATTTCGCAAGAAGTGAAAACACTTTGGTAGGCCCTGATGGCCCCCTGAGAATTTTGAAAGGAGAACTAACGCTATTGAGAAGCTACAATTTTTGTCTAAGCCGTCTGACAAAAGTGCTAATGAGTTCTTAAAGACATCGTGTAGAGAGGATAAAAAACTAAAGTGAAATATGTACTCCTATAAGGACAAAAATAGAAATTTTGTTTTTTATTTTTGCTGAATGTTCATGTTTTTTTTTCTCTCAAGAAAAACCAGAAAAAGACGATATTCCTTAGATTCTTAGCAACCAACCAACATGGCCGCTTTGCTATTATCATACCTTTTTCGAATATCCAGCAACTCCTTACAAGAAAAGCATCATTTCAGCATTCAATGAATGCAACCAAAAACGGGCATTTTCTTGTAGAAAAGAAGTATACGCGTATAACAAAAATAAACAGTAACAGCAAGTAACACAAAAAAAAAAACAAACAAAAAAAAAGGAAAAAGTAAAAAAAAGTATACAACAACTATAGCAAAAAAGAAAAAGCAGTGTTGATTAAAGCAGACAAAGTTTTAAGTTTTGTACAAAAGCTGTGCCATCAACAACAATGCAAAGAGATGAAGACGACAATGACGATGACAATGATGATGATGACAATGATGACGACGACGACGATGATGATTATGACGACGACTACGACTGGAATACAGCAAAAATTCTAGGATGCAATGAGGAATTTCTTCAGTTATTTGCCCTTTTCCTTCTCCATGCTTCCCTACGTCGCTACCCAATGCCGATGAGGCAATCCTCCCGTTACGGCTTTTCTGTCTGTCTGTCTGTCTGTCTGCCTCTCTGCTTACACGCTCTCTTGAACAGCACGACACAAAAAACAGACGTTTAGAGGCAGGATCACAAACGCACTTCAGATATCTTCCATGCTCGGCCATTCGTCTTAATTCCCCGCGGATTAAATGGAAAAGAGCGGAAGAAGACATTTAAAAGTCAACCCGAGATTAATTAATATTTTTCTTATATAAAATTAACTGATAATCCACAATAATTTATAAGAGAATAATAATGCTCTCACAGTTTTTTAAGTTTAGATATTGACAGGAATTTCTTCGAAGTTTTTGGGAGTTGTCTCTTCTGTCGCAATCTTAATCGCATGAAATCTTAATCGAAATCAACCGAAACGTGACTTCCGGGAATATTGGAAAAACTGTTGAAGTCGTGAAATCCAATATTAATAAAAATTCTTCCTTCAATACTTTCTCTGCGATAGAATTCTACCATACATTTTGGCTTTCATTAACATTCAATTTCAGTTGAAGTTTTCAGTTTAAGTTGTTGTTATTGTGGTCGTCTCGTCTGAACTCGTAAGCCTGTGAGCTTTTCGAATCGTTGCTGATAAGCTAAGATTTTTTGTGTTGTGTTGTTTCAGTGCATGATTCTTGTTCGCATCATGCTCAAACCTTTGCACCAATCGCAACAAACGACTTTGGTATAACCACTAACCATACAACATACAACCACAAAGGCAAGCTATGGTGGTTCCTTGTTTGGCATTGAATATAAACAAAAAACAACGCAGCAAATAATAACGATAACCATAATAATGTATAACCACAATAAAGACAATAATAATACTAGTAATAATAATAATAAGAAAAATAGTTACACATAATAATAGTAAAGAAAGAAAGAAAGAAGAAGCTGCAACGAGTATTGCAGCGTATTTTCTTAAAGTTTTTCTTCTTTTTTACACTGAATTTCTTTCAGTTGAATTTTTTCCCTTTCTTTTTTGCTTGCACAGTTTGTTTTCTGGTTTCTTTCTTTCTTACTTTGAAAACATAAAAGTAATAAAGATAATATCGTAGTAAGAAAAGGGCATTACTTTATTATAAATTCAACACGATTTTGAACTTTGCTAAAGAAGTTTGACTGAAGTCATTTCAGTTTTAATTGATTGACAGACTCAATTGTTTAAAAAGATTAAACAACATTTTTTTCCTTTCTTTGTAATTCATGTTACTGCAATATTTTCTTCTATACTGAAAGTAATGCGTTGAAGATTGTTGCATTCTTAATTCCTAAAACTAACCTTTCATTTCAACTTTGAACTACATTGATACTACATGGAGTATACATATATACTAATCATATACATTATTAGGGTTATATTCTGCATTTCTCTGCAAAAAGGGTAAAGTGTAAAAATCACAGAAGTTGTCGTGTAACCTTTTACACGCTTTGACAACGTCATGGCTTAAAGTTTCATGAAAGTACTCATACTGATAGTTGTTGTTATTACGTATTATTATTATTGTTGTGACGGTAGTTATTGTGGTTGGTGGCATGGTGAAAATTGTTGCTGCTTTTCGTGGTTGGTTCGGGTTTTGGCTGTGGCTCTGGCTCTGACTGTTTCGCTGTGATTGGATGCGTTCAGAAAAGGTCAGAAGAGTTCATGGTTTGCGTGCTTCCAACGCTCCACTTTAAGATAATCAATAGAGTTTACTTTTTTGTGTCTTTTTCTGCAAAATTTTTCTCCATTTCTTTAGATTATTTAATGGTTACTGTTCTTGCTAACCTTTTTCACGACCGTAGAGTGAAAAAGTTTTCTAATTTTTTTTAACTTAATAAAGAAAAAATTAATTCACATGATTTTAGAAAGCATTGGTTACACTACATTGGCCTTAATTAGGTAATAAATTTTATTGTTGGTAGTATCATTTTTTTTCTTCAAGAGGTTATTTTAGTACAATAAAATGCAGTGAAAATTTAGGCTATTTTTATAATTAACTCATTTTAGTACGGTTTTCTTCAAACCAAGGTATTCAGAAACCAATATTACAATTCCAAAAAACCAATATTCTTTTTATAATACTCGTATTCAATATTTAAAAAAAAATATTCTAAATACGAGCACTAAAAATGAATATTCTGAAAACAAAAATGTATTACAAAATTATTGTTCTTAATTACGGCTCACATTCCATAAAATAATAAATACATAATAAATAATAAAATAAGTACAATTAAATATAAAATACATAAGTACAAGTAAAGTAAGTTCAAGTACTTTAAAATCAATACGAGCATTAAGAAACTAAGTCGGCAACTTAGAGTAGAATATAATGGTTTGAATTAAATAAATTATACGCTTTTAAATGAAATCTTAACAACGTAAACATATCCACACTATAAATGTATTATGTACCTATATTTGACAATTACAAAATCATTTTCATTTCTATTCTACGAATGATCAATTATAGGAATAATTCAAACCAATTTTGTCTTAATTACGTACAAAAAAGCAGTACAAAAACGGCACTCTTTAAATGGAAGAAATAATCGATACTCTCGGTTTCGGGTAGTTAGACCTACCGACCATTAATGGATGACTCTTGAGGATAACAGCTTTTTGATGTCCATACTTTTTGGTAATTAACAAATCCAATGTGCCTTAAATGATGAGGTTGGACAACAAAGAAAAAACCAAACAATGAAACAACTCATGAGCCAAATGCATTTCTTGAATTTAAGCTAACAAAATTTCTCTAAATTATGCAATAGATATCAAAAGATGGCAAAAAGTTAAGCAACACGATTTGAATCTTTGAACTTTTAGCACTAATTATTCAAAAACCAATAGAAGAAACAGATGGAACGAAACGGAAGGAATGTTAATTAAGATGTTTAAAGAAGATAAACAACTACAAGTGTTTTGTTTAGTGGTATTAAGTTGTTTAATTAATTACTGTACATAAGAAAAAAGAGATGCCTACGTCTGTAGCATGAGAAAGAGTAAAGACAGGAAACTCATTTAATTTGAAACTTATGCGGTGAAAACATGATCTTAATCCGAAGCTTAATTCGAAGTTTAAACTTTTTGCAGTTAAGCCGCTTACTTTTACAACGAAAGTCCTACTGCGGTAAGACTTGGTACTAACAAGAGTATATATAATGGGTTAATCTTTAATCATCGGCCAAGTTGTTTATGCGCACCGCCGCTCAAGTAATGCAAATACGTAGTCATAGAGAGTTGTTAAACTTGTCTAATTTGATGATAATGAAGTAGGTATGTATGTGAAAGCCATTAAGGATTTCAATTAAATTTTTTTAAATTGAAAAAGAAAACTGGAGAAAAAAAGAATTAGCAAAGTTTATAATGACCGTGATTATGATAAAACGATAGTAATCATTTGAAATTCATAAAAGAAACTGTTTTTAACTAAAAATTAATCAACATAAAGAGTTATTAAAATTGTTTTATTTGTTATAAAATTAATTTTTTTTTTATTTGTTTAAAAATTAATTAACATAAAGAGTTATTAAAATTGTTTTATTTATAAAAAATTTATAAAAACTTTTAAAATTTATAAAATTTTATAACATTTTCAAAAAATTTTAAAACTTTATAAAATTGTTTTATTTATAAAAAATTTGTTTATAAAAAAACGTGAGAGTAAACAAATAGTAAAATTTTTTATAAAAATGATAATAAATGCATTTGAATTTCATAAACTTTTGACCAAAAAAGTTTAGCTAAAAACAAACTTATTAAAAATGTTTAATTTCACAATCTTTAGACAAAAGTTTTTAAAGTATTTAAAATTCATAAAAGTATCTGCGAAAAATTAAGCTAAAACTTAATTATTAGATTTTTTTTAATATACATACGATAAAAAGTTTAAGAAAAAACAAATAAAAAAGTTTCTATGATAATAATAATGACCGATGATGGTAAAATACTTGTAATTAAAAAATTTTTAATGAAGGACTTTGGAAAAAAGTTTTGATAGAAATGCAATTAACTTGAGAGAAAACAAATAAAAGAGTTTTTAAAGATGATGAGGATAAGAGAATATTTGAAATTCATATTGCAACGATTTCTAACAACACTAAAGTGGTATTGTTCAACATTGAGAAAAAATAAAAAGAAAAATTTTTAATAATGCTGATAACGAGAACATAAATGATGAAGTTTGTAAAAACAATTTTTTTCAAGTGTTAAAGCAATTGAATTTTATTAACTTTTTGATCCAAGTTTAGCTAAAAACAAACTTATTAAAAATGTTTAATTTAACAAACTTAGAAGAAAAGTTGTTTAAAGTAGTTAAAATTCAAAAAAGGAGATCATTTCGGAAAAATTTTGCTAAAACAAAGTATCTTAAAAAATAAAAAATTTTATAAAGGAAAGAATCGTGAAAGTTTGCATCATCATAATTTATTAAAAATGGTAAAATATTTGAAAATTATTAATGAAAAATTTCGGACAAAAATTTTGCTAAAATTTTACCCTATTAAAAATATGTACATATTTAATGATTGTACTAACTGAGTAAGTTTTAATTAATACGTTTAAAAAAAAATTAAATAAAATAATATAATAAATTTTTTTTCTATAATTGGCTTAGTATAAATCTAAAAATACATATTTCTGGAAGTACATATTTTTATATGTTTTTCAATTTTGGTTTTCTTCTTTCTCATTTCGGTGTTATTTATTTATTAGGACTAATTTTTCGATTTAAAATATAGGTAGAGAGACAGCTTGGCGCCGAATTAAATAACTAGATTTCGTTATGGCCAACTATACAAAATTATAGACAACAAATTCTAGCGAAATCGAAGAAATAATCGCTTTCAAATTAGTATCTCAGCAAAACTAGTTTTTTTAATGTGAAGGTAACCAACCGGCCACGCCGTGTGTGCCGGTTGTTGTTCTTGTATCTTTGTTGAAAACATTCCCATTCAAAAGATTATCTTCTTAAACCACCACGTCTTTAAATATTGCATCACCATCATTATCGTTATCGACATCATCATCATCATCGTCATCATCATCATTATCAATCCACCTGTTTCTTCTTTGCTTTGCTTTTTCTTAGCTTCATTCAAGCGTGTAGGTTGGTTGATCGATCAGTCAGCTTTTGCGATCTTGTGCCGAAATTCAGCTGTTTCACAACAACAACAACAACTGCTACAACTAAAAAAACTATAATCATGATATTATTTAAGACCTTAACGTGTTCTGGCGTTCATTTGAGTATTCTTTAAATGAGTAGACGCGACAACGCATGCAAAAAGACGTGGGCCACCGCCACCGCCAGCAAACTAAGCGTGAGCGGCGTTCAACGATGACGTTGCTTCATCTTAAAAGCATAAGACTGTCGCCATCATCAGCATCAGCATCATCATCATCATCATCATCATCACCGTCGTCGTCATCGTCGTCGTTGTCGTCCTCTGATTGTTCTACTTGATAAACTTTTGCTTTCCCTTGTTTTTTTTTTAGGTGATTGTTTTCCTTTTTGTTCTTGGTTTTTATAAAACAAAGACAAAAAAAGGTCTGGCTAACAATGATGATGATGACTCTTCTTCGCTGACTCTTCTTCTGTCTGCTGATGCTACTTTTTCTTCCTGTCATGATTTTTGTTTCCTTTTTCAATTTTTTTAATTTGTTGCACTTAAGCTTGTTCATTTAGTGTTCAAAATGTTACTGTTATTGTTGTTCTTCTTCTTCTTCTTCTTCTTGTTCTCACTCTTGTTGTTACCGATATCGTTGTTGTTGTTTGAGTTAATGAGTTAATATAATAAGTATTTTTATATATATTTTACTTTTGTATCTCATTTTTTGATGCAAGATATTGATAAAATTAGCAAATTTTCTTTTATACTATTTATACTATTATATATTTATACTATTCTTAATTAATAAACACAAATAACGTCGAGAAACTTTTGCTTTAAAAGATGATGATGGATGGAGACATAGAAGTTTTTAAAAAACGACCGGAAGGAAGCTGAAGCGAGGACTGAACGAATGATGACCGAATTGAGGACTGAATGAATCCATTCACAAAACTTTAGTTAATAAACTAAGCTTTTTATATGTGGTTTGTTTCCTTTATTAACTAAATCTACATAATTTAATTTTAAGATTGATTGAAAGCTTCATCAAAATTAGTTAATTCCGCTTTTTGCTTCAGTCTGCATCATCCGGTTGATGATTTAATGTGACCAATTAAAATTAAATCAACCTCGCAACTAAAATAAACATATTCAAATGACTGTAATTATATAAAACCGGTTCGAGGAATGCGAGAAAAGCGGATAAAGAAACACCGATTATCTGAAATAAACTTAAAACGGAATTTTAATTAAGTTAAGAAAGATATTATTTAGTGTTGAATAATATTTTTTCTTTTAATTTTATGGGGCCTTTGGTATTCTTTAATATTTTTCAAAATAAAAAATAATTCCAAATACTTTATAATATAATAATAATATAATTATAATTTATAATATAATATAATATAATATATCTTCCTTAAATGAGTTTCTGAATTGAG
This sequence comes from Conops quadrifasciatus, assembly GCA_949752815.1. Classification (NCBI taxonomy): domain Eukaryota; kingdom Metazoa; phylum Arthropoda; class Insecta; order Diptera; family Conopidae; genus Conops; species Conops quadrifasciatus. The sequence continues at coordinate 6,861,706 of OX457078.1, read as the reverse complement.
AAGTGCATATTTTCATCACTTTTTTACTGTGACAATTGTTTTTGCTATTGCTGCTAATATTATTATTATTATTATTTGCCTCTTCTTATTTTCATTTCGTTTTCGGCTATACCTCCGGCATTTTCTATTAGGTCAATTGCCTAATTTTAAAAAGCAACTAGTTGTTGCTTTTATTGTTTCTTTTTTAATGCTATTCTCGCGTTTTGCAATTATTTTAACATGGCTAAATGTTAATGACCGCATTTACAAAAACCTACCCAGAGTTGCGCACATAAATACCCACACACAGCCACACACACACACACACACACACATTGATATATGTATGTACAAGTATTACAATAAATACAAGCAAACTATTTTTTCGTGGAGGCTTCGTAAAAATCGAAGCACAATTGCCTCACGATAACGCGAACAAGTGAGAAGGTTAACATGCAGCCAAGTTTCACCATAAATAAATTATGCATTTAGCAAATAAATATTGTTGTTCATTACTACCAAAGCTCATTGAGTCACCCGTCGTCGTCGTCTCTGAAAAGTCACTTTTTGGCAGACATTGTATTTATAAGCTCACCTGTTCGAAAAGTGACGTTTGTTATTTTACGCTCACATCGGTTGCAATGTGCTAAGAGGTTTGTGTACTAGATAAAATTTTCAGTGCTAGACTTTGAGGTGACTAAAAGTTATTCACAAGTATTTAAATTTTTGATTTGAAATGACACTTCTTGCTGAAAGGCCTTTATTAAATTTCTAATTAAACTATAATACCTTGTTTTTTTTTTTGAAAAAAAGATCTACAAAAAACCAAAAGGTTATTTTTTTGCGCTTCCTTATCTTTATTTATTTTTACAATGACATTAGATTTCTCCTGAAACATGTTTTTAATATCTTAACCTAGAATTTCATGGTCAACTGCTCCGAAATTAGTCCAGAACCTTCAGTAGATTACGATTCATAAAAGGATGGGTGTCAAATTGTGTTATTATCCCAAACCATCAATTGAGAAACTTTAGGTTCTGTCATTAGTTGTGCACCATTAGCCATAATCGGTGATTATTCGGTTGCAGTATAAATAAAACCTCTTTTTTGGGCTCTATTCATTTACTGTCTTAGACGATTTTTTTTCATTTAATAATCCCCATTTATCAATCATTTCGTTACGCCTCGTCCTCCACCCCTTCCATTATACTCTTCTTCCTCTTCGTCGGCATAATTCGAAAATAGACTCCGTTAATGGCGAATGATTTTAATGATTTATTTATGATGTTAATAGAGGAGGATATAGATGGCTGAAGAGATAGTGTGTGTGTGTGTGTGTTTGTGTTTGTGTTTGTGTTTGTGTGGGTGTACACTAGTGTGGGAGTGCGTGTGTGTGCCTTTACATTTATTTATAAAATAAATGACATATAATTTGAAAGAAAAAGGAATAATTTATTGCTAACATTTTGTTACATTTTGCTCGTATTTAAAAATCGTTTTATCAGTTTTGTCTCTTTTTTTCCCCAATGCAGTACATATGCTAACGACATGTTGTTGTTGTTGTTGTTACTATTTTTGCCACTGTTTGCAATTCTTTAGCTCTTCACAATTTTGTCATTTAAATTATCTGCATCGTTTTCTTTTTACAATTGATCAATCGTGCATTTTTTCCTCGATGCCTGAAAAGCTGTTGTTTTGGTTTTTGTTTTGTTTTGCTTGTTGTTGTGTGTTCTGCTACTTTTGTTATTGCTTTTATTATTATCATGGTTTTTGCTCTTTTTCTTTTACCAACTTTTAAAATATTCAGTCTTTTTAATCCATACATTCGTTGGTTTAGATTTTCATTATACTTAATTTGTTGATTGTTGACCGCTCAACTGTATCACTGTCACTATCCATCATTGACAAACAATCCATTAGTTCTCGAAATTAACAGATAATTCTCTCTCTCTTTCTCTTTTTTTTGCTTTTGTTGTTTTTGATAGTGTGCGTCCAAGTCTTTTTAAATGATATTATTGAGTTGATGATATCGAGTGGAGTTCATAATTTTTCAATGCTTTCATAGTTTTTGTCCTAATCTCGGAGGAAAGAAAAGTAGATAAAACATTTCAAGTGAAGGAAATGCTTTTATGAACAAAATATTTGTTGTATTATTGCCTTTCTGCTTTATTCTTCCATGAAAACTTGGCTGCCTGCCAGGCTCCTTTCGGCTATTAATATTTTAAAGCAAAACCAAACTGCAGTAAAAAACATTGAAGTGAAAATTCGCAAATGAAGCAGAAAATTTGAAAAGAAATTTAAAAGAAAAATAACTTCATACCGCAACAGAGTAGCACAGACAAACAACTAGTAGAAATAGACCCGGAAAAGTTAAGGCTTTGATGCGTTTCATTTAAATGTGGCGCGATTGTTTATAATCGCGTGCAATATTTTTTGGTAGACTGAAAAACACGGCGCTAACTTGTCAAGTTGGCGTTTTTGAAATGAGTAAGATTAATTTTTTGATGATTTTGAATGGATTTTGAGGGTTGAGCGTAGAGGGCGGGAGGGCGAAGTCCTTAACAAGCCTTGCCTTAAACCACAATGAATCTGATGTGATCTCTCATAAAACATAAAACGGAAAAATTTTAAATACTCGAAAACAAATAGAAATATGTAGTAAAAATTCTTTAAAAAAGTCTTCAACTTTACTGTTCGTTGAATTCTTGCGGCTTTTGATGAAAGTAATTTTCTTCTGTCTGGGTGTTTAAGTAGGCAAAACTGTCACTGAAGCTACGTAATTCCAAAAGAAGTAGTCGCAACAATGTCTCCACACCAAGCGACAATTCGGTCACACCAGCCCGCGTTGAAAAATTTCATCAAAAGAATCAAACCGTCCCACATTTGGCAGATATTATGCTCTCACTTAGTAAGTTCAGAATTTGGATAAAAATAAAAATTGCATCACAATTACACAATTACAGTACTTTGAGTACAGTTGGTGAGGCTCAGCCTTTTTTCCAATTTATGTCAATTTAATTAGCGGCTAAAGAACGTTTGAATGCATTTTATGATATGACCTAAAAAAACAATATACATACATACGTGTATGTACGAGTATTTGCATAATTAGCTATATACTCAGAATTTTTCATATTAAGAAAAATTGCGTAATTAGTACTTTATTCATTTTATTGCTTTGACATTTTGGCATTTACATAAAGCCATCCCTTATAATTAAATTAAAATGATAAAATTTTTATCATCAAAAAAAAATTTGATGATTTAAAAAAAATTAATTTAATTTAATTAATTTAATTTAATTTAATTTTTTTTTTAATTTTAATTTTTTTTTTAATTTTAATTTTTATTTTTTTTTTTTTTTTGTTAAAAAAAATTTTTTTTCAAAATTATGTAAAATTAACATAACATAAAAAACATACACATTAAAACAGTTTAAAAGAAATCTTAAACACATTTTCTCTTAACCCTTTTCTCTCCACCCCGCCTTTTCCTTTTGATAGACCTTCTTTCTTTTGACCGCAAATGTTTCCTCTTGCTTTTTGCCCTTGTTGTTCGAGAACAAGTGCTAAAAACAACAACTGCTTAGACTATTGAGTTGCAATTTCATTGGAACAGAAACAAACCAAACAACAACAATAACAACAACCTCAACGACTCCTGTCATATAATGCATGGAAAAAATTTAGCATTTTGAATGCAATTCATTATTCTTTGGAATTATGTTCGAATTTGTTTCGATTTTTTCGCACAGTTTAATATAGTCGAATTTTTAGGTCTCCTTCTTTTTTTTCGTCGGTTCTTGACAGTTCAATGAAATTTTGATTGTCTTATATTTTTATTTATAATTTTCGTATTTCATTTTCTATATCCATTCGATTATTTATGTTTTCCGAATTCATGGTCTGAAAATAATCAGATCAATACAGCTTTAATATTATTAAGAAAATATTGTACGGCAGAAAAAGTAGCAAATAACTAGCTTTCATATCATTTTCAAGTACAGCCAGCCAGCTTCGTTAATACTGAATATTTTTGTATATTTGTGTTTGGCTGACTGAATTTTTTGGCAAACTGCAAAATTATTGATTAAGTATTTATAAATTAAAAAAAAAAAATAAATGAAAAATAAATCAAACAAAAAAATATTTATTCCAAAAAAATGTCTGCTTCTTATTTCGTCTGTAAGAATGTTTTTAATAGTCGTTTAAACGATACTTGAGAGTGCCGGCAAATTCCTCTACTTTTCAGAAAATAATGTTTTTCTTCTAAAACTGGAAATCTCGATCTCGATTGCTGTCACGATTAACAATTGACCCCCCCCCCCTTAAACAATTGACAAGGCTGCATTTTTTGCCTTTTGTTTCTTGAACTACCCTTCAAGCGCCCCCTTTTTTGCTCTTTTGCTTCTTGAACTTCATACTTCGAGTGTTCCGTGTTATTTCGCGGTGCCAAAATTAAGCTCATTAATTTGCTGCATTCTCCTTGTTCTTATTGTACGTCTTTCTACTGTAGCTGCAGCTCTCTGGTGCGTCCTCGTGTTCGTCTGCACTCTTTCCCTCTTCACCCCTTGGAATTTTTGTTTTCTTATTAATTCCTGCTGTTTGTTAATATGACTCCGCGTTCGTTAACTCTTCTTGCTTCTTTATTACCAATCCACTCTCTTTCAATCCCTCTCTCTCTTGTTTTCTCCATTCAGTCAAGAGCTAAGAACTCTACTACTTAACTTCGACGACCTGACAACAAAAGCTGCTCACCTTGGACTAAATTTTATGCTGCATTACTATACACTAAGAGAAAAAAAAACAAGGTGTAGGTAAATCTCATAAATTTCTGCCACACATTCTTCTCGTGTACCTCGCTCCAACAGGATTCCTCTCCCTCCTCTCTTCGAGTCGTTTCTCTGCACAATCGATGGATGATTTGCGAGACGGATCCTTAATGCAGCAAATGGTTCAGGTTTAGCTGCTCCTTTTTGTACTCCCCCCTTCCTCTCTTCCCGAAATTCCTATCGCTTTCACCATTCACCGTCACAACCCATAGCAACAACTTACGGGATAAATTGAAAAAGCCAAAGTAAATTAAGGAGTAAACAATAGCTGCTAAAAATTGCAAAAACGACTGCAAAAATTCTTTAAGTTTTAAGTTTCTTTGAGTTTTTAATTAAGAAATTTTCATAATAACAAAAGCTTACAAAACGGCAGCAACAACAAAAACAACAACAGCAACAAATAAACTCAAATCAAATAAAATAAAATGTGTTTGACCAGAAAAGAAGAAAAGAGAATAAATACAGAAAGGAGAAAAAAATGTCATCTTAAAGTTGAGAACTTGAACTTAATTATAAAAAAAAAATTAAATATTGTACATATATCTATAATTCTCTACCAAATGAGAAGGGGAAGAGAAGGAGGAGTGGAACATTTTTTCTAAAAAAAGAACTCATGACTCATTTTGCAACAAAGTTGGTAACATTGGAGAAAAAAGAGCCAATTTTTCGAGAAACTAAAGATGAAAGAAAGTAAAATAATAAAGACGAAAAAAAAGACGAGTATATTTCATTATGGACAGCATGCGTTTAAGCACGAAAGTCGTATAGCTTTCATGAAATAAAAAATCCGTACCTTTTATCATGGACCGTTATATTTGAAAGTGTTATAAGTCTACTTCATGAAGAGATGAAGAGGCTAATAATGATAGAGACTAAGCTTTTCAAAATCTATATAATTTTTAGAAAACAAAATTTACTTTACTTAAAAAGATTTACACCACTTTCAAAATAAGCGGTCCTTCCATATATTGCTTCTGTGTCTTTCTGTTCGTCTATTTCCTGATGATGAGATTCCCTCAAAAAATTCATTTCAATTTCTTTAAATTTCAAAAACCTAGCGAGGAAAATGGGCGACGAATGGTTTGGTATAAAATTTTCTATATTAATTTTGAAAAAGACAATTCAATAGCTTTCATTATTTTTTGGCAACGCTATAATTTAATGCTGAACTTAAAAATTCAAAGCAGCATTTTGCCATTTTATTTTATTTTATCACGACTGCTTTTTCGCTGTCAAGTGACAAATGTTTCAAGTCCAAAAAAAAACGGTGCATTTAGGTCATTCCGATGAAGTGGAAAGCAACAGCGCGTGTAAATTGCCAACGAAGCATTTACGAGTACTTGAGAGTATCTATTATTTACCGGTTACATAATCGCAGATAATAATGCTGAATATGAGAAATTGTTGCTGTTGCTGTGGTTTTTTTTTTGTTTTTGGTGGGAAATAAAATTGACTAATTCCAAGAACAAAATTTACACCTATAGAAAATTATTTTCCCCATTTTTTTTTTTTTTTTGTGTTAAATGTATGCCAACCTGGCAAACATATTGTATGAAAATGTCCTAGAAATTGTCTTTGTTAACTGTCGTCCTGTTGGTCGTAAAAACAAAAAAAGCCCACAAAAGCTTTTCAAACAAAGACAAAAGGTTTTGCCATTCAGCACTTCAGCAAGACACGTTGAAGGACGCCGCCACCAACGACAGTTAACATACTAAATTGAATACATAAACTTCTTAGGTATGGCCAGTTGTGTGATGTTTATATCCTTTTATCTGTGTCCTTCAGATTTTATGCTGTTTTTGGTGATAAATTCTAATTTACTTTGCTTTAGTTTTAAGGTCTCTAAGGTTTAAGAGAAATATTTTTTTGCATGGCAATTTTTAGAGAATAATAAAATTAAATTAAATAAATGCTTCCTTTTTGAAAGTAAGCATTTTAGTTAGGTAGCAAAATTATAACAATTTTTATTTGCTTTTCAATGCTTTTCAAAAATTATATATGTAGTTTTTAATAACCTTAGTCATTATTATTCATCATTATTAGTCTCTTCATGTCTTCATGAAGTAGACGTATTCACTTTCAAATAGAACGGTCCATGATAAAAGGTACGGATTTTTTATTTCATGAAAGCTATACGACTTTCGTGCTTAAACGCATGCTGTCCATACTGAAATATACTCGTACTTTTACAGCAAATATTTTTTTTTCTTCTTTATTATTTTACTTTCTTTCCTCTTTAGTTTCTCGAAAAATTGGAACTTTTTTCATGCATTTATGAAAAATAAACTTAGGAAATTTAAACTAATAAATATGAAAATCTCAGCGAAATTTTTAAAATCTTAACGAACTTCTACTAAATTAAGATTGAGCTTAATTATTCTGATAGTATGAGGTGAAAAGGTGAATCTATAGTTGAAAGAGAGAAAGAAGAAACAGCTTATATATAAACATGTTTTAGGAAATTTAATCCAATTGCCGAAATAGCTCAGTTGGGAGAGCGTTAGACTGAAGATCTAAAGGTCCCCGGTTCAATCCCGGGTTTCGGCAAAATAACGATTTCTTTTTCCTATTTCGATATATTTAGTTTGCACTGAAAAAATCTGAATACAATTATGAAGAAAAATAATTTTTGTTAAATTTTAATTTTTATTTAATTTTAGTTTTTATCCAATTTTTAGTTGATTTGATTTTTTTTTTTGCTATTTTTTGATATTTAGACTAAGCTTAAAATAAGCCTTCAGGATTCATTTTAGTTTTTATCCAATTTTTAGTTGATTTGATTTTTTTTTTGCTCTTTTTTGATGTTTAGACTAAGCTTAAAATAAGCCTTCAGGATTGATAGCTGAAATTAAGTAATAAATAAAAAAAAAAAATGATGGAATAGTAAAATCAACAATACTGTTTAGTTAGGAATTTAGTAAAAATTTAGTAAGGAATTATTGTATGTATATTCCTTTAGTTAAATAAACGGAATCAGACAAATTAATAATAGAAGAAACAGAATTAAAATCTGCACAGGCGCTCCGGAATAGTTCATGTTGTTGTATTCATTTCAGTATTAAAAACATATTTTTCATAAGTTTTATCGCTTGAAACGTATGGTACACAAAAAGTACATTGTTTTTTGAGACAAACTCTGTCTTCAACCATTCGAATATCCATTACAAAGTATTGTAAAAATTTGTACGAACATGTTGTAAAAGAGAGAAAAAAATTAAAAACTACAGACATGTTTAATAAATGAACAGAAATCCATTTATTATAATTTAAAAGTCTGTCAACGAGGCGCCATCGGGCAGTTAAGGGTTAAACATATTGTGCATAAAATAATTAAACTTCTGTACATAAATAATTAAAGCGAGCAAAAACAAATTTTGAATGGCTGCCAGCAACTGCTCCGGATAAGAACAGTTGCGTAATTTATGACAGCACCAACTGTCAAACTGACAGCTCCCTGCAACGCAGTTGCATGCTCTGACATGATGATTGCCTTTATTTCGTCGCTTCCTGGAGCATTTGGCAGGCACTTTCTACATACTTTCTTTCTTTCTTTCTTTCAACGGAATTGAGATAACGCAACAACTGTTCACAATGACACTAAAAGGAACATTGCCCGCTTTGTTATTAGCTGGTTTTTGTTGTTGTTAGTTTTTTCTTAACTATATTTAGAATTCTAACTAAAACATCTTCTTAGTTGTCTCCAAATTGTGCCCCTTTTCGTCTCCGACAAGTGCCCACGGCCGCGCCGGTCCACCATCTGAGCACTGCACACGGTTCAGGGCTGCTGCATTGAGAAGATCGATTGAGATTGAGTAAGCGTGTTCGTTGTGCCACGATCAACTTTTTAGTATAAAAACGAAATGAGATGTTCAACGTCGAAATCTACCAAATTTAAGGTTAAGTTGAACGCTAACCTAAGGGTGGAGCTACGCTTAAGGGTTGCCATGTTACTCCTGACTAAATACGTCACTGCTTAATTTGCTCTAAACAACGCTCTCAATAATTCTCTGGATGCAGTTCTCTGCGAATTTAATATATGTACAATCAAATGATTTTCTTAATAAATATTAGTTAATGAGATATGATGATGACGATGTCATGAGATATGATGATAAGATAATGAAGATCATAGAAATAAAAAAAAAAAAACAGAACTCTGTGCTGTCTTTTTCATTAAATAAAACAATTCATTTTATTTATTGTGATAAATGTTCGGGCAACAAAATTTTAGTTGAAATCTTCCTCTCTCTCTCTCTCTCTCTCCTCGAGTATACCAAGTAATCAATAAAATCGTTACGAAATGATAATTCATAGCTTTTCAATAAAACTTCTGCATGCTCGTACATCAATTTTATTGTTTTATAAAGTAAAAATAATTTATGATGAAATTTTTTTATTTCAGAGCAAGACACGATCAAAGTGCTGCTACATATTTTCATAGAGAGTCTTTGAAGAAAGCCGAGCTCAATCAATCAATCAATCTATTGCAAAAGAAAATGGACGACTAGAATTTAAAAAATGTTACAAAATGTCACTGCTGTGGACTGACAACATACACGTATGTAGTACATACATTGTACATACTACATATGTAAATACATAGAATCGAAGGTATTTACCTCAGCACACTCGCACACATAAACACACACACACATGTAAAGCAACGCCTTTGGAACACTTCCAAAATCAATCGCATGCCAGACGAACTTCAAAAGAATTGTGAAAACGAGATACCAAGAAAACTGCAACAAAATGCAGTCTTTCAAAATAGAATACCAGGAACAACAACAACAAGAACCTAAACACAAACTTAAATGGCCAAAACCGCAGCATCAGCATCAGCATCAACATCAAGATCATCATCATCAGCCACACTTGCCGCAGCCACCTTTGAGACAGCCAAGTTCGTTGGCAATCCTGGCCAGCAGCATATCGTTAATATTTTTGCTCAATTTGTTCCTGACAACAGCTATAAGAACAACAACTGTAACCGCGACTGCAACAGCCACAGCAACAGCAACAGCAGCAACGGCAACGACGACGGCGACGTCAACGGCGACGGCGACTGAAGCGATTGAAATGATTGCCAAAGAAAGTCTGCCAACGCAGTTCAGCACAAAAGCGGCCGCGGATGAGAAGAGCGACACACCAGATCAAAGCACAAGAGAGTCCACCGAGTTGAACGCCAGCAAACAGAGAAGCACTGCCGATGTTGAAAAATGGAGGAAGAATCTTGAAGGCTCTCCAAGAAGGGCAGACACAGCAAAAGTGTTCGAAAAGGGACAACTGAGAAGAATGCAACAACAACAACAACAACAACAACAACAACACCAGTATCAGCATAAAGCCCGACAGCAACAACAACAGCAACATCATCATCGTAATAATCACCATCATAATCATCGTCCATATCAACAAGAGAGACAACATCAGCAAGATACACCCAACGATAATCAACAGCGCCATCATCATCATCATCGCAATTTTCATCAAAGCTCACACCATCATCATCATCATCATCACCGTTCTCATGCACCGCTACCATCAACGACCGGCGGCAACAGCGCCGCCGCCGCCGCATCGTACTTCAAACGCTATTCGCGCAACTCCGCCGCATTCTTGACGCATGCAACGCCCTCACGTCACGAACGCAAGCCCAATATCATTCTAATACTCACCGACGATCAGGACGTCGAGTTGGGTTCGCTGAACTTTATGCCGCGCACGCTGCGCTTGCTGCGCGACGGTGGCGCCGAGTTCCGACACGCCTACACAACCACGCCCATGTGCTGCCCAGCGCGCTCCTCGCTGCTGACCGGCATGTACGTCCACAATCACATGGTCTTCACCAACAACGACAACTGCTCGAGTCCGCAATGGCAGGCGACGCACGAGACGCGCTCCTTTGCCACGTACCTCTCGAACGCCGGCTACCGGACGGCCTACTTTGGCAAATACCTGAACAAGTACAACGGCTCGTACATACCGCCCGGCTGGCGCGAGTGGGGCGGCCTGATCATGAACTCGAAATACTATAACTATAGCGTAAACATGAATGGTCAGAAAATCAAGCACGGCTTCGATTACAGCAAGGTGAGTGTGGGTGGAGGGAGGGGAGGGTAAAAAAGAAGCAGAGAGATCTCTTAAGGGTCTTTAGAAGTTGAACTTTGTCGATTGTAAACAGAATTCCACTAACCTTATATTCTTCTCAAGGATTATTATCCCGATTTAATAGCAAACGATTCGATAGCGTTTCTGCGCTCCTCCAAGCTTCAGAACCAAAGAAAGCCGGTGATGTTAACAATGAGCTTTCCAGCACCGCACGGCCCCGAAGATTCGGCACCTCAATACAGCCACTTATTCTTCAATGTAACAACACATCAGTAAGTTGAAGAGATATTACACACACATTTCGACTAATAATACTGTGTTTAATAAGAACTGTAACTGAAGGCCTTGGTGGGAGTCCTTCTCTGTCAATCTTTTTCAAATCTGTGTTCATTCAATATGTTGACCACAAAAGAAGGCATGCTTTAAAGCAGAGTAAGTAAAAAATGTGGAGAAGAAGAGAATTACAGCCGGCAGCATCGCCCAGACTTCATTGTGATTATAGTCTTCGAGAGATTTATTGCCTGCAATTTGCCTTTCTTCAGTTTAGTTCTTGCCAATTTTTCGCCAAAAAAATATCTGAGCACAAAAAAAAAAGAAAATTAAATGAGATATTTAAAATGATTAATGTTCTAAAAGAGTTTGAATATTTGGTCAAAAACTAGGTCAGCAACAAATTTCGCATTTGAATTATTTCCGTATAGAAAGAAATAAAGGAAATAAAAGGAGGAGACAGAATACACAAATATATGTAAAAGCAAGATAAATAAAAGCAGAAAGAATGCATATTTCTCTTTCCTTTAACTTCTTTTTTCACTCTGTTTCTCTCTTTTTCTTTTGGAAAGCCCGGCGTTTTCTCCCGGCGCATTGATAACTCATCCTTAAACAATGTTTCGTTCCACACGAGAAAATCTTGTATTCTACGAATCCTGAGACGACAATCGAGAGCGAGACAGGCCTTTTGAACCGTCGCGACATCTGTCGATACGACATTCCAAGACCTTACAGCGTTTTTCGTTGAGATAATAGCTTTAATAGTGTTTTTCAACAGAGACTATATCAGAACACGAGTCAGATTTCACTCCTGATGAGACTGGAGAGCGAGATCTTCCAAATCTCGGAAAAAACTTGCTCTACAACTCCATAGTTTTCGTTTGCTTCCGTTGTTTAGTCCTGATTTGGTTGCAGTTGAAACAAGATTCAAGCTATTATAGACAAGACTAGACCCCGAGAACGATACAGATTTTTTAGTCAAAAAAAGATCGTCTCCATTAAGACGATGTCCTGAGGCGCAGCAGTATCATGTTTAATTTTCAACAAACACTGAAATTGCCCCGATTTGGTAGCAGTCGAGATTTCATCGGAGACGCAAGATCGCGTCCCTTTCTATTCCTGACGAATGTTGGCCTAAAATCTAAATGCCTCTCCATCTATTTTTTTAGTACTCCATCCTACGATCATGCTCCCAATCCTGACAAGCAGTGGATATTGAGAGTGACGCCGCCCATGGAACCGGTCCACAAACGATTTACCAACATTCTAATGACGAAACGCCTACAGACGCTACAGTCGGTCGATGTGGCCGTTGAGCGAGTTTGCAATGAGTTAAAAACGCTCGGCGAACTCGACAACACCTACATTATCTACACTTCGGATCATGGCTATCATCTCGGTCAGTTCGGGTTGATTAAGGGCAAGAGTTTTCCGTTTGAGTTCGATATACGTGTACCGTTCCTGATACGCGGGCCGGGCATTCAGCCATCACGAGTGTAAGTGTCGGTGGAGGCGACCGCTTTGAACTTTCTCATCTTATTTTTGGCCTTTGGCTGTTGATTTCTCATAGTGTTGACGAGATTGTTTTAAATGTCGATCTGGCGCCGACTTTTCTCGATATTGGCGGTATCGCCACCCCGGCCCACATGGACGGGCGCAGCATTTTGCCGCTTCTATTGTCGCGGCAGCGTTCAGTGCGTGAGCAATGGCCTGATACGTTTCTCATCGAGTCGTCGGGACGCCGTGAAACGCCGGAGCAAATAGCGGAGGCGCGTGCTCGTTTGCAATCCGAACGTCTGCACCAGAAGCTGGCGAACAGCTCGCTTGTCGAAGATATAGGCCGAAATGGTAGCGCGGCGCTGGGAACAGCGTCTGGCACACTAGACTGGGACTCGCATGAGGAGCAGGAAGAAATCGAGACCGAGAAATCACTGGAAGGTAAAAACTGTTGCCTGAAAATCATAAACTTAAGTTGCGACTAACTTCTAAACCTCAGGAGACGATAAGTTCGATGAAGATGGCGAAGACCTCGATATGATCGACATCGATGATGATGATGAGAATGATAACGACGAGACCGATGCAGAAAATACAAGCGATAGCTTCGTCGATGAAGATTTAGACGCAGACATCACCGAGCAGCCGCAACAGCAGGATCAATTCGATAATAATTTACCGCCTTTGGCACCTTACGTGACCAAAATGATGCGCCTCAATTCGGAGTGCTCGGACCCGGCCCTACTCGGCAACTGCAATCCCGGTCAGAAATGGCGTTGCGTTAACGAGGCCGGCCGCTGGCGAAAGCACAAGTGCAAATTTCATGTATGCCACAGGAATTTCCATTGTGCTCTATTGGTTTTTTGACATAATGCTGTCTCTCCCTCTCTATCAGTTACAATTGCAGCACCATTTGGCGAAGATACCCAGGTACTCCAAGGCACAGCAGGCCAAAAGGAATTGCGCCTGCTTCACTCCGGACGGGGTTGTTTATACCAAGATCAAAACGAGTCGGGATGTTCTGAATGAACCGCGCCGCATACGCAAGAGGTATACGTTCTTATATATTCTTTTATGTTAATAGTTTTTTCATCCTAAAATTTCCAAAAAGAAACCAAAACCAGGCAGGCTCAACCGTTAGGCGGCAGAAAAGAGCGCTCGGGGCCCATGGGAATGTGGCCGAGGTCTATCACACCGAACTGCCCTATGAAATGGAAGAACTGTTAGACCTGCACAACGCTATTGAAGTGTTTGAGGAGCAGCTGCTGCCACTGACGGCGGAGAAGGGTAATACTAAGGCCCAGCCGTTGGTGCGGCCTAAACGAGAACTCCGTGCACCAGAACTCTTTGCGACAACGAATTTAACACAACCAGACACGACCGGTGGCCGCAATGAAGCCATTACCAAAGTTATACAAGAGATACAGAGTACTCTGGAGACTTTGGAATTGAAGTTCATCGAACATGACCTCAAAACGGATAATTTGACCACAATGTCGGCGGCGGCAGTGGCAGCGGGCTCCGTACGAGGCGGCAGGTTCCCGAAGGTGGGCGGGCGTGTGGGTACGCGCTGTTATATCGAAACCGAAACGGGTCGTGTAAACTGTTCCGATGTAATTTATGATGACGAGAAGATGTGGCGCAAGTCGCGCAGTCAAATTGACGTGCTAATCAAGGTGTTGAAAGATAAGATAACTCATCTCAAAGATATCAAGAAGCAGATGCGAGAAAACAAGCAGCAGCAGCAAACGACTGAAGAGACGGCCGCCAACAGTGACGACAAATTAACGCGTCAACCACGACCGGGGCGCCGTAATTATAATAATGAAAACACTTACCAACGATTTAATGCAGGCCAACACCAGCATACGCAGCAGCATCAGCATCAACAGCATCATCGCCAACATGTGCCGCAATCGTCGCCGGGAAATGCATATCGTCGCGTTGGAGTAAATGATAACGCGGCGCCGGAAAGACGGAAGTTTGTGGGCAGCCATTTTCCGAAAACACAGCGGCCAATTAATACAACGGGACAAGCAGTGCATAATGAAATTGGCGGCGAAAGCGAGAGCGCCCGCGGAACCGGAAACGGAACTGCACGCAGAAGAACGACACAGCAGCTAAGTGGCGAGCAACATGGTAGAAATCGTTTAAGTGGCACAACGGAAGCAACAACAGCAACGAACACTTTTACAGCAGCGGTCACCAACTCACCAACAACAAATACGACGCGTAACAAGTCAACAACACCGAAAGCTATTAAAGCAACTTCAAGTGTTGAAGCCGTTTTAGTAACTTCAACAGTAGCCACAACAAGAACAACAACGAGAACAACGGCCAACAAAATTACAAACTCAACGGAAAACGAATCTCTTTCAACGAGTACGGCGCCGATTAGTGTTGCCAACCATCAGCTTTTAAATGGTAGCTATTCTTTATTATTCATTATTCTTAATTAATTTTATAAAATACAATTTCAAACATATTTTGGGTATTAAAAAAAAGCCTCCTTAAATATTACAATTGCAACAGCAACCACGACCACGGCGACTCCATTAAAAGCATCAACCAGAATCACATTTGAACGCAGCGATTCTGCCCAGCGACGTTTTGATGACCAAGAATTAAATATCGAAAAGGTTAATCAAGTGCTTACGACGCCGACGCGTTCTAATGATTCATCAGAAGAGAACAATTTTCAATTTTCCGGACCGGCAGAATGTTATTGCGAACCGGAAAGCGATGCGTAAGTAGAATTTAGTGCGAAGTTTTACACTTAACGATTTAGCCGATTTACATTTTACGATTTATTGTAGTTCTATTCTTTTATTTATTAGATGGTGTTTAGATTAAAAGTTTGTCATAACCCGAGAACATTAAACTCTTCTCTGTTTTTATGAGAAAAAAGACTAACCGATAGAAGAATGGCTCAATCAATTAACTCCATTTTCTGATTTTTTCTAAATTTTAGTCTTAAAGATATTTAAATGGTTCAAACTAACTCCTAACCTAACAAAATTTTCGAAAAAGTAATTTGTATTTTATATTTATTTAATGTATTCCTTGAGAAATATACCAATTTAATCAATCTTCAGTTTTAATAGTAAATTTAATGTAATATTTAATCCTTATTCAATTTTACTTTATTTATGAAGATATCCAGATTCTAAGGAAATTGCACGCGAAGCTCGTCGTAAACTGAAGGAGGAACGACAGCGTAGAAAGCAACGCAAGCGCAATAAAAAGGCGCGCTTAGAAAAGGAGTGTCTGTCGGAGAAAATGAATTGCTTCTCGCATGACAGCTCGCACTGGCGGACGGCACCGCTCTGGAATGATAGCCCGTTCTGTTTCTGCATGAATGCAAATAATAATACGTACTCATGCGTCCGGACTATAAATGCGACACATGATTATTTATATTGCGAATTTACAACCGGTCTGATAACGTACTATAATTTGAAAATTGGTGAGTAATTGTAGTGCTCTCGGTCTACATATTATATATATAAGTATAGTACATAGTATTATACTCTAGCTTTATAGTCTAGTATAGCGTTTTTTTAAGCTGAGGTAAATTTACTTTGAGATTTTTTTAATTAATGATGAGAAAGTTTTAATTGTGACATGATTTTGTTATTTTAATCCGATGAAAACACCAATCTTCTTAAAAATGTTTCCAAAAAAAAATGTCCCTATCAATAGAATTAAATTTCTTTGAAAATACAAATCTGTAGACACTTCGAAATCTTAACTTCGAGAATTTTAACTTACGCAATTTCACTTTCAAAATAACATATATACATACATATATTTTGATGCATTTTGATATCATGACACTATGACATTTCTCTATTTTTGATTAATTCATTCAGATCCTTTCGAAACTTTAAATCGCGCCTCATCGTTGACCAATGAGGAGAAATCATTCATGCATGATACTCTCAAGAAGTTGATATCATGTCGTGGGAGGAGTTGTACAATCAAAAGACAAAATCAAGCACCAGAAATGATTGGTAACACTGTGCGAACGACAAAACGCAAACATTTTGGCAACGCGATTGGTAAGTCGTATTAAAAGCTGACTAAAAGTACCTACACACACGCACGCTAACGCAATCAAATATAAAAAAAAAACCGCTTAACGTACGCCATAATAAAAATCAAATAAATACACTGTAAAAAATCAGAAACCTAAAAAATTATGTACACACACTCTTTAGCATGGACTTTCCGGAATAAATAATTAATGCGTTTTGATTCTGTATTTGTCTGGTTGTGTATTTATGTGTTTTTTCCAGCTGACCGTTTTGCTGATGCGGCGACAACTGCAGTATTCAAAGCAACCAATCGGGATTACGAAGCTACACAAACCAGAAGAAAAAAACCGACAAAGTATGCGAAAACCTCTCCTGGCTCTAAAAGAGTTTATTAGTTATTATGTATTATAAGATACATAAGAATAAGAAGATTTATAATCAACAAAAGGAAAACGCTATTATTCTCAAATCAATTGTCTCTAATTTTTCTCGCCTCTTTCTCAGATGGTCAAATAATGGTAATTCGAAACGAAAACCCTGGAAGCAGCAGCAGCAACAACAACGAAACAACCATCACTACTATTCTCACCACCATCGGCATCACCAACCAGCCGGCCAGCAGCAACAATCACAACAAGAGCTCTACCAACGTCAGAAGCAACAATATTACCGCCAGCAGTACTATCGTCAGCAGCATCATCAACGAAATCGTCAATCATCAGAATTTGAAAGAAATTTGAGTATGCGTAGAAATCGTTTTTATCAGCCTTACAGTAAGCAGCAGCTGCAGCAGCAACAACAACAGCAACACCATCAACATCATCAGCGACAAAATGATCCCTTACAAATACAACAAAATCGAAGTGCCACTACTACTAATTTTAGCAATAATAAAAAGCGTTTATTAGCTCTTGCCATGAAATCGTCGCAGCAGCAACTACCAACATCATATCCAGCACTAGCTGTAGCAGCAGCAACGCCAACAGTAACAACAACAACAACAACAACAAAAAATTAGAAAATCTTAAAAGTAGTGCCACAGAATATCAAATATTCTGATGTATAAATAAATAAAGCTTAGATAGAATTTATTTTTAAAAAAGAATTGCATAAACCAATATTTTTAAAAATTCTTTCGTTATTAAGAATAGTAAAAACAAAAATTCTACAAAAATAATATTAACAAAAAAATTGCTCACATTCACATATCCATTCATATCCTCTGAGTCCTTTATCCTCTGAGTCTTAAAAGGCCGTACAACGCCTCGTACAACGCGAAATTTCATAAAAATGCTTTCAAACAATGGTTTTTAAATCTTAAAACATTGCGTAATAAAATTATAAAAAATTAAATTCTTAATAAAACTGAATTACTTTCTACTTTCTAATCATTTAGAAATGCTTTCGATTTTAAAATCACCAAAAACTACCAAAAATAATAAAGACCGAAGAAAAAGAAACAAACAAAAACCTTATAATTTTCTCTAATCAAATGTTAATTAGTTATTTTTTTTTAGTTATACGCTATTTTTTTTTTCTGATTCTTCAATGTTTATTTATATATACATATATATATTATGCTTAAAATTTTATGTTATTATTTTTATACTAATTCTTGTATAATTTTTGATAAGACTGTTTTTATTAGTTTTTAAATAATATCGTATATACTATCGTAAAAATGAAATAAATGTACATGTAAAATTGTATTAAAAACTAACGCAAACACCTGCAAGCATTTATTGACATTAATCGCAAAATTATTAATAATTAATTTAATAAAAAAAAAACTCAAATCCACGTACGTACGTGCGTACGTTAGTTTAGAAAATTAGTCTATTTTAATTTGACTAAATCAATATTCTCAGACCTATCTAAATTCTTAGGCTATAAAATTACTATTCTCTCTCCTTATTGTTTAATTTCAAAATAAAATGTTTAGTATACAATAATCTTTAATTAAACACTGGCGTAGTAAAGGACAACTAAAGGTTTATTGCTTGTTATCACCAATAGAGCAAAACATAAATTATAAATAAATAAAAAATGGAAATACGTACTTCATTTTGAAATCATGCATTAAGTTTTTTTTCATATTTTTAATGAATAAATTATCTGAGACAAATTTTTCTGTTTTGTAAATTGAAGCAATTGGCAACACTTCGCTGCACACAGAGGAAAAAAGTTTCGCCACTCAAGAAAATCTTCTGGCTCGAATTTTCACAATCTATCAAAAATTTCTAGAAAATACCAAGCCATAAAATTTCAATAGTAATAGAGTAACACTACGAAAATTATAGATTACATTACAAAATCCGTAAAACGGGTAAAACTTGTTTCGGCTAATTAAACGATACGGTCAACACAACAGCTAAATGCTGAAGACGTTTGCTCTTACTCCCTCAGCAAACGTTTTTCAAAATTTTCTCATTTTCTAAAAGTTTATTTTATTGAGTCATTTCTTATTTACAATTAGAACCCTAACAGAAGGCAAACGAATTGCACAATTCTTTACTAAACCATACTCTTCATTAGCATATTTGTTTGCTCAGTTTTATTGTACAAGATCCATTTTCTACCGTTATCATTATCAGCACATGAAGGACTATTTGGCGTTCGGATTTAGGGTTGAAGGAAAAAATTGCAATCAGTATACATATGTAGAGTACATTTTTCTGGTTTTAAGACATTTTTCAGATCTTAGGAACTAAAGTCTAACATCTAATAAAATTCATTTTTCTCTCCTTAATTTTCCACTTTCCACTTTATGGTTAATTTTAACCTTAAAATTTTGTCAAGTTACTATTAATTCTTCGTAGTTGTTGAGAGATTTTAAAAAGTAGACAAGTTAATTTATCATAAATTTCATCATTAGCCATAATTCCTGTTTTAATAAGATGCATATTCGATTTTTTTGCTGAAAATCTGTAGTGAAAACTATTCCTGTTTTTCGGTTTATTCTGTGACCGGCTTTAGTGGTCGATTTTGGCGTTAGTTTTATTTGGTTTTTCTGCTGCTGCCGCCGTTTTTGCAGCTGCAGCTTCTTCTTTTTTCTTTTGTTTCTCTCGCATTAATTCGGCATCGCTGTGGTAATATATGCATTTAGATCTTTCCATTAAAAAATAAATAACTGAGTGGCAAAGTATACCGTTGTTTGCGTTGTTCCACAGTCAGGTTATCGGTACGTCTACCCTTATTCAAATCGGCTTGTTTTTTTTGGGCTTTCTGGCGAGCGAGGTCCCTTTGATTTCCACCTAAAAAAATATAATAAGAGATTGTGTTTTATACGGTTTGTTACATTTTAAAACATTGAAAGTGGAAATCAGTAAGACTGCGAGTGACTTCTGTACCATCAAAATAGTACTGAATAATACAAACTAGAAGTTTCCATTTAAAGTTGGCTTCTAAAAATAGAATTTATTTATTTCCATTTCGTAGCTGGGAAGCACACCAATCGATGTTTGGGACATCTTCCTTCTGTCCTCGCAACAACAATTTCATCAGTTACTAACGTAATCGCTGTCGAACTTTTGTTAAATAATTTTTCAACTATCAAACAAAACTAGAGTATTCTACTTACGCGTCATAATTAATTTGAGCAGCAATGATTTAAGCCGTTAGAAGAATTAATACTTTTTAGATTATTGAACTTTTTCTTTTCAGTGCAAGCACCCAATCAGTTTAATGCTTGTGTATTCTTTTAGTTCTCCAGTTTTCTACCAGCACAGAATAATATTAAATTTTTTAGCAATTCCAAAAGCAGAACACTACTCGCTGTTTGCTGACTCTAGCCATTATGTATTCGTTACAATAGCTGTCATTGGTTTTAGTACTAGTTAAGAGTATGTTCGTTAAAGAGTCCAGTGCTCTTTTATTTTACATTGGTTGCATTCAGAGCGGTCAAGCCTTGTTGGCTTTTTCTTGTCAGAATAAATCATGTGCTCTGAATACGTTTGCTGAGAACAACAACATTTCTTTGCTGAAAAACAACAACATTTAAACAACAACAACACTTTATGCCAAATTCCACGTGGCCGCCACACGAGAAGGAAATAAAACACTGAAAATGAGTGACAGAGAAGAAAGTTCTGAACAGATGCAGCATACAAATTTTTGGCTAGAAAATATGGCGAATGCTTTGTCAGCCCTTCTGACCTTTCTACCCCCTCAGACAAAAATTAAGCAAAAAGCCAACATGGCTTGACCGTTCTGAATGCAACCATTGATTGGTGCAGTCATGCGACGGAGTAGCTTCGTAGCGCTATCACATGTATCGCTACCGATTTTTTTGATGCTTGTCTACACCTTTTACGGAGCGAACAGCTGTTTTTGTTCTGCCACGATAGGTAAACAGGGAATTATATAAAAATTTATATAAAAACATTTAAGTTGCACTTTGTATAAAAACTTTAAGAATTTATTCACCTAATATAAATTCTTTTAAAAAAATTTCAAATTTTGCATGCTTTATGATCTCAAATAATCATGGGTTTTGGAATAAATTTCCAGCATTAGTAGCCAAGTTTGGTTTGCAGACCAACCGATTTAGGCGATTGTCATCCTCAATGGTTGCATTCATGAGAAAGAATAGCTCCGTAGATCCTAGCGATTTTTGCACGTAAATGCATGATTAGCGGTAGCGCTTCGGTCACATGTTCTACTAGCGGAAGCTATTTTATGTATCTAAGTTTGCCAATCGAAATCATGTCGCCAGCGTCATTTCAAAATAACCACATCTCAAATTTATCGCAAAAAGAGAAAGCAACGCTGATTTTGTACTAAATTGGCTAATTCCAATTGTTCAAACTGTAAATTTTGTATAAAAATTATGTGGAAGCAGATCTTGAAACTTTTATAACTTATATTATAAAAGTCCCGGAATAGGAGTTATTCAGTGACTTTTCTTTTTAAAAGTCATTCAAAAAAGGTCTCATTCATTCCTATATTTTTTGACATATTTGAAATATAAATATCTAACTCGTAATTTCTAGTGGAATTTTTAGTGGAATTATATTACATATATTAATTTAACATTAATGATCTACAAATTTACAATTTATTAAATTTTCTGGTAGTTAAAAAAAAGCTTATATCGTTTTCTTCTTAAACTGGTAGTAAGTAGATTTTTTATTTCGAAATATTTATAAATTCACAATTTAAACACAAGTGTAAAAGCGTATACGTAAGGACGCTTTCTTTCACAAAATTTTAGTTAAAAATTGTGTGGAAATAAGAAGAAGGGACAGGAATAAAAGATTTCTTATCAATAACTTAATTTCTTGAAGTCGTAGGCGTCTTATATGTATATTTTTTATTTTATATATATTTGTACAAAATTTCCTTATATCGTATATCAATAAGACCTGCATTTATTGAAAATCAACTTATGACCAAAATTAAATGAGATGATGTCACTAACTACAAAATTAGAACATTAAAACACACAAAAAGTTTATTCTCTTATAGTACATACATACGTATGAAAATTACACACATATAAACTCTCATACATATACATATGTGTATGTATGTAAATATATAAATTAATAAAGTGTGAGTGTGATTAGTTTTTTGTAACGAATGCAAGTATTGTCATAACAGTTAATATGTTCGTGCTAGATATTTTTGTATAATACAAATCAAGAGTTAATTATTTTCAACAAAACCAAATTTTTCTCACTTCAATCTTTTTAGTTGAGTTTAATTGAAATCAAAGCAAAAAAAAACTGAATAAACATAATTAATTTGTTAACAATGCTTGTTAACAACACAATTAACACCTTTTCCAGCAAATTTGTCAAAAATTTCCAATTCAGTGATTTATAAAACATCATAGAACTTTAATATAAAAACCAATGTGTACTCGTATATCGATTTACAAAAATACATACTATACATACATATGTATGTTATACCATACATCCTAGTACTCCTACGTACATACATATTTACTTTAAAAAATTCTCTGAAAAGATTTTATCTCTTTAATTTCTCATTCGGGCTGCCAATTCATCAAATTTTTCGGAGTTTTTGTAAACATGGAAACTTAGTAGTTTATTATTAGAAAATTTTAAAAGGCATCCTGTTATATGTACTCCTATATCCGATATATGTACAATTGAAACAAGTTTGTAGTCCATTCAATTTTCTATTTATTTATTTGTGCGCATTTACTTTAAGAAATGTGCGCAATTACTTTAAGAAATGTAAGCGTTTGGAGAAAAATTGTAAATTTAAAAAAAAAACAAGTAAGAGCGTGAACTTCGGCCTGGCCGACGGTGATGAATCAATGTTGAGAAAATAAAGCACATGTAGTTTTTCTAAATAAGAACCTCTTTTATACATATGTATGTATGTCATATGGTATGACTTCACGTCCACCTTTAGAATAATTTTTTTTTCAATACAAAAAGCCTAGCAACATAACTTTAAAAAATTGACTATAAGTTGAGTTACTCAGGATCGGATGCCTCCTCATTACATTACATCTACATATATAAATATATCAGCATAGGAAAATTTAAAGACTTTTAATATCATTTAATAACTTTGTTTGTTTGCCTTTATTGAACTTTACTACGTTAATTAGATCCGATTGTTACATATTTTGGTACAATTTTCAAAAAAATGTCCTGATTTTTTCAAGGACACCAACAAACCTAATTTTCAAAATACTTACTTTCAATTAAAAATATAACAAACTATTGATATTATTATTTCACGAATTTTATATTAAATTGGCATTACGTCATTACTAATGCAATTTCTCTAAAAAACTACTTTGTTTGATTACGCACCGTGAAAAACTGATTGTGAATGTCATTGCTAAAGTCAACAAATTATACGAGTCTACTAGTATTGCTTTATTTTTTAAAAACTAAAACAATTAAGTTGTTAGAATCAAATTATTACTTCATGATTATTCTTCGCCATGCGCATCATGCACTATTATTGTCACACTCATACTACACCATACACATTCTTCCTCAGTAATACAATATGTACAACTAATGATTATACTCGGTAACAAATTTCAACGTTTGCATTTAAGCAAAATTTAAGTCAAATTGTGAAAATCGCATTTCGACGCGAAATGTGATAATTTCACATAAAACGCGCAGTATTTTCTATGCATTATGTGGGTTATACTCGTATTGTGGGTTATTGGTTATATGACACTACGTACTCGTATATCATAAATGACTTAAAAGCTAATTGAACGAATTAAAACCATAAACCATAAAAAGAAAATGATCAGAAAAGTCGACCAACTCCATAGACATTTTTAAAAAAAATTTAATTATTAAACTCTCAGCAAACATCCTGGGCTAGGTGTAAAGTATAAGCAAGAAAATTATTCAAACCATGAACCGGAAACTACAACTGTCAAAATGTTTCATTGATTTCAGTGTAAATTGTTGGAGAATTTTTCCTGTTGCTGTGTGTTTTCCAAACAAAAGGGTTCATATTGTGCATTGTCTATATAGTGCATGATCATTTGCGATAATTTGGCTTAATAGAACGTATAAACAAAAAAAAAATAAATTCATAAAAAGCTATCCCAATGGAAGTAATTTTTTTGGTTACTGCGTCTGGAAAGTCCAAACGAAAGCCAATTTCGAATGTTAAAAGTGGCTAAAAGTATTCTCTGTGGTTGTTATATTCTTTTTTTCAACTAAAAAAGTTAGTGTTTTTGATTTGTTTGCTATTAGGTAAATTTTTCAATATAAATATTTAAAATTTTCATATTAAGCCGACAGTACGAATTGGCACGTCCAGAACGAACGAACGAACGAACGTAATTTTCGGTGCTGATCGAATTGCAGTCAAAGTGATTAAAAAACAAAACATTTTGAAATACTAGAAAAAGGATTCGGAAAGCTCGGTTTTAAAACAAAAACAAAAATGTTTTTGAAATTCGTTGGTTTTTTCCTCATTATCGTATATTCGTATTTAGGTTCGGTTAAAAGCTTATCTATGATGAATATGCCAAAGAAAAGAGAATTTACATTTAGTGATAACGTCCAAACCGACATTATGAACACAACAACAAATGATGGTTGGTGGTAATTTATAATTTATAAATATTGTTAATAAAATATTGTAATTTATAAATATTGTTATTATTTGCTTTACAGATTATCTATTATATTTTACGAGTATAATTTCGCTACGGAATCTGCTTTATTGTTACTAACAATTATCTACAAATTTACCTAATATTTTTTTTAATTTTTCGTAATTTTACAGTACATTCACGTACTCTTATTTCTGGCTTATTTATGGGACCGCTTCCTTCCCCAAAGGCTCCTACACCTCGCGTTTCCTCTTTCTGCATTTGCGTACCGCCGGGATCTTGCCCCAATCCTTTACCACAACCGCCCAACGATGGCTCAGGACAAATTGATATACGAATCGTTAATGAGGTAAAAAAAATCGGGATGCTCACCTGATTACATTTACATAAATATATGTAATATATGTAATTAACTCTATTGTATAATCGTTCATCACAAATAGCCGGTGCCACCGCCAAGCACTGCCAAGCCGCCGCAATTGTGCCAGTACGGGCTGACGAGCTGCTGCCAATCCGGTGCCTATCAATGTGGTCGTCATTATCCGGCACCACCCATGAGTTCTGCTGCCGCCGTTGGTCAAGCGTACTTCGGCGAATATCCTTGGTTGGCGGCATTACTTACACTCAACGATAACTATTTGGGAGCCGGTGCCTTAATATCGGAAAAACATATTCTGACAGCGGCCCATAAGGTTGCCCATTTGAAGTAAGTCGAGTATATAACCGCTATTTTTGTAGGAGGTGGAAGGGACTACTTTAAAACAATACACAATACAAAAATATTGTGCAGTATAAACAATTTGAAAATGTTTATAACTTTAAAAGGCTTCATTTAATTCAATTGTTTTGAGAGAGGTCGCTGGGCCTCCGTCGTCATGATACGCCACTGCTTATACCCTAACGCTGTTGCTAAAATATCTGAGATAACAGCGATGTCGTCGATATACTATTATTGTTTAATATATATTGTATTTTCAGTGCATCCGGTTTCAAGGTGCGCCTTGGCGAATGGGATGCCTCCAACAACAATGAGCCCATACCGTATGAAGACTATGCTGTAGCTAATATAATCATCCATCCCAACTTTCATAAGACTAATTTGCAAAACGATATAGCTATCATTCGCTTGGCAATGCCGGTCTCCTTGTTCACGCGCTCGACGGTGGGCACGGTTTGTCTGCCAACGATGCCAGCGCCGTCGGCAGGGCAGCGTTGTTACGTCGCCGGCTGGGGCAAAAATGATTTCGGTCCCACCGGCGCCTATCAATCAATTCAACGGAAGGTCGATGTTCCAATCGTTGCCAATGCCAACTGTCAGGCGGCGCTGCGTGCCACCCGGCTCGGTATGACATTCGAGCTGAACAATTCCAGTTTCATTTGTGCCGGCGCAGAGCCACGCAAGGATGCGTGCACGGTAAGTACGCTACATATAGCATACGTTTCCCTGCAGAGTGCCATCGAATCTCCTTTCTAAGCTCTATTTTTTGCCTTCCCGTAGGGTGATGGTGGTGCACCGTTAGTATGTGAAAATAATAACAGTTGGTTTGTGGTCGGAATGGTCGCTTGGGGCATTGGTTGTGCTCAGGCAGGCGTTCCGGGCGTTTATGTTAATGTCGCCACGTATTTGCCTTGGATTCAGACCATTATGGCGGCTTAGAAGCGGAGATCACCGGAGTAATGGAGATATTACTCCATATTTGCACCTACCCTCAATTTTGTAGCTGAGCAGAATTGAATTTAAAAATTGAAATTAAAAAAGAGCTAAAATTTCTAAAAATATTTGAAATTCAGGGAATTCGTTTGGAAAATTTATTGGAAATTTTTTTTAAAATATAATATCCTAAAGGAAATAAATTATTAATTAAAAACTTGAATAATATTACAGAAAATATGATGAGAATTAATAGAAAAAGTATAGCTTCCTACGAAACATGGAGCATTTTTTTTCATTTCTGCCTAAAAAGGAGATATCAGGAAGCTTGGAGTCTACCAAGTACCGCTTTAGGGCAACTCGTTCAAAAGCCTTATGTCAACCCTTTAAAGACACCTTTTATTCTTACTTATACAGCTAAGAAAGCTTTATTTATCATCAAAAAGCTACCATTGTCTGAACCAGCGCCTTTCGCTTATTCTACAATTTAATCAGTTTTATCACCACAAAAACCTCGAATGTTGAAAGTGTCGTTAAGCAATTTCTTCTATGTGTGTAATATAATATACCATAACAATTTTTACAACAACAATAAACTGGAGAAGCAAACAATTAACCTACCAGACAGTTACCAACAGGTGCGTTGCTTTGTCGCGGACAAAATCCTTATAGACAAAATATAATGTATACACACATACGGCCATATAGATGCACACATTCTAAAGTACGTGTGTGTGTGTGTGTGTATGATGACCGAGTGTGTTTTTATGACTTTGAGTAATTATACCGAGGTATAGCCATATATACGAGCATATGTTTGCAATGTACACATAATATACATATACATATATGTAGTACATATATACATACATTTATATCTTCTCAGTTTGTCTTCTAAACAAACGTACATACAGACGCACTTAAAGAATTATTTACACAGTTTTCTGTAGGCGCGCACTCATTTTTTTATTACTCTTCATGGCGCTATAAAAGGTTTTTGGCGCGCGTTGTCTCATGCCTTTTGCACCGCCAACATCAACACAAGCACACACACTCGTAGATATGTACACTCTCCGAATGCGGATGAGTCACTTTTGCAGTAGCAATGGCAAATATGGTTGCTTCCGTCGTATTTCGTATACCCACATCCCCACACGCATATGTAGAAGCAGAAGAATACGCAAAAGCACACGAACTGCAACAGACAGCACCAACAACAATAACTATAGCTATATGCATACATACATACATGCATACGTACATGTTGTACGTGAAAACACACAAAAAATGGGTTGCCAACCCAATGCATTCACAGGATTGAATTGAATTCAACATACTAACATAATTTTGTATACATTGTGTTGGTGTGACTGCACTTTAAACAGAATGTCCTTTTCATTGTTGTTGCTGACATCGTTGTTGTTATTGTAGGTAGGTCTATTCCTTTGGTTGAGTTGGTATGGTAAAAATACTTGTAAAAGTGTGATGTGTTGTGTTGTGTTGTGTTTGTTCAATTCCCTTCCTTTTTTGGGTTGTATGTATGTGTTTTTAGTAGTGTTGTCAGCTAAAATATTTTTCGCAGTGTATATGTAGATGTCGTTATTCTTGTAATTTTTATTTTTTTTTTGCTTATTTTGTGTTCGCTTTTGAGTATTTGAGTAATAATTTCTCGCCGTACGAGAGAATTTTTATTTAAAGTATTAAAAATGTTTTTTAACGTATACAGTATAAACATTTTTAGTATATAGGTTTAAATACGTATAAATACGTTTATACTATAATATGGGCCGATGGCTGCCGCTTTTTGTGTATTAATTTTTAATAATCTGCAAAATTTAATTTAAAATTTAACTTTCTTTTAATAATCCTTCTTTATTATAGGCTTTTTCTCTCATCTGAATTAACGATTAGTAAATTTCTAGACATTCTATATATGCATGTTCTGTTTGTATGTATATGTGTGCTTGTTGTTCCTTTCGTGTTACGAGCAATCAGCTGAGATTGTTTTCTATGTTGGATTCTGCGCAGTTAAAATAAATTTTAAGCAATGTTTTAATACTCTTTAAGAGTTAACACTCCTGAGAGAACGACGCTCTCTTTCATTGTTATTAATATTTTTTTTATTTTATTTTATTTTTAATTAACAATAATGTGAGTTTTTAAAAGTTGAAAGTCAATTGTAGTAAAGTCTTAATGGATTATAAAGATTTAAATATTTATAGATATGTACTAAAGATAAAAGAAAAAGTTTTTCAATCATTCAATAATTTCGATGCTTTCAAAAAAGTGTTCGACAAATACGAAACTTTTTAATTTTCTCAATTCAGCAATTCTTTTTTAAAGTTTTCTTTCTAAAGTTTTAATTCTGATCTTAGTAATTTAATTTTATTCATATCTCTTATTTAGTTCTTATTAAATTCATTAATTTCAATATAAAATATTGAATATAAGCCCTAAATAAAATATTTATTGAAATAAAAGTATGTATATTTTTGTAAAAGAAATAGAATTAAAGCCAGAAAAAATTCAGAAAATCCAATTTTATTACTTAACATTTCCATTAAATAAAGGAAAGTTGGCAACTCATTGTTGCAAAGCTGTGAAAGATGTAAAAAATGAGACACAATAAAAATGAGGTATGAGGTTTTTGCCACAAAAAATTAATAAAGTAAAATATTTTCTAGTTTAAATAGTTATTTAATTTATTTGTTAATCAGCTACTATTAGTAATTAATTCTTCTTTAAAACTTCTACAAGTAGGAAAACTCTCCAACACATACTACCTCTCTTGTCTCTCTCTCTCGTTCTCTTATTTCAAAATGTTCTCTTCATTCGTGGAACAAACCATGAGTAAACAACAACTGGCGGGTTGCCTCATTCGTTCTACTTTTTTGTGTGGTGAGTATTTTCATGTCCTGCTGCTCGACTTCCGTCGTGTAACGGTTCGTTTCATGGGGCACAGTCCGTCCCCAGCAAGCGCACGAGAAAGTCACGCAGCGTCAAAAAAGCGTCTTATAGTAAAATTAAATAATAAAGAAAAATATTTTTTCAAATTCTGAATGGTTTGTAGAATAAATTACTAGGAGTACATTAAAAATTAAGCAATAGCGGTACAGCGGCAACAGCAAGCAGTAGCAGCAAAATAAAGAGCAAGTTAATAACAATTGGCCATTGGTTAAAGGCTTATTGCCATCTTCCTTTGATGCATTGGACAAAGAGGAAGGAGAAAAAATTGCAATTGCCTCAAATTTCGGTACTTTTAAGAATATACAATAAGTGTTGTTGGTGTTGCTGTTGTTGTTGTTAGTGTGATTGTAAGTTGGCATAAGTTGTGTAATCAAGCTAATGGTGAAAAAATTGATTGAAAATAGTGTAAAATATACCATGTTTTTTATATGAGAAAAAATAAGTGAAAATTTAAACTCAAGAGCTAAGAAAATAAGCCCCAAAAAAGCAATATATTTTGTTTTGCAGACTTTGAAAAATAAAAAAAAAAGGATATAACAAGTCTACTGACACCATTTTTTTTTGAACTCGCGTAATACGTCCTTGAAGTCGTCGTAGTCGTCGCAGTTGTAACCGTCGTCATCGTTGCCGTGCCGTTGCCGTCGCGTCGTTCTGTGCCGTACCTCGACGAATATTTCTGCTTGCGCAAGTTTTGCAAAAGTGTGCGTCAAAAATAAAAACTTACTTACTAATTCTTTTTTCTGCCATGATTTAAAAAACTCAGACATTTTTAAAATTGTGTACCTTTCTTCAACATCGCCGCAGAGTGTTTGTTTCCTCACAAATCTAGTCGACACTCGTGCCAGAACAAGCGCGATTGAGTGGCTGGCTGCAAGCTTTGTTTCTTCCTGAAGCTACAAATAGTCTTACTAAGTTCATTGCACGTGCACGATTATTACTACGTACTTAGGAGTTAGTGCGTCCGCTAATGCTGTTGCTACTAGTAGTGCTCTCTCTCTTTCTCTTGCTACTACTATTACATCATTTTGCAATTTTAGTTAAAAAATGGAGACCTATCTATCGTAAATAAATTAAAAAATAACAATTCACGACCATTTTCTCGTAGTTTAGATTCATCGTGTTCAATGTGCTCAAATTTATGTATGGGCGAGTATGACTGCGGATAATCGTGTGTGTGCGTGTGCTTGTGTATGTGCTACTTTCATTTTAACCAAAGAAAAAAAAATATCATCCGAAAATAAAACTATTCTATGGCTTGATAATGTACGAGTAATATAAATTTTATTAGTTTATTATTTGAGATTTCAGCGATCTCATTGTCGCATCTCGTTTCGACTGCAAACAGATGCTCTTTTTCTCTGATCTCGTTTCGATTGTAGCCAAATTGGAACACAATAATTTCGGGGAAAAAAAGAAAACAATAGAAAAACAGCGATATAAACATTTCGAAAATAATTTCTCCAGAAATTCTCAACTTTTCTTGAGAACAAGCTTTTTTCTTTCTAGGTTTTCATCACGACTGAGAAATTCTGTGACATGATACCGACACTTCTCAACTCTCTCTTTAGATTAGATAAGCTACTCTCTCTTTCTCTAATCTCGACTGTATATGCCTGTCTTGTTAATTACAGCTTTCGTTTCGGAATTTGAGATGATATCTTGACAAAAAACGAGAATTACTTCGTCTCGTGTGCATCCATATATGTACTTTCGATGAGGTCATTCCTGTCATAAAATGGACTTCTTACTTTAGAAAGTTTATTGTTCCATAAAAGTGGTTGATACTCGTAAACCAAGAGCAAAAATCTACAAGAACACTTTCCTTAAAGAGTCCATAATTTATTATTTCTTTGCAAAAATTGAGAAATACGAGACGATTTAGAGAGCTCCTGCCGCTGAGAGAATATAAACCGGGATCTACCGGGAACAATTACAAATTTATATTATAATTTGGTAAATAACATAGACTTTAATTATCTTTGGTTATCTTTGGTCAACAGGTAGGATGACATTCTAATTTGGAAATATATTCTGGGTGTAATTTCCGCTTTAAAATCCATGGATTTATAAAATTTTTGGTGCCATTTTGAAATTGGTTACAAGACATTCCTTGCTGAGAAGTTAATGCGTCCATGATCTGCTTATTTAGTATCCTCAAAAACCCCGAACAATTCGTAGATGTTCCGAAGCATCCAGGATTAAACGATTTGTTTTGTATTTTACAGTATTCCAAGATATTGTATAATCGCCAAATTAAAATTAATTATACTTTTTTGACTTTTTGTTTAAAGCGCTCGATGCCGACGCTTAACCTACCATCCTGTTTCCATCGCACAGATAACTTTATCGTTGTTTTATTCTTGCGATAACGAATCGATTAATAGCTTCTGTTCGCGGAGCTACTAATTGCGCTTTCAAACAACGTTAATTTTACTTCATTATTATGTATGACGACAATCAGTTGAGCTTGGCATGTTCCATTTGCCCCCGTTTTTTCTCAATCATCCCTTTTCAAGCTCCTGCTTTTAACTCTCCCAGTTCCTGCCGCCTTTCGCCTACAAGTGAGCACCAGGAAGTTATGGAAGTTACGTTCTTTGTTTTTTAAACGCGTTTATAGTATAATGCGTTACCATGACGCGTAACGCGTGATTCACGTAATGATTACGCTTTTTGTGTTTTGCTCTAGTTTCATACTCTGTGATTTGTTTAAATGGCATATCATTTGGTACAGAACCATTCAACCACTTCCTTGTTTTATTTTTATTACCTTCTTTCCTTCTTTTTCCTGCTTCATTCATTACTCTTTTTAAGGCATTAAAATATTAAAGAAAAGGGAAGACAATTATTAAAATATTACGCCAAACGTTTGTATGGCTTTAGTTCTTCAAACGTTGTTTATACTGTTCTTTTACACTTGACTTAACTTTTAATATTTGCGCTGTGCATTTTGTTAATTTTCTTTTTATTTTAAGCTACGATTATGTACCACCTTATGTGCTTAGTGGTGGCTTTTGACTAGAGCCATTTTCCAGGATTTTCTACTTACTTGATTGTCACTGAACACTGAACAGTTATATTTATAAAACTTAAAACTGGCACACTCATTTAGTCACGTATAGATAAAATATACGAGCTTAACCGAGTGTCTGTGGTTACCACTTTGTGGTCTACAATATTCTTCCTTAGTCTAACCAAAGAATTACATCAAACTGTTGGTAAAAACTTTCTTGTAAATACGACGACTACCGTCAGTGAGATGAAGTAATATCAGGTCAAAAAGCAACAACGATTATATTCAGACCGCAAACAACTTTTTCTTCGATTTTCCGAATTCTTCGAATCAATTTAACTACATTTTCTTTTGCATGTTTTTTTTACCAATATTTTCTTTGTAAAATTATTTGTCATTGCTTTTGGTTATTACGAGTATGTCATTTATTATTTGTCCAGTAATTTAAAATTGTTCTTTGTTTTAATATTTAACACTAAAATGATCGAATGTGGTAAATTTGTTGTTAAGAGTTTATGGGCTTTCATCAGCCCGACCGAATGTGGTGAAAAACAAAGCTTTCAGGACACAATATTTTAGTATTCTTAAAAAACAAAAATTCATCGAAAACAATTCATCGAAAATTCACCTACACTGAAACAAAAATCGCACATAATATCAAAGTCTTCATTCGACTAAATTCATTTATTCAAAGAAAAAATTGAAATTTTTCTTTGATTGAAACAAAAATTTTTTAAATAATTTTTTGAGTTTAGAAGAACAATTCATTGGATATATTGAATATTTAAATATAATATTCAACTACCTTTAAAACGCTTATAAAGGCGATGAATTTCTCAAATTATCACTCGGCGTTGCTCGGCCGCCTTCTATTCTTATTAATAGATATTAAAGGAATCTTAAATATTTTTATATTTATTTTGATATTTATATTTTTCATATATTTGCCTCACTTCAAAAAATTAAATTCAAAATATTTTTTTAGAAATTGTCAGACATATTGTATTTGGCCATAATATTTATAATTAAGCAGCTCTAAATTTTTCATACAAATAAACTTATATACATATACGTTATGAGTGTGGGCTCAATTGGCCCAGTAGTATGAAAGTTCTATTATGGCGCCACTTCTCAGGACCAAAACTAAATAAAAACCATTCTCGCAACCTAAATAACATAAGTTGTGAATATGAAGTCAATCGGTAAAGAACTTTCGGAGATTTATGGCTATGAACATTACGTTTTGAACACATATTATGTGCATATACATACATACATACGTATGTATATATAAATATGTGTGCTTATTTGTGTGTTTGTTTCTGGAGCATTTCAAGGTTAATACTAATAGTTTAACTTTACTTATTAATAGATATTAAAGGAATCTTAAATATTTTTATATTTATTTTGATATTTATATTTTTCATATATTTGCCTCACTTCAAAAAATTAAATTCAAAATATTTTTTTAGAAATTGTCAGACATATTGTATTTAGCCATAATATTTATAATTAAGCAGCTCTAAATTTTTCATACAAATAAACTTATATACATATACGTTATGAGTGTGGGCTCAATTGGCCCAGTAGTATGAAAGTTCTATTATGGCGCCACTTCTCAGGACCAAAACTAAATAAAAACCATTCTCGCAACCTAAATAACATAAGTTGTGAATATGAAGTCAATCGGTAAAGAACTTTCGGAGATTTATGGCTATGAACATTACGTTTTGAACACATATTATGTGCATATACATACATACATACGTATGTATATATAAATATGTGTGCTTATTTGTGTGTTTGTTTCTGGAGCATTTCAAGGTTAATACTAATAGTTTAACTTTACCCTGCACCAACCAGATTTTCGCCTTGCGAATGAATAAATAATTTATTTTCTTTGTAACAATTAAGCCTTATTCTTTTCTTCATTCACGTGGGTTAATACCATCCACACCCAGAGAGATTTCTTGCTCTTTCTAACACTTTACCAAGAGAATTTCTTGTTAGAAACTAAAAATGGATTATTTCTCACAACAATAACTATTTGCATGGAATTTCTCAGAATTCTGCAAAGAATGCAGATTTTTTCCTCAGAATTTTAACTACAAATTATTAAAATTTATCAATACAAGTAAGGGTGAATTAATATACTTAATTTACTATAAGAGCAGTCCTTTTTTAAAGAGACGGACCTTTTAATTTTTTTAAAAGAGATGGACTAATGTAAAAATTTTAAGAAATTTACTTACACGCTTGCATTTTAAAGTAAATCCATTGATATAAGAATTGAATAAAAATCATATCAGAGTAGAATAAAAAATTTTTTCCCCATTAACAAAATTTATTTGGCAAATTTGCTGAAGAACACTTTCGTAATTAAGGGCTCATTAATAAGAATTTAAATCATAAACATGAAAATAATAATCTTCACTCATCGCTCATGATGAAGTTGGTTGCGCAACGTGTGAAGGACTTTCAAAACCAAATTTCGCAGTAAACTGCTGCATTTAAATTCTCAAATTATCTTTAATTTTTCATTTTCAATAAAATGTTTTAATAATGTTAATGTTTAAATAATGTTAAAATGTTTATATTGATTTGAAATTAAAACAATTACTAAATTTTTAGTACTACAAACTTTTTGAAATAATATAAAGTTTTATTTCTCTTAAATTTAATAGAGAGAAATTTGAGGAAATTTGTTTTAAGCTCCAAATCAAAAACAAAACTTTCCCTCGACGATTCTATATATATATATATATTTATATATATATGTATATACAAAAATATATTAAAAAATATATTAAAAAAAAAAAAAATAAATATATATATATATATATATTTTATATATATATATATATATATATGTATACATATGCCTTATATTAAAAAAATTTGCCAAAGTTGAAGAAACAACCTTGGATTGTTGACCAGAAAGCCGAACGACCGGTTGGCTTAAAAACAAGTACTCAAACCTTCAAAAACTATATCAAAAAGATCGTAAATTCTTTCATTTAAAACTTATACAAATTTATATTTTTGGTAGTGTAGTTGTTATTGTTCTTGCTTAAGTTTTTTCCTACATACAAATACATTCATGGTTCTTTCAGTTTATCAATATCACACATACGATATTTTGCCAGTTTGAATAACGCGACAAATTGGCATTTTGCCTTTTCCGGGCTGGCTGTTGCTGTTGTTGTTGTTGTTGCTGTTGCTAGGTTACTGTGTATTGCGCGGGTTGCTGGCGCTTAACCATGGCGACCAAAATTCTGGGTGACAGGAAATACTCTAAATGCATAATATGCAAAAGAAGAGGAAGTAAAAGAAGACAATGGAAAAGGAAGAACAAGAGTAGGGGGGAGGGGGGGGGGTAAGAAGATGAGAATAAAAAGCATTTTTGTTAAAGCATATTTAAGGTCAAATTAAAAGGAAAACAAAAGCTGTTCTACGTGCGTTCTACTAACTTGTTTCAAACAATTATCCATGTTGTTGTTGTTGTCGTATTTATGACTTTTTCTTGGTTGTTTTTCGTTGTTGCTGTTTTGTTTTAATTATTATTTTCCATGACATGATCAAAAAGTTGAAAGCATCAACCTTACTTAACCACACTCTCTCTTCCTACCTCTTCCCGCTATCGACCTCCTTCTAGTTATTATAATTCTCTGTTTTCATTGCTTTTGCATCCATGATGCTATTGTTTTAAATTTACCTCAATTTTTTGTTTTGTTTTGTTTTGTTTTGTTCTGGGGTAAAAGGCAACAACAACAAAAAGAGCAGGCACCACCATCATCAGGCCGACGAGAAGGAACAACACTTAACCTTTGTTCTACACACTTTTGAACAATTTGCACTTCAATAATAATTAACACTAAGATATTACCACTGAGATAAGCGCAGCGAACATTGTACAATATTTTGCTTAACATGACAGTTTTTGTGTAAGTTCAAAAACACAAAGGCATCTTCTATAGTTAAACTTTTCTTGAATGAATGAATCTCGAGCGAAAGTTGTCTTTAAACAAAATCTCTTTATATTTTATTTTATATTCAAGTTTTTTATGGATTCTTCTTACTAGATCAAGGTTATGTCTATATATAGGTCAAACATTATTAAAAACACAATATAATCTCGGAAAAATATCGTTGATATTTTATTGTAGTCAGTTTTTTTATTAATTTCATAACTAATTAACTTCTAAAGAAGTATTTTTCACAATAAAAATACAATAAATCAACGAAATAACAATAAAAAAGTAGAAGCGTTCTCTTTGAAGTTTTTTCATTTTAAAAGTTCGTCAGAAAACTCAAAATTAACGGAAGATTAAAGTTAACTATAACGCGTGAAAAGCTTGTGTATCTCGAAAACTATTTAACCTAGCGGCTACATTTAAGGAGTGTGTGACGTATCGATATAGGAATATAGAAGGAATATAGAACATGATTGTTAATGCGAGCATAA
Organism: Conops quadrifasciatus; assembly: GCA_949752815.1. Lineage (NCBI taxonomy): Eukaryota > Metazoa > Arthropoda > Insecta > Diptera > Conopidae > Conops > Conops quadrifasciatus. The sequence continues at coordinate 6,824,811 of OX457078.1, read as the reverse complement.
TTATTAAATTCGTTTAATCAATCAAATAGAAAATTTCGTAGGAGAATTCTTTCACTCCAATTAACAATTTTCCAACAAAAGTTCATTAATTTTATAAATAAATTTGTGCAAAAAAACAAAAAATATTCCCTCAATGCAAAATCAATACTTGTTTTTTGCCCAGAAATGAAACAACGTTTTTTCGAAAACTCTCGAGTTCAAATCAAGTCAATTCTGCAGCGTTCAGTTCATTTGAAATCAGTTCAACTTAGTTCAGTTCAGTTTTTAGTTTCTGTATATTATACTACTGTATATTAGACTGAGCCTAGTACAAATATTCAAAGCGTTTGTTGCGAAAATAGTTTAGTCATTCAGTTTATTTAACACACACACATACATGCACCGATAGTCTATGAAAAGAGAGGCCAGAGAAGCTGTAGTTGTTGCATGACCGTGCGCTTTGGTGCCAGCATCTCAACATTTATGGCGGCTGGTTACCCTTCCAAAAAACTTTTCCTTATTCATAATATTTTATACCCATTTTCTACCCTTAAGTTTGATTTAATGTCTTTTTGTTGTTTCTTAACGTCGATAGTCGGTCCATGAGACGGCAACATTTTCGAAATAAATTAGTTGTAGCTTTAAAAAATGAGGTCAAAGTAGAGAATAGAAGATGGAAAGACAAATTAGAGGGGATGGAAATTCAGGGGGCAGACAGACAGAAGGTAGCTAAAAGCATATTGATACAATTCTCTGACGGAAAATGAATAGAAGTTACCAAAATTACCTTCCACTTGAACTTCTTTCTTTTTGTCTTATTTTTCGATATTCTAAAGTGTAACATTTCTTTCTCTTTATTATTGCAATTTCTTAATATTCGTTCATTATGCTAATTTTTCACTACTAATTTGTTGTCCTTTTTCCTAACGCTGAATATCTTTGGTATTGATCTTTCAAAAGTACTCGTATTTATCTATTACGAGCTATAACCATTTGACAGATTCGTTTCTCGATTATTTCTCTTGGTTTTTCGGAGAATCCTCAAACGCGACTTAGAGAGAAGAGAGAATGAGCCTCAACATTCAGTATAATTTTCTTTGAAAAATGATCTTGTTCATGAATTTCCAGCACCCATTTTTGTAGTGAATTTTTCCTAATTCATTGTGTGAGTGTGGTCCCGATCCATATCTATGTAACTATCGCATGTACTGGTTTTCACTAATTGCTTTTTTCCTTGCAGGGATGTTACCATTCTCTTAAGTTAAATGTCTTGAATGTCGTTTTAGTATACGAGTATCATATACTTTCTATATTTAGACAGCAAGGTTACAATAACCATAAATTCTCAAAGCAAATGCCGTTGATTTCAAATATTCCATACGCAAGAACGTATAATTTGTATATTCGTACACACATTTGTATGTACTTATGCATGCATAATATACAAGTATATCATTCCGATGGGAGTACCATTCGTCATAGAAATAAAATAGGTTTTGCCAATGCACGAATCGATACATAGTATGTTCGTACGACGTTCGTCGAAATCTTCGAGAGAGCATTGAAAAAAATGGTAATGATATGCTTTTATCTTCTTTGTCAGTATTTAGTACTTTTGCTGACACGGTCTTTATGATTATTATTATTATTGTTCATAGTACTCGTATTATCTATTATTATTTATGTGTGTGTGCGTTTCTTTGTGATGAAAATTAAAAAACCATTTTAATGAAAATTCACTTTCATCTGCAGTGAATTTCTAGAATTTTTAGTGATGATGAAAAAGCGTCATGAGAAGTTACTATTAAAGGAATATTGCATTTGCATACATATACTATATTAAGTAATCATGCTTTCACACGCACACTTATGCAAAATGACACCCTCCATTAAGGCACGATCCTAATATGCCCCTACAAGAAGTTGTACTGGTTTCTGGTTAGCACCGAAGTATTTAGAACGCACGAAGCTGGTACCATTTCAAGTCTCATACATTCTCTTTAATACACAATACTATAGTACATCTTACACATCTCGTAAAAACAAGATTAAGATCGCTAACGAGAAACCGTGGCTAATACCGAAAAGGCCATACGACCTGCTCCAAAAGCTGCCTCTACCGAACAATGCCAAACATAAACATTTTAATGATACTCGTAATTCGTTATTTACGAATAAAACACAGCTCCGCTGTTTGACCACAGCGTTGGTTTATGTCTAGTTCTTCAGTAACTAGTTGTAAAATTTCTTTCAGGGACACAGCTCTGTAACATTCAATACAACCAAAGTGACGTAATACTATACATATGCAATACTAGTGATTGCTGGTATGGATATTAATGATTTCGAAGATTTCGTTAAAGAGGATTAATATTAGTCATATTTTATATCCTTAAATTAGGGCTTTTTCTGCTAAAAAATAAATCTCTGACAATTTCCTGAAGAAATCCTTGTACACTGCAAATAATGCATTTCATTTATTTTACATAAAATTGCATTTTCTTCTGACTGTATGCCAAATAGTTTTCACAGTGCGTTTTCTTCAATTCATATTCCGGCGGCGGGAAGGCAGGAAGGTAGGCAGGCAGCCAGCCCGATACACATACTTACATACGTTCGAATAGCATGAGCTTCAGATCCAGGTCAATGAGAAGCATATTTATTTTAAGAACTTTCGTCAGACGGCCAGCCGACCATCCGCCATTACCGCCGCTTGATTTCTACTACGATACATTAATAAAAACGAAAACCAAAACAAAACCACTTTTAGCTCTTTACTTGCGTATGCAATGAATACCAAAGTAAGGAATATCGAAGTAATGAATATTTAAGTAATGAATACCGAAGCAATGAATATCTAAGTAATGAATACCGAAGTAATGAATATCGCAGTAAGGAATACCGAACATAATCCCAAGAAATTTTAGGCAGTAACCACGTATCACGTATGCACTCGTACGTATGTTCACGTGTATTTTCATATATTTTCACGTGTTTTATAGAACGTTTTTCAACGATATTGGTGTGCACTGTTTAAACATTTATCAGCAGCAACCGACGCAGCAGCAAGCAATTAATTATTTACAAACACGGTTTCACTTTTTTGTTTGTTGGTTTATCTGCGTTTTTGTTTTCTTGTACATGCGTAATTTGAGTATCTGCCTTATTTGCATAAATGCATAAAAACTCGTTAAAATATTTCTATAAGTATGAATGAAAAGTTGAAAAAGTGGAAATCGATACTCTCGAAATGGCTTCCAGTTTGTTTGTTTTATTATTTACACACTTAATATTTATTTACGCTGAAATACGCTTATATACTTGCCCCGATTAACAAATGAAAATAATATTTTTTGTACCCAGTAGAGAGAGAGAGAGAGGCTTGCACTCGTTAATTGTTTCAACGAGTTCTTGAGCGAGCACTTAAAGGGAATATGTTTTGGTTGTTGTGATTCGCTCGAAAAGCTTTGGCTTTATGGTGCAACATAGCATGCTTGTTGGCCGGTCGGAAAGAAGGAAGAGGCAGGTGAGCAAGCATGTCATCATCTTGCTTGGCACATGCTCACGCTCTGGCTACAGACTGCTGTGCCCTTTCAGTGTGTATGATTTGTTCATGTGTTTCCACTACGTGTAGTTGCAAAAACTGAAAATGAAATAAAATGAATAACCGAAACCACAGTGACGGAAATCCTCCTACTCCTGCTTCCCCTTCCAATCCTACCCGTGCGCTCAGTACACACACCTTCTGCACTATTCATCAAATTGTGTCAGAAAATTTTCACTTGAGATGGAAGTAACTAAATATTTAGTGGGTGCTGTTGAGAAGCGTTAAATGGAAAGCAGAAGCAGGAGAAGAAAGAGCGGAGAGGAGAGAAAGAGTGTGTCTATATAAACGAGTATATACGCACGGAATATACGCATACATCATGCCCTGGAATATGAATATTTAGTGAAAATTATCGATATTGATTTTGTAACTTCTATTGGAGATCATTTTGCTTCTCATACATTTATCCAGTATTTTTGCATCCACAATGATTTAAGTAACAAATTATAATTCTTTCCAATTGCAAAGAAAATCTCACCAAAAAATCCTTCCTAGATTCCTAGAATCCTAGAGAATTGTCGGACTCTAAAAAGAATAATTGTATGTATAATCAAATATTCTGTAAAAATTTGTAAGCAAAGAACAGCTAACAGTTTTAAAACAAACAGTATAAAATCCTTTTTTGTTTCTCTCAAAAAGTAAATGATTAATAGAATTGCATTGTTTAAACTGCAAGCCTTTAAATATTACGAAACTTTAAAAAATGTGGACTTACACCGCTTTCATAAACAACAGTTCATTTATGGAAAATGAAAAATTAACCTCAAACAAAACATCCACAAAATATCCACTTAATCTCAAACCGTTTCAACTATTTTCATTGTTTATAACACACACACACATTCCAATAACACACACATTATAACCCACACTTTCATATAAACTTACTTACACTTACACCACCATGCAAGCAAGAACGCTGATGCCGAACATTCGTTAACGGCAAATTATACTCGTACACGAATCCATGACGAAAATTCATGCACCCGAATTTATGGTAGCTGTCGAAATTCTGTTGCCAATTGTTTTTTAACTTTTAAAATCAATGGAACAAGATCGCGTGGTCGAGTTGAATACTTTGGTCGAGTTTTCCTTTTTCTTAGACAGAGAGAGAGAGAGAGAGAGAGAGAGAGGAGAGAGAGAGAGAGGAAAGAGAGAGGGAGAGAAAGAGAGCATCCCTTTGCACCCTTTCCAACGTAATACATATCATACCTAAAGTGTTTACTTTTCCAAACTCTTGATTTTACACAAAAAATTGCTGATCGTAAAATTGCTGTTGAAAATGGGAATGGAACAGAAGGGGGCAATGGAATGGAATATTGGAATGGATGGAAACAGAAAACCATTTCACTCAGAATAATATAATTAAACATTATTTTCTTTTATTTTAGTACTTTTATTGAAATAATTCCTTCACAAAAATTAAAGAATTGATTTAAAAACGTTTCGAGAAAAATTTGACCTATTGATATATGTATGTAGATTGTCCTTTAATTATAGACGTACGGTACGATACGTGTACCATGCAATTTCTTATGAAATTTGTGTCGACGAATTGTATGCTTATGTCAGCATAAGTGTCGTGCATGCGTTGGTGTGTTTTTCAAGCATGAATTGTTGTCGTTTTCCTACAGCAACATAAAAAACATTATATACAGCAACAATAAAACATTAAAAACTAGAAAGACTGTGCAAAAAACTTGCAAATTCTTATATACTTATCTTCTAAGTATGTAAGCGCATTTATTATACCAAAAAATCGTTTAATAGTAATCATTTTTTATCAAAGATTTCCGGCATGCAAAATTTATTTAAAAAAAAATTTAGCTGAATTCTGCTTTTTTCATAAATCATAGAAGCATATGTATAAAATAAAAAATATATATATACATACATACGTGTTCATAAGATTTGCATTTTTATACTCTACACCTGAAGGGTTATGCCTTATGGGTAGCTATATTCGTTCTGTTCTTCCGTTTGTAACGCCTGGTAGGTACAGAAAAGTATTTATATTTTTGCTCAGAATACTTTCTTGCGTGGATTTAGCTTAGTCCGTCCGTCCGTAGACAGGCACACTATAGGTTCTTCACGTTTCCAGAAGAACGAAAAGAGGTATTGCCATTAAACGGACCACTGTCACGCCTACTTTTTATAGAAAATATAAAATCATCCCTTTTGAGAGCTGAGTTTCTAAGCTTTTAGGGCAGATTTAATGCTGAATGGTTATTTTCGGGTTAGAAAAAGTCATTTCACAAAACATGGGCGGTCGATCACGCCCTGCTGGTATACTATATCATATATGAAAGTTTTTTTTAAAAAAAGTGATGTTTTAAAAAAGTTGAGAGATCAAAATAGCCGGTTACCGTCCGTCTACTTTCTCATCATCGGATCGACAACTCGTATCGGGTGTAGGGTATATGAGCTTCGGCCAGGCCGATTGTACTGCTCTTGCTTGTTCTCTTTTGCTTTTGTTTTTTTCTATCGTACATTTTTTCGTAACCATTTCGCTTACTTTTCGCTCTGTTTTCTTATCCTCTATCAGCTCAAAAGCCAAAACGTAGTGTAAAAAGTTGGCTGGCATCAATCAGTCAACTTAAATAATCACAAAGCAAAACAAAAAATCACTCTTTGAGTACAACAACAACAAAACAACAACAACGCACCACTAGCAATCATCTGACAGATTCGGCAACACGGCACATTTGCACGCACTCACTTGAATCGTTCATTGCCCGAACGAGCCACAGTCGAGTCCAGGTGCCAGGGCGCATCTGAACCGAACCCAAAGACCAAAATTACAAAAAAGCAACCAAAGTAAACCGACCCCAACAAACACACATAATTTTTACATTTGATTTTGTGCTTCCTTCTTGCTTTGCTTTGCCCAAAGAACGAAAACGAGCACCAAAATTTTTAAATTCAATAAAATTCATCAACAACCCACGTCACCGCCACCGGCAGCAACCGATTCAGCCAACAGCACAACATCAGCAACAGCCAGCACTATAACAACCGCCACGACGACGACCGCAAGCGCAACCGCAACCGCAACCGCAACCGCAACCGCAACCGCAACAACCGGCACTAGCAAGAACATGAGCAACAACAAAATGCGCAAACGCGACACGGACTTATGACTGGTAAGGACGAAGGCCCTCGGCGGCAGCGCCGGCCGCTACAAAGTGACCGCGCGCTGCGTCCCGGAAGTGAACATCACTTCGCCACCGGCCGATGGACGTTACAATGACTTACAGCAGCCATATCAGCAGCAGAAACAACAACAACAACAGCAGCAGCAGCAACAACATAAACAAAACCAACACCAGCCGATCTACCATAGTAAAAGCAACAATAAAAATAACTTGTTGTTGCGCAATACACAGACTAACAACATTTATCCAGCAGGAGCAACTTTGGTGGAGGAAGAGGATTTCAATGAACTGACGGCGGTGCCGACCACCACCATCGTGATAGCAACAAACGCAACAACAAAAAGAGCCAAACACTTGCCGCCCTTAAAATTGACTGCAGCAGCAACAACTGACGATTCAACAAAGCAGGCGAGGGCTGCTCAGCCGCAGCAACAAAGTGTGCCCGACAACACAAATGCAACAACACTAACGAAAACGAACCTCCCGAGCATCGACGACAGCAACACCAATAACGTCAGCCACTCGGAGTCAAGCCACGAAGAATCAACAGAACTGACGCCACTGGTAACCGAAGCCACACCCACCCCCACGCCTACCCCCACCCCTACGCCGACGCCAACACACAAACCGACAACCCTAACGGCAAAAGGAGACGTAACGTCCGTCACCGCCGCAGCTGCCGTCGAAGCAGCCACCTCACCAATAGTGCAATTTTGCAATAGCCACTACCAGCCGCCCCCAGTGCAGCAGCAGCAGCAGCAGCAGCAGCAACAGCCACAGCCACAGCCACAGCACCAGCAACGCATTCCGACCACCTACAGCCACAACTCGAAAACCACCCGGTCGTGGCCGGTGATCTATCGCAACCCACACCACTACGACTACGAGGCTCTCTACGTCAGCAACAGGCCGCCAGCGCACCACCAACAACATTACCATCAGCAGCACCACCACCAGTACGTGCCGCCCGTGGCTCCGCCGCAGCACGCCGCCCACGCATTCGCCAACTTCAACCAAAACTGCTACTCCAATCAATTCGCCCAGTCCATCATCTACTCGTCCAGTAACGAGGATCTCACCGCCCATGAGAATCCGGGCGCTGGTGACAGTAGCAACGGCGACGTTGGTCTTGGCGCTAACTACGGCGGCCTAGACTTCGCTGCCGGCGGCGTGGCGGCCGGTGCTGGCGGGAGCGGTGGTGGTGGTGGTGGTGGTGCTGGTGCTGCTGCAGCAGCTGCCGGTTCGGGCGGCATTCAAACGACCTGCTACTACTTTGCGCCCAGTCGCCACAACAGCATTTACGAACACCCTTCGGCTGTGGTCGGCAGCACGCTACATTTCGATCCGGCGACATCGGCGGCCACGACCGCCGCGGCTGCTGCCGCTGTCGAGAGCCTGAGGCGCAGCAATAGCATCTTGTTGCGCAACAGCAGCTGCTCCTCGAAGCTGGGCGGCAATCTGCAGTGCGGCGCTGGCGGCGTTGCTGGCGCCACCACCAACGACAGCCCCACATCGGACATCGGCATGGACGGCAGTTCGAACAGTTCGGCCTGCTGCTCCAGCTGCTGCATCGGCCCGCCGCCGGTGTTGTTTCTGTTCGTCACGTTGCTAATGACGACCAGCGCTACGGCCATGTTGTGCGCCGCCATCATGACCGATCATTGGGAGCATGTGGCGTGGGATCGCGCCAGCCTGGACAAATACTCGAATCGTTCCGGGTTGCAGTTGGAATGGCTGCTAAACGAGAAGGTAGCCGTGCTCAAGCCGGACCGAAAAAGTAAGTACGAGAAAATTACAAATAAAAACACGCTTTTTCTTTCTCATAAATTTACCCCTTTTTAGTTTCAACAAGGATTGTAGATATACTCATTAATGTCCATCCATAATGTCTCCATCTCTTTTCTTTTCTCTCATCTCCATAATTCCTTATAGCCATCATCCGTGTGCCCAAATACTCGGTGTTCCTAGTACCGATGCACGGTGGCATCTGGACGCTCTGCATTGATCTGCCCGCCCAAGAGCTGCAGGAGCTGCGACGTGACCCAAGATTTCCGACAGGCGCGCCACCGTGCGTCAACTACTTGGCCGGCTCGATGGAAAATGTTAGTGGCGAGGAGCAACGCAACGACTGGCAACATAGTGAGTCCCAACAGCAGCGACCATTGCAGCCGCATATGAGTACGTATGGTACAACTTAGGTGTTGAAAACGAATCTAATTACAATATGTAAACGACTTCTTCCGTAATTTGTTGTAGCTCTATATAACCTCGTACTAACGATTAATTTTTCTCCATTCTGAAAATCACTACCAACAATACGAATTCTATTGTCACCACTATTTCTTCAGCGTTCCATAACAGTATATATGTACCTTATTGTAGTATGACCGCCATATCAGTTAATTATTTACAATATCGCTCAATTGTAAGATAATAGTAGTGCGTCACGGGATTTCGGTAGTTAGTACTTAAATGGTATAGTATTTGGCTTAGTATTTTTGTTAAAATTTAGTACATCTGAGTATGTATTGCGTATGTACTGCATTGTAAATGAGTACACATTAGAGAGACGTGCATGAGACGTCTCGAAGGCTTGTTCAAGACGTCTTGAAAGTTTCAGAGGTTGTCTGAAATGGTTTTATTGCTTTCAAATCAAGCCGTAAGTTTCGGAAGCGCTGCTGAAAACATTACCACATATGATTTTGATAGTCACGGCTTGATTCGAAATCAAAAAGAAGCACTGCATTAAGGCAGTAAGGTTGCTATATCAGTTTCGAATCATTCGAGACGTCTCATGCAGACCTCTAGTACAAATACATGTATGTATTATACAGGGTGTTCTGCATAAGATGCATCAAAAGGTTGAGTCGAGACAAGAAAAAAATCGATTGGGAAGGGGGGGGAGGTTAGTTCCGCCCTGCGTTTAGTAGCTAGAGGGAATTTTCTGAAAAAAATGTACTTCAAATCGGAAAGAATTCTCCAAAAATAACGAAAACTTTTTGAGCATTTCTGCTACCTGATTTTCAAAACCAAATGTCCACTGTTTAATGTGTTTTTGGAATTAGGTTCGTGGCTTCAATAGTTTTCTAGAAAATTAATGTCAAAGTTGAAATTTTCAAAAGTATTTCGAAAATACAATCTTTTTAATAAACACAATTTTTTTCAGAAAATTCCTTTCAGCTTCTAAACGGGAAAAAATTAGATTTTTTCTTGTCCCAACCCACGTGTAACCTAACCTTTTTGTGCGAAACGCCCTGTATATTTAGATATACGTAGTATTGAAATAGCAATAACAGAAATCAATTTTTCATATTTTTGGATTAATTTGACTATCATTCAATTAACATTTCTTTATGGCCGAGTCTCTAACGCCTAAATGACCTCAGGGAACTGTAGTCCCATCATCAGATCAAAATGACATATGATTATAGCAATCATTGTACATAACTAAGTCGCTCTTGGACCACCTTTGGATGTTTAGAAGATTTCGGTACATTTTCGTAGATTTTATGAAAACGTTAGCAATTTTGCAATATTTCAATTGTTCATCAGTTGTCCAGGCCGAGGACAACTGGAACCTCCTATTATAATATTTTTTTCTATACAAGAATACATAGCTTAAAAGTGTGAAGTGACCTGTCAATAGCCTCTGATTAGAAGTTTTCACAGACCGTTTTCGTTGGGAGGATTACCCATATATGTACATATACGTAGAAAGTATAACTGTATAACTGTTTAGTATAAGTAAACTAAAGTATAACTGTTTAACTGATTACAAACTGATTTGTTGTACCTTTTACGCCTCGAATTGCAACACATATTTTCTGTTGGCAAAAACATACTTTATTTTATTTAAATACAAACATCATTCGTAAGCCTATTATTTGACATTTAATGAAATGACCAATTAAAAATGTTCGATACAAAAGACGCAGCGGTATAGAAAGTTGTAATGCAATTAAGTAAAATCGCAATAATTGATATTCATCATTATGTAGAAGGTAGCAAGAACCGTTTGAGTAAAATTAACATAAACCTCTTTCAAGCGCTTTATGTAAATAATATAAAAATATTTCCGAAAATTAAGAATGACTTACTTCAGAACAATAACGGTTTTAGTAAAATACAATAAGAAAAAAAGGAAATGGCAAAAATTATGAACTTTTGATGAGGAAAAAGGTGTACAAAAATAATGCCTAAAGCATAGAATAGTTCCAGGAATTTCGGTTGTGTTTAGGAGCTTGAGAGTGAGTGGCAAGGATTTTTTTAAATTCCTCTTATGCTTACTTTTAAACTTATGCTTTTTAATCATATGTTAATGTATTATGTATTACGTACGTATGAAAGTGTTAGCTCTGTGAGAGTGTACAGAATTTATTTTCGTTTGGAATGCAAAATGCAACTTCACATCACTTTTCTGGGTACTCTTCTGATCATTATGCGCCTCTATGTCGATACCTAAACTGCTGGTCGTTTGGCCGGAGATTCCTCAGCCGCCTCAGCTTCCGAGCTCGGCTCGGGTTTCTTGCGTTTAATCAGGTGCGAAATATCGGTGGGTTTTGTTGATGACGAGATGGCAGCGCCAGCGGTTGACGAAGACGATGAGGACGAAGCGCCTGTAACTACATCCGCGGATGACGAAGGTTTCGCTCCATCACCGACACTTTCTAAACCACCAGGCTTGGAAATTACTTTGTCTAGGGCAGCACGAACTTCAGCCAAATTCTACAAAAAAGTAAAGTAGTTGTAGGTATGTAGGTAGAATGTATTAAAATAAATTCTCCATCTTTCGAATGATATAAAATTCATTGCATTTAAGAGAGTTTAGGAAATTTATAAGTATACATTTTTTCTTACCTGTGCCTGTGCTTCCTCGATTTCACTGATCTTCACTAAGATCTCTTCCTTTGTCTCTTCCATGTCTTGTATGGTATTTTTGTCTTTCTCTGTAGGATCTTGCTTGGCGCGCAATTCGACAATCTCCTCTTCTATAAGATTGCACGCTTCCTTCAAACTGGCAGCGCCTTCCTGGTTCAGCTGTTGCATCAAAAACGTAAGCCCGATCTTGTAATGAATCTCAGCCTTGGCGCGACGGTAATTCGACGGCAGTTCCGAGTATATTTTTAATGCCTTCTCTACGCGCCAGAAAAAGAGAAAGAGAGAGAGAGCAGAGACAATCAATTGTTAAATTCTCTTTTGCCTACGGTTTTTCACTTACCATAATCATCACGAGCAGAATCTAGTATGTTGTTTTCAAATTCAATGTTGGCCAATTCGGTTTGCACTTCTGCCAAATTGGGTAAGCCGCTAAGACCTTGTCGGGCAAAGATTTTGGCCGCTAACTCAAGTATCTCCCAGGCCAACTGCAGAGTGGAGGCCTATAAAGGAGAGATTAAACAGATTTAATCGACTTTTTGGACGACATCCTTTCTCTTAAGGCATCATCTTAAAGCAACAAGTAACTTACAGTTTCATTTTCCTCTTCATCTTCATTTACGTCACCATCAGCAGTAGCAGCACCAGCCCCATTCGATGTAGTCGGTTTTTCTACTTTTGCCAGATTCGACACTGACCCGTTTTTCGGTTTGTTGGCGGCTCCATCCTCAGTGCTAGTGACCATAGCTTCATCAGTAGATTTCGCAGTGGTTTGTTCTGCTTCACCTGGAGCTGCGTCTGCAGTACTGTTCACTTTCTCTTCTACCGCCTCTGCTGTCGAATCTGCCTCATCATTCTCTGCGCATTTGCTGGCGCTTGTTGACGGCTCAACTTTTGCGTCCTCGATTACGTCCGAAGCTTCGCCATTTGTTGATTTGCTGTTTGAAGTGCCCACAACTCCAGCGCTGTGTGCCGAAGGTGTTATATCGGCAGCAGCAGCACTTCCAGCATCTTCCTCATCGTCGTCGTCCTCATCTTCATCGTCTTCCTCGTCGGGTACATCGATGATTTTGTTTTCATCCAGGGCCAAAGCAATTAATGATTTAGCATAGCTTTGAAAGAATTTTAATGATAAGATTCGAATCGCGTTGATTGATTGCATTTCACAGTTTACATGAACTTACAGTAAGTAAGGCATTCCCAATTCATCTGATAGTTCGCCATAGAGCTCCTGATACAGTTCGCACACCATGCTCAACTCATCAGCTGACTCGGCATAGCTTTTGAGCAAATAGTTGCGCGAGCCTCTACTGAAAAGTTCCTTGGCTTTGAGAATTTTCTCGGAGCGTATGGCATCAACGACGGCTGCAGAGGCCTCAGCAGCAGCAGCAGCCTCCGTAGCGGTAACTAAGAGTTTTTCATCGGCGGACATTATTATTAATGCCTGCAATAGATATAGACAGGAAGTTAAAGATTAGTTATAAGTAAGATATTTACATGTTGTATGGTCTGTGGTCTAAGATTTTAAAAAAGGAAGCCTTACCCCAGTTCAGCTTCTGACAAACTAAGAACTAATTTCTTTTTCTTCTCAAACAAAAATGAAATTTTGCATTTTTTACTAAAATTGCAAATGTGCAGGATGCGCCATCTATTATGTCGGTAAATATTGAATAACTTTTTAAAAAAACAACCGATTTCTATATCTGAGGTACTTTTATTTAATTTGTCCTTTGTCCTTTACAATTTATTTGGATTAGTTAAATTAGTCGGGGCATTGTTTCGGTGTGAAATGGTTAAAATTTTACTGAAATGACGTTTCAAAAACATGTTTAATTAATTGCTTTATAAATGTTGAAGTTATTAAATTTTTACATATCGACATAAAAGATGGCGCGCCCGTTACAATATATACTATATATTGTATGTAACAACAAATACCAAAATACACGTAGGTTGTACCGCAAATAGATATTAATTATTCAGAATATTTTGGACTTCCATAAGAAAAAATTTTGCATGCTAAAGATTTTATCTTTTGCCTCAGATTTATGCCGCTTTTATTTAATTTATTTTTCGGAAATTGCAAATTAGAACGGGAAAAAAACTGTAATTACTCACCAAAAAATTTACGACTGGCTTTTTTCATTTTTAAAAATTCGAAATTTTTACGGTCTACGAAAATAGTTTAAAAGAGAAAGAGATTAGGTAAAACTTCTTTATAGAGAATCTGTATAGATTTTCCATTCGCTTCTTTTCGCTAATGCTGCTTTTTTTAAAAAAATTTTCATATGTATTAAATTTTAAAAGATTCTCTTTTTCACAATCTTTTTCATTTTCAATAGTTGCATGAACAATTTATATGTTGAAATCTAATGGATCTAATGGATCCAATCCACTCATTGCTTAATGCAGAATGTAGCATTGATTGTCCTCTTGGTCACACTCGCCACCATCCATTTTTGCCATCCACAACGAATGATGCTCAATTTCAAAATATATATTCCTAAATATATTCTATTTTGATCGTAATTTGATGCCATTAATTAAAATTTTATTCCTCATATCTCCGCGCCAAGCATCGACTATCCATCGATCTGACTCCATTACAATGTACCAACAGAAATATAATAAGCACGTCGCAGTTCATTTGTTTGAATGAACGAAACCATAACCAATTTGTGACCACTAACATACTAATTTTCATTTTGTAACGATGAGTGATTAGTGGAAATATCTGACTAACCACTATCAGAGTTTTTAATGAGCTTGCCTGTATTATGTTTGTGGTTATATCGATTCAATTATATCAACACATGTGTATGTGTGTCAGTGCTCCAATATCCTGCCAGAGGCAAGTTGGACAGAGCCACAGGACGAGCCCTCGTTGAAATGACAAAAAAGGAAAAAAAACAAAGATATTTATAATATTTAAAGTAATAAAAGTAATGATAAATTCATAGAAATCGCTTTTTTCTATTTTTTTTATTTTAAAAATTTCATCAAAATTCTAACTAATCAAAGCATCTTGTTGAAATGAAAGGAATACTTTTTCATCGCACTTCTTACCGAACTTTCCTATACATTGAAACTTTGATATTCGATAAACTACTCGATACTCGATAAATTCCTTCTCATTAAAATCCTTTTAATAGAAGGAGAGTTTATACAAATTGTTTCTTATTATTTTTCTGCGAAAGTTTTGTATGCAGGCTTTTTATATCTATCAATCTTTTTATATATATCTTTTATATCTATCGATATATATATCTTCTATTTTCTTAATTCCATTTCAATTTATGAAATTCTATTCAACTCGCAGTTTCGGAATATTTTTTTTTAGGTTTTAGAAGATTAAAGTGTCGATTTATTGGATTGCGTTTAATAGCTTAAAAAAATTCAACTTTTACTGACAAATTAATTAAAATAAATGTAGGAATATTGACAAAATCTAAAGTGTGTGTGTGTTTTTTTGGCGAGTGTGTACCATCTCTTTGAATTGGAGCGACAAACGTTGACTACTCAAACATTGTAAATAATAGAAAACCAATTAAGAATTTGCAGACTTAATTGCCAACATTCCGATTTTGATTATCATCATGTTATATACATATGTATTTCATTCGTGATTACCATCATCATCCATCATCACCATCATCATCATGATGCTTGCATGTTGTCTATAAAATAAACACACTTCAATTTGTTGCCCTTTTTCTATGTTAACATTATTGTCTTCCTTTCTTTCTCTTAGCACGTATTTCGTTTCCGAATTTTCCTTGCGAGCACAATTTAATAGCCTTAAATTATTATTAAAATTAATTATTGCTATTAATTATTTAACCTATCATTCACTCATTCATTCGTCTTTTTATAGGAATGCAAAATTTATCGATTTCGTGTTCGTTGGTGTGTCTCATCATTTTGGGAAGTGCAGCATTGGTCGGCGCTTTTGGGGTTTGCCAACGTCAAATAAGCGCCATTTTAATAACGGGTGTCATGTATTTATTGGCAGGTAAGTACTCGTAATGTACCCACCAAGTACTTGCCCCCGTACTTGTGGTGAAAGTTCCGAAGCTCTCTAATAAAGCACTTTTTTGCAGCACTTTTCGCTCTCTTTACGCTCATGATTATACACTTCAAGCGCCAGCAGGGACGTCCCATGTTGGACAGCGACTACGATGGCACGGTCGATGGGATTGTGGCGAACCCTGGCGGTGTTGCCATCATGGCTAAGCCATTGCTTGGTGCACGCATATTTTTCACTTCTTGGAGTTTGGATTTAGGTTGGGGCGGAGTAGTCCTCTGCGCAATAACGTCCGTATTGTGGATACTGCTGTCGAAAATCATGCGGTACAACCCGTTCTCAGCACTGATGATATAGCTAGACGAAATGGCGGCTGAATGGCAAGCGGAATGGCAAGACGATGTGGTATAAAAGAAGGAGGTTGAACGAAACACACCTTTAGGAAATCTCCCTGGCGACGAAAAATGCCAATCAACAGCTCCTTACACACGCGATTCGATTAAAGCAAATTTTTCTTCACCTTAACCTTCTTAAAAATTACATCTACGAACGAGCAATGCTGAATACAGAAAGAAAAACTCAACGAAAGCCCAAAACGAAAAAAGGAAATTCCCATCATTTACGCAATTATCACAAAAACTGCTAAAACAAAAAGTGCTATAGCTAGAAAATGAAAATTTCAAAAACGTCTTTAATTTACAAATACATACAGAAAACACGATTCATAAATTATCAAAACTATTAATAATCGAAAACATTAGATTAAGAATAAAGAAAATATTCGTTAAAATATTGCATTTGGCATAAATCCCACGCAAATTTTATAAGATAAATACATTCAATTCATGACATAACATAAAATCCAAAGCTAAGTTATTGAGCGAAGGCTTTAACTTCGCAGTAATAAACTTTTTGCAAAACAAGCTTGCCTTATTTTTTTTTATAGCGACTTGTTAGAATTGATTCCATTTGATTTTGCACGTAATACCGTATTATCCATATGTCCCTGTTCTTGATCGTTGAATTCCATTAGATTGAAAAGTTATTTACTTTTTAAAAACACGAATAAATCTCTAGCAAACGAATTAAAAATCTCGCTTACACTCGGTATTTCGAGTTCGAAAGGTAACTACTTATTATTCGGTATTATAAACATGTCTTTTTGTTAGTCAAAAAGACAGAAAATGTAATGAGTTCAGACCTCTCCATCTTTTTACTAAATGGTCTTAAGATTTTAAATGCGTTCTTCCTTTTGCTATACCTCCATCCCTCCGTAAATAATTTTGCACAGTTATATTCATGTTATATCATCATAATCCTGTGGAAATGCAATTTGAATCACTTGATATCAATTGATAGACAGATCCAGATAACCTCCTACATAAAATAATCCCTTTTGTCTCAGTAAACGAAGAAACTATACCAGTCACGACAAGGATTGAGAGCCGCCTATTGATTGAAATGAATTTATTTATACAAAGTTGAGCTTTCAACTACTATTGCTTATTGCTTAAAAACTAAGTTAGGATAAGGATATAATTTTGACTTTTTTCGAGCTGCAAGTTTCGGAAGATAACCGATATAATCTTAATGGATTGTATATTATAATTTCTGCTATAAGAATGATTGTTTTCTGCAAAAGCACTGTCTTGCTTTTGGAATCCTTTGCGATGGCTGATGGCTGACTTCACCATTAGATCGTAAACGGATTTAATTTAAAATACGAAGTACAGAATCGTCTAATTAATGAAAACTATTAACAATTAACGGTTAATCGAAAGACTTCAATTTCAAAAAAGAAACTGGTCCTTAAGATTAAAAAGGTCTTATAAAAATATTAGAAATATAATGTGTCTAAAAGGATTTTTATTTCTTTTTTAATAGAAATTTAATATTATACATTAAGTTATTTAATATAATACATAGTTATATTCTCTGTGAGAAATGATTAAATGATTAACCACAAAATTCTTTTTCGCTTTGAGCGCCATTAAAAACATGTATTTACAATAAATGATATATGAGCTGCACATTCTTTAACTTGGACCAGAAAAGGTTTCGTATTTTCCCCCTCAAAAAACATACATATTCGAACCTGCAGCTTTGAAACAAAGTATTTAAAAAAGAAATATGTATGTATGTACTATAATTACTATTAACTGGCCCATCCTTATTATCTTCTACTTAGTCTCGTATATATGGTATACATACATACTTCCATATATTGTATTGCAAAATATACCATACGTATTTATAAATCTAAATTTAAAATAAAGAACCTCTATTACTAATTTTTCGTATCAGTGCAACGAACTGTTTTTTAAAAACCGCGTGCAATGCTTTCATTGCGAATTTTAATTTTTTGAAATTATTATTTTTAATAAACTACTCGTGCTATATTGCAAGTAATATTATTCCTTTATAAAAGAGGGAAAATTGGTAAAAATACTCGTGTATGTATTTATGTCGTATATGTACAATAATATAAATTATTATGAAGAGAAACCAAAAACTGTATTTTTATGTAAACGCTTTGCCTTATTAATTAAATTAATATTATTGTTATTATTAGTACTATAACACCGTTGCTAATTTAATCCAATAAAAATTAAAGATATTCATTGAAATTAACCTTACTTTTCACTTTTCTTCGTCGTAAGGAGTCAAAAGACAATTTAACCAAAAGTATTTCATAATTTTTGCTTGAAGATTTTTTTCAAATCTGTCAAAGATATATTTTATGACATAAACTAATAATTCGAAATATCGATATCGATTCTGTCCCAGTTTAGTCGATATGTAAAGCCTAATGTTACAGAAACTTAAGACAAGCTTAAAAAATGATCAGTGCTTTCCTGAATTCCGGAGCAAATGTTTTCTCTCCAATAAAATCTGCTCTGGTTCTGGTTTAAAAATACGGACCGCAACTATCCCGGCTTCGATGACCGATAGAGCCACCAAAAGTGTTGCATGCATTTCTATCGCATTTATGAAAATTTGCAACACCAAGAAGTTGTTTGTGGCTGTATTGCAGTGAGAATAGAAACGAAAAAAATCCCATTGTCTCCTTTATACACAAATCAACAAGAAATTTGAGTTAGGTAATCTGGATAGATGGCATAACCACAGCGTCAGCGAAAGTCATAATGGCATTAACTCTTAAACTTTTAAAGGGGTTTTTGTTATTTACGAAAATGCGCGATGATGGTACCAGTATAAGCGATATAAATTGAATCGATTATCAGAATATTATAATTTACCTATGCAAATCCAATCCATTAATGCCAGCTTCTATTAGTAAATATGATTTCGAAAAAAAATTATATACATACTCACCCTGCAAATATGAACAGAGTAACTATGACCACTCTTTACAATGCAACAGTACTGACAACACCACACTGAATTCCAATCAAACACTTTCCCAAAGCAGCGAAGTCGTGTAGAGCAGAATTCAGCAGCAGTCTTGCTAGCATCTGCTGCAAACCAAAACAAAAAAAAACCCGCCAAGTCACAGGCAAACGCATAGCAAAACCACCAACAAAATAACAACAACAATGATGAGCACGACGAATCGCAAAGCTTCATCTCATCGTCGGCATTTCTTGAGGCTACCATGAATACTGCTTTATATGATATATGAAATTACAAATACAATGGAATCTACCGAGAAACAAAACAAATTAACAAAATAAAACCAGAAAATTTAAAAAATTCCGTGATTACAAGAGCCGTTGCAAAGGTTATTCAACCCACCTGCGTGCTGGCCTTTTCCGGCAAGCCAAAAGTGCAGACTCTTCTAATTTTTCCAAATTTTACTACTTTTAAAATTATTTTTCCAAACATAAATGCAAACTTATATAGACGTTATAATGTGCAAGGAAATTTTTGGTATTATTCCCTTTATTCTTTTATAAATGAACTAATTTGCTAAATGTAATTTTAACTAAAAATGTAAGTTCCAGTACACTTACTTTTATCTACGTTTCCAGGAGCTATATTATTTCGGATATCCTTTTTTTGTTTCTTCTCCAATTACACTAAATAGTCGAACGATTTTTTGATAAAAAACTTCACGAAATTAGTTATTCCAAAACTTAAAAGCAGCTTTGATATTTGCGATGTAATCCGTTTTTTCGGAATCGTCGCCGTTTCGCAAAAGGTGCCGCAATTTTTTCTATAAAATGAAAACAAGATCTTCAACTGTTGTCTCATTCCATCTAACGTAGGGAATAACAGATATTTCAATCCATTGTGACGCTACAATAAAGATGGCGATATTCCATCTATGTATGTATATACATAATAATTTCTTTATATTTGTCAAAATTGGCAAAGCATTTTAGTGTTCACAATGGAGGCTGGAGGGTTACAAGAATTAAACGCATATTTTATTTATTTTACAGATAGTTAAATTCTTAACAGAAGCCGATTGAAGCTGTAATCAATCAAGGATGAATAATGGAAAACTATAAAACATAAATTAAAAATGTGAGCATTTAATAAAAATCCTTGCAGCTTTTAAAAGCAATATTTTGTTTATAATCAGTAATTTAATTACAATTACTAAGTGCAAATCAGAGCTCTACGAATTAGTCAGTACGTGTGTATTTATTATCTTCCAACTTTAGCGGGGACTTAATACCGCATTCACAATGGAGCATTAATAAAATCTTTGCAGATTTATTTTCTATGTAGTTTATGAAGAAAATAGTTTTAACTCTTCTAAAGAGAACTCATGTGTTAAAAGGTGTAAAAATAAACTTTTCGCTATCGCTGGCACTTCAACCTTAATTCATTCATTCCTGTTTCCAAGAAAGCATTTTATCATTCCAAATCTAGAAAAGCATGGAAAATGGTGTTTGGTACTCTTATTATAAATTTCATAAAAATTATAAACATAAAATATATTTATTAAAGTATTGGGTAATTTCGTACAAAGTGTTGCAAAATTATGAACCTACTCGTAAACCTAAAAACACTCCACTAAAGAATTACAAAACGGCAGCACTGTCGTTTAAAATCGAAAGCAACAATTCTCAACAGTAGCAAACGTGGGGACAGGCGCAGTTACGTGAAATCTCTCGGCCGGAGGTGTTTTTGTTTACATTGGATTTACGCCCGATTCAAATAAAATGTAAGCAATTGGGGATATCTTCTCCGCACGTAGTTTCAGAATCGTTTTATCCGCCCGTGCGCGAAGGTGGATTCACAGAGTAGTTTGTCGGCCCCGAAAAATGCAAAGTTAATAGTTACCAAAAATTAGTAATTTAAATAAAAAAAAACAAATGCATTCATTACCAAACGCTTATTAGCAAATTAAAAAAGAAATAGTACAATTTGTGCTCAAAATACATGAATAAAAAAGAGGTTTGAATTAAATTTTAAAAAATTATTATGGAAAATTTTAAAATTTCGGCATATTAAATATTTAATTATAACCAGAAGCAGCACATATTATTACTCACTTCGAAGACATTCTGTAATAAAAGGTAAGAAAAAGGGATTTCTTGTTGATGTTATCGATTTTTTCCTTTTTCTCCAACACTGTTCGCTACTGCACAAGTTCTTGGTCAACCTTCTTATATGGACACGATTTTAGTTATTGTTGTTGTGTTTGTTTTTCTGCTCTTTTATTTTGATGTGGTTGTTGTTGTTGGTTTTAGTAATTCCACTGCACAACTGTGTGTTATTTTCAGCATGTGCAAGTTGTATTTGTTGTTGTTGGTGTTGTGGATAACCATTCCATCTTGGCGCTGCTTCCATGCGGCAGCTGCTCCTGAACTAATCTTTCAAATCGTCATCATTTCACTTGTTCAAGTTTTTTTGTGAAAGCTGAAAATAAAAAGTAGTGAAAAGCAGTTGTCTGATTTTTTCAATAAAAAAATAAATAATTTTATTTCCAATTAAAAATAAAAATATTGAGTAATTTAAAGGACGTACCAGTTTAAACATGTGAGCTAAACTGGTAAATTCGATAGAAAAAAAGGAATATTTCTTTAAATCAAACATTGATTAATAATAATTTTTAAAATATTACTAAAGGTATCTGCTTCAGAAGATTCTCTAATTGAAAATATGTCACGAAAATTAGTTGAAAATCCTAATGCGATGTGATAAAATAAGAAAATTACAGTAAATTACAAATTTTTAAATTTTTAAACAATTATTAACGAAAGGAACATTTGAAAATGTTTGTGTTAAAAGTACCTACTCAATTTAACCTTTTATTTGGTCTACATAAGTAACCCTTTAGATGGCCACTACGATTTATGGAAGGACCCCGAGCCGTTTTGAGAAGGACTTCAACAAAAAAAAATACCTTCTAAAAAATTTTTATAACGAAAAATTACTGTTTAATATTACTTTTTCCTACAATTTTATTAGCATATACATTTTTAAAATGGTGCAATATTTTCAATTTTAACCACAATAAATAATTTTGTAACTAAACTACTAAGCGATAAGAAAAATTCAGATAAGAATATGAACCTCATAATTGTAACCTCACGATTAAACCCAATTTATTTTTTATATAAAATGCAAGAAAATAAAATCATTAAACAATGGTTATTAACCGGTGTGGTGTGACTTCCCAAGGAAGGTGTACAGATGTCTGAATGAAGGTATAGCTTAATATTATTTATACAAAAATTTTAAGTAAGTAAGTACTCATTTATTAAAAAAAAAGAAATTTCTCAAACTGTAATTCAAATTATAGTGCATTTTTTTATTATTGGATATTATAAGACAAATATGTAACTTTAATTTTTTTCAAACAGCATCCTTAAAAATGCGAATGTATTGAATTATTGATTATGTATATTTAAATAATTTCGGTATTA
Source organism: Conops quadrifasciatus (assembly GCA_949752815.1). NCBI lineage: Eukaryota > Metazoa > Arthropoda > Insecta > Diptera > Conopidae > Conops > Conops quadrifasciatus. Next base: position 6,802,326 of record OX457078.1, on the reverse strand, counting down.
AATTTGATTTTTTTAAAATATAGTAGGCTTTAATGCACTAGTTTTTTGTTCTTCCAGACAAAAATTAATACAAACCCTTCTCTTTTCTCTTACTTCGCTGTATCCAGCAACAATAAATTTTGAGGCTTGGAAGTTATCTCAACGCTAATGTAAACTCACGCTGATCAACAGATTTAGTAATTAGTTGCTTGTTGATTTTAGGTTTTTGTCTTTTTTTACCTTTAATTTGTTTTCCTTTGCTTCTTCAAAACCGGTTCAAATAAGTTGTAGTTTTTTCCCTATTTTTTGTGTTATAATGTTTGTTAGTAATACGTATTTATACGTTATTTATACATATACTATATTATATTTATACATACACACACACATGCATACATATACCTTTGTACATACATATACGAGGTTGATATTTGAAGAGTTATTATTTTCGTATGTACATATTTTTCATTTACATACGTATTCTGAGATTCACGAACTATTGAATCGTCTCGAAATTGCATTGCAAACAACAACAAAAATCGTCTCTTTGTTGTTGTTTGCAATGCAATTTCGAGACGATTCAATAGTTCGTTAATCTCAGAATACGTATGTTAATTTTACTGTGGACTAATGTCAATTCTTTAAAATTTTGTGAAAACCATTTGTTAATTTTCTCAACCTAACTGCGAGCCTATAGTTTACAATAGATTAACTATTTCGCAATAAATTATTGAACCAAAACTTCTTTTAAACACTAGCAAGCAAGCAAGCAAGCAAGGCGAAAGCTATTTACAAACATTTATTCAAGAGTTTTTTAAAGATGGGTTGATTGAAGTATAATGCCTAGATTAATAATCAAAGGTTTCTTGATTACGGCCTTCTTGTTCTTGAGCTTCTCAATCTGTTGGAACCACATTAATCAGTATATTTTAAAGAGTTGTGTATGATCTGGGTTGATTTGGCGATATCAAAAGCTATTTTGTCAACAACAACAAAAATAAAAATTCGTCTTTGTTTAAAAATACATAAAATATTCTGCATTTTTTCTTGATGTTCGTTAAGTTTTTCGGCAGGGTTGGATGAAAATTCATCATCGTTTTGGAAGGAATTTCCGTGATCTTTTGTCAAGTTGGTTTTGGAGACAAACCGGTTTCGGCGATGTGCCTGTGTCTTTAGTTTTTATCAAACGAGACTGTGTATAGCTTATAATAAATAGCAATATCTCATTAATACATTTTACACTGAAAAATTAAAAGCTTCCGGAATACGAACCTTTTTTCCTTTCAACATGAATTGCTGGAAGAGTACAGTTTATTCTGTCACAGAATATTGCAGTATAACTATTTGTTTAGTAAAAAACTTTTTAAAATCTGGAAAATAATAATAGGAGTACAATTTTGCCTGGTGGCCTATCTTTAATAATTTTTCTGAATTACATTGAATGACATAATAAAAATATGCGAAATATATTGTACTAGAAATATATTAATTTAAAAATTTTGAAATGCATATTTATGAAATATCTTCTGAACGGAATATATATAGCCATACATACATACATAAATTTATTCTACACACCAGGATTATTGGCGCCATGTTGACGCCATACGGACGACAACAGAATACGTTTTTCAAAACTTGAGCATTCTTCTTTGCCATTGAAGAGGGCGGGCCGGGCCGAACGCCTTGTCCTTGTACTCATCGTTATCGTCATCGTTGTCATTGACATCGCTGTCGCTGTCGCTGTCTCAGTCGCTGCCGTTTTCATTGTATAGCACAAGTAGACGCCATCAACCAACCAACCAACTTTGTATATCTTTTGTTGAGAAAGTAATATTGGAAACATCCATGCGCTCCACAAAAACAAAATTTATTAGAATAAAAATCATGTGGCGGAAAAAACACACAAACGCATACGGATAAAATCGATATTATGAAGAAGAGAAATTGAAGGGATATTGAGTATTTTTTAAAGCTGTGTCAGCAGGAAGTTTTTATGGCAATGAAAAACAGGAACTAAATTTTACGTCTATAAAATTTTGACAAGGTCAATAAAATTTTTAAATTTTGTTTCCATTTAATTGATATTGATGTATTCATGTGCAAATAAATAATTAATAAGCGAGAAGGATCTGTCCTTCTCTCCTTGATGGCAAATTAAAGTTTTGTATTTTATTATTTTTTTCTCCATTCTCCACTCTCCATTCTGATTACAATTGTTTTCTAGTCCATTTGTCCATTATTTTTTTCTGGTGGTCTTTTTATTCGTCCCTTAAGTTTGGAGTTTCAAGAGTTATCATTTGTATGCTTTTAATAAAAAAATTTCTCCCCCCCTCATTTTTCTATTCTTTTCATTTCCTCTTAACCAAACCATCTTTTACCAATACTTATGCACTTCAGCGTTTCTGTTGTTGAGCAGTATCAGCAGGAGCTACAGGAACAGCAGTAAAATCATCATCATTGTTCTATCGTTCCAACGTTTGTGTGGTTAGTATGTAAGGATGTATGTATGTTTGTATGGTTGTGTGTGTATATTTGCTTTTCCTTCCGTTTCTGTCTGCCACTTAAAATGTTGTACAATATTATTTGCTTTTGTTAAACTAGAAGCAATGGCACTGAAATTTAATGCTTTTTTACTCGTTTTAGGATTCGCTTTCTCTTTTTTACTTCGTGACTATATCTATCTGTTTCTGTGTTTAATTAGAGTTTAATTTTTTATGCTAACAATGAAATATATATGGCCGTAGACGATACGAGAACATAGACGTGTTTTTGCAGTCATGAGTTGTGAGTTAGCTTAATTTTATAAAGCTTTGTGTAGTATCAAAGAGCATACAATAAATGTACAGATATTGGTAGTATTTATACGATATAAAAAGTGTCCCTCCTAAAGTTAAATTCTTCATGTAGACGCTTTTCTACTAATAAAGGACTATTCCCTATAACGGAAACCTAAATAAAGCATTCAAAATTTACATTATAATATCTTAAAAGGACTCAATTGATCTTTTAAAAATTCTGATTTTCTTCAATAATTGTTTTTCTGTTTAAAGTGAAATATCCTAGAAAGAAATTCCTAAAAAATCCCTAATATCGCTTCGTCTTCTATCTTAAAATGTTAGATGTTTAACTTCGGTAGCAAATAACACAAGCTCAAAAATTCTTTCCTTTGAGTAATCATTTTCAAATTAATTTCTCTCTTTTTATTGTAGTTTTACTATATCCAGTAAAAATTAATGTCATTCACCTTTTTATACCGAAAAAAGTTGTATGAGAAGTCAACGTCTGCCATTCGAGACATCATTAACCTGTCTCGTAACCTCTTCAATTACGTGTAGCATTATTCATGCGTTCATTGTTCTCATCATTTTCCAACCATTTTCATTTGTCATTTGTTTCGTTTTTGCTGCCCAGACGAAGACGTTGTTGAGGCAGACGCCGCCCAAAGCGCCCTTTGTCGGATACTATGTCGAAAAAGACCGAAGTTACAGTATAAAAGTTGGTTGCTATTGTTAGTCTTATGGTTGCTGTTGTTATTTGATTGGGTTGTTGTTGTTGTTGTTGTTATTGGATTCTAACAATGTCTCAGGAGATTGAATTTCCTTTAAAAAGTCGATGGCAATTAAGGCAAACTTCATTACTTCCTTCCTTGCTTTCTTTATTTTTTGTTGCTTTTCTCCTTTGCTGCTCGGCTCATTCTTTGCATTTTACGCCTTATTTTTGCATTTAGTTTTGCATTCTGTAAATTGAATAAAAATGTAATGCATTTGTGTTTGTTTTTGCCTCGTAAAATTAAAGTAACAAATAATAATAATAAATCTTGAGGGAATTCAATATGATTCATTAGCACTCAACTCGCGTGTCTGAATTATCATTCATAGTCATAAATGATTAGTTGAATGCTAATAAATTTAAACCTTTTGGCACAAACATACAAAAGTATGTGTATATATTCGTATTCATCGCTAATACGAGTATACCAAAACTTTATTTGGACATTTTCCGGCCTTTAGAGCTCTTACGAGAAATACGAGAAGATTCTCGTAGAGGATCAGAACTGAGAAATGTCAAAAGTTGTATGAAAATTTGTATGAAAATGTGCATTTTAATGTTAGTTGCAAATTAAATCCAGGGGAAGGGGAAAAATCTTGAGGGAAGCTATGTATACGAGTATAATTAGCTTCGATTTATTTCAATAATATTTTAGAAAAATATAATTTTGAAAATCACTTACTTATTGAAGAACTCACCCGGGCGAGGTGAATTATTTGTCAAACAAACACACCTCAAGAATTATTGTAAATTGTCCCAGACGAAAATAAGAATGCAGAACTCTCCGATTATCGAGTAAGCGAAATTGTAATGCTTTAAGCAAAACTCTTCACTTGAATTTTGGCATTTAATATCTATCTGCGACTTTCATTTTTGCATATGAATTAAATGCCAAATTTCCATACCATTTAAAGTAAAAACGGACAGATTTGGCCTTACGCCAAATTCTTTACTTTTAACATCAATCCAGCAATGTACACTGTAGACGAGTTGTCTTCTCGTAAACTTTTTTGAAGGAAGAATTCTTAGCCTGTTTAGTGGGTAATGGAAAATCCGATGCATTACACTACATTACTACAAATATGTTTTTCTTTTAAGTTTAAGTTTTCTTTTAAGGGAAAAAAACAACATTCGCGCTGCATCATAATTTTGTTTTTCTACAATTAAAATCAGGAATTAAAATGACTCACCTTGTTCGTGTCTAATTATGGCCGCACAAACAAAAACAACAATAACAGCAAGAATAGCTACAACAGCCGGTGGCAGCTTTGAGTTCTTTAACCTATTGCATGACTTGTCGTTCATCGCAAGCAATTGCGTTTGCAGTCAGTCGTCAGTGTTAAAAATCGCTTGCTTTATTGGTTGCTTGCTTTTTGAAGTTTTCTTTATTGCAATTTTTTTGGGTTTTTCTTTTATTTATTTGTTTCTATTGTTTCAACTAGTCTTCCTTCCACTCGTGTTGCACATTAGATGCCCAATGGGATAAATAGGAATAGAATGAATGCCAGAAGCAATCAAAGAATGCTTCGGGGAGACTGAACACATTCTTGAATCGATATAGAATAAAGGAAAGAGCGAAATATAATAAATTCTTTCAGCTTCTCAGTTCTACTATCATCTAGTAGAATCTACTATCTATGTACTTCCTAAGATAGATTCTCGCTTACAGAGGAAAAAAATATATTTATATTCTTGACCGCACGAACGGACATTATTGGCAAATAGCCTTGGCGTTTTGGTTAGTTCTTAATATGATCTTGTGGGTCTAACGCTGTTGATACGACTTTTTATAAGTTTTTTTTCTACGGTAAAGTATTAAAAAATTACTTCATTTATTAATGGAAGAAATGGAATAAGGAACAAAAAAGGGAATGCACTCTGAAAGAAAAATGCAAAAGAATTTTGCTGAAAAATAATGCATTCATTTTTTAAGGAATATGTAATGAAAATAAAATGCTTTTTCAAGTAAACTTTTCTTTACCAGAAGTAATGTATAGAGGGATAAATTATTCTCGTTACGAATCGTAAAAAAAGGCATACTATCATGCATTCCGCTTTCACTGAACATGCATTTCACTTTCCCGCTGGGTGTTTACTACCTACAAACACTTACGGGCGAATACTACAGAGCTCATACTTACGTACATGAAACGTATGTAGATATTCAGAGCCATCATTCAATCAGTCAGTTAGTCAGTAATTCATTCAGCGCGCAGAATATTTCCTGGCCCATAAAATTCAGCAGGTCAACGAATGAATTTTCTCTTTCTGCTTCTTACAAAAGAAATGTCTTTCAACAACGATAAAGAAATACCAAAAAAAAAAAATAAAGAAACTGAAAGTGTTGAAATTGTTTCCTTTTTTATAACATGCAGAAAATAAAACAAATATGTATTTTCCTTAAATGAAATATTTACATACTAATAATAACTTGTGCCTCTCGCGTTCCTCTCTTCTTTGCTTATTTTTCGCATAAAATATCAGCCTCTCTGGATACTTAGCATTTTCATACAACGATTGCGAATGAAATGTGGTTTCACGGATATGCCGTATCGTGCATGAGTACTATACTCAAAATCGGCCCAAATGCTGCATATACTCATACTTACCTAACTTCTCGGTTTAAACTGTTTCCATTAGATTTCCATCCTTTCAGCCATTAATGGGTTGTATTCTCGAATGCTCTTCACCGCCGCATGACAAAATGATTTTTCCTTTGCGTGCGAAATGTTATGCGGTATAATGCAGTTCGGGATAAGTATAAGTGCTGAGAGTTGAAGTTTTTTTTTGATGGAATATTGATGTCAGTTGCAAATAATATACATATACTCATACCTACTCGCGTGGCAACCAAAGCTTTTTAAACTATTCTTTTTAAAGTCTTACTTGATTTTAGGTCATATTTAATTCGTTAATGATTAAAGGCATGTGCGTGCAGTACTTAACTGTCAATACATAGTTCCATTTAATTTTATATTTTTTTATTTCAGCTTTAAAATAAAACAAAAACAAAAAAGCGAATATAAAAACTGTAAAAAAATGAAAATTATGTGCGTTTGGTTAATTGAAAAAATGTGTTTTAGACTTTGGTGGTATTAAAAAAAACTCACTGGTCAAAAATTTCAACCTTCGTAGTATAAAAAACTAACATAAAGGTATATCAAATATTTTTAAACTTTTATTTTATAAAAATGTAAAACAGTTCTTCAAAATTTACCACCTTTTAGTATGAAAAATTTCAACTTTGAGGTTATACATATTGGTTTCCAACTATTATGGTATAAGAGTTCATCTTAAAACTATTCATTAACGTTTAAAAATGTAGCTTTTATACTTTTAACCACAAACTTTCAACAATTACGGTTTAAATGTAACCTGATGACCATTTGATTGCCATTTTATGTTACATATGTACGTCTATTTCATTGCCAAGTTCGTTTTGTTTTTCTCCTTGCAAATGACCCCAATCTTAAATGCAACGCTCCTAAGGCTCTGTGTCAATAGAGTGAGTTGTTCCTTTCAACCATCTCTGAATGCGCTAAAAACTTTTACAAAGAAAAATAAACATGCTTTAATATTTATATCATAAAATCTTCAATCAAAGGAGTTTCAGACTAGTCACTGACTGACAGGACTCTTCATTTCTTTTATGAATAGAATAAAAAACAGCACGGATAAAAAGTCCTCGATTTATGACGTGGTGGCCACACTCTCAGGCAAAACATTTTATTTACACATACACGTACATGATCTTGTATTTTGTATGGTACTTAAAGAAGACCAAAAAACTGTAAACTCTAAAAAAATTATATACGAGCGAAGTCAGCTATTTGTATGAAGCTCTGCAGCAACAAAGTTTATGTAATTTTCACAAAATACGAAGGTACAAAGTAGACCCATTTTCCTTAAATTAAAGCATGTGTTTTTTTCTCAAGGTTCCCAAAAATGTGATTATTCCCAGTATCTAGACTTTGGTATTAAATAAATGTCATGCTAGATTAAAAAATCTTCAAAAATGGTATGTAGTAGATACAACGAACTTTTTAAAACTTTAAACTACTGAATTTTTTGGGTGCTATGCGATTTTTAGTACTATATAAATCTATACTATATAAATCTTAAACTCTCTTTACATAAAGTTCCGTTATGTAAAGAGTATTTATACAAAAATCAGTTGTGGACTATATATGTACATATGTATGTATGTATATTTTAGAGCAGCTCATGTATGTTGGTAAGGCTAAATTTAACTTAGATTGATCTAAAAATATAGATCATATACGAAATAAATACGTTTTGACATGCGAGACAAGACCTGCTATTAGTTGATAACGAATTTGTGCGTGATATTATACATTTCGATGAATGTACAATAATATACTATATACGATATTTAATCTTCATTAGGCTATTAATAAAAATAAAAAAAATAAAATAAATGAAATCTTTACCGCACTGTCTTTCTTTAATTAGATTAAGGAAAAAACTACAATGTTTCGGAAAATGGTTTTTCTTTTTTCAAGTTATATTCGTACGCCTTAACTTTTTTAATTTTTTATTTTTTTATCGATTTTCATTAAATAAAAATTTCAGCTTAGAATTTAGCTCTTAGAACCGATGCATTTATATTTACTATAAAAAGTAGGCGTGGTACTGCCCAGATTTTTCCCATTTTTCCCCAATCGCAAACAAATTGCCAACCCTATGATGACAATATGATGAGAATAATCGTACCAAATTTCATGTCTACACATGTCTCTACTCGTTCTTCCGTAATCGTGATGTCCACAGACAGACAGACAGACAGACATGAAAAGAATGAATAGGTTTCAAGTTTTGTCTTATGTACCTGGAGTATATTTCATTTGAATTGCAGGTAAATTATATAAAAACACAAACGGGCTGGAGAACAAGACAAAAAACCGACAGGCAGACAGAAAGACAGAAAGACAGGCAAATTAGCAGGCAAAGCGCAGAGAAACAGAACAACCGACAGTTTTAGAGACACGCGCACAGACAGAACGAATAGAGAATGTTCTTCGTATTTATTTTATACATTACCAATAGACCACAAAATTAAATTTTCCGCCTTCGTTGCTTACTTACATACATATGTATATAAGTGTATGTATGTATGTACATACGTTCTTCGTAGTTGCAGCAAGTTACGCCAAATCGGCCCGTACATACTCGCATGCAAACAGGCAAACAAATAAAATCAATAAATAAAATAGAATGCAATAAAATTAAGAATACCTGGATGCATCCGTAGCCTGTAGTAAACTGTCAGAACGTGACGGTGACGATAAAGTAAAGAAAATAACAAAAGCGTTCACAAAAAACTAATTTTATGCCGGAATCAAGGTCCAATCGTTTTATTTAGCATAAAAGTTCGAAAATTGCCTAAAAGATGGCAGAAAGTAATAGCTAGCGATGAACAATACTTTGATTAAGTTATTCTTTATCGCTTTATTTATAATAAAATTTCAAATTTAAAGAAAAAACAGCGAGAACTTATTTGTACTTTCGATACCATAAAGGTTTCTTTTAAAAAATAATTAACGTCAATCATAACGATATGAATATACATATAAAGAAAATACATATGGTAAAAAAAGCCAGGAAAGTGACAAATTTTTTTAGAAACCTTTTCATTTCTTTTTGGGGCGTGATCCGTCCCTAAATACGCCACTCTCTCCTTTAAAGAAAAGGCTTAAATTAAATCATAAAATTTTTAAATATTGTAATATAAAAGAAAAATGTTTAATACCAAGATGTGTCTTTAAAAACTGTTTATATTAAACGCCAAAAATTATTTAAAATGCGCTCTTAATAAATTGCAATAAAACAAAATAATTAAGTATATATTTTTAGAAATATTAATAATTTTTAATTTGGTTTTTTTTTAAAGAAAAATTATTTAACCCTCGATAGCTTTTAACTTTTACCTTGATTTCAAAAAATTAAAAATTTTCACATACTCTTCGTGTTTGATGGAAGAAAGGACATTGTAATTGTAGCCTACCATCTTACCCGCCTTCTTAAATCGTCCCTGGAATTTTGCGAAGGGGCGTTCTTTATACATTGTACTCGTATATACTCATAGCTATAGAGCATCGTGCGATGGTCGTATAAATAAAACGTCAGTTGATTGCACATCATACGGCACAGCAATCAATGTCAGTATACTACCAACAAATGAGCGCGATATATGTATGTACATACTCGTACAATCTTAGTACTAAGTACTTATGAAATACGTACATACGTTATGCACTATACATATACGTGCATTATACTACCATGCGTTTAAAGAGAATTATCTACATACTTTTTAGCTGATTGCGTATGTAAAGTCAGTGAACAGCTGCGACAAAGAAGGCGACTCTTAAAAGCAGGTCTTTAGATAAAATCGTGGGGGAACAACTTTATGGAAAATGAGCCCTTTTAGAATTCTAAAGCTACCCTTATTCTAATCTAAGCTACCCTTATTCTTACCTTGCATGATGCATAGTGATTAACCGACAACAAGGAAATAAAGAACTTTTCAGTTTTGATTAAAGAAGATTAAAAACTTTTTTTTTTTTAATGATTTAATCAACAAAGCATTTCAGCACTTCACAATATGTTTTGTGCTTCTTACTCGTGCATTGAGCAAAAATAAGTTTTTCTTTGTCATTTCTAAGCCAGTCTCAAAGATTTTTTCGATTAAAAAATCTTGTGAAAAAACATTTACAACCTTTTAATTTAACAGTTTTATTTTAGAATGCAAATTTTTTCTGTGATTGTACTTGTAGCTTTAGCATAGAAGCTTGTAGCATAGAAGATAACTAAATGATATAAAAAAGTATATGTAAATACAAAGCGTATCATGAATGACGATGCGTACAGACGAGACGAGAACGCGTCTTTCTTTCATCTTCAAAGACCGTTTTTCAAAAGAGGCTAAGACTTCGTTACTAGAAATAAAATCCCGGGGCAAGACAGACTTATCCAGTAGAGATGAGATCCCGAGAAGAGGTAAACTTTCTCAGCCGAGACAAGTTATCGAGAGGAGCCGGACTGTTTACTCGAGATTTTCTCGAAAATTTATTCGTCCAAAATTTTTTGAAATATTATTGTTGTCCACACTTCACAAAACAGGACTATATAGTTGGGACGAAATCTTAAAAGGAGAGTAGAGACGAAATGCTTAATCCGTTTCATATTTCTGCCGAGTCGAAATCCCAAAACGAGGCAGACGCTTTTCAACTGAGACGAAATCCCAAACATACATATCCATAAACGTATGTATGTATCGTCCAAATCTCGCTTCTGCACACAACTATATAAGAAGATTGATTTAGATTTAGTTTAAAATACTTGTAACAAAAGGTTGAAGGAGAAGTGTTCTGCTCTACTTTTATTGTGTTTTTTAATAGTAAAAAAGGAAAGAGCCTTCTGAAGAGCCTTGAGAAAAAGACTTAGAAGATAGAAAAAAAATATTTGTGAAACAAATATATGAAAAGAATTTGAGAAAAAGAAATATATTTATGGTTCCTGTTCACAGCCAGACAAGACTTGTAGGGCTAAATCGACTCAGAACGTGATTCTTAGTATGAATATATGAATTTTCTTTATTCGTAGAATTTTACAATTGAGGTTTAAAAAACAATCAATTAAGGTAAGATATTAAATAAAAGAGGTTTTATTTAACATTGGCGCTTTCAACGGAAAAAACAATTAAATGTACGCTAAATAAAAACAATCGGCAAAGATTTGCTCGTAAATGAATATTAAAGATACATATTTCTTCTTCATATTGCAAAAGTTAAAAATGCGAAATGAATTCAATTGAATAAATATATTTTAGCAAGTTTATTGTAAAAGGAAATACTTTTTTTATTTTATTTTTCTTTCGTTCTTTCTTACCTTTGTTCATATTATGCAATGTAAGAAAACAATTAAACAAATGGCACACACATTGCTTTGCTGGCACATGCCATACAAATATCAAGTACATCCAACAACAACTACAACCATAACAACAACAATAGCACAGAAAATTATAACAATGTAACCCAGCAGTCATAAGATTTGCTGACAACCAACAATCATGCCCGAATCCATGACGAAAATTCTTGGCTACTAATTTGAGGGTGGATGATGAGGGTGGATTTTGAAAGTCTACGGTGAATGCTTGAAGCGAACTTTTCTTTACTTGCTTTGTATATAATATCCATTACAAAAGAATAAGAAGAAATAATGTCTCCATTGATCGTAAAATGTTTGTAATATTTTATTTAAAAACGCCTCTTAACATACATATACATTTTTTATTCAAGTACAACCACTAGTGTTTTGATTCAGTGAATGGCAATCTCCTCAACTGTCAGCGACAATTCTTCTTCACTCGTCAATGCTCGTAAAAATTGGGCATTTGTGTAAAATCTTGGCCTACAAATTATATAAATAGTACTTGATATTGCAAAATTTAGGCAATTTTACTATCAAATCGCGTCTCGATCAAAAAACGGCAGTTAAAACTGCGAAAAATGTCACGCGCGTCACTATGCATGAACAAATCAGCAAGTTTTATGCATGATGGTGTAATTTCTTGGATGATTCGTTTATGGTTTCCTAAAGAAATGCAGTAGTAAAAATTACTATTAGAAGTATTGAAAGTAGTAAGGAGGAGTACACAGAATATGAATGTATGTACGTGTGAATGCAAGGCAAGCAAGCGTATTGCTACACAGCTGCATGTAATGAAAGGAGATAGAATGAACCCCGTCGCTAGAGCCACGAAAACACCTCTATTAAGGCAGTTGTTTATGTGGGTTATGCTGGAGCTAGAAAAGTGCCGACATACGGAGAACATTCTGCCGTTGACAGCGCTGAAAGAGGGTGTGTGTATGTATGTGGATGATAGATCGAAGAGATTTTTACCGATGATGTGTCAAGTCGTTCGTTTCATTTGTTCGCATATTCAATGCTCAAATATAAAGTGACGGTTCTGTTAAAAGATCTCTAAAAGTCATCAGCGACGTCATGATCAATGTCGACATCACCAATCTCATTGTCATCTCCATCACCATCATCATCATCGTCATCGTCATCATCATTTGTTAACATAAATGCATTGCGGCTACAAACAGGTTACTTAATACGTGCAATGATGGATATGATACAATGCTTGTCTGTCTGCCTGTCTATCTGTCTGTCTGATATCTGAGCTTTAATGGAATTGAGTTTCCGCAAATATTGTAAAAAAATTCAATGAACTATAAAAAGTGTGGAAAATTGCTTGAACACTTTATTGACTGATAAATTAAGCGTCGAGCTTTTACTCTTACAAAACATTATGAGATCTTAGTTAATTGATAAAAACGTAAAAATTTTATATTTTATGGTTCTTAATTATTGTTTATTAAGAAAGAAATTTAAATATTCTCAGTTGAATTTTTCTATTCACTTGAGTTTAAATAAAGGATTAATTTTTTCTCTTCACAATGACATACAATGGAAATGACCTTGATTAGATTCAATATCATAAAGTAAAGAAATATTATACCGTCTTATTAATTTAATAGTGTATGTTATATAGGTTCGCGTTCTCAGATTTCGTTTTTAGGTTCAAGTTCTCAGTTTTTCTCAATACTCTACAGTTACTTTCAGTTTTATATTGATGTTCATATTTATATTGATGTATGAACAATTTTATATAATTTTATTAATAGAATAATTACTGTTAAAAGCGAAATCTTCAACTTCCTTTATATCTTTTCCTTTCAGTTTTTCCAAGGATTAGCCAGCAGAATTTGTACACTCCAGAACTTGCTATCTTATGTTCTACCGCATCTTCGTGATTCTGTTTTTAATCATTTTCTCAACAAAACTAAGAAAAAATTCTCACAATCGTTTATGATGTGAATGACCCTTATGTAAGGCAACCACAAAAAGTCAACCATCACATACTGCCATCCATCATCCATCTTTCATTATAAAAAATTGCTTTTATTTTAATTGATTCAAAAGAGCCCCCCGCACTTACTATCAACATCATTGCCATTCTTAAAATTCAACGAAAAACAACAAAACAGTATCTAAGTCACAAAAAAACAAGAAAGCCAGGAATAATTCAAGCAGAATTACAAAAACAAAGTCACCAGTCACCAGCACTCAATGAACAACGACCGCCTCTAGCTCCAAAAAATTCGAAATATACATAAATTAATTACTTTGACGCTCTTTTTTTGAAACGACTCAACAGAGAAGAAACTCAAGAAACTCGCCATCAACGTCGTCACTATCATCAGCAGGAACGATGCCGTCTCTGCGCCAAAAGGTCACAACGTATTTTCGCCAATTGAGCTTCATTGCGGAGCCACGCGATGGTCCACGCAGTCCACGCAAAACCGAAGACGATGGGAATTTTATAATCAAGTATCTGGAAGGGTGAGTAAATTAATAAGCACAATACAAGAGTACATGCTAGCAGTCGTTACAATTCATGTGAAACATTGGTCCGTCCTCCAAGTGATCCATCCGTAAGCACTGGAGAAAGTTGGACCCTTTCAGGAAAGGCTTCGATTTAACCAGTTGCGGAGTAATTGGTAGAGATTTTTAACCAATTGAAAATTTAATTTTATGCATTTACGAAAAAAATAATATCGTAAGTACTTCCTCTTAAAATGATTTGCTTAATGAGCTTCTGACTAACTGATTTAATGATAATCTTGTGATTAACCTAATGGTTGATGTTTTAAAATAAAATTTGTCAAAATAATCGTAATCAAAATATAATAAATGCGTTTTTAAAGCTACTATTCCTTCCGCATTAATTATCAATATAGCAAAATAACAACTATTCATTTCTTTAGAAGAAACTCTTTCAAAACCAGTCAACCATATTCAGTTCATTTTATTATTTTTTTTTTATCAAGACGAGATTTTTTTAAACAAAGCGAGAATCGTACCAGCGAGATTTTACTGGACTTAGTAAATCTCATTCTCAGATCTCGTCTCGGCTCGGAAGTTCTCTTCTTAATGTTCATGTTCTCCATTCTTTACATTTGCAATTCATTACAGGCGCATGGATCGCATATTCGTACCGAGTCCGGATATATATAATGGCCAAAATCCCACAGACCTACCCGAGCTGCGCATCGCCTCTTATCCAACTGGGCCGCACACCATTACAGCAGCCTGCACCGGCCCCGATGATGGTCTGACCGGCATTAAGCGCTCCAAACTTCACTTGAGCGCCAGCTATGCCGATGACATTGATTTTATTGACACCATTCAGGAGAATGATTATCTGGACGTGCGCAAAAGTATGACCACAAATAATCCACGAAATCACAGCAAATTTAATCGCTTCGCAAATCCGCGAAAGATGAGCAGCGGCGGCAGCAGTACAGCAACCACGCCCACAAGCGATCAGAATGCCAATAAAACGTTTGGGAGTGCGGCGGCGACTAATGTTGGTGGCGGCGTCGGCGGCGGTGGTATGCGTTCGCGAAAGAATTCCAAGACAAACATTGCCAATTTGCAGCAACATCATCAACAGTATCAACAATCACTACAACAACAACAAAAACAAACTGTAACAGATAAATTCAATGCGACAGCGTGCAAAGAAGACAACTTAAATAAATCGACCACGATCGTGGTGAGTATGGTGAGCAATAGCAAGGCCGGAATAACAGCAAACACCACGAACCCATCGA
This sequence comes from Conops quadrifasciatus, assembly GCA_949752815.1. Classification (NCBI taxonomy): domain Eukaryota; kingdom Metazoa; phylum Arthropoda; class Insecta; order Diptera; family Conopidae; genus Conops; species Conops quadrifasciatus. Next base: position 6,787,084 of record OX457078.1, on the reverse strand, counting down.
CAACAGCTACAGCTACAGCAAACAATGCTGCCAACGATCAAAACAACAAGAATCTCTTAAATGCAAAGACTGAGGCAACAAAAGAACTGACCAAAGATTTAGCTAACAATACCACGGCCACGAATAACGTCGGGTCGTCGATAAAAAGCACAAATAGCATTTGCCGCACCAACAGCACAACAACAACAACAACAAGAAAAATGCTAGACGGCACCACAGAACGGCTGCTGCTGGAAGCGGTCTCGAATCAGCCGGCCGCCGTTGGCTGTAACGGTCTCATTGGCAGTGCGCTGCTGGTGGAGCCCATCGCTGGCGTGACGAATTGGAAGATGGAGACAGAGTGTGCGTACGGGATCTCAGTGTCACTGTACGAGAACAACCTCTTGACCAAGGAACACATGGGCAGTCCTATTGCCGATTGCTACGGCATGGTGGTGCGCGGAGACGCTGCGATCATGGCGCTGGCGGATGGTGTTAATTGGGGTTAGTTCAAAGGAGGAAAGATATATATCAAGTATTCGAAATAACTAATGTTCTGATAGCTGCGACTGAAAGTTTAATTTTGTTTTCTTGATACTTTCAATTAAACTTATCAACCTTTATGTATTATGCTCGAATCACTTAACATCAGTAACGCTCTTTCAGGCGATGGTGCACGATTGGCTGCTCGTTCTGCGGTGCATGGTTGTCTTGACTACTTGGATCGAGCAGTTTTCGGTATGACCACCGAATGCATGGCTACCTCCACTCACGAGGTGTTCGTTAGTCTTCTGCGGGCCCTCTGGGAGGGACACAGTTGTATACTGGAAGTCGGTGGAGCGCTCAGTACTTTAACTATTGCAGTGGTGCTACCGCTGGCAGAAACCACAACTCAGGTGGCGAATGATGGTGCAGAGAGAGATGGTGGAGGCAAATACGTGGTATGTGCTTGCAATGTAGGCGACTCACTGGGTTATGTCTACTCCAAGACGCATGGTGTACGAGAATTTACACAAGGTAAATGAAGTAGCTCTTCTTACGCTTGACGGCATTTTCTAAATTGTCGTATTCATTCATTTGTAGCCTCTCATGACATTAGCTCCATGCGAGACATGCGTGACGCTCTGGGTGCTCTCGGTCCTGCCGATGGCAATAAACCAGAGTTGAGCAATCTGACGCTCTCGATGACTGTAATCGAACGCGGCGATATTGTTTTTCTAACCTCAGACGGCATCAGCGATAATTTCGATCCAGTTGTAGGCAAGTTCGCAGAGGCCTGGACGCCGGATGTCAAGCTGATGTCGTCGTCAACAGCGACTCATGCAGGCCTCGCACCTAAACGACAAAATAGAAGCGCCTCCGCCTTGTACGGCCGTTTGCAGCAGCGCAACGAGCAAGTTCCTCCCACGCGACCATCACGCATGAAGAAATCCGCATCTCCGGACAACGTCACAGCCTCGACCACCAGCACGAATTGCAGAGTCGTGGCTTCAACAACCGTACCTAGTCGTCCGAAATACATGCGATCGCACACTGTGATCGAGCCGCGTCGCTTGTCCTCAACCGACAGTAACCCTGTGCTAACACGGCAAGGCACGCAATACCAGCAACAAAAAGCCATGCACCACCTTCACTATCAGCATCAGCATAGCGTTTCTAAAATACCCAAATCAATAACTGGACTACCGCTAGTCACCGGTCCGCAGCGCCATGCGCTTACATTGCACCGCTTAGAAGACTTGCTGAGCTATGGCATCAACGGAACCTTCTCGCCCTGTGTCTCGGCGCGTCGTCTTTGCCATCTACTCATTGACTTCGCACGCATGATAACGTCCGCCCGCCGGAAAACCCTGGAGCAACGGGAGCTTTTTTACAAACTCGCATCTGGGCCCGATGGTGTCAAGAGAGAGGTGGAGTTAAATCGTATGCAGCATCGAGCGGCACGCAAGCGAATTGTGGATAGCAGCGCATTCGCCACACTTCCCGGGAAGTTGGATCATGCCACGGTAGTAGCATTCACAGTAGGCGGAATCAGCCTTCAGTCCAGTCATGTTGTGGCAACAAATGATGAGACAGCCGCAACAACTGCAACAACAGCAGGAAAAACTTCGGCGGGAAACGGAAGGGCGCCATTGCAACCACATGATTTTCACGAAACGAATTTTTAAAAAGTCTGCCGCTTGCGTCTGACACGATTTGAAAGTGCTATAAAAGGGATTTTCAGATTTTTTAAAGTCCATTGAAAGAGCTTTTATTAATTATATACTATATACATACATATATATATATATATATTTTTATCTACTGATGAACTTTTAACTTTATACCTTGAGGCCAAGAAAAATAACTAACACTTAACATGAGCATACTCAAACCAACACGCTCACATGTATTTACAATATGATATCTGCATTAACGCACGTGCGCTATGTGTATGTGTGTGTGTGTAACTGCTTTTAAGAAAATACAACAGCTTTAGTAGAAGTAAAGAAAAGGTTCAAGAAAGACCACAAAACTTAATGCTATTGTTTGCTTGCTCGCTCGGACTCTTATTATTTTTTTTCCTCAATCCTTGATAGAAAATATGAAAAATATAAGCCACTTCCGTCGTAACAGCAGTCATGGCTTTGCTACTACAGTGGGACTAACTGGCAAAATATTCAGCCTTGATTTAGTATGAAAAAAATCCATAGGACAGAGAAAATGCCAAGCATAGACCGATTAACAATTAATGACTTCTTCTTTTACTGTTCAATTATTTTATTGTTTTCTGAATTATCTGTGTGATATTTTGCCATTTGTCACCACAGTATACGAGATGGATTTATAGATTTTCATCGTTTAATTATTGCGGAAATTCTTTGTTGTTGCTGTTTTTATTTTCCACTTGATTTATCTATTGGATTGTATCTGGTTGGTTTCTGCTGCATAAGCACGCAATGAGCTGCAATGCGGCTGTGCCGAAGACAACGTAGTTGATTTAATATTTCTTTAAAAATTCCGCTTTAATCTAAACTATTGTGGAATACTGTTCAGTTGCTGCTTTGGATTCAGATGGTAAAAGTGATTTGTGTTTGTTTCTGCATACACGTTTCTATAAGACATGACATTGCAATTAAACATTGAAAAGCTGAAAGGTTTAGACAACTATAAGGCCTGGTCAATGACGGTGCGCGCCTTTTTGGAGTCAGAAGATCTATGGACGGTAGTGGAAAATGGTCCGGAAAGCAATGAAGAGGTTGGTTCAAGCTGATTGTATCATGTGTGTGCGCTATGTAAATATTTCGATTTATCCAATTCTATTTCCATGCTATATACAGTCAATGATGAAGGATAAACGTGCTAAATTTGTTATACTCGCTTTGATTGAACAAAAATTATGCCAATTTATGGTGAGCATTCGCACAGCTAGAGACCTATGGAATTATTTAAGAACACAACATTCGCTGCGCTAAGATTTATTAGTTATTAATTCGTAAAATACAATACAAAAATCAAACCAGTTAATTAAATAGAAAAGCAAACCTTATATTTATTTCTAGATTTAATAAAAATATGTTATGAATAGTTCTTTTTGCTTTTTCAATAACCTACAATTTCCATTGTATGACCGACCTGCCCTATAATTAGTTTAGTATTGCAAACTTCGCTTGGTACCAATATCATCGAGTATTTGTCGCAGTTCTTCGTCTTCAAAACGCCCTTCTAAGGATGGTATTAACGCTTTTGCTTCTTCAGGGGCCTCCGGACAAAGATTGCCCAAAGCGGCCAATTCAAATTTGTGCAATTTTTTCTGCATTAGCAAACTGGAAACAAAAAAAAAATTGTAAAACAGAAGAAGTTACAAAACTTTGAACGCCAGGGGAGAAGATTGTAGACAGACCTACTTGTTCAAATAACTTTTAAGTATTGGAGCCTTGTTTTATAGACACGACAAAGCATACTTAAAGTTTAATAAGTTTGGCATTTTTACAAAACTCTTGGGTCAGTGCTACCACAACGCCGATTTGGTGAACTTTCTAAAATCAATAAAACACAAGACATTTCGTTTAGTTAGAACGAGAAGTAACACACTATAGTGGTACTTGCTTTGGCTTCGAAAAGCCCCCCTAATTATAATATAAAGGCAAAATATTTCGCAAAATAATTCTCCCGAATAGGTCTACAATCTCCTGTGAGTGGCGCTTTAAGTTTTTTTCCGACTGTAACATCGTGATATTGGGAAAACTGCTGCCAACCTTCTCACAGCGGCGATGGTTTCCTTATTCTTAAACTTGCGAAAACTGTCCGTATAAGCGTATGTCTTCATAAACACTTCCGAAAATTCTTGTTCTTCGTCAGCAGACTCATTTTGGCGCTTCCGATGATCCAGCAGCATGTGAACCTCAGAAATTAGCAAGGTTTCAGCGTTCTCAAATTCTAAACAGATTGAAAGGAAGGAAAGAAGGAATTAGGTCGGCATTGAATACAGATAACATAGATAATTGGAAAAACGTAGAATATATTAAAACAATAAATGAGCCAGCTGCCAGCGAGCTGGTATGTATTCATTGGATACATTCGAAATTTCTCTGAAATTTTTCTAATCCTACTGTTAACTCTAAAACTACTGTTCTCAATAAATTAATTAGAAAAGTCTTAATTAGAAAAGTAAACTATTTAAATTAGTATTCGGACTTTATGTTGGTTTATTTATGTGACCATGTTCTAAAAGAAAATCATAAATTTGTCGTGTCTTATTAACATCAATTTTGATCAAACGACGAGCATCAGCTAAACGCAAATGTCCAATTTTTAAATTTTCCGCTTTCAGGATGTTCTTATAATCCATATAATTTTGTGGATAAATTCTAGCAACACTGCAGAGCTCGCGCTCAGCATCGTCCAGTTTCTCATAACCGGGTAAACCTGGATGGGTTGAAAGATGAATTAAAATCCTTTTTTGTATGCTCAATCAAAGTAAACCAACCAATTATATCCATGGGCCCAGCTTTTTTTCTAACATTTGTTGGCAAGGAAGCGCCTGCTATATGCTGAGTAGTTTCATTAGTAGCATTCGACTTTGGTACTAGACTCCGCCAATCGTACATTTGGTGATAACGTTCATTTTTAGCCCGTTCACGCTGTGCTAGGAGTCGCTTTTTTTTATCCTTGAAGTAGCGTACTCCTCCAGCTAGTGTACGAATACCATTTTTTCGCAACTCATAGAGACTGTAAGAAAAAAGTAATGATGGTGAATCGGAAAACTTAATATAGCCCTTTTAAGCGCGCAGAAGCGAGATTAGTTTAAACGATATTGCAGATACCGGAAAATGGATTTTCGGAGATCAGTAAAGTATTTCATAGATTCCACCAATTGGTCGAATTGGATAGGATTGTAAATCTGCATGAAGGACAAAAATCGTGTGCAATTCGCCTCAGAACCAAATGCCTCTGAATACTTCGATATCCAACCGAGCGTGCGATGTGACATGATCAATCCATGTTTACGCATAATACGATAGCGACGTTGACGTTCTCTGCATTGATGATACAATATGCCGTTTTCATTAACTTCCTATAAGCTTTACATCATGCTAATTCTAACCAGCTACACAAACTTACTTCAGACGATTATTATATGCGCGCACAAGACCACACTGCAATTCAATCATCGCTTCACGCGAACCATCATCTGCCCAAGAGTTTACATCATCGTCCATTGCCACCGTTAACAAACTTTCTGCTGAAACATCATATGGAGTATCAAAGTCTCCGCGGGCACAGCGATAACCAGCTGTAGTCTTAAATTGCATAGATGTAATGTCATCAGTTCGCGGTGGATCGACGCAACGCATTTTCGCCACGTAAGGCATGCGTTCTGGAAAATAAGTTTGCGTGGCATGCGTTAAGCCCAGCAGACGCTCGAAAATCCCACCGAAGTAACAGTTATGATAGTGTTGACGACATTCATCGGGCGTACGTGCCCAATGTAGTGCTCTAGCTACTGCTTCCCAATTACCATATCCAGACGATTGCAGTGTTGACAACAGTAGTCGCTCTTCGCGTGCCGTCCACGCACCTGCCCCGGGAAACACCTGTATATCATCGCGGACGATGATGTAGGAGTGCGTGTTGCGGTGTGTTGCCGTTTCGCTTCCCTGTGCGAAGCACTGCACGCACATCAGCACATGGCAGTCGGGACATTTTATATAAGGTTCCTGCAACTCGTTTTCACAGGTTTCACAGCAACCCTCGCTGTCACTTGGCGATCGGTTCCCTTCATTTATCTCCTCCGAGGCTTTGGCCAACATGCGTGGATCATATAAGATCGTTTCATGCTGAGTAGTCGATGACGGCCCCAGAACGATGACATCAGACTTCGACTTGGAAGCATGACCAGCGTGTACTGGGGAAATGTCTGGTACAGTTTGACATACGTTAAGATCAGATGCAGCAGCTTTCATGGCTGATAAATCTGGAAGGTGGTTAACGTAATTCCTTCTATTGAGCAAGACGGATCTTCTCGAAACCTTACTATAGCTTGCTGTACTCATTTATTGTCTTAATTCTGTAATTTAATGAAGTAAATTGTACCCAGCTAAACTTATTCTTACCTTTTGGGAATTGTAAGTCCGCCGCATCCTCCTCCACCATATCAACAGGATTCATGAAAGACATATTTTAGATTATTTTAAAGCCAAAATTCTAGAATCTGCTTAGAACTCTTGAATAAAATTATTCACAAGCAAATTGTAATGAACACACAGCTTTTTTGCTATAGAATTTTGAATGGGCTTTTGTGTACATAGCGGCATCACATAAGGTTGCTACCTTGAATATGAGAATGTAGCAAAAGGTAAAACACAGACGTTGTTCACACGTGCGACGATTTTTACACATAAGACGCACACATTTTTTATTTGAAAATGTGAAAGCACATAATTGTTAATTGTTTATTTAATAGCAATAGGATGTAAATCAAATAATATACATACATTCAAACCTTCTTCATTTTTTTCTTGCATATCCGAGCATGCTTATTTTGCAATTATTTGTCTCTATATTGCATATTTTACTATTCTAAAAGCTTAAAATGTAATCTTCTCTGGTTATTAGTAATAAAAATAATGTACGGGTATTATGAAGAAAAAGTATTTCCTTATTTATTTAAGTGGGCTATATCGCACACGCAGACAGGAGTGTTCTTCTTGTCTCCGCTTTGCTATTTTCCAAATGTGTTTTTGTTTATCAGCAAAATCTATTACAAATTCAGAAATCAGTCAAGGGTGCTATTCTTCTTGTAAGCAGCAATAAATGCTGCTTGTATGACCACGGCCTTACAATCTGCGATTTTTTTTAGACCATTAATCAGAGATGTTCTCTGACTTGAACATTGTAAAAAAAAAATAATCGAATGGAATTACCGCCTGAAAGATATTTTGGATAGAAGGTAATTTCCGTCATGGATTGTTTACTATACAATCAGTGGTCATGAGTAATGATTCAGTAAATGTGCCGCAAATTAAAACTACAGATCAAGATCAATCCGTATATTGTGACTATTTTAAATTTTACCTCGTGGAGGAATTAGCTTTAGAGGACAACTATGCAGATTTACACTACGGTAAATGCTCATTAATTGGAAAACTAAACGAGAACGAAGAGGGTGATTTTTTTTTGGAAAACATTGAACTGCCCAATCTGTCCAGGTAAGTGGGACAGATGCCTGTGAGGTGCCGTAAAAACCTAAGAGCAAACGTTTCTAATTACAGTGAATATTCATTGTCGGAGGGTTCAGTAGCTTTACGCTTGCTACGCTTCAATTATTCTGGAACGGAATTGCAACACGGAAGCTTTTGCGAAGTCTGCGGTGAAGTTGTTCTTCTGGATGTAAAGCAACCTTCTAATAATAGAATACCACATACAGCACGTTGGGTACAGGAACAGTTACTTTCATTCGACAGTCAACAGGCTAAAGAAAGTTTTCTAGAAAAATTACGAGAAACATACAAACCTGCTGTAAGATTATGGCTAGTCGATCGTGTCGTACGTCCGGGTGAACTAGCCGAGCGTAATCTGGAAATTAGAATGATTAGCGAACAAATAAGTGCAGGAGAATGGATAAAGAATGCAAAGGGGGCTCACTGTTGACATTTTCCGAAAATAAATCTCCGCAAATCTATATTTTTACTCTACAAGTGAACTGTGCTGAACAAGAAGATAGTCCTAGCGATCTACTTTTAAGTTTTAAATCACAGATAGAGGAACAGTTTCAGCTAAATTGGTTTGAGCACTGGACTCGACAAGGTCATGCAATAGTATTGCATTTATGGAAATTGAAATACAACGAATTCTTAGCAAGCACTGTTATTAAAGACAAAGATATCGAAAAACAAGAAATTGATGAAAAGGTAAGTAAAGAGCATATGGAAAAAACTAAAGAAAATCTTTAGACATTTTTACCATTTTTAGAAAGGAAGATTATACATATGTATATAGTAAAGGCTTACAATTTTTTTCTAGGAATGTTTAAAAGAAAAGGAAGAGATTGTAGAAGCATCATATACGACCTGGGAGGAACTTTTTCAACAACATTCAGACGAACTATACTCCTCACAGTATACCTCATTTGAACACATTTTTTATCACAACTACTATCTTGATTTTATAAATTCTCTTCAAAACAACATAAAAACCTCTTACGGTGAGAAAGAACCGGAGAAAGAAGAGGAGGAAGGTTCCCATACAACCGCAACTGACTTATTATTATCACAACAGAATCAAATCACATGCGAACTCGAGCAATTGAAACTCCTGGGTTTACCCACACAATTTGGTTCTCAATCACAAGTCTCGATTAGTAAAAATAGGAAGAAGACGAAAAGGACCAGATCATCATCTGATTCCAGCACAGATATTGAAGATATCAGAGAAGAGGAAGAAGAGGACTTTATGGAAAATTTCAAAAACCTTATAAAACCAGTAACTATGGCAGGCGATGACGAAGACGATGAGCAACAATTGCATTCATTGCAAACTTTAGCAATAAAAAAAGCAAAACAGAGAAAAAATCGTAAATTGTGCAAAATTCCTGCTTTCATACTCGAAGATCGCACTTTACTCAAGTATTGGAGAAAACGATTCTCGCTCTTCTCCCGTTTTGATGAAGGGATTCGTTTAGATCGTGAAAGTTGGTTTTCCGTAACACCGGAAAAAGTAGCCATACATTTAGCTGAGCGTCTAGCATGTGATACATTGGTGGATGGTTTCTGTGGTAGCGGTGGTAATGCCATACAATTCGCCAAAACGTGTCGCCACGTCATAGCCATTGATATCGACCCGCAGAAAATAGAGATGGCTAGACATAATGCATCAATTTATAATGTTGCCGAACGCATAGAATTTATTATTGGTGATTTCTTTCATATAGCTGAACGTTTGCGAGCTGACGTTATCTTTTTGAGTCCTCCATGGGGCGGTCCAAAGTATAAGAAGAAAGAAGCTTATGATGTTGAAAGGTTTCTATTACCAGTTGGGGCATCTAAGTTGGTAACACATGCGCGTCGTATAAGCGGAAATGTGGCCTTATTTTTACCGCGGAACTCAAATATTCAGCAAGTTGTAAAAATAGCTGGTGTCGGTAACCGCTGTGAAATAGAACACAATTATTTAGATACACGATTAGTTGGTATATCAGCTCTGTATGGAAATGGCATTTTGCAAAAACGAAAAGAAAAGTAACAAATAGTATTTATGAGTATATAAGAATTATATGCAGGTTTTTTTAATGTAAAGCTGTTGATAGCCAAAGGTTGTTTTGAGTAAATCATAATAATTTTTGATTTTAATGTTAAAGTAAATGTTTAATTAACTTAAAACGTTAAATGTTAATATTACAAATCAACTGTTTTAGCTAAAGTATCATCTCTTCTTTTCAATAAAACAGAGCCATTTAATATTAGTAGAGAATAACCTGATTTACTTATTTGTTGAGTTATTTGTTATTTGTTGAGTTTTTAGCTTAGTATTCAGTACTATAGATGTGTGCCAATTGGGATTAAAACCGGTTAAATGGCTGGAAATTGCCGCTAATGCAATAAATTGCCGACAATTCAATAGTGGCGAAATTTTAACTGATTTCCGCTAAAATTTAGTGCTTTTAGTTCTGTAAAGATCGATTCCTATATAATCGATTATAATATCCCATCACTATTGGAACATATGACTATTTAATTGCCTGCTTCCAAAGAATAGAATTAGCTGTAAAGGCCGATAACTGTCATCAATAAAGTAAAGTACAAAAGGGCAAAATGGCGTTATATATGTTATATATGTCTTGTTATTGCAAACGTGTTGTGGAAGGTGTAGTGTGACTATTTTAAAGTCGAAAATTATATAAAATATACATAAAACGAGAAAAATATCTGTAATATACAAAGTTGAATTGATAAAGAATCAATTGGTGCAACGAGAGAATAAAAGATATGTAGATTGTTTAGTAGAAATATCCTCGGAATTGTATCTAAATTTCGGTCATGGTGCGGTGGTAGTTGATGACACACTTTATTTTGTTAGTTCAGTTCAGGTGCATCATTAGTATTGAGTAAAAGCCAAAATCCTAACATACAACAGTAAGAATAAATATCAAATTAAACCTATTCTGTGGTTAGAACTATTTGGATTAGCGTGATCATCACAGTAGTCAGAGGTTTGTTATTCTCAACGATAAGTGGATGGTCGAAATGGGACGTAGTGGGACCTAACCCAATGCTACCTAAAAATGCAAAAAATGGTTCAGTTTTTCATATATCGGCTTAAATTTAACACTGGATTCCTTCCGCATATACGGCTCTGGTGTATTACTTGGTAGAAATTCATGTCTTACTTTTTTGCGCTTCAACTAATTTGGGTTTGGCCCAACATAAGCTTCGTTGCTTGCTGCGTACACAACTGTGGGGGAGGGAGATAGATGGCCTGTGTACCTGCTTGCCAGCCTGCCTGCCTACTATGTGCTCTTTGGCCCCCAACAAACTGGAATTGGTTACAAAAAGCAATCAGCAAAGCAGTCTACATATGCATACAAAGCGTTGTTTTTGTGGAATGCAAAGCAAGAATTTGTATAACTGCCAATGTTGAAGAATCTTTGTGGAGAAATTGATTTTCGCTTCGCTGCCTTCAAATAACTTAATATCATTTTAATCCTGATCATGGAGTTGAAGGTTTGGGTGGAAGGCATTCAGCGCATTGTTTGTGGCGTGACTGTGAATACAACATGTCAGGTGGGTAAATTCCTTTTGTAGTAATGGAGCATTAGATAGGAGATATTGATTTTTATATCGTAATATATTGTATTTCGCATGTTGTATGTTGTATATCGTATAGGATGTGGTTTTCGCTTTGGCGCATGCCACTGGAAAAGTGGGCCGCTTTACGCTTATCGAACGATGGCGGAATAATGAGCGCCTCTTGGCACCGAATGAAAATCCTTTGAAGCTACTCATAAAATGGGGCGAGTACGCAAATGATGTACAATTTATATTACAACGGTCGGAGCAGAATACGCAAAAACAACTACAACAACAGGTGCACAATCAGGAACAACAACAACAACAACATCAGAAAACTGAGGGAGCACAGGACAGAACTTCTCAAATGAATGCTGCTTTAGTGAAAAAACCTTTGGGCTTAAGTAATACGAACACGATCCACAGCATGAATAGCAATAACAGCAATAGTAGCATCGAAGAAGCAACGCAACATAAACGACAGCCACAACAACAACAACCACAACAACTAAAAAATATGGAATTAAATATTACTAGTGTTAAAGAATTACGAAAAAGTTTTGGGTAAGTTTTATGTTTTTTAAATTTTGAATTATGTATATTATGATTTTCGGAAACCATAAAATCCATTGATTCTACATTTCATTAAACAGCAATAATGACTCAAAAACTATAGAAAACGTTGGAATTGTTAAAGGTATACCTCAGCGACAAGGCACCAAGCCTTCATCGGAAATAACCGGAACGACAACAAAACATTTTACAAGTCCATCAACGCAACAACAACAACATTCTCATTCGCCACAAATCACAAACGACATACAAATTTACACTAACAACAACAACAACGACAATAACGAAAATATCAATATTAACAATATTAACAATAATAATATTTATGCTCAAATTGGACCAAAGAGCAAACCGAACACACACGAAATTAACCTAAACGAAGTACGAAATAATTCACAAGACCGACGCAGTAGGCCCGAAAGTCCGGAAATTATGTTTACCACGCCTTCCGCCAACAACAGCAATGAAAACCTTTTGGATATATTCAGCGGAAGTTATAACAATCAGCACAATGCAATTGAGCAACAGCAAGTGTTGTACAATAACAATGTGGCACCTACCATATCCGCCAATGGAGCACTGGTGCCACCACCTTACCGTGATCCTCCGCCTCCACGCAACAGCCCACTGCAGCAGTATAGCAAATCCAGTCCTAATGCAGACACCCACAGAGCTCCGGCCGACAGCCAGAGTTCGCCGGTTTGTCAAAATTGCAATGGTTCCATGATGCACGATGTCGCTGCCCATGGTGCTGGTGTCTGCTCGAATCCTTTTTTGAATGATTACAATGATTTCGATTTGGACATGCAAAATGGCAGTGCCGGCATTGCAATGTCGGAGGAAGGAAGCGAGAGTATTTTTCAGGCAACACAGTATAACGATTTACTCGCATTGATCAAGTTTCAGCGTGAGAAAATATCCTTGCAGCAAACAGAATTGAGTAAGGTAAGTAGTTTTAATTCCTTGTTATTAACGTAACGTTCTCAAGCAATCACAAGCACAATTTTCTCATTTTAAAGTATGATGCTGAAATAGTTTATTTGGAGAGTAAGGAACGCGATCAGGCGCAAGAACTTGAATCTATTTCCCGTGAAATCACTAAAACCGATCAGATATTCCGGCAAGGAAGTGAACAGGCAAGTTTTGTATGATTTACACTTTTGTTAAGCCTTCGGTGGCGCTTCCAAAGACCGATCAAAATTCATTGCTGTAATTGCAGTTGCAGACTTTGCAGTATGTGGAAGAAGAGAATGAGTTGGTGAAGCAACAGGAGAAAACACTAAAATCAGAAATTGCGTTATTGCGCTCCAAACTGGCCAATTGTGAAACCGAACTCTTACAGTGCAAAAACAAGATACGAATCTTAATGGACGATATTGAGGTGGAGCAACGTGCCGTATCCAGCAAGCAGAAGAGCAATCGGTAGGTGGTTAAAGTACTCGTAATGCTAAGAATATGGGAGTAATTCTTAAACGAAAATCTAAAATCGTCACGAACATTTTGTCAAACATTTTTAGACAAAGCGTTGAGCGCGATTTTCTTATTGAAATGGAACGCATACAGTCGGAAATCGATCAAGCTATGCACAATACGGATACATCGAATAAAACAACGGAAAGTTTAAAAAAGGAAATTTTATTAATTGAAAATGCCATTGCGGAGAAGAAGCGACAGGTATTGATTGTTGATTTCTCTGCTGGTTTTCTGTTGGAAAGTATTAAAAAATATTTCATTTATAAGGTCGAACAACTTGTGAATGAAATGAAGGAAGTTAATCTACAAAGTTTGACTGTAACAACTTCAGAAGAAATCAAACATTTGCTGGAAGGTATGCCAGACTTGTCTTTTGTCTTTTCAATTAATTGCTGATTTTATTGTGGCGTGTATTTTGTATGCGTGTGTGTGTGTGTGTATTTGCGTGTGCTTATAGGCTCAAATAAACCAGGAAGTAGTCGTCGCATAATTGGTTCTCCACGTCAATTGGAAAACGCTGTACCTACCAGCAAGAATCCACATGGAGTTTGGGTCTAAATTTGTGTTTATGGCATATCAACTTATAGCACGGAATTAACAAACGTTCCAATCAGTTGAAAACTTATGATGATAATATAATATTTTACATTCCATACATTTTAAATTCAACGAACTTATCTTTGGGAACAAATAAGGAAATTCTTTACATATCTTCTGCATTGGATGATGGCAGGCTTTTGAGGAAGGCATTGAAAGCATTAAAATCTACAATATATGTATATCGAAACGCAATGACAAATGAAGCAGATCTCTATTTTTTTTGTTATAATTATTTTTATAACAATATTTTAAACATGCATACAAATTGATAACACTACACGTGCACACGCTTGAAGATTGACTTAAAAATTAGAACATAATTTTTATTATGATGGTAAAAACAGCAATACGTGCTTAGCATATATTATATATATAAAGACTATGAGAATTTATTAGTAGAAGTTATTATAATAAACTAAAGTGTGTGTTTGTAGTCTTGTGATTTTGTGAAAAGAAACATCTATACATTCCATTGCATTCGTAAAAAACTATTGTAGTCAAACACATTTTAACAACATGTACTTAAAGACATTTTTCTTTACTTAATAACTTATCTATATTGTATTACTTACGTTCTAAAATAGTTTTATATTTGAATATCTTTTTTTCGTATTAATACGATAGAAATAGAAAACTTTTGTAAATGTATTTCTCTTTGCTTTAAAAAAATGTTTTACATTTAATCTAGTATTTTATTTTAAATCTAAAACTAGTCTATAATTTTATGGCTCGGAAGTTAAGTTGACATATTGAACAGTCGAATATGTATAATTATCAAGTAGTCTTCTACTTCTATGCCGAGTCATGGAATATTTCTTCACAGAGTCATACGGATCGTTTTTTACTGCCTAATACTTTGGACTATATTTCTTTGCCATTAGTTAAATGTTAAGTAAATAAAAATTTAAACTTAAGCATACCACAACAGCAATAAATTTAAAGCCTATTTAATTCCTCTCAAGGTACATTTTGTTGATGTATTTGAAATCGCGTTTTTTCAAATCGCAAGATGTGAAACTTTTTTGCAATAATTACAAAAAATAGCAATATAAATAAAGAAAAGGCCTTTACTTTAAGTCTCTGTAGTATTTAGAGTATTCGCTCCTGGTAGTATTAGTTTCAAAAAATTATCGCAAAATTTATTTGTATACCGTTCTCATAATAAAAGGAATTGAATGGAATTAATGAGCAAAGCAATGAAGATGTATGCACAATTGATTGTTGGTATATAATTTTAAATGTTAAAATAACTTTTAAATGAAATTAAAGTTTAGCATTTATAAATTGTATTATTTTTTATAGCAATAAAATGTTAGCATATTCTAGAATTTATTCCTTTTACATACATATTTAATCGCTTCTAATAAATGTACTTAACTATTTAATTATACACATTAAAATGCAACAATCAATGCAAATTAACGCACTTTCAGAAGAAAAAAATATTCAGCAAAAATATATACATAACAGAAAAACATTACATCATAATTATTTTATTGGTTTTAATTTATCCGAATCAACAGGGAGGCGGCACTTTAAAGCAGAAAATACCTGTACTCTAAGAAGGTTGAATCCGAAACTGATCACATGATTTCGCCATTAAATCATGCTCTGAATGTGCGAAAATCGTTTTTTTTTTGTTGCAGATTCTACAACATTACAAGGAAAAAAGAAATATTTTCTTCACAAAACTCGTTAAAACTTCTTCTAGTATTATTCTTTATGGAGTTGATCTAATTGGCAATATTGTTAATTGTCTAAAATTTTTTTATGTGTAATTTGGTTTCTGCTTATAAATTTTAATATAATTATAATATAAAGAAACTAAAACTATATACATAAACATATCTACATGAAGAATAGTAGAGAATAATAAGAAATAAAAGAGCAGTAAAATAAAAATTGTTTACATTAGACACCAGACGAAGGACAATTGAGATGAACCACGAGAAGGACACACTCAAACAGAAAACAAACAAAACCCACTTACGCTTTTCTCCTCTCTTCATTTTCTCGTTTAACAACGCCTCCTGCATAGGTTCTTAAACTTATGTGGTCTGCTGACCCCCCTTGAACAACATATATGACCGCCTAGAAATGTTATGTTGTTTTTGAGACTATTTCTGGCGTAATAATCTCACAGGAATTACGTTGAATAAATATAGGTAAAAATGTGTCGCCGGTTCTTTCAAAAAAACCTTTATTTCACTTTTTCACCTTTTTTTATTTCACCTCTATCACTTTTATGAAGATATAGAATAAAACAAAAAACGTTTAAAAATAGTAGTAAAAAGGAATAAAACAGTTTTATATCATAATAAATTAAACTCATGCAAATATTTTTGAGTCAAATATTAGTTAAAATCTAATTGATCTAATTTTTTAATCTAATTGCTTAGTTCATAAATTGATCTAACTGATTAATTTTGATAAAAAAATCAAAAAAAAAACGTTTCCAATCCCTTCCAATCTCATTTCGCATGACCATTTCTTTTCCGGTTAATAAATGCAGTTACATAAAAATAATAATATTTTTACTAATTATTGCTTAATTATGTTAATAAATAGTTAAGTAACAATGAATACAAAAAGTCTTGACCATGTAGGATTTTTGTTAATTATGAATTTGACTAAGGGTGTAAAAAGTAAGGAAATGTTAAGTTAATATCAAAATAGTTTCGCGGACCACAATTTAAGAAAGCACTGTGCATGTGCTAATGTATGGTAAATACCAGTTTAATTTTCTTTGTTGTTTTTGCTGCTGTTGTTTTCGATATAATAATTGCGTTATTTCAATCATCATCAATGATGCTTTCCAGTTTTTATTACAATAGTGTTAGTGCCATCGTCATAATGACATCAGAATAAAACATCACAGCTGTCGAATTTAACAGCAAGATGAACTGTTACTTTAACATGTTTATGTTTGACACTTAGTTTAATGACAGCGCAATTCTGTAAAGTAATAGTTAGCAGTAATAAAAGCTCTGGTAATACAATTTCATGTCAAAAGGAATACATTTTTTAAGGACGAGTAAAATAACAATTTCAACAGTATCAACAGCATTTACATTAACATGTTCTATGTTAAGGTGAACAGAAGAAGCAGTTGCTACATTGTCAAAAATAAGAGCAATTGCAGTGCAGTAGCAGAAGCAACATCAGCAACAAAATCTGTTAGATGGTAACAGCAACAGCATCACGATTTCTGTTTATTCAATTTCACTTTCAGTTGAACGTCGAGTGCGTCAACGCAAGGACGAGTCTGTTGTCCTTGGAGAAAAGAATGTGTGTGATCCTTTGAAGATGAGCGAAGTATAGAACGAACGAAAGACGAAGGATAGATAGTTAAATAACAAATAAGAGCAGAATACAAAACTTATATGACAAACCGAAAAATGGCAATCTACAGTTATTGGCCGGTACTTGTGTGTTCAGATTGGTTTTTTGTTATTAAACAATTGACTCCAAAGAGGCGATGCCTCTGTGCGTATGTGCGTGTGTGACACTTTGTGCGTGACAGAAATATTTTAATTAAATGTGACCGACCGTGTTTCGGTGTTTGAATGAGTCGGTTTTATTAAACGAATATTATCTGCAATTGTATCGGAAATAACCGATTTTACTAAGCAAAAAAAAAAAAAATAAAATTAGTGTCAACTGATTTTCTAACGGTAAATTGCGTATAACAGTGATTAGTGGTATAGTAATTAGCAGCACTCAGAATAATGATGATGAATCCATCAACAATAAAAATCTGATCAACAAAACAAACACTAAAAATTTATGATATTGGTATCTATTAAGATTATATTTTGTCATTATTAAAAATCTTAATTTCAAAAATTAAATTTTATCATTTTCATTACTAGAAAAAAAGAGTTATATACAATTATATACAATATATTCGTTGTTGTAACAACAACAAAAACAGATAAAATAAGACAGATAACCCGAAGAATTATAATAAATGCACAATTCATTAGATTGATAATAAAAACACAAGTTTATGTCTTTACTAAACATTTTTCCTTTCACTGTACTCACTGTACTCACTGTACTCCGAGAAAATCTACATTTCTTTTTATTTAAGATTCAAAACAGAACTGAAGAGGGACTGATAGACGGGGTGAGCCCCTTCCGGTGGGTGAGGGAGAGTGAGGGAGAGTGAGTGAGAACTTGTGCAAACGGCGATTAGTTCTTTCCACAGAAGTACAAAAATTTTAAAAATATTCAAATATGCATAAAAATAGACAATCGAAAAGTACGATTTTCAATCCGAGAGTTTCAATAAAATCTTTTGCCAAAAAGGACGGGGTTTTTCGTTAACAAAAAAGGACAAGAAAATACTTCTGCGTACATAGTTTTTATAGTTTTATTAAATCACGCAGATTTATTGAAAAATTGAACTTCTAAATTGAGCTGATTTGTACTTTGAACCAATCTGCTAAACCAAGACCAAGACCTTCGATACCAAACTATACTTCCTCCGGAGAATTTCGAAGAATTCTCCATCACGTCAGGTTTTCGAGATATTCTCAATGTGCGGAGTGTGCGGACTTTTCGCTATATTTGAGGATATGGTTCCATCATAAAATACTCTTACTGCACAAAAAGTACACAAAGTCTATCCATCTATTGCTCTCCTCCTCCATTTTGAGCCATTTAAATATGATATAACATTTCCGAAAAATGTCTGTAAAAATAAATTGGTTTAACAAGAGGTAAAAATTTATAAAAATAGTGGTACCTCGTGTCTTCTAAGTGCCTTTATTTCGGATCTAAGGTCAAAGTTATAAAATTTGAAATAGCGCCGGATCCAATGTGCCCTAAAATTAGTCGTCACGGCATTTCCAGTTCTTACCATTACCTGCGGATGTAAAATAATGTCCAACATAGAAAAAAAAAAAATACCTCTTCTCTCACACTAAAATCAGGATAAGTCCAAAACCTGAAAATTAAAGCTCATCTATAGGTTGGTTGACAAATTGTGTATTGTTTAGTTAATATCCAAGAGTTAGAGAGGCTAAAGATGAAATTTTTCAATAACGAAAGAAAAATCAATAACAACAATAGAAATACATCGTATTGAAAATGTAATGTAGTGCTACTGAATTTAAAAAAAAAAAAAAACAACACAATGATTAATCGTTAAACGATGCGGAAACGCTTTCACGCCAATTCTTGAGCTGCTTGCTCTACTCCTTTGAATCCATAGTCTCGCCTGTCCCCGTCCTCATCACTATCCTATTGTATTTCATTTTGGCTGATGGTACGTCTCCTCTCATTCCGGTGCAAGAATGGTCTACGGTCGCAGTATTGCAATTGGTGGCACTCTTCTAGTCATCGTACTAATACTATCCGCTGTTATGTTCTACTTGAGTTTGGGTAAGTATGACGAAGTTTTACTATTTTACAAATTGTATGTGTTGCATTCTTTATTTTTGTATTCTTATAAAGGTTATGTACAGTACAATATCAGAAGAACGAACTGCTCGAACTACAAGATATCTGCTCAGAACGGCGAGCTCTGGATTTGTTTAACATTTTTAGTGTTCCAAAAGATAAACTCGGTATAATTTTTTACTTATCACATGCTTTAGTTAAGTGTAATTTTGGGCATCTTAGTATACGTTAAAAGGGAGCTTGTATCATCAGCAGCAGAAGAGATCAAACGTAATAAGTTAGTGGCTGAGCTGAATTAGCTCGAAAAGGATTACTAAGTCAATTTAAAAGGCCCAATGCTATATTACATATATAGTACTATATTTAGCAGAGCTCGGTCTATGGACAGAGTACGCATAAAAAACTTATGCGAGACTCTTGTCTTTTGGTTTTCCTTTTTGTCCCTTTGTCTGTCTCTAAGTTTCCTTTCTTCTGTTTACTCTTATGCAGCAAAAAATCTATTAATATATTTCTGCTATCCGTTTTAAGAAATTCAATAAATTTAAAGTTTTCGACTCCATATAAAAACGAATTAATATTAAAAACAAAAAATAACCAATGAACAACAAGGTGACATTTACAATCATTTATATCACTTTATTAAGTCGGTTGTTATGTGTTATTTACTAATATATGTATACTTCTTTGTGAATTATTGAATGAATTATTCATTCGTAATAAGAAAAATTTATTCTTTATTTACCAGACTAAATACTATATACTGCTGTTTTATGTGTGGGGGTGTATGTACATATGTGTGTGTGTGTGTGTGTATTTATGTATTATTTTTCAGAAGTTTTTATTGCTAGAGCCTTTCGAACATTTGTCTTTAGTTTTACTCTTTGAATGATTTTTCAATTTAAATTTATTAAAAATTCCATCATCAAAAACATAAAACTATGTAAAAGAAACACGGATGAAATTAAATATATACACTAAAATAGTAATAAAGGAAAAGACATATAAAAAAATATAAAATATAAAAGAAGAATAAGGAAAATTAGGTACAGTTAAAGCTTAAAAGCTTATCTGGTAAATACAATTCAAGTCAAAACATAAAATAAAATACATAACATAACAAAAATAGCTTTGCTAATTAATTTTTTTTTTTTTTTTAATTTATTTGTAAAAGAATTTAATTTGTTTTTTCGTACGTTGAGTACTTGTTTGTATGTATAATATAGTTTTTTACTTATCAATAATGATATAACTTATAATGATATAATTATAATAAAAATTAATTTATTTTCTAATATTTCTTTCAATTCTTTTTAAGACCTGAAAATATTATGTCTTGTAAAAAAATTTTTTTTTAACCTATGGTATTTAGTACAATTTTTTTTTTTTTTAAATTTGCTGTAACCTCTTCATTTTTATTATAACATTTATCAATTCATTAGCTGTCAATTAATAAAGCTGTCTTCTTAATTCTCCATTAATAGTTCATTTTTTATACTTCGTCATTCATTTGTTCATTTCTTGGTTCATTAGTATTCAAAGTATGTAGTACAGTACATACTAAATATTACGTGAAATGTGAACTGTGAACTGTTTCGCCTCGGTTTCTTTATTTTAACCTCAACTCAACTCAATTCTATCTCACTCTCGAAAACTGACTGTCTCCCATCATCACCCTCTCTCTCTGCCCGTTCGTTAGTATTTTCTTCATTGTGGTTGTACCTTTTTCAAATTTTTTCCTCCTTTGCTAATATACTTATAATTTATTTTTAATTTAATTAATTTATTGAACAAAAGTGGTCTGCCGTGCAAAATGCCGGCTCCTTGTCACGTTTACTTTTTGGCCAGATTTCATTAATATTCATTAAATCAAATTAACTATCATATGGATTTTCTGTATTTTCCTTTTATTTTTCAGAAATTTATTAATCTAAAAAGTCTTAACAAATGCAGCTTAACGAGAAATTGTGATAAAGAAGCTAAAGGAAATATTTTGGTTAATTATAAAAATTAAAAGAGAAGGACTTCTGATGCAAGCATAATAATAATACTACTAATACTGTATCATGTATTATTATTATTATTTACTCTATTGTGAATTGATTTAGTAGTGTTGACCCACTAAAACGCACACAAATTTTTAAACTACGAGAAATTTTTAACTAAAGTTTAAAAGTTTAAACCAGTTTGAAACTAACGAAACTTTATCAACAAATTATAAACTTCTTTGTCGCCAGAATTTACTTTAATTAAAACAATTCAAATTGTTTTCAGAGACTTTAAAAAAACAAAGTCATAAATATGGTATTTCCTTTTTGTTTCCGTTTTGTTTTTTTTTTATTCTTATCGTTTTCCTAATAAACGTTATTATGTCAATAAAATTACAAAATATTTCAAATAAAATTAAATTAACAATGGAAAACATTCAAACAAACATTGAAATACTAATAACTATAAAAATAAGTATGCTTTAACAATAATAATAAGTATCAAATTCTTTAAATAAATTATAGAATCATTACGTTAAACAAACGATAACTGTGTTAATTTTTGAAAATAATTTTTTGTCATCATTTGTGCTGTAGATTCTATGGACTTTATGTTAATAGCGTTTATATTGGAGTTTGCGGAAATGGCTCGTTTATTGTGTTGATAATTTGCCAAAGTCATTTCAATAATCACAAAAGAAAACATAACTAATAATTAAGTAATGGATAATAAAGATAATAACAATAAAATTTTAGCTTGAATATCGTTGAAAAGACAGACGGTGGTGGAAAAAAGTTTATCCGGTCGGATAGAAGAACCTTCACTAAAAACGAAAGTTTTTAAACTAAACTTGTGTAAAATTACTTTATACCTGTTATGAAGTTTTCTAGCTGTTCCAAATCTTTACCGCTATAACCAAATATAAATCTTTCTCTTTAAAAAAATTATTGCATAAGTTTTTCAAAAGCTTTTTGTTTAATCGTAGAAAAATTTGACTCTTGAAGAGTTAGTGCTAAATTTCAGGTTTATCAAGAATTTTTTCTTTGTGTATGTACATATTTGCGTTTCTTTCCTTTTGAAAATTTTTAAAAAATAATTTAAAAGATATTGAAAATTTTACAATAATGCAATTGATAACAAAATCTAACAAACTTTGAAATTTAATAAGATTAAAAATATTTATAATCAAGCTTTAAAGAAGTTGATAAATTTAGTTAACTTGATTTAGTTAGATTTAGTCAATTTATACTCCTAACAGTCATAGACCATAAAACCCTTTAGCACTCACCAGAAATCAATTTACAAAAGGGTTTCGGAATAGTTTCTTTTCGTCTTTAATCGGCCATTGTTAATTTTTTACTTTTTGTTTTTATGGTTAAAAAAGGCATAAAGCGATTTTTGTGACATTTGTTTTGTTATCACTGCAAAAGCATTAAAAAACATATTATTTGAAATGCTACATTTGTTAACCTTTTACTTTTATATTCTATGCTCTCTAACTTGCAGGACCTTGTCCGTCCGGTACCTTCGCCTGTGATGGAGGTCAGATGTGCGTGCCTCAGCGTCAGATCTGCGATAAACGTGTCGATTGTCACGATGGTAGCGATGAGCATCCAGTCGAATGTGGCTTACTTTTCGGCAGCAAAGAGCTCACTAATAAAATTGTTGGCGATGCAATTGAGAAACGCCGTTTGGAACAGGATCAACAACAACAACAGCAGCATCATCCTCAAAATCATCATCATGTGAATAAATTTCACATAGTAACAAATGAGAAGAAGGAAGGAATGGGCTTGAAGGGACCCCTTCACCCTGAAGGGCCGAATCCAGGGTTAACAAGTGGATCAGTTGGTGTTTGGAATATAAGTAGAAATTCCATTATATGCGGTAAGTGATGTATGTACATATAGTGAATGCATTTAAGTAGATCCGAGTACTATATACGATGACATTTCGTTTACTGGATTATTTCTTGCAACACTTTGATTTAATTAAGAGTTCCTTTGCTTCTTCTTCTTCTTCTGCTTCTGGTATATGAATAACAACTGCCTTCGCTCTCGATGCAGAAATCTCATCATATCCCAAATTCTGTACTTGCCGCCGACGAACGATTCTCTATTGCGGTAGTCGCTTCAAATGGTTACACATTATCAAAATCGGCACAGAGGTATTTATTTGAGTGTATGATTTTCCTAGAAAGCATTCAATTTTCTGCAACTAATTCAGCTACAACAACAACCACACTTATTTTAGGTAACAAATTTAATGATCAATCGTAACAATTTTACACTACGCCCGAATACATTCCATCGCTTTAGGCATTTGCAGCGTCTGTAAGTATTTACTGACAACATTTCTGCAACATTTCCTGCTATTCGTTACATATGATTTCTTTAGCACACTCAAATACAACAACATGTCAACAATACCGCCGGGCACATTTAACGCTCTGCACAACCTGAAGTGTCTCGATGTGCGCTACAATAATTTTAGCAGTTTGCCACGCGGCATTTTCAGCGGCTTCGTGTCGCTGCAGTGGCTTTTCCTTATAGCAAATGGATTGCAAGCGGGTGTATTATACAACTTGGCCGATCTGCCAAGACTGGAATGGTTGGTGTTAAGTGAAAATCAACTGACGTTACACGAGGAAAAATTTCCACCCTTGGAATTTCTACATGAAGTGTTAGTATGTTGCAAATTAATAGTAATTGTTAGCCCTTTTTATCTCTCTCGAACATTATTTATATTTTATTATACATTATTTATATTTTCATTATTTACAATACATTTTTTAACGTTAAAGTTATTTGCGTAAGAAATCTCTTCAATAGTTTAGAATAAATTCTATTGACAGCGATTTAACAGAGAGTTAATTTGCGTTTAGCTTAAGCCTTTTTCCTAAGTTACTCTTAAAGTATATTCGATAGCTTAGATCTTAGGTAACGTTTTTCTTTGTCAGATTTTTATTAGGAAACAAAAAGAGCAACATGTCCTTCACCATTAATAGATAATCAATTAATTGTTCATATTGTTACTTCAATTTTCTATGTTTAGAAGCTCAGATGTCTATTTTTACATTGTAAAATTGATATCAATTTGGATCATTGATAAAACGGTTGTAAAAACCGTTCTATAACTTTGGGATTTTGTCGCATTTGGATTCTTTTCAGGATTTTGTCACTTCGCGATTTCGTTACCAACTCCATAAATTAGGGCCTTAAAAGTTGTGTGTAGTAGGATGTTATAATAGTACAAAAAACCGATTTTCAATAACTAATACGTATATTTGACATTTGTCTTGTCTTCAGTTATTTAGATTTTAATCAAATTGAATACATTGACGAAGAGATGTTTAGGAATTTGGAAAATTTGCATTTGCTGTAAGTAATCAAATTTATTATAAATAGTACATTTTTAAAATTTTATTTTATTACACGGTCCATTTAATGGTTTCCTTAATTTGCCAAATCAAGTAACTCACTTTTTGAGATAGCAAAATAGCAATTATATATATACATATATGTATTTATAAATAATTTTATATAGATAAATATCAAAAATTTTGTCAGTTTCGAATCATTCGAGACGTCTTTGAAGTGTACGAATGTGTGTATGTGTTTATGTGTACAATAGTATTTTTGTATTAAAAAATTGGAAGATGGTTATAGTAATGTTTCGATTCGCTTTTCCGATTTGATCTTTCCGCGAATCGTCTGCAAAATGTTCAGAAAAGCAATAATTCAAACGAATACTTGACGACCATTTCGTGAATCGGCTGGATATCGAATCCTGCGATTATTCTTCACGATTCTCGGAAAAATCTTTCGCAATGGAAAATGCTTATTGCATGATTGTAGTAAATCATTAGACGCAGACTTAATATCTATTTCATCAGCGTGATGTATATAACTTATTGAAAAAATAATTAAATTTGATTTCGACAGCTTCTTTTTCATTAGTTACATCGATCACTATGCATTTGGGGATAGGAAGAGAACGAATAAAAAAGGGATAAGAAAGGAAAATGAAAGTACATGAAAGTGTTGTAAAATATGCAAATCAATCCTAGTTCATCCGAGCAGATTGAGCCTCTTTCCTGCCGTCCGTTCAGCTTCTCCTTCTATTATAATTTTTGCTATTTTCCGTTAACTCAAGCAAAATAAGAAATTGTGACATTCTATGGTCGGTCCAGCAAGAAGATTTACAGGCGTGGACATAAAGAGATATAGGAATACAGCAAAGCCAAGCACAGAGACAGAGAAGATAGATAGATAGTTAGATAAAAGAAGTCGAAAAAATTTCGGGCAAAAAATAATGAAAGAATGAGAAGAATGATGAAAAGCAACTGACAACGGCCTAAATTAAGCAATATTTATCAATTGTAGCTTTTGTTGTTGTTGTCGTTATTTTCTTTGTTGTTGCTGTTGTCACTGTTGTTGTTGTAAGCCATTAAATCGACTACTTAAAGACGACAAATAAGAAATAAAATAAAATAAGATAAAATAATTGTTTATTACACAAGTTTATTGCAAACTATACAAAATACATATTGTAATACAAGAAAGAAGTTAACATATTTAAGCAAAAACATTTAATCAAATCTATGATTAGGAATAAGAGAAGAGAGAAAGCCAAACAGCTCCACACTTCATTCATGAGAAATCGTTCATGAATCTTTGACGATTCATTCATTACATTGTTTTCACCCACATTTTCATAGCTCTTAGTTTTTAAACTTTTTTTTTTTACATACATTAAAATGATTTTTTATAAGTAACTATGAAAATATTTAATTGCAACTAAGAAGGGTTCTTTAGTTTTTGTCATCGATGTTTTTTTCGAAACTGTCATCGATAATTTGTACAGAAAAATCAGAACGATTCATGATTGTTCTATTTTCTTAAAGTAAAACAGGAGTGTTTATGAAAAAGTCAATGAACGAGTCATGACCGATGGCGAAATGTCATGCAGGATTCCTTTATAAGTTCTTAAAGTCGTGAACTACAGCAAAAATTGCTGTACGTGCGTTTGTAGTATATCCGTTTGAATGAATGTGTCCGGCTTGATTGGCCATTTCTTTTTAGTACTTTTGATTTACGAGTACGAGTGTGTATGTATGTTTTCTTATTAAGCATGGTCCTTATTATAACGTGTTGAGCAAATTAATTGCAAAACACTTTAGATTCTAATAAAACGTACATCATAAATAGTGAATGTTTTGAGTGTATTGTAAAAGTAAGAGTGCGTATATCTGTATGCGATGATGGTACACATTCGAATATTTTAATCTATTTTCTTTTAAGAAATGTTTTAATGAACTTATTTAGATATTTTATAAATTATATTAAGTGTATATTTTTCCAATTTTTAAACTGCTTAACTTAAAACAACAGAAATTATTTATTATTTTATTATTAATAAAATGTGTATTTATTGTTATATTAAGTATGGTTGCGCTAGACATTAATTTTTCTATTCTTATTTATAGAGATCTGAGCGAAAATTGCATCAGTCGTATTCATGCCAAGGCCTTCTGGAGTCTCAGAAACATTAGAGATCTGTAAGTCGAGTTATAGATTTTTTAAATTTAATAAAAAGTTTTTGTGTTGAAGAGAAGCGATTGTTATACTTTCATGACGTAAGTTTTCGTTTTCAACAGAGCAACGTTAACTTGTAAAGAGAGTAGAAAGTTTGCCCAAAACAAGTTTTAACCCATTGTAAAGATTTTTTCTAACTATAATGAATTATTTCTAACCAATTTTTATTTTTTCTATCATCTTTTCAACAAAATTTTCATAAAGCAAGACTTCATAAATAAATCTGCAACGAATATGTATCAATTCAAATATTTACATGTTTGTGTTGTGTGTGTGTGTCTTTTGCTTTTCGGAATTACCGTAAAAATTTATTTATTTGCATTTTTATTTGACCATCAAAATCAAATATGATTTGTATATCTTTTTTTCGGTCTTTCGACGCGAGGAAAGACAATAAAAAAATAAGAAAAAAAGCAGACTTCTTATAATAAAATGTAAATAACATAAAAGGTTTTGAAAGATATTTTATATGTAGCTATTGCAATTTAAGGTTAATAATCATAATAGATTATTACGCACCAATCGATCAAGGTCACACCGAAACCAAAACCATCACTCGAATCTACCTGCCGAAAGATTGATATAGATCTGGAATTTCTTTCAGTTTCCCTAAAATTTTCATTTCATTTATAAAATATTTCAATTAAATCATTCATACGCCATGTTGTTCTATGTAAAAACAAGTATTCAGACGTTTTTTAAAACGTTTTTTTATTTTTTAAAAATACACTAAACTAAACTAAAAATAAGCAACACATAAAATGATGATCCATCATCATCATGCATGAAAAAAAAATTCTTATAAAACTTATACCGTTCGTACTGTAAATTCGTACATTCACAGCTAGTTACAATTGAACACATAGTCGTCGCGCATACACGTCGTAACACCGTTCATCATAACGAACGCCAACACAAAATATCTACTCAATTTTTACGTTCCGTTTTAAGTTCCAGCTACATTGAATTTCATTATATTTCGCTTCACTTGATTGTCGTTATTCACAAGTCCTTACTTCCTTTGTTACAAAAAAAAAAAAAAAATACCAGCTTTATTAAAGTTAACTACAGTATTGGTCCACGTATGTACTCGTATATTTTTGTTTTATTATACAGTATGTATGTAAAATAAGAGAAGAGAGAAAACTTTATACAATATCAACAATCAGAAGCATCGCGGCATTAAGAAAAAAAAACCGCGCAAAAGTCAATGGCCAGGATGATGACTGTTGACCAGTCAGTCAGCTCAAGTAGCTTCAATCATATTAAAGTAAGACCCAACCACAAAACCACCAATCCACCTATTATAGCTGACGCATTATTAGAGCTGACGTCTACAAACGGACACTCTCATATAGAATTTTCTGTAAACTGAGAACAGCATTATAGTACATACATATTTATATACGCACATACATATTTTTCCCGAAAATCAATCAATTATCGTACTATCCATCTGTTGAAATTCCCGCGATTAATACGCTCAATCAATTGCAGTATTATTATGTAACCATCGCTGAGCAATCGCAAAATGTCTTTGACTGCGGCATGAGGAACAGTTAATACTATATTTTATACCATTTTCTTAGCTTTAAAATGACACCTCTTTCTGAAAGAACATTTGAGGTATAAAATCTGTTAAAATTAATAATAGTATGTTAAATTAAAATAGCTAAGATAATTCCTAATAATAATGACAATAGCTTTAATAAGATAAAGTTTAGTTAATTTTAAAAGTTTTTTTAAATAAAAATTATTTACTGTTAATGTTTTCAATTATCGACTGTTTTTCTGTAGTAATTCAGAATGAGTTTTAATATTCCCACCGAACGTTGATATTGCCAACGAAGTTTGCTGATAAGAAGTCGTGACATGTTTCGAAATAGCTATACCATCTGTCACTTTTGGTCAATAATAAATATATGTTATCGTATAAATAAATTCGCTGAGCGGAAAAGTATGGGTGGTTATAATCACAAAAAACGCATATGATGTACATATTCATAAAATGCTTTCCTTTTCTTGGTCAGCAGTTTCGATTTCAGAAGGTCTTTGCTCTCTATTTGTCCTCTTAATTGCACAGACATTCTATAACAATAACAACACAAGCAGAGATTACTCTTACTCTCTTCGAAAGGAGTTCTCCGTCCCAGGGTTGCGTCATCGCATAGAAAAATGAGATAAAAATCTAAGGCCCGGCAAAATGTATATTTTGAAAAACAAATAGCATCAACATTTCTAAATAGAGAAATATATCGAATGCATCGAGTGAAAGGCCATTCTCAGTATTAAAACGTGTAACAAATTGTTTACAAAACCACTGAGCTAATCAAAATTAAATTCCAATGACGA
This sequence comes from Conops quadrifasciatus, assembly GCA_949752815.1. Classification (NCBI taxonomy): domain Eukaryota; kingdom Metazoa; phylum Arthropoda; class Insecta; order Diptera; family Conopidae; genus Conops; species Conops quadrifasciatus. The sequence goes on along the minus strand of OX457078.1, from coordinate 6,757,851 downwards.
TTAATTCCAAAATTTAAAAAAAGTTTATTCATATTGACAATATATATATACCTACTTTTATTAAACTATTCTGACTTTTATTTAAATTATATTTTTCATTATTCAAGTTACCTTTCATGGGTAAAATATTACTTCTATATTAAATAAAAATTTTATATTTGTTTTAGTTTTTCACATCACAATTTAATATGTTTATTTATTGTTTTATATTTTGTGTGTGCTGTATTTCTTGTGGGAGAGGGAGGGGGCACGGGCAAGAAGAAAATGTCTAGAGCCCCCCAAAGTGGGTTAATGCGGCCCTGCTGCTTCCATATTCTTGTTCTTGTTTGGCCTTTTTCTTTCTCATTTCGAAATAGATTATTTATTATAAGCCCACTTCTGTTCATGCCTCGTAATGATTTTGGGTTATTGTGCAAAACGTGCCATTTTGTCAAATTATTGTGGACAAGATGTTATCACTCCTTTAGCCAGGATTATTATTCCTGCAGTTGCTGTCTCTGTGCCATTTCAGTTTCGCTTTTATTTATTGTGTTCATGTGGCGTACTCTCTCATGTTGTAGAAGTTGTTGGCACGTATGCAAACAATGTTGCTGTTGTCGTTGTTGTTGATTTAATTGAAATTATCCTTCAAATGCATTTTGGGCATTTACCATTACGGTACCGTTACGGTAAATATTGAATGATTTCACTAAAAAGTATTAATGAAATCATAAAATGTTTGCATTCCATAAAAATATTTAGGAGTTAACTCATTTATGCTTCTAAAATATTGTAGTTTATTTTACACTTCCACCTGATTCTGTTTTATTTTTCTATTTATCTCTTTTTCTCGGTTCTTATTTCACTTTCAGCCGCCTTACAGGAAACCCACTTAAAGAGTTATCAAGTGAAGCTTTTAATTATGCTACAAATTTGGACGCGCTGTAAGTAAGCTTTTAGTTAGCTCTCGTTTTTGGAATGACCCACTCCACCTTTCCCGCCACCAGTTCACTGTCACACACTCCGCTTCACATACGACATCAACTCTTACAATCACTACGAAGTGTTTCCTACTTGAATCTGACTGGAATCCGCTTCGAGTACATTGAGTTCGGAGCCATCACAGCAATGCGCAACCTCAAATACATCATATTCGACCGCTTCTATTACTGTTCGATGACTCCGCAGGTGCGTATGTGCAAACCGCACACGGACGGCGTCTCCTCCTTCAGCGACCTGCTGAGCAAGCCGGTGCTACGTTACTCTGCCTGGATCATGGCCGTCATCACTTTGACCGGCAACGTTTTGGTGCTGTGGGGTCGTTGTACTTATCGAGATGAAAACGTGGCCGTTACGATGGTGATACGTAACTTGGCACTCGCCGATATGCTGATGGGTTTCTATCTGCTCACCATCGGAGTGCAAGACTATCGCTATCGGCACATCTACCACCAGTCAGTATCCAGTCGCTGGAAATTGACTTGATGGCAAAGATAAACTTAATGTCTCTTGTTCTCCTTCTGAACAGAGTTGCTCTGGACTGGATCACTTCGTGGCAGTGTATTGCTATTGGCGTCATTGGTGTAACATCGTCTGAAGTGTCCATGTTGATACTGGCCTTCATGTCACTGGAACGCTTCCTTCTGATAGCCGATCCATTTCGTGGATCGCTTCGCCTGAGCATCAGTCACATTGCTGTCGCCCTACTAACCATTTGGCTGATGGGCATTAGCATTGCGGCGGCACCTGTAGTAGTCTGGCGCTCAAGCACCAAGTTTTATGGCACCTACTCGGGTACCTGTTTCCCACTTCACATACAGGAGCCGTTCCCGCTGGGCTGGCAGTACTCGGCCTTCATGTTTCTCGGCATCAATCTGTTGCTGCTACTAATGATAGCGATACTTTATACGGCGCTATTGATCTCAATCTGGCGCACACGCAAAGCAACACCACTCTCTCTCTTGGACTGCGAATTTGCAGTGCGTTTCTTCTTTATTGTGCTCACCGATGCATTGTGTTGGGCACCAATAATTGCGGTGAAAATTTGGGTATTCTTTAATTATAATATATCCGGTAAGTCAAATAATAGATGATGATGATGATGATGAGGAAAACTCTTTAAAAAAGGCGAGCAGCCGTAAAAGAAGTTTTTTAACTGTTAAATTTTAAAAAAATTGTCGGAATATCGTAACATTTGAAGTTTAATAATGCTGCTCCTTATCTCTGCCCTCCCACTCCTTCACGCCTTTTTCTTGACTTCTCTCATCGCTTAGATGACATGTACGCCTGGCTGGTGGTCTTCATTTTACCCTTGAACTCGGCTGTTAATCCACTGCTTTACACTTTCACAACCCCGAAATATCGTAATCAAATCTTACTACGTGGTTGGAAGAAGATAACAGCTCGTCGTCGTGCAGAGCCATCGAATGGTTTGGCAACAACAACAGGCACTGCTACCGCTACGGGCTCTTCTCAACCGGGTAAACGCGACTTTTTGCCTAATTGTTCTTCTATTCTTCACCAAATAATAACTTACTTTACTTTAAATAATAATATAATTAATTATTTTTCTATATTCTGTAATGCTCTAATTCTTTTTATTTTTATTGTAGAAGAATCTGCAGGTCGTTCAATACCGCTTGTAGCAGTAATGCGTTAATGCAATTTCCACCAACGTAAACGAACGTAAGAGTATGGAAAATAATATCAGTTAGAACTTTTAAAATAATTTAATGATTGTATTTTAAAATTTATAAATAAATGTCAATTTAATGAAATTTATTTGTCTAAAACCAAATTAGTATTTCCTAATTTTTTTTTAAAACGAAAAGTTAAAAAAATTGTCAGAAAATCAACAGAATTTTTATACTTGATGTAAATTTTTAAAGACTACTTAACAGAAATGAATAGCTTTACAGCAGAACCTAACAGCAGTGTCTATTTTAAGTGAAGTGTGAGAACTGTTGCCTTACATTAACTACTAAATTATACATACATAAAAAAGTCTAGTAGTTAATGTGAGGCAAAAACATCTTATATTTATATGTACAGATTTCATAGATGTGATAAATATTTAAATGTAAAAATTATATAAAAAATTTTATATTATATAAAAAAATTTAACAATAATAAACTGCTATTAAAATTATATAAGTACATACTTAATAACTTCTTCATATTTTACCGACTGCAGTTTTATCCTTTTTCGTCACCTCTTCCTTTTCGACTGTTTCGATTTTCATGAAAGAGTATCGCGTACGGCCTTCCTGAAATTTACGCATGGATTCTAATTCCTCAAGAGACACTGACAAATTGTGCTTGCCATTAATATGCGCCTTTAATCTGCAATTTTATTAAATGGAAATCTTAGTACTATTCCCAAAAATGCATTTTTTTTGCTATAGTATTTCTATTTACTTTGATTTCTGAGGATATCCCTTTTCACAAAGCGCACACTTAAAAGGCATTTCAGAATGTACGAATCTATGATTTCTCAATGACATGCTGTTTTTAAAAGTCTTCATACAACCAGGCTCCGAACAGTAATAGCGTAGGTTGTTATGTTTCACCTGCATGTGAGTTGTCAGATGACCCTTTTGGCCGTACCGTTTATCACACACGTCGCACTTATACGGGAAGTCTCCCTTGTGATAGCGCATGTGTACCTCCAGACTCTGGCGAACAATAAAGATCTTCCTGCAGACAGGACAGGCGAGACCTTCCACCAGATGTGTCTGCTTGTAATGCACATCACAGGCTTGTTTCGTTGCATACACCCGTTTGCAGCCGCTCTGAGGACAAGAGTATTTAACACGATTTTGGTCGTGAATGCGACGATGCCAAAGCATCCGACTTTTGTTGGGAAACATCTTTCCACAAACATCACAAGTCACGAGAATGCAGTTGAGGGCAGAGCATGATAATGCTGAGGATGGGGATGAGGTCCGAATAACAGGCGGCACAAATGGTTGTACGGATTGATTAAATGCTGCTATTGGAGTTGTAAACATTTTTGGTGTGTTTAGATTTTTTTTCTCTATTAGTTCTTCATCATCAGCTTCATTTTCATTCTTGTCAATATCACATTTTGGTTCTTCTACGCATTCGTTTGGTGAAGAAAAGCCTCTCTTCTCTTCTTCGTAATTTTCAACAATATCTTGGCAATATTCTCCCAGGTATTCTCCTGTAATTGGTAAAGCGTTGAAAATAGAGGGACGTTAGTTTATGGCACTCATTTCCTTAAGAGGATAAAAGTTAGTAATTTGTCTCATTGTCCTTTTCATTTCCATTGTTTGAGAATAAATAAACACCCAAGAAGTGCCTGTTTTCATGTTTTACAATAGGTTTACGAGGTTTAGATCGAGCCGGGGCACTGGGACGGCTGCCTTAACTTTCCCCAAAGATAAAGGAACACTACTCTGTACAATGAATTAAATGTGTTTATTTAAGAATATGTATTAATTTCAAACACACGAAAACCCACTTAAAATTTATGTACAAAATAAAAATAACTTCAAAAGCTTCTAATTTCTCATCAGTTAGTTTACAAGGTTACATTTTTCTAAATTACTCGTACCATAATATATTTTAATTGCATTTGCGATATTTGTACATTAGTTATCATATAAATGGAATTCTGTTGAGGAATCTAACTCTTTATAGCCAACTTTTTCTGTTTTATTCTGGTTTAGACATTCAATTATTATTGATAGTTCACATCGAATTTTATTGAGCCTTTACAATTCTATTTGGTAGCTTCTCAGTGACTTGCATTCGATCCAATTCTTCAATTGTGTGGTTGATATTGTGTGATTTTTTGCAATGGAAACGCAACCTGAAAAGAAATGAGTCGAATTGTAGTTTTATAAGCCCAAAAAATATTATTATAATTATTATTGTACATACCGAGATTTAGAAGCATAACCACGCCTACAATATTCACACTCGTAGGGCATGAACCCTTTGTGTTGATAGGCGTGATTGTACAATGAATTGCGTGTCTGAAAGAGCTTGCCACAGCCCGGATGCTCGCAAGGATATCGTTTGTTTTCATGCTTCACTAGAACATGCTCATTCAGGTGCACGCACATCATGAATTTTTTGCCACACAAATGGCAAACGAACGGATACTGCCGCTTATGAAAGCGCAAATGAATTTTGTAATTGCTCAGGCCGATGCATTTCTTGCCGCAATGCTCACAATCGAACTGTGGGTACGCCTCACAAGTGGGCCTGCGCAAATGACGCTGCAGTGATTGTTGATTATTGAATGCACGATCACATTTTGGACAATTAAATTGCGCTGCGTCCTGTGGGCGATGCTTACGGAAACGATGTGAGTTTAACAGGGCGCGTGACTTGCATGGCAAATTGCAAACCTCACACACGAACGGTGGTCCCTGCTGCTCACTGCTAATCGTTCTATGAGCTCGTGGCCTTTTAGGTTTCGCATGTGACATTGTGAGATTCAAATCAGATTCGTGGCCAAATTCACTCACTTCCGGCATCAATTTCTCTGTAGCGTCTGATTCGCTGTTGTGGTTTTTGTTTCCTTCATTCTGGTGTCCTTCCAAGCTCAATTCAATTCCTCCGAATATTAAATCAGAGTCGTCATCTTCAGACTCTGATCGTCTATTAAGCGGTGGTCGTCCACGTCGCCGACGTTTCACCCGGACTTTTGTTGCTAGTTTTTGATTGCCTTCTTCTAACTGCTCGTTTTTTATGTCTTCAAAAACCTTTTCGTACAAGTCATCAAAGGTAAAGTCTTCCTCTATTTCGCTCTCGGACTCCGATAGCTGCTGAACAAATTCAGTCTTGATTTCCGCGATCTGAGTAGGATTGTCATCGGTATTGCTTGGTAGTGTGCATTCTTTGTAATCCTTTTCGGTCATTAAGTTATTACCATCGACCAATGCTTCAGTTTGCATCTGCTCCTCCATTGTCTCCTCCTTTATGCACAGTTCGATTTTGTAGTCCAAGTCTGTAAATTGTTGTAATGTTTTGAAAAACATTTAGTGATTATCGAAAAACACCAATTTTTGAGAATGTTGTCGCAGAATATTTTAAGATCCATTTGAAGGGAAAGCTCACCACAAATTCAAAAGCTTATAATCTAAGAATGTAATAACAGCGTGCTTTCTTTCCTTCAGAGCACACACAGTACAAAAATAAAACCAGTCCCGTTAGGCAGTTTCATTTAAAATAAATCAAGGAAAAGGTTCGAAGGCTCTGTGAAGATCAAATAAAAAAAGCTATATTGAGATAGGAATTTGCATTCTTTGAAATCCTTCGTATTTAAGAAATTGCAGAAGAATTTGGTAGAGTTAAAATAAAAATATTAAAACTTTTTGTAGTTCAATAGACTCGTATATTTTCTAAAACCGATATCTTATAATTTTAAAGTGGTAAATTTATATATAATTTATAAAATATCGTATATCTTCTAAAACCGATATATTATAATTTTTAATTGCTGAATTACAAATAAATTAATGCAGTTTCTTTTTTAGGTTTTGTCAATGATTAAGTGACCATTTTTTTAAAGCTACTCGTATTTTTAATGTTAGTCTTCACATTCCACCACTTTTACTAAATTCAATTTTGAACGCACTGTCTTAAATTTGCGCATAGGTTCCAATTCATCAAGCGTTAAGACCAGATTATGCTTTCGCAAAATGTGCACCTTCAATCTGGAAAAGATAAATTTTACAAAAATGTTTGTACCAAAAATAAAAGAAGATATTTTTTAAAAATTACTCACTTCGACTTCGATGGATAACCCTTGTCACAATACGAACATTGAAATGGCATTTCACTGTGTGTGAACTCATGATTTCTCAAGGATGTGCTGGAGGTGAAAAATTTCCCGCAATTCGGATATTCGCAGGAAAAACGCACGCTATTATGTTTCACATTCCGATGCGTATTCAAGTGGCCGATCTGGGCAAACTTTTTGTCGCACAAGTCGCAGTGATATGGAAAATCACCCGTGTGATAGCGTAAATGCACTTCAAGGCTTTTTTTAATCACGTATAATTTCGAGCATATCGGGCAAACGAAACCATTTTTTATATGCACTGTGCGTACGTGCACGTCCATGGCCTGTTTGGTTGCGTACACCCGATCACAGTGTGGACATGGAAATTTTGGACGATTTGCCATGTGCGACCGTCGATGCAACATCATGCGAGAATGATTTGGAAACGACTTTTGACAGAGATCACAACTGAATCGTCCGATAAAACGACAACGTGCCGGCTTTGTTTGCACTTCATCAACGCTAAGTATCTTTGTTTCTTTATCTAATTCGCCATTTTTATATCGCCCTGATTCTTCATCATCATCATCTTCTTCTATCACTTCCATGTCAATTACTTCTTCATCTTCGTATTCAAATTGAGTGGAATCGTCACACATCGTAGTCTCTTCAATTTCTGCTTCAGTTTTAATTACGGCATTATCTTCCTCTCTCTTGACGGGCAGGTGTTGTTCATTGGCAACTGCAACGACTGCATCTTCCCAAGTAATTTGTTCTTTCAATGTGTTCGTGGCTGCGGCCATTTCATCGTCAGTAGATAGAGTTATTGCTTCGATAATATATTCTTCGCCATCGGATTTTGAATTGATTTTTAATTGTATAGTATCCGCATCTGTGTGTTTAACAAATTTCCAAAATATGTTTGCATCAGTTTTAGGTACTCTTTTTATTCAATTCATTTACATTTATTTAAAAGACCAATTACGTCGTGGTGGAAATGTTAGCCGTACTTAAAAAAAACAAATGGAGAAAATACTTCCTAACGATCTGTTGAAAATTAAAATAGCCTAAAAGAAACAAGCAGTGAGGGGGAAGAGTTTCAAGACGGAAACAACCTCCAGATATATGTTTCTCAAAAGTAACCATAAACCTTGTCAATGATCATTTACAATATAAACAATTTGGTCTCCGGTATTGTTCAAAAAGATGTGAAGGTTTCTTACTACTAGAGTATTTATATTCACGAACCTGAGTCTTAGGATTAAATAGTACATTAGTGGTACATATTAACTATACCTATGAACTGGAATAAAAATGAAGACAATTTTACCAACCTTCTTCGTCCAAGTGTTCTTCTGCTTGATATTCCTCCATATCTAAATGTTCCTCCTCTTCTACGACCACCTCTTGATTGCTTTCCTGAGATCCATTTATTCCTCTAATATCTACTTCTGTCAAAACAGCCGTTGACTCAGTTTGCTGCTGCTCTTGTAATTGTATTAATAAACGTTTCGATTCTTCAACTTTCCGATGAAAGTCGTAAGCCATCTGCAGTTCCAAACCACAACTCCGACAAAGATTCTGGGGCAGATTTTCATCTTCACAAATATTAATCTTTGTGCACATAGTAAAGCAATCGCTGTAGGTGAGCTGCTCTTCCTCATCATAAATAAGATTTAAGTCGAGCATCTCGGTTTCTGAAGGCAATTGTAAGCAGACCCGACAAAACATCGCTATATCTTCTGTGATATTCATTTTTGGTAACTCATACATATTCTCTGTTTTGTATAAATAAATATCCCTATTTTTATGCAATATTTCAGTTTTATAAACTAATTAAATATTATTCTGTGAGAAAATGCGAAATAAACCCGTCTCTATTTCTGTTGACAGCCGAGGTTAGTTTTCTGGCGTCAATGTAAAAGGAACTGCCAGATGGAAGTTTTTATTACAAAAATATTAGTGTGTAACACCAGCCTTTTTGTAAATGCTTGATACAAATATCGTCGTCCTATTGAAAATGTCATTTTTTGCAGATTTTTAACCAAGATTTCTATAACAAAACAAAAATATACATTTAATTTAATTTAATATAAACTGAATTTAATAATTTTCTTCGTCATCGCTGCTCAGTACAATTAAACGAGAACGTTTGTTTGGTTTTTTATTTTTATCAGACATAGTTTAGGCCTAAAATTAAATTTTTCAAAAGTTCGACTTAATAAAAAAATAAAAAATAGCTAATCTTATTGCGTATCTACTTACCCAAAAAAATTAAGTTCATTTTTATTGCTAAAATTTCTTCTAAGTTTAAAAAACTAGACCTTATTTAAAATTATTTCTATATGTGTATTCAAACTTAAAGAATAAAAATTATGCTAATTGCTACCCACGAAGTAAACTCTTCTATTACAAAATACTCAAGTTTAATAGGTAAAAAAAAATACATCCAGTCATAGTTTATTTAGAAAAATTTCGGGTATTCCCCGAAAAAAAAAGTTCATAGAAAGAAAAAGTTCAAGAAAAGCTCATACTGCATAATGTAATTTCTAAATAATTTTATACAAAAATCTTGGGAACAGGTTTACCGTTTGAGCCATGCCCCAATTTTTTTGCATTTTTTTTGTTGTTGTTGTTGTTTTTGGAGCTGATTCTAATAAAGCCATCAAATTTTGTCGCTCTCCTCTAGTTTAAAAGTTATATCCCTCTAAAGTTTGGAATTGACATTCCCATAACTCATAAACCAGAGAAGATATTTCGATCATATTGGTACCGTTAGAAAGCTCTCGAAAAGCCCAATTCAAGTCAATTTCTTTGATGTAACATTTTTCGGAAAACTGTATAGTTTTTATGCAAATCCAAATTTGTAATTTTTGGAACTTTTTTTTACATTTAATAATTTTTTTCGTTTCAAAGTGTGTAAATAACCTATTAAATCTTTGGAATAACAATAAAGCTGAGACCGTAAGCTTTCTTTGAGTATTTTTTCAATTTTTATCAATCAAGTATTTGAGGAGAAAATAGCTGTTAAAGGTCAGAATATAATCGAAATAACTTCTCTGGTTTATGAGTTGTAGGCATATCAATTCCAAACTTTAGATGGCTATAACTCGTAAACTAGAAGAGAGCGACAAAAACCGATTGCTACATTAGAATCAGCTCCATAAACAACAACAACAACAAAAAATGCAAAAAAATTGGGGCATGGCTCAAACGGTAACCTTAAGCCAAATCTCGTTATCGTGTTGTAGAAGTACCGTGTTATAATATCTTGGTTTTGGGGAATTTTTCTTTTCGTGTTAGAGTGGAACTGTGTTGTAAAATAACGTGTTATAGGAGGGTTACCTGTATTCTATCATACTTTTGTATAAAATATGTATTCTATCATTTATTGTCTGATCCTACCAGATTTTGCAGGCTTGTTTTTTTACGATTGTTGCAAAAGTAGTTTTTTTTGCAAATAGAGGTTTTCTGTAAGAGTTGTTGCAACAATTTACATATATTGTTGACGTCAGTGACTGTGGTGGGCCCCATAATAATGGCATCAACGTACAAGAAGCTGGTGTGTAAAAATATTTTTGCATTTTTTGCTGTTAATTTGTTTAAGCTTGGAAAAATTTACTTTTGTACTTGTAGAACAAAATGCGGTCATTAATTCTGGTTAGTGTTGGCGGCAGCCTAGCATTTGCTGGTATTAACATATATGTCGGAAATGAGCGGTTCTACAAGGAACTGCTTATGCCTGCGGTACGTCAGCTGCCCCCTGAGATTTGCCACAACTTGGCAGTCCTTGCATGCAAATATAAAATATTTTCAGAACCGCAAAAAGAGGATACAGCAATCCTGGTGAGTTTGTGAATTTTCATAAATGGATAAATAACACATACGATTCGCTTGCAGTCTACAAAGTTTTTTGGCAAATCCATATCTAATCCTATTGGCATTGCAGCCGGTTTTGATAAACAAGGCGAGGCAGTAGAAGGATTGAAAAAAATTGGTTTTGGATTTGTGGAAATTGGTTCCGTTACACCAGAACCCCAAGAAGGGAATCCCGCACCACGAGTTTTTCGTCTGCTTGCTGATGAGGCAATCATTAATCGTTACGGTTTCAACAGTGATGGGCACAAAGCAGTATATGATCGCTTAAATGCGCTCAAGCAAAGTGGAAAATTTAATGGAGTGCTTGGTATTAATTTGGGTAAAAATAAAACATCACTGTCTGCTCTTGCTGATTATATTGAGGGTGTACAGCTCTTTGGTCCCATTGCTGATTACCTTGTTATAAACATTAGTAGTCCGAACACGCCTGGATTGCGTGATCTCCAGGGCAAGAAAGATCTTGAGCAATTGTTGGCAGGAGTAATCGATGCGCGGAACAAATTGCCTAGCAATAACCAGGTTCCAGTTTTGCTCAAGCTATCGCCAGATTTGACCAAGCAGGATATTAAAGATATATCAACGGTTATTGGAAAGAAGTCATGCTGTGTTGATGGTCTTATTATTTCGAATACAACAACAATGCGCGACAATTTAAAAGAATCGAAACTAGCACTTGAATTGGGTGGCTTGAGTGGCACGCCTCTGCGATCAAAGTCGACACAGTTGATTGCAGATATGTATTATCAGACGAGTGGTAAGATTCCCATTATTGGTGTTGGCGGTATAAGTTCGGGGAGGGACGCTTTTGAAAAATTAGAGGCAGGAGCTTCATATGTGCAATTCTACACTGCCTTTATATATCATGGACCACCAATCTTACAACGCATTAAGAACGAGTTATCAGAGATATTAAAGGAGGAAGGCTACAAAAACGTTCAAGATGCAGTAGGAAAAAATTACAAGAAATATTATAGCAAGTAAATCAGTGTAATATTGACTTTTTGCGATTTCAAAGAACGCTTTGTGAAAGTATCTACATTTTTTTTTATTTAAATTTGTATGTTTAATGTTAATTTTTGATAAAGGTTTATAGTTATAAGAAGTTGATTGATTCAAAGAAATAAATATAAAAATTAATATTTACAAATTATATGCTTTTCAAAAAATTATATAATAAAAGGATTTATTTAGATTAATACCAAATTAATACTTTGTAAACCAAGCAGAGCTTAAATGTCTTAACTCTAATAATTGTATCTTTAATATACAATATATATGCATGTATTTTGGAATTAAAGCAAAAACTCTAACTTAGACCGTTAGCTACTATGAAATGAATCTAAAAAATTAATAGCAGTATATATGTACATATGTATTTAATTTGGCAGCCGTATTACATGTCAGCATAAAAAAATATTCGCTAATTTTCGTCTGAGAGGAGGTTGGTAAAGGATGATTACAGATGCAGATTAGTGTTGTAAAAGCAGAGATATCTATGGTAAAGTACCGTGTTATAGGAGGGTTACCTGTACATATTCGAAAGACTTGGCAGCTCTATTATTTTTACATATTGCACCCTAGCAAGAAAACTGTCAATCTGTCAAACTATCTCGGCAAGGAATTGCACAATAATTATGAGGTTTTTATAGCAGACAGGGTTCGAGACTGCCGATCTCATTTTCGTAAAAACCTTAGGTGTGACAATCTGCTGGCCGGGGTGCGACATGTATTGCAATTTACGAAATCATAACAAATGGACAGAATTCATACATATTTCAATTTGTAAACAAATGTAACGAGATCGCTTTATTAATTCAAACAGTCGCAATAATGAACAATAGCTGGAATGGAAATATTAATACTTTCGAGACAAATATAAATCTATCCACTGAGATGGACTACAAAGCCATTTTAAAGCAACACTCCAGAGATATATTGGAAGATGATAATCAAAGCTTCCTCTTAATATCATTAGCCGTAGTGGTGGGATTTGTAGTCTTATCCGCCTGTGTGAGTTTTGGAAAAAACGGACAGTGAATATTTAATTTCTTCTTTCCTCTGAAAAGGTTTGCTTAGTAGTGCACAGCCGAACCCCCTTGAAAAACATGCATTGCAGGCGATCCAGATTTGCCCAAACATATATTCGTGGCGACAGGATGAAAGGAAACTTAGATTACGTGGGTGCAGAGTCAAATGGTTGTAGTGAAGACTGGTTTGATGACGATGATGACGATCCCACTGAATGTTTGTTAAAAGGAAGACTTCAAATCGATAATGTAAGTACAAGGGCCAGTATTAACCGTGTACCGTCTTATTTTTGGCTTTATCGCGCAGCTCTATGGAAATTATCAAACGGCACAAGCTTCACACAACGGCCTGAGCACCACACCTGATGTACTATAGTTGTTTACCTTAAATAATTACTTTGAATGCATTTCAAAAAACCACACTTTCTAATGAGTTTGGCAACTATTACCAAAGCTTTATAAGTACCAAAATGTAATTTATATAGATACAATACCACATTTTTATAGCTTAATTCTACTAACAATCTTAAGAAAAGGGAGATTTGAAGTCAAGGCAATTCCTATGTATATTCAACGAATATTAATCAGTTTCTTAGAACGCAAACTACTATTCTTTATAAGACCTAAATAAAAGTTAGCATTGTCATATATTGACGTTACTTTCATTTGGATTCGTATTAGATTCCATCAACCGTGTTGTGAAGTCATAGAAACCGAAAAAGAAGGCTCCACCTAATGTGATCCAAAGAACACGCGGCACGAAACCAGCAAACAGTCTGAAAGAAATACATTTTTTACACAGATAATACAGTGACTGGGTTTTACACTATACACCCTTTGAATCCGCCTTCCCGATATATTAAACTTAATGTTCCACAAACTCCGAGATTGTGCGAGGCACCACCGTTCTCGGCTAACATTATACGAGTTTTCGCCACATCCAGAGGCGTAGTTACGCCTCCCGAAATACCGCCCGCAATGGCGCCACAGAAGGCGACCGTAAACGGTGATGCATCGAAACCAGTCCAGGGCGTCCACTTTAATTTGAAAAATTCCCATAAAGGAAATTGCAAAAAACTGAATGGTATCTCGCGAGAAACTGTAGATGCAAATCCACGGTAGAGGCCTCGTTGAATTCCCTCAGTTTTAAAGGCTGACCAGAGAATCTGCAATGCGGTCTTTTGTTGTTTATGACTTAAGGCTTGACGTCGTTGTTTGGCAATTTCGACGGGTACCCGAATCAAGCAGGCGAACTATTCGTGTGCATTCAAAATCAAGTAAATAGAAGATAAATTTGTAAGGTAAGGATAACTTACAATTTCTGCTAATGATGCTGACGCCATGTGAACATAGGGCGAATTACCACTTCCACCTAGAGTATTCAAATAACTCTTGCTGCCTTCGTAAGCGCAGAAAAAAAGTGCTGCTGTGGGTGCACTGCCAGCTGCTGCGGGGGCCAGCCCTTTATAAATGCCGCGAAAGCCGCCAGAATGCCAGAACCCACGCTGGCTTTGTAGGCGCGTTTTAATAGTATCAATCGGGAATAAAGCAATATCAACAACAATTCCAGCAACGCCGCCGGCCTAATAAAGACATAAATGTGTTCATCTACTAGAAACTGAGTTAGCATATTACCACCAAGGCGTGTAGGAAATTATAAGAGTTTGTTTTCTCAATTGCATTCAGTACAATAGGAGTGGCAGCGACCTCCAATATCTCTGTATCCATGTTACTTATACAAACTCTTAAAGTGCATCTTATAACCTAAGATTTTTATATCGTTATAGGTTGTTTTGCAGTGAATAAAAGCTGCACGCCTCCTCTGCAATGATAATTATTTGAATACATATATATAAACGGTGTGTTTTATTTTCAACAATTACTGCAGCACAATTAACGTATTCTATAATTAAAGTTGCCGAAACCCATTGATGTAACAACAGCGTTGTCAATTTAATGTTGTTGTTACACGGGGATTAAAATCGGCAAGAAATAATCTGCTGCTTTCTTTCGTAATATTCCTCCGTCTACACCCGTATTTCTTCAAAATGAAATTTAATGAATAAATTTAATAATTTATATTCGGAATAATTTTGCTCTTAAAGCGTATGTTTTGTTTGATATATTTGCAAACTGCAATTGTTCGGTTTAAAATTTCATAGTGAAATTTGTTTGCAGAAAAACTTCAGTGTCCTTATAGCTATAAATTATACGAGTATTTATTGCTTCGTTTTTTTATTGCGCAATGAAAATATTTTATATTTGGAATACCATAATTTAAATTTTTGCTTCATTAACAGTTAGGACGCGGCCTTCCAATCTGTGATTGTTTTTATTACATGCACTGTTAAATGCGTCCCTGCTACTAAATGCAATGAAGCCGTAACCCTTGGAAAAGCCTTGCTGTCTATCAAAAATCACGGAGCTTGATGCCACATGACCAAACTCTGAGAAATACAATTTCAGTTCCTTCTGTCCAATGGTCCAGGGAAGGTTTCCCACAAAAATCTTGTATATCTTGTTTACCGCTCCGCTGCTCGACATGATGCCACAACCAACTTATTCTAATTATGTAATTTATACAAAACGGCTATTTTTACTGCAGTTCTCGTGTCACTTCAATCAAATGTATAGTATGACCGCCCATTAACTCAAGCACTTCTATTCCGGAATATTTCCCCAGATCGTCAATATTTACTTGCAATGCGCAGAGTTTCCACTTTTTTAAAAGTGCTTCAATCGACCAATCCGCGCTACGTTCTTGGTACGTAAAAAAGAATTTTGCACCTTGATTACGTTCTAAAAGAAACGCTATCGTCACGATTATATCTTCGAAAACTGTAGGATCATAAAAACAGTCCGCAGCTATAATTAGATCCAAAGGCCCTAAGTTGAATACGCTATTCAACAACAAGCCCCAACTTAGTCCTATAACGTCGATATCCTGACCTGGGGTGAGATTGTTAGCTAAGCAAGATTTGCGTATATGAGCTAACGACTTGGGTAAAATGCAGTTGTCACTAAGCACTACTTGTGCCCCACACTTCGCCGCCAAAATACCGGGAAGTGCTGTTCCTGATCCCAATTCAAGAATACGTTTTCCAACTAAGGCGTGACGCCTTTCCCACAGAAATAATGCCAGTACCGGTGCGCACGGCCAGGTGTAGAACGAATAAGCACCCTGTAATAACTTCAGAAAAAGTTTTTTGATATTAAGTAACCATATGATAAGAAATTTATAACCACCTCAGGTATTTTAATTTCTAATTTCTCGATTACTTCCGACGGTGCTGTACACAATCGCCGCCCAATCCTGTTTGATTCAATGCTTCCTTCCTCGTCGACGTTGCTGCTACCAGTGAAAATAAACTTTCTAACGTGTTCCGTCGACAGCGGTGCTCCCCTTGCGACGTTAGTATTAGAATGCTCAGCAGAGGATGATGTAGAAGCACTAGATGTGGAACTGCCTCCAGAACTGACGTTTCCTGATGTACTGCTCTCGGAATCCAGTTGAAATCGTCCACTTGTCATTTTAAGCAGAGATTATCTCTGATTTTAACCGAGCAAAGCAAGAAAAACGTCAAATTGAAGTCAGTATGTAGTTTAACAGAGATGAGGTTAACATACTAGAAGTAGCAGATTTAATATTTTACCTCTGCCAGTGCATCGTAAACTGTTGTCGAAATTGTCCCAATTTCTGCGCAAAAATGCCGCCGCGAAAAAAAATTTTGGTTCTGTGTTTACACGTGCGACATGTACAGTATTTTGGTACTGCAGTAGGTACGGTGGTGTTCTACCACATGCGACCGACCGACCAACTTATAAAAAAAGACGGAAAACGGAATAAATAGGCAAAGAAAGATAAAGAAGTGATGAAGGAAGGGTTTTTTTGGCTTATTTAATTATGTAATAATATATTCTATAATATATTAATGATATTATAATAATAATAATATCGTATATATAATTATTAATTATTAATAATATATAATTATTATTTCTCAAACGAAAACAAAAATTTGCTTTTTATATACTTTTGGTTTTCCCTAAACGTCCAACGGAGGTGTCTCGTCCGCTTTCGTCTTTACCAAAGTTCACCCTCACCAACGAATTTGAACTTCGAATTCGAAGTTGAAAGCAATAATTGCCTTATGTAAAAGGAGACAAATTTGTAATACCCGAGAAGGAAAATTTTTGAATTCAAGCAGGGAATTTGCAACACTGGTCAGCGGAATAACGGAGAGTAAAGGAAAGTATAAAAAGTTTCAAGGAATCTACCTGCTTGTGGTCAGAAAACCATAAATAATTGTGGAGTTTTTGAGTATTGTGGATAAAGTGAAAAGGCTATTGCAATTGGAGTCGCTTTATAATGGATGAAATAAATGCATTTTTTGATTTTTCGAAAGATTTTCAGCGTCAGACCGTGCCCCGTGGTTGTATCTCTGGTAATCTTTGGGCCACGGGTGGAAAGCTTTCCGAGAGTAAACCAGCAAAAAGAGAGCGGATTGGGGATGATTATGCGAACGAAATGAAATTGCAGGAAGAGAAGCGAATGATGGACGTAAGTGATCGACATAATTTACAATATACAATTCACACACAAGATTGCTACCTTTAGATTGGAGGAGATGCAATGATGACTGATGATGAAGGTGCGCACTCATCACGTTATGGAGGTGGTGGTGGTAGAGCTCCTTCCACCATTATGGATGATGTGGAAGATTTCAGTGAAAACGACGGCGACGAGGAGGAGCCGGATATTAAACCGAAGATCAACAGAATTGATGATGGTGTATACGACAAATTTCCCTTTAATTTGGAACGGGATGATACATTGCCCATACATGACACAAAGGATGACATTGTGGATTTAATACGTAAAAATCCCGTAGTTGTTTTAGAAGGCGATACCGGTTGTGGAAAAACTACACAGGTAAGTTTTCAAATAAAACAACCAGAGGATATCTATTTAGAGGATTGTTTGTCTTAAGCTCAAATTTTGTGGAAAATTTAAAGTTTGATAGTTTCATTTACTTTGTCTATGAGCATATTGTGATTTATATCCTATATACTATCCCATATACTATATCCATACTATATAAATCAGTATAGTACAGATTTCCTTTTTCATGTTTGGTTAAAAAACCGTATGGTTTCTTTCCTCGAGAGGATTATTAACTAATCTTCAGTTAGATTCCTGTTGTTGCAGCAGATAGAAGAATTAATTGTATTTCATTTGTTTTGTTGAAATATTTTTCGGAGAAAAGTTGAAATTATTTCAGTTTCTAAATTTCAAATTGATTTCCAAAGTGATTTTATGATTTCACACGGCCTTAAATTATTTAATTCCGTACGTACGGGATTGAATTCATTTGCGCAAGAAATTTTTAAATATGCTATTTTATCTAATTAATAGATAAATGATGGCACTGTCGAGAGTACTTCATTATGCGAAGATTCTGTGGCACTTGCTGTAGTCACTAATGATGTGACAACAGCTGGTTGCAGCACTGCAAAACACATTCCGAAACGGATGACTTTACTAGATGGTATATTTTTTAAATATGTACCTGAAAATTCTACTTCTAACAAAGTTGTTGCAACCTGTGTCAGATGTTTGCCTCGAAATGTGGAGGTTAAAGGTTATAATAATTGCACGTCCAACTTTATCAGTCATTTGAAGAGGAAGCATGGCGATGGTGCCGTCAAGGAATATAAAAACTATTTGCAACAAATGAAGAAAAGCCGAAATGAGCAAAACAGGCAAACAAAAATATCAACATTAGTATCTGGTTCCTTTAATAAGGGTGAGTTAGCAACTGAAATCATGGCTAATGATTACCGGATTTATTCAAACAATTTTCCACAAATCGGGAAAAGCTCGCTGGAAAAGCCGAGCAATACAATTTCCTCAATGTCAGAATCTGAGTCGTGTAATTCGAATTTCATAACACAAAGTCCCCCCCGAAACCCTCAAAGTCAGGAACATTTCGATGAAGATGTTGTTAAATTCTTCATACATTCTATGATTCCTTTGAGAGTCATTGAAAACCCGTACTTTATTAATATTTTTAAAAGAATGGATAATGCTGCTCCTTTAGGGCTTAGAGTGATGAGCCGCCAACGCCTAAAGCAAAAAATTAACGAGGATTACGAACAGCAATTGCATAAAATGAAAGAAACATTAAAAAATGCGAATTGTATTTGCGTGACAACTGAGAATTGGAGTGAATGCAGGAAATCGCTTATGGTTGCGACAGCACACTGGATAGACGAAAGGCAACTGCAGAGAATGTCGTTAGTGTTGTGTTGTGCGCGCCTAAAGAGGGCGCCTAAAAGTCTCGTTGCCATCAAACGGTTTCGAGATGATATACAAAATAAGTTTGAGCTTCAACCGAAGAAGATATTGG
Organism: Conops quadrifasciatus; assembly: GCA_949752815.1. NCBI lineage: Eukaryota > Metazoa > Arthropoda > Insecta > Diptera > Conopidae > Conops > Conops quadrifasciatus. Next base: position 6,738,799 of record OX457078.1, on the reverse strand, counting down.
CAACAATTGAAGTGAAGAGTATCAATTATAAAAAGGCATTTCAGCTGATCGGGGTGAAACCAGAGGTTTTGGAAACACATGGCATCCATACTGATGACGCCAATGCTGTTGTAATCGATGGAAATTTAAATGATATAGATACTGATGATTATGATGATACTGATACTGACACAGAAGTCACCAAAACTTTCCATAAATTTGAGCATAAAGGCAGAGAAACAGATTATGCATTTGGCTTTCATTCAACGGAGCCTTTTAATGCACACGACAGTGACGGCAAACATTTTCTTTTAAGTTGCATAGCTTTCAAGCTTAGTGCATGCGGTGCAGCTGTTACCCAGAAAATGCTTGAAAATAATGCTTGTTTAGCTACTATGCACGATGCAGTTCTCAGCAAGTGCAATGCACTGTGGATTTTGTCAATGCAGCCAAAAACGGCTGCTTTAATGCAGCACATCTTAGGACAAACACTTAAGCGACCCTTGTCCACTAAGTGGAATAGTCTTTATGATGCTTTCAAGCAACTTGTAGACACAAAAGAGAAATATGCTGTGCTTCATAACTCTCTGGGATTGGAAAATCCCTTGAACGACAGTGACTTTCAGTATATTAAGGAACACTTGATCTGCGCTGAACCCATGGCAGAGGCACTGAATATTCTGCAGACAGAAAATGAGTCTTCTCGTTTCTATGGAATCATGATGCCCTGCTTGCTGGCATTACGACGGAGATTGAGAAAATTGCAGAAAATCCAATTCTATTATTGTCTTGAATTGGCTTCAATATATCTGCAGAGTGTGGAAGAGAAATTCAAGAGCTTCTTTGAATTTTCTACTCTGGAGGCTGAAAATGCAGCTGTGGCGGCTTTATCCTATCCCAGATTCAAAAACAAATGGTTTACTTGCCTCAATGCCGAAGTACTTGCTAAAATTGAAGCTACATTCAAAACAATTATCGCTAACGAAATTGAGAACAGTCCGCATTTTCAAAACAAGTATGCGAATATGCAGAAACGTGGCAAGGAGGAAAAAGAATTTTTCGTTTTTGTGTCTGATTCTGATGATGAAGACGATCCCTCTAAACAAAGGCAAATGTCGCCTTCGCAATCGACTGCTGAATTATTGATACGGCGTTTTTATGATGAGGATTCTGAGGACCTAGAGTTATTGCATCGCTATCCGGAAATTAGAAAGGTTTTTATTAAATACAACATTTTCTTCCCTGCGGCTGTTGCCTCACGCGCAGAAGATATGTTTTCAGCCGCCAACTTTTTGCATCTTCCCAAAAGTAATAAACTCGCGTCAAACGATATGATCGAAAAGTGCCTAATACTAAAGGCAAACACCAAATAATGATGACCAAATTAGTAACTAGACTTTTCGGCATTCCTGTCTTTATATTGTATATACATACAAGATATTGCTGTACATTGATTGTGATGAATTCATTTGAGTATTATAGTTAGTATATAAATAAAATTTCATTGAAATGTTTGTTTCTTTTCATGACTTTTTTTTCTTATGAAACGAAAATGCATGTATAAAATTAGTGTGAGCTAACTTTTGCAATAATTGTCACAATTTATTATATTATCGTAGATGGCATACTTATTCTTGGAAAGTGTGTTCTTTTCCCCAAAATGTTATGCAAAATTTATGATATGAGACTAGAATGCTACTCGTGACAATTAATAATTCCCAACTTTGAGAAGAAACGACGAAACCTTTAGATCCGTTATGCGTTCATCTTTCCACATTTTTATATGCTCTCATTTCTGGAAGTTCTGTATATCCAACATCTGCGTGTTTAGTAAAGGTTTTAATTGGGAATAAACTCCTTATGTTGCATCACATCGTCTTCACTATTTTCGTCGTTACCATCACCTTGCAGATCTTCCAAAGTTTCCTTCGGAAGTTCTTCAGAAAAAACAGTTCTTGCCGACATTCGGCGTGCTCCCCTTAGTTGCATAATGTCTGATGCGTCTGTTCTGGGTGGCGCTGAATGTATTTTCAGCCCCTCCTTAGTGCGAATTACTTGGAAACATTTTCGTTTTAAATTAATACGCTTATCTCTGTGATGATCATCATTGTCCTTCTCATTTTCCGCTTCTTGCTGCTGCTGTTGGGGTATTTTTTTCCGGAATCTCTTTTTCCTACTTGGCTCGTCGAAAATCTCGTGAATATTTTTGAATACATCTTGTATATCTTTAAATATATTTGTATCCGGTAATGCCAGCTTGCTTAGAGTTCTGCCATCGTCATTCCTGCTGCTTTCCTTGATCAGTAGATCTTTCATTTCATTGTAACTGTGTTCAAGTGTTGTCAATGCTGGCAACATGCTGACGGTGGTCGGCAACTCTTCTATGTCTTCCAAGAAATGCATTCGTTGTGTGGAAGTTTTTCCGTACATTGCAAAATGGGTAGGCTTTTCTTGTATCTTATCATAGTCGACAAGATTTTCTAAACCGACATCGAAATCGTGCGCACAAAAACGAAAAGCATTTTCAGTATACAGTTTCCAGAACACATAAATTGGTTCATCAGTTGCGAGGTTATTTGTGTCCTGGTTGCCTGTAGATAGTTTCTCGATCAATGTGCGCATTTTGCTCCAATCGTTCAGTGTTACATCGATCTTCATGAACTGTTTAGTGGGCTGTTTGAAGTAGAGTGCGTACATGAGATAAAGTGCACCGATGCGTTGTAGCAGCTCTCTTTCATCACAATGCTCCTGGCAAAGTATACGTTTTGTTACATGTAGCGCCGTTGCTGTCGTCTGCAGCACCTCGGTTGTACTGGACTGTGCTGAGTAAGTGTGCTGGAACATCAACGCTTTCCATTGTACGCAAAATGATTCGAAACGCGGATTTCGATTGTGGACAAACTTATTGATAAGAGTGTGGCAATCGGTGTATATTGCATGTTCCATTTCCACAAGAAATGGCCAAATGTCTAAAGTTTTTATTTACATCCCATTGACAACTTCTAATTATGAGGAGAGAAAACCAACATCTTTATTCAGGGTTGCCACTTCGTGATTTGAAGAACCATGTTTAAATTGTTTGCTTTCATTAATGGCTATTGCACATCTATGTTGTTTTATCTTGTTATATAAAAAAAGTCTTCTCTTAAAATTCTGCACCGATACTGGTGAAAAAAATATGTGCGAAAACCTAAGAAACTCTGCTTTCTTAATATTGTCATCATTGTATGGGTTAATTATACATTTTACAGAGAAAAAAATTAATGAATAGGAAAAAAGTACTAAAAATTAAAAATTTTAGTTTTCTGCAAAAATATACGATTTTAGATGAAATGTTTTGTAGCACATATGAAATATATTTTTATTATCTTTGCATCGGTACCTATATTATATAAATATCTCTTATAGTTTAGGAGATATAGGCTGAAAAATTTCAAATTTCAAAAATCTATAACTCCTAAACCAGACGAGAGCGAACAATTGTTGTCGCTGTTGGGGCCAGCGCCAAAAACAAAAACAAAAAAATCGGAGAGTTTGTGCAACGGTAAATCTGTTCCCTACCACTATCCGTATCTTTTAAATTTCAGGTTCCACAATATATTCTCGATGATGCGTATCGAAGACGTGAATACTGTAAAATAATCTGTACTCAACCACGTCGTATTGCTGCAATTTCAATAGCCCGAAGGGTTTGTTCCGAGCGGAAATGGGAAGAGGGCAGTGTCGTAGGCTATCAGGTATGCTAGATACTACTACTAGCTAGCTAGCTACTTTATAATGGCAAAAACCTTATATGTACATATTTAATATTGTTAAATTGTCTGACTATATACATAATTTATCTATTTTCTACTTGTTTAGGTTGGTTTGCATGCCAATATATCGGATTATACACGCCTGCTTTATTGTACCACCGGTGTATTGCTGCAAAAACTCATTAGAGAAAAAAGTCTAACACACTACACTCATGTAATATTGGATGAGGTTCATGAACGCGATCAAGATATGGATTTCTTATTAATTATTATAAGACGGCTCCTAGCAACGAATTCAAGGCATGTGAAAGTAATACTTATGTCGGCAACAATCAATACAGGAGAGGTATGTTATATCAGTTTTTAAACCTTAATTTTAAAAATTCTTGATCATCCATTTGCGAAGATTTAAAAAGTATTTATTAGCGTTTTATATAAGAGACTTTTTTAGATTTCATAACCAAAATTAGAGATTAGTAAGGGCAAGTCTACAATTTACCTGAACTCAAGAAGACGTTACAATTTAAACTGAACTGACTGACCAATAACTGCTCCTATTATTTGAAATTCAAATTTGATATACTTACATGCAATTGGTCAAAGTGTTATTAGATGTTATTTTTTGTTGCTATTGCTAACAATCTTTTTTAGCAGAATTTAGAGGCAGAATTTAAATGACATTTAAATAATGACATTTTCTAAAAGAATGTACAATATTATTTCATTGAAGATAATTTTTAGGCTTATTTTTTATAGACAGAAATAGAATAATAGAATTATCTATTATTAATAATAGAATAATCGCGAAAGAATGATGAACAGACTATCGTATTATATTTTCCGTTTATTTCAAAAGTGCTGTAAGTAAAATCTATCAAATAATGTGATACACTTTTAATTTTTTATAAAAAATTTACTTACTGCACTTTTAAAATAAACGCTTATATATGGATTTACAAAAAAACTTTCTCAAAACTTTTCAAGTTTGCTGAGTATTTCAAAATACGTAATAATCCTGCGCCTATCATACGCGTAGATACGCGACGACTCTACCAAGTACGAGAATTTTATCTATGTGATTTGGGACGCATTAACAGCACGGTAAGTAAGCTCTCTGTATATCCTTCGGAACCTTTTTGTTCTAATTTCGATTTGTTTTAAAGAATCTTCAAGTTGATTACGCTGAACCTGGTATCTCAAAAGAAATGTATAATATAGGTTTGAAATTAGTCATCGTCATTGACAATATAGAAAAGCAAGAAGCTGCAATTAATCCTGATGCTCAAAATTCATCTATGAAAACATCAATATTAATATTTTTACCTGGAATCAATGAAATTGATCAATTTTACAGAAAACTTGATCAGTTGAATAATAACGATGAGTAGGTTTTATATATGCCTTAATGCGTGATGCTATTAATTTATTATAATTAATACTAGTACGAATGTTAAATTGATGCCCATAAGACTGCATTCTCTCATTTCGCCCGACGAACAAATTAAGATATTTCATCGTGCTCCAACTGGTTTCCGAAAAGTGATACTGGCTACAAATATTGCTGAGAGTTCTATAACAGTGCCCGATGTAAAATACGGTAAGATATTCATATTGACCTGTATAATACTTGTAACAGTGTCTGGCTAAAGAGCAACCTCCTAAACCTCAGGACCGTTGTGGACGCCGCTTTCACCTTGCGACTTAATTTAAAAAAGAAATAATGGTGAATTAAGACTTTAGTTTTTCAAAAAAGATGGTGCATTTTTGTATTGAAGCACTTTAGCCTTTAGCATTGTTTGTTTTAGAAAATAAATGTTTCTTCAATTTTTTTTGTTTTATAATAAAGCTATTGTTATAAGAGTAGGAAAACCAAGCCACCGACAGAATTGTTCAATTAATCAATAATTTTTTCAGTTATTGACTTTTGCCTCACCAAGGCGCTAATAACGGACACCGCTACGAATTTTACATCGTTGCAGCTGCAGTGGGCATCACGTGCTAACTGTCGCCAACGTTCCGGTAGAGCTGGTCGCGTTATGAATGGACGAGTATATCGTATGGTTCCTAAACATTTTTACAATGTAAGCTTTTTTTTTTCTTTTGCATGAGAAGGTTTCAAAAAGACTTAAACGGAATATAATTTTCTTTCAACATCAGAATTATTTGGATGATTTCGGCAGTCCGGAAATGTTGCGTTGTCCTCTTGAGAATGTTGTGCTAAAAGCAAAACTACTGGACATGGGTCCACCACCAAACATTCTAGGCTTAGCTATGAGTCCGCCAAATCTTTCCGATATACACAATACAATTTTAACATTAAAAGAAGTAGGCGCACTCTATACGCACGTGAATGGAGTCTATTCCGTGCAGGATGGCGACTTGTCGTTTTTGGGGCGTGTCATGGCGGGGTTGCCTCTGGATATACGTCTAAGTCGTTTGATTGTTTTGGGTTATGTTTTCAGCGCTTTGGAAGAGGCCATTATTATTGGTAAATATAGCAATATCAGTGCCAGTGCAAGAGTTACTGAACATGATTTTGCTTCATAATTTTTTACTCTTTAATTATTTATACCCCAAAAGCTGCTGGTTTGAGTGTGCGTTCGATATTTAAATTTAATTCGGATCGCCGTCAAGGTGAGATTTCTGCTTACATACAAAAGCTGGTGTGGGCGGATGGCTCCGGTTCCGATTTGTTTGCTATATTAAAAGCTTATAGGGTAAGTTGGGCAAAGATAACGTTTAAGATTTTAATTCTTTATAATTTCCTTTTTCAAGGTTTGGTCATCGATGCGTGAGCAACACAACATGCACGAAGACGAGGGTGAAAAGGCCTGGGCCGATCGTTATTTCATAAATTTACGTTCCATCAGAGAAATGCATTTATTGATTCAGGAGCTGAAGGAACGCCTTTTGTCGCACGGCATCAAGGAGACCACCGCCTACCAGCGTGTACACTGGATAGATCGCGAGAAAACGATTGTCCTAAAAATTGTCATTTCTGGTGCATTCTATCCGAATTATTTTACACGGACAAACTTAAATGAACTCGAGCAGGAACGTAACGTTTACCATGTCCTGTGCGGCAACGATCCCTGCAACACAGTCTACTTTACAAATTTCAATAATCGACATATTGGTCAATTGTATACGCGTTCCATTAAGGAGTTATTCAAAGATGTGCGCATTCCACCCAAAAATATCGAAATCCGCTTCCAACCCGGCTCGGAAAAAGTGTTTGTCACTTTCAAAACGGATCCCGAGGATGAATTTGAGGACAGTTACAATCGACGTTTAATGGTGCCCGGGCGAGTATGCCCTGAAATTTACAAGGCCATCAAAATGCGTCAAGTATCGATGCAATCAACCATACGCGTCATGGAGTATGTTACGATATATTTCTTGTTGCTTCTCTCTTTAACGCTAACGCTTCCGCTTTTTTAAAATTGGTTCTGTTTTAGACCTCGTGCCGGAGTGCGTTATGCTGAGGAACGTGGTATCGGCGTCATGTACGAAGGTGTGTGGAAGCCAACTAAAAAGCAGGTGAAAAATCCTGAGCTTGTGGTACTACCATCGGTGTTTCAGAAAATCATACGCGGGTATATTACGCATGTAAGTTTGAGAAAAAAAACCACATATAGCAGCGCAAAATTATGCAAAGTTATTGCCCTTGTATTTCACAGATTGAGAATTGCAGCAAATTCTACTTTCAACCACTATCGGAAATGGAACGTTTGCGTGAAATCCACGCTCTCATTAACACTACTCAGGAGGATGAGGACAATCGTTTCCGGAATGCTTCTGCAATTTCCAAAGGCATGCTTTTGGCTGCCCCATTCAACGATGTTTACCATCGCGCTAAAGTTTTGCAAGTCATACACGCCTCACGTCAGCACTTGCAATTCCGGGTAAGAAAAGAGTAGATATCGATCCGAGGAGAGCAATGGATAAGACTTCTCACGTTGCAGGTGTTCTTCATCGATTTTGGCAATACTGACGTTGTCGAGTTCACTAGTTTGCGACGATTGTCGTATAGATGTCAATCCTTAGTTGATATACCTCCGCGTGTTTTCGAATGCCGCTTGGCAAATGTGCAACCGTCATCGGTTAAGTGTCCCACCGGTAGATGGCCGGAAGAGGCTATGGAATTTATGCAGCAAGTAATTGATGCAGGCATTGTCGAGCTTGAAATTTATTCGGTGGTTCAAGGAATTTCAAATGTTATTGTCAAAATGGGCTCTACCACTATGAATGAGCTTATGGTTGAGAAAGGATATGCCCGTAAATCTGATGAAAATTATATGTCAAAGGTAAAGAAGCATTAGATATATTTATATAATGAAGAACTTTCTGCCATCTTGATATGTTTTTTTGTTTAGTGTGATCATGATTTTCGTTTGCGTAAACAATCTGTTGCAAATCGTTTTCTTGACGAAGATCATTCGAAGCAAAATGAAGAATACTTACGATCAATACAGCCGGAAATCGATCTGGAAGTAGAGCCGCCACCCAAAGAATTGTGTTCCAAAGCCATCAATTTGCGTGGTCCGTTCAGTCCATTGGAAACAAAAATGTTTTCCGCCATACGCATTGGCGCCTGGAAGAGTGTTACGGTTGAACGTGAATCCGTTAATTCAGTACTACTCGACACCGATCCACAGGATGTGCACGAGCGACTTGTGGTGGCCGCCAGTATAACAGAGAATGCTAACTCTGATACTTTGACGACACGTGCCACCACCATCATGCCGAACATACACGGTTTTGGCGCTTTGATGACGCTACTCTTCTGCCCGACCATGCAAATTAAGCGCAACGAAAATAAGACCAAGTATGTAACAATTTTAGCTGGTCTAGGTTGTCATGAAGACACCTATAAGCCACTCTATGAGGAACATGATATTGTGCTTAATTTGGATGCTGATATTTTAACAGACGATTTGGAATTGGTTTGTATTGAACTCTTATATTAGGCGTTCCGGCACGCAGATACATAAAATACTTACTTTTAGATAAATCAATTAAGGTATTCAATAGATACAATACTCTATACTGAGCATGGCGAGGAGCGACCGGCAATTTTGCCGAACGTACGTGCTGATTTAGCCGCTAAAATTAAAAACATTACCATAAGGTAAGGTTTTCAAAGAATGAAGACACGACAGTGACTAAGATACTGCAAAAAACCAGAGAGAGAGAGATAGAGAGAGAAACTATTTTATTTCTCTTTTTTCGCTTACCATTTCCATCTTTTAAGGTTGCTAAATAAAAATCGCAAGTATATTGAAACACACATTGACAGCAAAGACAGTGTCTGGGAGCGACCCGATGAAGAGGATGTCATTGAGACACCTGCCATTTATGGCAAGCGTTCGATTTTGCCCTTGCATTCAGCCTTGCGCCTGTACGATGAGAAGTTCGACCGAATGCATGCTTTAGGCGTTCACTGCCGTGAGCTGCATCGTTTGCGTCAATTGTAATTTATTTGTGCCTTATGTGGAGATTGATTTTATGTAAATTAATTTGCTATTTTTGAAACTTACAGTGAAGGCTCTATTCAGCCAATTACATGCCAGCTCTGCAAGCAACCGTTGGAGAATATCGCACAGCTTCGTATACATTTACTATCTCAACTTCACCGCGACCGAGAGCATCAAATACGTTTTAAAATGCCGCGTTAAATTTGCTGCCCAACTATATTTATATGCTTATAGACTAAGTGGTATTTTCTTCTGCATAGACAGAATATTTTAATATGGCCAGACTTAAATTATAATAGTTATTTGCTCTTTTCTTTGTCAAGTGTACATTATTTACTTTTATTCCTTAAAATGATTTCAACGAAAAATTGTATTTCATTTTAATTAATCTACTAATGAGTAAGTAGAGTGTAGTTTTTTGGAAGTGTTGTAAGAATTATTAGTTTCAGTTTTTTTTTGTTTTTTTTTTTATAAATTCCAACAATCGTCTTTAATAAATAGACAATTTAATGAACTTATTGACTTTAGCAGTGTAAACTTGCAGTTCGATTATAACATTTAATCTGTAAAAAGTGCATATGGTACATGCATAATACAAAAGCAGAAATTATTATTAATATTTGAAGTGATATAAGCTGAAAACTTCATTAAATGTATTCAATATGAACGCTAAATGCGAAGTAATAAAATAAAGTTTCTAAACAGAAAAAGTATTTACTAATTTATTTTTATTTAACAAAAGGCTTGGGTGTAACTTTGTTGTTGTTGTTTCCGTGTAGCTCCTGTGAGGAAAATGTTGTTTGAGTTGCCAGGATTCCTGTTGTTCAAAACTGGCTATTAGTGGAAACGATATATGTAGCTTGACATAACTCATGAATTTTCTCCGCTTTAACTATCAAAGCAACAAATTATGCAGACATTTTGAAATTTTACAGCTTTTTATTTTGGCTTGTGGGTTTTTTTATACTATAAATTTTGAGGAATTTCATATAAATTTGATAAATTTTATATTTATATATATTGCCGTGAAATAAAATGTCGTCCGTGAGTTGCTTACAGAGCTTACTTGCCGCCATATAACAAGATACTCGTACGTTGCAGATGGATTCGAAACGTACTCAATATCGGAAATATCTCGAACGTGTCGGTGTCATTGATGCCATGAGCCAAGCGCTGGTTAAACTATATCAAGATAATGAAAAGCCCGATGATGCTATACGTTATATACGGAAGTTCTTGTGTGAAACCTGCCCGGACGACGATTATTTTGACACAATCAGAGATGAGTTGGATAAAGCGAATCGTAAAATTGCCCAGCTGGAACAGGATTTAGAACGTTTGAAATATCAAATGTAACAAATTCTGATACTATATATGGAGCTGTTTCCTATTATTTTATTCAATATCATATGCGTTGATTTTCCGTAGGAAATTAACTCCAGAAGAAATTGATGACTACATTGAGAAGAAATTCAAAAGTCTCACTGAAGATGAAACACAACGTTCCTCATCGCTTCTACGTAAATATTTAACGAGAGAACTGCTTGATGAGTTGAGAACTCTTACAACACCGCCACTCACCGAAGCTACTCTACTCGACTGCATCAAATCCGGCTTGGAAAATCGTGATTCAACATGTGGCGTTTTTGCGGCAGACGCTGAAAGCTATGATGTTTTTTCAGCTCTGTTTGACCCCATCATCCGCGAATATCACGACAAACTGGACAAAACGGAAGTTGACGGTGTCGTTCAGCCGCTGCAGCCGGCCATTGATTTCGGGGAGCCAGACGACTTGGAGAACCTTGATAAGGAACGCAAGTATATTGTATCGACACGAATTCGAATCGCCAGGAATTTGATAGGCTACCCCTATTTTGCGAAAGTGGGCGAGAATCAGCTCATCGAGATTGAGGAAAAAGTGAGGGCAGCAACAGAGGGCTTGGATGGCGAGCATACCGGAGCGTATTACACGCTGTCTGAACTGAGTACGAAGATTCAAGCGGACATGGTGGAGCGGGGTGTTTTATTCAAACGCGGTGATCGATTTTTGGAGGCAGCCGGTTGTTATCGCTATTGGCCCATAGGACGAGGTATATTTCATAACCCCGCTGAGACATTTCTCGTTTGGGTTAATGAGGAGGATCACTTGTGTATCATATCGAGAGCGAAATCTGGAGATGTGGGTAAGCCTGTGTACCGGACAAAACAATCAGGTCTTTGTATCCGATCCGATGATGATGATGACGATCACAAGTTTCATTGTTCTTCATAGGTGACATTTACAATCGTTTGGTAACGGGTCTAGCGGAACTCTCGAAAACGTTACAATTTGCACGGCATCCAATATATGGCAATCTCACCGCTTGTCCTACGAACTTAGGTACATCTGTGGATGCTTCAGTACACATGCGCCTGCCATTACTGTCGCAGGATGAAACACGGTTGAAAAAAATGGTCAACGACTTGAACCTAAGTATGGAGAGCTCTTATAGCGCCAAAGATCGCATATTGGATGTTTGGAATAAAATTCGCATGGGCATGACCGAATTTGAAATAGTCAAAGGTTTTCAGAATGGTGTCAAGGCTCTAATTAGCGCAGAGGAGGAATTGGAGGCTGGCATGGGTGATGGTGAAAAGTGCCCCTAAAGAGAACCAAGTTATACAAATGGAATGTTCTTTGCGTCTTTAAAAATTCTTCAAATGGAAAAGTTAAAATAATGCATTCGAAAAAATAAATGTTCAACAATTTTCATATGTTTTAAAGTGTAATTTTAAGTTTTTTGTGATAGATGTCTCCGAAGGAACATCTACGAATCATATGATCCTCATTGACTTAACAACAATTTAGCATAGAAATATCATCAAATATTTACTTATTTACAAAATCAATTTGTTACTAATTGCGGGCAGACAAATCGTGCGGTGAAGCCGGTTGTGTTCCTTCGGAAATAGTACGGGCGCGTAAAGAGCACCCTTAAGCAGCACTCGCTGGGCACAGAGAGTAGCTTTGCATGCTATTCAGAGGTTTGCTGCACAATCCGCACATCTTCATCTTGTACACACCGTAGATTTCGAAATTGAATATATTCGACATATCGAATTGTATGGTGGAATGCATTTGTTTGTTCTCCACGATCATTATATTCTGTTCATTGACCTCGACGCTGTAGAAAAAAAAATTCGCGCATTTTATTATTGAACAGATTGATAGAAATTTGCTGCAGCTGCTGCTGCTGCTACTGTCACTTACCGGAAATCGAAAGCCTTTGCCCTCTCCGGGTATTGATATGGTTGGGCGCGTATATCGATGGGTTCGCTGGCTTTGTTCAGAGTTATGAAAACGGGCGAATTGTCCGCAACGCTGCCATTGCCAGCCTGGAAGGTGAAGTAATTGTCGCCGATGTACACGCGCAATCCATAGTTAGTGTTACTTGAGTTGTGATCGTTCGAAGTGAGCAGGAAGACGGCCATTTCCGGCAGGGGTGAACAATCGGCCGCCAGCAGAGTGACGCAATTTTGCTCCAGCTTTACTTTATAGTATTCGGCCAGATTGATGAGATAGTCGTCGAAAGTGTTCAGCATGCCGTTGATGATGGAACAGGAGCCTGTAAAACGCAGAACAGTGTCATGTTATTATATTCGTAGTCAAAAAGTGGCATGCGCTTTATCATTGGCACTATCATATCGTTGTACGGTAATAACTTAAACTATCAAAGACGATAATAACGGAATCTGTGTTCATAATAACTTCTTACGTTTCAAGCCCGAGTCATATGAAATCTCATGCGCTGCATCATATTTTGAGTCTAATTTTTGCAAAAATGGTATGTGATAAATGCGCCATTTGACACCGTTGATCTCAGTGGTCAGCCAGAAATAATCATTCGGTATATGCAATGAAATATCAATCGCTTTATTGAGGTTTAAACGATCAACTTTCTTTTCGGCGAAGGCGGATACGAAATGATCGAGGCGTGATGACCACAAATCAAACCATTGAGGCATCTAAAAAAAAGAAAGAAATGAGAGTAGGTTATAAAAATGAAACCATTTAAGAAATAATCTTCGCTACTCAAACTCTAAAGTTATCAAAACCGGGATTTTTTTTTGTTGTTTCAAGGACGGTTTGTTTGGTTTGTAAAGGATTGCTTGTACCAATTTTTTGTAAATAAATACTTACTACTTACATTATTAAATTTCAGATCCATGTCGAATTTTGTGATGGACGTAAAATTTTCAAAATTACTTCGTTTACAGTACTTCGATGTCGGTATTGGACTGAATTTCAGCACCTCTTTGGGACAAAAGTCGGTATCAGTTAAAGGATTTGCGCTGAGTAAAAATTCACGTGCATGATCCGAAGGCTGTACCGACAGAAAAGTAATAATAAAAAAGAAAAAAGCAAAAAAGAAATTAAAAAACAATTGTGCTCTTGTTGTTGCTGCTGTTGTTCTTACTCCGGCTCTGCCTGAGAATTCTACACGCGAAGGCGCTGCCGGGCAGTCCGTCGTTGGAGAGGCATCTCCAAATTCGATGCTGCCATTAAGAGTATGCGGTCGTCTGGTAAATACCAGAGGCGCATAAGTAACATTTATGCAGGACTGAAAAAGAAAAATTAAAAATTAAAAATTGAAGTTAAAAAAATCTGAGTTATTTTGCAGCTTAAACGGTTTACTATATTTAAAAGTATATTTTAGTTTAATAAAAAAATTAAAAAAAATAAAGTAATAAAAAATAATAGTTTTTTCTCATCCACCACCATGGTGCAAATTATTCGAAGGAATGGTGCTGGTGGTTACTGTGGATGGTTTTTGTGGGTGGACTGCAAAATAATAGGAACAACAATAATAATAAGTAGAAGAAAAGCAATAGTAAAGTGTGAAATAGGAGAGTGTGTTGTGTCGTCTTTAGCTTAAGCCTTCACTTGAATGAGAAAACGTCACCTGACCCCCAACACCCACCAAGTCGCCTTCGCAGAGGCATATCATCCGGCACTCATACTCACTCTATTGTTACGGCTTAAAAAGCTTAGACCGCTTCTGGCAGAGGACTACGAGTATGTGCATCACATGAACATGGCAATTTTTCCCCTCTCACCCCTCATACCTCTACTATATGCGGCAACTAATGCACGACAACCGCAAAACCGCATACAAAACATGCACGAATATCGGTAGTATCCTAAACGTGTTCAACGGGCGTGTTTGTGTTATGGCTGGCGCTTGTTGATTTTCCTTCCAATCCTTCGGTGTTAGTTCGTTTTATTTATATCTTCAAGTAACTTTTGGCTGTGGGTTGATTGACTGCCGGAGAGGTCGTTCCTTGGCAGTCGAGAACATGACCGCAGAACATACCATGGCATGATGAGTCTCCTCTGAATGAACGAATCGAATCAAGCACTCAGTGGGTAAATTGTTGCTTGACTGAGTGGCCCCAACTGAGTGGCCCCAATGACGTACCGTAAGTTATTGAGTGCCCAATTTGAGCTACAGACCGATTGTCTGCATATACCCGTTGGCTAACTCACTTTACTTAATCGTTTGATCAATAAAACGCAGTAATTCTGTCATCTCGTATCAAGCTATCAAGTTGAAAGCACAAATTTCATAATTTTTAATTTTTTAGGCTCGAAATCACGTTCGTAGAAAACGCGTGTAACTTAGCACTCTCAAGGGAGACGACGAAGGAGAGAACACACTGTTACAGTTGGGACGAATCCATCGGAATCAAAGATTTTGAAGAAAGTAAAAACTTTTGCCTAAATTGTTGTAAGGATAAAATCTATTGGGCGGAGAGGAGAGCATATCATCGTGCATCGATCGATCGATAACCATTCAATTTTAGCCGTTAGACGTAAGCAAAAATGTCGTCGGTGAGTCATGCCATTCAACCCTTTTGGCGTTTCTTACGTTTCTAACAGATTTTGTTGTCACTTTCGCCGGCGGTAGATTGAGTCGAAACGTGTACAATATCGCAAATATCTTGAACGGGCCGGAGTCATTGACGCCTTGAGCAAGGCATTGATCAAGCTATACGAAGAGCAGAACAAGCCTGAGGATGCTATACGCTTTGTTCGGAAGTTCATGTGTGAAGCTTGCCCCGATGATGATCAGTTCGACATGATGAAGGCCGATCTGGATGAAGCAAATAAAAAGATATCCAATTTGGAACAAGATATCGAAAGATTGAAAAGTCAAATGTGAGTTCGAAAAAAAAAAGTTCGACATTCGAAAAGTTCGAAATTATTGGAAATGTATAAAAAATGGGACCTAAAAAATTGGTCGTTACGTTTTGATCACTTTCGTTACGTTTCATCAGTTTCGTTACGTATTATGCATCTATGCGGAACAAAGGAGCTTTTTTTTGATAAGCTTTATATTATTTTCTATTAATCTCTTAATTTTTCATTTTTCCAGAAAAATGACACCCGAAGAAGTTGCCGAAATTTTGTGGGGACAATACAAGGCTCTTACGGAGGATGAGGAACATACCGGTTCATTGCTGAATAAACATCTAACACACGATTTGCTGGCTGAATTGATGCCGTTCTTTACACCGCCACCCACTGAGTCCAATCTCTGGGATTGCGTAAAATCTGGCATGGAACTTCACCACTCCCTTTGTGGTATATATGCTGCTGACGGCGACTGCTATGATGTGTTCGGCAAACTTTTCGACCCCATCATCAAAGACTATCACGGTCAATCGGAGAATACCGCCGCAATACTGCAACCGGAAACTGATTATGGCAATCCTTCGGAAATCGAAAACCTCGATCCCGAACGTAAATATATACTGTCATCGCGCGTTCGTATCGCCCGAAATCTGGAGGGATACCCATATTTCCCCAAATTGCGCGAAAAGCAATATCTCGACATTGAGGAGAAGATTAAGGCGGCCACCGAGGCACTAGAGGGTGAACATTTGGGAGAGTATAGAAAGATGGGCGACATAGACACCGAGACTCAAGCGGAGATGGTGAAGGAGCACATTTTGTTCAAACGTGGCGATGAGTTCTTACAGTCAGCCGGCGGCTACCGCTTCTGGCCCACAGGGCGGGGCGTATTTCGTAATCCAGCAAAAACTTTTTTGGTTTGGGCGAATGAGGAGGATCACCTACGCATCATATCGATGGCACCGTGCGGTGACTTAGGTAATAGCATCGATACCTAATTGATTGCAATTCAAGGAGTCTCTCAATGTGCTTTGTGTTTTTTTTATCCTTACAGCTGACGTTTATCAGCGTCTGGTCACGGGCATAGAAAAGCTCGAAAAGCTCCTACAATTTACTCGCCATCCAAGATACGGCTTCTTAACCGCCTGCCCCACCAACTTGGGCACCACGCTCCGTGCTTCGGTGCACATTCGTCTGCCACTGCTGTCAAGGGATCCGGATCGCCTGCAAGTAATGGCTATCGAAGCAAATTTGCAGATACGCGGCACCGGTGGCGAGCATACAGAAATCGTGGACGGCGTCATGGACATTTCGAATAATCGCCGCATGGGCATGACCGAATTCGAATTGGTGAAGACCGTGCATGATGGCATCGTTCAATTGATCAAGGCAGAGGAAGAGCTGGAGGGTGGCGGCGAAGGTGGCGAGGGTGGCGAGAGGGAAGACGACGAATGAGCATGAATAGTAGACCATGGATATAGCGCATCGCTGACGCAGTTGCAAAGAGGAACGAACCCAAGAGCTGAAGAAATTATATGTGATTGAAATTATTGTTGGTTTGAATGAAAGAGATGTTTTGTTGCTCGCGTTCATTTTCTTATCTATTGGAAATTTTGTGAATTAATAAATAGTTTTTTGATTAGATGAAAAGAGACTTTTAACTCGGCCATTAACATTGGTTCAAATCTTCAAAGCTTCTTTTTCAAACGCTCAACACTTAAATCAGAGTCAAATCTATATACAGTAGAGTCGCGGTAGCGTGAACACCGGCTAATGTGAACATCCGGCTAGTGTGAACTCGAATTTCTTAACATTAAGCTCCTTATAACGTGAACTTCTGTGACTCGATAGCGTGAATAAATTTCTTTATCACTTTCATTAATGGAAAGAATAACTGCAATTCTGTTTCACACACTAATTGTATATTTCCCAACATTCACAACGTATCGAGCAACGTTATTGTATTTCTAGTTTCTTCAATTTCAGTTTGCGTAAGAATGTCAAACAAAAGTCCTGTGTATCTTACTTTGAGTGAAAAGGCTACAATTTTAGATCAAGTTGATACATATTGATCATGATATGGTATATTGATATAGATATATGATATTGATATATATACTTTAGGTTCAGTAACAGACTAACGAGAATGGGTCAACGAAAACCCAGAACCTGATAATGTAAATGTATCGTAAAATGAATTTAGTGAGCCTGAAATTACGAAATATTTAACTAAAATTAGTTCGAAAACGGCAATTTCATCTCCTAACACTGTTATAAAAAAAATGGATTAATGAATTGATTGTATCGAACACTCAAAAATGGTTTAATAAATGACACTTTTTTGTAAACAAGAATGAAGTCGTTCGAAAAACTCTATTAAACTCATTCTATTTTGGCACATTAATATGTACTGAAAATGACCCGGTAACGTCAACAAATTCGATACTGTGAACAGGACTGGTTTTTTTGAGTTCACGTTACTGCGACTCTACTGTATTTGCATAACGTGTATACTACATATGGGCTTTATTATTACCTTCCAATTACGTTCATCTACTTCCGAGGTACGCTCTATTCTACCGATGACATTAAACCAGCTTGTTTTCGTTGACGATATTATATCCAGTGTAACATTCCACTTATGGAGCGTCTCATTGGTGCGTCCGTCCTCAGAGTGCTTCAGACTGATAGCCACTTGTTGGCCCAATTTGTCTGCTGTGCTCTCGAGATCACCCTTACAAATATAGCCGTCAATCTAATTGGAGAAAGTGTTAAATGAAAATCAAGCTAAGTGTTAAAAATAGTATTTAATAAAATACATAAAGTCATTCTCGAAATTGCATCGAAATTCGAGACGGTATTGTCTCGTCTGTAGAGAGATCTAATGCGGAATATTTTTTGTTTTATATTATCTGTGTTTAGCTCTGAATATATTTAGTTATTTACACTAAACATACTGAACATACTGAACATACTGAACTATAAGTATTTACCTTGGTGCTTTTTTCATTATGGACCAACATAGTAAAGTTTCGGTCGTGTCCCAAATGTATGGAACTCAACTGCGCCACACCAAAAATATACATCAGAAGATTGATGATCATGTTACGCGAGAAGCCGCTATAAAATAAAACGGTTGAGAAACACGCTCAACTCACATTCCAGTTAGATGTTACTTACTTTTCCATGAATTCCGATTTCAACAACATGCCACGATACTTGTTGAGCTCATTGAGATTCGTATTGACCGCCATAGAGATGCCCAAATCGGCGGTGTCGTATTTAAACAATTGAAACTGCAGTAACGAAAAATTGTACGTCAACATGATAAACATTGATGATACTCGTACATATATACATATATACATGGGATACTTACCACATCATGTTGGCGTTCGGGAAACATGACCTCCTCGAACACTTGTGTGGCACTCTTGGTTATCAAGCCTCGTGTAGTTGTGACCGACCGCGATTTGAAAGAAAGACCGCTTGTAAGATTCTCCGGCCGTGTGAAGGCATAACTTATGCATTCGCTGGTGATATTCACATTCATGTCATTGTTGAAAGGTACATAGACGAGGAAGCCCTGTTCGCGTTTGATCTCATGATCGAGATTCAGAAAGGGATTGTAGCTGCGACTGCGGCAGGAGGCGTAGGATGAGTAGCGTGCATCAATCTCCAATGAAGATTTCATTACATCACGGGCACGGTGCTGCGTAATATTGCCGCGCAATGATGTAAGTACCGTGGTCTGTAGCAAAACATCTGAGGCGGTACCCAGAACAGTCGGCACAGCGTATTTGGTCATAAAGGGCCAGCGTACCGTCTGCATGTTGATGTGACTGTCGGCGCGTATCAGTATGTTAATGCGGCTAATCACTAAAATTTGCAAAAAATACATTAGACCCAAAGAGCGGCCATTATGTACATAACATAGTATATTGCTTACAGTCATTGTAGGTTAGTTTCTGGAATGTTTTCTGATTTACATAATACGACAGCACAGTCTTTCCTTCCATCTGGAGTATGAATTCTAAATGCAGCGGTTTGGATTCAATAATGGGTGCACTTATTTTCCTAAGAAGCTCTTTGATATTCTCGAATTTCAGAGGATTTGTCATATTTTTGAGAAACTTGTCGAAGATGGCATCAGGTAGGCCGCGTGCCTTAATGTAGAGCTGGAAGGGGGATGAGAAATGAAAAAAATATATTTTTAACAGATTTACCATACTATATTTACCGCTAATTGTCCTGTAAAGTTACCCAAAGCTTCCGTATCGAATTTAAAGTAAGCCACCACGGGCAAATCCGATTTAGGATCACCGACCAGGAACGTTTGTAACATGGCGCCTATGCCGAATTTCGAATCACGATAATCGAATATGTAATTTCCGGTTACCCAGTATCGAGGTTCGGGCTTCTGAGGCAAGTGTCGATGCATGTAAGAGAGTAGACGACGCCTGGGTGGCGAAATGAAATAATATTGTATAAGTTGAAAAAAGGTTGATTCATTTTTTTAAAAGTGCCATAATCATAATTTCATATAGTGCTCAAATTTGTGATGATCTACCTAAAATGTCTCTCTAACTTACGCACATTACTCACTAATTCGGCAAAGGAATTCCGGAAGACCAAATCATAAACATTTACGCACTAGACCATATAATATCGTATAAATATAATTTAACACACTCTCTCTCTAAGGATAATTGGTCCTACGCACTAAACCATACTTAATAGAAACGATCGATGGAGAATACATTCCTAAGTTCCAAATGGAACCATGGCCGTGACTATCTCGCATAGGTCCTACGTATAGGTACTTACAGATGCTGATAACATGGAAATGTTGTCTCCGAAATACTAGTTATGGTCGTCCTGTAGTAATTAATCATATGTGGATCCGTTTCACTTTGTATGATGCGGTGTATACTTATGAGACGTGCCGGAGTCGGATTCGAAATCAATAGGAGGGTCACTGCAGTGACACGTAACTCTAAACTGGCATTCTTGGATTCGAAAATAGGCCAGTAAATTTCATAAATCTGTAATATTAAACAGAAACTTATAACACACATCAGTTTTAAAATAGTACAAGTAGTATATAGAGCAGAATATACCCGTTCTGAACGTTGACCTGCCATAGATAAAGTTGCCCAAGCAGCCAAAAATTTAATATCCTGATTTTCATTTTCATCCCGAACAATCGGATCCAAATAATTGGCGACGTTGCCGAGTTGTAAATTGCTCAAGCCTTGTAGATATAGCATTTTCTGTTCGTAATCACGGCTATCTGAAAGAGGTGTATATATGTACGTAAATTGCTTCTGCTCCTTAAAGACTTTAAATCACATGAAAGAAACGCAAATGAGGACAAAATAACTGTAATCGCATCAGATAATTCTAATAAACAAGCTTTCTCAGGTCACTATAACTTACTTAAATAAAAGTTGAAATACTTTTGTACATATTCCTCAAAAACATCTTTACTAATACGGCCTGCCACGAACACATTGTACACCAAAGTGGCGAAACTTAAGATGGCCGCTTGCCGGACATCTGGACGATCCGGCCCCAAGGTCAAAAATACTTCACATTCCTTAACTAAATCGTGCGAGAGCTCGAATATATGAAAGGGCATCGATATCAGTAACTGTACAGCGATAGTGGATTTTATCTCCTTCTCCGTCACCAAGTCTCTGGTCAGAAACACGGAGGCCTTTGTGCCAATACGCGGTATTATTTCATGAAAGATGTTCCGTATAGTTTCCTGACGATATGACGTCCCAATTACTACTTCCGTGTAGAGTTTGTTCAACGATTCGTATTCCATTTCGGAGAGCAGCTTAATAACGTCCGACACCGTTGAATCGTAAGGTTCGCTGAATTTAAATTCCGAGCTTTCCAATCCTTCGGCCAGACTGTCCAGTAGACTTGAGGCTGCCGTAATGAGCGTCTCTTGTTGCTGGGGATTACGTCCGCCTGTCGGATCCTGGATATCGAGCGGTAATAATTCCAAGCCGGAAATTTCCGAAGCCATGGAAGTTTCAATATCGATGGCATTATCGATTGCGGTCTCATTTAGAAAGTTTAATAAAAGTCTGGCAGGAAGAAAAGATATTAGGTTAGAGAAGCGTAAAGAAGCGGAGAAGGAGGACACGTAGAGACGTACTCTGAATTAATAAACTGCGCCTCTCCAGTGGATTCGAAAGTGTGTACTAATGTTGAGCCCTTGACGTGGGCCATACTCAGAAAATAGCCAGTTTCCGGATGTGGCAACATACCGTAAACGGCTTCATTGCCATTGATGACACTCTTTTGGAAATCGAATTCGCACGTATTCGGTGGAACATTGCTGCGCGTGATATGAATGGCTTCGGCGAAGGGTCGGCATGTCATCAGTTCGGGTGTTTTACGTAGAGATATATAATTGGTTTTGTTCGAGACGAAATATTCGGTGGAACATTTACCATGTATACCAATCTGTAAAAAAGAACGAACAGATAATGAACATTAAAGTTATAAACTTAGTTTAGTGAATATCATCCATTCATACTTCGTCGACCACAAAAGCTCCGGTGGACTTAATCTGAAATTGCAGTGTAGATGCTATGGCACGTTTGAAGTTCGTAGACCAGATGGGATCGCTCTCTTTGAAGATCAAATGGGAAATAGTACCCTCCGGGGTGAGTACAATCTTGAATGGTTTATATGGCGGATACATTTCTTTATTCTGCAGGAACTTTTCACCAGAATTATTAAGAGTTACATCGTCAATAACGAGCTAAAGAAAAGTGAGCAGAAAGAAAAGAATAGAAAAGTTAACAGAGTTATTTAATTACTTTGGATTAATTCTAGGTTAAGGAGAATAATAACAATTATATTAACATCTCGGTATAGATTAAACCCTTCGGTTAATGAACGGAGAGTTTGTCTGAATTTGAATACAATCCACCAGATATCGAGGCTTGAGGTTTTTCCTAAGCTTAATTTTTTTATTTATGTAAACAGTGTTTTTTGCCACAAACGGTGGCTAAAAAATATTTAAGAAAAACTTTTTTAAAAAAATCTTAATTTGGGTAACTCCGAACTCGCTTTAAAAAAAAATCGCAAGCGTATTTGGCTTTGATTAAATATGGTACACTATGACGTAAGTGATAATTCTTATAGTATTCTGATAATTCTTCAAAAGCGATTGATGTTTCTATCAAAAAAAAAAAAAAACAATGATAATGCTTTTAAGAACCAAGAGGCCTATCTAGCGACAACTACTATATTGAGCTGATAAAGCGAAAGATAGATTATTTACATACATCAACGCGTACATACATACATACATATATGGATCTCTCTTCTTCACTGAATGATACGAGTACACAACTACAAAGAGTCGGCGATGATTGCTTTAGTGCAATTCCTCGGCAAGCATCAATGCAACGTGAACAGATCGTGAGACTAAATGAACTTCTAGCTAATCATCAATTGCGGCTGCCCAACTGCCGTCGCCGCCGCCACAATGGCGGTGATAAATTTTTGCCCAAGAAAAGACAAGACAACAACGTACGGATACATGGTGGGTATATGTACATATGTACATACATACGTACACACACGTGCATACAGTACTCGAATTTATCAAAACAGCACATTATTCATTACGTATACGTATACGTAGTACGTATGATGAAAAAACCAACAACGTTCATCACTGTATGTAACGTATGCTTACACTGTACATACATATATCGATAAATTCGTATGTAAGTATCGCATGCATCTTTGGGTTGCGTTTAGTGTCGGAAAAAAAGGTTAATTATTTTAACATGGGCCATCGACATTGACTACCAGGCGACAGATAGACAGCCAATCAAGCCATTATGAAATGGTTACTCATACATGTACCTTTAGTATGTGTGTATATTCTTGTAAAATCTGTGTTCTTATTTGTTGTATATTTTTGTTATATGACATTTTCAATTTACTCGAATAAATTTATTTGATTAAATCTTAGGTGCTAGAGTAATTGACACTTGAGTAAGTGTTCCATACTCAACAAAAAGCTGGTATTGGTAAAGAATAAATTGGAGACTCATCGTGAGAAATCAGCTGTATCATTTATATGAATTCTGCATACAGACCGGAGACCTCTACGGATCACATTTATGCACTGATTAATTGATACCTTTATTTTAAAAAAAAAAAACTCATACGATTTCTAAAAATTTAAGGTAAGTAATAAAAGTTGATGAAATTTTTTATTTAAAATTATAAGACTTATCGTAAATTTTTACAAGGAAGTCATTGTTAACTATGGAGTTACTATAATTTATAAGTAAGTTTTTTCTCGAAATGGATAATGCAAATTCTGTCTTCTTCTAAGACAACTGTCAAGTTTCGATTTTCATTTCGTCTCAATGCATTGAATTTTATTAAAGGATAAAATCATTAAATTTTCAGAACAAAAAAAAATCAAAAAAAAATATAACCGAACACGAACACTTGATTTTCGAGTTCAAATAAATTCGTAATCAAACTCTTTCGTATGGCGAGTGCATTATACTCGAGTGTACGAGTATGCTCTTCCGCAAACCATATCTTTGCATTTAGAGTACAAAGATCCATGACCTACGCTCACGAGCATTCTTTAAATTAAGCCGAAGCAAGTGTAAACTGCATAAATGAAGGAAACTTTATTCTCGATAACGTCAAAATAAATACACATCGTATTTTGCTTGTGAAACTATAGAAAGCTGCTGACGTTTAGCTGAACGGAATTAAAAACGCATATTTCAAGTAAAATATGCTGCCTTAATTTTATTAAAAATATTACGAGTGAAATTTGAATTTAAGAATAATATTGATTCGCTTTTGATTCGTTCCGGAACATTGACCTCGGAACGTTGATTGTTTTTTCTCCACCCTCACCCCCTGGTAAGCCCAACAACGCATAGAGATTAGAGTGTCTCGGTGTCCCATTTGATGACGCAGAATTGGAGAGAGCAAAAAAAAAACATGAGAGTAATGAAATTGAAAGGCATGTTATATGTACATATGTATGTATGTATGTCTGTTACAGCAGTATTCTCGCGATATTGAAATCTTACTGAAAATAATGAAAATAACAATCATGAAAGTAATGATAATGAAAGTACATAATAAATTTAGTGACTCCTTTCTTACCGCTGCTGCCATTGTTTCCAATGACTGTCGCTGCAATGTTAATTTACCGCGTACAATCCAACCGGAAGTCGGTGGTGCCGGATGTTCATCATCCTGTGGCGCTTTAGCACCGACTGCCACCGTTCCAACATATTCGTAAAGCATTTGTTTATTCAAGCCAATGATGCTGAATGCAAGGCCGGCGTCAAAAATTAAGAATAGATCTAAAACGTATTAAGAAACAGATACGAAATATTCATATATAAATATATATGTACATACAAGAAGAATTGATCTTTTCTAGAAAATAATGGCATAATAAGAAATAATAACAGAAATATAAATTTAAAAATAAAAGGATCGTGAATTTGAGTAAAAATAATAACGTCCTCAACAATTTTACAAATAGTACCGATCTACTTTAAACGATATAATATGAAAAGTGTGTATTAATATGCGTATTTATGCAAATAAATATGTATTGTGTTTACACCGGGGCATTTTTTACGCAATACTCGTATATAAATATTCCTAAGCCGCATAAAAGCAACTATTTACTTTTTAGAAAGAGAATAAATTAATTCCAAGTCTAAAATTTAAGCAAAATAATGAAGAAAGTTTGAACATTTTCTAAATCATTATAATTATCTACTTCGTTTTGAAAAGTGTTAGAAATAATGCCCACTATTTCGTCATCACGGACAATTCGTTATCGCTAATTTGAGAACTTAATTGAGGAATTCATTCAGGCCATCATGAAAGGTTGGAAGTTTGGATTGATTTGAATTCAGAATACAATTCTCAGAAGTTTTTGAATTGGGGTTTTTCCAAACTGGTTTTTTTCTAAAGCGTAGAAGCTAAGAAAATGTGACAAAAATATTATTTTGGATATTCCAAAACGCATAAATCTGAGTTTGCCTTTAAAAAATTCGTGAAAAAATTCTTGTTGAAACATTTTCATTTTATAAAAACAAAACTTACTCTGTATATAAATATATACATATATATGTGTTAGTTTTATATACATGCATATGTAGTATATACAATATATAGTATACATGTATATGCATTTTTAGTTATAGAAGATATCAATTCTTTTACAATATTATATCTTTAAGCATGGTAGTTTGTTACTTTTTTAATAGAATTTCTTAATTTTAATAGTAACAGTGCTCTGTGCTCATTTTTCTCATATAAACATACTATATATATATACATATATGTATAAACCTATATAATACTATATATATATACTACTATATATTTCCATAATTGTTCATATTTTTTTCCAAGTTTTCAACATACACACTAAAACAGTATACTTGAAACGTTTCATTTTTATACTCCGTTAATAATACTCGAGAGTCTTCGTATTATCTTATAATCAATCAATATCAGTTCAGTTCAGTTCTTAAATTTCTCGTCAATTTTTGCAGGCTTTAAATAACCGACGGACAACATTCACATAAAGTTTGCTTCTAGTTAATTAAAAATCCATTGAAATCCAGCCACCAGGAAACTGATAACACCGTTCGTCACGTTGTCGAAATATTTCTTTTAAAATATCAATTTTTCTTTCATCGTTAGTTTTAAAAGAAGCCACAAGTAATTTTTATATGTATTTAAAATTAAAAAAAAAACAACATTTATCAAAAATAAATCGAATTTAGCGCGCTCGTTCTACCGCTTGCCGTTCGGTGGTGGTTCGTGCTCGTTTCTCGCGATCAAAACTCGAACTGATCTTCGAAATGAAAAGATCACTCCGACAAAACAATGTTTCGGGAATGAGCTTGAGTTCGAGTGATGCTGATAATAAGCCGGCAATCCCAAATGGCTCAAGTCAGAAATATTAACGGAGATCCAGAGTACTCGTAATTGTGAAGGAGGACTTAAGAGTTGTTTCGTCTGGCGGGCAGTGAGCGCTTGAACGAGCTTAGAAATAAGTAAGTAATCGAAGAATGGTAGTACAATAAAAGTGATCAATGATTTGAAACAAACTCAATGATTGTGATTCTTTAATAACAGAATACATATATTTAATAAAGACAAATGGAATTTTTCTCAAAATAAAAAAAATTGCAATCAATTTACAAATCGTGGTTATTTTTCAAACATTTTTTCTAAATAAACATTGAATTGTTACAAAAAAAGAAATTCTTTTAAAGAAATTTCCAAAATTAAATGTTGATATTACATATTTGAAGTTAAAATTTTTAACAAATTTTATATGATTTTTTTTACTTTTTTATAACGGTCGGTGTACACAAAAAAACGGTCGTATTTTTTAAAATCACGCGCAGTAAGCAATAAAACATACGCTTCATAGAGGTATACATATGTATATAATATGTACGTGCATACATACATACATATATTGGTACTTTAACAACTTTTACTACAATGCCAGTCGGATTGACATCTCTGCCGACAATGACCGCCGTGCTCAACGGCCGTAACAATAACAATGATAATTTCGGTTTACAAAACGACTCACTTTAGTTGTCATCAAGAAGAAAGAAACAGACAACAGCAGCTAAGCGAGGATTAATTAATTATAGGTCACAACAAAACAAATTAAATTGTTTCGAGAATGTTTACTATAACTTTATATTGCCAGTTAAGGTACGAGTTCATATTGTAGCTGCTCACAATTAGGAGTCATGAAAAGAAGGGAAAAGGAATCTAATAACCGATATATTTCCAAACAGGTTTTTTGAATTTACCGAGTAGAAAAAACCAATATTTGCTAGCTGAAAATTAAATGGGAATGGACAGCACTAGCCCACTTTCCCCAACATCGTTTCTAAATATAGTAAAACATACTATTTCTAGCTTTTATCTATATACTTATAGACTAACTCTGTTCCGAATTCCATTCCATCTAGAGAAAATTAGAGATTATTATATTTATTTACTGATGGTTTATTTATATTTATATTTTTGTAACATAATCTTTCATCACACATAAATTTTCACAAGCTCTTTCCCGCCCACATAAAAATATAAAAAAATATGTTAAAGAGGAATTTTAGTTGTTCAATGGATTAGCTTCTTCAGGGGTTTTGTTAATATCTATCAATATTTATCGCCATGCGTTCTTAGAAAAGCTCCGCTTTGCGCCGTCGATGCTTTCTTTGCGTCTTCTCCTTCGGTACTAACACCGCCGCCGACACCACCACCAGCACGACCATTCGTACCATTCGAACCACTGCCAGTGCCATTCGAACTTGCTTCATGGTTTTCCAATTGCTGCATCCACATGTCAGCATACAGACCGCTATTACGTTGTACTAAGTCATCGTGGCGGCCACGTTCTGCAATAATACCATCCTTCAGAACCAGAATCTCATCGGCATGTATAACGGTTGAGAGCCGGTGTGCTATGATGATCGTTGTCCGATTCGTACAGACACGCGCCAGGGCAGCTTGTATGTTACGTTCAGTGTGTGTATCTAAGGCAGAAGTGGCTTCGTCGAGCAACACAATGATGGGCGCTTTGAGCAATGTGCGAGCAATGGCAACACGCTGTTTTTCACCACCGCTCAAGCGCAGACCACGCTCACCAACCTTAGTTTCGTAACGATCGGGAAAGGAGAGGATGCGATCGTGCATGTCAGCCATACGTGCTGCTTCGTACACTTCATCAGAGGAGGCGCCTATTTTGCCATATTCAATGTTGTAGAAAATAGAATTGTTGAAGAGAACGGTATCCTGGGGCACAACACCTATAAAATATTTAAGAACAAAATACTATAAATTAGCATTTAATGGAGTGCAGATTGAGCTTAAAATTCTCGTTTTAAGATATTCCAACCATTTTAAGAATGTTACACTAATAGCGCAAATACGTACCAATAGATTTTCTCAGACTCTGTTGCTGTACTAATTTTATATTCTGGCCATCAATTGATATAGAGCCCGACTGTACATCGTAGAATCGGAAAAGTAATCGGACAATCGTACTTTTGCCTGCGCCAGATGGTCCCACAATGGCAACAGTCTTTCCAGATGGTACCGTGAAGCTAACATTACGTAAAATCAACTTTTCAGGTGAGTAACCAAAGCTGACATTGGAAAAATCAATGGCACCACCAGCGCAGAGTAAGGATGCCGCGCCAGGAGCATCAATGATTTCCTCATCTTCTTTCAGCAAATCAAACATATTTTCCATGTCGACAAAGTTCTTCTGGATGGCGCGGTAGTATGTGCCGAACCAATTCAGCGGCATGTAGAGATCCATGAGGTAGGTAAAGAAGAGCACAAAATCACCGACCGTCAAACTCTGATGGTGCACTACCAAATAGACGCACAGCATAGAGCCACAAAGTAACCCCAGACAGAGTATGATATTTTGCGATGTATTGAGTAAGTTAAGAGTGAGTAAGGAACGAAACTCTTCTTTCTATTCGAGGGTGGAAAATTAAGTTTTTAAAAATATTAATATATTCATTGGCAGATCAATAAGCGTACCTGATATTTTAAAATAGCCTCTCGGTAAGCATCGACCTCGTATTGTTCGGCACCGTAATACTTAACGGTTTCGAAATTCAGTAAAGAATCAACACTGCGTGCACGTTGTTCATTATCGGCTTGATTCATACTACGTTGAAACTTGGTACGCCATTCGGTCACCAAAATGGTAGCCACTATAAGGTAAAAGCTTCAAATATTATCGATTGCTGAAATGCAGACGATTCCAGAGGAACTTACGAATATACAAAAACATGGTAAGAAACACAATTAAGCCGAACCACCAATTGAAGGCATAAATGAAATAAACCACAGCAACAATAAGGTCTATTATTGTTGGAGTTATAGAAAATAATATGTAATTTAATAAATTGTTGATGGAATCAGTTCCGCGATCCATTACACGCAGTACCTCGCCGGTCTTGCGCTGTAGGTGCCATCGCAACGAAAGGCAATGCAAGTGTCTAAAGAGATCCACCTCAATTTCCCGAGTGGTGTACTGTTGGACGCGGATCCAGAGAAATGAGCGCAGATTGTTAAAGAGACCCATTGTACCAGTGCCGCCACCCTGCAGAAACGACAGCGTTACGTAGATGAGAACAAAGTCCCAGCGAAAGATAATTGGTGTAATTGTTAAGCTGTCGACTGTAAAGAGTGCGAAAGACAATTATAGTTTTAAGGTCTCAGTATTGTAGGTCTGTGTATTGGCTGGCACTTACCTAACTCTTTACGATAGATGGGCAAAAGCAGCTTAATAACGCGTCCAGCAATCAAAAGTGACACACAAGCAAGAACCGTAACTTGCAAAAGCATATCCTTCTTAGGCCAGAGATAAGGAAACAGGCGTCGTAATTTCTGGGAAGCATTCCGAAAAGCTGAACCTGCCGGAGTTGGCGTATCCTGAGGAAGTGGTGTTTGTTCACTGTAAGGCCAAAAGAGTCCAGGAGCTTTTAAACCCAAAACAAAGATTAGTAATGACGTAACATAGCGGGTGACGAAGAAGCCCATTTCAATTTCATCCTTGTTGCTAGAGACGGAGAGAAAGATGTAAGTGTGCAGTATGGTATGGTGTACTGGTTGTCTTTAAATCTTACGTCTTTAAATTGAACCACCAGTCTTCGTGGCGTAGATTTATGAAAGCCAATGATTCATTAATGAATGCCAAAGTCCAGAATAGTAAAAGCACCAAGCCGTGTCCGCGAGTTGGCACCGAAGGCAATTGATAGTGTCGTTCTTTGATTATTAGACATATCGAGAAAGGATACGAGATACATACAAATGCTGTTGACAGAATCTGTGAGAAATGAAAAATGTTTCTTTTAAGTGTTTTTCCATAAATTACACTAACTTTGATTCTTCAAATCGTCATAACTTTTAATGCTTTTAAGCAGATTTTTATTAACTTTACCCAATTTTGTTCTAATTTTGAAGCCAAAATTTGGAAATCAAGAACTCCAAAAAACTGTGTCATTCCAGCCTTTATAGCTATCAGTTTTTTGCCAACCGAGTTATGATCAAAATGCTTTATAAATAAATTATGAACTTAGCTAACAAAGTAAAGCAAGTCTCTTACCATATAGCCGTAGACGGCGCTTTCCGCATATATTCGGGCATTCAGAAAGAATCGCACTAAGGCCAATGTAGGGAAAAAACAAAGCAGAAACATTTGCAAAGCATACAAACGGCTTCTGGAGAATAGTGAAGGATCTGTGATGCGTGTGGCATATTTACGATACATCAGCAATTGTATTGCGCCAAAGAGGAGAATGAATCCACCGCATACGGAGGAGCCCACGGTGTCCATGAAACAGTGCGAGATCCCATGATTAATCCAAACATTAGAGAGTGTCACATTCGGCGGGCAGTAACGCATGATGAGGCCGTTTTAGCGTTTGGCCTTATTTCTTTTGCCTGCAATATTCTGAACTAAGTTTATAAAGTACTACACCAGTTTGATATATTAGTTTTAAAAATTTTTAATATTCTTATCGTAAAATTATGGCAATTACTTATCAGCGAATTAGTTAGACAGAATTGATTTGATTCAATTTTCCATGAAAAATAATATATCATGAAGAAGCAATGGAGACAACAGCTACGATTGTTTTTTTCTTTGTAAAATTTATATACATACTAGTAGCCCCGGCGGACTTCGTCCCACCCAAAAATACAACGAAACTATTGCAAGACAATGCAATTCTAACAATTCTAACAAGCCACTTCAACTTTCATAATCCAGAAGATACAAAATGAAAAAAAAAATTGAAAAAAATCGAAAAAAAAACTGTCGTAACACGCTGGGTGGTCAAAATAAGACATTTTGAAATTATGATTTTTTGACCTTTTTTTCGATTTTTTTTTTCTTTTTTTTTAAAAAACCCTGAGAAAATACCTTTCCATCAAAGTACAAATCATCAAAATCGGTTCGGCCACTCTCGAGTTATGGGATTACATCGCTTCGGACACTTTCTTTTATATATATAGATGTACATCTAAATTTCTATTTACGCGATATATGGGTTCCTAAAAATTATGCTTAATTAGAATTCGCAATCAATTGATTAAAACCAATATTTAATTAGTAAAAACATGCACAGAAGTACTATATCAGAAGATTACCAGATATATGGTGACTTCTGTCTATATGGGACATTAAATTGTTTATATTTTATGGAAAAATTTCCCCAAGCTTCCTTTTTTGGATCAGGTAAAATAAGTGCTCTCGTCTTCCTTGCAAGATAGTGAACCAATCACAGAAATAGTGAAACCCATCTTAGTGAGTTAGGTTAAATAATCGGCGCATGGTGTAATGTGGGCCATCCATGATTATCATAATGCATGGAAGAAAATAAGATCACGTGACATTGACAAGATTACAAGTACTGATTACAAGTAAAGAATAACGAGCATAATAACGTACACGATGACACACTACAGGAAATTTTGTAAATAAGATTTGATAAGAAATGTTCAGGGTTTTTTCAAGGCAATTTTGATTTGTATCAAGGGTTACAATTAATCGCAATAGTTTAAATATTTAACTTCAGGTAGTCAAACCAACACCAACGAGCCTGTTGGCCAACCACCCGAAAAGTATGGACTAAATGGTGCACATAACAATTAATAATTACTAAACTAAAATAATCAGTTTACTCAAAGAAGTGTGGACTCATACAGAATGAATTAAAAAGATAAATAAATCTAAGCCCTCAATGTAGAAGAAAATGTATTGATTTATAAATCAATTCCAGTGTAGGCGGCAAATGCAATTAGGAACTGCATATTGTCAGGATAGATAGGAAGTAAATCACAGACAGGATTCTTTATGGAGTGATTCCTCTTATGGGTTATGAATGATTCCTCCGGAAGCTATAGGTGTCTGTTGGTATAAATTCCAGACTTAATGGGAGCTTCCATTTTACCGCTGGATATTCTTCTTGCTAGCACTTTCTAATTACGATATCTCTTCCACTGATGCGCTCGCCTTAAGTGCGTATTGATTAATGAAAAATTAATTTATAAAAATGTATTTGGATATGTGTGAATACAACTAATGATTCTACTTCTTCAGAACTACAAATGATATATACAAATAAAATTATGAAGCTATATCATGAACTACTTGTTCAGAAATTGCAGATTATACTTACTGCTAGTGACGAATAAATTTTAATAAAGTTCTAGTCACTTTACTTACTTTAAGGAAGATGTTCGAATTCGTTTTACGTTTTCTTGGTTAGACTGATTTCTTATTCAAGACTCATGTTTCTGTTTCTGCGCCTATTCTAATTTATGCATTTACTTTTTATTTAATTAACATTGAAGAACACAAAACGGTTCTCAAATGTTGCATAAGATTTCATGAATTATTACTTACCTCTGCTTTATAACTAGCTGGCGTGTCGATTATATTGATATTATGATTTGATGGTGTAATTGTTCTATTTTTTGTAGTAGAAAAACCTCCTTTGTGTTTTTTTAGTTGCGCTTGTTTACAATTGCGTTAATATTAAAAATACAAATTCATATATTGCCAAACCTCAAACTAAACTTCATCAGCTGGTTAGTTTTTGCGTTGTCAACCAGGATGACAGCATGACGTTTCAGAATACTTCAATAACAAAAACATTTTGTTAAAAAAATACATATAAAGGGTAATTCACACTTACCCTCATCATAAGTGGAAATAATCAACTATTTTTTAAAAATCTACATCAATTATGTCGTCCTAAGATTTTATTATTTTAATTAAGGTTACATATCGTTCTAAGATTATATTTTATAATAGTAAAAAAAGGTTAACATTAAAACGTGAAGATACATTTTAAAAAACATTTTGAAATATAAAAATTAATTAGTACTTTTTCAGTCATAGTTTTTCCGATTACATAAATCATTTG
This sequence comes from Conops quadrifasciatus, assembly GCA_949752815.1. NCBI lineage: Eukaryota > Metazoa > Arthropoda > Insecta > Diptera > Conopidae > Conops > Conops quadrifasciatus. Next base: position 6,705,384 of record OX457078.1, on the reverse strand, counting down.
CTTTTTTCTGTTTATACAATTCATAGTTACACTTTCTTGAACACATAATTTTAATTTTTTTCTACAACAAATTACAATAACAGTCAAATATTTAAAACGTACTCGTATAACTAACATAATGTATTCGATAGTACCAATTGCAATTAGAGGCTGGTAGCAAGAAAATGAAAGATTTTGGAAGATCTGTTTAGGATTTAATCCGATAGATTAAATATAAAAAAGAAGCTCAATTTTGTGCGAAAGGAGCTAACCTTACCCGTGTTATGTAAACACCATATAATATGCAAACGAATATCTTGGATTTATCTAAATCCGTGCTATGGCACCATATTAAGGAACATTAAATTATGCAGCAATGCCATGTAATGCTTTACAACACGAAAACCTCACAACCTTCCAAGATATTTACAAATCTTTTACAAATCTCTACAAAAATTAGAAAATAAGGACAAAATACATAGATACAATATGAAAAGATAAAACAGTTTTTGTAGACAATTTTATGCAAAAGTTAAGCCACATCTTCAAACACAATAGGATAGTGATTATACAACACATAGCTATCATATTCAACAGGGTCACATTTCTAATTGGGAATATAAAAAAAATACATGAAATGTATGTAATATGATATAAATATTACTACATGAAATGTATGTAATATGATATTAGAGCACTGCGTGCTCTATAGAAAACTGATTTCTATTTAAAAATACAAATTCAATAATCCAAAAAGGCTTAGTTTCGTTATAAATTTTCTTATTTATAAAGTAAAATTTTAAAGTCGAAAGATCTTGGATGAATTTAATCATAGCTTATTCATAATGTTTATCACTTTAAGAGCTGCTATAAAAATAGAATTAAGAACTTTGAAATTTATTATTAATATATAAAATCAGGTGACTGCAACTTTTAAAAACTCTATTGTACCATATTTTAGATCTTACCATATTAATATTTATAAGTATGTATCTATTAATTTATATAATTCGAATATTTTGTATAATTCTCTTTAGAATTAAAATAAATATTTCTTGGGAAATATGTATGAAATGTATATAATAATGAATGAAATTTATAGTAAAAACTGGGCTTGGTAAAAACTGTTATTATATAAATATTAACTATGCAAATTATCTATAAATGTACATTTTAACATTTTATATTTTAGAGAGACCAATTTAATTAACGTGTGTAAATAGAAGTTTTTAATTTGATACAATTGAAACAGCTCTTTTTCCCAGAACCTATGTAAAAGCTCTATATCTACAAGTTGATATCTCTGAGATATTTGAAATTAGTTTAATCTACTTTTAAAATACATATTTTTAAATGTATTTTAACAGGAATATATTTTAGCTATCGTACTTTTCTTAAATTTCTTGGAACCGGGTATTAATTTTATTCTAGTCTATTATTAAATTAGTGAAAATCCTTCCATTATCACTTTTTTTAAAAACAATTTTTAGAGGCCCCCAAAATATAACTTTTTAATGCCGACGGAGTCTTTGAGACATGTAACCGTTTTATGCCTTACACCCGGCGAATAAGGCTGTATTCACACTTTTAAAAACAATATTTCTTCAGGGATTATGGATTCAATAATACTAATACTTTCCCTACATATCAATAACTTATAAGCCACCTGACATGGGTCAAAATTGACTTGCGAAAATATTCGTTGCTAAAAATCATTGGATTTTATTGAATGTGGTATACTCAGTACATGTCTAATACGCTAAACTTGTACTGTAGAAAACCAAATTTAAGATTTTAATAAAGTTTACCATTCTAAGGACAAATACGTCTTTTGTGCAAACGTAATGCTGTTAAATTCCTAATAGACGGCGCACATTTAATACTCACATTCCTTACCACATCATACATATCAAGCATGTTATCGCCCTTCGTATAGTGCTGCGTGAGGCTGGACTTATAGCTGCAAGGGAAACGCGAACGTACGTAACTGAACAGTGGGCTGTGGTTTAGATGTACATGAGCTCGTTCGGCACAAACGCCTGTTAGGTAGACATCTTCTAGATAAATTAGCGGCGTGTTGAGTGCTGCGGTGTAAAGGCGTGAAACAACATCACTAGACATGACATAACCAGATCCAGACAGATAATTTGGATACGTGTCTGCGGGGAACATATAGGCTGGCATGTACCATTGGTGTGTAACATTTGCAATCGGATGGACACCGTGATAGCGATAGCCTAATAATAGTTCACGTGTTGCATTAAGACGATTCCGTTCATTAAGCGCTTGGCAGGAAAGTTTATCGTGGTCGTGAAACTCTTCATTATAAAGGGGTACGGTGCCACCCAGCAAGAAATGCAAAAGATTTGGCACATTGACGAATGTATCGTCATCGCATTTCATTACGAATGCAGTGGTCTTAGAGCAACTTCGCAGCACCCATTTTAGTGCCATCACCGTCTTTATGGTTAGATTTTTATAACTGTCCACAAAATCCTCCTGTACGATGTCATCGTAATGTTCTGCTTCGTTGCGTATACGGTAATGCGTCTCATTATCCATTATAGACCCATATTTCCGTCCTAGAAGGAAGACCACACGTACCGGAATGTTAGAGGGCACATTGATTGTCGTGTTGGTCATGTTATTTCTGCCGATGTTGTTGTCTTTTAAATATTCACTGTAATACTGCAGGCGCTGCCTGGTAGGCTCAAGATATTTTCCTTTGAAATAACTATGAATCTGACTAAACATATTATAGTTAAACTCGGTGGTGTTACCCCAAGTGTCGCGAATATTTTGCCTTTGAGCAAAGCTGTCGATACTTGAACATACAACAATTAAGAGAAACAATTTTTTGCGGCAAATGTTGTGCGGCTCCAGCAAAGTGGTGTCATTTTCGGGAAGCACGTATTTAGACATATCTCTAGATGTGTTGTAACTCCACTCGATAATTTCGAATCGGCGTGATCTCGAACCGTTGTAGATATTTAGATATGATATCACTATGAACCCGCACAAAAGTAAAGTGCAAATTGTCACTCGGGCAAATCGCCAGGCACCTCGATGTATTTGATGACGACGCGAATTTTTTCCAAGCATGCTGAGAAATTCCTAGAAGCTGTTGATTTGTTTAATTTTTTAATGCAATAATAGATTTTTTTCTGCATGCATAAAGCCATGCAAACCGTACCTCTGATGCAAACAGCAATTTCAAAGCTCACAGAATTTTTTGTGACAATTAAGCAGCTGATTTTCCGAGGCCAGTGATTCTCAAATGAAACAGTGGAATCACGAGACTTTCTGAACTAATCCAAATAATTCGAGCAACAAACGAGGAATTTTCATTGCGACACTCTCTGAACTTATCCAAGAAATTCGCGGTTCAGCAGATTTTTTAAAATTGTATTTTGAAGGGGAAAGATAAAGTTTCTGAAACTACTCTTTAGAGTAGTTTGGAGAAATATTTGATGAAATTATAAATAAGGATTATAATTGTGCGACTAAAAACCTTTGGAGAAGTAAAGAAACATTTTGTCATAAACAATATTCAAAGAAAAAATTGTTGTTTTGTTTGAATGTAAACTTTACTTCGATACACCCGTTAAGCGAATCGATTTTTAAACGATGTTTCGATGTTTGTTTTGCTCTTTAAACAATTTTTATATATAGACAAATAATTATTCACAAACATATTCACAAGGAACATATTTACTAGTTTCTAAAAATGTTTTCCAACTTAATTACAATAGTTATATTTTTATGAAACCATTTTATTACAAACTAAATCTTTTTCGCAAAAAAAAAAAAGAAACAAAAAGGCCACCCTATGATAAAAGGCCACCCTATGATAATCTAATGACATGACTATGTTAATTTTAAATAAAATTATGTTATAACGTGTATCACTGAGTCGGTACTTATTTTGGTAGTTATATAAAGCTTCTTTTAATTTGTATTAAGAACTAGTTATTTATTATTAACTTTTCAGAACAAACGCTGAACCTCTTCCGCTTGCGTTGGGCGTTGATTTGGAATTGCTGTAGGTGTTGCCAGACCGTTCGTATGGTTAATGGGTATTATTATAGCACTGTTTTCATTGTGCATGTTTTTAATATTGTCGTTGTAGGATTTCTTAAAGTTATTTACTGTATCCGTTTTCCCATTGAAAATGGAGCTTGGTGTAACATTTGAAAGACTTCCATTACGGCTGAGATGTCGTTGGCAGTGCTTGTCTTGTTGGTTCTGATGTAATAATTGTACTTCGTCTCCTCTCTCTTCCGGCGATACATGACCATTTGCTTTTATTGCTAGAGCTGCCAACACTCCTGAGTCTCTTCTCTTATGCCCATAAATATATGATTTGTTTGCTACATCGTTCGATTGCAGTATTCCCCCGAGATTATTGTTCGAGTGCGTTTGCTGAAGCTGGGCGTAGCTGCTGTCTCTCGAATTGCTGTGGATGTAATTTTTTAGAGTGCCCGACAGCGGCAACCGAAAGTTGGACAGCTCCCAGTTGTTCTCTTTGCTGGAGCGAAAGCTATAGTTGTCGCCATTCATGTGCCCCATATCTTTCAGTCGCGCGTTGCAGCCGGGTGGTGGCCACGGAGAGACGTAACGCTGCTGTAAGTATTGGCTGAAATCCTTCGTCTCTAAATCGTTTCCATTCAGCTTGGGAGAGGAAGATGAGATCTTTCGCTTCACCCGCAATTTCGGAGATATTTGCGGTGATTGCAAGCAAGGCGATGCCGTTGAAGTGCACAATTCAGTAAATTCTTGAGCAGCTCTGGCTGGTTGCGTTACAACCGATTGTTGTTTTTGCAAATGGAGATTGCGCTGTGACTGCTTCGCTGAGGAGCGGCGCAACAAGGATAGCTCGTTGTTTGCCGGCAACCACTCTCGCTCTAACGATTTCTCCTCTCCGTCCAACCAATATGTCAGCATTTCACCTTTGCCTTTCATCGGTACGTAGCCCCGTCTGGTTGTAACGAACGTGCCAAATTCGTCCAAGGCCAGTTTCGTTGACTCGCTGATGTGTATGCGTAAAGCTTCACCATTCGACTCCATACGTGAGGCGGTGTTGACAGTGTCGCCGAAAAGGCAATAGCGAGGCATCTTCATGCCCACTACACCGGCTACACAAGCGCCGGTATGCAGACCAATACGTAGCCGAAGGCGATCCAATGGTCGATGATGTATCTTAAAATTGTGCACTGCCTCGAGCAGGGCGAGGGCAAGTCGTGCAATTTCGCGTGCATGCTGTATACCATTTCGAATGGGTAGTCCGGAAACCACCATGTAGGCATCACCTATGGTCTCCACCTTGTAGACGTCGTAGTTCTCCACAATCGCATCGAAGCAGGTGTAGAGATCATTCAGGAACTGTACCACTTGCATGGGGGTGCTCTCGGCCGAAATGGCGGTGAAGCCCACAATGTCGCTAAAGTAGATGGTGACCTGATCGAAAGTCTCTGCGACCACCGGCTGGCCACGTATCAATTGAGCGGCAACACTTTGTGGCAGCAGCTGATAGAGAAGCTTCTCGCATTTCTTTTTCTCCTCAATGTAGTCCTGAGTCCGTTCTTCGACCAATTCTTCCAGATTATTGGCGTACTGCTCCATGCGTTTTAAAAGGTTATCGACTATGTTACCGGTCTCGTTTTCTCTGAGGTAAAAATATAAAAAAAGAAAGGTAATACAAAAAAGCAATTAGAAAATGTGTATAAAAATTTAAAAAATCGTTCGAGGCACATCGCCGTAACTGGAGTGTACCCAGACCAGAGAGAGAGAGAGAGAGAGGGAGAGAGAGATCTAAAACCCGTCATCATCCAACCCTGCCGGAAAAATATCGTTCATCAAGAAAGCATATTTATACTTACTTATTAAATTTACGTATAGTAGCTTTTAAAGTATTAAAATCAGGCCTTTCTACCGGATCTTCGGACCAGCAACGTGTCATAACCATGTTAATATCATCGTAGGTACCTTGACTACAAATGAATGGGCGAAAAGGTGTTCGAGAGATATTTGGATAACCTTTGACTAGTTCTATAATATCTGTGAAAATAAATGAAGAATAAATTTTAGGGCTTAAATATAAGTACATACATATACACAGTGGCGTATTTATGGGATGTGTCAAAGGGCCCGGAACCGCTCTGAATGAAGAAATGGAAAAGTTCAGGGTTTCCTAAAAAATTTCTGCCAATTTCTTGCTTTTTTACTGTATTATCTTAATATTTTCATTAATTTTTTAATTTGAAGAAAAATTATAATTAAAAAAATATCCAAAAAAAATGGGTGATGTCCTTGCCTTTGTTGAAGGATCTTTTATTATAATTTCAACAGTGCTGATGGTTTTTGTGAGGGTAAATTTCTTAAATTGAGAAACAACAAGAATATCAAAATATTCCAGATTTTAAAATTTAAAAGTTTACCTTCACAATCATACAAAATTCTTTAACGTATCTTCTTAACTCAATGTCACAATTTATATATTTTTGTGCTTGTTTGAAATTTGTACTTTTGTGACAGCTCGGGCTGTGAAATTCCCGAATTGAATTAGAAAAATGGCTGACGGAAATAGATTTGTAAATAAAAAAGATTCTTAATTGTTTGTCACGAAAATATGAATTTACCAAACAAATTTTGGAGTTATCGAATTCTGATTTTTACAATAATATTATCGAAATTAGTGATGAAACCTTCGCATTAGGTTTGGAAAATACAAAACGAGATAACAGAATCGAAAAACACGACGACATCTTTTTCCCGTCAGTTTCGGCCTTAGTCTCAGACACTCTTTAAGATGCCTCGGTCGCATCATATCTTCAAACCTACAGAAAGTTATTTGAATCTGTTGCATCCATGGCTGAGAGATTCAAACATTAATCTGAGTGATCCAAACTGGCAGCGAGTGAGAGCGGAGAATCGACGACAGCCTGCATTTAGAAGAGTTGCACCGAAAACTGCTCGAACAACAAAGACTTCAAAAAGCTCCCAGACTGACAGAAGTAGTAGCACCACCATTTATGATGGTGGTAACTTAATAAGGAGAAGTGTCAATAACACACAGGAGACGATCAACTGCAACTGCTCCAAATTGTGCCAGGATAATTGTCAGGCCTTTCGGCCTAGATCTGTCAACAGCCTTCCACGTATCTCTTTAGATATGAATAGAAAAATGGACGCTAAGCGAAAGAGAAGTTGGCGGCAACAATCGTCGAGATGTTCAGACACGACCCCCTTACCGGCCGATAAGATGTTTAAATCAGCGACCCTGATCCAGCAGCAGCCACAGTTCTGTGAAAGACTGCCTTCGAGTGAGGGCTATGAAAGCTACTGGTATGAGAAAAGTATTCGGCTACTCAAAAAAGCTTGTCGGCGTGAAGGAGATCTCAATCCTAAAACGGGTACAAAACCTGAAGGTGCCGCTGTTATGACTTCGGCAAAGGACCGATCAAATGAAGAGGACATGATATTGCCAGGTCAACGGAATATTCACAACCGCAGCAGAAGACATGGTATGTTACTCTTGGTACATGGGTCTTGAAATATGTGGGTATAGTGTCTTTTAACAAGAGGTGTCAGTTTTAAATCCACAGAAAGGTACAATATTTTTGTGAAAAGTAGTGATATTTTTATTTTAGTTCAAATTACAAGCTCTGAGATTAATAGTGGAACAAAATATCTGCGGAATGTATGCCTCCTCCTCTGGCTCCTCTTTTACTTTTTAATTTTTTCTCACGGTTCATCACGGTTTATTTATTCACGTACGCAGACAAAAAGAAATTTGTCTCATGACTGAGAATAAGTTTGTTTCGAAAATCATGGTCTTATTTATGCATTTCCAGCATCAATTTTTGTGGTGAATTATCACTATTTCGATTCATTAGTTGTGAAGGTTTATCGGTCATATCTGAAAATCCCGTGGATTTTCTTGTAAAATGACATCAAAATAATAGTTGAATGTTGATAGTTTAGTAATGACGCCAAGTTGAAAATTACACCTCTTGTTGAAAAGCCCCTCCCTATATTTCTTTGGCCCCCTTGACTTTGTTAGATTTTGTTAACTGAAGGTTAATGGAGTTATTAAGGAGGTATGATGGTGTTATTCATGTCTATGTCTCTCACTTTCTTCTGGATAGATGTCACAAAGAAGCTCACCGATTGCGATGTGATTTTTGACAATGCAAGTGATCAATGTAACAACAATCGTGGTTGGAAGGTTTCACGAATCGAATGGTTGCTTGATTCGGAGCAACGCCAACAGATGCGTAAGAAAAGCGGACGACGTCATCACAAGTATTACCAAAAGGAGAGCAAAGGCGTCGGCACGAATGTGTGCTGTTTTTCATGTTTACGTAAAATTTTTCTATGGCCTGGCTAAGTCTGTCTATCTAAGTCTGTCTGTCTGTTTATCTAAGCTATATTTTTGAAATAAATGTTTCAATGTTTTTGAATGTTAAAATATATTTTTGCCAAGACGATGATGAGCAGACACCTGGTTATGGATAATTCAGGATGGTTGCTGAAATGAGCTTCGCTGAGAAAGATTCCTTGACAATTTAATAATCTCAAACTTAGAAACCTTAGAGACCTTATGATACGGATTAAACACCTTCTGAGGAGTATGAAAAAATACTGGGTGTTTTTTTAACTTTCGATAGGGACAACTGTCAATACAAGCACGTCCAGAATGCATTACGTCAGGAACAGCCGTGGTGGCCATATGCCCGAAATCATTTTCAAATGTTAATGCCATGTCTTGATCTTTCGAGTGAATTAAACAATTTTATTAAAATTAACATTTTTTGTGTTATTTTTTACCATTTGAAGTTCTATCGAGCTTAAAAAAACAGCCTTTATTAACTGAATGCGTTGTATTTATTTTAAGTTTATGCTAAACTTGCCTTGCGGTGATTTTTTCAAATCAGTCTGGCCCAAATAGAAGGGACCTTTCCGGTTGGTAATCTCGTGCACTATTATGCCAAAGGAATAAACATCACCCTTTTGTGTACCTTCTGGGGGCCTTTGGTTTTCCATTCGTAATAATTCTGGAGCAGTCCAAAGAAGTTCTGTGAAAGAGAAGAATATGAAAAAGTTAGTCGGAAATGAAAGTAGGGCTGAAGAGTAGAAGTCGTCTTTCTTTTTTATCATCAAGACACTCCCCACCCCACCCCACCCCACCCTCCTCCCTTTACAACAAACTTACTGCTCCAATATGTTTGACTCATCGTGTTATTTTCCACGTCATTGCTGTTGCCGCCGCCCTTCCAACGTGATCGACAGAGCGTATGCAGGCCGAAGTCGGTTATCTTAAGGACAAACCGTGAATCCACCACACAATTCGAAGACTTCAAATTGCCGTGCGACCGAATGTCGCAGTTGTGAAGGAACTGCATGCCGCGCACTATGTCATGCATCAGCGACAGGCGAAACATCCAATCCAACTGGAACTGCTCGTTCTCGAGTATATCCTGCAGAGAACCTTTCGGACAGTACTCGGTGAGCAGGAAGCTCTTCGGTGCATCCAAGCAGGCACCGTAGAATTTAACCAAGTGATCATGCTGCAAGTCCTTCATGCGTTTCAGCTCCAGCATGAGCGAACGTGTCACCGACACATTTGGCTCATCGATCGCTTTTATGGCGACCTTGCAACCTTTGTAGAAACCGACTGGTATGAAGAGCTGATGATCGTCGCTCATCGAGACCGCGTCGTTGTTGTTGTTGAGTAGCGACTGTTCCGAGCTGTATCTGACCAATGAATGTATCGAATCTCGCACGAAGTGACCGTCGACATCATAAAACATGACATCATCGGCGCAGACCTTCCAAGTCATCGAGTTGATTTCCGCTTCCGATTTATAATGCCGATAACCCAGCAGGAAACAGATCAGCAGGATGACAACGAGTGTGCCGAGTACGATCGAGAGTATGGCATACCCGGGCAGCGCTGATGCGGGGAATCGCGCCAGCAAACGACAAAGGATTGAAAGGAAAGAGAAGCAAACATAAAGGCTAATTTCATTTACTGATAATATCCTGCTCATTCTGTCGTCGGTCGTCGGTCGTCGGTCGTATCTCACTTACACTTGTCAGGACACAGAGCGCCATCATAGCCGCAAATCGGTGTATCTGGCGGCGGCTCTTTTCGACCTCCAGCCCAGTGAATCTCTTTACCGCGCACGTACTCCAGTCGATTGTGCTGGAAGTGGGCCACTAGTTCAAAGTGCCCCGTCGTCGGGTTCATGTCCAGCAATGAGTATGCGGATATGCGATCGCCATTTTCATCGATGGTCACATTACCGGTGGTGCCCATGAAGCTGCGGTTCCACATGCGTCGCACCATCTGCGAACCGTTGAGGGGGCGTGCCAATACCGAGGCGTCCTCACGGATGCTGTCGTTGAGGGCATTCGCATAGAGCAGGACACCATCATAGAAGGACGTTACGAAGGCGGACAGTGCTTCATTGTCCTGAAAAGTGTAGTTGTATTTGGCAGCAGCAATGGCTTTAATCTAATAACGAGAAGAGGAGCGAAAAAGCGGGCACAAGGAATGACTTAAGGTTAGACGCTGTTTGTTCAGAGGGTCTTACATCATTTGAGACTCGAATATATTCTTCGTCATCGGGCTGCTTGGGCGTCACGGTTAACATTGCGGTGTACGCTTTTCGGGCACGTTCATTGTTCTTCAGAGTGTCATTTTTATCGAGCCAAGGTTTTGAAGAGCCATGCAATACTCTGTGGAGTATAAAAGAGATTTCGCAAGAAGTAAGTTTTATAAATTTTAAATACAAGTATATAAAAAAAAGGTGTTGTAAATTCTCCGAGAGAGTTTCGAGACTTCTTGTTCATTTAATTCAGTCACTAAAAGTACTCATACGTTTACAATATCTATATAACAAGTCGGTAAAATCTTAAAACCAAAAAACACTCAAAAAATCATTTTAAATCCTCTTCATTTCATCGAAAGCTTTATACCCAGACTAAACGATTACATTTTCCATGAAAGTTTTCGATGAGCTAAAATCGATTCGTTTGGTCCCTGGAGATATTCTGTTCTTATTAAGTGAAAAACTCGCTTTGTTTGACCGATTTTTCGAGATTACAAAAAATTGTAAATCAGCAAAGTCTGAGTTCTGAGTTATCTCCCAGCAGGATATCTCGAAAACGTGCCACGATAAAGAGGTTCTGAGTTCATTTTGTTGGACTGCGTAATCCTTTGAGTTGTGAGGTGAGTATGTGGATATAATAGTTCGAAACTTCGAATATAACTTAAAATTAATGGATTTTTATAATCTAAAAAGAAACTAAAACATTTTCTATGACTTTAATGCAATAAGCTTCCACAGTGTCCATAGTGTGAATGCAATTAGGTACTCCAAATGCATTTGTTGAGCTTGAATATTAAAATACCAACAACTGATAACACAGCGATCAATAATCACTTCCTCCTTTGCGCTCTTTTGCCCTCCATAGGCGCCCCTTCGACACTTGCTTACCTCTTGCTCTGGCATTTTTTCGATTAATAGTACATACTAGAAACGAAACAACAACACCAATAACAACAACTATGTAATAACTACAAAAAATGAGGGTAACGGGGCGGGAAATACAATACATTGAAAACTTAACCGTAACACGTAAAATAATGATAAGGAAAATTTTCCAAGTGTTGCTTTTACTCATCGTTTTTTAGCAATAAAACAGATAGAATGATTTTGTTAGATTTTTGTTTTTGTTTTGTATGGATTTTGTTTTGTGATTCGATTTATTTTTTATAATAAATTTAATTTCATTACTTAGGCAAATTTAGGTTCTATTATATTTATGAAATTAAAGAAACGGAAGGTACAACGTAAAGTAACTTCTTAAATTAAAAAATATATCTCACAAATTCATCCTTTATTAATTGTTTTTTTTTTCTACATTCTCTTAATTTTGAATAATAAATTTTTCCTAATTCTTTTAAATTGAATATTTACTTTATATTCACTGTTGTACTTTATTCTAATGATTTTATAATTTATTTATTTATTTTTTTTTTATAATTTATTCTAATAACGTTTCGTACAAATTCATTAATTTGAAATGAATTAATATTTATTAAAAAATTTATCTTATCTTCTTCAATTAATAACTTTTTCTTTGCAAAATCATGGTTATTATGTAAAAATGTATCCCTTTTGGTATATACCATATATTTTCTACAAATTATTATGTTTTAATTAAGGTAGAACAGTTTTAAGTACACAATTTAGAAGTTATGTTAAATTAAAATTGAAGCCTAATTGTCATTCATTGTCACAATGTTCCTATAGTGTTCATAGTAGAGATGAATGAACGTATCTCGCAATCTTTTAAATCAGTCTGTTGCTTTTTAATATAAAACAAAATTCCATTCATTCATTGATTTATTCATTGAATGCCATTTAACGAATTCCAATTGGAAACGTTGAATTGTGAAGTACGTTTGAAGTACGATACAAGCTTAGTGCTTGAGGCATACTAAAGATTAAATACATGGACCCGGACGGCGCAGTAGATAATGAGTGCAACGATACGTGGGTGGGCGAATGGGCGGGTCAGTAAGTGCTGCTATAATTCTAATTGCAAATGCACTTTATTCCCATTTCAAATGCTCTTCAACGGCACTGTTATCAAATGCCATAATGTATTCCGTTTTTTTTCAATTTCGTTTGCAATTTACGTTTTTCCATTTTCAAGTTTCCTCAGCAAAAACCAGAAAGATTGGAATGTGTAGCATTTTATCTCATTTTTGCATTTAGAAAAAAAAGTTCTTTAGTAAAATATGTTTTAGAAAAAAAAAAAGTTCTTTAGTAAAATATGTTTTAGAAAAAAAAGTCCTTTAGTAAAATATGTTTTGCTGTCAAAAATCTCAAAAAAATCCAAACGATGGAAATTCAGATTATGAAGCGAGACGATTATATCCGTCAGAATTATAGGATGCTCAAGTTTTAAAGTTTATATACGCCTAAAATTTTCATAACAAACCACGTTTCTATATAAATAAGCTATAATAAATTAAGCGCTTTAAATTGCAGCTCATTAAACTTCAATTAATATATTTTTTTTTCAATTCCTGCAAACTGTATTGTATTGTGTTTTTTAATGTTTATTTATGTTTAGAATTTTCTTGTTATTTTAATTTCTCTTCTTGTTTTTGTAACCTTGAAAAAGAAATCTTATCTTTTTTCTTAAGCCGTTTGAAGTTTAAACGTTGCAGTGTAAGGCCAAATGACTGACCGTCGCACAGTGGTTCAGAGAAGGAATCCATTGGCCAAAAATTAGTAAATTTTGAACGGATGGAAAGGTTTTAATGCGGTTTATTTGCAAATCGACAGTGAAATGTTGAAATATCTTTGTCGAGCAACGTACTAATTTCTAAAAATGAAATTTATGAAATTGTCTCCTTTTGCATTTAATACCATCCGTTAAGGTCAAGTTTATTAATTACGAGTACATTGTGCTAAAATAATATATTTTTTTTCTTTTTTTCTTTCATTAAATGAATGAAACTTACATATTTGTACGTACGTCTGTCTATTGTCTATTGTCTATTGTCTTAACGAACATATTGAGCACTTCTCGTGTTTTATAATTAATTCATTTCGTTTTTATATTATCGCTATGGCAAAGGAGTCTACAATCAAGCATGCGACAACAACAACAACAACAAACTAAATGAGTATATGTTCTAGTCAATTTAAGTTCAAGTGCGTTCTCATTCAGAAAAATTTAAAAACATTTACATTTGAAAAATTTAAAATGTTTTTACTTTTTTCGCTTTTTAAACGGTTTACGAACATCAATCATGCACTTATTAAAAAAACTAAGAAAATCGAAAGTAATACTATTTATTATTCACCGTCGATATATCGAAGAGATCAAAAATTAAAAAAATTACTAAAGCGTGGATAATTTCACCATGGAAAAGGGCTTCAAGGAAAATAATAGTGACATCGATTTTGCTTTGAATCTCTCAGAATGCTATTACTCGCACTTACATATATTTTTTTATTATGGCTCGTATATATAAAATGGGCTAGAAAATTTTTAACAAAAGTGAATAAATGTGATTTCATTCGATAAATTTGATGAAGTTTGTATATTAAAATTGTAAGAAGAAATGAAAAGAAAAATTCTGGGTTTCATAAAAAAAAAACTGGGTCAAAACTCACCTTGAAAATAACTGAATATTTATGAAAACATATTCACCACTATCGATCATATTCAACTCTTCGGCGATTAACATAATTTGACGAATCGATTGTGGATCGGCGCACATAATAACAACTGTATAAAAGAAAAGAAAATCAGATAGAAAAAATAGGATATATCAACAATATATTAATTTTATACTGAAAAAAATTATTATAACATTAATTATAAACCAATACTCTGGAATTTTTTTAATAATTGAAAAGTAGAAATAGAAATAGATTAAAATAGATTGGAAAATAGATTAAAAAATTAAAAAAATAATAATGGTTACGCATATTAACTACATTTCTTCAAGAAATATACGTAAACATCTTACTTTATTCTTTTGAGAAGTTGTTTTTGTTTATTAAAACTTTTTTTAAGATTTAAAAAAAAATTGCAAATAACAAACATAAACAGCTAGTTATTAAAGATTATTTTTGTTTTCGATAAACACGTATTATAGTACTCGTATATTATATACCTTTTGTATACTCTTAATATATGTATGATGAAATATAGAGCTATTTATTGAATTTAAAAAAAAAATTATTGCGGATACGGTTTATCAAACTTTTGATATTATTGATCGTTCTCAATTACTATGTGGCTTAAAATATTTGATATTTGCTTTTAAGTTACTGACTTCAAATTAAGAGCACGTATTAATTGATAAGAATGAATGATAATCGTTATGGTTATTTAAATTGTTCCTCATCATAGATAAATTCTTAACAAAACATCAATCTTTTCCACTAAAATATACTCAGTTCGACCCTTAATTAATGCTTTCAAATTGAATTCGAGAAAAATCCTTTCGGGAAGCCTTTCGGTAAGGTATGCATAAAAGTATTCTATCAGAAAAGTGCACTTATAGATAGTACAATATATATGGATAAGCAAAAAAAAGCTTAAGAAATTTTAGTGTATTTTTAGAAATTCAAAGGCATTAATTTTCATTTTGATATCAAAGACATTTATGTATTTCCGCTTTCCTTAGAAAATTGAAAAAAATTGAAAAATAAAATAAAATTATTATTTTTATTAATTATTAGTATAACTGCAATGCTTATTTTTTTATTTAGAATTATTTTTATTAGCTCTGTGCATTTGACGACAGAAAACATTTGTGTATTTAATTTTACTACTAAAATAAATACACACTTATTAAAACAATAGCTCAACGTGTTAATTTTAGCCCATTACTGTATGCAGTAAAAGCTGTTTTTTGCTGTATTTGATTGTTTGTATAGCTGTTGTTTTTGTGGCTGCTATTGTTGTTGTTGTTAGAAAAAAGAAGTGAGAAAGTGATTTGTTTTGACAACTGCCAAAGAATTAAAGTAATAATTAAAGTGTCAATATATAAAAATTACAATTAAAATTTTTTTATAGCGAAAGTTAATGTTTTCCCAAAGTCTTTTTGTAAAGTTATTTATTAATTTAACAAAATTTTTTATAAAATCGACAAGAAATTGGTAAATTTTTGTGAAAAATGTGAAAACTTGCGCCTTAAAAAATGAATAGCAGTAAATATTTAAAACTGTTTTTAAAGTTTCTCAAATTCTCAATAAAAAATCTACAATAATCAATTTTTTTCACTAAAATATACACAGTTTGACCCTTGATTAATTCTAACTAAATAGTCCAATTATTATCATAGGTTTAACAAGGGTTTAGTCTGGGCGTTGATGAGTCAGTCAGGACTTGTATTTTTAGATACTATATGGATTATCATTCATTATATGATTGAAATTGTTAATCATCAGTTGGCAATTTCATACGTAAAATATGTATAATTAATTACTTTGAAAATTGTTAACAAAAAACACGTACTCACTCCGTCAATGAACTAATTTAAAAGTGTTAAAGTCATAAAATTATCACAACTCTCGTACCGCAAAAAAACGAGTTAGAAAAAAATGGTTAAGGAGAAGAAAGTATGGGAGCGCTTGCTTTTTAAGAAAAACGTTGAACTACAAAATTTCTATTCTACTTACTTCGTGCATGCTTCGACGCATTCAATAGCATTTTCACAATATCTTTACGCCTCCAGACGCTCGTATCGAAGCCTTGCTGCAGCACCGACATACTCTGCAACTTCTCATGTACCACCGAAATACAAAAGAAACACACCGAGTTGCCTTTGATTTTAAAGTTTTCATTCTGATAGATCAGAGCGGTCCGGGTCCAGTTGAAATCACCGATAATGGCACGCACCGCATGCCCGAGATTATTGACTTGCGCTCCTTTGATGCGCGTCAGCGTCGGATAGCTGACGGCCTTTTTGTCGAAGTCGGCCGCATTGCCGCCCGACGTTATCACAGGAATCTGCCAAACGCCCGCATAGCGTGAGATCGGCGCCAGGACATACTCGCAGGGTAGTCCGAATACTGCGTTCACTTCGCGCCACTGCGTTGTGATTTCGAAAAATCCAATCGGCCCGTAGATCGACGAGCAGAAAGTGTCGCGTGAGATCAGTGTAATGTCGATGAGTGCGTTGTTGGTGAAGCCGAGGTGCAGCACGTGTGTGATGGCCAGCTCGAGAACGGGCAGCACCTTCGGCATGATGCAGTCGTTCTTGTTGTCCGATTCGCTGCCGGGCAGTAGAGCAATGAATACGATTTCTTTGTGGAGGCGGGGCGGTTGGATGTCGTTGCTACTGCTGCTGCTGCTGCTGCTGCTGCTGCCATTGTGTTCGATGATTGCTCGCGGAGCTTTGAAATATTGAACGATTTCGGTATTTTGGCTGCGCAGTGCGGCTGGCGTGGCAGAAAGCGGCTGAATGCATTTGAAAAAAAGCAATACTGACAGCAGGAGTGAGGGAGAGATCAATTGAGTAAATCCCGTTGGAGAGTTTAATATTTTCGTTGTGGTTTCTTTTAATAATTTTGATGATTTTGTGGACAAAGTAGTTGTTGTTGCTGTAATTGTTGCTTGCCATAATAAATCATGGGGCATTGTTTGAGGAATATCCATATTTTTATACACAAATCCCCAAATTCTTGACGATTTTGCCGCGATTTTGGTGGAATCTCGGCCGTTGACGATCGTAAGGAATTTATTAATTAATATTCGCTTTTAAAAGTTACCCGCTTTTTCAATAACTTCTAAAAAACTTTTTTTAATTTAAGGAAGATGCATTTCGTTTGGTTCCAATATTTTTAGATTACTATTAACTTTTTGTATGATATTTATTGGGTGTTTTTTGCTGTGTTCCACTAGTTTTTAAAATAAAAAGTACTTAATTTATTTTTATTTATTTTTTAGCACTTTTTTTTTGTAAAATTTCCAAAAAATTCTCTTGAGGTCGGCCTTACAAAAATTTGTTGCTGTTCAAGAATGTGGAATTGATAAAATAAATTAATAAAATAATTATGGTTTTTAATTAAAAAATGCTTAATTTATTTTTATTTATTTTTCATCACTTTTTTTTTTTTTGTAAACTTTCCAAAAAATTTTTTTTTCCTCGCATCGTCAGCTTTCTTTCTTTGCTCAGTGATTTTCAGAAATCAGTTAAGGTCAAAGTTATCGACTAATTATCATTGCAAATATAGTAAGTTTATCGTTTATAAAATCTTTAAAAAAAATCTACCTAAAACAATGATTTATTTCTAGCGCTTTTAATAAATTGGTTGTCGCTTAATCAGTTTGCGATTAAAGAATAAGGGTTAATTAAAAAAATTAAAAAAAAAAAATATAGCTTCGCAGATTTTAATATGTTTTATTAACGTTCTTTTATAATTAAATGAAAAAAAGATTTTATGCATAATTTGATGACGATCTTTTGAATAAACACGCATAGGAAAAATATGAGAAATGAATGGAAGATTTTCATAAACTCTTCGATTGTTATTTGATTCTCTGGATTAGAATGATAAAATTTCCAAATTTAAGGCAAGATGAAAATATGTCTAAAAATTTTCGATCTGCATTTAATGATTCTATGTTTTGAAATTTTCCAATTTTCAAATTTTAAGTTAAATAAAATCTGAATTGAATGGAAACAAGAACATTTTTCTATGCTGAAGTTTGAGGCTGACGAGTACATCGAAAAGGAAGAAGAAGAAGAAGAAGAATAAGAAGAAGAAGGGGAGGAAGAAGAAGAAGAAGAAGAAGAAAAGAAATATTCTTTAAAAAGTTTTTGTTGAAAAT
Organism: Conops quadrifasciatus; assembly: GCA_949752815.1. NCBI lineage: Eukaryota > Metazoa > Arthropoda > Insecta > Diptera > Conopidae > Conops > Conops quadrifasciatus. The sequence goes on along the minus strand of OX457078.1, from coordinate 6,687,027 downwards.
GTTTACTGAAAATGCTTGGTTGTGTCTTAGTCCGTTATCATACACGAATATTTTTAACGACAATAACGAAAAATTATATCAAATCATAAAAACTAATAAAATTTGTTATTGTATTATTATTTTTTTTTGTTATATGTATTGTATTTTATTCTCTTATATTTTATTCTAATATTTCGTAATGATTGAAGGCATCAGAAAAAAAAACTTTTACTAAGTTATAAAGGTTTATTCATTTTATTAACGGAACGCGTGTTTAAAAGTAAGACAAATTCTATGTTGAGAACTGATTAATCTCAACAAGTTTCAGCGACCAGAGACCCACCGCTGAAGATAGCGCAATAGGGCAGGAATTACTAAAAATAGAAAACTAGTTTTCAAGATATTACAGCTGAAAAAGATGCTCAACATAAGAAAAGTAAAGAGTAAAGTCAACATAAGAAAAGTAAAGAAAAGTAAAGTAATAAATGCAAGCAATTAGTAGTACTGGACCCTGAAAAACAAATTTTTAATTAAATTTTTACTAAACCTCAATAACTTAGCTTAACTTTAATAACTAATGATCACATTTTCAACAAAATTATTAAAATACAAACTTAATAGGAATTAAGAGTATACGAAAAGGCACCTTGTAAAAGCGAAAACTGAAAGGTTAAAATAGGTTCAAAGGCAAAAAAGGTTGGAGTTTGAAAATGGCCTGAAAATTGGCAGAGCCGACGATATCACTTTGATCTTCTTTAATGGATAATTTGTTTGCATTAAATTACTATCAGTTACTATATACGTATTTGCATCTGCCGCACAATATAAACCATAATTAATAACAAATTCAGTAATTTTGCGTTAAGTTTTATTATCGACATTTTCCTTCCGAGGAGGAGCGGGGGGGGGGGGGGGGGGGGGGTGGGGCATGTTTATTATACTCATATGTTGTAATTTCTACAAAAACATGTAATTAAAAAATCCATTATGACTTAATGAACGAACGACGAATGTGACTTAATGAATGTAACTTTATATAAAAAAGGTGATATAATCCATGAAAAAGGGGTAGAAGTTATTAAGTAATTATCACACGGCAGAATAGATTAATCACAAGTCTCAGAAAAGTCATGTGTGCGCTGTTTGTCATAGAATTGATTACTATTATTACCTACTAATAAACAGTGTTTAATGATGATGATGAAGATTTGGACAGGAAATGAGGATGAAATAATAATATTGTTACCAGAAGTTTGAGTTTGAAACTGAAAGTGTTGTTAAACAAGATAAAGACAATCAGAGAAGTTAATGATAATGAGCTGAGTGATGTTAAAGAAGATAAACGCAATCAGAGAAGATCATGATAATGAGTTGAGTGATGTCAGCGAAGATAAAAACAGTCAGAGAATATAATGATGATGATGATGATGATGATATAGTTAGAAGTATGTATATATAAGAATTAGATAAGAGGTTGCCTTTTTTTAGAAAACAAAATAGCGAATCATGAGTAAAGGAAATTGGAGAAGATGATGATGGTAAAGTCAATATAAAAGATGAGAAGATTAAGACAAATAAAATTGATGATGTGTAGGAAATAAAGTTAGTCTTTTAATAGATAAGTTATTTATTTCGAGATATTTACAGATTTTCGTTTTAAATTCAACGCCTTTTATGTATTATTATGTGTGTAATGACTAATAAATATCATCGTCTCTTTTCTGTGTAGAACTTAGCTAATACTCAAACCGTCCGTATTTGATGAGGCTCGCCCTCAATTGGCGACCCAAACACGGTTTGCTAGAGCGAAACCGTGTTCTATGAGTACCTTGTTGTAATTCTAATAGGGCACAATAGAACTTATCGTTGTCGTTGTGCATTTTCAACCCAATATGATCTATAATTTTAATAATTCTAAAATAAAATCCTATTTCCTAGATTTCACTTCAATTCCAGTCTCTATTTATAAAACAATACCTAAACTTATAAACAAAGACTCTAACTAAATAATAACCATCAAAACATCAAAATTATTTATTCTTTTTTCGCTTTCGTTTGTTTGCAAAAGTTTGCAAAAAAACCCAAATATTTTCTCAAAAATAAGGCTCTTGTTGACATACATATTTTATTTGTCAACAACTTTAACTAAAAACAGCATTATGGCATAAATAATAATATAATTTATTTTGTCAAGACTAACTGTTTTTATTCTTACTTTATATTGATAAGTATTCTTGAAAATATCTTGAAAATACTTTTCAATTATTATTCAATTATTAATATAATTCAATATTATTCTTAAATATTATTTAATTTTAAACATTTCAAGAGAATATTTTATATTTTAAAAAACTTTTGTTTTGAGACGAGATAATTAAAAAAATCATCAAATAACGCTAAGTGTATAAAATATAATCATAAAAAAATAATAGATAACATTTTTACTACAGGATTTTTTTAAAATTTGCATTAAAGATAGTTCTTAGATAAATTAAACGAAAGTTTTAATGTTATCCCAAAGATTAATAAAATAGAGAGTAAATGAAGAGGAAAAACCTTTATTTCTTTAGAGAAGAGGAAAGAAATAAAAAACCGGAAAGAAGTTTTGTAGGAATAAATTTTTATTGGAAGTAATTTTCTAGGAAAAACTACACCCATCACTATTGCCCTCAATTTAATATTCATCGAATTTTTTCTTGATAACTTTTCATTACACAAACAGCCGAACAAACATCTGCACAAACTTCTTAAAATGAAATGTCTACACAAAATTTTAATATGAATAAAAAGTAATAAAAACCAACAAATTTCAAAAATATCTTAAAAATCATATAGATTGAAATGACGTAAGAAAATTCGTGTACTTAAGTTATAATTTTTTTTTTTTTAATTTATTACCAACAAGATATTTATTTGGGAGCTACGTATAAAAAGTGAGTATTTTTTTTTTTGTGCGTACATTTTTTTTATGTAGCCGCGTGGAAACAATTTTACCGTGAAAATGATATTAAAAAAAAATGAAATGAAATGTGCAAATTAATAATATTAATTCAGTTTATGTTGACGTTTTATAGCAATCTTATAGCAAACGTTACTTTAGTTATTTCTTAAAGTGATTAATTAATTAAAAAAAAGGTTATATCCGATAAGGTTTTAACTCCATTTCGGTCATGTCTGCTGACGTTTCATTCGTTTTTTTTTCGGTTTTTCTTTATGGTTTTTAATGAGTCTTGCAAGAAAAAAAAAATGCTTATTAAGACATTAAAATTTATTTTTAAACGTTTTGCGTAGATTTTTTTGGAGATGAAGTAACAAAGTCCTCGAATTAAAGGTAAGGAGTTAAAAAGATACGAACAGAGGCGTACGTCGAAAATATTTTCAATTTTTTTTGCAATTGCATTTACATATTTATTAGTTATTAGTTATATTTATTAGATATCTCTGTTATTGCCGACATAATAGTTTTATTTTAATCACAACAATTCACTCACACGCAATTAATTTGTAAGAATGTAAAATGGAATTATGTATTTTTCGTTTATGCAATTATTTTTCGTTTTATTCTCTGGCAATTTTTGCTTTTCGTTTTTCTTTTTTTGCATTGTTTACAATGCCACACCGAATGCGAACTGCGCCTAATGAAGCATTTTTAGCACTTTTTGTTTATAATTTTTTTTCTTTTTCTTCTTCTTTATACAAATTTAATTTCAGCTTGTTAACGCGCCCGATCGGCGAAACGATCATCCAACAAAAACACTAGCAGCGAACTGAATACGAATCGCAACAAGTAATGCGTTCGAAGGTAACGAGCGTAAAAATTATAAACAACAGGAGCAATCGTCAACAACAATTAAACTAAGCGAATAATTTTTTTTTTTGTGAGTAATTGTTTAATCTAACATGATTTTCAAATACTCGTACATACATACGTACATGTAGACTCGTCGCATTTTAAGCGTATGAGTATGAGAAGAAAATCTCTGGAATGAGAGGACGCTTCACGCGTCATTTGAGTGGAAGAGCTGCGGCAGCAACAATGTTTTTATAATACTCGTTAATACATTATAATAATGAGAAAACAATATTTTCTTATTTAACACAAAAAAAAAGAGAGTGAGAAAAAGAGCAAGGAGAAGCTCGAATGAATGAGAGTGAGAACGAAAAAAATGAGAAAATCTAAACAAAACTAGGGCAGGCCTACTCTACGCCAGTGGTGGGACTAATATTTGCCATGAAAGCATATCTCCTTTTCCTGTTGCACTCAGATTTTGCTACACCCAAAAAATGTCATTTTTTTTCATAAAAGTTTCATTCTTTATTCGTAAAATACATTTATAAATACTACTTTAATACATTTTATAAGATAAAAATAGTAAGTAGGAGATTTACCGGATTAAAAGAATGGAGTTTTTGCTGCTCTATAGCAGCATGATTACCATTCTGCCACAAAAATAATCAATGTGTTAAAAAAAAAGAGTAAAAATTGTTAGAAGTTAAAAAGTTCAAAAGTCATTTTCATCTGTTTGATGATATACTCGTACATTATTATTCAAGGCATTGCAAAGGTTTATGCAAAGAATTAATTTCTTAAATAAACTGCATTAAATTAGTTTAATTTATTTTAATTAAACATAAATAAATAAAAAGTCTGAGTGTACTGTCGTGAGTTATTTGAGAGAATGTTCAACATTCAGATATGACTATAATTTTGACTCTTTTTGAGCAAATAATTTATTATGGTTTTGTAATATTTTTGGTAATAATTTTGGTAATAATTTATTATTACGAATTCCAAAAAGCTCAGTCGTGCACATCACTATGAGCATGAATATATATTGATTTTAAGCACCTCTTCTTCTTAATCCTCATCATGGGGACATGGTTCAATCATGATCCATTCATAATTGAATCATTTCTTAGGAAAGAAATCACTACGCTCTTTCCGTTCTCATCAAAACGAGTAAAAACATCGATTAAGCAAAAACCGTTTAACTAAATTGTTGAATTTACGTTCTTGAATGTATTTTTTATTTATTTCTATTTTATAAAATTTCCATTTTAGTTGTTCCACGAAAAGAAGTATTGAAATGAGTTCTTAATTTTATATCTAAATAAAATTAAAATCAGAAAGGTACAATACAAATTAAATACAATACGATAAAATTATTTCAAAACTTCGAAATACATTTCGAAGTAGTCATTTCTGATGTGATGTATCAGTGATGTTAAAAATTTTTATTATTACTTTTATTATAATTATTGTTATTATTTGGCTGCAAGATTATCAACTGTGCTGAACAAAATGGTATAAACATAGTCGACGAGTTTGATCCATGCGGCAGTTTGCTTCTCGTTCATTTTGCAGATGGCGGGAAGGACTTCAAGAATTGTTTCTCTCAGTTCCTGTGAAAAGAATTGTACATTTTTTATAAGAATTTTCTTCGAACTGTGTGTGTGTGTGTGTAAGAAGAAACTCACATTATAGGCTTTTTTCTCAATTTTTCGTGGAAAGTGTGTTCTTGCGATTTTGGACCAAATCTCTTTTAATTTGGAATCATAACCATCATCGCCCAAAGAATTTATGGATTCATTAAAGGTGCGTATGATATTACCACAATGCGCTCGAAATCTGGGATTGTTCTGTAAAGACTAAATAGTTTAAAAGTACTGCTTTATAGTATTTTACTTAATCTTAATTCCTTTACATTTAATTCTGTTACGGGCGTATCTCTAAAGGAGGCGAATTTTTCCATGTTGTACGGATATTTTGTGAAGAAACATATTAGTATGGCAGCACCGGAATCGATGGGATTTTGCATGGGAATCTCCCAGGTTTTTTTGATCTCACACACTTCTTCCGTATTCATTTTTCCTATTCAATTATTCTTCTTTTAAAGTTGTCTGTATTAGCAATAATGAACTGGAAAATTTTTAATAGAAATTCAATATATTAAAAAAATATTTGTACTCGTATATATACGAGTATTATAAAATAATAATTAGTAAAAACTATTTTTAAGTTCAATATATTTTAAGAGAACATGAATATGGGAATATATTATCTGTTTAGTTACTTTCTGTTGGAACCACATTTTTTAAAAACTTAAAAAAGGCATTCTCAACAAAACTGCAACTAAATAAAAAATGCTTCTTTTAATTTTTAATAATTTATTTTGTGGATTCTTAATGTTTTCTATGATTTTCTACGTTGGCTTATAACTAGTCGTGGAATTTTACTCTAATAATTCCGCCAACGTGTGTATTTTGCCGCCTTTGTCGTATACAGTAGAAGTCACGATTTGTATAAAGGCCCACGCTCAGTCAATCCAGCAACAGCTAAATGCTGCAATGAATTATAGCCTGAACACATAGCTGCATCTGGGCGCTGCGGCAAGCAGCAGGAGTTGTCAAACTCAGAGAGGTAAACACAATAAAATGTCAATAGATACAGCTACAAGCGGCGAAGCTACGAGGTAAAACGTGAACAAACAAGGCACAAAGTAAACAAACAACAAAAAGAAGAAGAAGAGCAGCGGCAAGATGCAAAATACAAAATAGATCAGTAATTTGTTTTATAAATACGAAGAGGTCGGCAATTTGTTTTTTTTTTCTCGTTTCGTATAAGAGCCAATGTATGCAATTTTGACATGTAGCTTTTTTTGTACATGTAGCTCTTATGAGAGCTACGAAACGAATTTTTTTGACTGGGCGCTGGCCTTAACATAAGAATCGGAGCGGTGAGAACGAAAGAGAGAGAGCAAGAGACTAACAGAGGCATTCTGAGAGTCACTAACTATTGAAATCGTCTCTATTTGTATTGCAAACAACAACAAAAATCGTCTCTTTTGTACAACAGATACAAATACAACAGAAGTATGTAAGCCAAATGCTGTTGAGTTGGTCTGCTGAAATAGCAAACTCGAAGTTACAACCAGGTTGGAGTGAAATCATATATTGATGGTGCTAAAAATCATTTTCGCGCACTGTAGTAATACATTAATTTTCACCAAATTGATTTTATAAACTTTTTACAGTAACACTTTTAGTGCTTTATATCAAACTTAAAATTAATTTAATATTCACTGAGTGTTTATTTAATGAAATGCTTTGCTTCATTAAGAGTAGAGCTCATAGCAGTTTTTATTATTAGGAAAAAAAAGCGGGAAAATCTATTAGAAAAAGTAGTTTCTTTATATCAAAGGATACAAAATTTTTGTTGTGCGCAAAATCCAGCCAAAAAGAACACAAAAAAAGGTTATTACAATAGTTTTCTGTGTTGGGTGTTTTTCTTATTGGGCATCGACTTTGTTGCTATTACTTTTACTTTTGTTGTTTGTCATACACGCACACAAACGACATGATACAGTTGGCAGTCGACCACTACACCTATTACTATTATTTATGTTTATAGCAATTTCGGTGTGATTCCGACATTATTTATTTTATTTGTTTTATTTATTTATTTCTAATTTGTTCTTAATAATCCTTCGTTCATTGCACATTATCAACTGTTGTTGTTGTTGTTGTACTTACACCAAGGACACCGATCACGACAAAAGGAATGAATGGACAAGGTTACTTGTGAGTCCCCGACAGCTTTTATTTAAGACGACACAAAAAACATCAAGTATCAATAAAATGGACTGAGAAGATGAGAAGTAGCGGTGTGGTGTTGAGAAAGGGGGCGGGCAGGAGTGTGGGTAGGTAAATGAAGAGTGCGCTTGACATTGAAATTCCATTATGTATTATACCCGTATTAAGGTTTTTTTCATTTTGAACCATCAGCTGTTTTTGATATTATTTTCAATGTTTCAGATTTCGTTTATATACGATACTATACATACACAGCAACAGCGAATACACACTACCACCCCCCACAAACACCAACCCACTCGCAAACAAAAGGATTCGTATGTATACATATTGTATATGTTATATGGAGGTACGTACATTCCTTTACGGCCTGCTTCCGTTTCCGTTTAACTATTTCACTTAATTTTCATTTAAAATTTCATTGCAATTCTTTTATATACATATATTTTATATTAATTGTTTATAATGAATTGAGTTTTATTTGAACTTTTCATAACTTTCTTTCACGGAGCAAAATCGCTCTGGACGACTTACTCCAATCTCTTTTACTTTCGTACTGAATTTTGTTTTCAAACTCGCCATTTGAAAATAATTTTTTTACACTCTCGCTTTGCGTTCGTGTGAGTGGGAGAGCGTCGTGTGACGCTAAACTAAGCGAACATTTTGAATGATGCTATTAACACATAGAAAGTCGGCACCGACATTTGCCGGTGTGAAATGTCAAAATAACACAGGCCGACGCGAACAGCACCGACTGCAGCGAAAACTGCGGAATTCGCGAATATTGTCGTTGTCGGTGCTCTAGTTTTTCTTTTTTCCTTTGTTTACGGAACATTCCATTTGACAATGTGTTAAAAGTGTTAAATTCTACATAGACCATATTTTAATATACTTATTTGATATTTATTTTTAGTTTAGCAGCAGCAGATTATTGACATTTCACACCGGCAAATGTCGGTGCCGACTTTTTATGTGTTCATAGCAATACATTTTTCTCAGTTTACACCGGATATTTTTCGTGTTGTAGCAATACCCGCGAAATATTTTTTGCCCAACAATAATTAAAAAATTAGTGATTTTACCAAGCCCAATCAAGGTGAGTTTGATGCTCTCTATGAGTTTTTACATATTGCTAGTTGTTTTTGTTAAAATTCTATTAAATAGTATCAGAGAGAGAAACCAACAGGAGAGAGATAGAGGTGAGTACCATTGCTAGTGTTGACATTTCTATTTAAAACTTTACAGAGTGGTAATTATTTCTTTTTCCCTTTATTGACTTGACTCTTTATCTATTTCTTACGTCTGTAACGATCAGAAATCGTCACAACTTCTTTTCTCCTTTTCTTTTTAATTATTAAGCGACCACCATTAATTACGCTTGATGGCCTAGCGGCTAGAGCAATAGCCTCTCAAGCCAACGGACCGAGGTTCAAATCTCGGTACGACCAATTAAATTTTCAATGTTTTATAAATTGTTTTTTTAATAATAACAAGGGAGAATTATCAATAAACAATATTAAACATTGATTTATTCCGCCACAAATAGCCAAAATTAAAAGTAAATAATAACACGGTTGCTCACACTTAAAAGCAAGAATTACATACACACGAACACAAATATACACAATAGGGTTGACTATTCACAGACGAAATGGACACTTTATTTTTCTTTTCATATTACTCGCGCAATATAATTCCGAATAGGTATAAGTAAAGAACTGCTCTTAATGAACGTGTTTGCACTTGGCAAATGGACCTCCGCTCAAGTAAGTCGCTTTGTAAAACTACTTTAGCTTTGGTTCGTTCAAGCATTCCCAGAGTCACGTCAGCCTTCGACAGGACTTTGGAAGACAATTTGTTTAAAAGAATCAGGTCAGCTTTCGACAGATTCTAATACATACTTTAAGGGAGAATCACGTCAGCTTTCGACAGATTCTTAAACATATTCTAAGAGAGAATCACGTCAGTTTTCGACAGATTCTAATACATACTTTAAGGAAGAATCACGTCAGCTTTCGACAGATTCTTAAACATATTCTAAGAGAGAATCACGTCAGTTTTCGACAGATTCTAATACATACTTTAAGGAAGAATCACGTCAGCTTTCGACAGATTCTTAAACATATTCTAAGAGAGAATCACGTCAGTTTTCGACAGATTCTAATACATACTTTAAGGAAGAATCACGTCAGCTTTCGACAGATTCTTAAACATATTCTAAGAGAGAATCACGTCAGCTTTCGACAGATTCTGGTAAACATATTCTGTAAGAGAATCACGTCAGTTTTCGACAGATTCTAACACATATTCTAAGAAAGGATCACGTCAGCTTTCGACAGATTCTGGTAAACATATTCTGAGAGAGGATCACGTCAGCTTCCGACAGATCCTAGTACATATTAAGAGAACAACACGTCAACATTCGACAAGGTTTTAAGCGAATTTCCTCCCTTTGACTCTAGTTCCCCCCCAAACGTACCTAACTTTGTAAGCAACCTTTTGTTGCCAAGCACTCTGCTTGTCTCGCCCAGCTTAAGATATTGTATAAAACCTCTACTCGGTAACCAAAACATTGTAAGCAACCTTTTGTTGCCTCTGCTTGTCTCGCCTTGCTAAGAATATTGTAACCAAAACATTGTGAGCAACCTTCTGTTGCGGGCACTTGCCCTGGATAACTATTGTATTTAGAATAAGAACAATCACCAATATACCGTCCGAGCTGAACTACCGAGAGGTAGTCAGTGAATTGATCGACGAACTCGTCGATCGTGCGGAATTCGGAAGCGGTAGTGAACCAGTTAACGGAGGGTTTCGAGATCCCTCCATCATGAACCCTGGAGCGGCTGAGCATACCTCAGCCATAGAGAAAAACTCGTTACAAATGGCGCCCGAGCAGGGACCGTCTTCCTCGCGAAGCGGTTCACCACACATAGAAGTTACCAAGGAAGAAGGCCTTCCTGAGAATTTAAATTTCATTTACAAATTAAAAAAAGAAGAGCTTGAAGCACAGATGCTCTTGTTGGGGTTACCTACAGATGGAACCGTAAAGGAGATGAGGCAGCGGCTGAGCGTCTTTCAGAAAGAACGTCGTGCTAAAAAACCTGCAGAGAACGTAACAAAAACAGAACAAACAAGTATTGGAGCAAACAGCCTTCCTACACCTGAAATACCCAGTATGATCAATCAACCACCATGTGCCAACTCTTCGGCCGAGTGCGACGTCATGAACACCGTACGGAAGTGGAATCTACACTTCAACGGTTCTCGTTCAATCTTGGAGTTTATTGAGAACATGGAAGAACTAGCGGACTGTTACCGCATACCACACGATCAACTACTCCTACCACTAAATGAGTTGTTTCGTGAACGTGCCAGAGATTGGTGGAGGTATAAGAAAGAGGAAGTAAAGACTTGGATTCAGTTCAAAAATGCCGCATTCCAATTTTTCCTGCCCCCTCGATACCTACAACGCCTAGAAGAAGATATTATTAGAAAACGGCAAGGCGGACGTGAACGCGCCAAAGACTACATCATGAGCATGATGGCGCTGATACGTCAGCATCCAAGATTACGCCAAGAAGACCAAGTGGATAGGATCTACGAAAGTCTGAGGCCGGAATACCGGCTATACATAAGGCGTAGTGATTTCAACAATTTGGATTCCTTAATGAACCAGACCGATGAGTATGAACATATCCGAGGAGAGGAAGCCCGCACCCAACGTTCCCATGTTTCCAACTGGGTGTCGGCTAAACCATTGTCACAAAGGACAATAACCCGAAATTGTCAGTGTCGTAAAACCCCCACACCCCAGTTCCAAACAGCTGAATTCGACGCTCGCATGTACCGAGTAGAAATAATATGCAACGGTAGGCCAATTAAGGCAATGATTGACACTGGAGCTTCGCTGTCTTTCATTGGAGCATCATTAAATGATTATTTAGAAAGCACTACCCCCGTAGTCAGAAAAAGACAACTACTATCCCTGGCAAATAATAATCAAGTCACGATCGAACGAAGTTACCATGTAACCCTTGAGACAGGCAACATGCGAATTCGTCACCAGGTATATTTCTTACCAGGTTTGCAAGAGAATTTCCTCATAGGAATGGATCTTCTCCCAAAATTAAACTGCACAATAAGCATCGCCGGAAGGAATATTAAAATCGACCCCACTCACGAGACACCAGCACGACAAGCCCTACCAGAAATTCATCAACTCCGCCATATACCAAACATCGATTGGTATACAAGACAATTTCAAGAAGTACAAGACCACCCTGAAAGAAATCAAAATTTCCGCATACACGAACAAAAATTATACACAAAGCACGGTTCACGCAACCAGTGGCAACGTTGTATTCCCGCCAGACAGGTGCCGTCGGTATTACAAGACGTTCATAATCAAGCTACCGCCGGACACTATGGTTACTGCAAGACATTACAAAGAGCTCGCGAAAGTTTCTTCTGGCCAGGAATGCACAACGACATCAAAAAGTACGTTCGCACATGTCTCACATGTGCCCGCTACAAGTCCAAACCTGGTCCTCCATCCGTATTTATGACAACCACCATTGCGCAGGAGGTTGAAAACGAAACGCGGCCACCCAAAGCAAAAATATTATCCGCGCACATTCCACAGTCATCTACTGATACAGTACCTCAAACGCTTACAGAAACACCGGCAGCCAAAGTAAGCCCAAAAATAGGGGACAAAGGAGATTCAATACCCCCATTTGACCCCTTCGTTGATATTGTAATTGGACCACAACGAACCAGGAAACGTCGAAAATTTAACATAATCAGAGAATGGGGAATCGTGAGCGTGACTGTCCAGAACGGCTGGGCTCGTATGCAGTTCGGCGATACTCACAAGATAGTTACTACCAACGCGAATCACACAGCACAGGAACCGAGCTTCGAAAGGAGAATCGTGTAATACGTACCCAATTCCCAATACATGAATTGTCTAGTTATTACTAATTAAATAAAAAAAAGGAATAAATTGAATTTAACAAACACACCGCTATTACTTAATACCTACGAAAAGAGAAAGAAGATAAAACAATTGTTTTTTTAGTATACTTATTCTAACAGGAAATATAATTTCTTTACTTTAAATTTAATCATTTTAGTGTTTTCGCTTCCATCCCGTCCCCATTTTTTTTTTTTTTTTTCACCTAAGTCAGGATAGAATGTAACGATCAGAAATCGTCACAACTTCTTTTCTCCTTTTCTTTTTAATTATTAAGCGACCACCATTAATTACGCTTGATGGCCTAGCGGCTAGAGCAATAGCCTCTCAAGCCAACGGACCGAGGTTCAAATCTCGGTACGACCAATTAAATTTTCAATGTTTTATAAATTGTTTTTTTAATAATAACAAGGGAGAATTATCAATAAACAATATTAAACATTGATTTATTCCGCCACAAATAGCCAAAATTAAAAGTAAATAATAACACGGTTGCTCACACTTAAAAGCAAGAATTACATACACACGAACACAAATATACACAATAGGGTTGACTATTCACAGACGAAATGGACACTTTATTTTTCTTTTCATATTACTCGCGCAATATAATTCCGAATAGGTATAAGTAAAGAACTGCTCTTAATGAACGTGTTTGCACTTGGCAAATGGACCTCCGCTCAAGTAAGTCGCTTTGTAAAACTACTTTAGCTTTGGTTCGTTCAAGCATTCCCAGAGTCACGTCAGCCTTCGACAGGACTTTGGAAGACAATTTGTTTAAAAGAATCAGGTCAGCTTTCGACAGATTCTAATACATACTTTAAGGGAGAATCACGTCAGCTTTCGACAGATTCTTAAACATATTCTAAGAGAGAATCACGTCAGTTTTCGACAGATTCTAATACATACTTTAAGGAAGAATCACGTCAGCTTTCGACAGATTCTTAAACATATTCTAAGAGAGAATCACGTCAGTTTTCGACAGATTCTAATACATACTTTAAGGAAGAATCACGTCAGCTTTCGACAGATTCTTAAACATATTCTAAGAGAGAATCACGTCAGTTTTCGACAGATTCTAATACATACTTTAAGGAAGAATCACGTCAGCTTTCGACAGATTCTTAAACATATTCTAAGAGAGAATCACGTCAGCTTTCGACAGATTCTGGTAAACATATTCTGTAAGAGAATCACGTCAGTTTTCGACAGATTCTAACACATATTCTAAGAAAGGATCACGTCAGCTTTCGACAGATTCTGGTAAACATATTCTGAGAGAGGATCACGTCAGCTTCCGACAGATCCTAGTACATATTAAGAGAACAACACGTCAACATTCGACAAGGTTTTAAGCGAATTTCCTCCCTTTGACTCTAGTTCCCCCCCAAACGTACCTAACTTTGTAAGCAACCTTTTGTTGCCAAGCACTCTGCTTGTCTCGCCCAGCTTAAGATATTGTATAAAACCTCTACTCGGTAACCAAAACATTGTAAGCAACCTTTTGTTGCCTCTGCTTGTCTCGCCTTGCTAAGAATATTGTAACCAAAACATTGTGAGCAACCTTCTGTTGCGGGCACTTGCCCTGGATAACTATTGTATTTAGAATAAGAACAATCACCAATATACCGTCCGAGCTGAACTACCGAGAGGTAGTCAGTGAATTGATCGACGAACTCGTCGATCGTGCGGAATTCGGAAGCGGTAGTGAACCAGTTAACGGAGGGTTTCGAGATCCCTCCATCATGAACCCTGGAGCGGCTGAGCATACCTCAGCCATAGAGAAAAACTCGTTACACGTCTATAAATCTTTTTCAGATGTTGGTTAAAAAATATGACTTAGGTATTCTCAAATAAACAAGTAAGAGCGTTAATTTCGTCTTTTTCGAAGCTTCATACCATACATCCGCATTTGTCCAAGAGATGATAAAAAGTGGGCGGATGACACCTACTTTCTTTTTACTTAGGTACAGGTAGAAAATTTTGATCTATTAACTCATTTACAACCACGGTTTTCTCAATAAACACCTCATTATATGGTATGGTATAGCAGTAGGCGGATCACGCCCATTTTTGGGAGTATATTTTAGTTTAATACGGTGGACTCGGAAATATGATTGAAATATCTGTTTGTAAACATAAGGGTTAATATAGGTAGAAGTTCATACATTTTCTCTTTATTATTCGTTTTTTCTTCTCTTCTCATTGAAAGCACCTTGTGCCGCAGTTGAAAGGAAAGGACCTACCCAGTGGTAGGAATGGCCATCACGTCATCGAGAATGTCCTTATGTAATCAGTGTGTAATCAACGATGATTCTCAAAAGCCTTCGCTACATTTACCGCTACGTATTCGTAGTAATTTGAAGTAAAAATATTAAGAGAATCACCATAATATTGTTAATTTATTTCTTTAAATTAAAAAAAAAAAACACTTTTGGTAAAAAAAAGTTGGGCCTTATTTTAAAGTTGAGCGTTATTTTATAAAGCGTCGTAAGTCTCCTCTACTAATGATTAAATTGAATTGAATTAAGTTGAATTTATATTTTACCCACGCAAACGTTTTAATTACAGTTTTTTAAATAGTTTATTTTTTTTATAACTTTTCAGTTTTACTAACGTTGTCATTATTTGCTCAAAAAATTAGTAAAATTTTATGACATTAAATAAAAATAAGGTAATATCAAAAACGGTAAGATATAATCTCTTTGGATTTTTGGACTATAAGATTACATACGAATATTTATGCCATTTCTCAAACTTACATTCACAATCCAAAAGCTGCAATCAATTCACTCAACAGTTTTACCGAGACTTTGATACTAAAGTATTATTGTGTAATAACGCTTTCATTTATACACTTCCTGCTCAAAGAAATTTTTTTTCGTTTCTTTTTATTTTATTTGCGGTTCTCCAACAAATCTTCACTCCTTTTTTGCTGCACAAATATCCATAAAAATATTTACGATATTCGCATTACAATATTTGTGTGGTTATAGTAAAAGCTAAAGTGTTTTAATTGAACTTTACAAAAGTGTAAGTACAGAGTAAATTCAGGTTTTAGGCCAATATGAAGTCGAGATCAATGATTTTGCTGTACTGAAAAAGATAGTAACAACAACAAATTTTAAAACTATTAATTGTTACTTTTGAAAGCCAATAAATCAATTTATTCATAGTTTATACGGTTTTGTATTTGATAATTTATCTATCTGAAGAAACCGCGTAAATTATGGAAGATATGGAAGATAGGGATATGGAAGATAAGAACGCATTCTTTCAACGCATATTAAAATAAAAGAAAAGAAAAGAACTCTTCTACATAAACCAAGTCATGTCACGTTCAATGATAACCATTCGATTGATCTTCCTTTTTGTGTTTCAATGACGCAATATTTAAACAGTTCGTCAAGTTATTTATAAATTTTTATTGCATACTATATATATTTATTTTTTTTGTTTTTATTTTAGGATTATATTATTGCTTTATTAGACAACAATGCACGCACTGATAAACGAATAATAATTATTTTATTGCGTGCATTTGACGCTTTATAACAAAAACGTAAATTATTATTTGCTGCAGGACGGCTGAGGCATGAATATCGATAATTTCTGAAGTATTTAAAATTCTATTCAATAAATGATGATGCAAATTTTTCTTGGACTCAAGTTGTACACAGTAAGAAATATTTGATAATATGAAAAGAAATTCTTAGGTTAATTTTTTCGCACTACGCCTAATTTTTGAAGAGTTTAAATAGTTTTTTAATAAAATATTTTATTTCTTATCGCTAACTGGGTGCTATTTAATTACTTCTGCGACAGCGACTTTGGTAAAAAGTGAACTTGCACGCCTCAAAAAAAATTAATTTTGGCTCCGGACTCAGTTTGGCAATTATTCGGCAAATCTTATCAGAGCTGCTCAAAGTGGCTGATTTTGTAGGGGCCGTGGCATCGTGTCGTCTCTTATATCTCTTATTAAATACAATGTATTCATTCAAAATCATGCAATCCCAGTGATAAAAATTGCGACGAAATCCTCTCACTAAACGATGACTAATTTGGTGTCCATATCATTTCGATTTTTTTAATCTAATTTTTACTTGACATAAATAATTTAAAATTTGAAGCTAGAATTTTATCACCAAAAATTAGCGTAACACGCCCACTGGTATACCGCACCGTATAAGGTGGTGTTTTTTGAGAGAAGCGGTATTGTATATGAGTTAATAGATCACAATTGACTATCTGTAAATTAAATGAAAGTCGGCGTCACCTGCTCACTTTTTATCACCACTTCGACAGATGCAGGTGTAGGGTATATAAGCTTCGGCCAGGCCGAAGTTAACGCTCTTACTTGTTTTTATTTGGCAAGCTTCCAGAATGTCTGAAAAACATTTTAATACGTTTTTTAATTCCATCACAATTTGACGAATCATAGAAAAATTTAATATAAAATCTGAGGCTTTTTTATACATTGTACAAATTGTGAACTGAAACGATTAAATGCTGCTCTTGTGGCCGCTTACAAAAGATGCTCTCAAAATACTTTTTCACGTTTCCTTAACTTTAGGACTATTACAAGAATAAAACTAAAAACAAATTTAAATAAAGATATTTATATTGTATTGAATTGTATTTCCGAAAATATATGTTTTTGAATTGGAAACATCTGTTTTTATACAGCTTCAATACTTACTTGCTTCTTTTCTCATTCATGCATGAGATTATGCATGTACCTTGAAACATTAGGACCATCCATTCAGTTGGAAATATCAATTATCAATTGGACCAAAAATATATTGAGGATTGCAATAATATTTATTGAGACATTTTCACAGTGTCTTATTTTGTAAGGAAGATTCGTAAGTGGAAACTTTATGTATAAGAGCACCATTTCAACATCACCAAGGTAAGTAAGTAATCACTGATGATTCCCAGAAGTCTTCATAACTTTTACTAGTGGGATGAGGTTGTATTGACTCTTTGAAATGTTTGAATCTCAGAAAAAAGAGAAAAGAACCGAAGAGATGCTAATGAAGAGAGAAAAAGAGAGAATGAGAGAGGTTAGTGGAAAGAGCAAATATACTACAAAAGTTTTCTCGGCCGCCGGTGACGTAAGAAATTGGAGAAGTTTATAGCTCTCTGAATTGCGCCAATTTTTACAAAAGGGCTTCAGTGGCTGTCAGTTACGCTATATTCTCCACATTTCGGTTTATTAATATATATAGGTATATATATGCTTGTTTATTCGAAATTTATTTGAGAAATATGTTTCCTTAAGATTTAAGGGGCTGTGCTCAGTGACGTAGCGTGCAAGAGAATAAATTAAGTATGTAAATGCTATAAAAATGTTCAGTTTAAACGTTTTCGCAACAGACAAATTTCGTAGATGAAAAAACGTTACTAATCGGAAATTTAGTCAGTCGCACAGCATTGGTCAGTGGCCAGCACAATACCACAGAGCTTGTGGTATCTAACTATTTCAATAGTTTTTTTTTAATAATAATATTATTGCAGTATTAAAAATCCACACTAATTAAATTTTAAGTATTCATTTCACTTCGAAGTAAGAACTCGAAAATGGATAATCCATTCGAAAATGTGCGAGAGCGTCGCATTATTAAATTAGTAATGGCAATTATAATAGTACTGTTGGTCTGCGGACTATTCATCTGGAAGTTTTCTGATAAAACTGTGGATAACTCAAATAATTCAACGTCAGGAAAAGAAATCCTGGATCTGTCGAAGGATCTTTACGAGATGGAACTTAAGTCCAATGAATTCAGAATGTACACCATTGAGTATCAGGGCAAGACAAAATCTAGTGTTAATGATGATAAGGCGCCACAATCGTAAGTTTATAAAAGAGTATTTAGCTTTTTATTATTTGGTGATTTGAATGAATTACTCTTCTATTCATAAAAGTTTAAAATTAACTTCAACTTTTTAAAGCAGAGCGACATTTTTTAAACTTTTTAAAGAGGCGAAAAGTATTAGGAACATAGACACTATACATTAAAGACTGGAGTAAGCCGTGCGTGAAACAGTAGCAAAAAATTTCATGTAACATCAACCACGGTCGCTCACGAATACCGAAAGAGTTTTTAATCCTCAAAATACTCGTATTTTGCCGGCCTCTCTCAGTTGGCGGCAAATCTTTGCTCTTTGATTGGAGCAACAACAATGCCAATTTCTGTTTGTACTTGTTGTTCTATCACAAAAAGAGGCATTGCTGCTCCATTCAAAGAGTGTTGTTTCATTCGTTGGTACGATGCTCCAAAAAATTTTTTACATATCTGAAGAAACCTTCAATTAATTAATTTAATGTTATGTATTTATTTAAATTTATTAGTATTATTTAAATAGAAATGAGAAATGGTGCAGAATAAGATTTTCCCACAAAATGAGATTGGATCAATCTTATTAGTCATCAATCTGTTGACTAAATAATAAATTGTATTTAAAATTGGACCTTCAAAATTCTGCTGTTTTTATTGTAAATTTGTTTTCTCTAAATCTTTGTTTCAGTTTTAGTTTACATATTTTTATCTCTTTAACTCTTTTGCAGTCTCTTTCAAGTGGTTGATGGTGACCGCTTCTGGAACCAGTCCTCGACCGTACGTCTACTGAAACGCATTTTTGACAGGTATCCATTGAAAACATCAGGAAATGGCCCTGAGCACATGCAGGACGAGTGGAACTTCTTGGAAGCTGTATTACAAACTCCGATTATGTCTAAAGCTATGAAGTTTGTACATTCTAAAAAAAAATCATTTCCACGTTTTAGAAGGATATGGCCATCTTTTGGATTTAAAAAGAAAATCAATCATTCTAAAAGTAAAGCGAAAGAATCCTTTCTACATACTAATAAAAGCGCTTTGAACGAGTCCATAATGCTTTCTACATTTCAACATTCTAAAAATAAAACGCAAATATTACTACGTTCTAAAAGTAATTTCAAAAAAACGTCCATTAATTTTGAGTTAAATCAAGATAAACAAATTTTTTTTGTAGAAGATGTTGGTGCTATTAAACGACATCAGCTGGATTTCCTAAAGAATATATGGTTTATGAACTCCGCCGGTAATATCAATATTCGGGGTTCAGGATTTGAAAATGTTTTTATGGGAGCGTTGGGGACCGAAAAGAATGTTACGGGCTTACATAATTGGATGTACTTTGCGGAACAGGAACGTTTAGGATATTTAGACTATAAAGGTTATATAAAATATGAGGCATTGGGTAAGGTAGGTACATATGTACATACTTATATACAAATATATACTTATTCTTATTTGTTATTTCGCCACAGAAAAATGAACATTTTGTGGCAAAAGTTCGGGTAACTTTTCAGAATGCCACCGCATTCCAAAACACCCTTTTCATCGGTACCTCACCGGAGCTGGAGATGAGTTTGTATACCGCTTGTTTCGTACTGAACAGCAGAGGAAAGTGCTCCTTGGATTTGGGTGGAAAAAGGTTGGATATAGAGAAAGGTCTTCGTAGAACAGTTTTGAATACTTCAAAGACTTTTAACTTCTCTTTCGAAATTACAAGTTTTTCGTGAACTTTTAACTTTTACTTTAAAAAGAAAACAAAAAGTTAAAAGTTGATTTTTGCAAAATAATCCATTTAAATGAGGGTTGTTTTCAGGCTCGGGTTGAATGTCATTACTAACTCTTTGAACCATAATAAGCAGAAGTACATTGTTGCAGCCTATCCTGAAATTGACTGATATTCCAATCGTTTCCGGAAGTACGACGATATCAATATGAAGGATGGAATTAAATATACATGAATTGCCATTGAATTTGATAAATATTTCAGTAATACCACTACCTCATTTAAAATAGCATACTCATAATAACTACCTCGAATTTAGTAATATCTAAGATATTTATTTACATACAATTCAGCTAATTAAGAAAAAGTTATAATGTTTTTATGACAGCTTTCTTTATATTAAATATTTTATAAAATGTTCTTACAACATTCGTGTATTTTTTAAAAACATATAAGATAAATTTACATATATATATTCTTATTTAATACGTGTTAAATATATTAAATTTTGCCTAATTCATGCTTAATATAAAAAGTGAAAATACTGCTTGCCTTCATATAATAAAATTTTACAAAATTATATCTGAAAAGGTGAAACTTTATATAATAGAAAAGTAACTCAATCTCGCTTAATTAACATACTAAAATACTCCTTCCTTAAAATAACGAAAAAACTAAAAATGTCTCCTCGTATATCTTGAAAGGTGGAATTAATTTTGTTAATAAAGAGTTAACAAAAATAAAAACTAACTAAATCGCCGTGTTTGAAATAAATTCTCTTAGAGCAAATGAACATTGAGAGAGATTGTATAGAAGAGTGATTAGTATCTCTTAAGGCTTAGACACTATGTAAACACAATGTCGAGCGGCTGTTGATAGTGTGCCTCTTTAAGCGCCACATTTTAGAGTACCATTACATTTTTAGGGCTCTTTTCATTAGTTTTACATAAGATTATACAGCAAAGAAGTTGAAGAGAGCCCGCCACACTTTTCCTGAAGCAAAGATTGCTTGATTGCTCGACGCCTATCAGAAAACACCCAATAGAAGGAAAAAAATCCGTTTAAAGGAAATCATCAAATTTTTCCTTTAATTTCACGTCACAGAGTTGAGGGTCTCCGGTTTTGTTATTTGATGCTGTCTATGCTCTTGTCTAACTGCTAATTTTGACATTAACCCTTCTATCTCCGAGAATAAAATTTCATAATTTAGACTTAATAAATACCATGGAACTATTTAAATTGACTATAAAATATAATTATGGATTTTCAAATAAATAAATATGTATTTATATTTATTTTTTTTTGGGTTAAGCAAACTAACCATCCTAAAATGAATTTTTTTTAATACGATCGGCGTATTTGCAGGATTTATTTCAGCGTCTCATAAGCATTAGACGAATCTCTCAAAAACCAAAATAAATAAAAATAAATAATATTAGATCTATTAATAAATAAGTTGTACAAATTTGATACAATTTAGAGTTGTTTTCGAGTACTCCATTAATCTTTATAGAGACGCAGAAGTATCCACAAAAAGCATTCTTTCAATATTTTTTTTATTTTTTCTTGAAATAACTTTAAAGCTACCATAAAAACACAAACTTTAGTAATAATATTGAAAATATTTATCAAGGAAATTAATTATTCTCATAGGTTCCATTCCTGCAATATATTGCTCCTATTTTATGCAAGCAACTAAAACCATTACGACCATCATAGAAATTGGAAAAAAATTGAAATTGGGTCAATTGTGTCAGAACAATTTTAAGGTTTGCATCAATATTTATACTTAATACTTTGCTTCGATGGTCATACTTTGTAAGAACGAATCGTTCTCACGGTCTTTTCTCAATAAGTGCAATATTCAAGCAGAAGTACAATACTTTAAATTGAATCAATAAATTTCCAAAGACCTCTTTAAAACTTTTACTGACGAGAAGGATTTTCCTTACTTTTTACATGTATAGAATTCATTTAATTCAATCTCAGAGAAAGAACTTAGCCATGGAGACGCAGAATAAAAGTTAAGCAGATAAAGAGAGAGAGAAAGTGAGAGAGAGAGAGAGAGAGAGAGAGAGAGAGATAAATGTGGGTAGCAAAAATACTAAAAATTTGTACTGAGCGTTAAACAAGCGGCACGTGTAGTGACGTAAGAAACTAAAAAATTATTGCTATCGGAATTCCGCCAATTTTTACCAAAGAGCTGCAGCGGCCTTCAGTTACGCTATACTCGCAACTTATCTCAGTTATTATTTCTATATTTTAAATTTAGGAACAAGTCTCTTCTTAAGAATCAAATGGGTGAACTCAGTAACGTAGCGTGCAATAGAATAAACTATGTACATATTTATTTTAGACATGAATGGAAAGACACATTTCGGCAATGCGTAGAAAGTGTTCTTAATCAGAAACAATTAAACCAGTCGCGATAGTATTTGCCTGTGGCCAGCACAATTGTAGAAAAGTTTTGATATAACAAATATATTGGGGTATTTTTTTAATAAAAAATATTAACATAAAAAAAGAATTGTGCACCTTACTTTAAGTTAATATTTGAATTTATTTTCGAAGTGTCGTCAGTAACTTTTCGCTTAACTTTGCTGAAGTGATTACTCGAAAATGTGTAACCTCTTCGAGAATGAACGAGAGGGTCTGGGAATTAAATTAGTGCTGGGAGCTATTGTGCTGGTAGGTATAGTGCTGGTCAGTGGACTGCTCATCTGGAAGCTTTCGGGTAAAAGTTATAACCATTCAACAACTGGGACAGAAATCCTGGATCTGTCGAAGGAACTTTACGAGATGGAAGTTAAGTACAATGACTTAAGGATGTACACCATTGAGTACCAGGGCAAAACCAATGCTAGTGATAAGGCTGACAGGGCGCCGCAATCGTAAGTTTGGTTAGAAAATATATATACGATATGTATGTATATTCTTTTATATATAGAGTATATAGAGCTACAAAAATAATATACATATATAAATACTTGAAATTCTTGTAAGCAAAACGTGGAAGTACAATATGTCTGCCAGTGAAATCAGCTATACGAGTATATATCTGCAAATTTTATAAAACTCGAAGATGCGATGACCCCTACGAAAACCCAATGCCGTGGGTAGAAATAGTTTTTTTTTTGTTGGGTTATTGCTCTCAGCAAAACTTATTTTGTTATTGTTTAAAGCAAAAACAAACTAAAATTTTCATTATTCCGAGAGCGGAATATTTTTGTTTGAAACAACAAAAAAGAGATTTACTCTTGTAACATCTAACCATAGTCTCACATTGATAGAGTGTGTGAAAGTTCTCTCACAAGCACGAAAGAATTTCCAGGCCTTGGGCCTTTGCTATGACTCGTGAACTCTACTCTCAGAAACGTTCACGCAATGCTCACACATATAGTGTTGAATTTTTTTTTATTCGTCAGCAAAGCCTTTTCAATGCTCTTTAAATGGAAGAGCAACAACAATGCAAATTTCTAATAGCAAAACAACAATAATCGCTTTCTGTCTGTTGTTTTGTCATCAGAAATAGACATAATCCATAGTGTGAAATATGTGAAATAACTTATTTACTGTATGAGTTAACGCGTGGCCGTCCATTTGCCAGATGAAGGAGGCCGTTGTTCTACGCTAAAGAATTTGTATGCTGTAAAAATTGTATTGTATTGTATTGTTTTCGATGCAACTACGTTAAATAGATACGTAGTTAAAAGAACATACACATATTTTTAGAAAGTTAATTATGTTTGTTTAGTTTTAGTAAACAATATTTCAACAAATAATATGGCAAAAACTTTTGCAGCCTCTTCCATGTGGCTAATGATGACCGCTTCTGGAATCAGTCCACGACCGTACGTCTACTGAAACGCATTTTTGATAAGTATCGGTTAAAAACGCCCGACAATGGCCCTGAGCACATGCAGGAAGAGTGGAACTTCTTGGAAGCTATATTACAAACTCCGATTATGTCTAAAACTATGCAGTTTCTACATTCTAAAACTGAATTGAAGAAATCGGTTCTACCTAAAAAGCAGAAAAGGGGGCCAATTTTAACGTTCTTAAATAAGTCGAAGAAATGGTTACCACATCATGGAAGCACACAATTGAAAAACCAATCATCACCATTTTTTATGTTTCAAAATACCATCAAATTAATACCACAGTATCAAAAGCAATCGAATCACTCAACATCACGTCACTCTACGTTCCATAATTCTCCAAATAAAACTATGCAATTGGTTCCACATTATAAAAATATAACGAATCATTCAACATCACGTTCCATCTCTACGTTCCATCATTCTCCAAATAAAACGATGCAATTGGTTCCACATTATAAAAATATAACGAATCATTCAACATCACGTCACTCTACATTCCATCATTCTCCAAATAAAACGATGCAATTGGTTCCACATCATAAAAATATAACGAATCATTCAACATCACGTTCCATCTCTACGTTCCATCATTCTAAAAATAGCAATAAAACCAACTGGTACCACTCAAAACCATTCTCTAAGTTACATCATTTTAGAAATAAAACAAGGAAAACATTACTACGCTTCAAAAGTAAGTAAATTGAGATAACTTCCGCTAATTTTGTGTATAATCAGGATTGAGAAAAATTAAAACCACTTTTATTTTGTAGAAGATGTTGGCGCTACTAAACAGCAGCAGTTAGATTTTCTAAAGAAAATATGGTTTACGAACTCGGCGGGTAATATCAATATTCGGGGTTCAGGATTTGAAAGGGTATTTATGGGAGCGTTGGGGACCGAAAAGAATGTTACGGGCTTACATAATTGGATTTACTTTGCGGAACAGGAACGTTTAGGACATTTAGACTATAAAGGTTATATAAAATATGAGGCATTGGGTAAGGTACGTGTTGGCACTCGTACGTACATACTCACTCTATATAGGCAAATATAGAGTCATCCCTTTCTTTTTCATTTTTTTCGCTACAGAAAAATCAACATTATGCGGCAACAGTTAGAGTAGCTTTTCACAATACTACCAAAACGCATAATACTCTCTTCATCGGTACCTCACCGGAGCTGGAGATGAGTTTGTATACCGCTTGCTTTGTACTGAACAGCAGAGGAAATTGCTCCGTGGATTTGGGCGGAAAAAGGTTGAATACAGAGCTGTAAACTTTCTCTGGACTAAGAATTATTAGAGACTTTATTAGCAAAAATCATTTAAAAAAGTTTGTTATTTTTGAAAGTCTGTAAAAACATCCTTAACTCTTATATTTTTATTGTTCCAATCGATGGCAAAATTTTATAAAACAAATTTTGATTATGACTTTCGAAAAGGAAAAGACTTTCAGTACGAAAGTGACTTCGTAATAAAGTCTCTAGGAAGAAAAGTCTTAGTTAATTGAAAGGTTTTAAACGTTTTAAGAAAAATAAAAGCTTTCCGTTCACTTTTATTTCCAGGCTCGGCTTGCAGGTCTCTACCGGTTTATTGCACCACAATAAACAGCGGTACATTGTTGCAGCTCATCCGAAAATTTATTAAAATTCCATTCCATTTAACGGCAATTTAAATGCGAAAGCGCTGCATTCTATGGAGTTTCCGGTACTACGACAATATGCTTATAATTGATGGCATGGAAAAAACATAAAGTACTATTAAATTTAATAAATATTTCAGTAATCCTCTACCTCTTTAGAAAACGAACACTTATAATAACTGCCTCAAACTTAATACCTCAGAATAAAACCAGGAAGTATTTTACATCAGGTTAAATTAAAAGCTTATTTTATATAAAATATTGAATTTATAAAGTGTTTTGATAACACTCGCTTAATTTAATGCAAATATATTAATATAAATTTTATATCGTATTGTACATTATATTTTTTAAAATTATTTTTGAAGAAATTCAATGTTGCTTAATTAACGCCTTAAAAAACTGCTTACTTAAAATAACGTAAAACTAAGAAATAAAAAAAAAATTGAAAATTAAATAAATTGTTGTATTAAAAATAAATATTGTTCACCGAGATTTTTCAGAGAGAGTTTGCTTTTAAGCATTAGTAGAGCAACGGGTCAAAATTTTGTTAAAGTTCGTAAGTATTTGGCGGCCAGCAGACATGGCCCGCTATTTGAGACTCTACCTCCGCTTTCCTTACTCGCTGCTGTCTATGTTTTGCGGACGATGTATGGCCGTGGCTGCTGGGGATAAGCTCCTTTCGGACAATCCCTCGAAGTCGGTCTCTGCTGGGTCCAGTGTGGTATCAGAATCTGGGTCGGAGTCACAAGATCGCATCAAACTCGGGCTACTGATATTAAATTCCAGTTGAGAGAGATCAACTATACCACCCCAATTGCTCAACCCCTCCGCTCCGTCCCGCCCCTCAACTTCCTGCCCCGTTTTTAAGACATCCTCAGCCCTTCCATCGCACGTCACGGTGTTGAAATTACTTTTTGGCTGTGGACGCGGTAGACTGTTGTGGCACAGAGAATTTAGTCGTATTGCTGCTGGTGCCGCTGCCGCTGCCGCTGCCGCCTCCTCCTGCCAAATTTGCCGTCCCCAAAGCGCTGCTGCTCGTTCGCGGTTTTGAGCGGCTTTCTGTTGTTGCATTGTTTGCAGGCCTTGTGCTGAATCCAGCGCCAGCAGCAGGCACCGATGCTGCTTGTATTGTTGTTGTTGTTGCTGTTGCTGCTGCTGATGGTGTTGGTGCATCGTTGGCATCATTTGTTGCCAGTGGCGACTCGTTTGGGTCGCCAGATTGTTGCTGCTGCTGCTGCTGTTCATAATCTGCGATGTTGTAACCTTCGTAACCGCTTTGTTGTCCGCCATCATTGTCCGCGCCATATTGCTCGCTGCCAACGTATTGCTGTTCGTAATTGGCATCGTCGTAGGTGACGACGCCGGTAGGGTCATACTGCTGCTGGCCGTAGTCGGCGTAGGCGCTGTAGTCGTTATTGTAATCGTCGCCAGCGACGATATCGATATCTTCGGCAGCGGCGGACTGTTCCGTGGCGCTGGTGTAGTCTGGGACAATGGTGGTGGTGTTGTTGTAATCGGTTGGGTTGATGTCGTAGGAGGAGGGAACGTTGTTGTTGTTGGTGTTGAGAAAGGCATCTTCTTCATAGTTGTTGCTGTTGCTTGTGGTGTTATTGAGGTTGTTGTCACCGCTGTCGTTGGGATTATGGTAAGTTCGGTTGCTTTGTTGTTGTTGTTGTTGCTTTTCACCCATTCCCAACTTGTCTTTGAGATTTTCATCGTCTTCTTGATTGGCAGCAATGTATTCGTTGTAAGTGTACTCGTTGTTGTTGGAGTTGTTGTTGTTGTTGCTGTTGTTGTTGTTGTTAAAGTTTCTGTCGTCACTGCTGCTGTCGTTTGTTTTCGTTGGGCCGGCCCTGGATGACGCCAAAACTGTTGTTTGTTGGCCATACTTTGATTTGTTGAAGTCAGTAGCGGCACTGGTAGCAGTCCTTGGGGTTGTTGTTGTTGTTGTTGTTGTTGTTTTGGTGGTGGTGGGTGTTCCGGATATTGTGGAACATCGTGCATCGTCTGTGCCGGGTTTTCGTAGCAGAGATTCGTAACCGAATGGGGATGATTTATAGTCATCAACGGAGGAGGCATCGTTGGCTGCACCAAACGTGGACGGCTTGTAGTCGAGAGAGGCTGCGAAAATATATCAAAAAGCGAATGAACGAAGGCAACACTTTTGTGCTTTTCTTTAGATTAAGATATTCTGAGGAAATGATTGATTGTTGTGTTTTATGGTGTTCAATTGTTTTTGATCGTGTTGCTTTAGCAGGAGACTTTTGTCGCTTTGCGTGATGAATGGCGCTCTTCGAGTAATCTTAAAATTTAAACACAATTCATGCACGCGTCATGAAATGTCATGCAGGATTCATTAATGTTTTCCTAAAAACATACACTAAAGAGTGACCATGTTCACGCAACACTGGGTGTGTGTTTGGGTGTGTGTACCATCTACATACGGTTAGTCTGGGCATTTACCTTTAACCGCTGACAAACTATTGTACGATGATTGGTTGCTGTCCAATTTACTGAGACGTTCACTGTTTAACATACGATTAGTTAAGTACTCTACATTCGTTTGTAAACATGAGATTTCCGAACTGAGAGAGACCAAAACAGAGCACAGCAGCACAATTCAAATAAGAGAAAATCATATAGAGAAAGAGAGAGGAACACACACACAGGGTGTGTAGGTAGTGGTTTTATAGTGATGTAGTTAACAGAGAGTGAGGAAGTTAGAAACAAAAAAATGGAAGTCAAATCAATTAAGTTATATAAAAGAGTTAAATAGAGAAATGGGGGAGAAAGAGAGAGAGCGAAAGGGTGAGAAAGAAGAGTAGAAAAAGAGAGAGAGAAAAAAAAAGAGAATTAGTTAATACCGTCTCAGTAAAAACTAACCTTTTCTGAACTGTTAACAACATCATTCGCAAAATGCTCTCGCCGGCGTAGTTCCTCATCGTCGCTAGTCGCACTTTCGGTGAGCGAGAGCCTTAAACTTGTAGCATTTGCGGCAGTTTTGGCATTCAACTCCTTGTAACTGGCCCATATTTGTCTGAGACGTTGCATAAGTTTCTCATTAATGTCGCGTAAGTGTTGTTTCTCTAGGCTGCTCGGTAAATAAATCGAAGTGTGATGGTTAGAAAACGTTCGGAACGTTCGCAAAAATTTAACTAACAAACGAGATATAAATTTTCTCAAAATGTAACTACTACACATTTTAAAAAATACTTAGTTTTTTATTAGTAATATCGCCGTAAAGAGCATTTTTCGAATGCTGAAAAGAAGAAAAGTTTCTAAAAAAAAAGGCCTAAAATATTAACCGATTAATGCACTTTTCTCTGCTCATCAGCAGCGCAATCGCTATTACTGATATCGCCTACAATTTCAAGTTGATCCATAATGACGGGAAGACGAAGATGATGATCATCTTTATTATCATTATTATTAGGAGAAGCGATGTTTAAAGCGGCTTCTGAGGTCGCAACATGCTCTTCGTCAGCTGCTGCTGACTGAAATTGATGATTATTTTCCGTGACAAATTGAGAATTATATGGCTTGGCGGCGGCAGTATGCTCCACCGGCTCCGGCTCCGACTCCGGCTCCGCTCTCCCTTCTTCTTCTTCTTCTTTTTGAATGTTTTTTCCTTCCTCTAAGAGCGGTTCCTCTTTATCTTTAGCACGCCTTCTTTCTCGCCCTCGTCTTGGCACTAGTCTAACATTAACATCAACTTTTAGCGGCAATTTTTGGCGCTCTTTACGCTTTGTGCAGCTCTCATTAGCGTGCCTGTCTCTTTCTCTGTCTTCGTCGCTCTTCACTTCACTCAAACTTTCCTTTTCCTTTTGCACCCCGGCAGGAAAATCTGTAATCGATGACTTTGTACAGCTCCTGTCGCGTCGCAATAACTCCTCGAAATACGTTTGTGGCTTGACTGCTGGATAACAGCAGCCGTGTCTGTAAAGGTTGGTGCTGTTGTTGTTGTTGTTGTTGTTGTGACACTCTGCACCGGGTGGTAGTCCCGGTGTTACTCGGGGGCGTTGGAAGAAAGTCTGCGAAGTGCTCGTTGTTTGTTTAGCGAGCTTTTCTTTGTGCGTCATCGTGTGTGCATCTGATACATCACCAGATGGTGCGTCAGTGCAGTGTGCCGCACATGGCGGAGGCACATCAAAGGTTTGTTTCAAAACTAGACGCTGTTGCAACCAAGTCAACGGCTCCGTTTTCTGTGTCGTCCATTGACGTGAACGATGGCGTGCACAACAATCGTGGTGCGTTAAATGTGAATGAGTGCAAGCGAGGGCATGATTTGGCACAGCCACCACCGAATGCGATGGTATGGTTTGTCTCGGATGGGTTGTTGCCTGCGCTTTAGTGCTGCTAGTTGTGTATTCGCTAAGTTTGTGTCTAAGCGAGCGGGATGCGTGCGAAGTGCACGACGGTATGGTGTTGCGGCATTCGTATAAATGATGACGATGTGGATAATTACTGAGGTAATTTGTTGCTGTTGTTGTTGTTGTTGTTGTTGATAATGTGGGTGCTGTTGTTGTCGTTGTATAGAGTGTGTGGTGAGTGCTTGGTGTTATTGTTGTCGTTGGGTTTATAGTATTTACGTTGGTTGCGGTGAAAAAAGGCGACGACGATTTGGCTCGATAGTGTTGGCATCTGGCTGGCCGTCGTGTACAATCGTGACGTGTACACGTATGACTTCGGCTCAACAATCTCTCAAAGAGGTTGGAAGGATTTGTACAAGTACAATAACAACAAAAATTATAATGCTCATTTTGAAAGTCGTAATCGAAGGGCGTGCCGTAATGATGTTGCCGCCTCATTTGGTGGGACTGTTTGGTGGTGATGTCATCAAGAATTTCTGCTCTCTTCGGCGGCTGGTTATTGTTGTTGTTGTTGTTGTTGTTGTTGTTATTATTATGGCTGTGTACAGTCACCGTGGGTGTTGTTGTTGATGATGTGGACAAGGTTGTTGTTGTTAATGATGGCAATGTTGTTGATGACGATGACGGTGATGATGATGATGATGACGCTGCTGTTGTTGTTGTTGTCATTAATGGTGGCGTTGTGGTTGTTGAGGTTGTTGTTGTTGTTGTTGTTGTTGTTGTTGTTGGCAATACTGTGGACGTCGATGGTGAAGTTGTTACTGAAGTTGTTGGTGTCACACCTTTTGCTATTGTTGTTGTTGTTTCTATTGTTGCTGGTACATTTGTAGGTTCTGCTGTTGTTGTTGCTGAATTTAGTGCTAACGCCGTCAGTGTTGGCAACGGCGGCATTTTGGCCAATTCATTCTGTAGACGTTCATTGCTTTTTTTGATATTCAACAAAATGTCATCATCATTATCATCATCATCATCAGCGTAATCAGCATCATATTCTACCACGAAAAGATTTTCATTTTTATTTTTGTTGCCATCATCACCATCATCATCATTATCGCCATCATCATCATCGCCATCTTGATCATCGCCATCATCATCATCGCCATCTTGATCATCGCCATCATCATCATCGCCATCTTGATCAATCCGAGAAGTGCACTCGCTTTCGTTTCCGGTTAATAGTTTTGAGGTTATAATGACTCGCGCTGACGTTGATGGTAGCAATATTTCTAGTGGGCTGAATGTGGTTGGTGTTGTTGTTGTTGTTGTTGTTGTTGTTGTTGCTGTCACCATTGCTGTTGTTGTTCTTTCCTGTGTAAACATGGCTGCATTCCAGGCTTTGAGCGATACTTTGTTTTGGTTGGTTTTTTGTTGTTGTGAGATTGTTGTTTTTGTTTTTGTTTTGTTTTGTGTTGTTTTGTTTTGTTTTTGTTGGCAGCACAAATACAAAAATTGCAATACAATGACAATGAATGTTATTTCATTAACGTACATAAACATTTCTGTTGATGGCGTTTGTTTCGTTTTTTTCATTAGTAATGATTTTTTTTTTTTAAACTTGTGAAAATAACATTAACTTGTTGTTGTGGTTGTGGTATTGTTGTTGTTGTTATTATTGTTCAGTGTTAGTAAAGTGTATGAAATTGGATGGATTCGACACTCTCACCGTTTCTCAAACGTTGTTCAACAATTCAACAAATTCTATAAACCATGAATTTGTTCGAAATTTCATAAAAACTTGACCAAAACTCATGAAAATTGTGGTATGTTTTTTTATATTTTTGGGTTCATTAAAATTAAACTTTTCTTAATTTAAATTTACCGTGAAATGAAGTTTGTGGTAAAAAAATATTTACTTATTCTTAAGTGTAGCCTCCTCGAGTTTACTCGTTAGAGTTTTGCATTCACTCGTTAGTCTATCCATGAGTTGCTTCTGGCTTTGTATCATATCTTCGAGTTCGTTAACGGTTTCCGCTGCAAGAAATACAGCAAAATTTAATAGAATTTTAAAAAAAAACAGTTTTTCGCAAAATATAAAATTGCTAATATTAAAAGAAAAAAAAAGTGTTATGAAATAGCAAGCCATGGATAAACTAGTCGGTGATTTAGAAAACAATTTTAACTACATTTTTTTCATAAATCCAAAAAGATTATATTTTACTAAGGAATATTCTTCTCCATTAAGGCCAATAATAATATTCCTGCCTATTATCATTATTTACTTGGATTAGATTGTGAAATTTTCGTACCTGTCGCTTCTCAGAGACGATAACTTTGCTTTTTTTAAAAGCATTTTTATTATATTATTTGCTTTTGGAAACTCAGAGTTGCGGCTAAATAATAAATTTCTTTTAAATATTCCATAAAATCCATAAAAAGTGGTGGAGTATACGCTTTAGTATGAGAAAGCAAAAGAAATTTTAAGAATTTTCTTATATAACTTCTCTCTTTTAAAAAATGCAATTTTTACTATAAACGTAAGTGCTTTATTTAGCTTTCCAGTGCTCTAGAAATTATGAAAATCGATGAAAATAAAAGAATAAATTCTTTGAATGGTGATAATGCCATCGAAAGTACTTAATCGTCACTTTATAACTACAAAATGGGAACAAATGATATCATTAATAAATGGTAAATAAATGGTAAATCTTTTATCGTTACCGCTAAGTAAAAAAAAATATTAATATTATAAAAACTGTGTTTGTTAAGGCCTATAACTTTGGCACTTTCTTATGGATTTTCATTATTTAAAAAGTACTATTGAGCTTTAAATATTGGCTTTGAAGACTAAGAGAGATAATAAAATTCCATTCCGCGTAATTAAAGTTATGATCGCTAGAAAAAATTTAAGGTAAGAAAAATTTCAAGTGAATTGTTATATTTTGAGAGCTCTAAAAAAACACACGGTCATTTTACTATAATGACCTAAAATACATTATAGTAAACGCTAAAAGTTGCTAATAGTCGATCACTATTTGTTGAAATTTTAGCATTGTGCACTTTTAAAATTGTAAAACTAAATAGAATTTCTGTGTAATACTAAAAATTTGTTAAATAAAGTAATTTAACGATTTGTCCATATTCTGCAAAATTTAACCCTTTTCATTTATCTAAATTTATCTGAAATATTGAGATTTCAGGAACTTGTGAAAGTGAGTCGGTGAGAGTGTTTAAAGTGAAATCCATCCATCTGAGAAAGTTAGTGTCTGTATCTTCATAATGTGCTTAAAATTTTACTTAATTCCCAAAAACTGAAAAAACTAAGCAACTTTTTCTAAATGGGTTTTCAATAAATTGTGTCTTTTTACTAAAATTTGTATGTTTTAAGCGTTAGTGCATTGAATAACTAAGCTCTAATGAACGCTAATGTGTGAAGTGTTAATGCCGGATATTTTCTAAACCAGAAAATTAAATTTTTCTTTCAAAAACTTACCATGTTTATCCTGCATTTCGGAGATACGTTTGTCCAGATCCTTTTTGGTGGGACGAATCTCATTCTTCAATTCACCGTATGCGAGCTGCCAGAATATTATACCAGCCAGATTAACCAGATTCCACTTCGCCTGCTTATATATATATTATAGCTCACCTCTTTCTCCAAGCTGGCGATCTCGTCATTCAGACGCAACACTTCACGCTTCGAATGCAACAGATCTGCATCGCCTCGATCCAAGCGCTGCCGCAACGAACTGATCTCGGCATTGAGACGCGTCGCTTCGGTTTTGGCCTCGCGCACCGAGCGGTCCAGCTGCAGCCGCAGAGCGGTGATTTCTTGCTCCAGCGACTGTCGCTCTGCATTCACCTGCGCCATATCGGCCAACAAGCTGCTGCGATTCGACCTCAATTCCAGCTTCAGCTCCTCGATCTGTGTATTGCGTTGCGCCAGCTCGCGCTTCAGGTCCGCCTCATGGCGTTTCTGACGCTCCAGCTCCAGCTGCAGCTTGGCCACCTGCTCCCACTGGCTGCTCAGATCGCCGCCCAACTGATCGACCTGGTTGTTGTAGCGTCGTTCGGCACTGGCTCGTTCGTCGGCCACGCGACGCGCCATTTCGTGTTGCAGCTCACGTACGCGCTCATGCTGGCGTTCGAGCTCGTCGCGCAAATGCTTCACCTCGAGCTGTGCTTGTGAACGCTCCTGCTGCAGCAGATCGTGTACACAACGCGTTGATGAGTGGCCGCCGCCACCGCCGCCGCCGCTGCCGATGCATTGATTGTCTTTGGCTTCATCCAATAATTTCTGCAACTGTCGTATGGTCTTCTCCAACGCCCGCCGTTCCTGCTGCAACTGCTCGATCTGCTGGCGATGTGCTTCACAGGCGTCGGAAGCGGGATGGCTGTGGCTCCTGCTGGTGCTTCCACCGCCGGTTATGGCAATCTCCGGATCGACGCGGGCGAGTTTTCGCCTTAGTTCTTCATTTTCAGTCTGCAGGCGTTTGAGGTCGATTTGCGTCTGCATGAGCTCCGCTTCGAGCTCGCTGATGCGTGCCTCGTAGACGATGGGTGGCGCATTAGCATAGCGCGGCGACTTGACCCCTCGGCCCTCGCTCTTTTTATCTCTAAGCGCTTGAGGGAGGGCAGATTTCGGCGAGCTGACTTTCTTTTGCGGCACCATGAAATGCGACGCTGTGTCCTCACTGGAGTCCGAGGAAGGACTGGTCGAGTTGACGTTTTTGCCGCCGCCACCAGCACCGCTGCCGCTTAGTGCTGCGAACTCGGAGCGCGCCTGCTCCGTCAGCTGTTCGTTCTCGTTGATCACCTCCTTCACTTTGCCGAGCAATTGCGAGAGCTCGCCGCGGCAATACTTCGACTCTTTCTCGAGCTGTTCGATGTAGTCCTCTTGCTTTTCTATGAATTTGAAGATTTCCACCGGCGTCTGCACGCTGGTGTCTGGTGGCGGCGCTAGTGGCAATGCTTTTGGTGGCATCAGATACTGCGCGGGGGCAGCGGTTGCAGCGGTGGGAGCGGTGGGAGCGGTGGGAGCGGTGTTGCTGGGGGTGGGCGTGCTCTGATACGGGTTTGCGCTCACCAGATTCGGAGAGTTCTTGTATATTGGAGAGATGTTTGTCTCAAAGAGCTTTCTCGCGCGAAAGGAACTCAAAGGATGCGAGCGATTTTTATGGCCCGATGATAAATATTTCGAGATATCCGCAAAAACCGGTCGCTCGATGACCTACGATGGAGAAAGAAATGAAAGGGAAAAACAAAAACTCTTAAAAAAAATCTTTAGCGGTACTTTTAATGGCTTTTTATTATTTCCAAAGCGTTATCGAGCTTTAAACAAGGACGCAGAACAAAAAGCACTAACAGATTATGAAAATCTCTTGCGAAAAACCAAAGTTATCCTTTCGTACTAATAAATAATTAGCGAGATATTTACCGATATCGTGTCTGAGCAATTATCCGTCGAATCATCCTCCGGCATACTCCGCCCATAAGAAAGGTTGCTACTGGTCTTGGGAGTGGCGGCGTACGAATCCGCCAGCAATAGCTTCAGCCGTCCAACCGCTTCGTTGTAGGCATAATTCGTATAGTCCATGGTTTTGGTTTTCTTCGTGATACCCTTCGAGGTCTTCATGGAAACGCTTCTACAAAGATTTTTTTCAAGTACAAACGAACTATATACAATTTTTCTTTATAAGATTAATTGTTATAACAATTCTTTTAATTTTATTAAGTCTCATTCTTAAAATGAAAATGAACAGCGGAACTTTTCGACCCTTTTGTGTAACATTTTATCGACGACTGAAGGATTGAGGGGTAAAATACTCATTTAAAATGTATGAGTAAAAGCAGAATTATGTCGCTGTTATTGTTGTTGTTGTTGTTGTTGTTGTTTTTATTCTGTAACTTCTATTACGGGGATGTTACTCGTAGACATTACGTGGTAACGTTGGCAACCATGTTAGTAAACATAGTCCAAAACAAATGAAAAAATATTTGATAGAGCTGAAGGAAGGAGAAAAAGGGGCAGAAGAAATTGATAGAATTTCGTATTTGGTCACATTTTTATTGTTATGATACGAGTAGTTACTTTTAAAAGGGGTAGGGTGTGTGTGTGTGTGTGATATTTTTTTAAGTAATTCTATGATTGGAGTATTTATTATAGTTCTATAATAGTTAGATTCCTATCTAGTATATATCTAGTAAATATATCCAGCAAGAACTGACATTTTTAATTATTTATAAGTCAAAGAAAAAACGCATTTCTGTCTCAATCCAAATGACAAACATAACAATACAGTTTATATTAAAGTTAAATTTAGTTGGATAATGCGCGTTTTTTTTTTTTGAGGACGTTTTTTTTCTTAAAAATTTTTTCTTTATCAAATTGATCAATGTATTTGTTACTCATACTTACAATGTTTTTTTTTAATTTTTTAATCCCGAAATAATTACCCAAAAACGCAGTATTTTTTAAAAAGTTATTAATTTTAAAAGTTTTTTAAAATCATTGGTTGTTATTCGTTCGAGTAAGTTTAAATTAGGTTTTGCTTTTTTTCAAACAGCCAAATTCACAACTAATTTTAGAGATGATTTATCGCAGAAACTTCGAAATAGGCAACATTAAAGTTGCGGCCTAAAATTATGCAATTCTTTTTGTTACTATAAAAGTTTGTGTTGAAGATTCGTTGAGAGCAAAAGTAACGAATAGTTTTTAAGCGCAACTTAAAAACTAATACATTTGTAATATATGTATAAAAAACAAATTTTTTAATTAATAATGTATTTAAATTTATTTTACTAAATTCTTGTGTTGATTTCAAGCGTACGCCTTTCCTCTTTAGTCTTTTTTCTTTTAGACTGAAAATAGTTTTGTTTAAAAAAATGTTTTTAAATAATTTTTTAGTAGTTCAATAATAATAATAATAATATTTTATTAATAGTCTAAATAGTATTTATTTAATAGTTTTTCCTTTTTAAACAAAAAATGTTGAAAAACTTAGCAAACGAAGAGTTTTCAAATTTTCTTGAATTCATTAAATTAAATTCCAAAAAAAATTTCTACAAAAAGTTCAACAAGACACAAAAGATTGCAGTTTTTAAGAATCCATGTTTTTTGTTAAACAGATGTTTTTCGAAGAATTTATAATATAATTGTAATTTCTCCAATAATTTATTGGAGAATTTTACTATTAAATTTTTACTATTAATTTTTTTTAACAGCACATAATTTTATATCCGTGTGTGATAATATTAAAATCATTTCTTCATTTCACTTTATTTTTAATTTATTCATTTATGTGGTTTCCAAAATTATATATTTATAAATTTTGTAATGATTTTCTTATGCCTTTAATTTTTCTCTAACCTTAACGTCCTTTTTTTATGCATACAAACCGCAAACTGAAAGGACAGGATTGTTTGCAGGAAGCTTTTATAGATTTTTGCTTTTTTTTTGCTTTCTTTGCTTTTCTTCCTTACTTCCGTTTTAGCCGTGATTGGTCGGGCATTTCCGAACGGTCGTTGGCGCTGGTGCTGTTGTTGTTGTTGTTGTTGTTGTTGTTGCTTTATTAATGGCATTGTTGATGTTGAATATTTTAACGTTTTTCGTGCGATTTTGTACAAAACTATAAGAATTTGGTTTTGAATAAGAATAAGAATATTTGAATAATAAATTTTCAGATCGCAAAAACAACAACAACAACAACAACGACGACGACGACGACGACGACGACGACGACGACTAATGCGTTGATGGTGACCGCGACGGCAGCAACAAAAACAACAACAACAATAACGCGTCAATGAAAAAACCAAAAAAAAAAACAACAACCAACATAAAAACAAAATTCAAAAAAAGATTTCGTATTTTTTCTGCATTTTTGTTCTGAATTTTTTTTTTCTAAAATTCTGAATAATTTTCAAATAAACCTTTCTGATTTCTGTTTGATCGATAGACAGACGGACGGCCGGGACGCTTCGGAAATGCACGACTTATGTCACGAAATTCAACGAGTATTCTGCAATATTGAAAGCTCTCTATCTGTTTGTCACTTTGTGTGTCTGTTCGTCAATTCGTCAGTTTGTTTGATACGCAAAATGCTAAACTTGACTACGAAACGAGGTCATAAACGAGACTAAAACCATGGCCGTCGAAAATTGTTCGCCACAAAAATTAAATAAAGACAATAAAAACAAAAATTTAGACAGTAAATGTTTAATGTTTAAAAATAGAACAACTTTTTATTGCTGTTCTTCTTCTTCTTTTACAAGGTGTTAAACTTTTGTAATTGTTGTATTTTCATGGTAACAATTTGTAACGCAATAAATCAATGAAATAAAAGGAAAATTATTCTATAATTTAATAAAAAATTCTAACAAGATTAAGTAAAGAAAAAGGACGAAAAGGATGAATTATTCTACACGAAAAAAATTCGAGGTCTTAAGGTTTTTAAGAATTTAAAGAAGTTTTTCAAAAGTTGAGTTTCTAAAGAAAAAATCAAATTAAACTAAATTTGAAATATTTCGACATAAAATCCTTTTTTTGGACTATTTGAAACGATTCTTTAATTTCTTCTTTAGAAAGAAGATTTTGGGCTAAACTTCTTAATTTTTTAAGGTAATTTCTTCTTTTTTTGTTTTTGCTTTTTTCGGAGACAACGCACAATTCCATTTTAGTAAAATCACCCGAAATTGCTTTCTTTCTTTCTTTCGTTTTTGGAAAAATTGTTGAGCATTTAAAATTGTTCCCAGAAAAAGAGGTCATAAAAAAGGCTAAGCGAAAACTAAATTATTCAATAAGAACGTAGATTTTTAGACCTTCTGGATAGCACCATTTTTAAACCTTTTGAAGTTTTTGCAAACATTCGAGATCATTTTTGCAATAGCAGGGAATTTATTTATAAAATATACAATTAATGAAGAAATCAGTCACTTCCTCTTTGACGTTAAATAAATATAGTATATTATCCAATAAGAGCTGATATTGGGATATGAGAGCATCAAAACGATCCTATTCAAAACGATTTCTTTTCACAACATCCGAGTTTTATGCAATCTTTCATCAGTCACTCAGTCTCTTCGTTCTCTCAGTCACTCAGTTTTTTTTCTCTCTTTTTTCGCTCTCTCTCTCTCTCTCTCTCTCTCTCTTACACGCTCTAGTTGTAGTTGTCTATCGAGTAAACTTCGCCTGCGTCATCGTCTGTCAACCGATTTCGTATTCATTACTCGCCTGCCAAACTTCAGATTCGTCGATCTGTTCGTTCGTTCTTTCTTTCATTCGTTCGTTCGTTCGTTCGTCTGTCAGTCAAATAAACGCAGTACCAGGAAGAGTGACTTTTTACACTAAATCATATCGTTCGTCTCTGATGCTGGAGGACTCATCACTTGAATTTCTCTGCTACACACTTACTCACCGAAACCGACACAGACCCATATATACATATACATACATACTCACACATACACACACACATGCCCCCCCCCCCCCCCCCCAAACTTTAAATACGTGCAGTCTCATACGCCAACTCTTAATTTTATACAGAAATACCAACAACACGAAGCTGTCATAAACTTCTGAATCGACAACGTCAGCGTCGTCGTCATCGTCATCGTCGTTATCGCTGTCGTTGCCGTTGTCGCCGTTGTCGTTGTCGTTGTCGCCATCGCCGTCACCGTCTTCGTCTTCGTCTTCTGCTTTCTCGATCGTGGTCGCTTTTAATGCTGTTTTAACAAAGGCCCTCAGGGCGCTCTCAACAATTTAATGCTGCTGCTGCTGTTGCTGTTGCTGCTCTGGCAGTTAGTCATATTGTTGTTGTTGTTGTTGTTGTTGTGCTCGTTGTTTTTTTTTTAATGCATTTGACATTCTCCACCAACGAAACAACATTCCATCGTCTTGGCCAACGAGTTTATCAATGAGGTGAAGTGAAGTGAGGCTGTTGGATGATGATGATGATGATGATAATGACGATGCGTGCGGTGCGGTGCGGTGCGGCAAAGGGTACGTTTTAACGAACACTGCAGCGCCGCAACCATTCTTAAAGTTACAGACTGTGTATTATCGTCTGATGGCGACCGATGTTTGTGTGACCGAAGACCAAACGGACGCGACCATACGGACGACCAACCAACCGAACGACCGACCGGTCATCATTCGAATGGGAACAACGAACTTGTTTTGTTTGTTCGAAGTAAAAAAGAAAAATAGACTTGAAAAAAAAGCAGTTTGCTCGTTCGCTCTCTGTCTTTCTGTTGCTCTTGCTCTCTTTCTCAGTCTTATAATTTTATTTAATATCAAATGCTTGTGATTGTGACGGTAATAAAATAAGAACAACAACAACAACAAACAACAACCAGCTGAAGCAAACATTTTCTTTTATGAAAAGCAAGAAATTCCATTGCAAACATCGACAGAAAGACGATGTAAGCAGTCAGAAGAAGAAGAAGAAGAAGAAGAAGAAGAAGAAGAGGAAGAAAAAGAAGAACAAGCAGAGGAGTCTAGGAAAAAGAGCCTCTTGTTGAGAGACACGAAAGAGCACGATCGATCATTACACGAATTTTTATGCTCAAGTAATATTGGCATCATAATAGGCATGATACTGTATGTGTGTGTGTGTGTGTGTGTGTGTGTGTGTGTGTGTGTTCTTATAGGTGTATGTGTGCATAAGTGTGTGTGTGTGTGTGTGTGTGTGTGTGTGTGTGTGTTATGGTGAAATCTATTTCGAAAAGCGTGGTGAAATCAAAGCCAAGAAACTCTTTCAAATTTTATCGCACTAAAAAGACTTCAAGAAATATCATGATATAGAAAATTTGCAAGATTTCAAGATTATTTTATTAAAAACAAAAACAAATAAACAATAAAAAATTTATGTAAAGAACAAAACAAAGACGAACAGAAGAAAAACATTCGCTCATTTTGGTTACTAAAAAGCTTTTCAATTAAGTAAAAAATTTGCTGTAAATGCTCGCAATTACTCGCAAATAAATACATAATAATAATTTATCCAATTAATAAAAAATAAAAGGAGATTGTAAATCAAGAATTGAAATTTTAAAGAAAGTCATTTAATAATTTTAAATTTTACAATAAGAATAAAACACGCATAGAAATTTTTTAAGATCGTTTCTTTAATCTTTGGTTTTTTTTTATTTTAAAGTTTAGCAAAATGTCTTTACTTTCAAGTTTTTTGGAGAAGTTTTTTGAAGAAATTAAAGTCTGGCAATGCTTATTCTTTCTAGCTAAAGTGTACAGAAAGACATTTTTGATCTTTACCAACCATTTCGTCTTCGTTGCAGGCACATTCACCACGACTGGAATGTGATCATACAGTTTTTGTGATCACACACTCTTACAGAAAATACACACAAGCGCACACCGCGTACGATGACAACAGCAGCACCAGCTTCAGCACCATTGCCGTCCGTTGTCCTGAAACCACAAGAAACAGTTTCGCTCTACCTGCCGTCGTGCGTTGAAGGCGTACAAGAGAAGTCAACAACTTGAAGTGAAACGAGTTAACAACTTGTAGCGCGATCAATAGAGTGAAAGATAGAGTCAAAAGCAATTGGTCAAAAAGAAACAAAGAATACACAGCAAGTAATAACGACAACAACAATCATAGTCTGAACACAAAAAACAAAAAAATGTAAAGAAAAAGTCTGGGATGAAACGGAAAGAGAAAAAAGCGACACCAACAGAAATAAATAACTAAAAGTCGTTACAACAAATAATGAAATTCTTATAGAAAAAGTATGTAGTATTTATTTATTACTCAACAAGTAATAAATACAATTTTATCAGCAGCAAATAAAATGAAATTGCAGCCACCGTTGGCGAATACGTTGACGATGTTGACAACGTTGGCGCACATAAAAGCTTACTAATACTAAGATTGGTAAGGCCCCCTGCATAGTGACCCCCTTCCACACACAAACACACACACCCCACATTGTCCCCCATTACACCCTCCCCCATCGCTCTTAGCTCCAGCGACGTTCTTGTTGGTGACAAGCCATAAAGTGTAAAAGGCAAAAAGTGCGTCGGCCTGTGTGTGTGTGTGCGCGCGCGTGCGTGTGTGTGTGTGTGTTTGAAAATTATTACAGTTCGTAGCCAGAGATTTGTACGGCTTCGAGCGACCCATACCGCAAACACGAAATGTTGCAGAAACACGTTCGCGAACGCTCCAGCGATCGGTCTGCGCAGCGAGCGAGCGAGCGAGCGAGCGAGCAGCCAAATTCAAGATTGCAAAATCTTGCTTTTTGTGGAATGTTTTAAAGTTGAACTATTAAAGTGTGCTTTTCTGTTGCTTTTCTTTCAATGAATTGATTGGAGTTGTTTAATCTTTAGTTTAACTACGAGTATTTTGTCACTCTCTCTCTCTCTGTCTCTGTCTCTGTGTGTGCGTGTGTGTGTGTCTAGTGATATTGGTGCTTTTTTGTAGTATCATGGACAAATTGGCCCAACAAATAAAAATATACTCGTAACTACGAGTAAGAAAAAAACTCCAAAAAATGATGGCATTGTCAAATCAAAATTATTACTTTGTCGAGACACGAACGAACAGTCGGTCGCTTTCAGGTTGTTGTGGTTGTTTCGATGTTCGCAGCCTTTTCTAGCTAGCTTCGTTCTCCGTGCTCCGTCTTGTGGTTAGCCAGTAACTGAAGAGCGCTAAAATAAAAAAAAATTAAAAATTAAAAGATGAAAAAGAAAAAAATGCCAACGAAAAAAAATGCATAAAAACTTGTCGTTTCGGAAAAGTCACACCTTGATAATCACTTACATTATCATTAACGCCTTTGCTAACGCTGTGCTAAATGAGGCGCTGGTGAGGCGCGGATGCGGCAACAGCAATCGCCGCAAACGTTGCAAAAACGTATTGCAAAAGTGTAAAAATGTGCAATAAAGTATGCAAATTATTGGCGAAAGGTATGGAAAAAGTGCTAAAGTTGTTCGTGTTGTTCGTGGTGTTCGTATTGTTGTTGTTGTTGTTTGTGTTGTTGTTTGTGTTATTGTTGCATGTTAGTATGGCCAGCTATTTTTGTTGCTAGTGCTGTTAAAATGAAAGCAAACCGAAAAAGTGTGAAAGGAAATTTTGCGATTGTTGAGCTACATTGAATAACAGTAAGCGATTGCTGCTGCCGTGGCGCAATTGCGGCAAAACGCTGCGTGGCAAAGGCGAATGTTCGTACTCTTTAAATGTACTATGTGTTATGATAGAAAAAATAAACGCAAAAAGAACAGAGAACCAGAGTAAGAGTAAAGTTCTTTCGAAATTACAAACAACAAGTTTGTCGCTTAAGTCGTTTGTATTTTTCTTTTTCTTTGCTTGAACTAACGTTGGCTTCAGCAAAGAATATTGCTTGCTTAAACGATTAACAAATTTTATGTGACAAAAATTATTATTTTTATTTAATTTAAATTAGAATTAATAAATAAAACTGTAATTTATATTATATTGTAATAATAATAAATTAATTTTTAAAGTGATATAATTTTTGTGTAATTTTTGAAACTCTTG
This sequence comes from Conops quadrifasciatus, assembly GCA_949752815.1. NCBI lineage: Eukaryota > Metazoa > Arthropoda > Insecta > Diptera > Conopidae > Conops > Conops quadrifasciatus. The sequence continues at coordinate 6,643,566 of OX457078.1, read as the reverse complement.
TAAAAATTTGTGTGCATATTAATAAAATAATTATTTATATTAAAATTTTTTAAAGATTTAAATATTTGTAATATGCACAAAAAGGATTTTAGAATGGATTTTTCTGTGTTTTTATTTTTGTTTTTTTTTTTGTTTGTTTTTTGGCTAAAAACTTTTACAAAATATTTTCAGTATTATCGTGGCTCTTTTGGTCTAGCAAAAAATTTTTTTTTTAATGTTACTGAAATTTTTATTTTTACTGACTTAAATCTTGTATAACGGATTTTTGTTGTCTTTTCGGTCTTCAACCTTTTTCTGGCGAATTCAACGACGGTGCGTTTAAGCATGTTTTTGTGTCTATAAAAATAAAGTCAATGGCTTTTATTTGTGAACTTTTTAAAACGCGACTCAATTTAATACAAATTTACGATATAAAAAAATTACAGCGCAGTAAGAAAGCGTTAACAATAACAACAACAACAAAGGCATGCCTGGCTCCAGAGAAAATAGAGAAAATTCCATTAAAAACAACACCATAATCACAACAAAAAGAGAGCAGCAAAAACAACAGCAACAAAAACAACAAAAAACAACAACAACAACGACAACAACACCAAAATATCAACAACAATAAGAATGAAATTTTGGATACGCCGAAATATTGTACAATATTTTTGTGCTGCAAAAAAACACTTTTTAATACAACAACAACAACAACAGCCACAACGACAAAAACACAATCTAAGAAATAAAGAATACCAACAAAAAATTTCAAAAAAAAATATACTGAAATTATCAAAGTTATTACACGCTTTTTTTCTTGTAACGAAATACAATCGAAATAATGCAGTAACGGCAGCGTCGGCGACACTCAACGGCAGCAGCAGTCACTGAAATAACAACAACAACAACAAAAACAACAACATGTGTATTAACAACTTACTTTTAATAAAAAACAAAATTACTAATACCAAGACAAGAAGATGCAGGCGCGCACAGAGCAAAAGAATGTTGTTGCTGAGCGACAATAAGCGCGAGTAGTTGTCGTCGTTGTTGTCGATTGTCATTGTTGTTTTTGTTGTTATTGTTGGTGTTGTTGTTGTCGTTGTTGGTTGTCGTTGTTGCTACAGTTATTCGAGGCTGAGCGGCCGGAGCAAGTAATAAAGCGAGTTTGTGGAATAGCAGCAACAGCAGCAGCAACAACAACAACAACCACAAACAACAGCATACAACAATAACAATAACCACTACCACAAACAACGATCACAAACTATCGCACAATGAAAATTTGGTGTCTCTCTCTTCGGTTTTAAATGCATTTTTTGTGCGATTTTTCTGTTCTTTTACCGTGTGTTTCTTAACAATTAGGAAGGTTGCCATATTTACAAAAAAAAATTGTAATTAAAATACGATAATGTGGGATTAATTGAGAGGAAAAATGGAAGAAAAGTTCCGCCGCTTAAAATCGTAATCAATTCGTGATCATTGATCAGCTCGACGCATTGCAAAAATTCTCAAAATGCAGCAAAATAAAACCCAATCAATAGAGAAGTAGGGAAAAAAAGAAGAAAATAAAGCAGAAGAGAAAGTAAAAGAAGAAAGAAAATAACGCGAAAAACCTAAAGGAGAGGAAAGGCAGAGGCAGAGAGAGACTGAGAGATGTAAGAGATTTCTTTCTGTAGCGTCATCAAACTGAGATTAGAGCGCGGCAGAAGAACCTGTTGGCCGCTACGCTCAATTCTCTGATCTCTCCTTTCCCCCCCCCCCACCCTCCCACAACCCCTCCCCCTAAGGCCACTCCAGGCCTCTTCAAACATCTTTTGACCGCTGCTCGTCTCGTCGCTCTCCTTTCTCAACATCTCTTTTCTTTTTAAATTTTATTGTATGTATTAAGTCTTTTATTTCCGTTATACGCACAAAGACGAAGACGAAGACGAAGACGAAAACGAGTAAGAAAAAATAAGAATAAATCATCAAAGGAATTTCTGAAAGAATGCAGCAGCAACGATAGAAAAAGAAAATCTAACGCTTCGGCGTTGCGGACATCGATAGCAGTAGAAACACAAAAAAAAACGGACATCGATAGCAGCAGAAACACAAAAAAAAAACGCGGAAATAAAATTAACAAAACAAAAAAAATAAATACCATAAAAATAAAAGCAGATGATATGACAGCAATATTGTGCAATACATACTCGCCGCGTATACATTCTTATAACAATATAATTTCCTTTCTTTGCAATTAATTTTTGCAGTAAAAAAAAATAAAATATAATAAATTTCAACAACAAACGAATGGATTAAATAATAATTGAAAAAAGCGTAAAATACAATAGAAAAAAAATATTGCATGAAAAGCAGAAATTTTTAAAAAACTGTAAACAAAAAAACAACAACAACAATAACCAAAATTTTAAAAAAATAATAGCTCCGTAGCTGGATTGCTTTTTGGATTAGCCGCGCTCTTCACAATAAATCACAGTCAAAAATTATGTAAAAGATCAGGGTAAGACCAAGCAAAAGAATGTTTGAGGAATGCTTTAAAAAAATATTGTTAAGGAATATTTATTATTATTAGTATTATTAAAACTGGAGAGATTTTTATTATATATATATATATCGGCCTCAACTTGACGATTTTAGTACGATATCGTCATATGTCTGGTGGTTGTTACGATTACCATCCTTACGAACGTTATAACTTACAAAAAAACCTCATATATACAAGTACCGGGTGCGCCATCTTTTATGTCGGTATGTGAATATCGAAAAACTTTTTAAAAAAACAACCCATTTCCATATATTTTTAATTTAGTAAACAATAATTACAACAACAACAATACAACAACAATTACAATTTCATTAGAAATTAATAATTGAAAATTTCAGGCGAAGTAAACCGCGCGCGCGATGCGTCGGTGGCAATGTTTGCCGTCCGCAAAGAGCAAATTGAACCTAAACCGTAAATGACAGGCCACAAAGACCGCACAACAACAACAATCACTAACAACCTCAATACTTAGTTGAGTTGTTGGTAGTAGCAACGACTGTCAAATCGCTGACATGAAACGAAATAGTACAAGAAGCGAAATATTTGTAGACATTGTGCAATGAAAACAGTTTTCAGACCAAACCAAGAAACTTAGTCAAGAGCAGTTAGTGAGTGTGAGTGTGAGTCTTAATTGACGCGACGGTGGAGTAGGCCGCTTTAAAATTTTGCAGAATGCGTGTACTCATTTATTTAATACAAAATGAAGTCTTAACGTAAACTCAAAGAGATTTCAATTTCTCTATTGATTATTCAGTTTCTGGTATGATACAATTTGAATAAAAACCGCCCGCCCAGACATCCACCCACCCATGTACGCATGTATGTACCCGATCCGAGACAAACATACATACATACGAGTACCATTCACCTTCTCATGCTCGTACTCGTAACAACTCTGCAAGAAATTAAAGCTCGGAGGCTAGAACTAGTTTACTTAGAACTACTTAAACGACTACTTAAGACTGCTTTAATTTCGACTTTTTTCGGGGTAAAGAGAAGAAATTTGGTTGTATGCATAAATGGTATTATTTTTGGAAATGAACCATATAATTCATATCATCTACAAACTACAATATTTATAAAAGATAGAAACTAATTTCAACTTTTCTGTATGAAAGGAGAACTTTTTTTTTTTATGCTTACATTCAAAAAATTTTTTTTTTATTTTTCAATAATTATTCTTTAATATACAATAAGTATATACGTAAATATTTATTCGGTCTTTTATATTGGAGCGCCCAATAAGACGCCCAACAAGCTACGTATAAATAGTTCTAGAGTAAGATTTAACATGATTTTTAAAGTTAATCACTTCTGGCTCCTTCAAAAGTGTCACCTTTTGCCTTTAATTCGAAAGATACCGTCACTGAATCCATGGAGGCTTGGATTTTATTCTGATTTTTTAAAGTTTTATTAACATTTTTCTTTAAAATATAAGAAAAGAACTAAACACTTTCAGTGTAAATGTTATTCTAGTGTTTATTGTTAAAATGCAGATACATAAATTGTTTTTTTCTGTTTTTTTATAAGATATTATTTCAGTAATAGAGAGTAACAGTATTCCATACAGACAGTAGAAAACTAAAGAAAATTCAGCTGACTTCGATAATGTTTGAAAATTGCTGTCCTTCTCTCAAATCTATTCTAGTCCGTCCGTGTGTGGTTACGCAATTTCTTACGGGGATGTCACAGCTGCTGCTGCTGACTGCTGCTGCTAATGTTGTTGTTGTTGTTCTTCTTGTGAAGGTAGTTTGTTATTGCTCTTGAGTGTTAGAAATAATTATGGCGCCAAATAAAAACTTTTTTTCTCTTTTTTTTTTGTTCTCCGTGATTTTGTGTTTTATCTTTAAATTATTTAAATTAATTAAAATTTACATAATCTTTCTCGAAAAAGACCATGTTTTTTGTTTTTGTTTTTGTTAGTGTTGTTGTTGTTGTTTTGGCTGCTGTTGCTGTTGCTATTGTTCGATAGTTGTCAATGTGGCTGTTGTTGCAATCGAAGTATGTGGTTGCCTTTGACGATGTGACACACACACACACACACACACACACACACACACACACACACACACACACATGGCATCTTGATCGCACAAAAATCTTTCAATATTCATAATATTAACAGACAAAATTATAATAAGCGCAACCACAACAACAATAACAAAAGGCTAATCCAAACAACAACAACAACAACAACAACAATACCGTTCCTGTTAATCCACCACAACAACAAAAATAACGAAGCCAAACAACAGAAAATAACGGCAATCACATCAAGCCAACAGCGACAGGGACGAAAACCAGCGAATACAGACAACAACAGCAACAACAACAACAACAACAGCAACAATAACAACACCACCACCAACAATAGCAACAACCATATTAGCTTCATTACTTTTAACTGATAATGATGGCTTTTGGCCTTTTTGACTTTTGTGCTGATGACTTTTTCTGTGTTTATTTTTATGCATATTAAAAATTCTGTCAATAGCTGGTAAACCCTTCCTTCCTTCCTTCCTTCCTTCCTTCCTTCCATCCTCTCGCCATCGCTCTCATTCTGTCTCACTTCAACGCTCTCTAAATTCCAATGAATGCCAGCTGGTGGGCGCCATTTTTTAATTCAATTGTCAATCACTTCGTAGTTTCACAAAAAAAAAAAAAAAAAATAAAATCCATATAAAAACAAAACAAAAACAATAATTCCAAAAAATAAATCCTCTGATTTTAATTGCAAAACAATGCAAAGAAAAAAACAAACACAAATACTTTGATTTCTTCATTCGATTGTGTTTTGGGTTTTGTGTTGAAAAAGCGTGGGTGTGTTTGGCTCGAAAAAAAAAAAAAAAAATAAAATACATAAAAACATAAAAACAAAAACAAAAAAATACCACAAAGCAGTCGATAAGACTTTTATGATTTATGGTTTTCCCTTTTTTTTGAAGGTATTATTTTTTTTAGTGTAGTTTTTGTTTTTTGGCGACAATTTTTAAGATATTCCTAAAAATCGTAGTGTTCCGAAGGAAATAAAAAAAGGGCAACTGAAGGGGAAAAATCTGAGATTTCTTAAACTTATATTTAAGACAATGAGAATTATTAATGATTGCAGCATTTGAAATGATATTGCATACTTTTTACAATAAACGCAAAGTACTCGAAATAATATTGAATAATAATAAAACCTAATAAATTAATGTGGTTTTTTTTTTAGTTCTGGGAAATTTAAATCTTGCCCACGAGCCCAAAATTGCGACCAATTTAGTTGGAGGACATCAAGAGTTTTAAAAAGTCAGTCTTTCGTCACTGCTTTCGCCACACAAATATGTACAAATATATATTTTAACAAACGATTTTTAGAAACTTCAACCCGAATAAATTCCGCTCCGAATTATGTACCGACTTTTAAAAAAAGTGTTGCAACTAGTTCTCAGCTAATTATCCATGCCGTAAACGTGACATTTGGTTTAGTTACTTTTAAAACCAGAGCATTAAATTTCGCAACAGCTTCGCGCCAGTCACAGCGAAAACCATCAAGAACGATGCAAGTTTTAATACATTTGATATCGTAACTTGGCCAAATGGTTCGTTGGTTGGTGATTGGTAGTTGGTCGCGCTGTTGGTGACTTGTTTGACGGCAAGTTGTAAAGAAAAAAAAACCGAACTTCGATATTAGTTAGCGTAGCTCAAAAAGACCTTGAAATTTTTTTTTAATTAAATTTCAAAGGCCTGAAAAAGTTTTAATTAAAAATTAGATAGTTTAGCAAGTTATCTCTTGCTGCTTTCTGGTACTCTCTAAATTATGAAAAATTATAAAGAAATTGACACCTTCGACACAGTCGTGGCGTGTTATATTAAAACTTAAAAAACTAAGAAAAAAAGGAAAATATTCTCAACTTAAGTAATGCTTTGCAGAACTGTTTTACTTACTTACAAAGCCTAAAAAATTTCAATCTACGTATTTTTAATAGCACATTTTCACTCTTTAAAAATTTCATATAAAAATGAACTACGATACAATTCGGAAAAACAACAAATTACTTAAAAAAGTGTGCATTAAAATGCCAGCAATAAATAACAACAACAACAACAACAGCAGCAGCACAAGCATCAGCATCGATTTTACAACAACAACAACAACAACAACTATAACGCTTTGTTGCCGCCAGGAATTTCCTTTTAAAATTGTTCCCTTCCCTTTTTTTTGAAATCATTTTTCAAATCATTCCATCATTTGACTCAATAAACGAAATAAACAACAACAACAACAACCAAAAAAAAAAAATTGTATAATGCCATCAGTCACGCTGTCACTGTGACATTTTATTGCGCATAAACAATGAAAAAATACAAATTTCTGTGTCATCCACAGAAAATCACTGACTCGACGGCGAGACAATCTTTTCTGAGTGCTTTTGCTTAAGTATAATTTTTTCTTTTGTGAACTTTTTATTTTATTCTTTCTTGTGCTTCCTTCTTCTTCTTCATCTTCTTGTTGCTCTTTTGCTTACGCTGAACTCCTTAATTGAGGCGGGACTACAACAACAACAACAACAAGAACTGTTTGGAATGCAAAGTGGAAGGAATGAATGACAAATGTTGATCGACGCAGCACAACGCGGTCGTCGTGATATTGATTGCAAATTTAGCAAAACAACAAAACCCAAACAAAGAAACAAAAAAAAAAAAAAATAAATAAACCAAATGGACCAAATCAGTTTTGGTCCGATTCCATGGGAACCCCAAAACCAAAGGAAAAACATCATGCCATCAAACCCATGAGTCGGTTCTTTAAAGCCGACGATTACGGTAGCAAATTTTAATTGTTACAAACTTTTAACAGCAATTTTGTCAGTTCCTCGAAAGCGATCTTTAATTGGCTTCTTCTGATTACTGGTAACTGGTTACTGGTGATGACTGGTTTCTGGCTATCGGTGGTCGCTGCTCACCGGAATGAGAAAAAAGCAATATCAAATGTTCTGTAGATTTCTCATTTTAAGAGCTATTCGCTTGATTGATGCTTAATTGATCTGAGTCGGTTAGAGAATTTTTCATTTACCAACGCATGATCGTTCGCGGCGGCTATAAAATACGCCAAGCTCATTCCAATGGTTGAAAATTTGTCTCCATCAAAAGGCTCCGCTCGAAATGAACCATTAATCATTAAAACTAAAATCATGCCTTTTGTACACGGTGATGGCTAAATTAATGACAGGAAAAAAGACCAACCGTCCTAGCAACAAAACGAAACGAAAAACCAAAGTTTCATTTGTGCTGAAAATATTAACCATATTTATTAAACCGGTGGCGGTAGCGCAATGCCACTCCTCGATTGATTAAGGCCTTACCCAAGGCATTACCAACTTGAACTTTAATGCTTCTTTATTTGTTTGTTTGTTTGTTTGTTTGTTTGCTTTTAAAAATCGAAAAATTTATGTAGTTTCGTTAATTTCAGTTGATTTTACCGACACTTCATGCAGTTATTTGTTAATAGCTGTATTATTTAATTTTTTTTTAGTGTTGGTTACTTCTGACTTCTCTCTTTCTTAGAACGAAGAACCCAGCAACTAATGCCACATTAAAAACAGCAACCACAAGAACAACAATAATGATGAAGCGAAACTTTTTTTTAATGGCTATTTGGGAATGCATTTTGGATACGGTTTAATGCTGGCTTCATTTGAAATGTAACCCAAGACCTCGAATTAGCCCGAATGTAACCTAATTCTAGTCGTAACTGTGTGTATTTGTAAATTACTTAGGATTGTTGCTGTTGTTGTTGCTGTTATTGTGTTATTCTTGCAGTGTGTTATTATTGTTGCGGTCGGTCATTCGTGCTGCCGGAGCTGCTCAAGTGTTAGTTGTTTTAACGTTGACTAACAATTTTGCAGCACTTCTGGTTAAAGTTCACAAGGTGGCAACATTTTTTCTGGCTTTTGCTTGGTTTCGTTTTGTGGTTTTTTTTGCTGCCTTCACTGTTGCGTCTTTGCCGAATGCTGTCAAAATTAAATTTTTAATTGCGGTCGCGCAGTAGTGATAAAAAGAGCTACAAAAAGTGAAGCACACACAAAAAAACAAAAACACAAAAAGGCAAAAGGCACAGAAAATAATGCAGCAAAAGCAATGAAATCAGGGTTGCCTACTTTTTCTCTGAAGTAAAAGTAACAAAGCAAAACAAAACACAACAAAAGAGAACAGAAAAAAACACAAACTAAAACTAACGAAAAGGAAAAAATTAAATAAGAAATGGGCGTGGTTACTGCACTGGAAAGTGTATGCTGTTTGATGTCTTTGATGTCTTTCAAATAACAATAACAACCACACAACAACTAAACTGCATTGGCGCAGTCTAGTGTTGCTAGAACGGTTAAAATTGTTTATGGCGGTGGCGGTTGTTGTTGTTTTTCATTGCTTGCTAATTTTTTCGTTGCTCTTACTATGTCAGAATTTTAGCAATTTTAATAAAAAAAATTGTTTTTTTAATTTTTATAAAATTTAGAAAATTTGTAGAAATGGTTCATTAAGAAAAGCGACTTTAAACAACGTAAAACTAATGGATTTAATTCAAGTTTAAGATTTAATCATTTTAGTAAGTCTGAATTTCTGAAAACTTTTAATATTAAATCACAAATTTGAGTGCTACAAGAATGTTATTTTGCCTTGAAACAGTGAACATTTAACAGAATGTTAATGAACTTTAATGAATTTTAACAGAAAAGTTAAGTTCTATACGCAGTAATAAAATTTGTGGCAAAAGCGGAGCTAGAGTCGACTAAAAGCTTGAGTTGAGTTGAGTTAAGCTTAGGGCTTTACTATAATCCTCTTAATTTACAGAAGGCCCATACAAAATATTGGCTGATTTAGAGAAGTTACGACTTTTTAAGGATTTGCAAAGGAAGGAAATTTGCTATCGTTTCATATAAACATACTACGTAAAAATAAATTTTAAAAGTGCTCTTAAAAAAGAGTTACTTTTTACCACAGAGAAGAAAGATTATCGAAGTATTATTACGAGTACTCTTAGAACGTTATTTTTTAACTGTCGACCATTAACCATCAATGTAATGGTTCACAATGAAACCATCAAATTCACAATGAAAAAAGCCAAACTTACCCGCGCGATGATTTCAAATAATGTAAATAGAAAAAAAGGGTGTTCTGAACAAGAAATGCATGAACAATATCGTGGAAAAGGCTTATTTCACATTGAAAACGGGATGGTGGGATGGAGAAATTTTAAGAAAATATTTTGTATACGAGTATTTTTGAAGCAAATAAAAATTCTGAAATTAAAACACAATTTTCATATAATTCTATACATAATAATAATGTATAAATAATGATTTTTTTTTTAAATTTATCAATAAATAACATCGGATTAATGCATATGCACGTCTACATAGGAGTACTCATTATGAAGACGGACATATGTATGCATATACGAGTATAGTATAAATAAATTCAAACAGTTCATTTTCATACTTAACAAAAACTAAAGATTTGAAACAAATGATTTGATTAATATACATACATACATATAACTACCAGAGGTACATAAGAGGGCTGCATAAGACGTCCGTGAAAGGTTCGTAACTCAGTGCCTCCAAAAGTCACCGCTTGATTTGAAAATACTGGTGGTGAAGGCATTTCAGACAACCCCTGAAACGTTGCTGAAGGCGTCTTGATCAAGCCTCATACAGAGACGTCTCATGCAGCCCTCTAATGTACTACATCAAAGGCTTTGAGTATTCGAATGCCAATATCACAACAAAAAAACACACGCATAACCGACTACACTCAACCGACAGGGACTTTTACGCGTCCTCACTATTACGAGAATCTTGGCTTGTCCGCAAATCCATTGGTTCTTCTTGTGTGTTGGGGCTTGTGGGGGCTTGTGGTTGCGGCTTGACCCGTTTAAAAGAAACCGACTTGCGTCGTTCGGCGGAGGACCTCGAAGCAGGTTCATTTGAATTGCGCGGTGATAAGTTCAAGGAGACTTTTGGTTTAATCGGCTGCATATTCATACTGTACGGAGGAAATCGGTCCTCGTCAATGACTCCATAGCCCGTCAATTGGGCTAATCTTGCTGGATCGTCTAAAGGGGATATCACTGCTATCTCATCGGTGGTTTTCTTCTTCAGCTTGCGATACATTCTCTTCAGAATTCTCAATTTAACTCCGACGCTTCTAAATTTGGTCAATGGTGTCTGATCGAAATATATACCAGATTCTCTTTTCTTCGCTTTCAGAGAAGTTCTTTGTTTGGAAGACGTTGTCTCCGACGTTGTAGAAGGTTCCTCAGATGTGTCCAATCTAACTTCGCCTGATTCAGTTTCAGAATCTGTTAGCTTTACCGCTTTCGGAGACTTGGCGGCCGTTGTGGGTGCTCTAAATTTTATAACCCCTTTTACCAGAGTTGACGGAAAGACCTTCGTGCTCAATTGTATCGGTGCTATCGGTACTATCGCGGCTATCGGCGCTAGCGCTGCTACCGGTTTATTGAGCTCTGCTTTTAGTGAGCCAGCTCTTTGTGCTGAGGCCTTCTTCTTCCTTTGGGAGTCTCTCGAAGAGGTTTTAATGTCCTCTTTTTTACTCGATCCTTCCGAGGATGGAGCTTGTTTCGATCTCGTTTGTTTGTACGTGTTTTCCACTACATTGCTTAACATGTGCTCCCTTTCCTTTTTCACAATTTCTTTTCGTTCCAGCGCAGATTCCGCTGTTTTCTGTCGCATCCTCTCCAGCAGAGAAATGGCCGGCTTCTTCGACTTGCTCTCCCGTTTCTGCTCCTCGTCTTTTATGATCTTTTCCCAGTCGGGCTCTTCTGATGCTCTGGGAACAAATTTACGTTTCAAGCTGGACTCTTTTCTCTTTATAAACATCGGCTTCCGTTCCGGCACATTTTCTTCTTCTTCTTCATTTATCTCATCCTCAGCAGCTGCTCCTGCGATTTCCGTTTCTTTCGCCATCAACATTTCTTCGGCCACTTTAAGGGCTTCCTCCCGTGACTCTTTGATCTTCTTTCGAAGCTCGTCCGCTTTTCGTGTCTCCTCTGCCTCTTTTGTGTCCTCCAACTGGCCAGCCCTTTTAGGTGTGGATTCTGGCGTCTTCTTCAACAACTCCTTCTGTCCCAACATAGACTCATTCGTCTTCTCTGGCTGCTCTTCGCGATGCACTATGATTCTCGTTGTTTTCTTTTGCGACTCCGCGCGTTTCAGGAGTCCACCGGTACGTTCCAACGGTAGCGATTTACGTTCTTTTTGCTTTTTTAGAATCGGCGTAACAGAGGCATCTGATCTCTTCGCCCCCTGCTCCAGTTTCGAGAAAAGTTCTTCCGCCACTTTTAGGGTTTTCTCACCTTTCGGCACAGGCTCTTCCTTTTCTCTTTTCTCCTCTCCCTTCTGCTGTGCTTTCTTTGGCACAGGTTCCTGTTCGGACTCACTCGAGAACTCCTTCTGTTTCGTTACAGGCTCTTTCACTTTCTCTGCCGTCTCCGCCGGTTTTGATACTGGGTCTTTTTGCTTTTTGGAAATCTCTCTTTTTTTCGTTAACGCAGGTTGTTCTGTCTCTTGCAGCCTCTCCTCCTTTTCTTTTTCTGTCTCTGTCAGGATCTCTTTCTGTTTCGTTACAGACTCTTTCACAGCCTTTGCCGTCTCCGCCGGTCTTGATACAGGGTCTTTTTGCTTTCTTAAAATCTCGCCTTGTTTCGATAACGCCGGTTCTTCTGTCTTTTCCTCTTCTGTCTCTCTTAGGATCTGTTTCGGTTTCGTCACAGGCTCTTTTGATACAGATTCTTTTTGTTTTCGGCTCTTCTTTTGTTTCGATAACGCCGGTTCTTCTGTCTTTTTCAGCCTCTCCTCCTTTTCCTCTTCTGTCTCTTTTAGGAGCTCATTCTGTTTCGTCACAGGCTCTTTTGATACAGGTTCTTTTTGTTTTAGGGTCTTCTTTTTTTTCGATAACGCCGGTTCTTCTGTCTTTTTCAGCCTCTCCTCCTTTTCCTCTTCTGTCTCTTTTAGGAGCTCTTTCTGTTTCGTCACAGGCTCTTTTGATACAGGTTCTTTTTGTTTTAGGGTCTTCTTTTGTTTCGATAACGCCGGTTCATCTGTCTTTTTCAGCCTCTCCTCCTTTTCTTTTTCCTTTTCTGTCTCTTTTAGAAGCTCTTTCTGTTTCGTCACAGGCTCTTTTGTCTTCTCTACCATTTCCACCTGTTTCGATACAGGTTCTTTTTGTTTTAGGGTCTTCTTTTGTTTCGACAAGGCCGGTTTTGTGGCGGCTTTCTTCAGCGCCTTCTTCCGTTTCGAAACGCTTCCCTTCGCCCTTTTTAGTATTACCGACTCTTCCGACAAGGACTCTTCTGCCTCCGTTTTTTCCTGTGTCTCCTTGCGCATCTCCTCCCGTTTGGCCAACATGTCTTTTGCCTTCTTTCGCATCTCTTCCCATTTAATGGTGTGCCGTAATTTGCTCTTCGCCTTGGCCTTGTCTTCTTTTTCCGCCCTCTTCACTTCTCTTCTCTGCTTTCCAATTTCCTTCTTACGCAATTTACTCTGCAGAACTTCTTTCAGTTTTCCTATTTGGGTTTTGTGCTTGTGTTTTGGCTTTAAGCGAAGCATTCTTCTCCTTAACCCGGACACCGCTTGTGCCGGCACGACCTTGTCGTACTTATCTGACTGCTTAGTGCGTCGTCCAGGAATCTGTCGTTTCTTAGTTCTTTTCTGCGCTTGCTGGCGTTTCTTTTTCTGCTTCTCTGGCGGCAGCTCCGCCATCTTCCTGCGCCTTATCGCTTTCCTTGGGCGTTTTTTGGTCACTTTTTTCAGCCTAAGTTTCGGCTTCGGTTTTCTTTTTTCAACAACTTTGCCCTCCTTTTTTACTTTTTTATCTTTACGTGTCTTCTTTTTCAGGACACGTCTGCGTCTTTCAATGCCTTTTCCAATTTCTTTTCTGCTCGTAGCTTCTCTACGTCTCCTTGACTTCTTTCCTTTCTTAGTGGAAGCGCCTTGTTTCTGCTGCTTTTCTTGGCCACTTTCCTTTTCACGTACAATTTTCCGAATTTTGCGCATCTTTTGCTTCCGTTCCAGCCTACGTTTCTTAACCAATCTTATGATTTTCCGAGATTTCTTTTGGCGTACCTTCCTTCGATCCTTGCGAGTCAAAGTCTTTCTGTCGTCTTCTGGTTGTTGTTCGTCGTCTGTCGTTATTTCAGGCGGCGGCAGTGGCCTATTCGGCCGCCGGCGTTGCCGCAAACGGGATTGTTTAAGCTTTTTGATCCTCTGCAGTAGTTTCCGGTCTTTCATGAGTTGCTGCCGTTGAAGCTCCCACTTTTTTTGCCGCTGGCGCTGCTGTTGTCGTCGTTTGCTGCGCAGCTTCGCTTTACGTTGCCGTTCTTTTTCAATCTGCTGTATTCGGCGGCGTCGACGATTTGCTCTCCTCTGCTTTGCCCTCCTCAAGCGTTTGCTAGCCTCGGCTAAGTATTTCTGCTCTGCTTTGTTGGCTGCGGCCTGCTTCAAAGCGCGGTTCTTGACCCTTAACCGCAACTTCTTTTGTCCTCGCAAGCGTCGCAAGCGTCTTTCCGCGGGGCGTTTTGTTGCTATCAGTTTCTTTGCCCTTTCCTTTCTCACCTTCCGAGTTCTGCGCCTGTTCTTCACTGTTTCCTCTTCTTCCTCTTCTGGCCTTTTCGACGGGCGAGCTTTGGATTTACGCTTCCGATGCAAGGTGGGCCTATGTTTCCTCAATTGACGCAGTCTGCGCAGGCAGCTCTTTAACCTTTTCTGGTGCAAGGCTGTCATAATACGTCGTTCCTCCTCCAGGCGTTTCGCCAATTTTTCACAATGAATCTTCTGCTTCTCAAGTCTTCGCGGATGGACAGTTTTTTTATGTGTTCGGAGAATTTTTGTAGTCCTCTGCTGGGGACCGGCGTCCGAAAGTAGCTGCACCTGTTTCAACATTTTTTTAAATTTACAAATTTAGACACTGAACACGAAAAAACAATTTTATTTAAAAAACTATACGAAAAACAAAAATTCCGTTTAAACAAAATGCGACAAAACAAAAAAAAACAATTCAAATTAATTTCATTTTTGACAATAACGAAAGTCAATCAATGAAATGAGCGTTGCCAGATTGCAGAAACTTTTAGTAATGTTAAAGTACTATAAAGCAGGCAAATATTTGAGTAACATAAATGAATAAATGAAATAAATGAAATGCGGCGCACTAGAGAAGAATAATGATTTGATGAAGGAATGTACTCGTAATTAAGATCTTTTTTTAATTATGTAGCTTTTCTTACGGACCACAAAACTCTTTCTATCTTTCAGAAAAGAAATGATTTCAAAAAAAAGATGGGTGTCGCACTCTTGATACTTATAAGCTGATAAGTTTCTTGGTAAAGGACCAACTTCGCCCCAACTGGACCCAATGTCGTTGGTGTAACCCAGTGGCGAGAATATTTTAAACCAATTTCGATTTAGGTTGACGTCGACGAAAAGTGGTAATCGATACCGGCAGATCATGTTGATTAACCATAGTATTAGCCAGCTATGGTTACTGCAATTCCGGTGCCGTTGAAAATGACGTTGAAAATGTTGTTGTTGGAATATTATGTTGGCGATACTGAGATTACAAATTTGAACAGTGGAATATTTCCAGCCCTGCAGTCAGATGTTAAGATTAAATATTGTACGCGTCATGAGTCGCTCACTCTTTACAAAACATGTTGTTGCTTCGTGGTTTTTTCGTTCAGTTCTCAGTTTCGAGATAATCGAATATTCGCTCCAAATGTTCACTTTACATAATTACGTTGCTTCAAAATATCGTAACAGAATAAAGTTCAACTTGCTTCTTTTTATAACATAATACCAAACTATCATCTTAGTTTATCATCGTGTCTTCAAAGTTCAAAGAAGAAGTGCTCGCGGCTTCAATATTGGAAGTGACTCCGCTCCGCTCTCTCGTCATTCAGGAGGAGATAACTTTATACGTTCTTTCTCTGCCTTAGTCTTTTTATAAATAGTTGTTCAAACAATACCTATCAAGCGAAGTTAAGATTATCTCTATTCCGCTCTTTATTCTTCCTCCGCCTCTTTTTCGCTCCTTAACTCAGTGGTTCCCAGTCTGTTCTGATGTGTGGAGTCTCAATCTTGTGGGCTAAATTTGAATTTATAAAACGAACGAACATTGAGCATATGTATAAATTCTTTCTCAACTTCTGCCTTCTGAATAATCAGAATCAGAATCTCAAGAGATCGAATCAATCGAATAATCGATCCCGAATCAAGAGATAGAATAGATTATTGTCATAAAACATTTTCGACATTTTCAAGATTTCACAATGTGTGATTAAGTACTAAACGGGATTTTCAAACGTCAATTGGTAAGAGATTTTAACGTTAGAAAGTCCCGATTAGCACTTCACCGGCCCTTAAAAGCGGAAAAATCGGCTCTTAAAGTGATTATAAATGAACGTATTATTTCGGTTTATTCCGCCGGCGGTTATAGAGCCTCTATATATTGTACGATATAAGATCTTTCTTAAAAAAATATTAGTGATGTACGTAGTAGAAGATTAATACTCACAACTGGTACATCTGTTATCCATCCTTCCGAATAACTTTCTGAAAATGTCTTCCCACATTTCCATAATCGATTCGACAGCTACGTTTACATAAGCTTCGAACTGGGCAAATTCGGACTGGGTCTTACTTGTTTCATTCTCAGCGACTCTCTTTGCCGTTCAAAAAAGTTCTGGCTCCCAGAATATCAAACGCTCTCTCTCTCTCTCTCTCTCTCTGTCTACCTTTTGTCATTTATTTACTCGCCTTATATCACTTCTATGTATGCACGTATGCACATACATATACATATATTGCTGTACGAGCAGGTAGGTTAGTATGCATGCACGTTTATTTATACACACATCGTAACTGCAACGTATACTTTTTAAAGCCTCCGGTGCTGAAATGCATCAACGTAATGAGCGTGGCATATGCATTTAAAATATTTCCTGATGCTGTTGCAAAATTATCGGAGAAGATGGTCCGGCCTGCCTGCCGGTCTGTCTGTCTGTCTATCTGTTCGTTGGTACGACCCGAGTGGTGGTCAGTGCCGTCCAGCATATTTGCATACACTTATAGGATTTTATTACACACACACACACACACACATACACAACACACTTGTGCCTTTCCAATTGTTTATACATTATTCCCAAGTAATATTGTGTAACGAAAGGAGAGCGAATCAAGTCCATTTATCGATAACATTATAACGTTAGATAAAGTGAATTTTTATCGAATCCTTAAACGCTGAAAGTTTTTAGACTAATTTTAAGATAATTTCTTATTAGATTATATTCTAAATAATTCTAATTCTAATAATTCTAACTAATCAGAGTACCTTAATTTTAATTTGGTTTAAAAAAATAATTTTCATTTTATTAAAAACGAAAACTTAATTAAATTTCATTAAATATATTTGTAACATATGTATTTTGAAATATTTACGCTGACAAATCCATTCCTATTTTAATTAAAATATATTCGTTTTAATAAATTTTATTTTATTAAAAAAATATTAATTTTATCGTAATTTTTTTAAGAACTATATTCGTTTTAGTTTTATTTGAAGTAAATTAATTTTAATTTTATTAAAAATATATTCACTTTAATTGAATACACACATTTTAAATATATTTTAAAATATTTCTTTATTTGATTTATTTTGATTGATTTCTAAATAATATTTTAATCGAAACAATTTTAAAATTTTTTAATATTAAAAAAAAAAAAAAACAAATTCAAAAACAAAACTCTAAAATTTCTAAAATTTAGAGATCAATAAAAAATAATTATAAGTTAATTTAAATATTTTAAATGTACCTTTTATCTTATTGGAAATACATAATAATCAAAAACGAAAAAATTCTGTAATGAAATGATGTAAAAAATAAATCTATGAGGAACGTACGGTTACCCTCTCATACGGTTCTGTGAAGTATGTATAGTATGTGCTTATGTACTGTACGTACATACGTTTCGTAAACGAGGCCTCGTTGAAATGTATATAAACAATTTGCATACTTTGTTTAATGCAAAGAGGAAAACGCAGTATAGAGCAAAGAATTGCAACTATAAAACATACATATATACAACAACAACAACAACAACAACAATAGTCAACAGTAGCAGCACCAGCAAAGGCAACAAACAATAGATGTAATAACCAAAAGAACAACAATGAAAACAGTCACAACCACTGCCAGCAACAACAACACCAGTACCGCCAGCAGCAACAATAATAATCATAATACCAACAACAACAACAACAACAACAACAACAACCATAACAGATAGGCAAAAAGTATGCCTTGCTGCGAGTATATTCTCTAAACGAAAGATCGATGTGCTCGGAATAACGATCGATTGGATAGTATACCAATAATAAGTTATATGCATCGATATGTACATACATACATACGTATCAAACGTCTATAAATTTGTATCTATATGTATGTAAATACATATGTACATACTTATATGCAAATGTGCCGTGCAGTGCAGTAATGTAAAGTAATGGAATGCGCAGTGCCAACAACTGTATTCATTATGAATACCATCGTAACCCATTAGGAAAAAGTAAACGAATTCCCGAATTCGAAAATTATGTATCTCCATAAAGAAAAATAGTACCACATTCAAATAATAAGATCTGCTTAGTTGAGCCATTTTACTATGAAATCTTATTAAAACATACAAATACAAATATGTATGCTTTTTTCATAGAGAAATAATATTACGTATTAATTTTATAAAGAAAATTTTAATGTTTCGAACAATAGCTTTCTTTTGTTTCGCAACAAAAAATTAATCTTATTAATTCGTGATTTTAATAAAAAAATCCATACTTCTCATAAATAAATAAAATGAAATAAGCAAACATGAATAATTCTTTTTATTTTTAAAAGATCTGAAGATTTAATAGCTTTCAATAAGATTTTCTTATTGAATTGGTATTTTAGTATGACTGTCTTTTTAAATTTTAATCAGATTTTCTCTATAGTTTAATGAGGCTTTCTTCCTGGATGAAAAGCATAGAGAAATCTGATCTGTTTTTCTTCTATTTTATGTAGTGTTTTCTATTTCATTAATTTCATTAGAAAAATAATTACAGAAACAATTACATCATAATTTAAAGTATATACTTATGTATTTTGATTTTTTTCGAAAGTTCTACAATAATTTGCATGAAATATTCCAATTCAATATATCTAAAAATACATTTATATTTAGCACTGTAATAACTAGAATAAAACGTTGCACCATTCCAGAGCTGTCCACTGTCCAGCTTTACAAGGCCTTAAAATTTTACGCAAAGAACACATAATACGAGAAATGTACTAACCCAAAACCGATTTTTCGCAAAAAGATATCCAGATTTCGGCATAAATTTAATATATACTCTTCAATTTGTAGGTCTACAAACTTCTATTCGTTGGCTTTTCAAGTTTTTTGTGAGTGTTCGAAAAGGATTATACCAATTAATTAAGTATTTAATTAAGAAACGTAAGTTTTATATTGATTATTTTACTATATCAATATAAAACTATATCAATATAGAACCTTCCACTTCTTCTTCTTCTACTTCTTTCCTCTTCGAAAGAACAAACAAGCAACTAAGTCTTTTTGTCTAAGCACTAGGTGGACTTTTTTCCACAACATTTCCAACGCAACGAACTGAAGTGCCAACACCTTGTACGATCCCAAATTCCACCAACAGACCGGACGGA
Source organism: Conops quadrifasciatus (assembly GCA_949752815.1). NCBI lineage: Eukaryota > Metazoa > Arthropoda > Insecta > Diptera > Conopidae > Conops > Conops quadrifasciatus. The sequence continues at coordinate 6,624,259 of OX457078.1, read as the reverse complement.
CAACTAGTATCCCTTTAAGCTGCGCAATCGTCGGTCATCGCACGTCTTTCAACACTCTGCAATTTAACAATCATTCAATCTAGTTTGTTGTCCGCCCACGTGCATTTGAGTCAACTGAAAAGTTCGCACTTTAGAAATTTATTGTTGTTGTTGTTGTTGTTGAAGTTGCTATTACTTTTATCACTGTTATCGTTGTTGTTGTTGTTGTTGTTGTACTCCTTAATTCTTACAACAAAAAATGTTCCACCTAACTCGTTCTAACCAACACGATCACGATCTGATGGGGCTTGAACAAGAGTAGAAACAGCACCAACACCAGCAACCATAATGGGGCCGACCCATTCCAAGAGGGAAACGGAAATGCGTTCATTTTTCAATGTTTATTTAATCGCATAAAGCAAATTATGCAGCAGCAGATCAAAAAGCAAAAAAAATAAATTAAAAACTACATACTTTTATTTTATAGGCCGAAGTGGTAGAGATAGGAGTACAAAGGGCGCGGTGAAGAAGTAGGAGGGGGTGGATAAGAAGAAGGAGAACGAGAAGGAGAAGGAGGCAGGAAAAAGTGGCAAAAACTTAATAGTAAAACCTACACATAATACATAATAGATAAGAATGCGCCAACTTTTGAGGCTCGACTCCTCGAAAGAGGAAAAAAATATGGCTGCTGCTGTTGTCACGTGTGATATGTTGTATAAGAATTTTGGTGCTGTCCCTAAAGTGCAATATTTTATAAGAATTGGAGGAAAAAATATTTTGAGAAGCTTTTTTCCAAACTTCCAGGAATCGGGAGAAAAATTCAAACAAAATTTAATCACAAATTCTTACTCTTCTAAATAAGAATTTATTATTAAATTGTTTATTAATAAAACATATATGTATGTACATAATTCACAAATATGAGAAAACTGCTATTTAAATCATATCAAAATAACATGATACAAATATAATAAGTTCATGAAATAATCCATTTACACAGGGTGTTAACAAAACCAAATATTCTTTTATATTTATATATAATGGGCAAAAAAAAAAGGTATTTTTTTAGCGAAAAATGGTTTTTGGGTTAAAAATTGCCAGAGGCAATATAAATAAGACTGTAGAAATGGTTTTTTTCAAGTTTTTACACCAGTACGAGTATGATTCCTTATATAAACATAATTTTTACCACTTTTTATATTCTAAAATATATATACATAGATATCTATTACTATTCATAGCAAGTAATTTATTTTAATGCGGCTTTAAAAACACTTTTTTGTATTAATCCCATTAAACTGTGTTTTTTTTACTTGTTCCAGTCTCCTACTTCTCGGTCTGTCTGACTGCCTGAATACACGCATTCTCTTACTTACTTCGTCAATACACTCTTACGCGACATGTCACACCAAACAAGGCATGCGCCTGCACCGACCAGCCTCGAATGTCCATTAGCCTCGCTGGGACGCAATACAAGTACGGCCCTGGATCGTGCCCTCAACATGAGTGGACATCATCAACCGCCTCCTTATCATCATCCACTCAGCTCGAGCCCACTTAACCCGCAAATCTATCAAATGTCTCGCAAGTCTCCCGATCTTAGCATCGATGTCGACGACATAATCTACACGTCGTCGGTGTCGCAACAGGGCGACACAGTCGACGGCATTGTCTTGAACGATCTGGACGACCTCGAAGAGGATGCCACTGCAGCAAACAATCAACATGCCTTCGAATCCGAAATCTATCATTTATCACGCACGTCCTCTCGGAGTTCCATCGATCAGGTGCCCGTGCCAGTGCAACGAAAGGCGGCCACCTTTGAACTGCGTGGTCGACATGGTTTTGCCAGTGGTGCCACCTCGACAGCGGCAACAACAGCCATATGTGCTTCCTCTGCGACATCGTCAATGGGACGTAATATTCAGCGCAGTAACGCGTTGCCGCAACGCAATTATTTGGCTATCGAGAATCTGCTGCAATATGGTAGGCCCGATCGGACACCAAGTGCGTATCATCTTCATAGCAACAACACCACTGCAGGCGGCGCCAACGGCAGCAGCAATATTAACACCAGCAGTGGCGGCAAAAGCAATGCTAGCAACAACAGCGGCGGCGGCGGCATTAACAATATCAAGAGTAAAACAGGCGATACGGAAGACTCCAGCGATGGTAATTCCGGACTTCTCAATCGGCAGCAAGGCGGCAGATGCAGCGTTCAAGCCGCCGGCACCGGCGGCAACTTAACTAACGGGCAATATTTCCTGGAGAAAAAGATGGATGCCCTGTACTTTAGCGGCGGCGCTATACGAGGCTTGCCGATGGGCTCTGAAACGAATCATTTCCAAAATGAACGATATTACCTGGAGGATGGTCTGATACAAGGTAAGACTTTCTTACTTACAATAAATTTCATTAAAACATAATGTCCTTTATGTCCTTTTTGCTTCGTTTCTTTCTCAGATTCGCATTTAATGCATCGTCGGCCATCTAGTCCGAGTGAAACTAGCGGCTCCGATCGGTATCTGCTTAATCGAACCAGCTCACCGGTCAACGTTTTTAGTGCGGCAAGTGCTCATATCAACAACAACAACAACAATTCCAACAACCTCGCCGTCCTAGACCAGCCCCACTTCCACCACTCGAAAGTGAAAAGTCTCTCCGATGGGCTTTGTAGTCTAGGCCGTTTCTCTCCTAGTCTCGACCAGGGCTATGCCACCTTGGTCTCGCCCTCGCCCACCGGCCATCATCCGAATGCGATAACAACGCACACCATCCTCCATCATCCACCGCCGCCGCCACTCTCTGTGCAAACAATGACCGCCGTCAGCCGGCGGCATGCGGAAACGGCAGCGACTGCAGGCCCCCCACCGTGGAACAAGAAAGGACCCTGCCGTTCAGGTCCCGTGTTCGATCGACTGTCCAACGAAACCGTTCTAAAGCTTTTCAGTTGGCTGGACAGCTGTGAGCTGTGCAATGTGGCGCGTGTATGTCGGCGCTTCGAAAACCTCGCGTGGCGACCAATACTGTGGAAGGTTATTACATTGCGCGGAGAGCATCTCAACGGCGACAAAACCTTAAAAATGATCTTTCGCCAACTGTGTGGCCAGAGTCGCAACGGTTCATGTCCAGATGTTGAACGCGTTATGCTTTCAGAAGGATGCCGCATTTCGGACAAAGGACTGCAGCTGTTGACGCGTCGCTGTCCAGAGTTAACGCATTTGCAACTGCAGACATGTGGAGATATTTCGAATCAGGCGCTCACGGATGTGTTGACTAGATGCACGAATTTGCAGCATTTGGACGTAACAGGTGAGTGTGGGTTCGATGAAGACCGTTTGTAATATCAAAGGACTTAATATCACCTTAATTTCACCATCGCCAGCATGTACGCAAGTCAGCTGCATCAGCGCTCATCCGGGGTTGGAGACGCCACGTCGTCTTCTCCTGCAATATCTCGACCTGACCGACTGTACGGCGATCGACGATGTCGGTCTTAAAACTGTGGTTAAGAATTGCCCTCAGCTGGTTTATCTCTATCTTCGGCGTTGTGTACAGATTACAGGTAAGTCCTGCAGCTGGATTCGATCGACGCATCGAGGTGAGGTGGCTTATATTAAAGGTGGCTTTCTTTTCCAACAGACGCTGGGCTAAAATTTGTGCCAAGTTTTTGCATCGCCCTCAAGGAGCTTAGCGTGTCCGATTGTATCAGTATAACTGATTTTGGTCTTTACGAATTGGCCAAGTTAGGTGCTGCTTTGCGTTATCTCTCAGTGGCCAAGTGTGATCGCGTCTCTGACGCTGGACTGAAAGTAATTGCGCGTCGTTGCTATAAGCTACGCTATCTGAATGCACGCGGCTGCGAAGCGGTTAGTGATGATTCGATCACGGTACTGGCCCGTTCCTGTCCTCGGCTGCGAGCTCTTGACATAGGCAAATGTGATGTGAGCGATGCAGGATTACGTGCACTCGCCGAAAGCTGTCCTAACCTCAAAAAATTGAGCCTCAGGAACTGCGACATGATCACCGACCGTGGAGTGCAGTGCATCGCCTACTATTGTCGCGGATTGCAGCAGTTGAATATACAAGATTGTCAGATATCGGTAGAGGGCTATCGGGCTGTCAAGAAGTATTGCAAACGCTGTATAATCGAGCACACGAATCCGGGGTTCTGTTGAGAAGTTCAGGTGAACTCCAGGAATTTGTTAGGCGAAATTATGAGAGGCGTAAAATAGAAGATTTAAATATTGGTATTTTGTAAAGACCAGAAAGAAAATTACGACTCAAGCCTTCGTGTATACGATCATTATAAAATAATGTACGTTATGGTACCTATTTGGCTTACGTACTTAAGATAGAAGTTTGGAACAATATGGTTGAATTTGTTAGGTGCATAGAAATAATTTGAAGTGTAATAACCAATTGGTCAATAACATAACACAATAATTTTGAGATTTATTTACAAATCTTGGATCGTAAAGTTCGCTAGCGGTGCAAACTAAGTTAACATTTATGATAACTCCAAAATGTAAGTCGATGATACTGACATTTTTCTAGCAAACATCGAAGAGAAAGAGGGTAGTTTTTAATTCGTTAAAAATTCTAGAGAATCGAGATAATTTTTTTTTATATAAATATCTTAAATTAGAATAATAAAACTCTGAACTATAAAAATAAGATTAGAAAATTTCTTAGTTTAAATTGCCTTCGGCTTCTACAAAAGTCTACTATGTATTTATATTTAGTGACTTTAGAAATAATTAATTTTCAATTGTTTTTCAGATTACACATTTACAAAACTGTAAAAATTGTATATTTGCGATAAATAAATTAACAATAGTATTTATGTGTAGTGTTACAGAAATTCCTAATAAATTTTTTTTCTGAATTTTATGTAACGTTTGATTTATTTATTACGCGCAAGTTTTTTTTCGAAAATGAAGTTACTTTACTTGAAGTTAGTAACCGATTACATATGTACATATTACACATCTACTGCACAGAACATTTGAAACACAACATTTTTATCAAAATTTTTCATACAAAAATTATATACTTATTATATACAGGGTGTCCTGCATAAAATTTAGGCATGAAGGGCGAAAATTTCAAAAGAAATTACTTAAAATGTTTAAAAAATAATAAAAAAAAAGACGACTTTGTATTTTGGAAAGCCTGGATCTACATGCTTCTTATATTTAGTTATTAGGTCAAACAGTTATTGAGAAAATGAATGATAAATTTGAAATTTTGAAAAAAAATTTTAATAAAGTTTGACCAAATTTTTTCAAAACCACGTAAATAAGTAAAAATACTTTTCCTTTTACATGTGTTGTCAGTTGCTTCTTTTTTAACTTTTTTTAACTTTTTTAACTTCTTTAACTTTTTCGTTTTTATCATTTTGAGTAATTTCTTTCGAAAATCGCCCTCACGACTAAACGGTGGAAAAGTCTCGACCACATCTACTCATCCTGAGTTATTACATTTTTAATCTATCGGAAACACTCTTTCCAGCTAGCTTTGACAATAACGTGGACGAAAAAAGACGTTTCAGTTTTCTTTCACTGTCAAAAAGCTTTGAGGTTAGGTAGTGTTGTGTAATGTCAAAACCAAATACTTTTTTTTTACAACATTAAAATTAAAAATTATTTTATATTTTAATTAAAACTCGCCAGATGAATGTACTACACGAGATTGGTCATACAATAAATAAATTTAATTAGACATCGCACATCAAACGGCTGACAAGCGAAGCTATGGCGAGATACTTGGCTCAAATCATCGTTCTTGGTGGCCAAGCTATTGGAAGAGCCTTCGCGAAAGCATTAAAACAAGAAATTGCAGCATCACAAGAAGCTGCAAGGCGTTCAGGTGGTGGACAGAAAGGTGATAAGCACGCAGAGCTTAATGCACGAACTGGTAAGCGCATATATATGACAAGCAATCAAGCAACTAATTGAAAATATCTTAAGGAATGACGCTCGAGGAAGCAAAACAAATCCTAAATGTCAGTGATCTGAACGATATCGAAAAAATTTTTAAAAATTTCGATCATCTCTTTACGGTCAATGACAAGGCGAAAGGTGGTTCCTTCTACATACAGTCGAAAGTATTTCGGGCTAAAGAACGCATCGACCAAGAGCTTAAACAACAAATGCGCCATAATTCTCAGCATAAAAGTTCAGCACATGACCCTACAGCAGGATCCGAGGGAGAACAGCAGCGATGAGTGACGTTCGATACATAGAGTAGTTATTATGCTAGGACCAGATTTTCGTACAGATAGTTAACTATCTTAATTCTAAGTTTTCTTAATAAAGTACGGAAAATAACGATACAATGAAGACGGTGCAGACTGTGGAGCGGTCTGTTTAGATGCTCAATACTAATTGTTGAAAAGGAAGCCGAGAACACCTTTTCAGTTATACAGTTAAGTGTTATCCTCTGTGGATCTGTTCGACACTTAGCTAAATAGAATATTTTGCCGCGAGTCTATGAATTATATAAATAAAATATTCTAAATTTTAAAACTTATTGACATGTTTCTAAATGCAGTAGTGGTGGTGCAGTATGGCTAATGCTTTTGTACTGCTTTGATGACCTCAAATAATTAGTAGTTCTTATAAAATAGTAAATATAAAATATACCTATATAATGAATGATTTTTTCATATACAATTTTGCCTTACATCCGCTATTTCTAAAAACGATCCAACATGATTTGTACATATTTTTTGGTACCAATTTTATATTGATTTTTAAGGGATTTTCGTTGGGCTACTTTTCAACTTTAATTAAAGGATGGCCTTAATTTTTTGAAGGGCTCTACATAAGCCCTTTGATTCGATTCGATTTAGCCCGTCCGTCTGTGGAAATCACGATTACAGGAGAACGAATAGTGGTATCGTCATGAAATTTGGTACGAATGTTCTTCGTTAGGTATTTCCTAGGCTGTTTGGTATTGAAAATGGGGAAAATCGGAGCGCCATTTTTTATAGAAAATATGGATTCATCCGAGTTTATAGCTCAATTTACAGCTTGTAGATTGAATTTGAAGCTAAAATTTTATTTCCGAGTCCACTGTATTAAACTAAAATATACTCAAAAAATGGGCGTGGTCCGCCCACTGGTATACCATACCATATAATGAGGTGTTTGTTGAGAAAACGGGGTAAATTTGATCTACTTGACGCACATAAATATATTTCTCATTACTGACACTAGCACTGAAACTCCAAAAGTCATTTTAAATTAAAAATATTTCCGTTTAGATATTGTGAAAAGAAAAATTCAGGAAGCTTCTAAATAAATTATTAGCATTTCTTATTTTGCTAAATCTAAACCAACACTATCCCGCAGATGGTATTTTTTTTTCAAAAGGTGGCACCAATGTTACGGCAAATTAGTAATCCACATTCCAAAAACAAAATTTTCTTCGGGGAGCAAGGATTTTGAATTAGTGCAAATTAAAATTAAGCCAAATTTTGTAAAATTTTCAGTACACAAATCCCGCGATAATCACATCGACTAAACGTAAATTGCAAATAAGGTGCGAAGGAAGAATGGTGGTTTCCATATTTCCTCTACATTCTTTTTCTTTTGATAGCTTTAAGGCGAATTCATCTATGGTGGTAGTGACAGTCGATGAAGATTGAAAAGCGCAGCCCAAACAATTCCTTACCACAATAAACAACAAAAAAAGTAAATATAGTAAATGCCATTAATGAATGGTGAATAATAATCCTATTCGCTCTGTGACAGCAGAGCCAAGACTTTTTTAAGTCGCCGGTGATCAAATGGAGGCACTCTCCAAGCAAAGCGGAAGTCTGTTGTCCTGCAGTATGGCTTCTGGCAGTTTGCAGTCTTGTAGCTTTCACTCGGGAAGCTTGGAGGCGTACAGCATGCATTCCGACAATTCGCAGTCCCAAGATTTGCACTCCACGAGTGTGCAAACTGACAGTTTGACCTCTACTAGCGTTCAGTCCAGTGACATCCCTAGTTGCAGCATGTTACCTTCCAAAACTTTGCCCCCCAACGAACTTTCTTTTACTAGTACGAAAAGCGAAGCTTCGCAAATGAGCAACCAGCCATCGCTCAGTATGCAGTCTAGCAAATTATGTTCAAGCAGCATGGGCTCTAGTAAATTAAGTCAGCTGCTACTCAGTCAACACAATCTGGCCCTACAGGCATACTGCAAACAGGCTCTCAAATCCCGCCTCTTTCGTGGCTTCTACATTGAGCGCCGCTATGTGGAAGTAATGCAGGGTTATAGAGATATTGTGGCACTTGAAAAGAGCGAACAACAACTCTATAAAATACTGATTGACATCCATTCGCGTGTAGTACAGTTTTATTTACAGCAAACGAAATCGATATATTGGTTCGGTCTAAGTTTTGGTAAACTTCAAGGCGCGCCTATACAACCAGGCTCAATGGAAGTGTACATTTGGACCGAGCTAAAAGACTTGGCCTATGGGCAGTATTGGTTCAGCATAAAAACTGTGCGGTTCCGCGAAGTCGAAATTCTGCTCAAACTGAAGATGGTGCGTCTTGTGGAGAATGAAGGGCGGGAGGCCATACTACGACAACGTGTTCCCAGCTTGGCAGTCTTACCACACACGTCTAAGACGCAGCTAAGCAACGAAGTCGATGAGACAATAGATACAGTTCCATCCGAAGCACAAATTGGGGTAAAGGAATTCATAGATCTCGTAAAAATTTGGGGAGACACTATTAAGATAGGGGTGTACGATTTTATGGCCAATGACATAACAAAACATAATATTATGGAATGCCTTAAGTTTATCGCACTAATGATGATTTCATTGGCTTCGGGTATTGTATTTATGACAAAAAACTTGGGCACTTTTACGATACATTTACTCTTTGAAATGAGTCGCCTGGCGCACATACTGACGCCCGTCTTACTCAAGTTAATCGACGTTCTCAATAAAGCCATAGGTGGCTTCTATATACTGTTGACGATGGTGTGGAAAGATGCTATGGTATATTTGGCCAACAGAGGAAAGCTGCAAATCAAGCAAGGTACGCAGAACTATAAAGGCATCGAGTTCCAGGGATCAGCACCATCCACGAGACATCAACAGCAACGACAACAATGCGCTCCTGGAGTGCATACGAGCACTGCTCATTACGGCGGATTTGAGAGAAAATTTCCAATGTAAAATGTCTGTCAGTCGTACTTATACAGAACGGCTTCGAACAGAACGAAAAGGGGTAGAAAAAATTAAACAATAAATGAGAGAAAAATTAGGAATTTAGTTCTCCCCAAACTAATTTGTAAAAATCTTGGGTAAATTTTATGATTGTGGTTTATGCTCTGGTACATAATTTGATAAATGTATAGTGATTTTCGGTTTTGTCTAAATTTTGTCTTTTTCCATAATTGTTTATACTTTAATTTCATATGTAGATATACATATAAACATATTTTTTGGAAAAAACTACAATAAATTATTATTTTTGTGTCACGTCCAATGTGTTTTTTGGTAGCTTCAATTCAATATAAGAAGTCAGTAATCTATTCAAAGGCAGTCTACTTAAACAATGTACTTCCATACCGCATGGTTTTCCTATCAGATTAAAATAATAAAGATCTCAGAAATAAAATAGGATTCCTGGCTGTAGAAATTTGATATATAGTAATCGCCTGTCCTTTGCGCAAACACTAAGGAAGACGGGGAAGGGGTTATAGCACCGCATAAGTTAACTCTTGTCTAATTAATATATAATGCATTAATTATCCCAAATTGTATGAATGCAAGACTTATTGTGCTCTTTGTTTCCAGCACTATAACTTTTTCCAACGCTTTTTTTTTCAATTTTTCATATGATATACACGAGGAAATGCATGCGGATATTGCCTCTTTCGAATCAGGTATGTTCTAATTCTTTTGACCATATATGGATTTCGACTAAATGATTTTAAAATGAAATGAAATTACAATTAAATTCATTAATGTTATAAGACAGAAATGGAAGGAGATTGAAGAAGCATTGAACATGGAATCTCTAAATAACAGTCTATAATAATCAAGTTTATTGCTATTCTATTATTTAAGGATAAGATTGCATGCACACCCGTTTGGTTTTATCATAGAACTTTCTGTATAATTATATAGCTATTTTTAATTTAGCATTGAATTTGTTTTTTTCACAATCCCAAGAAAATGTTTAACTCATTATAGCTTTAATTACAAAAAAAGACAATCAAAGGTCGACTGTCGCCTATAGAGAGTTACTCCAATCATGTGTTACGTCGTGTCATTACTCACTTAAGGAAATCTCAGCTTTAAGTTTGAGTGTTTATTTTTATTACGTTTTTATTTAAAATAAATAAAAGATATAAAAGTGGCATGCAGTATGTATATTAGAGCACAATAGATATGGTATAGGTATGTATATATATATATGTATTTGTATCAGTATCTGTTTAAATATTAACACCATTTTAAAATTGTCACATAATAATCATTAAAAGTTATACAATACAAATACAAAATCTTATAAATTATTTGCTAAAAATGGCATGGACTGTGACCAAAAACGGAAACGCACATTAACACAACATTAAAAGAAAAAACAGCGAACTAATTGGCAGTGCTGATTATTTTATTGAAAATTATTTTGAAATTGCGCTATTATTTCAATTATTTGTTAGAATTTTTTTTCTCTTTAGTCGTCATATTTCAGGAACCATTACCATTCCAGCAAATTGGACAATTTTTAGATACCTATAAACACATCTACGAGATGGCTATTAAATGACTATTTTTTTTTTCTCTATTTTTTGTCAATCCCTTTTTACTTATTATTGATAAATATTTTGTATCGAATTTTGTCTATTGGACTATGTATATATGATTACTAATAAAATCTTTACGCAAATATGCTTAAAAAATATTTATGGATAAACTAATATTTCGAATGAGTCATAGTGGCTTAGTTTGTGTAATTGAAGAAATACGAAATATTTAATAACTAATGCTTTGTATTTGCAGAATAAGTTATTGCTAAAAATTTTTAGGTACCACCGAAACAAAAAACAAAGTGCTACAGAAAGAAGAGAGGCTTCCAACTACAATTTTCAATAGTACTTTCATGGGCTCTGGCCATTGCTTGTAAATGAATTTCTGTGGAACTTGCAGCACTTTACTATATTATACTTGATGGATTATAACACGAAGAGATTCATTGGATTATATACATAATCAGTGGAGTATATAACTTCTGCTTTTGGAGAACGTCCATATTCGAAGTCCTGGGGTGAAGAGGATCCAGTCATTTCAATTGCAAGAATTTTGCATGTTTGTATAATTAAAAGGAATAAATGCATAAAAAAATATTGAATTTATAAGTTAAATATACTGTAAAGGGCAAGAAAGTAACGAATTTTTTAAGAAACACTGAACTTTTTCTTCCCTTCAATTTCTTCTTCCGGACCTGTGCACCTTCCACCCAAGTACACCACTGTACATAACGATAGCCTGATACTGTATTTTTGTGGAAAATTTTACTTTAAATTTCTCCCACTACTCCCATTCATAGCCTTCATTGTGGTTCAGAATATATAAACTTATACACCACTATGACTCAAATTGCCGCTTCTTATTTCCTCTCCTTCCACAATTGCAAATTTCGGGCTATCTTTAAATAGCTCGCTCTGCAGCAATTGCTCGCTTATCATTAAATCTCAAAATGCGCGTAAGCATCGTGGTAATGCACGGAATTTGCTTCTGTTGATGCATATCCGGACAGTCAGGTGTACATGACTCGAAATCGACAGCCACGCGTTGACACACAAACGTTAACAATGTAAGAATGTCATAGCGTTTGCCGTTTTCTTGGAATTCGGCGCATAATGACTGCATAAACCAGGAACCCCGAGTGGTATTGCGCCAAGAGTAGAAACCCGGTATGGTCGAGTAGGCGATTAGAAAATCAGCATGCACCGGAATCTTGTAGCTCATGGAGGACTCGCCATCTGTTTCGGTTTGAGCACGCTTCATTGTCACTCCTGGATCGAGGCGATCACCCTGGCACGCCTGAATAAAGAACAGCTTCGGCTTACCAGCCAGAGTAGGGCAATGCTGAGCGGTAAAATAATTCCATATAGAATCCAATTTATATTGAGTATCTTTTGCGTAGATGTAACCGAGTTCACCGTGCGACAGAATGGCAATCAAGAGGCAATCGTTGTCACCGTGATCTTGACGAGCTGCCCATTCCACATAGCGCAAAATTTCTCTTAGTTTGCAGTCTTTATAGATCGACACCTCAAAATCCAGTGTCTTAAGGACTTTAGCAAAATTCTCGCAATCAACATTTGTGCCCGCACGAGACTTCAGTGTTGGAACATCGAAATGCTCATGGTTGAAAACCAGCGCCAGACCACGGTTCTTGTGCCGCATATTGTACTCAGCGGCATGTCGTTCGGTTGTCATTTTGGCTGAATATTTGTGGAAATTATTAATGCCAAAACCATTTGTAAAGCCTCCAGCGTTAGTTGATTGAGTAGCTGCTCCACCGCTCGCTGTGGTGCCGAAAGCATCGCCGACATCACTGTTCTTGGCGGCGGGTTGCTCCGCGGCAATACATTTGCCTTTATGGTGATCATTCTGAGAAGATGGTGAGGACGACATTTTTCCAAATTTAATAGAGCAGTTCCTAAGGATCGCGTATTAAAGTTTATCGCCACTAAGCAACCGTTCAAGGTAGACAGACGCCGTCAGAAAGGAATTTTAAAAAATCACTTTATGCTTTATTGATTTATCATTTAATATTGGACTATCGATAAAATCATCCGTTCTCAATTACTTTCAAACAATTTATGCTTTTGTACAGCCACAGCTTCAACTTTTTATGAAATTTGTTTGCCCAAAATTTCAACAAGGCGCAATGACGAAAAACGCATTATTTACAATTCTCTTTTGTTGTTGAGTTTTTGTGTGTTTTGCGTATTCTCCAGTGTTGGTTAAAGTGTGAACAAGGCGCATTATGACACATTGGGTTGCGCTATTAAAGCTGCTTTCAGACAGAACGAGGTTTTCGCTCCGCTCTGCGGGGCGTTTTCGTCTTGGTGTTCAGACAGAACGCGAATCGATACGAAAGTAAACAATTGAACTGTGTATATATAAGTGTATATATAGATAGAAAGATATCATATGTGAAAAAATAAAATTTTTTCTAAAATATTTGCTTTCAACTTTTAACTGTCTAACGATATTTGGTAATCTGAGCTCGGGCAACTCCAAAAATTGTAAAACTGAATTCACACACTCACAAAATACTAACACCAGTAGCATATATTGTAAATTTTAACAACGCACCGCGACGCGAAAATCTATACGCCGCAAAAGTAATTTACAAGTACAATAGCAGACGTCAGGACGTCGTGAATAAGATAACAGCAATTTAGTTGTCGTCTCGTGATAAAAAGACGGCGTCGTGTTTGTGAATACCAGAAGACGTCAAAAGGATGTTTTTGACGACGACAACGGGTAAAAAGGAGCATGTGAATAAGCGGGCGAAAGTTATAGTCTTTTAAATTACAGTGCCCCAAAAACTGTAACTTACTGTGCCATCTCAATGTCAAAACAGAAGATGCATTTACGGTTAAACTTATTACTAAACAGGATTTTGTTGCGCCGTAAAAGATACTTACTAAACCTCATTTAAATCCTAATCCGAGATGGAAAAGAATCTGAAACACACTTTCTGGAGATATTTTTTAATGTTGTTAAACTCTTTTATTTAGTATATATTCGTTAACTTCTGAAAGTATGTATAATCATCATAACTTAAACAATTGATTAGTATATTATTAGTATATTAGTATATTATTATTAGTATATTCTTAGTATATTCTATTATTCATATTGAAACAATAAATCACTTTCACTTGAGTTCAGTTCGATCCATTCATCAAAACGTTTCGACATTTCTGCAGTCAGATAATTCTTCCAGTCGCCAATCATTCCTTTACGAATGAATTTCTTCCCATCATCGTGTTGAGAGCTATCATTTTTAATATCAGCTCCGGCACCGTTGGCGGCGGTCTGACTGAGCAAAGGTTCCAGATTTACCGCTGGATTCTTTTGCATTTCATCGAATTTCAGATGATCACAAATGCGTTGCAAATTCTCATCGTCGAGGGTATAATCGATACTGAGAAAGTCGGCGCACTTCTTGACAATTTTAGGCAAATTACATTTCATGTCTTCGTACTTGAGAAAGAGTATGTTTTCATCGTGACGACGTTTCCAAAAGGGTAGAACATGATTCCAAAATGATCCGATGGGACTACGATCCTTGAGAAAGAGTTCAAAGAAATCTTCGAAAGTACCCTGAAGACCATGCATAAGTTTGCAATAGTAGAAGAACGATACACAGAGATCCTTCGGATTACGGGCAGTGTAGATTATCTGCAGAATAAAGTAAATTTTTTTTTAAATCCTGACATACGAGTAGATACAGTCAATGGTTAACCTTCGGTTTAACCACATCGAAATCCTTCGGTAGCAAATGCCAAGGCAAGTGGGAGCGTGCAAAACGTGGTCGTGGCATTTGTCGCACCACATTAACGGTATTACCGATCGAATTGCTGCAAACGATTCGTATTCAATTGCTTGCAATTTGTGGAGGCACAGTTACCGTTTATACTTACGATACCCATTCGTGATGGTCTTCGCTAAACAAAGCCGACAATTCTATTAATGGCGAGCGTAGCTGTTGTATCTCTCTGGCGCCTTCGTAATCGAGTTTGTGCCCCAGCAACCAGACCATTTCCTGAGCCCAAGTAGATCCGGTGCGTGGGTACGAGACCAACCAGACATCGTCGTGGTACGTGGGCAATTCACGTATGGATTCGCCAAAGTCTGCGAACTTTCGCGGCAAAACCACGTTACCCGGCTGCACTTTAATGAAGCAGTCTTTCTTCGGGAAAAGTGCATTGATTTGTGCAGCAATATCATTTTCCAATTCTTCGTAGCTGATTTCCATATTGGCCAAATGTTCCTTGTTATTACAGAGGAGGCTGTGTTGTAAGTACCAACCGAACTCATCTGCGGACTAAGTCCAACTGCAATCGATTGCTCCATCATGCCGTCTTGATACTGAAATATTTGCAGGTCGGTGGAATAGAGTGAAAGTAAAAGTGTTTTCACCAGTACAGACAGTACCAATCATTGACTTGTGTGTCGGATGAAAGGCATCAGACAGAAGAGTCCCGTTGCCCGGACCCGTTTTCCCGACATTGTAATCTTGTAAAATAAATTACAACCAACCCCAGCAGTGGTTTCTTGTGAAACCGCTTAAAAGTCGAAGCGATTTTATAGGCCTTCAAACAAAACCCACCAAATCAAAAAAATGTTGTCAAGGCATTAAGCCGAAGGGAATATTACAATAATCATATTTAATTACCTTTGATGAAGGCGTTTTATTGAAATTAATAAGACCTTTTAATAAACCCTAAAAATTAATAATAAAAAGAAAAAAAAAGAAAATCTCTTTTTAAAAATTAAAAAATGGTATAGCTTTAAAAGGACATGGATTATTTCTTATTTTAATTTCGATAAAATCATACATGGGCAGTGTGCACTATATATTAGGTTCATTATAAATAGCAGTAATCAGTAAAAATATACTGATAATGAAATTTGGTTTGCATTACCACTAAAAATTTACTGATTACTGAAAAAAATAGTAGTAATCAGTAAAGTTTTACTGATAATAAAATTTAGTTTGCATTACCAGTAAAATTTTACTGATTACTGAAAAAAATTGCAGTAAAATTGAACAAAAAACTGAATTTCATTATCAGTAAAAATTTACTGATTACTGCTACTTTTTTTAAGTAATCAGTAAACATTTTTACTGGTAATGCGTATTAAATTGCAATATCAGTAAAAATAAATTTTTTTTACTGATTAATGAAGTACCATTAGAAGTGCCCATCTATGGTTAAATTGAAGCTAATGACGATGAGTTAGTCACGTCAACACTTAGAAAGTAAAATTTTTTATTGATTACATTTGCCATTACTTCTCAGCGATCATCATTTGTGTTTTTATGGTGTTCTCGGCGAACGGCAAGCTGCTCTCTCTCGCGTTTTGAACAGCCTTAAACCCGGAAAAGAAAGTCGATAGAGCCTTTCTCCTTCTCTCAGTCTTTTTATGCCGCTGTCACTGCATTTTTCTCTCTCACTCTTTCCTTTTCTATCTCTTTTAGGCCCATGATGATGACGGTGTCTGTATAACTTGGTTTGCAACTATTAGGCCGCATGCAGGGACCATAAAAAAAAATTAACTCTTCGCCAGCGAAATGAACTAATGAACCGTGCTGCAATAACAAATAAAATCAAATGGTTACTCAATTCTGGGCCGGAGAAGAGCAAAGAAATGAACACTTGAAAAGAATGGACGGCTGAATGACTGAATGAACGCACCACGGCTTGCACCGTGTTTGAGCAATTCTAAGTTGGCCAACACTCGGGCAAGGAGAAACGAAGAGGTTGGCGACTGTGCGCGTTTGCTGCTTAAGAAGAGTTACCGAGCTTAGGCCACGATCAGAAGAAAGAAAGTTTCCCGGAAAGTAAGACGTGCACCGCGCAGTAGAATAAGTCAGTCAGTCAGGATTGACTCTTCTTGTTTCTATAGTTCTTTTTTTTTTTGTTAAATCGTTGGCTGACGGTTACGGTTTATCACAGTCTCTAGAAAAATTTTACATACAAAAGAATTAATTATACGCAGAGGAGTTAAAAGTTTGCGCTTTGGTGGGCGCTGCCGTTTATTTTCGTGTCGCTCTCTCATTCTGTTTTTGTGTGTTGCCTTCTACGATCCGATTGCTGTTGTTGTTATTATTGCATTTAAGCCACTCGCTTACGCGGTTACGTGGCTGAACAAATCTTAAAAATATTTGAAGCGTTACCAATTAAGTCCACCGAAGCCAAGACGCAGGAGCGTATTCTTTGTTTCTTTTGTGAAAGTTTCCGTTGTCGTCTATTCAACGATCTCATTTGCCAATCTCTGCGGAGATGGTAGCAAAGAAAACTGCTTTCGTGCTGATGGTGCTGCTCATCCACGCCAGCAGCAGCAGCAGCAGCCAGCAATCGAACACTGCTGAAGATGAAGCGAATCCTTTAATGGACATGGCTTCCATGTTTTTACAAGAAGCTTTAAATAATCAAGTCGCTGGTAATGTTGGAGCTGGTGGTGGTGGCGGCAGTGCTGCCGCGGGCCTGGCTGGTGTAGCCTCACTTGTTGGCAGCTTTATGCAAGCCAACAGTGGTGGTGCTACCGGCGCTCAAGGTGGTAAGTCCACAGCAGCGGCCGGTGCCATGCAAATACTTTCGGGGATCGGCAGCATCTTGGCCAGTTCTGCTGCATCTAATGGTGGTGGTGGTGGTGGCGGCGGCTTCGATCCTTCCATCGTGAGCAATGTTCTACAAATGTTCACTAACACTAACGCTGACCGCGACGAACTGGCCGATGGTGATGATGATGATGATGATGCTGATAACGCTGATTTAGGCCGAGCAAGCTCAAAGCAACAGGATTCAGGCCTTCCTTTGGAGTCGATTCTTAAAGTAGCTACCGCTTTTATTAACAGCAATAGTAATAGCAACAGCAACATACAGCAAATACCGTCACGACATCAGCGAAAAAAGCGCTCGTTAGACGGTGATATGGGACTGAGTAACTCATTAGAGCTAGATCCGGAACCGGAGGAGGGTAATGCATTACTGAGTCTTTTGCCATTGGCCATGAAGGTTATGAGTTCATTTGCCGGACCCGAAGGAAAAGAGACACAGGACAGGCACAAAAATCATGCCTGGGCATTACCACCGTACTTGGAGCAGCTTCATGTACTCTGGGATCATTTCAGTAGCTCGGATTTAGCTGATGCTCTCTACGAAAAATCGGGAATTAACAAAATCCTTAAGGTAAGTGAAAAATGAGAGAGGGATAGGATGATTATATACTGACCCAATGGTGAATTTCTCCTGAAATTATGTAATTACATTTATATAAAATATTGTTGGGATTTTTGCTTTGTTTAATTATTTTAGGGTTTCAGAGGTCGTGATGGCACAGTGGATTATGATAGTCTCTTTCAGTCACTTAATAACCAGGCCTTCCGCAGACGCTGGATAAAATCGGCTACATTGTATTTAGCGGACTGGGCCAGCTACCTGGCTACTCCGGAAGTGTACCTGAAGTAAGTGTGCCATTTTCATAAGTAACATAAATTTGAAGAATCGATTTTAAAATGTGTAGACAGACAGACATCTCCTAAGTATGCATAAAGTGTACCTGATAGTTTTGGTATTTTATAAGCGAATTCTTCAATTTAGAGACGGACAGCTGTAAAAAAGCTATTAAAAAATTAAATGCGTTTATGGTATACGCCGTCTATTTCGTAAAATATCTCTTCTCACCTGCCCTATAGCCGGTAAACCGTTAGTTACTATATTCATTTATTTATTTAATTTAACTAAAAAGCAATTTATTATTGCTTTGATTTGTTTTTGTGTCTCTGAAGTCGAAGAACTTTTGTAAACGTATTTATGTAGAACTTGCTCAAGCTTAAGCTGTTTTTCCGTTTTTCTTTTGACTTCTTTTCCTTTATCACTCCACCCGCTTGTTCATCGAAATGTTCAACTGGTATAGGCTCTTTTGGCCATGATTTTGTATGTTACCGGATTTCTGTTGTGTATCGTGACCCACTTTTGGTGTCATTTCTTAAGCCGCTTTGCGTAAACCAGTCAAGAGGAGAATGAAACAACAAATCAGATTGCTTTTCTACCTACCTTCCTTACTCTTTTTTTTAACGAAATGATCTTTTAATTTTCTCTCTCTCTCCCTCTCTCTCTGTCTATCTCTCTGCCTATGCCTCTCTTCATGCTTAGAACTTCATTCTCTCCTCTGTTTATTACACCCAGTGGTAAAAAAGTTCCATAACCCATTAGCGATGTTTTGTTTCTCTTAATACCTTGATTCTCAAACCAGTTTTCTGCTCACTCTCATCTTCACTTAAAGGGTAAGTAAAACTGCTGAAAAGGGACCGGCTTTCTCTGCTTCGATTATCCATTATTCCCGTCAGAGAGGCTTTTATAGTGGGTAGTCTTCCAGTAGGTGGTTGGACCTGCATCTTTGTCTGACGACTTGGTCGGATGGTTTGGTTGGTTTGCCTAAATGCATGTGCAACTCTTAAAATAGCAGAAACAGGTGCAACACACTTGTACAGGTACTGACTAATTACTAAACACAGAATTAATTAAAATTCAATTGACAGCGCAGAAATTATACAAAATTACCGATTCAAACGTCCTTATACTGTTTCTTATACTCTGGGTACCTTTCTAAATAACAGTAAAATTCTTACCGAAGTAAGTCAGCAAAATTATTGAACAAATATTGTTATACAAAATTAAATAAGTTTGGCAAATTCTTACCAATGGGTAGTTTTCTTGGGCGTGTTTTTCTATTAACCAACTCTCAAAGCAATTACGTTCTCATTTACTCAGGAAAGAGAACCTGCTTAACCTGTCTTACCGTAAATACTTATAAACGTCATCGTCATCGTCATCGTGACTATTGCAAATACGAGTACGTCTGTTTGCATGGCTGTATGTATGATATGTACGTAAAAAAGTGGGTCAGAAACAAACATTTCCGGTATTGTTTGTATATTGGCAATTGTTAGAGGTCAGAATTGCGATATTACAATCAAAGAATTTTTCAATCTCATCAACAATTCAGCAGCACACAATGTAAATGAGATTCTTTTGCAATAGACTCGTACTCAAATATTTTAGGTTTTAAAACAACAAATATTGACTTACTTTCTACGTATCGTATTGTCTGCATCGATCGGTAAATATGTACTTTCTTAATCATAGAGTCTTTTTGTAGTTGTTTTGTAGTTGTTGTCTTTTTAACTGCTTTTAAATATTGCCGTGATATAAACTCTGGCTAAGAGTGAAAATTTGGGTCAACCACTTATTAACGTATTCTTTGTTGGTCAAATTTCGACGGACATTTTTACTGCCACGCTTCATTCCAGCGACGTAAGGTTTCGGTTTTTATTGAGAGCTTAAAATTCTTCGGAACGATCTAAAGTTATTTCGTTTAAGAAACTTCACTTTATTTACTTATGATCATTAAATTAATTTATAAAAATTTAATGAAATGTGAAGAGGAAAGAATGATTTTTTTCGGAAATGACAAGAATATATTTATTTTCATAATTTCTTAGAAGTTCGTTGGTTTTGATTTGTGGTTTAACGAATAAGAGAGTACTAAAGAGATGCTCCTTAACGAGTGTTTTTTTTTTGTTTCGAGAAAAGAAGAGTTCTTCTACCATTAACGATATAAAAATAATTAAAAATTCATTCATTATTTAAATAAAATGTGATGAATTTTAAGGTTTACACTTTTCTACGCTTGAATCACTTGAAAAGTAAACCGTATATGTATGCTCGTACATTCTTTATTGATACATTTTTCCCATTATTTCTAAATTACAGATACTTTCGTGCAGCTCAAATTATGTTTAATGCTTTTATCAAATCTCAAGACTATCCAAAAGAGACATTTTTCGATCCAAACCGTCCCAGTGAATCCATTTCGAATCTTCTGGATCACGTTGCTAAACATCATTTAAATGTTAAAATCGATTCGCGGCAGTATGTCAAGCCAGCGGTGGGTTATGCGAGGGAACTGCTAAAGTTGGGCCAGGCACGTGGTCTACTGCAATTCAATGCCACTGAGTTGAGCGACAAACTGACCGACACTCTTAACTTAGAGGTAAGAAGTTTAAAAGTTCTTAAAATTATTTTCACGTTATCATTTCAAATATAAGGGCCAAGTATTATGTCGTATTATATAAATTAATATGTACTAAAAACTTCTTAAATACATACATATTTTTCTTTTGTTCCTTCCTATTTCTATCTTTCTGTTTTGATTTTATAAAAATAAAAGGTTATTGAACCAGTTTTGAAAGTCCATCGTGCCTATAGATTTATCACGAAGAATCCAAACTGTGACCGTTATGTACTGTGCGAATTAAATTCTCACATCGATCAAAATGCATCGGAGCGAACGCGTGGCCTCATTTCGGGCGTTAGCCCGAAAATCGTAAAGGTTGGCAGCATGGGAGCCGCAATATTCATTAGCACCGAAACTGGGACACCCTTTTGGACACTCTTCGGTGTAATTAATTCACCAAATAACTGTGAGGTGAGTACCATTCCGCCCGCCCGCATCTCCTAACTAACTGCTGTTCACTATTAGCGTATACATTTTTTTTAATTAAGAAAAAAATCTGAAATTTAAAAGATTTTACTATATACATATTAATATTTTTTATATTTCTCTTTGCAACAGACAAAGTATCCGGTTGATTGCCGTGGTTTCCATGTCGGTGAAGCCGAGGTTACCACAGAATATATACACAATGAATTATAAATGGGTCAATAGGAAGGTTAACCAGAGAAGCTAACGACTTGGATTAAAGCAAACTTGACAACAGCATTTGAAGAAAGGAGTTTAATAAATATAATACTTTTGTAACTTCGACTGTAAATACAATACTATAAAATATAGAAAAATTTTTCGTTTTTCTAATAGTTTATCTTTATTAAAAAAGGATTAAAAGCAGCACCACAATTTTTTTTCCTTTTAACAGGAAACTAAATACATTATTAACACGGTGTTAATTTTTAAAATATAAGCCAAAAAAGGTTGCAAAAAAATTTACTTGAAAATAATTTTAATAATAAAAGAGGCATTTTTTATACAAATTTTTATTTTGTATCGTTTCTACATAGAAAGAAAATAGTTACATATTTTGAATAATTATACCATGATATTATATATGTTTAATACATACATATGTACATTCATTATAGAAATTACAGTAAAATTGAGCGTATTCTGCTCTGCGTACATTCAGATTTTAGGAAATATTTTAATGGTGCTTTCTTTTAAACAGATTCATTTTTTCATACTGCAGCAAATCCAATCCATGCCCTCCTTCGAAGATTGTAGGAAAATGAAAAAAAAAAAATAAAGAAAAAGTTAACAATTAAAGATGCTTTCACGATTTTGCTGCGCTTAGCGTTCAGCTTAATGCGCGACTACATACTTTTATGCCGGTGCCTTCCGATGCGGAGCAGGGCTGAATCTGCCAGGTGCGCTCCTCTAAACGCACCAGACCAATCGTTTCGGCTACCTCGGAAGCGGTCATTGCATTCGGTAGATCTTGTTTGTTGGCAAACACTAACAATGGAATATGTTTGAGCCGGTTGTCCATTAGCATTTCGAAGAGTTCATTGCCAGACTCAGCGAGTCGAGTGCGGTCAGTGCAATCGATTACATAAATCTAAAATTAAGGCAGATGATGAGAGTTATACACATATGTATATTATATTTTATATAGTCGTGTATGGGAGTGTGTGTGTGTGTGTCTTACCAACACATCGGTATTGGCAAAGTAATTTTTCCAGTATGGACGGATTTTCCATTGTCCGCCAATGTCCCATACGTTTAGTTTGAGGCCATCGGCCGCTACCGACTTAATGTTGAAACCGGCAGTCGGCGTAACCTACAAAAGCTATTTGTTGCAAATGTTCAATATTTTTTTTATTTAATTGGCAATTTACCGTTGTTATGTCTTCAGAAGCCAATTGCTTCAGAATAGTAGTTTTCCCAGCATTGTCCAATCCCAGCAATAGGATTCGAGCTTCTTTCTCTGGATTGGGGCGTAATTTTCGAAGTAAGGACAAAAGACCCTAAAAACAGCGTACAAAATATACCATTTCTTAAGATTGAGTCTTTCTACTCAATTGAGTTTTATATTTATTATTTATTGATAGTAACTAATTATATTATGCACACTAATTTTTTATTGTATGTGAATTCTTTTAATTTAAAATATGAATTACATAAACAAATTTTTGTTTTCTAACACTGATTTTCTTTAGTAGCGAGTAGCGAGCTCTCGTTGCTTTAAGCATAAACAGCTGATTGTCAAAAAGAAAGTTCCAATTCTTCCCACACCGAGTTTCCATGACAATTTAGTAAACAAACAAACGAAGATTTCGCAATTTTTCCGGGTTTTGAAAATTTTTAATTATTTTATGGTTTTTCCGTATACTCTGATTTGTAATTGTTTTGCTTTTAACTTTTTAACGCACTGCAGAACTCACCATTGAGAATTTTTATATATTTTTTTTTATGTAAGTGGTTTTACAATGATTTAAAACGGCATTCAAAATAAAACTGGAAAATAGAACATTACTGCAATAACACTGCTAACTGACTAACCGATGATAACAGGGTGAGTGTCCGACAGACTATAGTCTACTAGAACATGCTTGAATACTGCAAAAGTAGGAAGGGTTTGCGGTGCATGCTTGGATCGTTGGTGCTCTGAATAGTTGCAGAAACTTACAGAAAGAGCAACAAACACCTTCTCGCTCGCGCTGGGGTGCGCTGTGTTGACCACCACAATAGGTAACTGTTGGTTACCATCATCAAGTGCGTAATATGCTGGCGTTTTGTGGCTTCAATGGCTTTCGGCAATTTGGCAGCGAACATGGACGTAATGCAACGAAAGCAACCAGTAACGTTTTTAGAAATTTAATTACAATTAATAAAAATTATATGCCTTTATAGAATTTGTGGTTGATGATGAATCTGCCGATGGTTTGCTGGTTGCGGTGGCTTGGAGCTACGTGGCTTTTGCGAGCGAAAACACAATATGGCTTAAGGGTTTTCTGTTGGATAAACCAAATGGCATTGTGAAAAGAACTACAGTGGCTCCAGTGAAGCAATTGTCAGCATGTGACAAATTCTGCTTAATTCTACTGGAAACGGGACAACTTTTTAAAATAATACCGAAATCGACGATGATTGAGGAACTAAAAATTGCTCAAGTGGATAAAGATATACAAATGGATTCCTGTTGCACGCTGCCAACGAAACGTGGCTTTTTTGGTGATGTGCGCAATAAGGATTCAAATGTATTCAAGTTACTGCATGTCGCATGCGGTGAGAATATCGCGTGTGCCGTAAGCTCAACAAATGCTGTCTACAATCTTCCCAGCAAGATCCATCAGTTGGCCAAGCATTTACGCACACAACAACTTGTTTGTGGTTTCGAACATGCTTTACTATTGACTTCTAACGGTGATGTGTACGCCTGGGGTAATGGATTGTGAGTTAACAATTATCCATTTCTTACATGTTTATGAATTCTGGATAAAATAAAGTCATCTCATTCTAGAGAAATGAAATAATGGAGTATATTTTAAGCTATAAAATT
Source organism: Conops quadrifasciatus (assembly GCA_949752815.1). Lineage (NCBI taxonomy): Eukaryota > Metazoa > Arthropoda > Insecta > Diptera > Conopidae > Conops > Conops quadrifasciatus. Next base: position 6,599,930 of record OX457078.1, on the reverse strand, counting down.
CGTGTAGAAAATGTTTTATTTTAAATTATATTCTTGCAGACGTGGCCAATTGGGACATGAACCAATAGCTATGAAACAAGAGCCAACATTAATTGAAGCCTTGGCTGGAATAAAGGTACGATGAAATTGAATTTCATCACACAATTAATTTTGTGTAAATTGTGTGATGATTTTTCAATTTGATGCAAATTTGATTTTAATTTGTCAGTTTCATTTTCTTTTTTTCCTTTAGATAATAAACATTTCTGCCAATGGTTGGCATAGTGCTGCCGTATCGGCTTTCGGAGACGTCTATACTTGGGGTTTTAATTCAAACGGTCAGCTGGGTTTACGGGTTTTTAAAGATGACAACGGTTTACGTAATCCTGCCGTCTATCCTCTGCCACAACTAATAAATTTGCCAAATTGTTGTATGCGGAAAGGTGAAACAGAAGAAGAAGAAGCAGCAGCAGCAGTGGAATCACTGGATGGTTGTGCCGCTCTTCGAATTTTGACCGGTGCTAGACATACTATATTAATAATGTCGTGCGGTGCTGTTTATGGGTGCGGTTGGAACGCTTATGGGCAGCTTGGGCTGGATAATGAAAAAAAGATGATTGATGAATTTACTAAAATTCATTTAGATAACTTTGCATCTGAATGTGAAGTAAATAATGGAGCCATACGAATTGTTTGCGGTGCGTGGGGCACAATTTTTCAAAAACTAATTCGGAAAAAAGGAGGAATTAATGTATAATGTAATTAATGTAAGATTGTGTTAAATTATTTTTTGTTGAAGAAAAAATATACGACATTTACGTGCGCGGGAATTTCATTTGTAGGGTTTTTACTAGTATCAAACCAAAGAATATGCAATCTTTGGGCAATCACCAGCGAGTATAAATTTCCTCTATTTTTGTTTCGAACTGTACCATGATTATTTTCACAATTTCGTTTAGTATCAATTATCTATCTCAATAGATGGCGCTGTAAGTTATTACGTGGTTTTACCTCGTAATATTTGATTAATCTAATAGCTAAAACTAAATTATTTTATTCTTCGCCGAGCAGACGATTTAAATTGAGTCATGTTTTTGAAATTTTATCTCGATTGAAAAACCATCTCGTTCTCGGAATCTCGTCCCGATTGAAAAGGCCTCTGTCGGATTCATGATTGGAAAACGCTATCTAGTTCTCCGATCTCGTCTCAGCGTGTCTCGCTTCGTTTTTGGAATCTCGGCTGAGAAGGATTTTCTCGTCCAACAACAACAACAGCAAAAACAACAACAGCCACCACCCCAACAACAACAACAACATCATCAGCAACAACAACAACAACGTGTTCACGAACACGTGTTCAGAAACACGAACACGAACAACAACAACAACAACAATAGCAATAACAACAACAGCAACAACAACAACAATAACAACAACAACAACAACAACAACAACGTGTTCACGAATACGTGTTCAGAAACACGAACAAGAACACGAAAAACAACAACAACAACAAAAACAACAACAACAACCACCCCAACTACAACAACAACAACAACAACAACAACATCATCAGCAACACCAAACACACAAAAAACAACAACAACATCATAATGATGATGTTGATGATGTTTGATGCTATCGTAGTTGTGTGGTATTTTTTGGAGCTGCCGAAAATCTCCGAGCGTCTCGAACCTCAAAGCATATTTTTTGGTTTTTGATGGTGTTAAAAGTACCATGAAAAGCATAACGTACAAGTTGTAAACGTATTGTAGTATTTGAAATTTTTTTGTTTTTGTATTCGTCATAATCGTTAACAGATTTTAAGCTACAAAAAACTTCTAAAGTTTTAAGCTATTTAAAAAAGAATGCAAAACCTTAAAAAGTATTAAAAAATATGTTTTCAAAGGAAGCAAAAAAGAAAAGAGACGAAACAAAAAAAAGTTTTGTGACGATGAACTCTTAAACACCAATAATAGCTGTTGTTGATAATTGAAATTGTTGTTTTAATAGTCGTTTTATAAGAAATCCCAATCTTTCAAAACAGCTTTAAGAATTTTCCTACAGATTTCTTCAATGAAAATTGTGTCATATCAATCGTTTTAGAGATAATCGTATAAAAAGTATTAAAATAATTACTATATTCGGCTTGAATGGATCTTTTTTTTTCTATGATGATGATGAGTAGCATAATTTGTTTAGTAACGAATGCTCTTCTGTACGATTCTTGATCCTCGATAAAAACCGCCGAAAATAGTTTTAAGAAAATTTCAAGAAAGTCAAGAAAGTGATGCTAAGGGTAGTTAAGGGTAGTAAAGGGTACAATAAATCAATTATTAAAAAATAAATCAATGAAAGTTTTAAGTCATAGGTTTAAGATTTTAGCAACGTCTATAGTTGCGAAATTATATTAGAGCTTCTTTGAGCAAGAGTTGTCCGTTAAAAATCCACGGTAAAACGCAATATTTTTGTTAAAAGTGGTAAGATTTTCACTTTACATATTCTAAAGATTTCACAAATGACATCACAAATGACGTTACAAATGACGTTACAAGTGACGTTACAAATAGCATCACAAATGACATCACAAATGACATTACAAATGACATCCCAATGACAGTAGAGCTTTGACAGTTGCAGAATGAGGTGAAATCTTTAAAATGAACTCCAAAAGTTATCATTCTTTGTTTTTAAAGTAATTTTAATTGGTTGTTTAAATGAAAATGTTTTGGAGTAAATGATTTAAATTTAGAATTTGACAAAAATTTGTTTTAACTAGAGCAAAAAAAAAAAAAATGGCCACAAAAACAATGACACGTAGTAGCAGGCAGCACCAACAATTCACATCAAGCTACATTAAAAATTTATCTCTTGACCATGAACTGGTTAAATGTTGTTTTTACGACATACGATACGATACAAGCAGTGAATTTCGGTAACGATAAAAGTCCATACACATTTCATATATTGTACATACATACATACGTCAAAAATGTGGTATGTATTGTATATCGTTGGTACGTTGGTACGAATATCTATTCGCAATTATCTAATCCGTGGGCAATTTATTTCAATTTCTCGCGCTACATACATTCGTACATACTACTTCTGTTGTGTTTTGCTCTCCCTTTTACTTGTGCTTTCATCATGATTACATTCATTACCACGTGTTGTTACTCTTGTTGTTGGTTCAGTATGTTTTTGCTCTCATGGCTGCATATTTCGAGGCTGAATGCTGCATGCTGTATGCTGTATGCTGCTGCATGCCGCGTGGGCGGAGGAGCAGCCACCATTACCGTCATCACTGACTTACTTGCGTTCTCTCATTCTTCGTAACGTCTGCCTGCCGGCACCACTTAGGCAAAACCAGGCGGATTAGCCACCAACGAAAATCGCTTGTGTTGGATTCATCCGAAACTGGGTTGAATTGGATTGAAATCGAAAGTGCGTCACGACAACACGATGCAACAAGTACGAGTATCCCGGACTGGTAAGCATTTGAATAGTGCTAGTAGTGGATGGAGCAAGATGGAGCAGGATGGAGCGAATATACTCGTACTATATTGGGATGATAATGATGATGGTTAGCTAATCGTGTTTCTGTTGGCAATTGTGATTTTTTGTTGCTCTTCTTCATGACGCTGAGAATGATGATGATGGTGTTATTGGTGTTGTTTTTATTGTTCTTGTTGTTTTTGTGCTTGTGGCATTTCTGTTTTACGGACTGAAGTCGTCAAAGGCTCAACAATGTTCTTCTTCGAACATTTTGAAAATGTACCAAAAAATTATTCTATAAAAATTCCAAAAGTTCTATAAAAAAATTCCAAAAGTTCTATAAAAAAATTTATATTCTTAATGAGTTTATACAAAAAGTAAAATATTAATAAATTTTTGATATTTGAAAATTTGAGATTTTAAAAGCTTTGAATTTCTGCTACGAAATAATAAAAATTTTAATATTTTCAGCTTTTTAAATAAAAACAACTGTCAAATTTTGAAAAAAAGTTAGTCGAAAACATAAATTTTTTTGCAGAAAAATACTTTTTTTAATGTCTGAAACAAAGGCAGTGAATAACAAAAAGTGGTTTCATAAAAAATTTCAAATACTGTACAATAGATTTTTATAACTTTTTAAAAAAAAATCGATGTTGTAGCCATTTTTAAAAACGATATTTTTCAAGTTTTCTTAAGGGAGAATTTTAAAGAATTTGAATAAGTTTCAAAAACCAAAAATAAAATAACATTTTTCCAGTAATGATTTCTGATCTTTTTATGATTATTTCATATTTTTATTTTTACACGGATAGAAAAAACTTTTAATCCAGAAAACATTTAACTAAATCATCATATAATCTCGAAAACTTAATAGAATAATGATGTTTTGAGCATGAAATGGGATTCGAAGGCGACGCTTTAAAAAATAGTGTGCGACGCTTTAAAAAATAGTGTGCCGCGAAAAATAGTGTGCTTTTCTGTTTTAGAGTAAAATTTTGTAGGTCTTTGGTTACGTTTAAACCCAACCATTTTCTATACAAGCCCATCCTTGTAGTTATTTCATTTGCTGGAAGTTATTTTCCATTTTTTTTTTTGGTGTGGAACTTATTTGATATTTTCAATTGGGATTTATGTATTTAGGTTTTCTTGGGAGTTATTTCATTATGCAATAACTACTAAAATTTGGGAAATACATATATGATAATTTAGAGGGCTATTTAATTTTTTGGCAGTTATTTCATTGAGAATTATTTAATATTTAAAAATGGAATTTATTGTGAGTTATTCATTATGCAATAACTACTAAAATTTTGGAAATACATATATGATAATTTAGAGGGCTATTTAATTTTTTGGCAGTTATTTCATAGAGAATTATTTAATATTTAAAAATGGAATTTATTGTGAGTTATTCATTATGCAATAACTACTAAAATTTTGGAAATACATACATATGTATATGATAATTTAGGGAGCTATTTCATTTTTTGGCAGTTATTTCATTGAGACTTATTTAATATTTACAATGGGGGGTAATTTTGTGGGATTTAGGGAAAGTTATTTTATTGGGAGCTACTTAATTTTTATCGTTAGAAGTTATTTAATGTAGGTTAGAAGTTAATTCATGGGAAGCTATTTCATTGGTATCAGTTTTTTGGGAGTTATTTCATGTTTTTGAAGTCATTTAAAGTTTTTTGTTGGGAGTTATTTATTTGTTATTTTATTTGGCAGTTGATTCTGTGTGAGTTAGTTCATTGACCATTTCCTCACAACAACAATATAGTTTTTCTTTAGTAGTTATTGTTTTTTTTTAACTATGATATTCAATTAACACGAAGGGGCGTCAATTATTAATATTATTATTAATAAAATGAATATTTTATGTGTAATTAATTACTTCGAACGGTTTATGATAAACAGGAATAAATTAGTTCAAATAATTAAAATGAAACTCTGTGAAAATGAGAATTTTCTTTCGCTGCTATTTTTAAACTGGTTATCGTTTGTTTTCTTTTTCTTCTTGTGTGTTAGAATAAGTAATTCTTTGTACATGTACTTCCGGAAATTGAACTTCCTGCAACACTTACTCTCGTATCTCGGATGCTGCGTTCCTGCAACTTGACATTTTCCCAGGCAGGCAGCTTCGGAGGCTGCTCTACAGAGCTTCGGAGGCAGGCAGCCGCAATCAGGTTAAATATGACGAGGCGGAAGTCTGAGAAGCAGAGGACTGGAAGGACGTACTGCGTAGTTTCGGAAGAGGCAGGCAGGCAGTCATGCTACGAGTGTATACAAAAGTGGGAACAAGTTTAATAACAACAGCAACAACAACAACAACATGACACCAACATGACGTAACATGAAATAACGCCACACAAAGAACTATCAGAGAACTTATGCTTCGTCTAAAGGTACCGCCAAGTTGAAGATTATGAATAGTATGTACCGCAGTCGAGTTGAAAAGCCACACCTTCATTCGAACTAACGCCACCATCACTGACACCTTTTTTCTCCTCCTTTTCCTCCTCCTCCTCCTCCTCCTCCTCCTCCACCTTCCCAGCATGACCTGTAGAGTGCGCCATAGTAGCTTAAAGAGATGCCAAGAAGATAAACACTGGCTGACGTCAGTCAGAAGACGTGCGTGGAGTAAGTCTAGTGCGTTGAACAGCAACTCCGCCACCAGCATCGCCACCGTCATCATCATCATCATCACTTCCTCTGGCAACAATTGTTACCAACGCCCAGCATTGCGCTCATCATCATCATCATCATCATATCGCGCCAGTTACCGACATTTGAATGGAAGAGACTGAGATTTCGCCGCACTGTAGTCGTGGCTGCCTGAGTTGATGCGTTGTCCGTCTCAGCGCGGCGTTGGCAGTGGCAGTGGCAGTGGTAGGTTGACTGCGTCAGCATTTGACCTTGACTGACTTCAATACATATCGTATTGTAGCCACCAACAGCAGCAGCGGCAGTGGCAAAGAGGCCGTTATGCAACTTACTTAGTGAGTTGGTGTGTCAGTGTGTGTGTGGGTTTGCGTCAAGAAATAAACCTTACATACATATATAATAGGTAGGTACACTTGCGTTGTATCGTATGTACCGACCTACTTGTGTGTACCTATTCTGACTTACTTGAGAGGACGTTACCAAGTTTATGTTAAATTTAAAAAGTTTAATGCGTTCTGTGCGTTACATTTCTTTAATAATTTCAAAGAAAAATTATTTATAAATAGATTAAACGTGTATAGGTTTATACGCGTATTGCATTTCCAACTATGTATTTCCAAAACGCTTTAAAAAAAATAGTTCTACGATTGTTCTTGTGTACATTTCAGCTGGGCTTTAACGATGGATATGCGTCGGCGACATAACGCGTCGTCTGGAATTATTCAAATGTTTGTAAACGCATCTTCCGGTCACGACGCACTTCCAATATTTCCAACTATTTCCAAAACGCCTTAAAAAAATAGTTCAACGATTGTTCTTGTGCACATTTCAGCTGGGCGACGCAATGATGGATATGCGTTGGCGATATAACGCGTCGTCTGGAATTATTCAAATGCTTGTAAACGCATCTTCCGGCCACGACGCACTTCCAACATTTCCAACTATTTGCAAAACGCATTTAAAAAAATAGTTAAACGATTGTACTTGTGTACATTTTAGCTGGGCGACGCAACGATGGATATGCGTCGGTGATATAATGCGTCGTCTGGAATTGTTTAAATGTTTATAAACGCATCTTCCAGCCGGCCGCCGATTGAGAGCTAGGACCAAAATGCGGGAAAGGGGCTTTTAATAAAACAACAACTTACACAGAAAATACATAGAAAAAAATAGGAAAAATATATACTATATACTATGGACGTGTATAAAAATAATATGGTGCTTGGCTTTTGTGTAAATTAAATATAATTTTGTTGCGTTTTTATCCTTTGAAATGCATCAGCGTAAAAAAGTGCCAGCAGACAAATAACCAGAGACTGGTCGGCAAAATGGAAGGAAAGAAGGAAGGAAGGAAGGAAGGCGCGAGAAGGAGGATCCAAAAGCACCGACAAATACTTACTATAGCGAGGCGATTCCATGTAATTACGATACCTTTTATCGTTTGCGATAAAATGTAAAATTTAAAACATGGACGCGTATAAATAAAATTGTACGCACAACGCGTCATGCGAGTACATACATACATATGCGTGTAAATACTGCTATATATGGTAGCGTTTGTGTGTGTGCTCGGTGGTTAGTTAAACGAATGCATCGTGGGCTATTTTTTTAAGGTAGGTGCAATCGGTATGCCCTGCCCTGCCCTTCCCAGGATGTCTTGTTATGCGTGTGCGTGCGACTGAATGTCTCGGTCTGGTTGTAGACTTTAGTGCCTGCCTGTGTGTGTGTGTGTGTGTGTGTGTCTGTGTGTATAGGTGCGTGCGTTGTGTGCATTTTACGCGCTTCAAAAACCTCGTTATTTAAAAAAAAATTTTTGTGTGTGCATTTGAGTGTTTTAAACGCTATCGCCGCCATCATTTACGCATATAATGAGTCAGTCAGACAGACCAAGCAACCATTTGGCAATCAATAACAACAACAACAACAACAACAACAACAAAACCACAGCACAACAGTAAGATTTCTAACAGAAGCCTTCTAATGTTTTTCTTTTTTTTTTAATTTTAACCTGAAACTATTTATGCATTTTGACCTGATCTGATCTTATTCAAAAACCATATCGTACCGAACTATGCACGGTACGCAGCTACTATAACAAACTATATATCAGACTCTACCATGCCCATCAGCATTAGCTTGTCTCGCTTCAGCGCACTTCACGCATTTCAAATGATTTTCTGTTTATTGACAATCAATGAATTGAAGACTAACGCGTCGAGGAGAAGCAACAAGAAAGAGGTAGAGGGGAGGGGGAGAGAAGCGAGGGCGAGCGTGTGGACGAGAAGGCAGTATTGAGCGTGTGTAATGAAATGATTTCTTTTTAGTGGTAGGAAGAAGTGGGTGACGACGACGACGACGACGATGGCGTTGGCGCTGCTCATGATGAACCATGGTTTTCTCGTCCTTCGCTTACTTACTCCACAGTAATGCCTGCATATACGGCCATTTATAACGGTACAAAGCCAGATTCAGCCACACACGAACACGCCCAACAATCCCGAAATTCATTTATTCTCAATCATCGATGAATCACTGACGAATATTCATGCAAGTGGATTGATTTCGGTTTTCTTTTCAGTGCCATTATTTTTGTATCGCTATTTTTCAAAACCTTTTTTGTTGTTTTTTAAAAATCGTTATTAAATTATGCTAGTTTTTATATAAATAAATTAATTATAAAGTCTTAATTTATAATTAATTAACTCGGTTTAGGTTAGGTTTGTGTTTTTAAAGCTTTTTTATTTTAACTTTTGACATGAATTGATCGAAGTATTCGAGAGCCGAGATGACCGAGATGACCGAGGTGACGTATCCTTATAAAATTCAATGAAAACTTAGTAATTCGAAATTAAATAAAAATTGAAACAACTGTTAGAACATGAATTCGGTTCTTCGGATTTGGCCAGAGGCATCACGTTACACGCTACAAGATTGAAAATATTTTAAAAACTCTAAACGCTTTTTTTTTAAATTCCCAAAATCAGTTTAGATGCACGACACTCAAGCGGCTTTGTGTCATCGTTGACAATTCTGTCATCGTTATGTCGTGATACAGAATTTCGTTTAATTTTAAATCATCCCCACAGATTTGTTGTATTCGAAACGTTAATTATTGGTCTTTGTTGCTATTGGAATATATACTTTGTAATGTACAACACTTTGTTTATATACTCATACATAAATCGAGTATCTAGTTTTTTCAGATGAAAAACTTTTGTCAAATGTTTTCATTTTTACTTAAAAGTTTTTCATTCAATTAATAAAATTCAATGGGAACATATCAACGTATTTTTATTCAGAAAAATTAATTGCAATAGGTTATGGGCCCAGGACCCATTCTAAAGATTAAGAAATGACTTCATCATCGTTATATCAAATAGAGAAGCTCGATGAAAGCAACTATCAATCGTGGAGTGTACATATGCGCAGTATCCTGGTTTGTACAGAACAATGGACCATTGTAAATGGTAGCTCGAAAAAACCGGAGGACGAAGATTCCTCAGACGCAAGAAAATGGATTCTGGCAGACGAGAAGGCTTTGGCATCCATCATGCTAAGCATTAAACCATCGCAAATCAACTACGTAAGACACTGCAAATCTTCTAAAGAGGCATGGGAAAAGTTAAGAGATCTGTATCAACCGCAAGGACCAGCCAGAAAAGTGACCCTCTATAAGAAATTGCTTCATCTTAGGATGTTGGATGAAGACAATGTGGTCAAACATTTAAATTCTTTTACGGATATTGTTGAAAAACTTCTTGAAACCAATATCGTAATTCCTGAGGAGCAATTAGTAATTATTTTACTTTCCAGCCTTCCACCATCCTTTGATAACTTTGTGATCGCTATGGAAACTCGCGATCAGTTGCCAAATTTGACAACTTTGAAGCTGAAAGTTACGGAAGAAAATGAACGTCGATTTCAGCAAACAAATCAGACGCCAAGCCCTCCTGATGCACAACAGGCTTTCATAGCAAAAGGTCAGTATTCAAGACAACAAAGAGGCGATAACAGAAACAAAAACAGGTCAAAATTTGATGGAAAATGCTACAATTGCGGAAAGAAGGGACACTTGGCGGCTAAATGCAGAGCGGAAAAGAAATACAGCAATCAAAATTTGCAATCATTTACTCTTCTCGCGGGTACCGACTCCCACGGACTCTCTAGAAGCGTATGGTGCCTTGACAGTGGAGCAACCACACATATGTGTTGTGATAGATCAATGTTCCAAACATTGAAGAAATATAATGAAAGGATCGAACTTGCAGGTAACCAATACATTCAAGCTGAAGGAATAGGTAACGTAACAATAAAATCAAGGCCCAACGACATAATTCTTAAAGAAGTTTTATTTGTCCCCGATTTGCAAGCAAATTTCATGTCAGTGTCCAAAGCAGTCCAAAATGGTATGACAGTAAATTTTAACAATCAGTTCGCACAAATCAAAAATAAGAGTGGCAGTTTAACGTTGAAAGCTCAAAGAAGAAACAACTTGTTCATTTTTGAAAGCCAATCAAGCAAATGTTTCTATGCAAATAATGAAGAAGCTATGAAATGGCACATGCGTTATGGTCATCTGAATTTCCAAAGCTTAGCTGATCTATCTAAAGAAGAAATGGTAAGTGGAATTAATATAAAGAATATTCCAAGAAATTTGCAATGTGAAACATGCATGAAGTCGAAGATACATTCTAAACCGTTTCCAAAAGATTCACAAAACCGCGCAGAAAATGTGTTAGATTTGATTCACACAGATTTATGTGGACCGATTAAGAAGAGTTCAGTGGGTGGATCTTTGTATTTTCTTACATTTATTGACGACATGTCACGAAGGATCTTTGTATACTTCATCAAAAGTAAAGATCAAGTTTTAAGTAAATTCAAAGAATTCAAATCAATGGTAGAATGTCAGACAGGCAAACATATTAAGGCATTGCGAAGTGATAATGGCACAGAGTTTGTCAATAAGTCATTTAATAATTTCTTAAGTGAACATGGCATTGTGCGACAGCTAACAGTACCGTATACTCCACAACAAAATGGAGTTGCGGAACGAGCCAATCGAACACTAGTCGAGATGGCCCGTACTATGCTTATTCATTCCTGTCTTAACGAAACTTTGTGGGCTGAAGCTGTGGCTACAGCGGTATATTTAAGAAATCGATCACCTACAAAAATTTTGAACTTTAAAACTCCTCACGAAATGTGGACACAGAAAAAGCCTAACGTTAAGCATATAAAAATTTTTGGATCTATCGCTTATGGATTAGATAAAACCCAAAGACAGAAGTTCAAAGCAAAAGGGAGGGAATACATTATGGTAGGCTACTCTCTAACTTCAAAAGCTTATCGCTTGTACGATCCAGTTAAAGGTCAAATCGTAGAGAAAAGGGATGTACGATTTGATGAAAGTAAATTCTTAAAATACGAAGGAATTTCAGAACAAAATACGGAAAACATGGCAAAAGAATCAAGGTTCGATAGAATAGACCTTATTGAATTTATAGATAAAACTACTGAGCCTTTAAGAAAGGAAATAAACTTGGTTGTAGAAGGAGAAGGAAATGATGAGAATGTAAATGTTAGCATTTCAGAAGACTCGACAAGTTCCGAATCTGACAATTTCACTGATGCTGAACAGAACGTAGCAAATGACGGTAGCATTGTCGAAATAGAACAACAACAAGAGCAAGCATTGCAACAGCAGCAAAAGATTGGGCCTGGTAGACCCAAAATTATTCGAACTGGCCAACGCGGACGACCGCGAAAACAATATAACGTGCTAAACTGTATGAATAATGAAATTTCCATTCCAATAACAGTTGAGGAGGCATTAAATAGTCAACACGCCGAAGAATGGCAGTGTGCTATGAAAAAGGAATATGAATCTCTTATCAATAACAAAACATGGTCATTAGTTGATTTACCAAACGATCAAAGAATAGTAAATTGCAAATGGGTTTTTACTCTTAAAAAGGATAAAGAAGGTCATATAGAGAGATTTAAGGCTCGACTGGTTGCAAAAGGTTGTAGCCAACAATTTGGGATTAATTATAAAGAAACATTTTCCCCCGTAGTTCGTTATGCAACCATCAGAATGTTGATAGCATTAGCAGTAGAACACAATTTACACATGCATCAAATGGACGTAACTACAGCGTACCTTAATAGCGATTTGCATGACAACGTATATATGAAGCAACCAAATGGTTTCGTAGATCAAAGATTTCCTAAAAAAGTGCTAAAACTTAATAAAGCCATTTACGGACTTAAACAATCCGGTCGTGAATAGAATATTACACTAGATCAGGTATTAAAAAGTATAGGTTTCATACCTTGCGAATCTGAACCATGTTTGTATAAGAAGAATAAAAACGGGTCTTACAACTTCATAGCTGTATATGTTGACGACTTAATTTTAGTAAGTAGCAGTAAAATAGAACTTATTCAAATCAAGAAGAAGATATCTGATGCTTTCGACGTGGTAGACAAAGGTCCACTTCAATACATTTTAGGTATGGAAGTCGAAAGAGAAGGAGAAATTGGTAATATTTCACTATGCCAAAAACAATATATAAAGAATTTATTGAAACAACAAAATATGGAAAACTGTAGACCAGTTTCAACACCTTTAGATCCTGGGTTTCAAGTGAATTGTCATAATATTGATTGTCAAACAGTAGATAGCACATCATACCAATCGTTAATTGGAGCTTTAATGTATTTAGCTTTAGCTACTCGTCCGGATATTTTACATTCGGTGTGTAAGCTTTCACAACGAAACACAACGCCTCACATTGAACATTTAACAGGTGCAAAACATATTTTACGATACTTATCAAAAACTATTGATTTGAAGCTTCAATACAAAAGGGAAGGTAAATCAATTTATGGATATGTAGATGCAGACTGGGCTTCAGATAATTCTGACCGGAAATCGTACACAGGATATGCATACTTCTTAGCAGGAGCTGTATTCTCTTGGGAATCAAAAAAGCAAACTTCCATCGCTTTGAGTAGTACAGAAGCGGAATATATGGCATTATCTATTGCTGCTAAGGAAGCTATTTACCTAAGAAAATTGCTATCGGAAACGGAATTACACAAAATGGATCATCCTATTATTTTAATGAGTGACAACTTAAGCGCGCAGCAACTTGCAAAGAACCCGACGTATCACGCCCGTAGCAAGCATATCGATGTCCGATATCATCATGTTCGAGATGTTGTCAAAAACAAACAAATAGAAATAAATTATATTTCAACAAATGATATGGTTGCAGATGTGTTAACAAAGAATTTGCCAAAAATGAAACATAGCAAGTTCACAGAATTGTTTGGTTTATGTTAAATATTTTTATAAAGTGTTGAGAAGGAGTATTGGAATATATACTTTGTAATGTACAACACTTTGTTTATATACTCATACATAAATCGAGTATCTAGTTTTTTCAGATGAAAAACTTTTGTCAAATGTTTTCATTTTTACTTAAAAGTTTTTCATTCAATTAATAAAATTCAATGGGAACATATCAACGTATTTTTATTCAGAAAAATTAATTGCAATAGTTGCTGTTTTTTTGTTGGTTGAACATTTTTAAAGAATTATCTTCTACATCAATTTAAGCTATTTTCTGCTCATTTAACTTAATAGAGAAACAGAAAGACAGACAGAGAGAGAGAGAGAGAGAGAGCAGTTAGAGATTGAAGTGGAAAATTATCGTATCAATGTGAAAATAACGGTTATGACTAGAGACAGTTATTGAACGCAAATGAACCTTTATGGAATTAATAAAATGGAACAGAAAAAAAAACAGCAACAATTAAGTCTTCAACGATTATTTGATGCTAGTTTTATGTAGTAAAATTAGTCAAAAATAAATACTAAAAATAATACTAAAAAATAATACTAAAATAATACTTAAAATAATACTTAATTATAATAAATATTTTCTGAATTTTATAACAATACTCTTCGGTGATTGTGGCCATTTTTCAACGACCCTTTTATAGAGCCGTTATGTTCTCCAATTAGAGAATCTTACGACTAACTGTACCTTTCGAACCAACCAACCTTTTGTTGATCATGCAAAATATATGTATTTTTAAATAATGGCAAAATAATTGCATCGAAATGAAAAACGGAAATTAAATTAAATTCTCAGTAGTTTCGAAACGCATTTTATATTGCTTGAGTTTTGTTTTAACATAGGCTTTATTCAACGCAACGCCTTTGGCATGTGGATGTGTGTGTTTGGGTGTGTGGGACTGTGCAAGTGTGTGTGTGTACAATACTCAGTAGGTAAAATGCAGTGCCGTTAAAAAACGCTCAAATGGTTTGGAAAGTTAAACATTATTATTAAACAAGATTATTGCTGTTTTATTGATTTTATTAAAAACTATTTTGTTAAATAACAAAAAAATTAAGGATATTTTTGAAAAAAAAAATCGTACAAACTGCAATTTACTCAAAGAATATTTGCCGATAGACCGTCCAAATCGCTTGGAATACGGCAAAACAGTTACATACCGACATAAAAGATGGCGCACCCTGTATATATGAGAGTATGTAGTCTACCATATCAGCGTGGTAGACATTAAAAGTACTCGTATACATGTATGTACATATGTACTGGTATACTCTTGCTCATCATTTTGTCTGTCTATCCGTCCCTGCGTCTGTCTGTCGCCTGTGTCGCCTAATACGTTTTTCCTACTGGGATGAAAAGGTGTGAGCTTTACACGAAGCGTTTTCTTCTAATGATTTTGTTTCTTAAAAGTATTTTCTTTTACATACAATTGTTCTTGTGTTTGTTGTTGTTGTTAGTGTTGTTGTTGTTGTTGTTTACAACTTTTTTTAAAGATGCTTCCTTTCAATAAAACGATAATATATTTTAGCTGGTTTCCGCATCCGTTGCCGGAATACATAAATTTCTATTAACATAAAACAGAAGCGGCGGCGGCGGCGACGGCGGCGACGGCGACGGCAACAGCATACAGAAGATGCGTATGCGCAGGAAGCGGAAGCCACGGCCATTTGAGTGATGGTTACCTTTAGAATATCGTGCGATGATGATCTCTTCGGTTGCTCAAGGAGCGAGGAACCACCAGCGGGCGAGTGCGTGTCCTGAAATCCACTTGGGAGGTGCGTCTGCATGGAGGAGGTCATCTGATGCGTCGTGCCGCACACAGCGCTTGCCGCATGGGTAAAATTTATTTTTGTTTTTGCTTTCGTATCGTTGCGATTTGTTTCGTTTAGTTTTTGTGAGAGTAGGCGTGTGTGTGTGTGTGTGTGTATTCGTGTGTGTGTGTGTGTGTGTGTGTGTGTTCGTGTGTGTGTGTGCGTGGCGTAAACTATGAAAATTGTGCGTATTTATTTGCTGTGTTGAGAGCAAAAGAGGAAACAGGAAAGAGGAAAATCAACGGAAGTGGCTTTATTTTCGTATGGTTTATTATCATCAAGATACAAGTGATGGGTTAATGGATGAATAGATGGATGGATGAATGGATGGATGGATGGATGGAACGTGAGAATGAATGGAAATTGTTTTAGTGGAATTTGAAGTTTCTCAGAGTTTTAGCAACAAAAGCTTTGTCTGTGGAGCAACGTAAATTGTTGGTGTTTTTAAGTGAACAAAATGGGAAATTAGGAAAAGGGGGAAGAGTGGGGGGGGAAGGTTTAGGTTGGCCTGAACGCAGAACGCAGCTACGTTGCTGCCGACTTTGCTGGCGGAAATGCACATTTAAAGTGTGCAATTTATTCCAAACGTAATGATATTGTACAGTCGCTGCCGTCGACAGCCGTCGACCAATTGCAGCCAACTTCATGCGATTTGCATGGGATTTTATAATTTTTTTTTTTTTTTTTGCGTGCAGGCTCAACGCTCAACGCTCTTTCGTTGGTTTGATGCCAACGAAGGCATCAAGAAAATGCAAATTTACGTATCTATTAATATTTTCATGAATAGGTACCAGAAAAAGGAACGGTGGGCGGGGAAGGGGGGTGGGGGGGTGATGGTGCGCTGGTGGGCGGGGGAAGTTTCCTAAAGAAAGGCCCACCCCTCTTAAGTCAAGCAGCTGCATGTTAGAGAAAAATAAAAAAGCCAAGCAAAAAAAAAGAAACGAATTCAGTTTATTGTTAAGGTATTTAAATTTAAAAAAAAAAGACAACAACAACAACAATAACAACAACAATGATAATAGCAGCAAATTAAGAATAGCAGCCATAATAATAGCAGCAGCAACAACAACAACAACAGCTCCAAGACTTCGCTGGGATCAGTCTTTACAAACTCTTGTCTTTCACCTGATGAAGTTTTACCTTAACCACAACAACAACAACAACAACAACACCAGCAGCAACAACAACAACAACACCAGCAGCAACAACAACAACAGCAACAATTGAACAATGAACAATGTTTGCTTTTCGTACTTAATTTAACCTGAGCGCATGCTGTGCAATCATAAATTTGTAAATTGTAAGTAAATGTTGCTGCTGCTGCTGCTGCTGCTGCCGTTGTTACTTTGTAGGGTTGGCAACATTACGCGATGACGATGACGATGACGATGTAATTAAATAAAAGCTTCGAATAAATGCGCCACATAAAAATTTAAATTTAATTGCATTGCAAGTGAAGAAGGAATGGCCGCGACGAGAAATTAAGCTTTGTCTCTTTCTGGCAACTGATAGACTGAAGTGAAGCGTGTGTGTAGTAACAACAACAACAACAACAACCACAACCACAACAACAACACTAAAAAGTACATTAAATTTGCCAAACAATAATAATCAGAAATAGAACAAAACTTTTTTGTAAAAAAAAAGGGAAAGAATGCACTCTGGATGCACTCAACTAGAATGAACATTCATGATATTATTTAGAGTCTTGTTGTTGTTGTTGTTGCTGTTGTTGTTGTCGTTTTAGCTGTAACTTCTCTCGTAGCTACTGTTTAATGACTTTTAAACGTCAAAAACGTTGTATTTTCTTTTAGTGTATTTGTTGTTGTTGTTGTTGTTGTTGTTGTTGTTGTGTTCGCTAAATTTTCTAGCGTCTTTTATAATTGCCAGCAATTAGCAGCAATTTTCCGCGGCCGGGATTGCAACAACTAAGAGAAAACAATTAATATTTTATTCATCCAAAAGTTTGAAAAGTCTTCTCGTTTTCATTTCGCAGACTTTTTCCAAATTTTCTTCTTCTTCTTCTTTTTGTCTCTATTGCGCTTGTTCTTACTTTATTTCTCTGGCTTCTTGTTGTTGTTTCCTATTCGTTTTCTTCTGCCTTCTTTCTGACTAAGTTTACTTGACTTGACTTGACTTGAAGTTTTTTTGGTTCCTTTTTTTTGTTAGTTTTAGTTACGCTTAATTTTGTGGCGTCTCGCGGCGTACAACAAAAAAGCACAAGTTGACGAATTAGAAGAAGATGATGGCTTTTAAGACTCCGAAGAAAGCGAAGCGAACCGAATCATAATGATTTAAGAAATTCTAAAACTGACTGAAAGAACTTTGTTTGTCCTTTATTTTAACCGCCCATTATTTTAATGATCTAAAGTGTCGTTAATTTATGTCAAATAATTTTGTTTGAGACGTTTTATTATTATTTTGAGTTATTTACTTTCTTCTGGAAAATATTTTTGGCTTTAATATTTAAAAATTAACCCAAGGATCGTTAGTAATCGTCCGTTTTCTTAGAGCAAAAACGTCCAAAATTGCTGCACTGTATTTTTTTTCTTTCTTCTTTTTTTTTTTTGTTGCTGTTGATTTAAGCAAAGAGCTTCCTTTTGGAGTCATAAAAATACATATATCAACACGACAGTAGTCATGAAAATATAATGATTTTATAACAGTTTTTAACGTAAACAAAACTGTCAGCCCGAACACAATGCGGCATCGGGCAGCTGCAGCCACTAATCTCTCTCACACTCTCTCTCTCTCTTTTTTTTCAAAGAGATTGAAACTGTTTGTTTTTGTATGCTGTATTCCATTTTCTCGTCTTTGAAGAGGGCTTTCTCTCCGTATATTTTTCATAAAATTTTTCGGATTTTCGTTAAAAAATTTCCAAAATTTTTTCTTCTTTTTCTCTTTAAAAAAAAATGAAAGAGCGAAACCAATGCTGCCATGATAAAATCTATTTTACAGGGCAGCTTCAGCTCTCATAAAGTTCTGTACAATTTCTCTGAGCTGCCGCTGCCGCATTGTGTTCGCATCTGAGGCTCTAAAAATCAAAGAGAGAGTCGATTAACGAGTCTCCAACCGCAACGACGAGCGACAGTTTGGTGTGGTTTTTTGGACTGGCTTGAAAAAGCGATAACAAATTTTGTTCATCAAAAGTATAACAATTTGAAGAAGATAGGAAGAGTAGTTTTTGATATTTGGCTTATATTGTTAGATCCATAACTAATCTGAGAGTTTGTATTTTACAGTAAAACAAAAATATCACAACTTTTCACAAAAGTATTGCTTTTTCCTGTTGATTAAAAATGACACCTCTTGCTGAAAGTTCATACGATATTATTTCTCAAGCTGTAAACAACTCAACAAAGTATATGGCAAGAATTTTCAATATAATCATTATCATCATATTTTGTTCTGTGAATTGCGTTCATGGTGGTGGTAGTGGTTGTTGTTGTTGTTGTTGTTGTTGCTGTTTTTTGTTATTCGTATTTATGTTGCTGTAACATCTTTCTTTTTTTTCTCTCTTCGTTTGTTGTATACAATTTCTGAATTTTTACATAATTACTTGCGTGAGTGCAGGAGCAAGAAGGCAACTAATAATGGGCCATCACTTTCAGATCGACAACAACAACAACAACAACAACAACAACAACAACAACAACAATGAGTTTAAGCGAAAAACAAAGCCCAAAGACTGAAGACTTAAGACATTCTGAAGCTTCCTCACTAGACAACGGCAGCGACTGCACGACAGCGACAGCGACAGCAACAGCGACAGCGACCGCGACTGCAACTTCGAAGCTATTTAACTCTGATTGTTGCTACTAGTGCTGCTGCTACTGCATTCATTACTGTTGGTTGTGCTCGCTCGTATGTATAATATTTTTCATTGCATGAAAATTTCTTGCTACCAAAGAATATTAAATAATAATAATAATGATGTCTTTTTTTTTAATCTACGCGATGATTTCATGTGATGCACAAAAAATGAATTTTTTTTTTATTAATACTGAAAAAAGGGGAATTAACAAGCAAAAGGAAAATTAAAAATAAATAATAATGTTAAGCCTTTCTATTAGGCCGGAGTTGAGGCAATTGACCATTTCGTTCGTTTCTTTGTGTTTTCAAAACTCAAAAACATCTGGCGATTTTCTTCGGCATCGTAGCCGAAGAAGTGCGTCGTACTGTTGCTGTGAGGAGGACAAAAGTGAAGAGAGGAGAAGGATGATCATCAGCGCACAAAACGCACTAAAAACAATGAATAGTCGATGATGGACGACGACGATGCCGATGCCGAAGCAGTTCTGGACAGTGGTATAAATTTTAATAACATTATAATAAAAATTTTTTCAATGAAAATATTTATGCATATTAAATAATACTCTTTTGGCAAACTACAATATTTTAAATCTTGTTTTTGTATGTTGTACCAAAAAACTGAAAAAAATTTTTGCTGACATAAAATAAATTCAATTTCTTTCAAGACATGGAAATATTCTGCTGAGAATAAAAAAATATTTAATTTTTTTGTTCATTCAATAGAATAAAAAGGTAATTTTTTACTCTATTTAACTCTACTTAAATTTTAACTCTACATAAGATGTTTTGACTTGTATATAGAGAAATAGTAATAAAATTAATTTTCTCTTTTCTTTTATAATTTATCATATCTCAATTATATTAATTTTTGATTTTTTAAGAACTATTTCAAATACAGAGGTTGATTTGAAAGATGGAGGTGATTTTATATTTATATAATTTTTTTAAAAACTCTTTCATTATTCCTAATATGACTACGAAAATGCTTATTATTATGAGAATGTTTATAAAAAACAGCTTCTTACTTTTTGTACCTTGAGTTTTCCAGGGATTTTTTCTGGTGATTTTGTTAAGTTTTTCTAATAAATAATAATGGATAAACGTACTATTAGAAACCTATAAATTTCTAATATTCCTTTAAATCTTTTTAGTATTTCTATTATTCCATAATTTTAAAATATTTAAAAAATAATAAATTTTAAATAATTATTTATTAAAAATTTAATTAAATTTTAATTATTATTTATTTAAATATTATTTTTTTAGGCTTTAATAAAAATGTTTCATCGTATTACAGAGCTATTTTTTAGAATTTAGAAAATTAAAAATTAAAATGAAAATTATGAATTTATTTTACCTTGATTAAATTAAAAAATTGTTATTTATATACATTCTTACGTATCAAAAAAAAAAAATAATTTGCTATATTTTGTGCGATTTTCATCCACTGTAGAAGAATGCGTGCGTCCTCTGAATTTGCCCTCTGGTTTTTTTTCTCTCTCATTGAATCAAAGAATGGCGTACACGCGAAATCGCAAGAGCGGTGGCAGGCAGCTGCTGCTGCTGGTGGTGCCCAATATATAATTTTTTTTTATATTCATATTTTAAATACGTTTTAGAATAGTTGCGTTTTTCCCTTTACCCGGCATTTAGTATGTTGTTAAATCGTTGTTGTTGTTGTTCTTTTTCTTTTTTCTTTTTCTTTGCATTTTAACAAAATTTCAACTTGTTGCATACAAACTGCCGGCAGCTTCTTCGTTGCCTCCATGGCCCGCTCGCGCGCTCCCCTCGCGTTTGGCGTAACTCCATCATGTTCGATAAGTTGTCCGGAGGCCTAAGCTCTCCTCAACTGCCAGGCAGTGATAGTCTTACCTGTTTAACAGCAGCAGCACCAACAACAACAACTGCATCACATTTACATGCAATCTTTTATTAACTATTTTGAATAAGTAGTGCGCTTCTTACCCTATTCTTTTAGCTACTACTAGTTGTTGGCCTGGCTTTGACTTCTTGGTCAATTATTGTGTACATCGCATCCCGTTCCCCCCCCCCCCCCCCCCTTCTCTCCGGTCCGCCCGGCAACGACGGCTGCAATTTCGTGCCATCCGGCCAAGATGCACCGCGCACCGACTAATATTTTTGAAGCCATTTATATGAATTTCTCTTTGCTTTACATACACAAACACACACACACATATGCATATACCACACATCCATTTGCACGCACACTTTCTCGCATTAGCATATACCCATTAGGAAATCAGGGAATAACTGCGAGCAGAAATAAAAGAATACACTTCGAAGAAAGTTAACACATTCTTGAAACGATAAAGAATGAAGTAGAAACCGTTAATTTTTTTAAACTAAATGCAAACCAAAAAAAAATTAAAAAAGGCTTTAATATTTTATCTTAAATTCTAAAATCATTTAGCTCTTCGTTTCTTCCACTTTGCGATTTGATAAAGACCTTTCAATGAATTTACTGAGATAATTTTCTCAGAAGACTTTAAGCTTTATCTTTGTATGGTAAATTATTATAAATAACGCTGATATTTGTAACCATTTAACAGTATAAAAATCAATTTGCAGCTTTTTTCTTTGAACAATTCTAATCCTTAAGCAGCACGCATTCAAAATACGAGAATGTCACATAAGAATGCATTTCTGTGCCACTTTATTTGATTTATTCTTCGTTCCTTTTTTATTTGATTTTCTTCTTTTTTCCCGTTGCTGAAGTTGTTCTTTTGAGGCATAAGTAATGAGTATAGTAATGCGCACACCCTCTTCCCGTTGGGTACCTACGAATTTATAGAGTTTTTGTTCTTCAACGAAATTCAATGTAGTTCAATGATATTTCGTATCTATTTAAATTGTTGCCCACTTTTTATTTTGTTGCCCACAGGCCGCCCCGCATTTCTTCTGTTTCTAGTGCAGCTTCTTCAGCGCGCTCTCTCTCTTTCTCACTTCGACAATAGTTAGTTTCAGCTTCAGCTTCAGCTTCAACCTCTCAAAAGCTTGTATTTTGCCAGAGTTGCCTCCTGGACTTGTTTTAATAGATCGTTGGCCAAAGTGATGCTGGCCGGCTGCCGGGACAACTGGCACCGACCGGCCGGCCGGCTGGTTTCCTTTCAATTTCCTTTAGTGCCGCAGATGCAACGAAATTTCGTGGCTCGCTTGCTCACGTCGCCAATCACAAAACTGATTGAAATCGTAGCTGAAAATCGCCGGCTTGGTGCCGGCACCGCGGCGACGGAAGCCATCGCGTGGTGTAATCAAGCTAAAATGAGGGCCGGAGCGGACTGGCTTCAGAGCGGGGGACGCTACTGAATGAATGCGATGGTGGGCTCGATCGGCGCAGCTGATGGCACTTTCTTTGCGGCGTCGACGGCGTTTGACTTGGTTTTAGTTGATGCTTGGCGCTTTAATTTGGGCTCTCAACGCGCTGTGCCAGTAGGTAGTGATGAAGCTGAAGATGGTCTTGTTGATGATGATGATGATGATGATGATAGTGGTGATGCTATGGTTATGGCTTTTGGCGCTAGACTTAAATTGATTGCACCGGAATAAAGTTGTTAAATAATCGGGCATGGGCTGAAGCTGTTATTAAATTGGTTAGAAAATATTGTATCGTCGTAGCTGAATTGCGACGTTTCTATGTGCGCTGAGGAGTCGTCATATGCATTTAGTGTATCCGGTATTCATCACCGACATCATGATCAGCATCATCGTTATCATTCAACAAGAGCAATCAGTGGTCATCACGGTCAACTTTATGAAATTTTCATGGACATGCGATACGAAACGAAACGATAGCTTTAATTATAAGACAGAATTTTCATAGAAATCGAGTTTCTGAACGAAAATAGAACGAATTTCTTTTATCTCATTAAATTTTGTTCGTTAAAAAAAATAAAAAATTATTCTCAATAATGTTTTCACTTGATTTTGGTTTAAAGAATATCAAAAAATATGGCAGCGTGAAGGTGACACAAATTTATATTCAAAGGTTCATGTCTTGGATGAATTTTTTATAGTTTTAAATTGTTCTATAGTTATAAATCTTTAACTATAAAGGTGAAGGTGACGCAAATTTGTATCCAAAGGTTCATGTCTTGGATGAGTTTTTTATAGTTTTACATCTTTAACTATAAAGAACTAATCCAAGACATGAACCTTTGAATACAAATTTGTGTCACCTTCATACTGCCATATTATTATATTATAGTTGGTATATTAAAAGTATGATCAATTGGCATTTCGTATTTATTAATGGATCGGTTTAATTAATAGATCCCTTCTCGTCGCAATTTTCTGGCTTTTTGTAGAATTTTATTTGAAATTAATTGGAAAAAAGTATAATACTCTTCAATTGTGTACTTTTAAAGTAATTTTTTTATTTTTTTACACACTTTTAAGACTTTTATCTTTTGTTTCAGAACAGTTTATGGCAGTTTGGAAAACTACGGAGAAGCTATCTCGAATGAAAACTGTCATATTCATCACAGTCTTTATAATGGTCTCCTTTTAACTACGAATGTCTGAAAATACTTCATTATAATGTTGTCACACTAAAAAACCGAACACTACGCGTGCTAAAAATGATGACAAACAAACAAAAAAACAAACAAAATAAGAAGTCAAGGATTTTAATTAATTAGTTGCGTTGAAGATGCTTAAAAAATGCGTTTCGAAATTAACCGCAAACATTTGAGGTGCGGCCTGAGACTTCAAAAAACAAAAAAAAAAAAAACAAAAAAAAAAAAAAGAAAGATTAAACAAAACAATGAAAACGTTGCTGTTGTTGTTGTTGTTGTTGTTGTTATTGTACGGTTTTATAATACGTTGATTGAAATGTTTGGATTAACGCACAGTTTGACAAACAATGTATGCGTGTGTGTGTTTGTGTGCGAGTGGATTGGTTGGTTTGTGAATGGGGGTGTGTGTGTGGGTGTGTTTGTGTGTGAGGGAAGGGGGGGGGGAGAGTGGAGGGCGAGGGGGCGGTTTGTAGTTGTATGACAAACACTACACGAAACCAAACGGCAGGAACTCGACGCTCAACGAGCTCCAGCATTCATCAGATCCTTCATCCTTTTAATCATTAAAATAAAAACAACAACAACAACAACAACGCCAACATACCTCAGACGGACAATTTTGCTGTCAGAGTAAAAGATTCGTGACCACATCATGATTCTCTTTCCGGGCACGCACCAACCATGTGATCGTTGTTGTTGTTGTTGTTGTTGTTGTTGTTGTTCGTCATCTGTCCAGCCATCATCATCACCATCATCATCATCATCATCATTATCATCATCGTCGTCAACTGGATTTTAATGCGTCGTTGACGCTGATGAGTTGCGTAAAAATTGCAAAAAAAGAAAAAAAAAATTGCCGAGAAATTGTTTTGCCAACAGAGAGCAGCACGCAAAGCACTCACGGATCGGGTGTGTGTGTGTGTGTGGGTGTGGGCGTGTGGGTGGTGGCGGCAAAATCGAAATCCACATAACCGAAATCTTCTGGTGCGTAAAGGACTTGCGTTGGACTCGGCTTTGTTTGATTTTGTTGCATTTTAATTTTCATCAGGAATGTTTGTTTGTTTGTTTGTTTGTTTGTTGTTTTTTTCAATTCATCCAATCTTTTGTTGTTTTATTTGAAAAGCACTCAACTTCTGAATTGTTTCTATCTTCTATACCGCCTCGGTAACGACAACAACAACGAGAATGCCACTGACAACGTCAACATCAACGTCAACGTCAGCGGTAACGGCGTCAACTAACGGCGGTGACAGCGGCTCAACATTGATCGGGCATCAAACCATAATGTGTCTGGTCATGTCGTGATCCTGAATGGAATCTAAGAACGAGACAGACTTTTTCAGTCAAAACGAGATTCTGAGAGCGTGATAAGCCTTTTCAGTCGAGACGATATTTCGAGAACCTTATAGACTTCTTCAGTCCAGACGAGATTCTGAGAGTGAGACGGTTTTCTTCAGTCCAGACGACATTCTCGGAACGAGACGGTCTTCTTCAGTTCAGACTAGATTCTGAGAATGAGACAGTCTTCTTCAGTCAAGACGATATTTCGAGAACCTTATAGACTTCTTCAGTACAGACGAGATTCTAAGAACGAGACGGTCTTCTTCAGCCAAGACGAGATTCTAGGAACGAGGCGGTCTTCTTCAGTCCAGACGATATTCTGAGAATGAGAAGGTCTTCTTCAATCAAGACGATTAGTCCGAAAAACTAATAGACTTTTTTCGTCTTGACGATATTCTAGGAACGAGACAGTTTTTTCAGTTAAGACGAGATTCTGAGAGCGTGGCAGGCTTCTTCAGTCCAGACGAGATTCTGAGAGCGTGGCAGGCTTCTTCAGTCCTGACGATATTTTTAAAATGAGACAGACATTTTCAGTCGAGGCGAGGATTATTATAGAATAATTTCTCGTTAGACATTTTGTATTAAGGTTGCTCATGCGCCGTGGCGTATCGTCAAATTGCGTTGTCATTGTTTTGCGTTTAATGAAAATCGCCCGTTGTCGACAAACAAACAAACCAACCAACAAATGGGCGTAGCAACAAAGAACAAAGAACAAAGAACAAAAAACAATGAAACGAAACAATATGAATACAAAAATTTCCAATAAATGTTCGACTTAAATCATCAACTTAACGGATAAGTAATTGCGGATAAGCGATGATACGATACAAATTATCAGGCATTATGAGAAGCGTATGATGACGTTTTATATATTATGTGTTGTTGTTGTTGTTGCTGTTGTTGTTGTTGCTGTTCTGTCAATGACAAATAATCACAAAATGCTACAAACAATAGACGCATTTTTTATCGTATTTACCCAATATTTTTTGATGCAAAATAGTTGCAGCAATCGAGCAATATCAGGGCATAAAAAAAAAAACAAAAATAAGAACTTACTTCAGTTCGGTTGGTATAAAAAAAAAGGCAGGACAGAAGAGGAACAACAACAACAACAACAGCAACGACACCATAACAATGTAATATTGCTGATTGATCAGTCAGAAAAATGGCGTTCTGTTGTTGTTGTTGTTGCTGTTGTTGTTGTTGTTGTTGTTGTTGGTGTTGTTGTTGTTGTTGTTATTATTGTTGTTGTTGTTGTTATTTCGCATTTTCTGCCATAATTTTTCGCATTTTCTGCCTATAAAAAAATTGCACAAACAAAAAATTTATTAAAAGCTAATAATAATTGCGTTGTTGTTGTTGTTGTTGTTGTAAAACCTGCTTTCTGCAACGTGTGCGTTGTTTTGTTAGGTTTTGTTCTTCTTTTTCCTTTCTTCTTCTTCTTTTTCTTCTTCTTTTTCTTCTTATTTGCTGATATTTCATTTTAATTAATCATTGCAGGCATTTGTTACAATGCATGATGCACTTCCGTCTAATGCGTCAATGGCGGATGCGTATATATGAGTACGTGTGCGTGTGTGTGTGTGTGTGTGTGTGTATGTGTGTGTGTGTGTGTGTGTGTGTGTGTCTCTGCTGGCTTTAATCATAGCCATAGAAGGCACATGAATATCTCGTACGATACTCGCATTCATGTATGAATATACTCAAATGTAAGTATGTATACATGTATGTATGCATGTGCTAGAATGTGTGTGGACACGGGTTCATGTGTGTGTGTGTGTGTGTGTGTGTGTGCGTGGATGTCCACGTGAGAATGTGCGTTTGATTGTTACAAAAAAAAAATGTCTTTGTATCCTTAGTTTTTATACGGCCTGAAAGTTTTATTTGTTTGGAATAACGAAAGCTTCACTTGACTTTTTTACTTTTTACTTTATAGTAATCTTTTTGCCACATCAAAATTTTAATTATTTAATAATAATAAAATCAGGTCTTCATTCGGATTATACTTTATAGAGAACACTTTATTTTCAGTCTTCATTTCTTCATGTAAAATATTCGAAATCGATCGCTCGATTTCTCGATTTCGGCTGTTCAAATTGCGATTGTGGAAGAAAGTGGCCTCTTTATCGTATATAGAACATTTTAGCTGCTATAGAAAAATGTAACATTTACATTTTTAGACTAACATTTAGACAAACTGACTATTTAGACAACATTTAGACAAACATTAGACAGACATAGACATAGACAAACATTTTTACACCCTGAAGAAAACAAAAAAAATATCTCAAAGTCACCAGACTGAAACCTTACATTTATTAAACTTAACTTTAAAGTTACGATAGTATAAAAATGTTTTATTGTTTAATTAAAGTAAATTCGGAAAAAAATATAAAGAAAAACAATTTATAAAGAAAAATTTAATTAAAAACCTCACGAAGTCTGTAAGTAAGTTTTGCTTGAGTTGAAAAATGTTGAAAAGAATTTCATTTAAAAAATTGCGAATCTTTTATTTCTTTATGATAATTATAGTAAATTGTCATTTAAGTAATTGAAGTGACTTTTCAGTCCGTTTTTTTTTTGCATTAAAAATTAACGCTTTTTTAAAATAAATTTGGCGAATTTCGGAAATCGAAACGATAATTATTGTAAAGTTGAGCTGTAACGTGAATTTCTTCTTAGTGGACGATTCTGTTGTGGCTTGCAGCTATTTTTTCACCTCATAGACAACAGGTAAGCAACAACAACAACAACAATGCAAATGTGATTTTGAATATTAACAAAAACAACAACAACAACAACAACAACAACAGATAACTCCTCCCAATACATTATTTTCTGTCATTTAAAACAATAAACAACAGACGCACTCTGGCGAATGTTGCATTACACTCAGCCCCGTTAGTGCTCTCGCTTTCTCCTTCACCTACAATCTCGATTCGATTCGCCTTGCCGCCCCTCCCCCCCCCCCCCTCCCCCGAAACGCACCAACCTACGCACAGCGTACAAACGGAACTTCAATTATGAAATGATAACGAAATTATCGTGGAAAATGCAGAAGATGCCTTTCGAATTAAAAGCAAAAATTAGTTCAGGCCACTGTTTGAACAATGAGTTCACATGAGCCTGGAAAGGTACCCAAAGCCTGGGAAATTATTAATGCTTTTTTGCTAAAACGAAAGCAACTTCTTTTTCAGCTTGGTCGCATTCAACAGCAACAACAACAACGCGGACAAACTCTTTAACGCTTGAGGATATCTTTGGAGCTTAATGTGAACTCAGCCGTAGGCATTTAACGCAACGAAGACGAAGAGGAGGGGCAGAGAGTTAACGGTAATAAACTGAGGTTCAAAAACGACACAAAAAAAAAAAAAAAAAAAAAAGAGAGCGATAGGACTAAATTCTGTGCCAGAACAACCACCATAAAGAATGTGATGATAATGATGACTATGACTATGGCTGATGATGATGTTGTTGTTGTTGTTAATGTTGATACGTGGTTAACATGTTTTTTTGCGTATGTGTGTGTGTTTATTTTAGCTCTGTAAATTACATTATCTGCGTATCTGACTATAAACTAAACGAAGAACTCTAAAAAAGCGCCATGCTTTTACTATAAAGTTTAT
This sequence comes from Conops quadrifasciatus, assembly GCA_949752815.1. Lineage (NCBI taxonomy): Eukaryota > Metazoa > Arthropoda > Insecta > Diptera > Conopidae > Conops > Conops quadrifasciatus. Next base: position 6,571,293 of record OX457078.1, on the reverse strand, counting down.
AGACTAATTTTACCAAAGTAGCGGCATGCTATTTTCTACTTCTATTTTTCCTTTTTTTTAAAAAAAAAAAGTAAAGTTAACAACGATAAAAAAACAACAAAATTAAAATCTGTCCATCATCACTCAGCAGTTCGTTCGATTCGTTTGAAAGCCGTAGCCGTAGCCGTAGCCGTAGCCGTAGCCGCAGCAGCAGCCACAGCAGCAGCAACAGTAGCAGCAGCAGCCGCAGTAACGGCAGTAGCATCAATAGGACGAAACGTCCTGCGAATGCATGCAACGCACGCTTCGTGTATCAAAGCGGCTACGGACAAAGCGTAGAGCGGGAGAGGCTTGCTTTGCATCCTGCAACCGAGAGTATTGCGTTTGCACTTGCGTTTGCAATGCGTTGCAAACAAATGGGTTGAGCTGTGGCTTGATTTTATTTAACGTTACGGTTACTGTTACTGCTCCTACGGCCCCCTCCCATACCACCGAAGAGTCCTTTTTTGTAATTTAGTATATTTTTGTGCGTTTGCGTGTATGCACAAATTTCTATCCCAGTAGGAAAATGCATCGTCTATGCCTTTTTTAGTTCATGAAAACCACAATGAAAATTGTATTGGAAATTGAAATTGAAAATATGGCCACTGAGGTTACGAATTCGGTAGAGAAAATAGAAGTCAAAGGCTACAAACATCCACTTTTTCCTTTAAAAGTTGAAAATTCCATTTCTGTGTTCAATTTTACTCCAATAATTTAAAATTCTCCCTAAATTTAGTTTTAGATTTTATATAAAAAGCTGCTTCTTAACCATTTTTTGGTTGGTTTTTAGTTGAAACTATTGGAAAAAGATTTCTTAAACATAAAAGTCGCGAATTCAAGCCTCAATTGGTGTAAAATTTTGCATTTATACAAAACTTCAACCTTTCAAGTTGGAATTTAAAACGTCAGAGTCGCAAAAGCATGTTTTCAACACTCGAAGCTGGAGTTTTGAAGCGAAAAAATATGGTAAAATTTAGATTGGTTTGTAAAATTAAACCGAAATTTGCGACCGTGAGTGTAGAAATGAGCGTAAGCGTATGATATTTCTCTCAATGTAAGTCTTATTGTTGCCTAAATTATAGAACTGTGGTTTGGATTTACAAGAAGACCAGCTCTTTAAGGCTAAATATAATTTCTACTCTATCCACTGCCTCAAACATTGGTCTCTCATATCATCAAAACTTTTTTAAAAAAAAAATTAAAAAACTGCAGTTAACTGAATTTGCTTCCGAGCGTCTGAAAACGGCGTTAACGTTGCGTATTGCGTAGAAATACGAAAACCATAAGTAAACAATTTCCTACAGGGATGGTGCGTTTACTTTAAAGACATACACATACAGATGCGTGCCCACATACGCACATACATACATGTATATATATACCACCATTTATACAGAAACTCACATCAGTCTTTTTTTATGCGTACTCAAATGCGTTTTTCTTTTTTGTGGTAAAAAAGGGCCGGTTAAAGAGGGCGGTTATCGGGTAGAAGGCGATGATTAGGATTGTGTTGGTGTTGTTGTTGTTGTTGTTGTTGTTCTTGTTGTTGCCTGAGCTGCTACAGTTGTACTCACAGAATTTGTAGCATTTCGAGTTTCAATTTGTTTTGTTTTTTTACGTTTTTAATTTCAACAAATATCTCAATTTTTTCCATGCTCGACTGGAATTTATTTTAATTAATAGAAAACAAAAGAAGAAGGATTACGTTAAAAAAAAAAAAAAAAAACCCAGGCCTCAATGCTTTTGTTTGAGGGAACAGTCAACAGAAGAAGTACAGGAAACGCATATAACAATTAATCATCATGCTATATCTCGTTTTAGTATTGAAAATAATGTAAAAAATTAAACAATACGAATACAAAATAAAATTAAAATTATATAAAAACAAAATTTTATAAAATAATATTAATATATTTCTGTATTATTATGAGGTTTTTATTGCAATACTACGAGATAATATTAAAAGAGAAAAATATTGAAAAGAACAATGTGATATTTTTTAGAAATAGCTCCATACTCTGCGAAAGAAGAAAGCCAAAAAGAGGTACACCGATAGAAAGTGCCGAGCTGAGGAAAAAAAGTTCTGGATTGAAGTTTTCGAATTGAGAAAAGCTTTATCGTCTGATTTGCCCGAAAACTTTGTCAATTTTACCCGGGGACACCGATTGGGCGGCCTCTCAGTGGTTATTTTAAACATAGAGAGAGACATCTTGAGCTTCTTCAGAGCAATTTTCTGAATAGAATTTTTACGAATTTATAAGAGTTTAGAGAAAATTTTCAAAAAATCTATTCACTTCAAGATATATTCTTCATAGATTATGGAAGATTATAAAAAGTACTGATAGAAATACAACTTTATTTATATTTAATGGAAAGAAATGGAAAGATTTTTTTATAAAAACTCTCCAAATTTTAACGAAAACCATTTATTATGAAAATTAATTAAACATTTTTTTGATTAAAGGAGCCTTTATAATAACCTTTAGAAATTTTAAAACTTTTTCGGTTTAATTTTTTAATTTTGAAATTTTTTTTGTTGTCCTTGTCGATTGATCAATGATTGTAAAAGCATTCAAAATTTAATAATTTTAATGAACTTTTTCTTTTCCGCAAAGAAATTAAAGTAAAATTTCTTTCTTGCTTGCAGAAAGATAATTATATTGTAATGAATTCAAAGAACGTCTATAAATCTTTGCATGTAATATGCTCTCTCTCTCTCTCTCTCTCTCTCACACACACACACACACACAAACACACCCATTTACACACCAAGCCTATATTCCTTAACATATTTAATTCGAGTTACTGAGTGGAATTATAATTAATTTTGCGATAGGAAAAAATTCTACTATAACAAACACCAAAGTGAAGAGCCACCAACAACAAACAGCAACAACAATAAAAACAACAAACAACAACAACAACGAAACAATTACAGCCAGTATGTTGTAACAAGCCATTGCTGCGTCAAAAGTATATACTCGCCGTTGTTCGTTATCGTAGCGAGCAAGTAAGATTTCTTCTTTGTTTGCTGTTAAGAATTCGTTTCATTTTAAATGCGGAATATAAAATTATTCGTATTAAATTAAATTAAATTGAATTAAATCGCAACGAATTGCTTGGAATCGAAATGAATCGAATCGAATCGGAACGGATCGCATCGCATTGCGCCGCAACGCAACGCAATGCAATGCATCGCAGCGAGACAAACTCGTAAAATGGATTTAAGCTGAAATTTTAACCCTTAAACGCTTAATCGTATAAAATTACTAGAAATTTCGAATATGAATAGCTTTATTTCATTTCAATTTTATGCGGTTGATTTTCGGTGCTTTATTTATTTGTATTTTTTTTTGTTTTAAAAAAAGAAAAAATTAAGTTTTTCAAACTAAATAAATTGAAAATTAACTTGAGAGGAGGCTTCGCAGGCTTGAAATTCTAACCATTTATTGTTTCATCCGGAAACTACTATTGTCTATATTCTATTGAATAAATATAAAATTGTCTGCCAATTTAAATTCTAATATAACTTTAAAAACACAGAAAATGCTTTCTTCTCAAATTAAAGAAAATGTTGCGTTGGTTTGTTCGATTCGAATTTGAAAAAAGCAATTAAGATTTAGAAACAATTGGGTCGGTCGTAAAATCACTTTTTGTATTTTTTCTACTTAATTAAACTATTTTGTCCAATAATTTTCTTATACAAGTATATATCTACGGCAGAAGGGTAAAAATATGTATATTTTGTTTTGTTCGATTTCTGTTAAAAAAATCTGGTCGCAGCTTGAATACGCAAAGGTTCTTAAGCCGCCTATTAAGGGTTAATCGTTTTCTGAGAAAAAAGCCAGTCTGAATTTTTACAGAAAAACGCTTAAACTTGATTTCAAGTGACATTTTTCTAAACATTTACAATACAGACGATACTCTTTTTTGGTTTTCGTTTTTGTTTTTTTTTTTTTTTGTTACAAATGCTGCTGCATGTGGTCGAATAGGTTGTTGTTGTTGTTGTTGTTTTTACTTCTTAAGCAATGGCTAATGTTATTGTAAAATGTTGCGGAGGGCGAAAATGTTAAAAAACTGCGCTGTTGACGATTTCGATGACGATGACGATTGCGTTATTGTTTGATATTGTCAACAGTCTCATTGTTGTTTTTGCTGTTGTTGCTGTTGTTGTAACTGATGAATATGGAACTACAACTTGCTGTGGCTTTGACTTTGAGACATGACTTTGGCAATTGTTTGAGGCCGATCACGCAACGGCCGACGCGTCGGCGCAACGCGTTTCTAAGACCAATGTTTCTAAGTGTGCGTTGTTGCGCTTGTTGTTGAAACTGTTGGCGTTGTGTGGTTGTTGACTTGTCCGCTGTTGTTGTTGCTGTTACTTAATGTGGTCATCTGTTGGTTTTTTGTCCGCCGCTGCTGCTGCTGCTGCTGCTGCTGCTGCTGCTGCTGCTGCTGCTCCGTTGTGCGTTTCCTTGCGTTTTTCTCTGTTTTTGTCACATTCGATTTCGTGATAAAATGTGCCACAGCATCAATTCATCGCAAAGCAGAACGTGTAAGATTGTTGTTGTTGTTGTTGTTGTTGTTGTTGGCGTTGGCTTCCGTATTTCAACGTCGTGGCAAACGCACTCACAAAAAATGTCATAAATAAATTGCAACATTTACTAAATAAATTGTCCATAAACGAATGATGAGATTTCTTGCAACCACGAACAGTAAACGAAGCAGCAGCAGCAGCAGCAGCAGCAGCATCACAATCAGTTGGACAACAACAGCATGGACAACTTTGAAGGAACATTTTTCACCATTTCACACAGATTTTCTCGGTAAATTAACCAAAAATGCTGAAAACGCCTTCAGAGAAAGCAAAAAAAAAAAAACGCATTAAGAATGACAATAAAAAGAACCACTAAACATTTCCTTATATCGTATTTCCACTATCAGGATCATTATGACTACCGGCATCATCATCGTCTCCACAGCATTTCTCCAGTCTCCAGCCTCCAGACTGCCGTCCGTTGGCTCGTTGTCGACCAATTTGTTGGTCCGATCTGTTGGTCCATGATTATACCGTTGACCATCGCGATACTTCAGCTAGCTCTAACCGACTTCTATGTTTTGTGATTTTTTAATTAGGATTTCATTAGAAATTAATACAATCCGGAGCGAACGAAAGAAGTAGAATACCTCTTTTTGTGGCTTTGTGTGGAATTTTTGTTGCTCTCGACGCCGTTATTATTATCGCAGTTGTTCGTTTCTGGCTCGCAAAAAAAATATGTTGAATTTGATTTATGAGGCTTTAGTTCTTAGGACTTTTAACTCGTTCCACTCGTTTAATTCTTTACGCCATTACGTTATCACGTAATTACATTACGATTATTAACGTAATTACATAATTACGTAATCACGTAATACGTAAAAAAAGTAATACGTACACTCTTTGCCCTTAAAAAATTTGGAAGATTTTAAAGAAATCTTCTAACCTTTCATTTTTAGACGCTTTGTAAGACGAATTTGTTCTGATGCTCGACAAAATCTGACATAACTTCTAAACTTCAAGCTAAACTCTAATTTCCAAAAAGCTATAGACGACCTGAATTGAAAGCTGACAGAATATCAGTATCAAAATTTCTCCACCTCATGCGGTTTTCGAGATATCCTACTCGGAATGCTCCCAAGAACAACGAGTTTTTTCCTACGAGTTTGTTTAAAGTTTCATTACGAGTTAGTCTTTGATACTAAAGATCAATATTCATATTATATTCTTGAAGATAAGAATAAATTCTCTACGAAATTAGGTTTTCGAGATATTCCCAAAATCAAGAGTTTTCGACTACGAGTTTGTTTGAGTCATTTGAGAGTCATTATGAATTAGTCTTCGATACTAAAGATCAATATTCATATAATATTCTTTAAGATAAAGATGAATTCTCTACGAAATCAAGTTTTCGAGATATTCGGGATATTCCGAATGTTCCGAAAAGTCGGATTTTTCTAATAGGTTTAAGTCCTGTTTTATTACGGAGCAATCTTTCTTCCAAGATAATAATAAATTCTCCATCAAATTCAGTTTTCGAGATATACTGTTCTGAATGCTCGAAAAATCAAGAGGTTTCTATTACGAGTTTGTTTGAGGTTTCATTATAAGATAGTCTTCGCTACTAAAGATCAATATTCATATTATGCTCTTGAAGATAAAGATGAATTCTCTACGAAATCAAGTTTTCGAGATATTCGGCATATTCCGAATATCTGATTTTTCTAATATGTTTAAGCCCTTTTTTATTACGAAGCAATCTTTCTTCGAAGATATTAATAAATTCTTCATCAAATTCAGTTTTCGAGATATATATATGTACTTTTCAGTGTGCTCAGTGTGTTACTTTTCGGGTCGATTATGGATTTAGCGAACCAAAAGAGTAGTTTCGAAAAATGTACGGAACGTTTTCTGGGTTATTCTACCATATTACTTTTGATCCCATTAACTCTTCAATTATAATTAGTATCCTGGTTATCCACCACTTTCAATATTAAACATCTTGAGAACCAAAAAGAGACAGATTTCACTTCAGCGAAACTCTGTTTTGTATACTGTCAGACTTCATTATAACCAGGTAGCAGTGTAACCGGTGTCGGTGCACCGAAACGGCAAAAGAACTGGGCTCGGAAATTCTCTAAAAGACATCGTCTGGAACTATGGCCATCAACATCGTGGTGATGGTGATGGCTTTACACATTGACCAACGGCGAAGTCATCCAACGTCCGGTGGATGAAACCAATTACAAAATCGATCGTTGGTGCGTCAATAATTTAACAAACTAACGCATTAGACGGCCAAACTAGTTGCCGCCGCGCAAGCAGTCTATGAAGTTCGTCGCTCTGAGGAAGCTGCTGAGCGGCTGGGGCTGGTGCTCTTACTGCTGCTGCTGCTGCTGCTGCTGTTGCTTCTACTGATGTTCGAACATTTTCTAGTTAATGTTTTTATTTTGCTGTTGCTTTCCGAGTCGAAGGCTGATACGTTTTTGATTCAGTGAACAGCGGTTAAAAGAATTTTGTTCGATGAAGAGTGCGAAGCATTAGCGAGCGTCGGCAGAGGAAGTGAAGATGAAGAAATGGCTTGCATTCAACGCCGATGCCTCCAACGCCGATGTCTCAACACTCCGCAGGACGGCAATGCAGCAGGACTTCAAGAATGCGAATAAAATGAAAAATTTAGCACACACAAAGCCATTTTTGACAAGTTTTAGTACTTAACGCTTGCAAATTTTCACAATTTGGCGCCAAAAAAGTATTAAACTTCCTTCGAATAAACGGCAGGAGAGTAAATTGTGTCTTGATTAAGTTTTCAAAGCCACCGGTTTGGCCCATAAGAAGAAGAGTTGAGCAGCCGAAGTGTTTGTTTGGTAGTCGAAGTGGCAAAGTGGTCTAAGCGTGTGGCAGCAGGCAACAATAACTAACGCCGGAATCATGGGTCGCTTAACCATTAGCCGCTACTGTTTGCAGTTTTAGTCTGAAAAAAATTTAAATCCTTCAGTTGTTTAACGCCCAAATTATGGAAACAATAAACTCCTCCGCCGTCGTCTTCTGCCTTTTCACATTCATCAGCATCCGATTCATCTTTCATCACTTTTAACAGCGCTATGCTGACTTCACGTCGGTCGCCACCGCAGCAGCAACAACAATTTGTTAAACTGTCCGCCTTCGATGGCCATAAAATTTTGCTTGCTCCGGCGCGTCATTATCATCGCGCCCAGCTCGACCGGTCGACCGGCAGCACACGCCGCGCCGCCGTTTTCTAACGATGCGATGCATCGCGCTGCAGCAAAGAAGCTCATACGAAGTCACAGAAAGTACATAACTGCATGGCAACGCTTGAACATCATTGCGTTTATTGTTCATTTAACGTCGTCATCGTCATCGTCATCGTCGCCATCGTCATCGTCGCCATCGTCATGACCGGAGGCACTATGCGCTGCGGTAGTTTTTGCCAAGCCACAATCAGAGTCAGACAAAGCGTTAGACTCAGCGTCAGTCATGTTTGTTGCCCGGCCGCGGCCCGCGTTGGTGATGCTCCACGCCGTGACGTTCTGCCTGTGCCGGTACTTTCATTGCTTCGGTCATGGCGTAGTGTTGTGGTCATGTTGACGCTCAGCTCCTCTGTGAGACGTCCTCCTCGGTGGCGTCGTTGTCGTTATGGTAGTCATCGCCGCCACACTACCTGTCGTTGTCTATCGTCTACCGTCTACCGTCTGTCATCTTTATACTCCTCTGCTACATTAACCCATTCGTGTCTTATCGTCGAACTGCGATAGATGCAGAGTTTCTCGGCTAAAAAATTTCAAGAACGAACTATTTGAAGCTCAATAAATTATAACAAGAGACATTACATTACAGGAAGAGACATTACATTACATTACATTGCATTACATTAGATTATATTACATGACATTACTTACATTACATGACATTAAATTACATTACACTATTACATTACGACATTACACTATTAAATTACACTATTGACACTACATGGCATTACATGACATTATATAACATTATATGACATTACATTACATTCCATTATATTACTTACCCCACTTACTGACCACATTACATTAAATTACATCACATGACATTACATTGCATTACATTGACACCATATGCCTAACATTATATAACATTACTTCACATTACATGAGATTATATAACTTACACCACTTACTGACCACATTACAGTACATTACATTGCATTACATTGACACCACATTACCTAACATTATATAACATTACTTAACATTACATTACATTACATTACACTATAATATATTACATTTAATTAAATTACATTACATTACATTACATCACATTGCATGACATTACATTACATTGACATCACATTGACATCACATTACATTAAATTACATTACATTACATCACATTGCATGACATTACATTACATTACATTACATTACATTACATTACATTACATTACATTACATTACATTACATTACATTACATTACATTACATTACATGACATTACATTACATTGACACCACATTACATTACATTACATTACATTACATGACATTACATTACATTACATTACATTACATTACATTACATTACATTACATTACATGACATTACATTACATTACATTGACACCACATTACATTACATTACATTACATTACATTACATGACATTACATTACATTACATTACATTACATTACATTACATTCCATTACATTACCTATGTACATTAACATATTTATAATAATATATCGGCAAATCGGCACCGGCGTACCACTTTATGCGTATGTTTGTATTTGTTTAGGTACAGCGGACGTTAATGGGCTAAACAGCCTGAAAATCATTGAGACACGAGAGGCGCTATGACAATAACTTGGGTAAATTTTATTGTTGTAGCTGTTGTTGTTGCTAATGTGGCGGCCGTTGTCGATGTTGCTGTTGTTGTTGTTGTGGTCGGTGTTGTTACTGCTACTGTTTATATAATGTTTACATATCTCAATCAGAAAGATATCACCTTCGCGACCTTTTGCCAACTGGTTGGAACTAACTAACGAACTAACGATCTGTTTGTCTGTCCGTCCGTCCGTTCGTCCGTCCGTCCGTCCGTCCGTCTGTGCTTCTATTTAACTTTGTGTTGTCTTTTTTGTCCGATTGTGTGTTGGTATGTGTGTGTATGCAATTGTGCCTCCGATACGACTTATGTATGTCGACTGGTCGTCTCTGGTCTTCTCTGATCGTCTCTGGTCTGGTCTGGTGGTGGTCTGCTCGTGTGGCACACAAAGTGCCATTTAACAATCTGTTAACAACGGTAATAAATCCATTTGTTGCTCTGGAGCTTAGCACAACTCCGGGATGTCTGAAGTTGCTGACAGCAGATGAGGTCTGAGTTGGCCGTTTATGTTGCCAATATTAACATAACTTGGTAATTAAATTGGGACATTCGAGTTAATAAGAGTCAGTGATATCATGTTTGTACTCACAATATAGTACGAGTACTTTATGAGCAGAAAGAAGAGTGAGCATGGACACCTTACACGCGCTCGTAAGGTTTAGAAGGTATTGATTAATGATCATCGTTAAGTTTGGGAGCGCAACTAAGCGCTTTATGCTAGTATTAAACGTTGTTTTATTGAGTCGTAAGACCTAAAAAAAAGCAAGCGGAACGAACAAATCATTCCAAGAGAGTCGAACTTTGAAGTCCGAACTTTGAGCTCCTTCAATTAACTTGGATAATGGACAAATCCTTTCGGTAGAATACTGATGAAAAGTATTCCGAACACGGCTTAATTAAGTCCAATCTATTTTTTAAATTCTTCGAAAGAAAATTTGTCCACTCTGTCATTACTTTTCCGAACTGTCATCGTTTCGTCCCATTTAGACTCCAGCCCACCAGCCGGCCCACCAGCTATCCCTTCTACCATCCATCCATCCATCCGTTCATCCATTCATCCATCTATCCATCCTTTCGTTACAATCAGAATGTAATGAAAGCAGATCTAGTTGTTCGATACGTTGGTAATCTTTGCTGATGATGACTTTAAAAAGCGAAAAATAAGACCAAAAAACAACAACAACTGATCTCGACAGCAGCCGATCAGCAAAAAATCAGACGCATGCGGACGCCTGTACGTACTGATGAGACTGTTCATCGTTCATCAAGTGCTATCAAGCATGATAATGTTGAGAGCTCGGATGCTGCTGTAGGTTTTTGTGTGAGACTCACAAAAGAGGTACACTACGTATGTATGTATCAACAACAACAACAACAACAACCACCCAACCAACAACTTCGCCTTCATAGTCAGTCGTCTTCTTTGATCGTCAACGAAATATCAACCGAAATACAAAAAATCGTTTGTTTGCGACCAAGACGAAGCTTAAAAATGAGTCGTCCGGTGGAGGGGACGCGCCGGGGGCCCCCGATAGTGAAGCTGGAACATCAACGCGGCATTGGCCGGGACTACATTCGTTGGGCCTTTCGTGCTGCGGCTGCGTGCGTTGACCAAAAAATCAAGAACTATGAACGCTGACGATGATGATGACGACGATGATAGTGATGGTGCTGATGGTGCTGATGGTGCTGATGGTGGTGGTGACTAGGGCTACTGAATACAGTGCCAGTGCCAGCTGCAGCTGCTCTTAGCTAATGATAGTAGCCGACAACAACTACAAACTATCGCAGAATAACGAAAAGAATGACGACAGCTATAATGATGGACCACAAAACGACGGCGGCGGCGATCAGTGACCCCAACAGTCGCCCGCTCCCCACCAGCCGCCTACCCACCCCCGCCGCCGGGGAGCGCTTCGCTTCTCTTCTCTTCTCTCTCGTCTCTGCTCTTTCGTGGCGCTCCCGCCAAGTGCTGTTCATTCCAGAAGTCAACCGATCCTCAACGACAGCGATGAAAAAAGGGGACGCGAGGTCCCCTCAGAGTGAGCGATTCGATCGCACAAAACAAATTTGCGCCAACTTGTGAATTGCTGCCAGAAACAAAAACAACAAAAGGCACAACAGCAACACTGGCACCAGCAGCAGCACTAGCAACAGCACTAGCAACAACAACAGCAACAATAACAACGACAATAGCGATAGCGAACGAATACACTGTGTCTAGAATGCAATCAACAAACCGATTAGAGGACGGCCGAGCGGACGCACGGACGCACGGACGGTTTGCTCGAGAATGCAATGACTGCAAAAAGTTGCAGCTGCTGCTGTTGCTGCCACTGCCACTGCCGGTGCGTTGTCGCAGTCACAGTCCCAACCGTCCGTCAGAGGTTCTTGATCTGCGATGGAAGCAGTTAAACAAGTAAAATTATTGAAATTCACAAAAAATGCTCCGAAATAATAACAGAAGGAAGCAATTTTTAAGTAGTCGACCGGCGGCAGCGGCAGCAGCACTCACAGGAGTCGGCCACGCCACGACAGTACGCCGAGGGTACCCGGAGGCGGAGGCGAAGGTGAGTGTAAAGCTCGGTTCGACTGGTTGACTGACTGGCTTACATGGAGCCACTGACCAGTGTGAAAAATTAGAGCTGGAAAAGGCGGGTCGAGGAAGGGGGGGGGGGCGACAAGAGAAATAGGGGTAGAGAGCAACCAACCAACAACGAACGAATCAGAACGAATTCGCGAGTTGTGACGGAATCGCATGTACTACGTGTAGAGAGAGAGAGAGAGAGGGAGGTAAGACGTAGCTCGCAGCAACATGGGTACGTACTTTCGCACATGAGAATTATAATTACCACGAGCCGAGTCTCCGGCCACGTACGCGAAGAGGGCGCAACGAGAATGATGCAAGATGAGATCGAATGGACTGAGAGCTCTGTGGTGGGTTCGGGCGAAGGGGACAGAGTGCGACCCGAGACGGGTTGCGAGAACTTATGTGTGCAACATTCTGAGATCAACAACAACAACAACAACTATTGTACAATGAACGTCTTTCTGGCACAAAATATAATAAAAAGAAAAACACAATATTTTGGGTTCAACATCCGTTTTTAATACCTGCTCGTAGATTAACAGGAAGGCACTAATGGACCGGATACGATCAACATAAACTGTGCTAGCTTTTCTGATTCTTGTCAATAAAGGCAGAGAGGAACTGACGGGAGAGACAGACGCCAAATAAACAGAGAAAAACACCTTTCTAGCCTCTAGCGTAACGTCTAGTGAGGTATGCATACTATAATTAAGGCATCTCTTTTCAGTCAAGAGGAAATCTCAAGAACCAGAGAGGCCTCTTTTCTGTGAGCGAGATCCCGAAAATGACATACATAGGTCTTTTTCAGTATAGGTCTTTTCAAGACGATATGCATACCTTACCATAACAAGGCTCCTTTCAGTCCCGACCAAACACATACCAAAAACAAGGCCCTTTTCAGTCAAGACGAAATCCCGGACAACCAGAGAAGGCCTTTTAGTCCAGACAAGATAGCGCGAACGAGAGAGGCCTTTTAAGTCGAGCGATATCCCGAGAAGATCATATGCCTTTTCAGTCAAGACCAGATCACGACAACCAGAGAAGGCCTTTTAGTCCAGACGCTATATAAAAATCAAGGCATTTCTTTTCAGTCAAGAGGATATGCCGAGAAGCAAAGAGACCCGTTTAATCCAGACAAAATCGCGCCAACCAGAGAGACATTTTGAGTCGAGCGATATCCCGGAAATGACATAGGCCTTTTCAGTACCGATAAGTATCCCATAACAGGACAGACCTTTTGAGACAAGGCGAGATCCCGAAAACCAGGACAGGACCAGACAGGACTTTTTAATGGAGATAAAGTCTAGACGGATCTTGTCGAATCTCTAGACGAGATGCCGAAAATGAGAAAGGTGCTGTAAGTCGATACGAGATCCTAGGAATGACATGGGCCTTTTCAGTCCAGACGATAACCCAAAAAACAAGGCAGATATATTTATACTCGTATATAGGAAAAAAAACTGCACGCCATACTCGTCTTCCATCGGCTCCAGTTTATGGCCCCTCCCCTACTCTCCCTCTCTCACTCTCTCTCTCTCTTTCTTACTCACACTAACTTGGTCCTAACTCCATTTTAATCAGAAAGCAAAAAAAAAACTATAGTCTCGTGCATCGAAGCGGCCTTTTTTGATTACTGGTGATGTTGTTGTTGTTGTTGTTGTTGTTTTTGGGATTTGGGACGTTGATGTTATTGCTGCTGCTGCTGCTGCTGCTCTCTTCTTAATTTTTATTAGTATGCTGAAAAGAATGGGTCTTAAGCATCGGTCTTTGAGGAGATATATTTACATACGATGCAAGCGAAAGGGCAAAAGAGCAAAAGAGCAAAATCACACAAAATGCAAAAACAAAAATCAAACAAAATATGTATATTTTTTTCGTAACGTAGTTTTTGTTGTAGTTTTATTATAGTGTTCGCGGCGTCTGCGTCGCAGCATCGATCGGTTCGGTTCGGTTCGGTTTGGTTCGGTTTGCAACGGATCGCATAAAGCGTTGGGGATAAAGGGAGGTGTGTGTGTGTGTGTGTGTGTGTGTGTATGCGTGCATTGCGTTGCGTTCATGCGTGCGGCAGCCGGCTCCAAACTCCGAAGGAAAGGAATCTTTGCTGTTGTTGTTGTTGTCTTTATATGCTTTGCGGCTTTTCGTCGTCCGCGTTGCTGTTCTTGTTGTTGTTGTTGTTGTTGTTGTTGTTGTTGTTGTTGTTGACTCAAATGAACTCATACTTCTTCGCTTGCAAAGCAATTTTTTCATATTGCATCGTTGTTGTTGTTGTTGTTGTTGTTGTTGTTGTTGTTGTTGTTGTTGTTGTTGTTGTTGTTGTTATTATTGTTGTTGTTGTTGTTGGTTTTGTGCTCCTTTCACTCATATTCCTTCCAACAGCTTCTTTATTCATCAATTTTTCGGCTTTTGGCATGAAACTTTATTGTTGTTGTTGTTGTTGTTGTTGTTGTTGTTGTTGTTGTTGTTGTTGTTGTTGTGGACGATCAAACGACGACGTCTACGACGACCTAGCTCTGTTCGTCAGTTGAGCTCGATTGAACATACACACAAACGAAAATAGCTCCAACGAGAGCGAGAGTAAAAATTTTTCGGTGATTAAGAGAAATCAGCAGACAGAGAAAAATGAGTAACTGAGAGAAAGACCCTCGGCGAAGGAGAAAGAGCCTCGTGAGACAAAGAGAGAGAGAGAGAGAGAGATCAGAACGAAAGAGCGGCAGAGTAGATCAGATCCGAATCGGTCGGTCGTCGGTCTTCGGTCGTCGATCGTCGGTCGTTGAAAGAGCAGAGCGCAGTGATTTGAATTTTGTGGGTCCGGCATCGACGGAGCCGATGGATCGGTTTCGTTTCGAGCGGGCACACAAACGGGGTTTCACTACGAAAAACCTTGAGGACGGTCAGTGACCAAAATGCACAAAAATTATGTGAATTTTTTTTTTTTTTGGGCAACATGCGAAGCGCAATGCAAGACAAAACACGGAGCGACGCTCTGCGGCGACGCTCTGCTACAAAGCGTTGCGCGGCAGACGAAGCGAAAAGATAGGATTTCGAAGGGAGCGACGGGCAGAGGTGCAGTGATGGTGGATTGATGGACGATGATTTCGGCCGGGTCGGGCGGGTCGGGCGGGTCGGGCCAGGCGCGGCAAGTGGTTGCGATGCACTTGAAATGACTGCTGGCGCTGCGTTGCTGCATTTACATTTATCAGCTGCGGATGACGCTCGCGTTGGACGCAGAGGATGTGGTTGTTCGGTTCTGGGACGAACGAACGAAGGAACGTAAAGGTTGGGCGGAGTGACGACGACGACTTCTGCTGCTGATGGGATGGTGGTGATGGTGGTGATGGTGGTGATGGTGGTGATGGTGGTGGTTCCACTCAATTTTGGTTGTTGCTGAATTTTTTATTTTGGGCACAATTTTTGTTGCAGCTTTGATGGTTTTTTTGTTGGTGGTTTTACGTTTTTGCCTCTGGTTTCTTTCATGTTATTGTTGTTGTTGTGGTTGTTGTTGTTGTTGTTGTTGTTGTTGTAGTCTCTTCCCCAGACTTATGACGTTATGGGGCAAATTTTTTGGGCTGCGTTTTTGTGTGCGTTTGTTGTTGTTTTTTGGTACTCGTCTTTATTGTTGCTGCAATTGTTGTTGTTGTCCTGTTGTTGTTTTTCTTGTTGGTGCTCGTCTTTATTGTTGCTGTAATTGTTGTTGTTGTTTTTCTCTCTCTCTCTCTGTTATTGTTATTTTTTTTTTTTCTTGGTTTTCGTATTTCTTTGATGGTGTTTTTTTTTTTGGTTGTACATATTTTTGTTTTAAATAATTTTTGTTTTTTTTTAAAATTTGTTTTTTTTTCATATTTTTTTCTTATTTTTTTTTTTTTTTGATTTTGTTCAATTTGTTGTAATTCCAAACTTTGTTCATTGGTTGCCTTGTATTTGTATTTGTTTGTGTTTTTATTTTGTGGTTTTGTTTTTGTGGATTTTCCTGTTTTTCGAACAAGTTTTACGAATTCGTTGTTATTTTTAGCTCCGAAAATTTTTATTTCGGTTTTTGTTTTGGTACAAAACCACGTTGTTGTTGTTGTTGTTGTTGTTGTTGCTGTTTTTGTAGTCGTCGTCGTCTTCGTCTTCGTTGTTGTTGTTATTGTTATTGTTGTTGTTGTTGTTGTTGCTGGGGTAGGTCCATAAATCTACTCCAGTGCCATAATTTTTGCATTTCGTTTCGCGCTGCTCGCTGTGCCAAAGCGGCTCTCCTCCCTCCTCCCTCCTCCCTTCCACTCTCTCCTCTCACCTTCCTTACGTTGCTCTTTTTTGTGCCGATGCATTGCCATGCAGTGTAATTTTTGTAAATTTACTCGCTACTTGTTGTTGTTGTTGTTGTTGTCGTAGTGTTTTTTGGTGCAGGTTTCGGTGCAGGTTTTTGTGGTCGTTTTTTCTGGCTCTTGTGTTTACTATTTATTTTCTCTTTCCCTGCGTCTCTCTCTCTCTCTCTCTCTTCCTCCCGTTTGTTTTTGTTTTTCTGATATTGAATTTTCATCTGTCAAGGCCACGCGTCCGTTGAACTGCAGCGCCTGCGACTTGGCCGCACTGCATCAGGCACATTCGTTTGCGTTTGCGTTTCGGCAGAAATTTTAATTTTTCGCAAAATTGTAGGGGAGTCGTCGATCGGTCGTTGGTCGGTCGGGCCCGTTCCGGCCCGGCCGTTTGCATCGTCGGTTACTTGATGGCTTTTAAAACTCAAGTTTAAGTGCACAATTAAGTCTTTTCGTGGTGTTGTTGCTTCGCTTATCGTTCGTTAAGGCTGGGTGTTGCATGCTTGCTGATTGTTGTTGTTGTTGCTGTTGTTCTTGTGGCAGTTCTTGTTCGTATGGTTTGACGGGCACGCACTCGAACGCCGGGGCAAGTGCACTGCGAAGTATGTATCACTTTTTGGCGGTGCGCGAATATTCTGTGAATATTTTGAGTGCGTCGACGTCAATCCAGTCTGGGCGGCGGCGACGGCGAAGGCGAGGGCTATGGGTACGGCTTCGGCTGCATCGCGTTCAGCGCTACGGCGGCTGCATTCGTTTAATTGTTGATTTAATAATTTTCAGAATCGATGGCTACGGTTGATCAACTTTCTCGGAATGCGTCGTCTGCAGATGGATTTTAAAAATACCCGGCGACGCAATGCAGCAGCAGCCCGGCGCGCCGTAGCGTTTATTGAAAGTCATAAAAATACTTGAAAATCCGCTTTTGAATGAAAAAAAAATCAGTTTTCGGTTTTGAAGGGCGGCTGTGAGTGGCCACAGAAAATACTCTAAAGAGAAATATATAATTTTACATGCGTTGAATATTTAGAGCAGTAAAATTTGTAGTAATTTTTAAGATTTTTAATTCTAATTTTAAAGATTTATGGTAATCAAATCGATTGGCATAATTTTAAGAGCATAGACTTTAAAGGTTTTTCTTATTTTTGGTTAAGAATTTTTGAAACTGACAAAAATGACATTTTCAAAATTTTGCACAAGCCTAGTTTGTTAAGCGATGAAGTTATGGCAACACTGAAAATGTCATAAAAAAGCAATTTTTCCAGGCTTTCAGACTGTGCAATCTTTTCTTTATATTCGCTAAGGATTTTAAGGATTAAGAAGGATTAACGTCTTTAGAAGTGTTATTTGCATTTACTCACGTCGTTGCAAGACTTCGTTTATTCAAAATTTTAGAATTTTGTGAATAATAAGAGAGGAAAAAAAGGTATATAAAAAAATTACGTAACATAACATAATTTTATTATGTAAATTATTTAGTAGTTTTATGCAAATGCATGAAAAAAGACAAAAAACAGCGAATACTAAAGAAAACTTGATGAACAGTCAGTCAGTTTTGATTGGCAGTCGAAACTGACATCGATGCATTGCAATTAGATAGATTGTTAGATTCTGTCAAAGAAATGTCAAAATTTAAGAATGAAATAAAACCAGAAACCGCTGAAGGATGAAAAAAGCCGCCAGCAAAGGAATCGACAAAGTGTTAGGAACGAACGAGTGTCCATCGACTCTGCACTCTACACTCAATGCCTCTTTCACATTGCTCGCAGATATTTGTCCCTGTGCGGATAGACAGACAGACGTGCTGTCTTCTATTGATTTCGTTGGTTTTCATTCGAAGAATCATCGAACGAATAAAAATTCAACAGATTTATGCCGTGATGGCGATGAGCACGTGAAGGGTGGTGTTGTTCAGATGAGAAAAGTGGCGTTGGAGTGTAGGGAAGGGAGAGAGGGAGGGAGGGCCGGGGTAGTGCGCATAGAGACGCACATGCTGGCATGCGTATGCTTGACTTAACGCAGAGTCAACAAACAAACAAACAAACAAACAAATGGTCAACGCGGTTAAACGGCTTCATGACGATGGCGATGACGACGATCGTGCCGAGGAAGACATTATTTTTAGAAGCCATCATGCAAAAACAAAAACAAACAACAGAATAAAATAGAAATTAAAAGGAAGAAAAGGAACAAATTTTGAAGAAAAACAAGAAAAAAAAACAACTCTTTGGCTAAGAATTCGACAAAAGCACGTTGAAGTGCATGCGCAGCAGGCCGACACCGGCGCGTCACGCCCCGCACAGAATGTTAATGCTTTGCATGTTATGCTGCGTCGCGCAGGTTGTCACGCTCACGAAATGGACACTGCAAAAAAAAAAAAAACAAGCTTCTGTGAAATTTTTTAAAAATTTTGCTGGTAAAATCTAAAACATGGAAAACTTTATAACCATGTTAAGAACTCAAAAATTAAAAAAAAAAAATTTTAAAATTAATAACCATGTTAAGAACTCAAAAATTAAAAAAAAAAAATTTAAAAATTAATAACCATGTTAAGAACTCAAAAATTAAAAAAAAAAAATTAATTAAATAAAAAAAAATAATTAAAAAAAACATTTTAAAAATTCTTTTTTTTTTGCTCTATCTTTTCTAGTTCTTCCCTATTTTTTCTAATTTTTATTTAATTAATTTAAAAAAAAATTAATTTATTTATTTAATTTCTAATTTTTTAATAAAAAAAACATTCAAAAAAGTCTTTCTTTTTTTGCTCTATTTTTTCTAGTTCTTCTAAATTTTTTCTAATTTTTATTTAATTAATTTTTAAAAAATTTTTTTATTTATTTAACTTCTAATTTTTTAATAAAAAAAACATTTAAAAAAGTCTTTCTTTTTTTGCTCTATTTTTTCGAGTTCTTCTGTATTTTTTTTTTCTAATTTTTATTTAATTAATTTTTTTAGAATTTATTTATTTAAGTAATTTCTAATTTTTTTTTCTTTTTTCTTGCTCTATTCGTTTTGTCTCATCGACAAAATCCACAAAAATCTTGTGTAATTTTTGTTTGTTGTTTGTTGTCAGCAAATGACATTTCCGCCTGTCAAACTGACAGCTGCGCGCTGACGTTAGCTGTCAATGCGATTATTATGCAAGTTTTTCTTGTTATGCAATAAATTAAAAGGAAACATTTTGTGGAAACAACACCAGAAACATCGTCAGCATTTTGTATACTTAAAGAAAATTTTCACAAAACAAAAAAAAAACTACCTTTCTTGTGGACGAAACTATCTTTCTTCTATTCTGTTCATACGCGTAGGTACTTCCTACTCTATAATTTACCTTTTTCCCGTCTCTTTCCATTTTTTTTCACCATGCTTTTCGTCTCCAGCAGCCAGCAACCAGCAACACTTACAGCAACCAAGTTCATTGTCTTCGCCACTTGACTTTTTCCGATATAGTAAGCGATTCCGAGCGAGTCGCCGAACAATTCAGGCGTTTTTGTAGATTCATGCGATTCCCAAGAAATCCACAAGCATTATTTGAGACATCATCAACAAAAAACCGAATTCTAAGCTTCATCATTCTTCGTTTTTATCATTATGGCTCGCATGGCAGTTTTTCGTTCGTTCGTTGGTTCGTCCATCATTCGTTTGTTCGCCGTTTGTTCGTTCGTTACGCGCTCGTTTTGTTTGCTGTGTTCGCTTCAGCAACAGCGACGAACATCGTTGGTATTTTTGAAATGAGTGAGGAGGTTTCGTCGTTCTTCCTTCACCACCACCACCTTCCTCCCTTCACCCATCTGGCTGGCCTTTCTGGTTCTGTCAGTTTTTATTTCATACCAAGAATTATTGTTTCCAGCTGGTTGATCACCGATAATTTTCTCAACATCATGAAAATCGTAATTATTATTTTATTATTACAGTCTTTATTATATAGATAATCATCAGTATCTTTGGATCCAGGATTATTTGAATTAACGTTTTTAGGATTTGTATCATTTTCTCGCAGCGAAAACCATTATAAAACCAATAAATCTCCATTGAAATTGTTGTTGTAAGTTTAGCGCAAAACCAAAAAGATTTCCGGTTTTAGCAGTTTTTAACCCTGTTTCGAAGTTCGAAAACTACACGCCCATAGCTTTGTCTCTTTCTGTAGCTAATATGGCAGAAAGAGTTAAATATTGTACAGAAAAATGTTCTAACAAAATTAACAAACAAATCAAAAAACATTGGTTTTGCCTACAACAACAACAGCAGAGGGCAAAACCAAAAATTAAACCAGTTTTGTATGGAAAGATTTGTCGATATTCGAAAGCGTAAACCAAAACCCATATTAGGCACCCTTTTACAAAGAAGCCCCTCCAAAAGCACCTTCTGGAAAACCAAACCGATCTTACTGATCATATTCCAGACCAGAAAGTAAGTATAGTACTTACATAGAGACCAATTTGCATATATAAAACTCCATTAAGCCCGAAAAAAATACTTTTTCAGTGCCGCACTACAAAAAAATCCAGTTCAGAAGCAGACCATTATTTCAGATTTACGAAATATGTAGAAAACAGAAATGGTATAGGTACTTAAGTTCATTTTGGTCAAGATTTTTCTTTAAAATGTCTATCAATTTGAATCATTTATTTTTCATCCCATTTTTCTTGATTTATTTTGTTTGGTCCGTCACCAAATGGTTACCATCTCAGTCCAGAACTGACTCTTCAAGTCACATACCATAACAGCCAGCCAGTCGACCGTTGAAACCATACTGAGACCATTCGGGGGCCATTCGAGCATTCAAACGGACTATTCTCGCCCGTTGATTGAACGTCGCCATCATATAAGAGTCGAAGAGCCTTCCTCCGAGTGTGTGCATTCAGAGATTTGTTTGCGCAGCTTATTTGTTGATGGTGTGATGACAGTAATGATCGCAGGAGGTGATCGTCTGATGCTGACGATTATGATGGTGGTAATGGTAATGTCAGTTGTGATACGAGCATTAAGAAAAACTGTGATATAATGACAATTTTTAACTTTACAGTCGAACTTTATGCTAAAGTCAATAAAGATAATAAAATAAGAATAAAATGGGATATGCTTCAGGAAAGGATATACGATACTTAAGCAAAATTAAAACTTTCCAGAAGAAAAAAAGAAAAAAAGGTGTGGGGGAAAAAAAGGGATATACTTAACGAAAAGGGAAGACTTCTAAAGAAAGTAGGGATACTGTATACCTAAGGAAAAAGGGATATATCTAAAAAAGTAAGGAGAGAAAGAGCTCTTTTTAATAAATGCTCTTTTAGAATGGTTATGAAAGTCTCAGGAAAGGATCAATCATCAGTGTTTTTAGGATATTTATCCTGGCCAATTTTCAAAAATAGACTTAAAATTGATCCAATTAAGGTCTATGCTTTTCACTGATACTCACGAGATGACACAGTTCTCGTTGTGGTTTCAATATCGTTCCGAAACTGAGACAAAACCAAGTGTGACATAAGGTTTTTCCATCACGCCCAATTATTGACTAAAATTTGGATCGTTTGTAGACTTTTCTTTGAAAATATCAAAGAGTAAAATTGAGAAGTTTACTTCCAGCACGTTAATAACTCATTAATGTACACAAAAATCTGTGATGCTGTGATTCCTAAATCGACTCCATTCCAATCTCAAGATGGTCAATCAACCAACGAAACAACCGAACAACGGTCTACCCATACCCAAACAACCAATCGACCAACCAACCAACCAACCAACCAACCAACAGACCATTCAACAAACCATTCGACCAACTTAAGCTTGGTAAAGCAGCTTAAAAAGACGTTAGAATTCAACTAAAGTGACGAATTCCTTAAAAAGTGTGGAAATTAACATTGAAGAAAATTGTAGGAAAAAAGGTTAAGGAATGAAGTGAAGTCAGAGACGAAGAAGAAGAAGAAGAAGAAGATGGTGGACGTAGAGTGGAAGGGGGCGATGGCAGAATTATGTTGAATGATAGAATGCTTAAGAAAAGCAGGAAGATTTGTCGCTGCACATTTTTTCACAAGAAACTAAAGAAAAGGCAAGGAAGTTAGTTGTCTTTTGGCGGTAGGAAGAACAAAACCGGGGCAACAACAACATTTGCCAGAGCTACATTTGCCGTGTTGAAGAGCAAACAGAGAAAAAACTGAGCTCTTGGAAGAGTGGACTCTTTGGAGTGGACAAGTTATGGTGCGGTACATGATGAATAAACATATAAAATGGCTGTGGCAGAGACAACAAAAACAACAACAACAACAACAACAACAACAACAAAAAGCTCTAACAATAGCACAAAAAAAAACCAACAACATTTTGCCAGTCATGGTCTTTTGCTGCCCCTGTTAAGATGATGCTGATGCTGATGCTGATGCCGATGCTCTTGCTGTTGCTGTTGCTGCCATGGCCGAACCACCAGCTTATCCACCAAAAATTTTTAAGTAAATTTATTCGTTTATAATTTTGAAAAAAAAACCTAAAAGTGATTACAGTCAGCAGCCAGAAACTAATCAGTAGAAAAATTTTATAAGAATAAGCGATCAAGAAAAAAAAATGCTATGTATAGAAATTCAACAACATTCAAGATTAGATCAGCGCAAGTGTCAAATCAGCGGCGGATTCGGCGGTAAGCGGGCTTAGTGCACGGATAGAGGGCCCCGAAAATTTCAAAACGCCTCAAAATCTTTTCAATAGGATTAAAAGGAAATTTCAATTATTCGATAAAATAAATATGTTTTAAATATTGTAATTATATTTATTTTTAATGTCATATAAGCAGCCTTTGTGTGTTTCGTGAATATTATTTCGACTTTCAATCGAAATCTTTCGACATTATCATGACCGAAGGAAAATTGCTTCATTTTAGTTTGGAAATTACAAATACAAATATTTCTTTAATGAACAAAATTTTCAAGAAATAAAAACGCATTGTGCTAAATTTAAAAATTTACCTAAAATTTACCTAAATTTACCTAAAGTTTTAAAGGTTTGGCCACTTTTTTTCAGTTTTTGTGTGGAAAAGTCAATGAAAACGACAATGAAACGATAATGAAACGACAAAGAAACGACAATGGAACGACAATGAAACAACAATGAAACGTAAATGAAACTACAATGAAACAACAATGAAACGACAATGAAACCAATGAAACGACAGTGAAACGACAATGAAACGACAATGAAACGATAATGAAACGACAATGAAACGACAATGAAACGATAATGAAACGACACTGAAACGACAATGAAACGACAGTGAAACGATAATGAAACGACAATGAAACGACAGTGAAACGACAATGAAACGACAATGAAACGACAATGAAATGATAATGAAACGACAATGAAACGACAAATTTCATCAAAAGAATAACTATTTGTGGAAGAAGACGGCGAAGGCGGACATTTGGCAGATATTGTTAGAGCCAATACCAATTTCAGAGCTTGCAATTTGGTTAAAAATAAGTCATTATTTTCCGTAAAAGTATTGACTTTTTTTTATTAAAAATGACACCTTTTGTTGAAAGTTGGACTCTATATTTTCTATTTTTGTCAACATTTTTAATGATTTTTTCTTCAATTCTCTTCAATTTTTCAAAAACTTTTCTTCAATTTTCGTTTTAAGGGCGCCAGCCCTCACCTGACTAGAGCCGTTACTGTCTTGAATATGCGCGTGTGTGTGTGTGTGTGTGTGTGTGAGTTTGTGGATTTTATACGTTTTTTGTATGTTAACCGAATGTTGTTGCTTCTGCTGCTGACGATGACGATGATAACTTAAAACCGACACAAAACACATGGAAAACAACAACAACAACAACAACAACAACAGCGATGAAGGCAACGATGACATTCGCAAAGAATAAGCGTTGATGAGCAAAAACTAGACTTTTGTTTATGTAGCTTTAATTTCTGGTTCGGTAACAAGCAACATGTTTGTACGCTTGAATGTGTCTACAACTTTTTAATCATACGATTTTTCATGCAACACGCACACACACACACACACACACACTTCATAGACTTTCGTATTTTCAACAAACTTGAGAGGAAATGACAACATATTTTCAAGTTGGCAAAAATATTTGCGACAACATTCCGCTTGTTGTTGTTGTTATGGTTCGAGCATTGTTGCAATGCTGCTGTGCGGCTATTGTTGCTGTTGATAATGCCAGTGCCTACTTGTGCTTCCTCTTCTTCTTCTTCTTCTTCTTCTTCTTCTTGTTCTTCGAAGTTTTTGTGATAAAATTTGTTGCTCAAAGTTTTGCTTTGTTCGGTTCTGATGCTGCTGCTGTCTTTATTAGAAGTGGCTGCAATTGCGCATAAATAAAACTAACAACAACAACAACAAATAAATACAGAACCCACTACAACAACAATAACATTAACATGATGAATAAACCGAAGGAAAATAACCGCAGAATACTCGTAGACCAAAATTGAAATGAGAAAAAAAAAACGAAAACCAAACGGACGGAAAGAAACGAGAGCAGGCAGCAATATTAAACGGTAGCTGCTGCTGCTGCTGCTACTCCGGCTGCTGGGCCGCTTTTCCGCTGTCGCTGCTGCGTTTTAGTTGCCTGCAGCATTGCAGAACGCCCATTTTTTTACACCATCATCAGCAGCAACCATTGGTAGCAGCGAGCGCGATGGTACAAATCGGCATGCGATGTTTTTGCTGTTGCTGAGTATACGTAATAGTGCCACAGCTGCCGCAGGATACCGAAGGCGATGCTGATGCCATCTGCATCAGGAAACAAGTGGAGAGAACGTATTATCGTTGTTGTTGGCTGCTTCTGCTGTTGCTGGATCGCTTTGTTGTAAATTTCTGCATAGAAAATGCGCTGATCATTACTAAAATTAAGAAAGGGCGGAACGGCGGCAGTTTGCAGTACCTACGAATCAGGAGATCGGAGATCAGACAATTATTTTTATTCGATTGTAAAATTTTTCTTTCCACAGTTTGTGAATGAAGGACGCATTTGAAAAATAGCGCCGCAGCTGTATAATATTTCTTTGAAATAAACCAGCAAACATTTATAGGAGCGTTCATATTTATGAGTTCAAAAAAGACTTTCTTTTTGGAGTCTGAAAATATGTATTCTCCAAAAATGGACTCTGAAAAGATTCATAATAGGCTCAGAAGATAATCGTAAAGTGCTCAGAAAAACTTCATAAAATGCTCAGAAGCGATTCATAAAAGGCTCTGAAAACAATTATAAACGGCTCAGAAAATATTCATAAAAGGCTTAGAAAACAATCATAAAAAACCCAGAAAAGAATCGTAAAATGCTCAGAAAGGAATCGCAAAGGCTCGTGAAATAATCATAGAAGGCTCAGAAAAGAATCTTGAAATGCTCAGAAAACAATCAGAAAAGGCTCAGAAAACAATAACAAAAGGCTTAGAAAACAATCCTAAAAGGCTCAGAAAGTAACCGTCAAATGCTCAGAAAAACTTCATAAAATGCTCAGAAGCGATTCATAAAAGGCTCAGAAAACAATCACAAAAAGCTCAGAAAACAATCACAAAAGGCTCAGAACAACTTCATAAAATGCTCAGAAGCGATTCATAAAAAGCTCAGAAAACAATCATAAAGCGCTCAGAAGCGATTCATAAAAGGCTCAGAAAACAATAAGAAAAGGCTCAGAAAACAATAACAAAAAGCTTAGGAAACAATTCTAAAAGGCTCAGAAAATAATCGTCAAATGCTCAGAAAAACTTCATAAAATGCTCAGAAGCGATTCATAAAAGGCTCAGAAAACAATCATACAAGGCTCAGAAAACAATCACAAAAGGCTCAGAAAACAATCACAAAAGGCCCAGAAAACAATCATAACAGGCTCAGAAAAGAATCATAAAAGCTTAGAAATTACTCGTATTATTTTTTATTAAGATTTTTAACTCACAAAACTCACAAATTTTATGTGTCTTTTCTGACTCTTATTTAGGATTCTTTTCAGCGAGCGAGTCTAGGAAGGAAAAAACGTTAATTTCTGACTCTTTTGTGTTTTCATAAAGAGCGTATTTGCTCAAAAATATGAATCGTTGCTGAGTCTAAAAAGACTCATATTGTTTGTTGGGAGAGAAACGATAACGAAACAATGACTTCGTGACGAGAAAAATCTTCGAAAATTTTCGGGAAGATTTCGTAGCAATGACTTTCGATAAATGATTTAACGTTTTGGAGTCGATCGAAATTGATTTCGAAAAGTAAAAAAAGTATAAAAATTATGTTGCTTGCATTTATTACATTAAAAATCCGATATCTCGAAAACCAAATTCCAAGAGCGATCCGAAATTCCAAGAGAATTTATTTGTTTCAAAAAAGTTAATGTTCATCAACGGAATTTCTTGACGGCTTCCTTCATCTAACTATTCATCACCATCATCATTATTATTATCATTCATCACCATCATCGTCATCATCATCATCGGTTTCAATGTTTTTCTCACTGTAATTTTGCTCTAAATGCGTTTAAGTTTTTTGCTGCTGCTGTTGTTCTCGCATTTTTATGATACCAAAGAGTTTCCCCACCAGCAACAACAACAACAACAACAACAACACAAACCTCCGAAACAATCAAATTATTTTTATATAATTGTGGGTTTTTTTGACGGATGATATCGTAGCATTTACGAAGTTATCCGGCACATAGAAAATAGTTTGAATTTTTTTTTTTTGAAAAACCATTGTGAGAAGCTCGATCACAATCATCATCATCATCATCATCATCATCACAGTCGTAATTAGCTTGGTCTATTGTTTGCTCCAGTACATAAAAGAGCGTTCAAGAAGAAGCGACAGTGAGCCGCAGCCATCAGCAACTTTTGACTTTCGGTTAAAATGTAGACCCTTTGGAGAGTTCTTTTCAATGCCGCTGCTGCTGCTGCTGTTGTTGTTGTTGTTGTTGTTTCGGTTGTTGCTATTGTGTGTTATTGTTGTTTTTCTGCATTTTTTGTTGCTTTCGCTTCTTGTTGTTGGTTGCATGACAAAAGCTCTCCAAGGTTTTACCGAACGCTTACTTGCTTGTTTTTTGGTCTTCGGCGTCATCATAATCGTTGGTGTTGTTGTTGTTGTTGGCGTTATTGTTACTGTTGCATGTTTTTGTGCCGGGTGTTGCTTTTGCTGCTGCTTCTGTTAGCGCTACTGAAGGCAATAATGATAGTTTTTGCTGGAGCTGTTTTGCTTTCTGGCGGCGCTCAGTTGTTGTTCTTGTTGTTCTGGCTAATTTGTTGCTGTAACTTGTTCCCTTCTGTTCATTATTCCCATCATCGTCATCATCATTATCATCATAATTATTGTATTTGTTATAATTATAGTGCTTCTTGGTTTTTTAGTTTATTATTTTTATTTTTCCTTTTTTTTTTGGAATTTCTTGGGAGTTCTGTTGTTCCCTTTGGCTTCGTCTGCACAAAGGAAGAGACAAGTACTTTTCTATTCCAGATCTTCTTCTTCTTCTTATTTTTCTTGTTCTTATTTCCTCACACACGTCGAGTACACACGAAGTCTTCATATCTTCATCAGTGCTCTTTCTCATTAGTTTTATATTTTCCATAGAATTTCTAGAGAGAGAAATCACAACAACAACAATTTAACAGTCGCTTTACATAATGTTAAATTTCGTTACAATTTCGAATTCGAAATTCTATTAAATTTCAATTTTTAAATCTAATAAACAAAATGGTTTTACATTTAAGAATTCTTTAATTTTAGCTATTTTATTTTAGCTATAATTCTTTATTTGCTATTTCTAAACTTTGGCCCCGTTTTTTTATTTTTTTTATTGTTTATTCAATCAGTAGAGCGACAACCACGCCCACCAACCTGATTTCGCAGCTGTCTTAACAGCTCGTCCACTAATTTCTGGTGAAAAAAATTCAATTAGTATCTCGATTTACGAAGAGATAGAGTTGAAAAAATGGAAAGAAATTGAATCGGTGCGAAAAACTGAATTACAGAGAATGATAAAATAATTGTAGGTACGTTAAAAATGACCCTTAGACCCTTCGAGAGCTGAGCGTATGCATGGTTGTGGGACTACAGTAAGAGTAGATAACAGAGTTGGTTAAAAAAATATACGGAGAGACGTATAGACCGATAATAATATTTGTTGGATCTCGATGGTTTGATAAACTGAGGTTTTTTTCTTTCGTTTATCATTTCGTTTGTTGTTGCGGTTGTTATTGTTGTTGTTGTTGTTGCGAATCCAATTTTTACAGAAAAATTAACCGTAGCTGGTTTTTAATTAATCTCATAAAATGAAGAAGCACTAACGCAATTGCCGCCATTAAATCAAGGTAGAAAAAAAATAAGAATGACTTCGAATGTGCAAGTTTTTCTACTCAACTTTTTCTCTCTCTCTCCTTTCTCTCTCTTTTTAATAGAAATTCATTTTTCATTCTTTCATTTTCTTGATTTTACACAGGTTTGTAAGGTCAAAAAAACCAGAAAACGTCTTTATTGGAAAGAATAATAGTATGGTGGGCGTAACTGAAGTCTTAACTGAAGTCTAACCTTCTAAAATTAAAGCTCTGAATGTGTAGCGCCTTTTTTCAGCCTTTGAAGAACGCTCTCGCGAGACTTTCGTGTGTAAAAGAACGATTTAATTTTTACATGAAAAGTTTGCGTTGACGCACAAACGCATAAACGCATTTTGCAATGCTGTAACAACAATAATAACAACAACAACAACAACAACAACAAAAAACAACCACAAAAAACAACAACAATAACAACAACAACAACAACAAGCAACAACAAAAACAACAACAATAACAACAAAAACAACAACAAAAAACAACAACAATAACAAATTTCGTAACAAAATTTGATCAAAAAGTAACAAAAATAATACAGGAAAGGAAAAAAAAGGGGGAAGGAAGGGGGAAGGGAGGAAAGGAGGATAGAAAAGAAGAAGAAAGGAAGCCAGGAGGGAAGGATGGTAGGAAGGGAGGGAGGAGGAAACAGGAGGGACAAGTGCTTAAAGAAAAAGTTAAGCAAAAAAAAAAAAAGAAAAATAATGAAAGTAAATAAAAAATGTATAGACTAAAATTATGAGAATTAAATTGTTGTTGTTGTTGTTGTAGTTTGAACGGCAATTTACGGCCGTGTACGTACCAGCTGTACACCGTGAAGTTTCAAAAATTTCTTAAGCATGCAAGAATGTGTGTGTGTGTGCGTGTGTATTTTTTTATTTTGTTGTGAGGAGAGACGCTTTAGCAGGCGGATTGTTGGTGGTTGGTACCTACCAACCTGGTTAATGTTGTTGTTGTTGTTGTTGTGCGTTACTTTTCACCACCCCTGCTTTCCCCCTCAACCGACCCCCCCCCGGCCCCTCATTTTTTTCCCCAACAACTTTTTTTCCCCCCGCTTTTTTTTTCCCCCAACAACTTTTCGCGGCAAACAAACTTCGAGTGCAATTTGAGCCAATTTTGAGGGATTTTTTTGGTTGTTGTTGTTGTTGTTGTTGTTGTTGTTGTCGTAGGTTTCATTAACCATGAATGAATAAATTAAGGTTGGCACACATGCACGCACACATACTATGTATTCATACACTTCTATAAGTTTCAAAAAGGTATGTGTGTGTGTGTGTGCGTGTGCTTCTCTTCTGAAACCATGCACAAAAGTTTTTGGTTTGTTTGTTGTACAACAAAAAACTACGCATAGGCACGTACCTACGTACGCATAAAAAAATTTTTTTGTTTTCATTTTAAAAACGAATATATTTTATTATTAATTTTTTTATTTTTTATTCTTATTTTTCTGTTTATTGGTTTCGTTAACGGTGTTGAATTTATTGTTAATAATAATTCTCCAAATCAAGTGTTGTCGCTGAAGTGAAGAAAAACAACAAAAAAGTTAACAAATTTTTAATTTTATTACTCGCGCTTTAATGGATCGTTGAGTTGTTGTACAAGTTTGAGTGTTTGTACAAATGTTTGTATGTTTATTTACACACACACACGCGCGCGCACACACACACACACACACATTCTCATCTCCGCCTGACTTACTTTCGTGTATCGTATATGAGTCTTCGAGCACCTCTCGAACGAAGTCAACGAAATTACGCTATTAATACAACAAAAACCGAAACAAAAAAGTGGAAAAACAAAAAACAACAAAAAACTGAAAAAGCAGAAAAATGTGTAGAAAAATAAAAATGCAATGAGAGCTGTTAACAATTATGTTAAGTTGGCCATTTCGAGCTTGACTTATTTGTTGGCCACTAAACGAAACCTCTGCAGTAGGTACATACTCGTTCTCTCTTGTACCATCACGAATACGAGTATGTACGAGCATTGTTAAAACTTTTTGAAGGATTTTCCTTTCTTCCTCTTTCTCTTCCTCTCCTTCTCATGCACCATCACGCCGCTCTGCGTTGCAGGCTAAACGAATAAATTTAGTCGATTCATCTTTTTTTTTAATCTAAAAAAAAGAATGATTGGGTCAATAGTATGAAATCATAAAAAGGTACCAAAGAAGCACACACAAGAAGGCTACAAAATTTTAATAAATTTTTGAAAAAAAAAACGGTAAAAATCATTTCATTCATTTTGAAACATTTTTCAAATTAAAAAGAAATTTTATTCAGATTTTCTTAGTTAAATTAAAATATTTTGTATACGTTTTTAAGCAGTTTCTTTCGAGAAGTAGTAAAAAAGTTACGAAAAAAATCATTAAACCTATCAAAAAGTCAATAAACATTAACTTCTGCATTTTTTTTAAACATGATTCTATTGAAAAAATATAAAATATAAATAAAAAAAAAATATGAAATAAAATAAAAAAATTAAATAATATTAAACATGAAAGAAAAATAAAATAAAATAAAATAAAATAAAATAAAATAAAATAAAATAAAATAAAATAAAATAAAATAAAATAAAATAAAATAAAATAAAATAAAATAAAATAAAATAAAATAAAATAAAATAAAATAAAATAAAATAAAATAAAATAAAATAAAATAAAATAAAATAAAATAAAATAAAATAAAATAAAATAAAATAAAATAAAATAAAATAAAATAAAATAAAATAAAATAAAATAAAATAAAATAAAATAAAATAAAATAAAATAAAATAAAATAAAATAAAATAAAATAAAATAAAATAAAATAAAATAAAATAAAATAAAATAAAATAAAATAAAATAAAATAAAATAAAATAAAATAAAATAAAATAAAATAAAATAAAATAAAATAAAATAAAATAAAATAAAATAAAATAAAATAAAATAAAATAAAATAAAATAAAATAAAATAAAATAAAATAAAATAAAATAAAATAAAATAAAATAAAATAAAATAAAATAAAATAAAATAAAATAAAATAAAATAAAATAAAATAAAATAAAATAAAATAAAATAAAATAAAATAAAATAAAATAAAATAAAATAAAATAAAATAAAATAAAATAAAATAAAATAAAATAAAATAAAATAAAATAAAATAAAATAAAATAAAATAAAATAAAATAAAAACATAAAAAAGGAATAAAAAATTAAGGAACGACTAAAATTTTCATTAAGAGTCATTTCATTAAGATTTTAAATTGAATGATCGAAAATTCTTGCATTTTTAAACTCTGCACCAAAGACTAAAAAGAATTCAAAAACGGGACAAGATGATTACGGTAATGGTAATGGTAAACACTGAAATAATTAAAATTACAACAAGAAATATAGTTATTGAAAATTCAAATATGAAATTGCCATGCAACTATTTGCATTCAAATCAATTACGAAATTGCTTTAGTCTTCTTGTCTGTCTGCTTTTGTCTTTTTCCGGTTTGCTTTTAGCACGAGTATAGTACTGCCATTCTGTTCTGCCTTCATCCTTTAGACCGGTTCAAACCTTCTGACCATTCTGTGTCGAAATTCTCAGACTATCTTCTTTCTGCCTCTTCAATGAATGAATGAATGAATGATTGAATTAATAAACATCAGACAAAAGTACGAGGGTTGTTTTTTTTAATGATACTTCATAAT
Source organism: Conops quadrifasciatus (assembly GCA_949752815.1). Lineage (NCBI taxonomy): Eukaryota > Metazoa > Arthropoda > Insecta > Diptera > Conopidae > Conops > Conops quadrifasciatus. The sequence continues at coordinate 6,538,973 of OX457078.1, read as the reverse complement.
GATTCATAGGATTTTCTAGTGTCTCTAATAAAGAATTAGCTGATCATTATATACATAAATTTGAAGTGGATTTAAAACAATGCGGTAATCATTATACTAATGAACACGACGGCATGAGTCAAAAGACTGCAACTTTTTTGCTGAAAATATTCATAAAAATAAAAATAATAACCTTATAATGATGTAATGATAATAATAATTCTAACAATATCAAGTAGTTTGTTCACTAGTTATTAGTTTATTAATTCATTAATGTATATTATATTCTGTATGTATGTATATCATATTAAATATATTTTATATGATTTTCAATATTATTTTTTTTAATAATGTTTTGTTAATATTCTAATGTAGTTATTATTTATTCTTATTTTATTATATTTTTTAATTTTTTCCAAATTTTGGTAATTTCAATGTTTCTCCAGTATTCCGTGATTTCTAGCGCTGGACATGATTTGTATGTATTTTTTTCGCCTTTGCCTTCTCTTGAAAAATATTATCTCCGGCATTTTTAGCATTTTAGCCACTGGCATGCTCTCGTGGCCATCTCGTGTCTATTCCACATTACACTAATTTTTACTGCAGAAATTTTCAAAAGATTGTTAATCCATTTTTTAACAAAACATTGCTGAATTTGTCCCTGTTGACTACAAAAGATGTCTATCGTGAATTTTGTTTTAAGGATTGTTTATAGAAATTTTCAATTTAGCTTTAACTCTAATAGCTTCTCTTTTTGCAGGCAACGTGTTTAAAAATTAATTTTAAAACTGCTCTCTTTTACAGGGACGAAATCACTCTTAAGCAGTTTTTACTTTTTTACTCGTAGTAAAGATAATAACCGGTGCGCCATTCCTTATGTCTGTATATAAACATTGAATAACTTGAACATTTATCAACCGATGGACTTTTTAAACATCAATTCAGTACAATTTTAATCATTAATCGCTTCATAACGAAACCACGCGCCAAAATAGTGACGCTGTACATTGAAAATAGTCCTGCATATCGTCGAAAATATCATGGCACCGTCTGACAACACTATTCGTCGTTTGGTGTCGAATTTTGTTAAGCACGGGACAGAGAAAGATCGTCGACATGCCGTTCAAGAACGCCCAAGACGTTTCAATGAATGGTAGTGGATGCGGTAATAGAGAGTGTTGCCGAGAACCCACAAGTGTCGTCTCGTTACCGCGCTCAGAATTTTGGCACAGTGGAACCAACTTGCGGCGCATTTTGAAAGATGATTTGCATTTGCTTTCGTATCAAGTGCAATTGACCCGAGGAATATTGGCTGACAGACCATCCAAGTCGCTTGGAATACGGTCAAACTGTCACATACCGACATAAAAGATGGCGCACTCTTTCGATTTTTAACTTTCTAACAAGAATACAAAAAAATATTAGGCATAGAGAACAAAATGATACTCAGAGGAGCCAAATTGCATGGCGCATATTTTTTTTATATTTCTTGTATCAAATATGTGTATCAATATTCTTATATATATTAATATATATGTATATATTAAGATATATTTTTATATCTTGTATTAATATTTCTTGTTTTATAATGTTTTCTTGTTAAATATGTAGAGAACAAAAATATCTATAATCATGCCCTAAAATTGAATGAAATTTGCATTCCTCCACTCTCTCTCTCGCTCTTCTCTCCATCTCTCCATCTCTCCGTCTCTTCTCAGTGGGACACATTAATGCTTAGCATTTTTTCTATGAATCCATGAAAATCCATTAGAAAAGAAAAGGAACCATCAGTCGTATCGTTAGCCATAAATAGTACTGACGGATAGATGGTTGTTGGCCGGGTTGGAAGGGACGCACCGACGGACGGACGGACGGACGGACAACAAACTGATGGATGGAGGTGCTGGCCGGGCCGTTGTTTTGGCCAACAGAGTCACGAATATTCGCTATGAATTTTAATGTTTCACCAAACGGCAAAAGTGCAAATTTTTGCTCACAAACAAACAGATACACATGCGGACGTGCATGTTTGTTGGTGTGTGTGTGTGTGTGTGTGTGTGTGTGTGTTGACATCGGTGTGCGTGTGTTTGTGTAAGCTAACAAATGTTTCAACTATTTTTATGGCGATTTCAAGGGAACCATTTTCTGGCTTCGCTGCACTGCACGAATTAGCTTTTTTGCGACTTAAAATTTTTTTTTTTTTTGGAGAGAAAATTAAAACAGTTTGTGTTTTGTTTTTTTTTTGTTTTTTTTTTTTTTTGTTTTTTTTTTTTTTAATTTAGTTTTGTGTTTTGCGATTTTTTATTTTCTTGGTTTTTTTGAGTTTTTAATTTTCCATTTTTTCTCTCTCTCTCTCTCTCTCTCTCTCTCCCTAATGCTTTTTGGCTACTTTTTTGCTATTCTTTCGTTTTGGTGTTTTTTTTTTTTTTTGGTGTACCGCAAGCTACGTGGTGTTGCTTTGATCAGAAAAGCCGTGGACGTCACGGCGCTTGCTAACGACGGCGACGGCGACGGCGACGGCGACGGTGACGACGACGACGATGGTGGTGGCATCTAGTGTTTAGCTAGCGCTTAGTGTGACGCCCGAATGAAGCGCTGAATTGATAATTAACCCGCACAGAGCTGCCGTCACAGAGCGACCCATTCATTGATGGGTTGAGGTTAGGTTTTTTTGTTCGTTTCTGCTGTATTTTGTTGAAGAATTTTTTGCTGTTGTTATTTTTTTGATGTTTTTCGTTTTCTTGTGTTAATTCTGGTTGCATTTTTTTTCAAATTTGAATTTTATGCTTTTTCTTCTTCTTTGTTGGTTTCGTGGTTTTTTATGGTTTTCATTTCAACTTTTGACAAATGCTTTGTGGCAGCCACAAAAGTTACAAGAATTTATGAGAAGCATGCAGTTTATATGCAACGCCAACAACAACAACAACAACAGCAGCAGAAAACAACAACAACAACAACAACAACAACAACAACAACAACAATGACGGCAACGGCACGTCGCTTGGGCTGGTTCGTTGCATTCTGTTGTTTAATAATTTTTGCTTTTGTCGTTGTTGTTGTTGTTGTTGTTATTGTAAACTGTTATTGTCATCAAACATGCTTTTTCGCCTTTTAAATTTTTCCCCGCTTCCTCTTCTTCTTCTTGTTCTTCCTCTGCTTGCTGTTGTCAACTTTTGTCACTTTTTGGAGTTATGCTGTTGTTGCTATTGCTGTTGCTCCTCTTGTTCTTTATTCTGCTTCTGTTTGTTGGAGCCGTTTCAGAATTGGCTCAACTGCTTTCAAATTCCGTTTAGAAAAAACTCCAAAAAGTCACGCCAAAGTGTTTGCAAACTGATTGTAAATCATTTTTAATTAAAACCGTCTTAAATGCTTTGTGACCTCGCCGCCATTTTCTTTCAATGAAATGGTTGAAATGGTTTATTTTTGTTGTTGTTGTTCTTCGTTTTGTTGCTCTGCTTCTTTTTGAAATTGATTTTTGTTGTTTCGTGCATTCTGTTTATTTAAAAAATAGCTCTTGCATTTTAATTAATTTCTTGCTCTTCGTCCTATTCTTCTTCTTCTTCTTCTTCTTCTGTTACTGATGACCTTTGGTCTTTTGCTTTTGAAATGCTTTTAAAAAAAAACAAGACTAACAATAAAGTTGTTCTTTACAATCGATAAATTTAACCTTGGTTCTTGAGCAATTAAAGGGTGCTCGTCTTAAATTTAAGAAACGTTTGAAAAAATTTCTTGAAGAAAATAACTCCATAACCTCGAAAATCTGCCACCGTGATCACTTCAAGGCTCTTTCACTGAAATGAGAGAGAGGTAAAGAAAGGGAGAAGCTTAAAGGTCTAAATTTTAGACCAATGTGCAGGAGTTTTATTCTCGTGACTAATTGCGTTATATATCTGGATTATGTATATGGAGAGCATATTTTTACATGAATATGTTTTACTTCAAGACTCTTTCACTGAAATGAGAGGAAGGTAGAGAAAGGGAGAAATTTAAGGGTCTAAATTTTAGACCAATGCGCAGCAGTTTTATTCTTTTGGTGACTAATTGCTAATTATAGTTGATATTGATGTTATCACAAGAAATTAACAGTTAACTGTCGGCGAATCAAGAACTTGATGCAAGAAATTTCACGATTAATTAATGAGAAACGAGATCTAAATCAAAGAAACTAGAGAAATTTAGGCTACGGGCGGAAAGATTGACGGAAACAAAAATCTAAAAAAAAAAACGGACATAAATTGACAACATCTGAGTTGTCATCATCATCATCATCATCATTATTGGCAACTGCTTGGTCGCTGTCATCGTGATCATCATCATCATCATCAGCATTATTGTTGATAACCATATTTTTCCGTCCTTTTCGTACTTTTTCGTTGAATACGAATTTGTAATTTTTTATTTTTTGTTGTTGTTGTTTTTGTTTTTGTTTTTACTACACTTCGTTTCGGTTTGGTTGGCTTTGGCTTGGTTTGGTTTGGTTTGGTTTGGTCGGTTGTGCTTGGTTTCGCTTCGCTTTTGGTCGAGATTCTCGGGTTCGGGGTTCTCAAATTGCATCACTCCGTCCGTCACTTCGTGCGTCAGTCCTTCAATATTGTCGCAGCGCACTGCATCACTGCACGCCGTCTATAAACAACAACAACAACGCCAAACGTATAGCCGATGATGGCGGTGCGTCGTGCAGTAGAAACGGGAAAGGGTGTGCGGAAGGGGCCGGGTGTGAAGGGTAACTAAGTCACTGACCGATTATGTTTCTTAAAAAGCAGTCATTATTCTCTACACGTCGCCTCGAGTAAACTATTTCTTGCCTTCGAAAACTATTTATTTACGAGATCTTGGTCTCTTTGCTTTTGCTGGCTTCAGTGTTCACAACTCAGTTGACAACCGAGTTGTGGTGTTTGCCCCCGCCTTCCCGATGCCGATCGCTTCATTGTCAAGCGTTTTACCACTAACCTCTAAGCTGCCGGGTCTCTCCAGGCCCGCCCGCCGCACGCCTGCCGCGCTTTTCGTTGCTCTTAAGTTGGCTTCATTGTGCGTAGTGCGTTGGGTTCTCGCTCAGCATCGATGCTTCGCTGTTGGCAACACCAACAACAACAACAACCACAACCAACAACGACCGCATTGATGGCGACAACGATGCGTTCTGATGGCTTCCATTCAGCTTCAATGTTATGCGACATGAATGCGATCGGATCCGCTGTGAACTTGGCATTAAAGCCGTCCCGTGCCGTCGCGCGTCGCGGTCGTCTCTTCATCGCAGACCTCGGTCGCGCACCTCGGTGTACCTCAGCAACCACGACCTGGGCCAACCGCTGTTTGGGTTCTAACCATTTGGTTAGACGAAGAAGAAGAAGAAGGAACAGACACAACCTTATTCAACTATTTTTGTTGGTTTTCTGTTGTTGTTGTTGTTGTTGTTGTTGTTATTGTTGTTTTTGTTGGTCGTTTGGTTTTTCTATTGTTTTTCATTTTCGTTTAACGTCGAGAAAAGAAATTCATGGAATCATACTTCATTTGAAGAATTCCTATGCTGCTGTTGCTGCTTCTTCTTCTTCTCCTACTTTTTGCTCTGCTTTTTCATCTCCTGTTACTTCTTCTGGTACTTTTTTTGCGCTTATTCTTAGATTGTTTTCGAAAAATTTTTAACTTGAAAACATGAGAAAATATTTGATATTGTTGTCGCCTTCGTCTTCGTCTTCATCTTTATCTTTACCGTGGTTGTCTTTGTTGTTGTTGTTGCTGTTGTTGCTGTTGCAGCTGCTGGTGCTGCATTACAAATTACAAATATAGCTACATATAGTAAATCATCACTAAGAGGTTTTTTGTTGCCGGAAAGGAAGCTGATTGTTGTCGGTTGTCGGTTTTTAGTTTCTTTTTACTCTGATCTAAATTTTCTATCACAGTCACAAGCAACAGGAACAACAATAACAACAACTACAACAACCACCACAACATCTATGTTATTTCTCCAAAGGCTACACCGTAACCTCAATCAATATAAATAATAACTACACTGGCATTCGATAACTGGGAGCCTCGACAAATTGTTGTTTTCTCAACAGGCCTAAAAAATTGGGTTGTTCTTCTAAACTTGGCCCTCGGAGTACTATAGCAACCGAGTTTGAAACCGAATTCTCAAAATGCTTTTATCAGCTGAAAGGTTTGGTTTCGGAATCTTTTATATGGTGTTTTCAGAAAGCGATTTTGCTTCGGTTTAGCGCAAAACTGGTTTTCGCTGCGAAAAAACCTTTATAAAGCCTTAAAAACCTTGAAACTTAAAAAAAAAAGAAACTCTTAATTGAAATTATTATTGTTATTGTTAGTTTAGCGCAAAACCAAAAAGTTTTCTAGTTTTAGAAGTTCTTCAACCCTGTTTCGAAGTTCGAAATACTACACGCCATAGAACCTTACAACAACAACAACAACAACAACAGCAGGGGGATGAAAAACAGTAAAACCAAAAATTAAGCCAGTTTTGTATGGAAACACTTGACACTTGATCCATATTCGAAAGCCTAAACGAAAACCAAAACCAAAATCAAAACCAAAACCAAAACCAAAACCAAAACCAAAACCAAAACCAAAACCAAAACCAAAACCAAAACCAAAACCAAAACCAAAACCAAAACCAAAACCAAAACCAAAACCAAAACCAAAACCAAAACCAAAACCAAAACCAAAACCAAAACCAAAACCAAAATCAAAACCAAAACCAAAACCAAAACCAAAACCATAACCAAAACCAAAACCAAAACCAAAACCAAAACCAAAACCAAAACCAAAACCAAAACCAAAACCAAAACGAAAACCAAAACCAAAACCAAAACCAAAACCAAAACCAAAACCGAAACCAAAACCAAAACCAAAACCAAAACCAAAACCAAAACCAAAACCAAAACCAAAACCAAAACCAAAACCAAAACCCAAAACCAAAATCAAAACCAAAACCAAAACCAAAACCAAAATCAAAACCAAAACCAAAACCAAAATCAAAACCAAAACCAAAACCAAAACCAAAACCATTTATTGGAAACATCATATTAGAATGTTTCCAATGCTTCAGATTTTGGAGTTTTGGAGCGATCAGTATACAAGATCGCAAGGTGCGTAAAAAACGTGGTGATTTTCTCATTATGCTTGAGATTTTACTATCACGTGAGGGCGCAAAGTTGCCTCGGAAGATATTGTATAGTTTCTGAAAAGAAGCCTAAAATGGCGTACGAAAATTAGGCTTCCCAGAAGCAGTTCCTGAAAATTATAAGAAAAGTTTTTCCATTGATATGATTTTTTGGTGTATTTTATAGCAATTTAAACCTTCTAATCTCCTAAAGAACATTTTTTGTGATAAATTCGGAAGATTTGGGTAAGTTCAATATCTATTAAAACCCATTTGAAAACCATTCAGAAATCAGATATTAACCACTCAGTGTTAAGAAAGGGTTCTACGCCGCTAAAATATTGATAAGATCGTGAAGAGCAATATTGAATGTTTAATTGTAAAATTTGCGAAAATTCTTTCGATACCAGAAGTAGTCGTAATTTCGGTAGAGGTTATGGTGAAAATTGTATTTTCTTAGACGTTTAAAATCGTAGAAAAATACAGGAAATACGAAGAAGCTGAGAGAGAGCAATATTCTGTTTGCGAAGATAATAGAGAGGTATCGGTAGAGGTATCTGCCATGCAAATTATAACGCAAGAAGGGTTAAAGAAACGCATTTAATGCAGTTTTCAGAAAATTTCCATTGAAAATTGCAGCAAATACAATACAATCCACATCATTTCAATGATGTTTGAACAGTTTTCGAGTCGTTAAGACTGAGTGCTCAACTCATAAATCGACTACTGCTGTCTTCTCGAAATTGTTTGTTCATCAAAACTTTGATATTAAAAAGCAAAAAAAAAAAAAAAAACAAAAAAAAAAAAGACAAAACAAGTTGGGAAAAAAGCCAAACGAATACGGTCTATTCATATAAATTTGCAAGCGTTGGCCGGCGCGGTCGGCAGCGGGCGAACGACGGCAAACGGAAAAGGGAAAATTTTTTCGTTAGCGTTAGAAAAGGGGTCGACAAATTGCACGCACACACGCATTCAGGCCGACTCACACCACACCCACACACCCACACACACACCCACACACCCACACACACACACACACACCCGCCCACATGCGTACATACATATATACAAATACAAATAGAACAATAAACACATGAAGGATATTTACACAAAATGCGTAACCAACGAACCGATGGACCGTGGACGCGCCGGGGGCCGCCGGGGCAGACGGGAGGGGCTTTGGCAAATAAACCACATCGACTGGAAATAAAACATACACGCGGCCGTTTGGCGAAGCGCCTGATAGACGCTGAGTGCGTGAATGCTTTATGGCCGTGCCGTATGCACGGAAATGGGGGATCCCTCCCCCCGGGCTGTTGCGGTAAAGTAGGGAGGGGGGGATGACTTATCATCGGGGCGCTAATGGAAGACAGCATGTGTTTTAATTTAAAACTTCAGCGATTGAGTTCGAGCGACCAAAGCTTTTCGAAGGTCCCAGCATAGAATAACGCCGCCGGGGTAGGAAGGGATCAATAACCGTACTCTCTCTCTCTCTCTCTCGTCTATCCATTACGAGAAGCGACCTATACGACCATCGCGCAACCAACCAACCAGCCGAGCGTATGAGTCCTGCCGACCGACCGACCGAGCGACCGATCGGCCCTTCCAACTAACCAAGTATCGTATCAACTACGAGTATGCACATCAATGCACCTACCCGGTAGGAAATGAGTTCAAGCATGTCATTGTCGATTTTTCGTCTACAAAATCGTTAACGGAACGGCACAGAACAGTATGGTAACCGGTAACCTGTACACTTCTTTGCTGAAGGAAATAAAATTGTTTTTAAAATAATAATACAGGGTGCGCCATCGTTTATATCGGTAGGTGACTGTTTGGCCGTATTGCGAGCGACGTAGACGATCTGTCGGCAATATTCGACACCAAACGACGAATTTGTGTTCTGAGACGATGACACGATATTTTCGACGATATGCACGACTATATTCAATGTACAGCGTCACTATTTTGGGGCGTGGTTTCGTTATGAAGCGATATACGGTTAAAATTGTACCGAATTGACATTTCAAGAACATATTTACACTGAAGTCAATCGGTTGATAGATGTTAAGGTTATTCAATATTTGCATACCGACCGAAGATGGCGCATCTGATAGATATACGAGTATATAGACTGATATTATATATAAAAAGAATAATGATTTAAAATATTTATTTACTTTGTTTTAGAATTTATGAATGATTTCAATGAATTTGTAGGCGTTTTGAATCTCAAGCCTCTTTAGATTCCAAAAATTGTGTATCGTAAATTTTCCTACGGGGATGCCTGCTGTGCGCTGTGAGCGCGTGTATCTAATACATGTGCGAGTGTGTGTGTGTGTGTGTAAATGCTAGTGTTTGAATTCAGCCTTTGTATAAGTTGAAATCAGGCTGAAAAAGCATCGAAGAAGAAGAGCAAAAAAGCTATCGTCGGCAATCGAAGTTTAGTAAAAAAAAAAAAAAAGTAATAATAAAGTATTAAAGTGCGTAAGGACGTTACTTTCAGACGCATTTTGTGTAAGCACATAGGTTTGGGTGTGTGTGTGTGTGTGTGTGTGTGTGTGTGTGTGTGGCTTTGGTCAGTGGCTTATTTTGCATTTACAAATTTACAAAAATGCTGAGCTGCTTTGAGGTGAATTGTGGTGCGTCGTGATGCGTCGTGGTGCGTCGTGGCGCGGTGGCGGGCCGGGGCGGTTCTCAAAGACGTAGGTTTTTATAAAGGATCAATAGGATTGCATTAGCAGAGCAGAGCAGAGCCGAACAGCAGCGGCACCAATAGCGTCCAGAAACAGCGCTAACGGCTGCCGCAGATTGCGTCGTCAAGTTGCGGACGCGTCGTTAAACGCGGCGACGACGGTTTGTCGATGCTGTCCCACTTGAATGGAGAATTTCGAATGTCCTCGGCCCCTCCCTGCCACCTCAACCCTCTCCCCTCCCCCCCCTTCACCCCTACCACCGCATAGCTCTTCCTCACTCCGCAACGCTTCCATGATCTTTTTTGTTTCTGCTCGGAAAGCGTCGTACCTGCTCTTTCAACCTGCCGCTCTGCCGTTCTGCCGCCGACGGTGTCGCTGCCAGTCCGTCCCGGTGTCGATGTGCGTCGGTCGGTTAATGAACCTTTCGATGCACTCGGTGCCTCACAGGAGCCGATCAGCACGAGTTTAGTTGTTGAAAATAATTTTGCTGCTTTTCTTCGTAAGTTTCGCATGTTCACACACACACACACACACACACACACAGACAGACCTACTGGTTTCATTTTTTTCTTCTTCTTCTTTGTCTTCATTTTCTTATTATGTATTATAATTCTGTTGTTTTTTTGTTTGTAAATTTACTCTGGCGGCTCTTCTTTACATTTTCTGCCCTTCTTTAATTTGCTTTAATGAGTTTCAGTTTTTTGTTGGTGGTAGCTGTTGTTGTTGTTGTTGTTGTTGTTGCTTTTATACATTTTTCATGTCGCTTTTGCTACGCCGTTGTTGTTGTTGTTGTTGGTGTTGTTGCTTTTGCTACGCCGTTGTTGTTGTTGTTGTTTGTTGTTGTTGTTTGTTGTTGTTGTTGTTGTTGTTGTTGTTGTTGGTGTTGTTGCTTTTTATACGCCGTTGTTGTTGTTGTTGTTGTTGTTGTTGTTGTTTGTTGTTGTTGTTTGTTGTTGTTGTTGTTGTTGTTGTTGTTGCTTTTATAAATTTTTCGTGCTGCATTTGCTAAGCCCTTGTTGTTGTTGTTTTTTGTTGTTGTTGTTTTTTGTTGTTGTTGTTTGTTGTTTTTTGTTGTTTGTTGTGGTTGTTGTTTTTTGTTGTTGTTGTTGTTGTACTTGTTCATTCATTTCTTCACTTGATTTTTGTTGCTGCTTCGATTTGTTGTGTTTTTTTTTTTTTTTTTTTGTTGCTACCGCCGCACTACTTATTACTGCTGCTGCTGCTGCTACTGCTGTTGTTGTTGTTGTTGTTGTTGTTGTTTCTGTTGGATTTTTGCATTTTCTTGCCGGCATTATTTGACATTTGACCCTGCATTTAATTAGTGCGTAACCCACTTGAGCGCTTATAGATTCCGCTTCTGTTGTCGGTTACGCACGGCCGCTGCGTCGTAATGTCAAATTAAAATTCTCGCATGTGTTGTCGCAATTGTTGTTGGTGTCTCCTTCTTCCCTAGGCTTCTTCCTTCCCCTCCTTCGCCCCTTTCTTGCTGTGCTTCTTGTGTTGCTGGAAAAAAAAAACTTCAAACCGCGCCATGCGTTTTAATCCTGCTCCAATAACTTTCTTTTCACCTCACGGTGGGGCGGCCGCTTCGGTCCACTTTTAACCCTTAACCCAATCCCAAGCACCAGAAACTACGGCAATTCAGAGCGTGGCCCATTCAGAGCGTATCGTATCGTGGCGCGCTTTCCTGTAATGTTTCGTGCGTATCCTTTCGTGCGAATTGCGCTGTACTGCTCGCTCGTTACGCACAGCTCAACTGACGCAAAAGTGCCTCCGAGCCGATGATTTCATTTAAAGAATTTTAATGCGCTTTCCGCCTCATCGGCAGTTGTCCAGCCCTCAAGTGGCTCAATCTGGTCGAGTTAATCTCAATTGTTTCTGGCACTTTTGAGGCCACTTAAAGGCGTTTTGAAGTGAAGGGATTAATGCCATTCATTATTTTTGACTGAGCCAATTAATCTAATCTAATGTTTTCTTAAGCTTTGAATGAGGACGAAATGTACTTAATTATTATGAAGTTATCAATGAATAATGAAGAACGGAATGAATTCTTGGAATGAAGAACTTTGGTCTTCTTTGGTCCTGTCTCTTTGTCTCGTAATTACGAAAATTTTTATACAAAATCGATATTATGATATATCGTCTTATGGCTTTCTCACTCTTTGCATGTAGAAAAAGTCTCAATTCCTCATTTTTTTTATTCTAAATTTTATCTCTTTTAATTTATCTCTTTTTTTGAATTTCTTTTCTATTGTGTTTTCTTTATTTAGCACCAGAATAAATGAGAATATTCTCGCTTTCAAGAGACTAAAAATCAACGAAGAGTTAAAAAAAAGTCAAAAAAAGGAAAGAAAATAGCGACAAATAACCAAAAACAAGCAAAACCATGTCGATGAGGATGTCAAAATTCATTTCTCAAGAAAGACAGACAAATGATGTGACGCCGCAAAGGAAGAAGAAGTAGAAGAATATGTCCGTAGGCACGTTCCTCGCTGACAACACAAGCGAGATTTCAACTCCTTCATTGCCATAAAAGCAATGCAAGTAACACAACAATAACAACAACACTAACAACACTAACAACAACACTAACAACAACAACAATGTCCACATCTACTCATCAGTCAGTACTTTTTATTGTCGAACACCGTTGAAGAGTCGAGCTGTTCAAGTGACAGCGTATTTTCATGAAAAGCCTTTGAGAACACTTTCCCAGACGAAATTTTTACCAACATAGCTATACAAAAGACCCCGTCCCTCCCCGTCCCTCCCCCCAAAAAAAAAACAACAACAAAAAAGTCCAACAACAACAACAACCAAAAAGACGAAAAATTTTAGAACTAAAGTAACGGAGTACAAAACCAAAAAATGCCGGGGAAAGTATGAATGAATTTTCCCGTAAGGACGGACACTTGACGGACGGTTGGTTGGTTGAATGGGTTGGGGCTGGATTGACAAACCATTCAGTCAGTCAGGCCAACTGACTATGGTCGTTGACTGACTATTAGTTGACTGACTGCTGGCCTGACTAATGTGTTAACCGAGAGGATGGATGAAGCCTTAAAAATGTCCATACAAGCTTCTCTCGTCAGGAGATGAGAGAGAAAAGGATGCAGAAGAATTGGTCGCTCGGTCGGTTGAGTTTTGAGCCGCAATGAGTTGGAGAGGCACGGATGCGCTTGAGAGAGACTCACACAAAAGAGCCCCACAAAAATGTCATATTTTCTACATCATCCCCCCTTTTTTTTGGGTGTTGTTTTCAGTGTAAAAATTAGGAGGCGTCTTGTACTACAATGTGTAGGCGTTTTTCGGTTTGAGGCAACCCTGATTTGTGCCCACTGTGGACTCGACTCGACTTGACTAAAGTTCTATTAGCGCCGCATGTTTTAGAGGCAGGTACTTAAATGTTGGTGATGGCGGCGGTGCTGCAGGAAGTGTTGTTGTTGTTGTTGTTGTTGTTGTAAAAACATTTTCCATTGTAATAAAGTATTAAAATTTTGTAGCAAATGTAAAAGATCATGGAATGGGGGCTCACGGAAGGGGTTGTTATGGTTCGAGATGGACTTCGTAAAGTGGACTGCAATCGGTTAATGACCGATTTTGAGTTACTAAAAGTGTCAAGTTATGGAAGAGCACACAGCGCACAAAAACAAACCATATACTGCCGATAAGAGTGTTGAAAAAGGGGTGAAAGTCCCCCCCGAAGATGGTAATCTTCAAAGAATTACTTAGGCTTATTTTCCACTCTTTTTGAAGTTACTCTCAGACCGCATTTCGTGAATGTCAACGCTGAAAAATAAGTTGGCCATTTGAAAGGAGGGGGCGAGGTCCCCCCGAGGATGGCAGCTTGTATAAAAAAAAGAATTAAATGCAAAAATTAGGGAATATGTAGTGAAAACTTGATAACAAAAGATGAATGAGTAAAAGGACCGCAGATTCCGAGATCTCGAATGAAAAGAAAAAAAGAGAGGAAATTAATAAATGTGTAATGAAGATTTGATGTGTAAGAAGGGAGGAAATGGAACCATTTTGTAGGATTTGAAAAAAATAATTCAATTTTTAACTTTTTAAAATTTTTATTAATTTCTTTTTTTCCGTCCTTTGAGTTTCTTCCCAGACGGTGTGAACAGAACCTGTGGGTCTTGAGAAGAATGTTACCATCTTCAGTCTTACCATAATTTCTTTCGTAATTTGGCTCATTTTACCGCGAGGTCTTTGGTATCTTTAGAATGTACCTAACATGGAAAATGGTTGAGCATCCATTATAGCATTTTCACGTCCATGAAAACGTGGTACCGTAGTACCGAATTTCTACTTTAGTACTCTTTCTTGCTCTCCGCATTGTTAAGCCTTTTTTTTTTTTGTTCAACTTCTTCTGGAGACCTCCTCTGTCGCGTCTTAAGGGGCAATGAGAATCGAACCTTCAAAGCTGTCGCCGGCTGTCGGCTGTCGGCTGTCGGTTGTCGGTTGTCGGTTGTCGGTCTACGGTTGTGTCGGCATTTTGAGGTTCTTTTTCGCAACGTGTTTGAGTTACGCTTTGAAGCGATGTCAAAGGAATTACTTCCCAATTCATCAGGTTTCTGCTCAACGCTGGAAGTAAGTAAGAGGATCGGTGTGCGTGTGTGTGTGTGTGTGTGTGCGTTACGTATGTTACAATGCTTAAATAGAAAATGACGATAATACAAAAAAAAAAAGAGAGAAATAATGAAAATATGCACGAGTTTAAAAGAAGAACACAAAATATTCTGAAAAGTTGACACACGAAAGCGAAGAGAAACGAAAATGTTGGTAATAAGCTACCCGCCTGCCGACTCATACACGCCCTTCGCTCCTTCGCTCCTCCCCCACGTAAGCAAGAACCTCCTTCCTCCACTTTCTAGCCGCTCTTCACGGGTGCCCTTCGCCTTTTGTTAAGCTGCTGTTCTTGCTACATGTTGCCAGCGGCAGCCTACGATAACGAAGGAAGCCCCCGAAGTCTTTCGGTGTCTTTCGGTCGGTTGCAGCTTTTGAGTTTTGACGTGGTACTGCCGTGCTCGACCAAAAGGTTCTCAAATTACCAATACTTATGGCTACACAAACACCGGCACGCACACACGGATGCGCACATCGACACACGCACTCAGCGCTCAGCGATTGGTGCGTCGTCGCTGCATCGGTGTCACTGTCACAACGCGACACAACGCCGCTACTCAGCCAACCAAATAATTTTTGTGCAGGTAACTTTTTGTCGTCGTTCATCATAGAGTTTTTGTGTTGGGTTGTTGTTGTTGTTGTTTTGGGCTTTTGGTTTTCTGTTTTTCTTTTAATTTGTTTCTTGTGTTGTTTGGGTTTTTTTTTTTGCTTTTTTGTTTGTTCTTTTTTTGTTATTCTAAGCCGGCTCCGAACGGAACCGTTCCTAGAATGTATACGTAGGTATACCGTGTGTATGTACGTGTGCAACAAAAATTTGTTGTAATTTTTTTTTTTGTGTCTTTGCGAAATAATTTATTCGCCTCCAAAGGATGATGAAGTAACGAGGAGAAGGAGAAGGAATGCCCCCATTGGGGGCCCCACGACATCGTCTGCTACTCACGCCGGGAATCGATACATGACATGCCAGCAGCATGCATAGCAGCAGCAGCAGCAGCAGCATGTTGTTGGCCAAAAGAGAATTCGATTCTAGGATTAAAATAGACCCAAAATAGTCAAAGTTTTGATCAAAAGAAAGTTTTAGAATTATAGAAGAATTATAGAAGAAGAAAAAATCCATTTTTTTAAAGAAGAAAGCAAATTTTAAGGAAAACGGAAAACACCAAAAAAGGTATTAAAAGTGAAAAATTTAATGAAATGTTTTGTTATTGTCAAATTTTCGTCTCGATTTTCAAGGCGGCAAACCATAAGAAACTTGATTAATATATAATGAGATTAGCTCTAAAAATTCTTCTCGTTTTCGGAAATTTTTAACTTTTTTCGCAGATTTTCAAAAATTCGGAAATTTTTAACCTTTTCGCAAATTTTCTGAAATTCGGAAATTTTTAACTTTTTCGCAAGTTTTTAAGAAAGTATTAAATTTTTCGCAAATTTTCAAAAATTCCGAAATTTTTAATTTTTTCACAAATTTTCAAAATTTTCAAGAAATTATTAACTTTTTTGCAAATTTTCAAAATTTTCAAGAAATTTTTAACTTCGCAAATTTTCATGAAAGTATAAACTTTTTGGCAAATTTTCAAAAATTGCGAAATTTTTAACTTTTCCGCAAATTTTCAAAATTTTCAAGAAATTATTAACTTTATCGCAAATTTTAAAAAATTCGGAAGTTTTTAACTTTTTCGCAAATTTTCAAAAATTGCGAAATTTTGAACTTTTTCGCAAATTTTCAAAATTTTCAAGAAATTATTAACTTTATCGCAAATTTTAAAAAATTCGAAAGTTTTTAACTTTATCGCAAATTTTCAAAAATTGCGAAATTTTTAACTTTTTCGCAAATTTTCAAAATTTTCAAGAAATTTTTAACTTTTTTGGAAATTTTCAAAAATTCGGAAGTTTTTAACTTTTTCGTGCTTGTTCTTTCTTTTAATTACGCGTATTTTTTACGCGTATTTTTTACTCAAAATCTCTTTTCAACATTTATTTATGACTCGAAATGATTCTTCTTTAATCGATCTCGTGACTAATTTAAGGACTACTTTTGTGACCGCAACGAAAATATCGAATGGTCAACAATTTTTAATAACAATCTGCAGAAAGAGAAGTCAAGGAATTGGAGAAAAACGAAAATGATTTTCATGAAATTGTAATGACAGAACTTTTTTCAATAAGCTTTTAAAATTAAAAAAAAAACTAAAAAATGTTCCTCTAAATATTGAGAGTCGTAAGATTATTATAAGACGAAAGAAAGATTAAAGATTAAAGGAAGTTCTTTTCAAAACACAGCAATATCATTAGCAATATTGTGTCCTCCACTCCTTCCGCCCCCCCCCCCTCCCACTCCCTCCTTTACTCGCCCAGTTCTTAAATTCATGCCATCATATTTGCTCTCTTTTTTCGGCGATCATCATTCGGCAAAACCGATTTGAAGTATTCATAACTCAAAAATTGACACTTCTGAAACGCAATTCGAAGACGAGAGCCCTCGCCTGAAAGTGTCGCTGCTGTCGGTCGGTGCGGCGTCGGTGCGGCGTCGGTGCGGCTTTTTCGTTATCAGGTCATTCGCTCGGAGACCAAGCTTGCCATCGTGCCACACAAAAATCGCCGGCTCGCTTCGCTTTGGTTAATGTTTTTCCTTTTCTGGTTGGTAATGCTCCCCTTGTTGTTGTTGCTATTGTTGTTGCTATTGTTGTTGCTATTGTTGCCGCCTGTGCACATATGTATATGTATATTGTTTGTCTCCGTTTATGCTTTTGCGGTGACTCCATCTCCGTCACCGCCGAATAACAAAACAGCACAACAACAAAATTCGTTCGTGCTTGTTCTTGTATATGGCTTGGCTCTTCCCTTTTCTTGTTGTTGTTGTTGGTTTGTTTCGTTGGTTTTTTCTTTGTTTTTCGCTTTTTTTTTTTTGTGTGTCTGCAATAAATATTTATTCGCATTTCGTCGCCTGTTCGCCCGTCGATTCATTCATCCGCCTGTCCGTCCGTCCATCCGTCCGTCTGTCCGTCCGTCCGGCTGTCCCTAACCTACGTCAACCGAAAATGCGCTGGGCCAGGTTCAACGACCTTCTGCCCATTAAACAAACCATTCATTGTGCCTGTGTTTGCGCATGTATGCGTGCGGATGGTTCGGTTGGGATGGATTGAGTGCGTTTTGGTGTGTTGGTGGCGTGTGTGTGTGTGTGTGTGCGTTTGGTATGCGTATTTCAGATGTGTGCGTGTGTCATATGCGCAAATTATATATTTTGTGTGCTTTGTTGCTGCTGCTGCTGCTGCCGCTGCTGCTGCTGACGACTTGGCGGTTGCTTCTTTTTGTGCTTCATTTTTGCCTTCTGCTTGCTTATTTTGTGACTTTGACTCAGTCACGTTGCCAGCGCCAGCACCAGCAGCACCAGCAGCACCTTCCCTGTTTTCTTCTGGACTCTGCCATTGGCCCCCCCCGAACCTCTCCCCGCCGCAGACTTGCTTTGCACTTGCCTTTTCTTTTGCTTCTGCTTTGTTTGACGAATAATGTGAAGTTTCGTATGTTTTTCGGTGGCGATGGCTTCTACGGGACGACACATCAAGGGTCGCTGTACTCGTGCGAGACAGAGATAGAGTGAGACAAGTGCCACTCCTCCTCCTCCCGCCACCCTTCCGGGATGTATGTTAGCAAGTGTTATTTGATGGTGTTCACTAAACGACTTTAATTGGATTTGTTGCAGTCGCCGCGTCTCTATTGTTGAAATGCTGAACTGTCAATATTTGCTAATTAAAGGCAACTGTCAAAAGTTTGATTGCATGCGTGTGTTAGTGTGCATGTGTTAGTGTATGTAAATGCCGTGAGTGAGTCTTAGTGCTCTGCTGTGGCGAACAATGGTTACTTACTTTATTGGTGAAGAAGCCCATTTTATTTGTAAAAATAAGCCCATTTTATTTGTAAAAATAAGCCCATTTTATTGGTAAAAATAAGCCCATTTTATTTGTAAAAATAAGCCAATTTTATTTGTAAAAAGAAGCCCATTTTATTTGTAAAAATAAGCCCATTTTATTGGTACAAATAAGCCCATTTTATTTGTAAAAATAAGCCCATTTTATTGGTACAAATAAGCCCATTTTATTTGTAAAAATAAGCCCAATTTATTTGTAAAAAGAAGCCCATTTTATTTGTAAAAATAAGCCCATTTTTTTGTAAAAATAAGCATATTTTATTGGTAAAAATAAGCCCATTTTATTTGTAAAAATAAGCCCATTTTATTGGTAAAAATAAGCCCATTTTATTTGTAAAAATAAGCCCAATTTATTTGTAAAAAGAAGCCCATTTTATTTGTAAAAATAAGCCCATTTTTTTGTAAAAATAAGCATATTTTATTGGTAAAAAGAAGCCCATTTTATTTGTAAAAATAAGCCCATTTTATTTGTAAAAATAAGCATATTTTATTGGTAAAAATAAGCCCATTTTATTTGTAAAAATAAGCCCATTTTATTGGTAAAAATAAGCCCATTTTATTTGTAAAAAGAAGCCCATTTTATTTGTAAAAATAAGCCCATTTTATTTGTAAAAATAAGCATATTTTATTGGTAAAAATAAGCCAATTTTATTTGTAAAAATAAGCCCATTTTATTGGTAAAAATAAGCCCATTTTATTTGTAAAAAGAAGCCCATTTTATTTGTAAAAATAAGTCCATTTTATTTGTAGAAATAAACCAATTTTATTAGTAAAAATAAACCCATTTTATTTGTAAAAAGAAGCCCATTTTATTTGTAAAAATAAGCCCATTTTATTGGTAAAAAGAAGCCCATTTTATTTGTAAAAATAAGTCCCATTTTATTTGTAGAAATAAACCAATTTTATTAGTAAAAATAAACCAATTTTATTTGTAAAAACGAAAGCTACCAGAAAAGTTATTACAAGAGACAAGATACGTCTTATAACTCTTTTAATGTCTTGCGTAATGTTATAATTTTCTAATAATAAACACCATCTCATTACTATTTTGAGGCTATTGTAACAGCCTCAAGGTCGTCGTAATCTTAACAGCTGAAACCGGAAAGCAGACTATAATTTACGTAGCTTCTTCAACGCACTGCAACCGATTAGTCTTCTGGTTTTCGAGATATTCTACTCTAAGTAAGCGAAAAGCTTTACCATAAAAGTGACAAATACTCAGTAAAATTCGGTGAACTAAGGTGTCCTCCAAGTGGAGAATGAGATATACTGCAAGTATATATATAGTCCTGGAAACCTAAATTTCCGAGCACAAATGAGTCCAAATGATTAAGGTAGCAGCTCTAAAAATCTGGAGAATCGGAACCTCTAGAAACTCCAGGTGTTTAAAATCGGATTCTTCTTCTTTTTCACTCTATTTTTTACTCTCCAGGTAAAACGTCTCATTGAGCTTTAATGAGTTTTGTGTTGAAAGATAACTATAACCTTAATTGTGGCCCAACTAAGGGCAGAATATCTCGAAAAACTTACTATGTGATGGAGATATTATTTCAAAACCTCTCAAAAACCTTTTTTTTCTTGGAGTTTTCATTTAATGTCAAACTGATTTTAAACGTTTTGCGGCCTGTTAATAAGTTTTATGAAAAAAGATTACTTCGGGATGTGTCAAAATTTCAAATATAGTCGAAGACTAAGATTAGAATATCTTGAAAACCTTAAGAGTTGAAGAAATTATGAAGTCTGATTTCGCGAAAGGTTTATTTAGTGGTTTAAAAGATAAGCCTGCTGCTTTCGTTGGCCTGTAAAATCATCATGTGTACTCGTCTCTGTCTCAGCTTGCGATTCTTCTCGTGCTGCCAAACTACATAAAGTCGTTAAAATCTCGGGCCGTGTATAAATACGTACGTAAATATTTTCTTGTATGGCTTCATCAATTCTTACACGTCGTTGCATTCGACATTGCATGTGACAATTTAATGACAGCTTATTTGACAGCTTCAAACAATAAAAAAAAACAATACGAGTAGTATCGTATATGCCCCTAAACACACTCGTACGCATATCAAGTGATCGAATTGTATCGAAATCTCATGCTATGAACTTATTGCATTACATTCTTTTTTATTGCTTTGTTAATTTCCTTCGAGCGGTTTGTTTTCGTTGCCTTTTATTAATAACATCTATATAATAACTACCTACTAAAGTGTACTATTTGGCGTGCTGATGTTGTTGTTGTTGTTGCAATTTGACTTTGGTTATCTCTAGTTACCAACGATTTCAGATTTCAAGTGTGTTCGCTGTACGCTGTTCGCTGTTCGTTCCTGCTTCCTTCGGTTTCTCCGCTCCCTGCTCACTGCCGCTCATTGCTCTCTGCGTCTCCGCTCACTGTTCCACCGCTTTTTGCTCTTTATTTGCGGCGGTTGAGGTTACGGCGCCGTTCGTAATTCTTGCCTGCGTTACCTTCTTCTCAACTAATTTCTCAATCTTATGATAAAAACTTGGCGAAAAAGATGGTTTCCATTGTAAATATTCATTTTCTACTACTACTCCTTACATCCCCCCCCCTCTTCCCCCTTTCCCCCCTAAGTTTTTCTCCTCTTACTCTGATTTTAATTCGAATCTGAGTGAAAATTTCATTATTTTATTATATTTCTTTGCATTTCTTGGTGCATACAGTCGTCCCTGATGTTGGATTTTGCCCTTCTGACTTCAGGTTTTCATTCGGCGACGGTCGCCATCGCCGCTGCTGCCGCTGCTGCCACTGCTTTTGCTTCTAATTCTTGCTGCGACTAAATGCCGCATGCCTTTCTCTCGTCTTGCCATCACTCGTTGGTCAGATTTTTTGTCTTGCATACTCGCATGTACCTCCCTACCCCCCTCCCCATCCCCTCCCACCCCACCCCTCTCTCTTTCTCTTCCTCTCTCGTCGGTTTTTAATTTCGATCCATTGATCCAGTGCACACGTATGACTTCTGGCAAGTCCGTTTCGTTGGCAGTCGATGTGTCTAAGCATCTGCTGTCTGTCTGCCTTTCTGTATGTCTTTCTGTCTTTTTGTCTGTCTTTCTATCCGTCTGCGTCTATCCGTCGTTGCATTTGTATGGTTCGCCAACATTTTCGAGACCTTAAACTTACCGCTCATTTCTTCTTCGCCCCTTCTTGAATATTTGTTCATCTTGGGCCTCCATCAGCGCCGACTCCATCATCGTTATGGTCGTCAGCGTCGTCGTCATCGTCGTCAGCTTCACGGTGCGTTTCACTTCTTCTGGATTCTGGTATAATTTGATCTCTGAGCTGTTTATTTGTCGATTTTTTATTAGTTTCATTTTCAGCGTTCTTTCGGTTTTTTAATTTCGCATATACATACGTACATACATACGTACATACTATATACATATAGCATTGTATGCGCGTAGTTGATACGTTGGTCCATTCGCCCGTTTTCGCCCGCTCTTCCGTCCGTTCGGTTCGGAACAGTCTTTTTTTGTGCTCTTTGCCGTCCATTTCGTGTAGTTTAACGTCGTCCATCATCAGCATCAAACCGTGCCTCATTTTTGCATATGATGGAAAATCTGCTGCGGCAGCGTTCTAGAATTGAATTATTTTAGAACGTAGATATTGAATTTCATAGATGTTCTTCTCCGCTGCCCCTTTCAGCAGCCATTATTCTTAACCCCCCCAACGCCAGCCCCCATCCTCTCCGCCGTCCTGCTGTCCTCAGCCGAAGGCATAAAAAAAACTAGTTTATTTATAATTTTTTTGTTCTCTTTTTTTCTGTTGCGCTCGCTCTTTTCTGCCAGAAACAAAAATTAATAATTTTGCTTGCAGGCATCCACTTGGTTGCGTCACGTCGCGTCACGTCACGTCACAATTTTTTTATAAAATTCGTAGAAATTACGGGCTAAAAATTGAGAGGTTTCCTCAACGGCCGTTCGCAAATGGGCCTCAATGCCCAAAGACTCGTGCAGTAAACGCGTCTAATACGATTCATAAGAACAGTTTATTTAATGCGAAGATGAAACGTTTTTCTTTTTTTTTCTGATTTGAGTGATGATTAACAATGTCTTCAAAAGCACGAATACTAAGCTTTAAAAGCAAGGAATTTGTAATATCAAAGGCTGCCTTGGCTTAAATCGAGACGATCGATGGATTAATGGTAATGATAAAGTCTTCACTAACGATAAACTTATAAACGGGATCACTGACTAATCAATCAAGCATTATACTAAGGTATAGTACAGTACTAGCCATTTCCTCAAACGCCCTGCAGAAACCTCACCAAAAAGTCTGCTGATTTTCCGTGATATCTTCATTAGAAGTTTGCTATAAATGGTACGTTCTCTATAATAATCATGTTATTAATTATTAAAACTGTTGAATTCGGTTTCTTCGTGATGATGCTATCTCCATGAGAAGACTATACTGATATCTCCATTATCATATTTTTAACAAAACCATCAGAATATTTACAAAATGCTGTGTTTCATGAGAGGTCTACATTGATATCTCTATTAGCATAATTTAATCATAATCTTTACGTGCTTTCCTGACATCTGAGAGTCTGTTTAAGAAGAACCTAATGCTTCACAAGACGGTTCTAATGGTAACCTACCTATGGATCATGTTTTAGATTAGAGTCTAAATAGATTCTCTAAATAATCCTCTTTTACATAAAAAATAGTCAACCTTCTCTAACATTTATCTTCTTCTGTAACAACCTGCTATCTTCTAAGAGCGCAACTGTACTTTATACACAGACAGAAGTAAATGGGCCTCCTCTGGTTTGAGTCCTTCTGGTGTTAAATCTTCTGAATTTTACTTGTCAAATGGCATCACAATGCCATGAAACGAAATGAAACGAAAAAACGACACCTCTTGTGGAGAGACCCATTTGTTTAAAGCAATCAATCTATCAATCCTCCAAAATGGACCAGAATTATGAACTAATTTCAAATACCTTCAGACTATTTTACTTTCCTTTCGTCACTTTCGTCGGCCTTTGATAACACGACAACATGTCAAACATTGATGTTCGGTTTCAGAAGCGGTCCGATTTAACTTAATGAACTGATTGTGCTGTGGTCAGTTCCGATTTAATCCCGAAATTCATTATGATGTTATTAACTACAATAATCACTTAAACTGCGTACCCGCGGCGTACCGAACGGAAGTGAATTAGGCCAAAATGTAAACACATTTCTAACCAGGTCTAAACCAATATGGTGTGTGTGGATGTGTCCTTGTGCGTTTGTGCGTAGCTGTGGTACTTGTGGCATGCTCTGCTGTACTAAAATAATGACCCAGTACTCCACTCGCATGAAACCGACCGGTCGGTCGGTCGGTCGGTGCTAATACCGTTTCGTATTAAATTAGATGCAAATGACACCAACGTCATTGCAGTCGCCAACAACGGCAACGACAACGATGCCACAACAACAACAATACCGTCAACACAGCATCAACAACAACAACATCCAAAGCAAGCAAGCCAGCAAACAAATCGGCAACAAGTCGACATGGGCTGATCGGCAACTCGGCACCTCAATTGACAGCCATTAGAAGCAGCTCATGCAACAGGAATAGCAACAACAACAACAACAACAACACCACCGAACGAATACAAACGAACGAATGTACCATCATCATTCATTTGTTTTTACGGCCCGGACTCGGTCGTTCCGAATGAACTGAGGCTATAAACGGAGTCGCCGTGAGTGTGTGACCGGGTAACGAAGACGCGGGCCAGCTACGCATCCCGAGCAGCCAGCTAAAAATACCAGCCGCACAAGCCGGCGTGCTTTCACAAAAATTCACTCGCACTCGCGACTCGCGACTCGCGCCTCGGTCCTCCGCCCGCAATGTGCCTCCTGCCCGCATGTGGGCTCCTTCCTGACATACATACACGCGCTCAGGTCTCTTTGAAGCCCGCGGCTCGCAGCTCGCTGCACACGGCCTGAAGCCAGCTGCCAGCTGCCTGCTACCGGCCTACAGCATCCATCCATCCATCCATCCATCCATAGCCATTCGTATGCTCCATCTTCTTGCCTCACTTTCATCCGCCTTTCACTCTCCAGCCACCACCATCAGCCATATTCAGTGCCAATGTCAGTCCGGCGACCTAATCCGGACACATTCAAATGCGTTTCAATGCCGACGTGAACGCGTGGCGGCAGGCGCAACCGAAAATAGCGCGCTCCGAAGCGGCGGCAGGCGAAATGCGGAACACATCGCTGCCAGGCTTTTGACCAAAAAGTGCAACTAACCGAACGAAGGTCGTGCCGTGCCGTGCCGTACCGTGCCTCTGCCGCCGCTGACGCCTACACTGCACACTCTGCCAGACGATGATGGGATTTAATGATGATGATGACGATGAAGATGATGCTATTTGGTTGTTCATGGCTGTTGTTGTTGTTGTTGTTGTTGTTGTTGTTGTGAGGTGCTGCTTTCGTTGGCCTGATGCCAAACCGAAAAATCGCAATCAACAGAAAGCAAAGAGAACCGGCAGAAGCAATAGCAGCAACAACAACAACAACAACAACAACAGCAACGCCAGCATCTGGCAGATAAACGAATGGACAGACATGCCCACCAACAACAACAACAACAACAACAACAACAAGAGTGATACGTCGTTGCCTCGCGGCATTGGCCAAATCGGAGACCTCAATCGTGTTCGTGTGTCGGTGTGTCGGTGTGCCGACGAGGCGGTGGGAGGTGGTGGGCGGCGTCGGTGGCGAGGTCGAGGTCGAGAAGATGCCGTTAGCCAGCAGCAGCGTCGTCGATCCGGTATCACGCCTGAAGTCTGAAAGATATAAACGAAAGCGAAAGTATCACGATTCTCAGCTGGGCCCAGCTGAGCGGGCCCATTCAGCGGCCCGACACTGAAACTGAAAATAACTCACTTTCCTTCTCGATTTTTGGTGCTCTATACGGCGTACGTGACGGCGGTGGCGGCGGCGGCGGCGGCTGGATTTTAGCACTGTTGCCAAAGTAAAGACATAAACTCATCAATTTGGCGGTCAATGAAGCCGTGAAGCCACATCGGAGATGGTGCATCTGTATGTGTCAGTATGTGTGTGTGTGTGTAGAAGAAGTGTGCTCGGATGGGACCCCGAGTTATTCAATGTTAAAGTTATTTAATGTTTACACACCGACATGAAAGATGGCGCACCGGTTACTATGTATATGAAATTCTGTATTAAATAATTTGCTAAAACACAAATCAATGCAATTCTTTAAGATTGTGTTTATAATCGTTGCAGAATACCTTAACATTCTCTGCAAAGAATTCTGAACGCTAAAGATGCTGGAAAACATCTCCGAAGGCTGTGTGAGGTTCTTCTCTATCAGTTTACGTGTCGTTACGATATCAACTCTTACTGGCCTATTTTCTCAACTGATCATTCCATAGACATTATTTCCAATAGATGAATGCCATATCTCTGCATCACTTTAAATTTTCGAGATATGAAGATGAGGTAAATAGCGTTTATATGATAGTATTACGTTATCGACAAGAAATCATGGTCACAAGAACTGGAGATATTTTTCGTGGACAATTATTGTTAAAAAACCACAACTACCCCAAAAATGTCGCCCCCTGGCACCACCCTCTCTCTACACGCTCAGACAAATTTGCATACTCATAACGATAGCGTGGTTACATAAAAAAAAGTACAGACATAAGCGTAATTTTCATAAAGTGTCGTGTCGTTTCATCTTGTTTCATTGCAAAATTGACAATTGACAATTGACACGGAATACACTCGACGAGCGAAGAAGAATTTCCGTCTGAATCTGCAACCGAGACCTCTTTACGGGCAGATTCCAGGGCGCAGGTTGCAAAACGGTCGCTTTGTGGACGGTATTTGTGGAGGCTTTTGAGGTGACAACGAAACGAATACGTTGAAGAAAACACGAAAAAAAACGTTACCAGCAGTCTCGGTGTTCAAAGCGCGGGAGGCTGCTACGCGACAGCACGTACATACGCGACATATGTACGTACGCTTCGTGGTTCTGTAAATCGAGTACGCAAAGAACAGTACCATCGTCTGCTCGGCCCACCTGCTTGGCATTCATCCTTTCGCCTTCTACCCTTCCAGCCATTCCTCTGCCAATCAATGCAGAATCATGCCATTCATTCATTCATTCATCCATCCGTCCATCCATCCATCACCATTCATGGAGTGGTAGACCTCTAGAGTCACTGCTAGAGCCAAATTCTAACGTTCTCTACACACTTTGACAAAAATGTTTCACAAAATGTTACCTGGCCTGGCTTCACTGCCGTGAGGTGAACGTCCTCCGAAACATAATGTAACGAAAAAATGGATAGAGATTCACTTCACTTCACTTGGCTCGACTCGACTCGGCTCGAAGCGGCTCGGCTCGGTTCGGTTCGACTCAACTCGACTCGACTTCAGACCCAGACCCAGACCCATTTGCGTCTGGGGAAAATGTAGACGTCGGCGACGAGGCGAGTGTTATTCGGCGTTGGTGACGATGTTCGTAGTCGTTACTACTATGACGATAGCAACAACAACAACAACAACAACACAGTCAGCAACAAAGTGACTTCAACTTAGTGCACAAAACCACTTGACGCTTCCGCAAGCGTTGCTTGCCAACTGTGCCGCTTCGTGCGCCTGACGCGTTCTGACGTTTTGGTTCGGTTTGAATGCCTTTGGGGGTGTGTGGGTGTATGTGGGGGTGCGTGGGGGTGTGTGTTTTCTCGTATGTACCGTATTTTGTAGCTATTCAAAATCTTTCGGAAACAGTTATTGTTTTTTGGTGGCAGCTATTGTTGCCAACATATTTCGAAGATGTTATTGTTGTTGTTGTTTTTGGTGTTGTTGCTGTTGTTGTTGTTTTTGCTGTTGTTGTTGCTGCTGCTGCTGCTGTTGTTGTTGTTGTTGTTGTTGTTATTGTTGTTGTTGTTGTTGTTGCTGCTGCTGCTGTTGTTGGTGTTGTTGTTGTTGGTGTTGTTGTTGTTACTGTTATTGTTCTTGTTATTATTATTATTGTTGTTGAAAATCATCGCCTAAATCCTGAATAAAATCTTTAAAGAACTACAAAAAAATATTAAAAAATATTGAATACGTAATACCAAAAAATATTATTAAAATTCTTTGAAATATCCACTTAAATTTCCATTATCGCTCGCCAATTGGCAATAAAGCCAAAACCGGCCGTTTTGTGTGACTTGCGGCCGCTCCAAATGCGGCCACAGCCGAGTCACAATCATTATATATCGTGTAGAATGCTTTAACAAAGTTAACGCGTTGTTCGGTGGTTCGATGGATCCGTATTGTAAAATGGCCAACCTTCTGCTAAACAAATGCTAGTTCGGATGATACTGACATTTGATGGCTGCCAAACTGGCAGAGCTTTACTTTCCGTAACTCGAAATGGATAACTCGTTACAAAAAAAGGCTTGTTTCGTCTTGTGATCTCGCCTCATTGTCGGCTGAAAAGGCCTGTCTCGTGCTCGTCTCGACGCGAAAAGCTTGCTGTTTTAAAAGATCTCGCTTGAATTAAAAAAAATCTTTGCCGTCTCGATAGAAAAACGGCTTGTTCTTTTGCGAGATCTGGCTTGAACTGAAAAGGGCTGTCTCATTCTCGGGCAGTACTCGGTGTCTGTGTCATTTTAGGCTCCACACAAAAAGTCTCTCTCAAAACTCATCGCAACTGAAAAAGTTTCTACGAGAGTTCTACGCTTCTTCGGCTTTGGTTTTGGTTTTGGTTTTGGTTTCGGTTTCGATTTCAGTTTCGGTTATGGCTGATGTTGCTTACACACGTCGCCATCTCTATTAACATTACCATTTCCAACGCCATCGACATCGCCTTGATCATCATTATCATTATCAACGGCACCATTACCATCAGAACATCGTTGGCGGCGTCCTCGTCGTCATTGAGCAGTGATGTTCTCGTTGCCGTTGTTGTTGTTGTTGTTGAAGGCATGGTCGTCGTCGTCAACATTGTCGTTATCAATGGTTCAATGAACGCCACTCATTTGACGACACTGCCGGGCGCACCAGATGACGACGTCAGTGCCTGCGTCCAAGTTTTCTTTGCTGTCAGAACGAACACAAACGAACCGCACCGAAAACCAAATCGAAATGTACAACAAGAGGAAGAAGAAGAAGAAGAACAACAACAACAACACCATCACAAAAGCAAAAACAAACACAAGAAAGCAACAACAATAACAACAACACAATAAAATATCAGGGCAGCGAAGAACGCAAACTCAGCGCAAAGCCATTGACCCAACGCGCAGCGACGACGCACGGATGAAGGACCTGCAGCAACCGAAAAATGGTTGGCCTTGGTCAGGGATTTGCGTGATGATGATGATGATGATGATGATGATGATGACATTCTACTGTTGGAGATGGCTGAATGGGTGTGTGTGTTGGTGTGTGCTTGTGCACTTGCGTCAGTAAACAAACATTTTTTCATGGACTACGTCCATTTTTTTTTTTTTTTTTGGCAATTAAGTCGTCTTATAACGTTTCTCACAAGAAAAATAATCTTTTCTATTATTCTTTGATGATTTAAGAGCTGTTCATATAAAAGTTGTCAGAGGCTCAAGATGCTCTCGTTCCAGTGTTCGTGACAAATTATGACTTTGAAAGCACCAAAATGAATAAATAAATGAATAAATAAACAATTTCAGAGCATTTGAAGAATGACATACCGCAAGTTATGGCCGAATTATTGCCCGACTTGTGTCAAAAAGTCAACGAAATTTACCGCGAAAGGATTGTGGCCTGCAAAAGGTCCCGCGCATAATGGCAAAGTCTAAGCATCAGACTGAAATATAAATTCAATTGACTTCACTTTCCGAAACGTAAAATGGATAACTTCGTATGAAGAATTCTTATTATTTATTTCTTTTAATAAGAAACACTTCTTATATATCTGTAATATCGTCGCTCTGGCGGGAACTTTGATAGTAACATTTTTGCTGTCAGGCTTACTTTAGATTTATAATTCGTATTAGTTTTTTTTTCGATTGGCGTCGTTTATAATGGACGATCTTTGTTGCTCAGTTGTGAGTACTTTTGGTCTTTAGATTTTTTGTGGGACAAGAGTCGAGTTGGTCAGTCGACTGTACTACTGCGTCGCGGTATTGCGCGATCGAGTCGCGTTACCGACACGTCGCGACGTTTTTAATTTTAACACGAAAAAATAAGAAAAGCGAAAAAAGAGCGTAAGAGACGCAAAGACTGAAAAGCCAATTGTGAAATTTGTCTCAACGGTGGGCAGAAAGGGGTCAGCATTTTCTGATAACGCCGTACCTTCAGTGGCTCATTGGGCTTCTTCATCTCAAAAATAGATACGATATTATGAAAAATGATTTCGCTTAAAAGTCACAAAAAAATGGCATTGAGAACGATCACAATCACAATAAAGTCGCAAAAGTCAAAACGTATTTATTGAGAATAGCGCATTCCTGCCGTTATTCACAACAACAACAACCGCAACAGCAAAGTCAACAAACCTAGACGCGTCGCCGCGAATAGGCTCGCGCGCAGACAGATAACAAGAGGATGGCGCGGTGGCGGGGGCGCGGAATTCGTTTGGGGTTCAGTGGAGCATCATTGGGCGTTATTCCTCAACGATCCAGATTCCAGATTTTTCTACTGCGTTGCATTTTTCACGCATTGATAACGTCCGCTCGATAGACAAAAATAAACCGAAACCGCGGCGCAGCAAAAATGGACCATAACAATTTTGTTGACATTCCACTCGCGGCAATAAATTTTAAAGTCATTAAGTCTCTCTCTCTCTCTCTCGGTCTCTTTATTAACTACAATATGTCTCTTTTTGTTGTTCTTTTTTGCGTCCATTCAATTCATTTCATGGCTTTAGATTGTTTACTTTTCGAAAAAATGTGTTTATCACAAAAACCAAAAAGGAAGCAAAAAACAAAAAAAAAAAAAAAAAACAAAAACGAGGAGTAAAAGAAATTCAGCAAAATTATCGCTTTCCTCCGAACGAACGTCGTCGTCGTCGTCGTCGCGACGCTGGCGAAAGTTTGTTGCACTCTGAGCGAAACGCGTTTTTGTGTGCGTGCTTTTCCGTGCATGTCGTGGTGGTTGTTGTCGTTGTTGTTGTTGCTGCTTTTATTATTTTCGAAAAAAGCGTTCTGACTTTTTCGTTGATTTCGTTCTCGTCGTTCGTTTGTTTGCGCCTTCGTTCGTTCCTTCACGCGGCGGTTGTTGCGTCGCTGCTGATTCGTTTGCTTTCGTCTTCCAGACTTCGCCGCAACCTACCTCAATCCATTCTCGCTTCTTCTCCACCATTAACAACAGAAAAAGCAGAAGAAGAACAACCGCCAGCAGCGCCAAAAGCAGAGACGTACTCTTAGCCCGGACGCCCTCAGCGCCATTGTCGTTCGCCTCAGCGTTGCGTTGCGTTGCTTGCGTCGCGGCTTCTTCATTCCATTCTGATGCCCTGCGACGACAGCGGTCACTTGTTGCTCCCGCCGCTGCCGCTGCCACTGCTGGTGGTTGTGGTGGTCGTGGTGCTTTCGTTGCCGCTGCCGCTGCTGCGTTTATTTGTTGAATTAATTTATTTACTGCTGACAATATTTGCTCAATGATTATGAAGTTTCAGTTTTTGTACGATAATGTCTTTTTTCATTTGGGCTCGCTTTATGTGTTGTTCTTGTTGCTGTGCTTGTGGTGGTTGTTCGTTCAGGTGGCTGTTGTAACAACTTAGCCTCTTCTTCTTTTTCTTCTTCTTCTTCTTCTTCGTATTCTTGTTCATTAAATTTGTTAACAACCTGTTTTGCCGTGAGTGTTTTGCGTACGTCCAGAAAGTCGTAATTCTTTTCATCAGTTTTCTTTTCTTGTTTTAATTTTTGCAAATTTAAAAAAAAACTCTTACAAAATAAAAATTATATGAACTATATGAACTTTTATATAAAATTCTCTTTTCCGAAAATTAAATTCTATAGTTAAAGGAAATTTTTCTTACAAACTTGATTAAACAGCGCTTTTGTAAACAAATATTTGCTACAAATTCTGCTTTGTTGACCTTCAGTGAGTTTGCAAAGTTCAATTTTTGTAAATTGTACTCAATTCTATACATAAATTCTCAAAATTTTACCAAAATTAAATTAAATTAAAATTACATCAATTTTTAAAGCATTTTGTGGAAAAATTATAGTCTTAGAATTTTAGTCTCGAAATTTTGGCTAAATTTTGAGAATTTATAGAACTGAGAGTAATTTAAAATTGAACATTGCAAACTTTTTTAAAAAATGTTGTGGAAAAATTTGAGTCTCGCAATTTTAGTCTCGAAATTTTGGGTAAATTTTGAGAATTTATAGAATTGTGTAATTTACAAAATTCAACATTGCAAAACGATTTTTTAAAGATTTTGTGAATAAATTCCGAGAACAAAATTTTTCCGCAAAATGCTTTTGCGTTGTGTTGCGTTGCGTGCGCCATTTTGGGCCTCGTACAGAAAGATCTCGTGCATTCATTTCTTTTCTCTGCTGCTGTAGATTTAAACAATTATTTTAAATAAATTATAAATACGAGTATAATTTTATATTTTGAGGGCTGGCAGAGTCCATAAGAGACAGACGACAGCTGGTAAAACCTTTGCGATACGATGCGACACTCTCGATTTTATTGAGGCAGTCCGCTGACGCCGGCTGCTGCTGCCGGCTACTGCTGCTGCTACGGTGGCTTCTGCTGCTGCGTTGACCACTGCTACTGCGTCGACTCTTGCTGCTGCGTTGACTCTTGCTGCTGCCTCGCCTCCTGCTGCTCTTGCTGTGATACTTTTATTATCGTTAGTTCCACCGAATTGTTTACATTCAGATAATTCGTCGATTATTCCTCAACTTCATGATCTTTACTTTTTGCTTTTCGCAGACGATTTTTTCTTTTTGACTTCGCTTCTCTTTTTTTGTCGGTTTTTGTTGGTCGTTTTTGGCTTGTGCGTTGGCTTTTTTCATTGATTATTGTTTAATTTGCTGTCTTCTTCGATTAAGTTTTTACAGTTCACTCGAGTTGAAGGTACGCAGTCCGTCTCAGTTTGTTTACCTCGGATGCGTCAGCAAGAGCTATCTGCGAAAGTGGGAGAGAGCAAGAAGGAGAGATAAAGAAAATAACAATCGATTGCGTACGAATCGATCGAATGGCCAACGATAACACAAAAGTCAATCAATCAATCAATACAAGTACATAATGCAAAAAGTCTGTCTCGATAGCAGTCAATAATAATTTTTAATAATTCTCTTTTGTGCGATTTATTAGTATTGTATTCAATTTAGTGTTTCGGCCATGGCGCATTATAAAAACCAAAACGACTCATTTCATGGTAACGAATTTTGTCATTTTCGAAGAATCATCGCTAAAAAAAGAAGAGCATTTTTTATTGTCCCGTTTCTAGCAACAATCATTTCTGGAGCTGACATAAATCGAGCTTTTACGCAATCAAAAAACTAAAAAAAACAAACAACACAAAAACAAAGAACATTTTCAATCTGTTGAGCATTGAAAAGCATTAAAAAACAATACACACTAAAAATAATAACCATAATGATGATGATAAAAGCAATAATAATAATACTAAGAATAATAATAATAATATTCATAAAAAAAAAGAGACCGAGCGTTGGTAAAGTGTTGAGGGGCGGCGTGCCGTCAGGGGTAAGGTGGGGCACGGTGTTAAAAGTGAAATAACTTCCGGGCAAACTTGCGTGAGTTCAGCGCAAAAATGACAAGACCCATTTAGACAACAAATGCCATAACCGCGGGCTTCCATTATTCTACACGCTTAAAAACTGAGGTGAGAATTTTGAACTGAAAAAAAAAAATAATACTCATTTTATAAGCGTATAAATCTCATTGCAAAAACATGGAAATTTTAACTCCTTTTCAGTTTTAAAAAGGAGTGGCACATGATGGTATGTATAAGAAAAAATATTGAAAAAATATTGAAAAAATATTTAAAAAATATTGAAAAAATATTGAAAAAATATTTCTTCTCACTTTGAAGAGTGAAAAATTGACGGAAAATATCAACATACGTAGTTGAAAAACAATATTTTTATACTTCCTAAAAAACCATTATATTATAGTATTATTTTTCAACTATTTATGATATAAAAATTCCACTTAATTTGTCGACCAAATTACATTTTAAGTTTGAAAAATTCAACCAGAAGTTGAAAAATTCTGCTTTGAAAATTTAAATTAATTTTGAGCAAACTTGCTGGAAGCTGAAAAATTTTTAACCGTGTACCAGCAGCGCCACAGTCCGTCCTCCACCCACCCCCACCCCTCCGCCTACTTCATAACAACGCACTAACCTCTCACCGGATCACAGTCAAACGTTGCCGATGGCCGTTAGCAATTCGAGAAAAATGTGCGTTCTTTGCTTATTCGGTGAAAGTTGACGCACGCCCCAGTCCCACAACAACCACCCCCACCCCCACCTGCAACACCCTCCCCCACTCACCCACGTCATGCCACTCTTCTCCATTTCCCTTTTGTTCGCCTCACAATCATGTACTCGTTATTCCGCCGCTGGCAAAAATTTTATTAAAAAATAATTTGTACGTTTTGCATTTCTTTTATTTTGTCAGTTTTTGTCAACGCATTCGAAATGAATCTTTGCATTCTTTGCAATTAATCCGCGCGTTTCTGTGCGTTATTGTGCGTCGAGATACAGTTACGAAGCAGATGCCCAGATACGGATGCAGCAGATACAGCGAGAAGCGCAGATACTGATGCTGAAATTAAAACTGAAAAAACGTACTCGTTTGCTTGTTTGTTTTTGTTCTTCGTGTTGATTGCTGTAAAGAGTCTTATATTAAAGTAGTTGGGCGCAGGGGTGGGGGAGGGGAAGGCGGTTGTGAGGGGTGGGGTGAAGTTACTTCCGTGGGCCATTTGCTCTTTGCGTTGATAACAACAATAACAACATTTATGGATCCTCACATTTTCTATTCTTCTTCTAATTTTTTTTTTATATTTTTTGTAATACAAACGATATTTTCTTTGTGTCTTATTATACGCGCAATTTATTTTGTGTTACTTTCTGCGTTTCAATACTGCGTTACTTTCAATAAAAATGCAATTTTTTTTTAATAAAAAAAAGTAAATTTGTAGGTGCGTATTAATTAATTATTATGAACTGTTCAGTTTGTTGTACCAGATTTCTCATAGCGACACGTTGTTTGTAATATTAATATTGTTTTTTAATAATTGCTTATATTGTTACAAATAAAATTCATCCTTTTGCAAATTAAATTCACTCTTTTGCGAATCAAATTTACCCTTCTGCTAATAAAATATACCCTGTTTTTTATTTTATTTGTGAAAGGGTGAATTTGATTTGTAAAATGATGTATTTCACTTGCAAAAGGGTGAATTTAATGTGAGCAACCTGTATATGCTCGAAAATAATATCAACTTTTTACTAAATTGAAACTTGAAATCTTAGGAAAGGGCTCGTTCTACTTGGAAAGGGTGTAGGTACGACTATTTTCAATTGATTCTGATATGCCAAAGAATCAAGAGACATCACGTTACAACTGATTAAATGCTGTTTTTTTTCTTTTTCCAACAAATATTGTTGGCTTATTTTAACCGATCTTTTCCGTCTTACAAAGACGTCACGATATACGGAGAACCTTCCTTTCGGAAATTATGAATGAAGTATCAAGGTTGACAGACAGACAACTTGTTTTCTGTGTTTATTATTAACTGTAAATAACTGAACTACAAATCAATTAAGTTTCCTCAACGATTATGTTTTGTCTCTGCCAACAACAGGAGCACAATCAGTCTACTCTGCCGGCCGTTTCTCAATCAATTAAAGTCTCTTCAAGTAGACAACAATAGCAGCTTCTCTGTCCGTTGAAATGACTTGAAATCGTGAAATTATAGTCAAAATGGTACTCGCAAACTAAATCATTTCAATCAATCTTTCATCTTCGCGAAGTGTCAAGTCACCAGGATTGACACTCATAATACGTTTCATAAGAGCTTCCGTCGGCAGAGAGTAGGCGAACCCAATGGTTAAGAGGTTGTTTAAGCTGCGTGGAACCTGTCGGAACGTGTCCTCTCCGATACGACAGTCCGTCCTCCATTCAAGCCTTCGCATGGACTGGCCACAATAATATACTATACGTCATGAAACGGAATCACGACACCACTGAAAGCGTGAGACTGCAGCCAACAACCAACAACGGCGCATCGGCATAGAAAGAAGTTTGGCAGGTACCAGTCTTCGGTCATAAAGACGCATTACGCGCGTAAGTGTTGAACGGTTAGCCGGCAACGTGGAAGTGAAATGGTGAGACCGGAAGTGAGAAGTACTCCAGAAGTAAGTAGAATACTATTAGACCGGATGCAGTCAAATCAACAAACTGACTGGGCTTGAGGTGAGTGCGCAGCAGCAGCAGCAGCAGCAGCGGCAGCTGCGCATCCGGCCATTCACTGCACACTGATTGGACGCATGGACGCAGCGCCATGATTTGGTGAAATCGATTGAAGCGATCTGCGCAGCGCAAACGGATGGCTGGAAGGATGAAGCATAGATGGATGGAAGTACCGCCTTTTACGTAACTTATTTATGGGTCAAAAGGAAGTAACACTTTGAAAGCATTGTATAAGAAATCATTCATGGCAATTGAGAACGACTTCCGCAACACCACCTCTCTCGGTCTACCCTCCTACAATTCAATGCCTTTAAATTGAGTTCAATTCTCAACAATATAAATGCCGTCTTAGTCATTTGAAGGTCGAAATAAGCACACGACCGCCACTCTTGGACCACTTTTCATCACCATCGTCGGCATCATCATCATCATCATCATCATCATGATTAGCCACCACTGAAGGCTGACATTTAAGTTCAGCCGGCTGTCGGCTTGTTGGCCAAGCTCTGAAACAACCTTGAGCCTTGCTCATTTGCAACATTTTGTACGACGAATGTTGCTGGAAAACAACCGTGAAAATGGTAACAATTCCCAGCTTACCGAACCGACTTACCGAACCGACTTACCGAAACCGAAACTCAATAAAAGCAATGTGTTTTTGATAGAAAAATTACAACAACAACAACAACCAAAGCAGAAAAAATTAGGTTTCAAGCTGAACCTTGCGCTCAATAAACGTCGCGCTTGAATGCTTATGAAAGAAGCAGTCTCCGGCTGTTTGCGGCGGAGAGAGAGTGACAGAGTGAGAGAGGGAGAAGAGAGGGCGGGGGGAGGGGGGCGTAGTGAGCGCGAAAGAGATAGAGACAGGTTTAGTATGCAAAAAGTCAGAGAGCCGAAGCGAAACGTTGCTGTTATCGTTGTCGTTTCGTTGTCGTTTCGTTGTCGTTTCGTTGTCGTTTCGTTGTCGTTTCGTTGTCGTTGCCGTTCTCGAGGCAGAAGCTGAAGTTTGTTTTTTCGTCGGCTTCTCATAAAATGCATTCGACTGAATTCAATGCAAGGCTAGCAACAACAACAACAACAACAACAACAACAACAACACAGCCGCAGAAAATACGAAAATACGTTGGCTGTGTAAGCGCCGCCGTCAACTTGGCAAACGACTGACGGACTGGACTGACTGACTGGCTGTATTTAATTTGCATCAGAAACAACAGCAACAACAACAACAACAACAACAACAAGCGCCAACGACCGAAAAAATTCGACGAATGCAGTTTTTATTAACTCATTTAATAAGCAGCAAAACAACAACAACAACAACAACAACAACAACAACAATAAATGAGTAAAATTCTTAAAAAATGTTTGACTCTCAGAAGAATTTATTTTTTTCGTGAGATTCGAGTGAATTCTAACACATACACGCAAATATTTTAATGGCGGACGCCACGGCCTGAGTTTGGCTCAGCTCAGCTTCTACGATCTCAGAATGTTGCACTCAAAGTGTCTGTCCCTGCTCTCTCATTGCTCTCGCCGGCGAAACTCTTGGAAAAAAAACTCACCAAAATGCAGCAAAGAATATTCAACGCGATGCAGCGTAGAATTTAAAAAAAAAAACCGAAAGAATAGAAAGAAATAAAGCGAAAAAGGGGTAAATATCATGCTGTATGTTATGCGTCCGTCAAATGCATCTTGAAGATGCAGTTGCAGTTGCAGATGCAGATACAGATACAGATGCAACGATGCGGAGAATGCAATTCTTTGCTCTTGCTCTCGTTTGGGTTTTTAGCGTTTTTGTAGTCGGCCGTTTTTGAACTCTTCTTCTCTCGCCTTCTGCCGGATCTGGTTCTCTTGTTGTTGCTTTTCGGCGAACTTTTTATGACGACTTTTTTGGAGTTTGGTTGCAATGGATCAAACGTTGTTGTTGTTGTTGTTGTTGTTGTTCTTATTCTTTACAATTTTTTTTTTGTTACTATTGCGTCCGTCCGTCCGTTTTCAGGCCCTCTGCCGTTTTGCCATTCAGCAAAACCATTCATTACAGTTGCTGTTGTTGTTGTTGTTGTTGTTGTTATTGTTGTTGTTGTTGTTTTTGTTATCACAAAAATTGCATTCATTGCAAGAGAATGCAGTTTGTTGCATTACTTTTTAGCAATTCGTCCGGTGATTATTCTGTTGTTGCTGTTGTTGTTGTTGTTGTTGCGAGTTGATGCCGTTGAAAAATGCATTTTTTGTTTTTTTTTTTTTTTGTTTTTTTTGTTGCTCATAAAAAGGGTGCTGCGTCTTAGTTTTTAAAATTTTTTATCGTATTTTAAAGTAAACGTATATAATTCTATCAATGGAATTTTGTTGGTGCTTTTGGTTGTTGTTTTTCTGGTTTTTAACAAAATCCTAAAGCCGACAAACTTCTGCTGCAGATCTTTAAAATTTGCTGTCTGCAGAAACCGTTTCAGGTTTCGAAATGCCGTTACCACGGAATGTCCAAAACGATAAGGGCTTATCGATGAAATCGAGTCTGTTGATGCTACCATTAGAAGGCTTGCACAATCATCATCATCAATCATCATCCTCAACTTTCAACGTCAGCGCGGTAAAAACAAAAGAAATTAATTTCGTTTAGATAAACTTTTAAGTTTTGCCATAATTCATAAAAACTATGAAATAAACCTTTTATAAATAAATCCATAAAAAATTCATGACGTAAGAAGTAAATAAAGTAAGAAGAATGAATGAAATGAATTATTTAAAAATGAATGAAATTTAATGAAATTATTGTTATTATAAATTATAAATGAATTGTGTTTTGCGTGAATGCTATCAAGCATTGAATGAATTTTGTATGAAAAAAAATTCATTAAAAAATTCATTAAATAAATTATGAAATGAAATGAATTTACTGATGAATGAAATGAAGCTTAAATGAAAGAATCAAAATGAATCAACGAATGGAATTAGAATGTAAAAGAAACTCATTCTGAATTAAATAAATGAATTCTGAGTAAGTGAAACGATTTTCGAAAATGAACAAATTAAATGAATAAAATAATTTCGAAATTAATGAAACAAGTTACAACTGAGTGTAGAAAAAATGGATGGATAAAAGAACTACATTGAAAACAAAAGAATTAATTAAAAGTGAAAAAAAAATGAATTCTAAATGAATTATAAATAAACGAAATAAATTAAAAGTGAAAGAAATGTATTAGAAACGAATTGTTAAAATAAATAAAATGTGTTAAAATAATAAATAAAATGTGAAAGAAATTAATTATGAATGAAAGAAATAAATTTAAAGAAAATGAAGTGAATGGAAATAAATAAATTATAAATGAAATTAATCATAAATTGGATGAAAAAAGATAAACTCAAAGTGAAACAAGAAAATAATTTAAAAGCAAAAGAAATTTATTAATAAGAAATTAATTAATAATTTGAAAAAAAAAATTATAATAATAATAATAATAATAATAATAATAATAATAATAATAATAATAATAATAATAATAATAATAATAATAATAATAATAATAATAATAATAATAATAATAATAATAATAATAATAATAATGATAATAATAATAATAATAATAATAATAATAATAATAATAATAATAATAATAATAATAATAATAATAATAATAATAATAATAATAATAATAATAATAATAATAATAATAATAATAATAATAATAATAATAATAATAATAATAATAATAATAATAATAATAATAATAATAATAATAATAATAATAATAATAATAATAATAATAATAATAATAATAATAATAATAATAATAATAATAATAATAATAATAATAATAATAATAATAATAATAATAATAATTATAATTGCTCATAATTATGAGCAAAGTAAATTATAAATGAACTAAATTTTTAAAAAATGAAATGAACTATGAGTAAAAGAATTATATCATGAAAAAAAAATTAATTAATTATAAACGATTAAAAGAAATAAGATAAATTATGAATTCAAGAGAATAATTATGAGTAAAATTATAAATAAAATTATGAATAAATTAAATTAAATTCTTTAACGAAATGGGTTACAAAAGAAATGAATTATAAGTGGAGAAAATTAATCATGTGTTAAATGAATTAAATGAATATTGAATGAATAATGCAATTGAAGAATTTTCAGTGCAATGAATTATAAATTAAGTAAAATGAACTCCAGTAAAAACAATAACGAATAAAGTAATGAATGAATACAGGAAGAAATTTTAAGAGAAAGGAAGAAATAACAAATGAGTGTTCATGAAATAATGAATGAACAATGAATGAATGAAATGATTTCTTACAAGAAAAACTGAATGAACTACGAGCGAATAAATTTAATAATAAAATAATTTTGAGCTATGCAAAAAATTAAAAATAAAGAACTTAGGAGAAAATGAATTAGTTATGAGTGAATGAAATTAGTTAGATGAATAGATGAATGGATGAATTAAAGAAAAAATGAATGAATCCATGAAGGATGATTGACATTCGAGTATTAGGTATTAATTATGAATGAACTAAATAATATTTTAAATAAATGGAATTTTGAATAAATGGAATTTTGAATAAATGGAATTTTGAATAAATGAAATTTCGAATAAATGAAATGAATGAATGAATTATAAATGAGTGAAATGAATTGTGAGTGAACAGCGTACCCTGTAAATGTTTGTCATGGCTTGAAAGAACTGATTGTGAGGAATATGAGACCAAATTAAATTACTCGTATTTTTTGAAACAATCTGGTAACAGCACTCAATAAATTCATCATCTAATGACTTGCACTTGGCCCAGCCCCGACCGCGCCTCGCACTCACCCATACTTTCATGGTACTTACCCCGAAATCGTAGACCAAAATGCAAAATACTTTGCTTTTTTTTGCATTTACGAAATACAATTCGTGTTATTATGCATTGTTTTTGTCTTTGGCGTGTGTACTTTTAATGTCATTTCTTTTGGTTGCTATCGTGAACAACGGTACGGAAAGGTATGAAGGTATGGACGGGTTGAGAGGGGCTAGATGGACACCCAAAAAAGTGGTTGCGTTTTGTTCTTGTGCATACTGTACATTTGAAATTTGTTTTCGTTTCATTTTCCATCGAATGACGTTGGATGGGGCGGGCTGCTTCCAATTTGAAGGCAGCCCCCGAAAAATTTTGCATTCTATTAACAGGCACAGAAAAACAGCAGCACAATACACCCACACAGAACGCCCTCTCAGCGTACACACACTCATGCAACAAATGCAACTCGCTTCGTTGTTGTTGTTGTTGGTTGCACTCTTAGTAGAGTGCATATAATTTTGCCCGTTCGTCTGTTTTTCGTTGATTTGTGCACATTTATTTTATTACGGCTGCTGCTGCCGTCGCCGTCGTCGCCGCTGAGCTGTTTTTGACATTCATCGTAGACAATAATAATAATAATAATAACAAAAAACAACAACAACAACAACAACAACAACAACAACAACAGCGAGCCAACAACAACAGCTCCAGTCAAAAAATATATTTGCAACGACGACTGTCGTCGTCAGTTCAGTTCGTTGTCGTCATTGCCGTCGTCAGTAGTTGCATTCGAGCGCGTTGCTTGCTCT
Source organism: Conops quadrifasciatus (assembly GCA_949752815.1). Classification (NCBI taxonomy): domain Eukaryota; kingdom Metazoa; phylum Arthropoda; class Insecta; order Diptera; family Conopidae; genus Conops; species Conops quadrifasciatus. The sequence goes on along the minus strand of OX457078.1, from coordinate 6,497,607 downwards.
GCGTGTTCCGGCGGTGTTTTTTCGTCTCTGCTTGTTTTTGGTTTTTTCTTTTGTTTTTCGGCTTTTGGAAGAATGCAAGAACGATATGGCATTACTTACTTCTGTGCGCACTTTGGGCCGGCGTTAAAAAATGAGAGTTCGTTTTAAAACAGTAACAATAACAACAACAACTATAATAGCTGCAGCCAACCCACAAATGACAACGTGTTCTTCACGCAATCCAAAAAAAAAAAAAAATGGAAGAAAAACTGCGAAAAAATTGCGAAAAAAATAGCGAAAAACTCACGACTCGTGCGTTTATTTGGTGAAAAAACAACAACAACAACAACAACTTGAGTTTTTATTCTGTTGCTCTTCACGCCGTTCTCTCCACCAACCAACAACACTGGCCTCGGTCGACATTGCCGTCGCCGCCGCCGCCGCCGCCGCCATTCGCTCCATCGCGATTGAGTGAACTTTTTTTTAAAGATTGCTCCAGCGTTTGCTGCTCTATTGAGCAGTTGATCAGGAGAGGCGACAGCAAAAGTGCATGCATGCAACTGCATTGCAACAAACACAACCGCAACAACAACAACAACAACAACAACAACAAGTGCAGAAGCCAGTGTGGTGAACTTTTTGCTGCAACTCTTCGGAAATGAGTTCTGTTCTAGACGGCCGCTGGTGGTTGCGTGCGTGCGTGCTTGCTTGTGTTTTCCAGCTCTCATACACACACACACACACACACACAAACCCACACTAGCGCAACATTTTTTTCATTTTTTACCCCGTTTTTTGTGTTTGTGTTTCGTTGCAATTTTTATTTTTGTTTTTTGTTGCAAAAAAAATGTTCTTTGAACACTCAAGAGAGCTTACAATTTGTTGCTGTCGTTTACAAAGCGCTCGTTTGTAGCCAAAGTTTTATTTGTATAGATTCTCTTTCCCCCTTTCTCTCTCTCTCTCTCTCACACTCTACCATCCATTTCCCCGAAAACGCATTTTGCCGCTTCGCACTCTTCCTCTCATGCTGCCCTGCCGCCCTCAATTGACGTCCACCGCTCTTTACTGTCACGTTGAAAGCCATGAGCTGGAGAAAAATGCATTCTCGCTGCTGTGACTGCTTCGTCAGCTTCGTGCGTTTCTTCGGCCGGCTGCGATTGTGGCTCTGGCTGTGGTTGTGGCTTCAGCGGAGCATTGCCAGCATCAACATATTCCTTCACTGATGCACGTTCGTTGTTGTTGTTGTTGTTGTTGTTGTTGCCGCTGTTGCACGACACATTTTTAAATTTTCCTTTTGGCAGCGCTTGTGTTGGTTTGTGTTGGTTTTTCTGTCTCGGCTTACCCTCTTTTTGTTGTTCTTTTTCTCGCGAAGGGGCGGTTTTTTTCGTTTTTATTTCGGTCGCCATGCTTCCGAGGGGCGGTGGGTGGCTGGGCGGTGGGCTGATCGGGGTCTTCCGGCATGCATGAATGAAGGTTATCAAGAGTACATACAGCGACGGCATTCGCAGAGCCCTTCAACCCGGCGACGATGCCCACAAGTTTTCCCGCTCTCTCGCTCTCTTCAATTTTCCCTCTCTCTCTCTCTCTCTCTCTCTAAATATGCTCCTCTCCTTCTCTTTGTCTCTCTGCCTCTCTGCTTGTCTCATCCTTAGTCTCTTCAATGTCTCTGCCTGAAGAGTTAAGATTTTTAATATAATTTTTTACTCTCTCTCTCTCTCTCTTCAACGCGCTGTTGTTATTTTGGTGTTGGTTTGTTTGTTTGTTTTTTGAAATAGAATCTTATACAATAAGTTTTATTTATTTCATGTAAGAATATTTCGAGGAGTACGTCGTTGCTGTCCGTCGGCGGCGAGCTGTTGGTGTTGTTTTAGTTGGGCTGCATTTAATGGTTATTATTTTGCAAATTTTTGGAGCGACGTCGTCGCCTTCGACCACGACCACGACCACGACCACGACCACGACCAAGACCACGACGACGACGACGACGACTACCACGTTTACAACGCTTACAGCGACCATGAGAGGACGACCACGACCAAGACAGCGTTGCTGATTCCAGCTCTGGCTTCGACTCCGACTTCGGTTCCGAGCGGCATCGCCTGCTCACTCGCTCACTGCTCGCGTAGAAGCCGTTCGCATTGTTTGGGTTCGTGTGCGCCGCTTCTGTGCTCGCTTGCTCGCTCGCACGACCGTTCGGTGCAGCCTGGTGCAGCCTGTAGCTTGTCGTCGGTCCATGGTGACAGTGGACGCGGTACAATTTTTTATTTTATAGCGCTGCGCAGCGCTGCTTACTCTTGGTTTTTTTTTCTAGTGGCTCTGGCGTTTTACGTGGTGCGTTTTAGAAACAAGTTAAAAAAAAAGAAGGTCTGCAAAGTCGAAGGCGAACTCTTAAACGAAACTATAAAAACTAATACCCTCAGGTCGCAACAACAACAACAACAATACAAAAAAGAAACATTTAAAAAATTGTGGTTATTTGTTGTGTTTTTTTTTGTTGGTTACAGTTTTCTCGTGAACAAACAAAACGCTAAGAATTTACTCTTGTTTGATCCTTGAGAAATGGTTACAAAGCAAATGGTTTCCTTAAAAAAAAACCTGAAAAAGTGAGTGAGTGTTAATTAAGTTTTAAAAAATGGTGGCATCTGGTGGCGGTGACTGCAAGCAGCGACAGCCGCTGCTGCTGCTGCTGCTGCTGATGACGACACTCGGTGGTCGTTAGAGCGCAAAGCGATGAGAGCGCAGAGCGTGTGTATTGTGTCGGTGGCGCGCAGGGCGAGAGGGGGGAAGAGGGCACAAGGTTGCATATCAGTAACCTGGAAATATTGTATAGTTTGTTTTTTTCTCAACAATTTTTAAATTTTTGTCCCGAAATTTCAATTCAAATTAGTACAAATTGATTCGTACAAAACGAAATAGCTTCGTTTTTCCACCTAAAAAATTTCAAGAGTTTTTTCGTATAGAATTAATTAATTGAGCAGAAAAAATTTACTAAATTTTGACTCAAGACTGTTTAAAAATTCGTAATTTACATTCTCTCATACACTCTCTCTCAAGCCAAGACGCACACAAATACACTAAGAATTTTACGTGTTCCGCTATGCCGCTCTCATGTACACACTCAGACTCTCTTACGCTCGTTCTTGTTCTTTTCCCCAGACTCCTGCCCCTCCCCCTTCCAATAACGCCACAACTAATCGTGTAAATACTTTTTCTCTGCAAAATCTTCTCTCTCTCTGACAATGAATGAATGAATGCTTTTCTCATTCAATCGAAGAGCTAAAATGTCTTTCTCGCCTCATAATTCTTCTCATTTTTTCGCCTTTTTCACTCCTTTAAATTCACTCAATTTTTTTCGTGCTCATGACCGCAAATTTAAAAATTTCTCATTTTCATTTTGTCTGAAGCCATTTTATTTTGTATTTTTTTTTTAAGTCTGTCTTTAACTCAGAATTGGATATTTGCGTATATTAGTTTATTCTTTCATTATAATAGATAATATTGTACATTCAGTTCAAAAGAGCAAAAAATTAACTAATTGCAAAACACAGTTCAGAGGATATAATTAAATAAGTTAAGAGCAGTATAATTAAATGTTACATTACAATAGAACAACAGTTAACAGAGTCAATAAAACTGTCAACATAGTACAAAATATTTAGCAGAGCGTAGAATCAAAAAGCTTAGATAGTATAAAAATAGTTAACAGGTTGTAAACAAGTTAACAGCGTACAGAAAACAGCTAACAGCGTACAGAAAACAATTAACAGGATTAAGAAACAAATTAACAGAGTGAAAAAAACAGTTAGACAGATTAGAGAATAGTTAAAAGAGTATTGAAACAGTTAATGGAGTACAAAACACTTAGCAGACAGCAGAACAGAATATTTAGCAGAGTATGTAAACAGTTAATAGCGAACAGAATAGTTAACATAGTGCAGGAAAACAGTTAACAGAGTAAAGAAATTAGTCAACAGACTGAAAAAAAAACTTTTTTACATACAATAGAGGATAGTTAGCAGAGTATGAAGTTGGTAACAAGGGACAGAAGAGAATAGTTAAAAGAAAGAGTTAACAGATTAGTACAGCCTAGTTAACAGAGTGCAGAACACAGTTGTCACAGCAAAGAAAACAGTTAACAGACTAAAGAAAACAGACTGAAGTTAACAGAGTAGAGAACAGTTATTAGTTAATATAAGATAATATTTAGCAAAAAGTAGAAAAGAAAGCTTAGAGACTATAGAAATAATTAACAAAGTATAGGCCAAGTAACAGAGTGCTGAAAAAGAAAACTATATAGAAGAAAATATGCTGAAAAAATAACCGGAACTATAACCGGATATAAGAAATAGTTAACAGAGAACAGATTGGCTTACAAAGTACAAAACAAAGTTTATAGAATAGAGAATAATTAGCAGAGTACAGAATAATTACTAGAGTATACGTTTTCTGTAGTAATACATTTTTTTAAATGTAATCTCTTCTAACTAAACAATGAATGTCAGCGACTTCTTTATTGAGTTTTGAAAATAATACTCTAAGCTTTGACGTTGATCGGTTTTTGGTGTTGGTTTGTCTGCGATTTTTCTGTCTTTTTTTTTCCACATAAAAATACACGACTGTACGTACGACACTCGTGTATACGATTCGTTTCCAGATTTTGCCAGCCATAGACCGATTTCAGCAAGAGCTGAAAAAATATAAAAGTGTTGAAAAAAAGGCAAGAGAAAAGCGGAAAAACTTTCGAAGAAACCCTTCAAATGTTGTTGGCAGCCATTATTGTTTTTCGCCACTTCTCAAGCTACGAGCTTTTCATTATGTATTTTCATTTCATTTCCCAGCATTTCCTTCATTTTCATTTGGGTTGCTTTTTTTTGTGTTCGATGTACATTAAATGCTAATTTTCAAGAGGTATTGATCTCTACGATTACGATGACGAGACGTGTATTTATAAGAGAGGGAGAAAGAGAGAAAGGGATGAACAAAGTCGTGAGGGAAGGGTTTTTCTTTAGTTATACAGTATTGAAGGTTTTCCAAAACAATGAACTTATTACATTGATATAGAATGAATACATTGCATTTAATGAGTCTTTCAACAAGAGGTATCATTTTAAAAGTAGCGTCATTTTTGTCCTGTCAAAACTTTAGGTCATTTGAGACATCAGTTGACAAGTAAAAACCAGGAGGTTTTCATAGGTGGTCCCTATAAGGAAAATTCTCGAGCGTTCGTACGGATTTTTGACATATGTACGAGTAAATAGTATAAATATAAGTATATAAAGTAAATTTGGATAATTTGGTAGCGCTGTTCAAGCGTGAGTCTATTCATGATGATTTGCCAGACTATACTGAACATAAATAACAACAAGAGCAGTCAGAAGGACAGCTTGTATTGACAGTTGTTCCTATCGAAAGTTCTATCCAAGCTAAAAAAACACTATAACACACTTTATAATCTATCTAAATTAATATTGAGAATAATTTTTCCTTAATTCTAAAGTTTTTCTTATACGATATTTTATTGAAGATTTTATTGGAATTTACAGAATTGGCGTAAATTTCACAAAATGCAAAACGCAAAAACGTACGATATTGCTTAAGATTTTTTTTTTTGTTTAATAATTTTAAAACCGAAAAGGAAATAAAAATCATTCTACAACAAAGTAGTTAACTTCGCAAATAGTTTTGTTGTTGTTGTTGTTGTTGCTATTGTTGTTGCTGTGAGCTCTTTGAGTTTCCTTTTTTTTTTGCTTTCATTTTTGTTGATTCACTTTTGTAAAATAATACAATCAGACAATGATAAATTGTGACTCACCCTGACTCTGACGCGTGTCCTTGTCAGTAGCAGCGGCGGCAGCGGCAACGGCGGTGACCGCTCGACACACGCTGTCTCTCCCTCTTCCCCCCCGCCCTCCCTTCCTCTCTCACTCTCTTGTAAGACGCAAAAAAAAAATTGTGCACAAATAAAAGTTAATCATTTCCTGATTTTCAAACTCAATACAGTTGAATTTTAATTTAACTCAAGAACAAAAAGAAAAAATATTTAGAAACGCATTAAATAAATAAATAAATAAATAGGCGGCAATAAAAAAACGGCTGAAATTGAAAAATGAAAATAATTTAAAAAAATATTTTTTATATATTTTATTCCAACGATATTCTGCCACGAATCGCGAGCAGAGAAATAGATTGCAAAAAAAACCAGCACGTCGCTGGTGGTCTGTGACAATAATAAGAATAACAAAAACAACAACAACAACAAAACAACAACAACAAGAACCACAAATAGAACCACCGCAATAACAACAACAACAACCAACCAGAGTGCCCTTCAGTAAAAACAAAAAGGAAAGAAAAAAAAAAGATTGTGTCTGCTGCTGATTAGGTTTTATTTCCTTTTATTTATTAACCCTTTTCTTTTAAAATTCGGCACTACTCTCCGGCCTCGCCCTCTTCCACCCCTGCGGCACAAAAACGCCTTTGTTTCGACTTCGTTTCTTTTCTTTTCTCTTCTTTTTTTTATTTCTTTTGTCTTTCTTTGGTTTTGAACTAATTTTGATGAGTTGCTCATTTGTTGTTGTTTTTTTTTTGGCCCGCGTGGTGGTCGCGGCCCGCAGTCCCCGGCCATCAATGACAGCAACAGCAATACGTTCCGGCTTGAGGCTGGTCCGGGTTGAGAACATATGCTGCTGCTGCTGCTGGCGGCAATGAACACAGAGAGAGAGAGAGAGCGAGAGAGAGAGTTCATTTTGCATAAAAAACTGGGTAAGTCATAAAATTGAGTTATTGATTTATGTATGTATGTTATGTACCATATAACGTTTTCTTTATGTGTATCGTGTATTTTGTATTTTTCGTTAAAATTTTCTTTAAAAAATTGATCATTACATTTTTCAGTACTTTTTGATCAACATTTTATTATTAAGTAATTTTGTTGATTAAGTAAAATTTTTTAAAAATTTATTCGCGTACGATACTTTTATTAATATCATTGTATTTAGCGTTGTTACCTCATTCTAAGCTATAAAAAAGCCTCTTCTGACTGATAACTTCTAAACCATGCAAACTAATTGATATTATATATTATACTGGGGGTTTGTGCGGTTCTGCAAACACCTCCGCCCTTTCTCAAAATCCCACAAACCGTTGAAAAGGAAAAAATTCTGTCTTTCGTCCAAAATTTCGCACTCTTTTCAATTATTATTAGATCCAAAAGTAGCTTTAGGATGTTGAATGGCAATATCTGTCAGACGCCATGTTGGTTTTTTGTCACTTTCTTTTAGTCACTTAAAAGCGGTAAAGTGACAAATCTTCTACAATGATTTGTAGGTTATCATAACGTCCCTTCTTCCCGAGAAAGGTGAGATGAATTCCTTTCTTCTTTCCAATATTCTTTTTTCTTCGTTCAAACCTGAAAGCATATCATCCGGCCAGGATAATCACCACCGCCGCCAGCCATTCATTACCATCAGGTGCATTACATACAAAATACTTTTGCTTTGCGTCCGACTGGCCGCACTTAAAAGTCATTGAAATCGGTCTGGTTGTGGCTGCGGCCGTTGCTGCGCCTGCTGCTGCTGCTGCGGCTGCGGCAAGAAAATGAAACTACAAACAAGTTATTGGAACAGGTTCATGACCTTGACCATCATCATCATCATCATCATCATCATCACTCGAAACTCTACAGAAGGCAACAACAACAACAGCCATATCATCGTCCAACAGCTGCTGCAGCGTTGCAGCTTGCATTAACAAGAGCAAACATGGCTGAATGCTGCTGCCGGCGGCCGGCATTGTTACTGCCCGTTTTGCTGTAACAATTTTACAAGACGACACGAGTCTCTTGGCAACTTTCTGTAGCGGAAACAACAACAACAACAACAACAACAACAACAACAACAACTACAGCAGCAACAAACTGAAAGAAATTCAATGCAATTGAATTGAATTCAATGCAAAGAAATTACATTGTTATCGAAGCAGCAGCACCAACAACAACAACAACAACAACACTAACAACAACAACAACAACGTACTCGTAAGCCGCTGTAATTTCAATTTAAGTCATCATTACTTTACAATGCGTTTCAGTTGACGTCGCAACGTCGCAACAACGTCTCAACGTCGCGTCGTTGCGTCGTCATTTCATCGCCTCGTGACTCAGTCGCTCTCAATTTGCGACCGATTCTGCCTGCTTTAGTTCTTCTAGGAACAAAATCCGCGAAGAAGAAAAAGAAGACGAAGATTAAGCTACAGTCGATTGGAAAATTAAATAGTTTTTGCTCACTGTGACGGCGCCGCGGCGGACGGTGGAACTGACGGACGGCTTATGATATGCAAAATTGCCCCGCGTTCAATGACTCACTTTCTGACTGACTCGCTTGCAAGCCGATGCAAAATAATCGCTTTGCAAACGTCTTCCGAGTTCGAGTAATTAATTCTGGATGCGAACGAACGAACGAACGAACGCACGAATCACGATCGCTGCAAAATCGAATCGCATGAATCGTTTCGTATGTGGCTTGTGTCGCTTCACGACATAAATTAGACAGTAGGACAGTTGTAGGACAGTAGTAGAACAGTAGAACAGTAGAACGAATTACAGAACCTCGATGTTAGAAAATCGAAATTAGATTTTAGTGATTTTAGTGATTTTCTACTGTTTCTCTTGATGGTGTGAGTGTATATATGTGTACACTTGAAAACCTTCTGATTTCTACTTGTCAAATGACATCACAAACTGACACCTTAGCATTGACAGTATAAAAATGAGGCGAAATTTATAATAACACCTCTTGATGAAAGAACCCATTCCATGGAAACTGTAACAGATACTTATGGGATGCATATCTTCATATCTTACATATGTATCTTTTAAATAGTTGCATAAATAATAATATTGATGTTTTTGCTTTATTGGGTCTTTTTTAATATTACAATTGATTGATTTTTGCTTTGCTTTCGGCTCAATTAGAAATTTTGCCTTAGCAATCAGTTTAGTCACAATCTCTCTCTTCGTCTGTCTCTCTCTCTCTCTCTCTCGGGTCGCTCTTCATCCCTTCCTCTCCAAGGTAGGTACTCCTGGAGGTAGTAATATTGACACTATGGGTTTAAAATGACTGATGAATATCGCTTTTAAACAGAAGCAAATCCCAATGGTCGACACAATAAGCCACCACCGCAACAACAACAACAACAACAACAACAACAAAAGGTACAATCACTATTTCGAATTATTACAACAATAAAAGCAACAACGCTAAAAAGCAGTGTAATTACAATCGAGCACACGAACCGAAAAAATATTTCATGGAGCTGATAAACCTCGTCGGAAAGACATGGGCAAAGGGTTGCAGCGGCGACGACGGACGCTAGAGAAGGGTTGAAAAGTAAAATTGAAAATAAAATTTAGTGGTAAAAAAAAGCTGGTAATGGAAGAACAAAAATTTTTTTAATGCAAAAAAAAGAATAAGAACAACAATCAATCACAATAATAAAAACAAAAATAAAAAAGTAAAAATAAAAATAAAAATAAAAGTAAAAAAAAAAATAAAAAAAATAAAAGTAGAAGCAGAAAAACCTACGACAACAACAACAACAACAACAACAACAACAACAACAACAACAACAACAATATAAAGCAATATCAATCGAAGAGTTTTTGGATTTTTATTTGCTGCACTGCAGTGACGTATTTAAAGGGGGCCCACAAGTGAGGAGACCCCCACCCTTAAATGAAGAAGAAGAAGAAGAAGAAAAACAAAAAGGTAACTCGACCAACAGAAGTTGATTTCTTTCTGAAAACAATTTCAAATATTTCATGAAGTAAAACGAAATAAGATTTGTTCAAAAAGTTTGCCGAAATTTTCAGTTTTCGGTAGATTTTCTCTATAGCTTTTAAGAAATATATTGTTTTTAAATTTTTGTGCTATTGTAAATATTAATAATCATTAAATGTTTCTATTTGAATTTATAGAATTAGGTGGTAAAGCAACCACAACAACAACAACAACAACAACACCCATCAGGCAACGATTTTATGTCTGCATTCTCTTCTTTCCAAAAAGCTTCTTTAAAGCATTTTTCATTGAACATTTTCATTGGTTTTTTTTTATAAATATCCTAAAAATTATGATTTTTCTTTCTTCCTCTACTTCCTCTCTACTTTTCTTCTCTACTCCCGAAAATATTGACAACCTCTGGGTGTTCCCTCAACCGCACAAAATCTAAAATTAAAGACGCCACTGACTGCAACAACGAATTATTTAACATAAAAACTAACAGAGCAGCACCCTGCTGCTGAGTAAGGGTGAAGGGTGATTGACAAAAAAATGGATACAACAACAACAACAACCACGACGACTGCAACGGTAATACAAACGCTAACAAAAGCGAGAGAAAAAAACTGTACAGGAAAAATATCGACTGCACGTACCGAATTGACAAATAGTAAAGTAGAAGGTGCATAATTTCAATACTAATAAACGCAAGTCCATGCACTCACACAGACACACACACACACACCCACAAACATGGCCAAATTGTGTTTCATATGTTTCGACGACGGCTTTGTTAAAACATTTTTAACTTTCGGTTGAATTTTTGAATCTTAAGGAGTATTTTTTTCAACAAATAAAAGCGAAATTTTTTAACGTAATATAATTGAATAACAATATATTTAAATTTACAATTTTAAAGTGCACTTTTTATACTACGAAAATCGAAATATTCATCTAAATTTTTCAACTTTACAATTTTAACATTAATTTTTTAACGCAGAAGAGCACTTTTTGTAGCACGAAAGTTGAAATATTCATCAACAATTATATATATATATATATACATAATCTATACGATATATACATATGTATGTATACATGTATGCACCTATGTGTGCATCGTGTGCATTCTAAACAAATTTGTGGAATGATGTCATAAAAGCAGCGCCATTTTGTTAAAATTTTCATTTTTTTAGAACAAAAAAAAAAAAATCCAAAATCGCTAAAAAAAGCAAACCTTAATGAAAAAAAAAAAACATTATGCGAAAATTTGTGTGCGTTGGAGCCTGAGCCTGAGTGAAATTCTTGTTTATTGCATGCGTTTCGAAGGAAACAAAAATTGGCATTGTGTAGATGCGTGCGTGTGTGCGTGTGTGTGCCGCCCTCGTCAAATTGACCGACGGCGCTGTACTCGTTACTGAAGTGAATATAAAGAAGGCGGCGGCGGGCATCAAAAATGGGGCAGGGAGCGCTAATGGTGATGGCGATGGTGTGGCGGTGGTGGTGGCGGCCACGGCCTCGGTCTCGGTCCCAGCCCCGGCCGGTGGATGATAAAATTGCCCGGCTCGGCTTCAGCAGATGTTTTTGATGAATTTGAGACGCTGCTGTTTTGCGTTTTGTGAGTAAGCATTTGTTCTTTCTTCTATTCGTGCGTTCTTTGCATACCATTCAGCAACGACCGACCCGTACCGCCCTACGATGCGGCCGCCCTATTGCGGCGTCTAGATAACGACGGCGACGAAGACGGCGGGGACGAGGGCGACGACGACGACGACAGCAAGCGGTAGCATAGAAATTGCATAAAAATTGTCAGAATTGAAATTTATAACAGAAAAAAAACGTAGAAAAAACAAAATAAAAACGCAAAAATTTTATACTTAAGAATAATAAAAAGGCCCCGGAGTAAAAGAGGAACAAGAACAAGATGAGAGGAAAGGAAGAAAATTTGTTGAGAAGAAAAAATGCGGCACTCCAGACACTGCAGCCACTTTGATGTTGGCGGGAGGAGGAAGAAGGGCCGAGATGGAGCCAAAGTGTTGAGGAAGGTTGCAGCCGCCAAAAAGGAGAGAAAAAGTAGAGCAGAAAGGACGGGACAGAGAGCAGCAGGTTGGAACAGGAAGAGCAAGAGGAAGGAAAAGAAGACCAAAAAAAGAGAAAGAACATAAGATAAGGTAAAAAAGAAGGAGGAAGGATGAAGAAGAAAGAGGAAAAAAACGAAGAGTAGTAAGAAGAAGAAGAAGAAGAAGAAGAAAAAGAAGGAGAAATCGCACCAGCCAAAGGTTACTCTACTGTATTCTTTCACGAAGCATCCGTTTTTTTACGGTCTCATGACCTTTTTCCATGTTTTCTTTCTCTCTTTCTTTAGTTTTTATAATGAAAAAATCGCAGATTGGAGAAAATGGTTCGGTGTTGTTGTTGTTGTTGTTGTTGTTGTAGTTATTGTCGTTGTTTTTCGATTCCTCACTCCTGCGCGTTTCAATAAAAATGCACAAAAATAGTTCGCAAAGAAGAAAAAGTCATAGAAAATATACATACATAAATACAGTGGAATATAAAGTGTGTGTGTGTATGTGTGTGTGTACTCTTATATTCATGTACTTCTATAAATATATGTACCGAGTATATGTGTGAAAAAAAATGTCACTATATAAGTCTAGATGGTATATAAAATTTAAGTGCAGAATCCTCTTCAGTGAGCAACAGGCGGTTGCTGGTGGTATCTGTACTCGAGGTATACAAAAATACACACACACACACAGAAAATGTATACATACAATAGTTCTTAATACAGTGAAGAAAGAGGGTGGAAAAACAGGGTGGATATCTCAATGAAACTCTCAATGAATTGACAATATTTACGTATATTTTCTCTGATTTAGTTTAGCTGGGAATGATTTGAACACTTTTAGAACAAGAAGGTCTAGGTACTCGCGGGTTAGACTTTAAACATCAAACTGGCAAGCAAATATATGAACAAACATCAAACAAACATTAAATAAATGTTGAAGTATGTTAACATTAAATAAATGTTAGTATAGTCTCTACTAACAATTGAATATATAAGGAAAGGAACAAACATTCAACATTCATATGTTTGAACAGACATCAAACAAACATTAAACAAATGTCGAAACATACTATACTAACAAACGAATATATAAGAAAGGAAACAAACATCAAACCAACAAGCAAATATATCAACAAACATCAAACAAATATCAAACAAACATTGGACAAATGCTTAAACATACTAACAAAGGAACATACATACATATAAGAGAAGGAACAAACATCAAACTGGCTAGAAAATATATAAACAAGCATCAAACAAACATTAAACAAATGTTGAAACATACTATACCAACAAACGAATATATAAGCAAAGGAACAAACATTAAACTAGCAAGCAAATATATAAACAAACATCAAACAAACATTAAACAAATGTTTAAACATACTATACTAACAAACGAATATATAAGCAGAGGAACAAACATCAAACAAACATTTAAAAAATGTTGAAACATACTATACTAACAAAGGAATATATATCCAAAGGAGCAAACATCAAAACAACAAGCAAATATATGAACAAACATCAAACAAACATTAAAGAAATGTCCAAACATACTATACTAACCAACGAATATATAAACAGGGGAACAAACATCAAACAAACATTAAACAAATGTTGAAACATATTATACTAACAAACAAACATATAATCAGACAAACAAACATCAAACAGGCAAGCAAATATATGAACAAACATCAAACAAACATCGCCGAATATCAAATTTACTAACAAACAATCATCAAACAAACAAACAAACAAAGAAACAATCACCACCAAGCAATCAAGAAAAGAAAATACAAACATCCAACAAACAAGTAGTGTTAAAATGTTTGACAGATAGGCCGATAGACAGACAGACAGACAGCCAGACAGAGCTGCTACTAGACTGATCAGTGATGCCAGACGCATCAGCAAACGCTTTTGTCTGCAATAAAAATCAATTTAAAGCAATCAAAATAACAAGTTATCACTTTTGAGGCCGCTGAGCGTAGTGCGACTGAACGTGCGACATTTAAATGCAGCAGCAACAAATACCAACAACAACAAACAACAACCACAACGAAAGCAACAACAATTGAACGAAAAACAGTTTCATTCATGCGTTCGTTTATGCAATTTGTTGGTGTTTGTTTTTGTTGTTGTTTTTTTGTTGTTGTTGTTTTTTTTTGCATACAGAAAGCAGTAAAAGAAGAAGAAGAAGAATTTGTTGCCGTTGCGTATCCGTTGTTCGCTGCATGTTGTTCGCCTTCAGCGTCAGCGTCAACGCTACAGTCGTTTAGTCGTTGTTGTACGTTGTTATTTCACTTATCGTTGTTGTTGTTGTTGTTGTTATCTATTATTTTCATGATGGCTGTTGTTGTTGTTGTTGTTGTTGTTGGCATTTCCATTACAACATGATCGCTGCAACGACACCAACGTGTACCATTAATGACGAACCGGTTTATTTACCTTGGAATGAATTGAAGTTCATTCATGAAGCTCAACCGCAGAAACGTTTGAGTGCTGCTGGCACTGGCTCACTGCGCCCTCTCTTCCCTGCTCTTCTCCTCTCTTCTCTCTATAACCGCACTTGGTTTGATTTGTCGTGCCACCGGCAGTTGCGCTGCTGAGGGAGCGCGTCTATAGCTCTGAATGCGAGTATATGGTTTGGTGGGTGTGTGTGTGTGTGTGTGTGCGTGTGTGTGTGTGTGTGTGTGGGTTGGTGTTGGTGCGTTTGGATTTGTTTGAAGTTTGGCAAGCTCATGGCTGTTGCATCTATTGGTTGGTTGCTTAGCGGTCGCTTTTGTTGCTAACGATACTATCGATAACTGTTCATAAGTACCACAATTGTCTGTTATAATTGTTGTTGTTGTTGTTGTTGTTGTTATCATTTTTTATTTCGATTGAAGTAACAATAATTTTCGATAATAATTCTTTGGGGAAGAATTTGTCGCTGCTCTCTCTCTCTCTGCTCTCTCAGCACTAAGGTTAGGATATCTCGTAAACTTCATGTCGGAGAGAAATTCTAAGGCCGGATACGGCTTCCGCTTCTCAAAGACTGTCAGGAAATTGTACTCCAGTTACTCGATCGTTCCCAATCGGGCCGGCCTGTGCTGAATTATAGAGAAAGAAAAATATGTAGAGCAAGCCTGAAGTAGTCACTGCATCATTGGACGCAACAGCAACTCAAACAACAGCAAATTGCAGCTGTAAGAGCAGCGGCAACAGTTAACAATGTTGTTGCTTCCAGCGAAGCCAAGAAAATTCTAATAATTGCAATAATAATAAAATCGGCAGAATGATTATAATTTGTGCTTTTTTTTTTTA
Source organism: Conops quadrifasciatus (assembly GCA_949752815.1). NCBI lineage: Eukaryota > Metazoa > Arthropoda > Insecta > Diptera > Conopidae > Conops > Conops quadrifasciatus. The sequence continues at coordinate 6,482,469 of OX457078.1, read as the reverse complement.
AAGGAGAAGGTAAGTAATAATAATAAAAATAGAGTGGTGTAGAGTAAGGGGAAGGGGGGGGGAGGGGGGTGAGGGGGGGTAGGTAGGAGGAAAAGTAATATAAAACTGAATATTATGGAGGCAAGAACAGTCTAAAGAGAGGCTCGCCGTCCCTCAGAATCTGCCACCAAAGAGATTCTTTCGAAGAAATAATTTGAGATAATTCTGCTTTGCAGCAGTAGGCGCCTTTTCTGTACCCTCGCTGCGCCTTTTTAACCCCTAAAAAACCTTTCTCGCCTTCTTGAAGAATACTAATAAAAACATTAATAAAAGCATGAAAAAAGAATGAAGAATTGAATGAATAAAGAAAATTGGTAGAAGCAACAGGTGCCTTCATCAGGTTTATTTTTAAAGTTTTTCTTTTTTTTTTGTTTAAATTATAAACTTTTGTTGTCTATATTCTCTTCTTCGCTTGTACTAAAACAGCATTCTTGCCTTCAAGGCAGGCCTTCTTGTCTTCTGTTGTCTTCTTGTCTTCTATTGTTGTTGTTGTTGCTGTTGTTGTTGTTGTTGTTGTTGTCCTCGTCGTGGTTTTTGTTTTTTGAGATAATACATATTCGAGAGCAAGACAATATTTTCGAAACGAGACGAGTTCCAAGACGAGATCAAAGTCGAGACAGCGTCTTTTCAGCCGAAACGAGATCCAGAAACGAGATGGAGGTTTTCAGTGAGAGACAAAATTTAGGAAAAACAACATTTTTAACTCGAGACAAGATCCACGAACGAGACGTAACGCACTCATTTCAGTCGAAACGAGATCTCAAAACGAGATTTCGAGACGATACAACGTTTTTTTTCAGCAGATTCGTCTCCAACAGAGACCAGATTCGAGAATCGGCATATTCTCATTATGACAGTTTCAAAGTTCGCGCACAAATTTGTGCCCAGCAACAACAACAACAACAACCGCGTTCTTCAATGCAAGGCTCTGGCAAGCGAAAGCGTGATTGTCACCAACAATGGCAGCGACAACAACAACAACAACAACAACAACAACAACAGCCAGCTGCTTTTCTAAGCGTAAATTATTTATTTTTCTAATTTTTTTTTACGATTTTGTTATTTAATAGGTGGCAACACTGTCAAATAATAACAATAATAACAATAATAACATTCAGCAGAGCGTTGTTCGCTTCGAAGCGATCGAATTTCAATGCAGTCTTTTATTTTGTGTCCTAAACAGCAGCAACAACAACAACAACAACAACAGTAGCTAAAACTGTAGTTGCAGAAAGAACAACAACAACAACAACAATAATAAAAATTACAGTTTAATGAAAATTAAAACATAACCGTTTTTACTTTGCTTTTTTTTTCACTGAATCTTCGTCGTCGTCGCGTCGTCGTCGCGTCGTCGTCGCGTCGTCGTCGCGTCGTCGTCGCGTCGTCGTCGTCGTTGATGGCATTAAATCCAAATGCAAAAAGTTGTTTTGGCCAAAAAGCTAAAGTCGGCTAGATATGGCCGATATAACAACAACAACAACAACAACAACAACAACAACAACAACAACCATATAAAACAACAACTACCATGGAGAGCAACGGTTGGTGTGACCAACGATTAAACGGAAATTTTAAGCGTAAAAATTGTTCAATTTAGAAAATCAGTTAGGTTGTGGTTAGTGGTGGTTGTTGTTGTTGTGGTGGTTGTTGTTGTTGTCGTAACTGCTTGCTATTGCTACGAAGTCGACTTGAAGCCACAGCAGCAGCAGCAGCAGCAGCAGCAGCAACAGAATTCCACTGATTTGATTTCAAATTTTTCTAATTGTTGTTGTTGTTGTTGCTGTTGTTGTTGTTGCTGCTTCTGTTGTTGTTGTTGTTGTTGTTGTTGTTGTTGTTGTTGTGGCTATTACTATTATTATTATTACAGTTTTTGTTGCTTTTCTAACTCATGCTCTTGTTCTTGAAGCTGTTGCGGTTGTGCACTCGTGCTGCTGTTGCTGTCGTTGTCGGTAAATACTGCGCTGCACTGCGCCGACAGTATCTGGGCCACGATCAATGGTAACATCGTGACTGCGCTGACACTGTGCGGAATTCAATGCTGCTGGTAGCAACAACAGATTGTTAGAAACGTGTGCCGTTTTATTGTTGTTCTTTGTTATGCTGTTTGTATCGTTGTTGTTGTTGTTGTATTTTTATTGGTGGTAACTTCATGCCAAAGCAGCGACAAAACAGACAAAGAAGAGACAGACAGACCAACAGACAGACCAACAGACACCTTCAGCGTTATTTAATGGATCTTTTGTCGATTGTTTGGCCGATTACAAAACGACGGCAATGGCAATGCCGAAACGAAGTATCATAGAAATAGCTGCTGCTTCTCCGGCTACTTTTGCGCGGCCATGTTAATTTTTCTATTTACTTGTGTTGTTATAGACCTCATGAGTTAATCAATGATTTGTTAAGATGTCGCAAATATTGTGCAATATATTAGCTTCATCTTAACCCATAAATCATTAAACAATCGATAGATTGATTGATCATCTCGGATTAAATCAAATTATGTCAACAAGTTAAAACGTTGGGTACGAGAGTTTGCAAAAGGGTGAATTAAATCAAGTGTAGAGTTTGCAAAAGGGTGAATTATATTTGGAAAAATTTGCAAAAAGATGAATTTTATTTGCGAAATAGTAAATTTGTTTTCAAAAGGGTGAATTCGATTTGCAAAAGGTTGAATTTTATTTGCAAAAGGGTGAATTTGTTTTGCAATAGCGTGAATTTGATTTGCAAAAGGTTGAATTTTATTTGCAAAAGGTTGAATTTTATTTGCAATAGCGTGAATTTGTTTTGCAATAGCGTGAATTTGATTTGCAAAAGGTTGAATTTTATTTGCAAAAGGGTGAATTTTATTTGCAATAGCGTGAATTTGATTTGCAAAAGGTTGAATTTTATTTGCAAAAGGTTGAATTTTATTTGCAAAAGGGTGAATTTTATTTGCAAAAGGGTGAATTTTATTTGCAATAGCGTGAATTTGATTTGCAAAAGGGTGAATTTGTTTTGCAATAGCGTGAATTTGATTTGCAAAAGGTTGAATTTGATTTGCAAAAGGGTGAATTTCATTTGCAAAAGGGTGAATTTGATTTGCAAAAGGTTGAATTTGATTTGCAAAGGGTGAATTTGATTTGCAAAAGGGTGAATTTTATTTGCAAAAGGGTGAATTTTATTTGCAAAAGGGTGAATTTTATTTGCAATAGCGTGAATTTGATTTGCAAAAGGGTGAATTTGTTTTGCAATAGCGTGAATTTGATTTGCAAAAGGTTGAATTTTATTTGCAAAAGGGTGAATTTTATTTGCAAAAGGGTGAATTTTATTTGCAAAAGGGTGAATTTTATTTGCAAAAGGGTGAATTTGTTTTGCAATATCGTGAATTTTATTTGCAAAAGGGTGAATATGTTTTGCAATAGCGTGAATTTGATTTGCAAAAGGTTGAATTTTATTTGCAATAGCGTGAATTTGATTTGCAAAAGGATAATTTTGTTTTGCAATAGCGTGAATTTGATTTGCAAAAGGTTGAATTTGTTTTGCAATAGCGTGAATTTCATTTGCAAAAGGATGAATTTGTTTTGCAATAGCGTGAATTTGATTTTCAAAAGGTTGAATTTTATTTGCAAAACTTGAATATTTTTTATAATATAATAAAAATAATATTTAAGATTATTTGAAAAATGAGTAATTGTTGGTAGCTTTATTGACTTACATTATATAAATAAACTAATTTAAAAGTATTTTCTCTCTTTCTTTCTCACCTTCGCTCATTCTCCCACCTTCTTATGCTTTTAATTTTCCTACTTCGCGCCTTCCCTCCGTCTTTCTACTTGCAGCCAATATCAAGCGTACAACATGCCGTATGCGTAACATTTGTTAAAAATTTTAGTTGGAAAAATTAAAAGGTTTATTAAAAAATTATAAATACGTAATAATATTTATTAAATTTTTTTTATAATTTTCTATTTATAATTGTCTTGTATTATTAATAATAATTTTTTAATTTTGTATGTTTAATTTTATTTATTTATTTATTGTATAATTTTATTTAAACTTACCTTAATTTAAAATAATTCAAAATTATTTAAAAATTTAAAATATCCACATAATTTTATTTGTTTATAATTTTGCTTATAATTATATTTTTTACATTTTATTAAAAATTTATTTTGTTTGAAAATTTAAAAAAAAATACATAATAATGTCATTCTTACTAGTAAAAAATCGCATTATTGCAAATCGATGAGGTGCGGTTTACTCAACAAAATAAACGACTCTTTTAATGACAACAATAACAACAAAAACAACGCCACCAAGCAGCAACACCCATAAAACTGTTAAGAAAAAATATGTGAAAAAATAGCAATCAATGCATTTTGCTTCTTGCAAAGTTCATTTTCGCTGCTGGCATAAAGTAATTAAACAAATACAAAATTCTAGAATCATTATCGGCGATGGCCGAAGAAATAACTACAGCAACAAAAGCTCTAGCAGCTGCAGTAACAACCAACGAACGAACGGCCCTAACAAAGCAACACTAGTTCGGTTGTCCTTGAATTTATCAATTCTTTGTTTAAATATTAAGACACACACACACACGCACATACGGCATACACCGATCAGTTGCTAAAATGTATATAATAAAACAACAACAACAGCAATACAGCGTTGCATAAAATATTTATTTGGCGTAGCCACAAAAACTCTTTCTTTTACATTTTCTTCTACAAAAATTTTCTTCTACAAAAATACAACAAAATTGTTTTTTTCTTTTGTTTTTTCCTTCATTAGAAATTGAAAAGTACAATATTAAACTTATTGGTTTATTGATTTGTTGCTGTGAACGAAAAGAAGAAAAAGAAGAAGAAAGAAAAGAAAAATAAAACGAAAAATTAGAAGAGGAAAAAGGACTAGTTTTGGCAAAATAAATGACAATTCACAGACAAAAAATAATAAAAACAACAGCAAAAAAATTAAAATAAAAAAAAAAAATTTTAGAAAATATCATCGTACTTTTGATAAATAAACGATAATATATTCGTTAATTTTTTCGAGATCGTACAAAGTGTGACTTGACGAAAAATTATTGGTCACAACAACAAATATAAAGAGAGAGAAAGAGAGGATGAAATACTACATATAGGGACTGAAATAATTTTTATTGACATTCTCTTTTACAGATCTTTTGTTGCTGTTGTTGTTATTATTTTTTGTCTGTGAATTGCCATTTATTTTGTCTCTGTCCGTCTCTCTACATTTTCTCTCTCTATCTATATATCTGTCTTTATCTTTTTACTCCCTTTTACTAACGTTCTTTATCATTCTGCGGTTTGTCGCCATGTCGGTCCGTCTCTCGGTTTGTCTGTCGAATTGTTTAGTTCTCAATTGTAACAATTTAGTTGTCGTTGTTGTTGTTGTTGTTGTTGTTGTTGTTGTTGTTGTTGTTGTTGTTGTTGTTGTTGCTTGTACTTTGAAATTTTCGACTTTTGTATTGTTATCGAGAGTTCGGAAAAGTCATGACGTATTTTCGCAACAGACAAAAGATTTCTGCAAATAACTAATATTTAAGTTGTTCGCTTCTATGTTTTTGTTGCACCAAAGCAGCGCTGATAATTTGTGCTCCATTTACATAACATAGAACTAAAATTGATGCATCATTTATTTCGCACGATTCTGCACAAACGATCACGAAAATCTTCCTTTAATTTTAATGATGTTCATCAACCGAGCGTGAACAACCAAAGCTGATGATAATGGCAAAATTAAGGCCTTGCTCCATCAGACTTTCTTCATCCTAGTTAGGTTTCTTCGAAATTGGTCCAGAGTTATGATTTTGACATCAGACGAGATTATAAATCAGCATCTTCTTGGGTTTTTTGCTGTCAAAGATTGCTTCTTTCGAAGATGGCGAATTATGAAGATCGCGGAAAGAATGACGAAGGTTTATTGAGCAACAGGTTTTTGAAGGAAAAATATAGTTGATATATTAAACTTAGTTCATGGAACAAATAAATACACTTTTTTAAATTACAATACAAAAAAAGCGTCATAACTTTTCCAACAGTTCAATAATACGATAATATTTCTTCGTTTCTCATGTTGCATTTTTTCGGGGGCAGTAACAAAAGAAAATTTGTTAGTTTTATACATCCACACACACACACACACACACACACACACGCATTTATACAGAAACGGACAGAGAAACTAATACGAGTGCTGTTTCTCAATTGAATTGTTTTTCGGAGCTCAAGTCGGTTGCTCCAAAAAGCGCCACTTGAAAATAATAAACGCTTATCTAACAATGACAACAACAACTACAACCACAACAAAAACAACAAGGGTACATAACAACGACGACTGCAAACGGCAAAAAGCAACAGTCATCATGAAAACGACAACGACGCCAACCATAAAGTTACAACAAAAACAATAGTACGAGTATTATTAAAACTAATATATTTTATGACAAAATAAAAACCCAAAAAAAAAACAACAAACAAAAATTCGTTTGCTGATTTTTTCGTTACAAGCCGTCGTCGTCGTTGTCGCCGCCGTCGCCTCTTTAGTTTCTCCTTGTTCGCAGCTTTTTCATAAAGTGATAAGCATTTTTTTAGAAAATAAAAAAAAAAATTTTATAATGCACTTGTTTTTTCTCTCTCGATGCACTTTGCATTTGCTAAATATTTTTTTGTTGCTTTTTTTTGATTTTTTTTTTGGATTTTTTGTTTGAAATTCAGTTTTAGAGAATTCAGTCGTGCCGTCGCAGCCGTAATCACTTGAAATTTTGTTATTTCGCACATTGTTGCTGAGCGTAACCTACTTTAAATTAATTTCTAAATAAATTAGTTCGTTGGATTGAGCAAAATTTTGCTCAAAATGGTTTCCAATTTAAAATGTTTTAAATTTCGTGGTCGTTGTTTTGTGTTTTATGAGTATTTTTTGAGTTTCTAATGTTTTTGAAAGTTATATTGTTGTGTTTTATTGAAGAATATTAAATCTTGAACATAAATCATCAGCTTCTTCAATATTACGACTGAGATTTTCCGGGATTTGGGTGAACTTATTCCCGAATCGTTTCTCGTTTGGGTGTTGGTTGTTTAGATCGTTATCAATTTATTTTTTTAAGAAATTGTTGTAATAAATAAAATGAAAACTTTATTTTAATAATGCTTGTAAAAAAATACTGCTAACAGCAACAATAACAACAACAACAATAACAACAACAGCAGCGATGATTGTAGCAATAAAATCTTCTTTAATTATTGATTAAAATCTTAATCAATCGATTAAGATCAAGCTAACGAGAAATGCATGTTTATGGTCGTTGTTGTTGCTATTGTTGTTGTTTTTGCTGTTATTGTTGTTGTTGTTGTTGGCTTTCCCTATTACGGTTACCTGTTGTTCTTAGTGCTGTTGTTGTACACTTGCATTAAGTGTTTTTCTCAATGTTGCTCAATGATTTCTCCTTCTTTTTTAAAAATGCTAAACTTTGTTAATCTTTTTTTTGTGTTTATTGTGGCTTTCACTAATTAATTTTGTTTTACATTAACCATAAAAACTAATCTATTTAATAGAAATTTTGTTTTCTTTAATTAAAAATTCTAAAGAAGCTTGAAAGAACTTCGGGATCTTTGATTTTGGCATTTTATGGCAATTGCTATAGTAGACAAAAAATGTTTGATCAATGGCGACCGATCGTTTTTTCTTCAAAAAAAAAAAAAAAATTCAAATATTCTCAACGCAATAAAAGTAAAATAAAAGTTTAGTCGAAATGAAGTCGTTCGAAAAAATTCATCAAAAAATCAAAAGTCAAGTACATACGAAATTAATTAGCTTTGTTCGTTAGTTTTATTTTGTAACTCGTTTCTTTTATGGTATCGTTCGTGTGTACGTTAGTTTCAATAACTCGTTTCTTTGATGGCATCGTTCGTTTGTTCGTTAGTTTCATTCCTTAGTTCGTTAGTTTTATTAACGCGTTTCTTTGATGGTATCCTTGGTTTGTTCGTTAGTTTTAATAATTCGTTTGTTCGATGGTATCGCTCGTTTGTTCGTTAGTTCCATTCGTTTGTTCGTTAGTTTTATTAACTCGTTTCTTTGATGGTATCGTTCGTTTGTTCGTTTGTTCCATTCGTTTGTTCGTTAGTTTCAATAATTCGTTTCTTTGATGGCAACGTTCGATTATTCGTTAGTTTCATTCGTTTGTCGTTAGTTTTATTAATTCGTTTCTTTGATGGTATCGCTCGTTTGTTCGTTTGTTTATTCGTTAGTTTATTCGCTTGTTCGTTAGTTTTATTAACTCGCTTCTTTGATGGTATGTTCGTTAGTTTCATTCATTTGTTCGTTAGTTTCATTAATTCGTTCGTTCATTTTACAGGCGGCCATATTGATTCTAAGACGCTAAAGTATTTTTATGAAGAAAAAAAAAAAAAAAGAATTATAACAACAAACAAAAAAAAAACGAAAAGATATTTACAAAGAAAAACAAAATCTAAAAAAAAAATTATCATGCAATTGATATTTCTAACGCTGGTGTGTCGTTGTTGGTTTTGTTGTTGCTATTATTGTAACCGCGACGACCGGACTTGAGCGCGCCTGAAGCTGAGCCCAATGAAATTTAAAAAAAAAGAAAAATTCAAAACAAAAATAATGTTAAAAAAACTAAAAAAAGCAGATGAATTCTTGAAAATTGATCTAAAAATCAAATAAACAAATGCAGCAATACAACCCACACACACACACACACACACACACACACACACACACACACACACAAACGTACATTAATGCACCACTACTACTGCACAAACTACACTTACAAAAAAAAAATTTACGCCGAATTGCAAAAACAATAAGCAATAAAAATGAAAATAATTGAAGATATTTGAATTTTAAAAAAAAACTTATTATTTGATGGTCGCAAAAACTATTACAAAAAAATATTACAAAAAAAAAGAAAATTACAAAATGACAACTAATACAAAACAATTGCAATTATTACAAAATTTACACAGCTTTCTTCTTTGCGCATGAAAAGTTATTGAGACGAGAAAATTCTTATTCTCGACCATTTTTTGGAGTTTTTCGACGCAGTCAAGACAAAATTTTGATGCCAGTTTGATACGTGAACGCGATGGGACGCGGAAAATCGTTGCCCTTGAGTTGAGATTTAGAGACGATAATTCGTTGATATTTTAAATCTCGCTCGTTCGCGCCACGCGTTAAAGCACCAAGCGTTTAAAAGTAGAGCTTGCTTCTTTTCGACTAATTTTGTGGTTTTATGCATTTTCTATGGCGTTTGTTAAATACAAACCTATATAATTTTGCAATCAGTGCCATTTTCAAACTGATGTATCGTAAGTTTGTGGTAAGTGAGATTAGCGACTATTGGCCGCTATCTAACAAATGACACAAATTCTTTGAGAAAGAAAGATTATATAAACATTTTTCCCTAAAATTTTTGTTGCTCAGTGTAGTAAGATAATAAATTATGAAGCCAAACTTAGAATATAACAACAACAACAACAACAACAACAATAAAAGTGATACAAAACATGGCTGTACAAAATGTATTCCTTCCTGTATTCTAAATATAAACGATATACGATTATGTATATATACAGCGCTATATTCCACAAATACGTGTGTGTGTGTGTGTGTGTGCATTTATGTATGTATGTATGTATGGCTGTGTCTGTGGCTGTATCTATGCGTTGAATTTTAAAAGGCAGCCGTCGCTGTATGCACGCTGCTGCACGGAGCGAATTGAGCGAATTGTATTTGATTTCATAAATAATTTTTGCAAATATCAAGGCCAGAAACACGTTCCTACGATTACAATTTTTGCTAGAATTTTTGCAGTCAGCGGGCTGATTGAATGCTGCTGCTGCTGTCGATGTTTTATAATGTCGTCGTTGTTGTTGTTGTTGTTTTTGTTGTTGTTGTAGTATACGCGACGACTTTTGCAAATTTATGCAAAAACCAGCAAGACTTAAATATAATAATAACAATAATGATGCTGATGAAGGAAAGAAAAAAACGGGCCCGAAGTGCTAAAAAGTGTTAGAAGAAAAAAAAAACGGAAAGAAAAACAAAAACAAAAAACTGAAAAAAAACTGGGGAAAAAAACGGTGCAAAACGAACCCAAACACTTCGCCGATTAGTGTAAACGTCGCGACGTTGCTTACAAAAGTATCGAAAACCAACGCTCAAGTAAATGACGGCGACGCGTCGACGACGACGTCGCTAATTAAACTTAAATGCGCACGAAGTCCAAGTCTTATTTTTATAATAATTAAATTACTCGTAATTAGTAAAATAATAAAACAAAAAAAAAGGAAAAATCGTTCATGCAGAAAAACCAGCCAGCGGCCAACAGCCGCGTCGTATCGAGTAACATGGATTTATCTTGTGGCACACACTTCTCTGGGCCGGCAATGGCTCGAGCAATAGACTGCAAATATTTTTTTTTTAATATTGTTTGTAATCAACAAAGTGGCCACACTTTTTTCTTTTTTCTGTTGCCACACAAGCAGCGAGAACACACGCGCACACACACACACACACACAGAGTCTCGCTTGCGCGCATATTGGTCAGAACAACGACGATTTTTCCAAATCGAAATTTCATTTCAAGTACAACCGGCTGGATATCGGTTTACCTTGAGATCTCGTTTTTCAGTGTCCCGCCGTCGGCCGCCGCTGCCTCAGGCGGTTCTTGATACTCTTGATTCTTCGGTACTGCACCTTTTATTCCTAAGCCCCGCGCGCCCTACCCTTCGCCGTCGACAACAACGGCGTGTTTTATTCGCAGCCGTTTTCGTTGCGATTTCGTTGACGTTAAACCTTTAGTGAGTGAGTAAAAACGCCATATAAACGCTTTCTATAAAGATGTTGGTGATGGTGTTGGTGTTGTTGTTGTTGTTGTTGTTGTTGTCTTTTAAATGTATTTATTTTATTCATTTTTTTTTGTGTTTATGCTACTATTTCCAGTAATTTTATATACATTTTTCTCTATGACTATTAGTAAATATTTTCTTAATAATTCAACATAAAAATGTTGATAAATGTGATTATTTCTCTTTGAAGAATCTCTCAAAAACATTCCCAAAAAAAAATATTCCTCTAATATTTCAGTGAGCTTATAATTTTCACAAAGTTTTGCGATGAAATCATCTTCGAATATTATTTAACCCTTAACCCTTAACTGCCACGAATATATTTGCAAAGGACTTTTTCGAGAACATTAAAATTTAATTTAATTTTTTTTTATTGAAATTTTGTTTAAAAATTGTATTCTTTGAAATTTTATTTCATATTTTTAGGGTTTTCCCAAAAAAGGGTTTCATTTAAAATGAGTAAAAAAAACCCAACACTTTAAAGAAAAATAGAGATATTTTTCGCTGTCTATATTTTCCATAAAATTTAATAAAATCGTTACCATGATCATTAATAGTGAAGTGTTAACCTATTCTCTGTTAACTTCGTTGCGAAGTTCGTGTCTTTTTAGAAAATTGAAAAAAGTACCTTCTAAAGAAACAAAAATTGTGCAAAAGAAAAGTCAGAACATAAAAAATGATTACTGCTGTGAACTTAATAATTTTCGAAATCTAAACTATAGATTGTATCGTCGTACCAAAATCAACACTTGTGTTCTCGTTTAACGTTTTTTTTTTACTCATAAAAATGATGGATTTTCAGGACGTAAAGGTCAATAATATATCTTCGTGTTGAATAATGCTCCTTTTTTATGTTGTTCTTAAAATTCTTCTGAATATCGTCTATGCTTTTCTCACTCAGTTAATCGAATAGTTAGCGTTACATTCACGAAAAGCACTTTTGTGGTGCATTTTCCGACTGCTTTCGAACAGCCGCTGTTCACGTGGCGTCACTCTCGTCTCGTTAAGTTCTGAAACTAACTAATGAGCCGCCCTGTGTGTGGCCTGTGTGTGTTCTTTGAATACATGCCTCCCCGACCCCCGCCGCCCCTTTTCATGTGAAAGCTCAAGAAAGTCATATTGCGAACCTTTTTGTTAGATATTATCCCAAGAATTTGATTGATATCTACTTTCAAATCTTTCTAATTCTCCTACTCTCTCTGTGTCTTTATCCTCCCTCTCTCTTTGTCTTCTCTCTGTCTTATCTTTATCTCTTCTTCTCTCCCATTTTTCGTGATTGTTAACTAAAGCTAACCGTAGTTAACTTTCAAATCCATTCAGCGTTCCCTCAGCGTTCAATTAAACTGTAAAAATAAAATATTCTTTTTTTAATCGTTTCAATTTTCATGATACTCATAAATTTTTTGAACCGAAACAGCAACAATTTAAGGCGCCTTTAATGGCGCAGGTCTTAGACGAAACGAAACGTTCGTTCGTTACAAACGAATAGAGTCTAAAACATGGCCTCCGCAAAAGGCACAGCTATTGGCAGAGGGTTAAAGATGAACAGAGCGCGAGGGAGATGGATGATAGAAGGTTAGATTTTGAATGTCATTCGTGTCATTCGCATGAATATGAATGTGAATGCATTCGAGTAAATCGTTTTCGAGTATTTTTTCAGTGATTTTCGATGCGCTCTCATAATCACCGGCTGAGGGCGGACAAAGGCTCAAGGAAAAAGTAACAAAGAAAAGGCACTAACAATGATAACAACAACAACAACAACAACAACAACAACTAGTAACAGCTAACATTTTTATAGCAAGCCTTTATACCTAACAAATAACCACGAAGAATTAAGTTCAAACAATTAAAATTCAGGGTCTCTTTCCAAAATCAGGCAACGAGAAAAAACAACAACAACAACAACAACAACAACAAAACCAATAACAAAAATCATTAATAGTAAGAAACACTAACAATGACATTAACAGCAACCAGAAGAACAAATTATGTATCAGTAACCGAAATGGTACCACCAACCACCGACAGCAGCACCGACAGCAGCAGCAACAGCAGCAGCGCCAGCAGGAACCATAAATACCAAAACCAATTGTCGTAACAACAGCAGGTTATAACAACAAATAATAACAGCAATAACAGCAACAACAACGACAACAACAAGAAGCCGACAACATTAGAAAAATAGCATGAACCATGTTTAAGTACAGTAAAATCTCGGTGAGCTGTTCGCCAAAGTTTTGCTTAAATAAATACCCACACAATTTGCTGCTGATGATGATGATGATAATGGTGATAATGACTTTAATAACGATGATGATGATGATTGATTCTCATCAAAAGCGGCAAAAACTCTGGCCGCGATATTTTCACCATTTTCGTAGTGAATTTTTACCATTTTCGTAGTGAATTTTCACTATTTTCATAGTGCATTTTCACCATTTTCGTGGTGAGTTTTTACCATTTTCGTAGTGATTCTTAACTAATGCAATAACTTTACCACAAAAAAAGAAATAAAATATTTGCAAAAATAATAAAGGCTGGTTTCTATGTTGTTACTTTCGTCTCTTCGAGCATTTACTGTAACTACGCGCAGACACTAATACTGAGGCGTATTTATGTATGTAACATATATCAAAACTTAACCCAACTTTTATTAAAATATTTTTCTATTAAATGCAAAAGAAAACATAGAAAAATCTACTAACATTGACAACAACAACAACAACAACAACGGCACCACCAGCTATCTCGAACACCAATAACACAAATCACTAAAAAAACATGAAAAAGCACAAAACAAACAAACAAACAAACAAACAAACAAACAAACAGACAAACAAACAGACAACTCGAAACCTGGAGGTCGCCCATTTTTGTTGCCGTCTCGTTTTTGTGAAAAAAAAAAAACCAAAAAAAAAAACCCAAAAAAATATAGAAATAAAATTAATGAAATAACCTGAGGCTTTTAGAACAAACATTAGAACAACAACAACAGCACCATTAAAAACAACAACAACAACAACAACAACAACAAATAAAGACCAGACAAAACCGCCAGCTGGAGTAACTTTAAACCTAGAACAACAACAATAACAACAATAACAACAACAACAACAACAAGAACAACAACAACAACAAGAACAACAACAACAACAACAACAACCACAACAACAACAACAACAACAACAACAACAACAACAACAACAACAACAACAACAACCAACCAACCAAAAAAACAACCAAAAAAAAGCAAATAAAAAAAGAAAATCAATGACAAAACACAGCTAACAAGAAAAAAAATCCTAAACGAAACAACAACAACAACAACAACAACAACAACAACAACCTTTAATAACCATTAACAACAACAACAACAACAATTACCAACAATGCTTAGCAACAACAAACAACATTAAGAATTCTACTAAAAACTGAAAACCTCGAAAAAGCCAAACGAGCCGAATCGCGGCAGCGTCACGCGACACGCGACAGCGACAGCGACGCGGCAACACTGCATACTCTTTGAGTAGCGTCATCTGGTGGCAGCGTTTAAGAGCCGTAGAAGAGTTTGAAATCAAGTCGATGTGAGTGCGCGTGTGTGTGGGTGAGAGTGTGTGTCTGTGTGTGTGTGCATGCATTTATGATCATGCTGCAAAATGCTGCCGCGCCGCCACCTTTTTTGAGATATTTATTTATCTTCCGAAACTGCAGGCAGCAGCAGCTGCTCGTTGTTGGGCTCATAAATTGTGTGCGAAATTGGCAGCAGCAGCAGCAGCAGCAGCAACGGCAGCAACGGCAAGAGCAACGGCGGCAACAGCATTCATATTTTTACCCCCTTTAGTGTTATTGTTGTTGTTGTTGTTGTTGTTTTTCCTTCGTTACTTCGTGTTGGTGGTTTTTTGTGTTTTTTTTTTTTTTTTGTTATAAAATTCGCGAGACTGCAGCGCGAATATCTTTGCTGTTAATCGGGTTGTTGTTGTTGTTGCTGCTTTCAGTTGCAATTGTTGTTGTTGTTGTTGTTGTTGTTGTTGTTGTTCATTTGGC